>CP139766.1:22793000-24189500 GCA_034370585.1 Fragaria x ananassa
CTTTTGTAGCTTCCGCTTCTTGGATCTGGTAATGGTAATTGGCCTGCCCCCTTGCTGCGTGTACCATATCCCCTCCTTGATCGCTGATTTGGATGTTGGGGGAATGTAGGGGTCGGTCAAGATACCTTGACGAGGTCTTGAAGCCTCGTTTTCCTGATACCCTCTGCCGGAGTCGGATATGTCCATCTTGCTTGAGGCTAGAGATGAAGGTACTTCTTCCGTCCAGTGTGATTGGATGAACGTCTCGATGCATTTGATCCTCTATTCCAACTCTTCGTGAGTTCTGGGGCTCACGGGTTGGTAGTTTTCAGTGGGGGATGGTTCATCGTCCCGCATGATAGCTTTGCCCTTATCTTTCCTTGAAAGGCGATCGGGCTGTAGTCTGGTGACTAAATGCCTTGCCTGTTCATGGTTTCCACTTTTGTTCACTAGTATGGTATATTCATTCGCCGGTCTCTTGCGGTTTTGATCTGGCGATTCGCGCGAACCCGCGTTTGGAGATAGGTCCAATGTTATCGCGCGCTGGCCGATGCAAGGCCAAGTGACATCAGCAGTCGTGATCATGAAACTGCCTTTATCCTCAAAGCGAATGTACTTGAGGTCGAGCCAGTCCTGGATTTGCTCGCGAAGCTGGTAGCAATTACAAATTGTGTGTCCCCAGCTATCATGGAACGTGCAGTGTACGCGGCCTTCCTTATATTCGATGTAAGGTAAGGCGGCCCTCGCCATTGTGACGAGTCTGCCATCAATAAGATCGTCTAAGAACTTGTGTGCGAGGTTGACATTGTAGGTATAATGGCGAGATGGCCGAAATACGTCGTCATTGCCTTCCTCGCGGTCTCTCTTAGGTATCCGGCGTGGGTTTTCATCCTCCAGGTGTTCAAACTGGTCTAATGTGACTCTCCGTTGGCCTGGCTTTGGTACCCTGCGGCGGTTGTTCTCCTCTGGTTGGTCGACCCAGTTCACTTCGACCATGCCGACCATGGGCGGAAAAGGGTCCACATCCACCAGCGAGGCTATGCTCTCTGACGTCTTTAGTTTCAAGGCGTCAGAGTTTAGCCAAATTTGCAGTCTCGGAGCTTGACACAATCTTTAGTGTTATGATTATAGACATTGTGGAAGGTACAATACTTCTTGTCCTTCAACTCTTCCTTGGATGGGATCTTGTGATCCAAGCGCACGTACTTCACCTCGATCAAGTCATTAAAGACCAGATGGGCGTTTTTCATGTCATACGTGTATGACTCGTATTCAAGTTTGGTCCATGCAAAAGACTGGATGGTGATTGGCTCACGGGTCATTTTAAGATTCTTTAGTTTGTGAGCTAATGGTTTCCCGGTTAGCTCTATTGCTCAGACATCATCATAATCCGGCGCGACCTCAGTTTCCTCCTGCCTCTGGTAGTAAGGATCAAACGTGGGGTTTTAGAGGCTTAGTGCCCCCACCATCCTGTTTCTCCCTGGCATGTATGTCCCCTTAGAGGCATTCGCTTTCACATCCATTTCATTGAGAATCAGTTCGTAGCTTCTGACCTTGTTAATTAGGTCGCCCATAGATGTGAAGTGCTCCCTATGGTGCTTCAGCAGCTGGCGATGCTGAAGACCTTGAATAGCCAACTTGATGGCTTCCTGCTCAGGTAGCAGGGTAATCACACTTGGCTTGCTGGATCTTGAAGCATTGGAGGAATGAGACTCCAAACTCCATGCTCTGCTGGCTCATTTGGGTGAGGGATTCGAGGCCAACCTCTGGCTTGATGGTGCCATAAGTCTTTCGGAACAGTCTCTTCATCATAGGCCAGTCTGTAGTTGATCCAGGCTTCAACCTAGAGTACCAACTAAAAGCAGCTCCGGACAGAGAAGTCCCAAAGAGCTTGAGTTTGAGAATATCATTATTAACATATTGGACTTTGAAGCGGGTCATATGGGTTGCTGCATCTTCCCTCATCTCCCCTGAGAATGTTGTGAAGACAATATTCTTAAACCTATGAGGGAAAGAGTACTGCGCCAGACTATCAGGGTAGGGGTCGCGATACTGCAAGTCAGCATCTCCTTTTCTTGTTTGCTTCTTGACTATGGTGGAGATAACTTGGCGCCAGTCGACTGCAGTCACATGTGTGGATTCCACTCCCTCCTCATGGTTTGGCCATGCAGAGAAGTTGGCGGCTTGTCCAACATTCTTGGGAGCTAGGCTGGAATGAGCTATAACTGGGTCATCTGGTGTCCTGACTCCTTGGCGTGGCGAACCGCTAAACCCCTTAGATGCACCAAATTTACGCAGAGGCGGTATCTTCGAAGTCTCAGCCTCCAACACAAACTACGGGGTTTTCTGAGTCCCAACCTTAGGGTTATCCCTAGCGCGCTCATTAGGCAGAATATATTTTGATGATCCCTCGTTTGCGCTCGCGCCGGTGAGGTCAAGGGCAGGACTCTTTGGTGTTTGAGACCTTATCTTGTCTTCCACCTCCAGGACTCTTAAGCTCAACCTATCATGTTTTTCTTTGAAATCCTCGAGTTTTTCTAGGTTATTCTTGTTTTCGAAGAAAGACGCGTTCTGCTGGTCGTGCAACTTGGTATCGTGTTCGTCCAAGCGACGAGTTTGCTCGTTCACTGTCGCGCGAGTAGGCGACAGGGTCTCCGTGGTCTGCTTCACGGTCTCCACGTTCTGATCCAAATCCTTTTGGATCTGTTAGAGAGAGCCGTTGACCAAACCCTTGTCCTCCCTTACTTCGCCTACAAACTGGTTGAAGTCCTCGGTGAGTATGGCGAGGTTGTGCTGGTCTGCTTCCCAAAGGACCTTGTCCCTCTTGATCTGTCCAGAAAGGTCGTTGACTTTTTTAGCAAGGTCGGTGACGCTCTATTGGGTAGCCAAACCCTGACCTTTGAGCACTTCGAACATCTGGAGGATTTGCTCCATAGGCAGAGCAGATCCTATGTCTTGGGTCAGCTGTGAGCCTGCCATTATGGTCTCGCTGAAGTCTGGGTTACCAAACTGAGCAGGAACTTATTTTGTGGTGAGAGATCGGCAAGCCGCGCTGTTATGGGGCTTATACCGAGGTGATTTGTGCTTGAGACAAGAAAGTTGAGGCTTCCTGCATGGTGATTCTCCTAGCTTCCCAATGGTGAATCGCTTGTACTCCCGGTCCCACTGGGAATGCCAATATTTTGGCCATGATCCTCAGTAAGGGATTAGAGAGGTACTTAGTGATACCAAAAGTAACTAATGGTGTGGATGCAGGCGTGCCACCTCGAGGACGAGGAAAGTGAGTGCGTCGGGTCTTGACTTCTTAATCAAGTGGAGGGATTCCAGTGCCACCTCACGGATGAGAAATTACGAGCATTGCAATTCGATACTCACGGTGTGTCGTGAGCAGAGTAACAAATAGGGATCAGGGGTGATCAGAGTAGAGTTTGAAAGGGTTCTGAGAACTAAGGCGGGGACACGCTTAGGGTTAGGATTTCGAGAGGCTCGAAGATATCAATTAGGTTGAAAGTTTTGTTTGTTTTGTATTGTTGTATTTGTGTTGTGTAGAGAGAGTCTTTGTTAGGGTTGTCGAGCCCCTTTATATAGT
Organism: Fragaria x ananassa; assembly: GCA_034370585.1. Classification (NCBI taxonomy): domain Eukaryota; kingdom Viridiplantae; phylum Streptophyta; class Magnoliopsida; order Rosales; family Rosaceae; genus Fragaria; species Fragaria x ananassa. The sequence continues at coordinate 22,796,569 of CP139766.1, forward strand.
AGTTTGCCTTCTGTCAGAAATAATCACTATCCAAGTCGGACTCTGAAACCGAATACCACAAGGATACTGCTTCATCCGCGTGAACCAACAATCTGCGTGACACGTGTCCATTTCGCACAATACACTTCGCATAGGTCACTGCCTCCGCGCTGCTCATATGTAGAGTCCTATGTAGACTTATTAAAAACATCTTTACCCTGCGGGGTGTCACAGTCCTTGTGGAAACCTATCTTGCGCGGGCCTCAGATTCAAACCATCCCGCGAGCTCCTGAAGCTCGCGAGACCTAAAAGGCTTTTTCATTAAAAACTGGCCACATGGATTAGCTCAAAGCATATCAAAGAATTGTAAGAATCTTTAACGATAAATGTGATGCATGTGGACTCTGCTTATTGCTATTTCATGAAGTCTTCTACCCAAGCCAGTTCGCCTAAATGTACTTCGCCTCGCCTAGATGTATTTCACTCCTACGCGAAGTGTCATCCAGCTTGCATGATCTAACTGGCGGGGCATCACTTGTAAACCCAAAGAATTTGGGCTTGCCGGTATGACGTGGACCAGTAATGTAATTAATATTCACTTGGACATTTTACCGCCCAGTAAAGTATTACTTCGGATGTAACATAATATACAGACTTGGACTAAAATGCCCACTAGCTCAAACAACAAGTACAAAATCTACTTGATTCCCTCCTCCGATCAACATACCAAGCTTTCTCTCGGCAAGCATGAAGGACCGGTCAATCTTGGAGATCTCCGGTGCCCTTCCAAGGGTTTCGTTACACCATAGTTCTACCTCGTAAGGCGGCTCAACACGGCCCGCGTTGTTAATTATTGAACCATTTAGGAGCGTGTTCACTCGATGTGGAGACTAACCTCTTATGGAAGTTCAAACAATAGGTAATTGATTTATGTTTACTTTTTCTAATGAGAGAGATCTAAAAATGGTGAAGAAGGGAGACCCCTAGAGGTACCAGAGAACCATGATCCTGTTGAATCACTACGACAGTTTGTCATACATCTTAACGGTGCCACTGGACTTTGTGTGGATCTGGGTTGAGATCCAAGACCTTCCGACGACGCTAATGACTGCAGCTATTGCTATGCTGGTGGGAGAGACGATTGACCATGTTCTCCAAGTTGACAACGCATGAATTTAAAGAGGCATTGCTAAAGTTTGCCTGACGTTGCCGCTCAACACGCTAGTCAAATTAAGTCGATAGGAATCAAGACCATAGTCCCTATGAAACAAAACTTATAGAATTAGGAAAAGGGAATGGACTAGCTAGTGCACAAATTGTGAGTAGAAAGTACAAAACTCACCTAGAGAAATCTAAACTAGAACAAACTAATTAAAAAAGACTACCTTGGGTCCAAGGCCATGCTTGACCCAATTATTGACTGGTCCAATACAACGTTGACGGCTGCTAAAGTTGCTTCTCCATCTCGATGGCAGAAACCTCCTTTTCTCCACCACCAACACCACTGCCGCCCCTTCACCCCGAGAGACCGCATGCCGCCACTAATCTCCCCCTCTCCGGCACACCGGTTAGGAAGTCGCCCACCTTTAATCATCTCTGAACTGCTAAAACCGAATCAAATATGAATGATCCGATTTGGACATGGTGGATCTCAGCCACACTGCCACATTGTCATCACCACCCGATGATCTCCAATCTGACAACAATGCTTGGAACCACCCATCAGTCAATCTGAGTAACAATCTGGGTGCAACGACCCCCTCCTCTCCCATCAAGCGTCATCCCTCTACCATCGTTCCACGTCTTCCTTCTAGCCAATCTTGACAATGTCGCCGCCCTCGCAGCATCAACATCAATTGATCCAAAACTACTAATGGATTGTCAGTCTCTTCAAGTTCGCCCTACGACGTTGCCACGAGGGCGTGTCGTCAAACAAGGTAGAGAATTCTTCAGAGGTTGTTAAGTGTGTGCGGTGCGTTCTAGTGTATTAGAGTTTTTCTAGGGTCCAAAAGAGTGCTTTTAACTATCCTTTTGATTGGCCAAGCGAGGTTTTGATTGATGTCGTGTGTTGGATCTGAATTCTTCACAAATGATTGTAGGTCGAGGAAGGAACCCTCTTGGCTGATTGGTTCTAATGGCTATATTGTAAGGACTTTCACCTAGACGTTAATCCTCACTAGGATCCTCAAATACGTTTACTTCTTGGGTGAAATCGAACTTTTGATTGACAGGGAAAAGATCTTTGGGGTGAAGATACTCGCAGATCATCGTGAACACGAAGACGAAGTGGACTCAGTTATTGAAGCATAGTGAGGTGATGTTTGTGTGAACAACAAATCACATCAACCCAATCCAGACTGGCCGAAAGAGATCAATGCGTGAGAAATTCTACATTACAACTACTTCTAAAAGAGATAAGTAATGTGCATGTAAAGTAAAGAATAAGAAAATTAAAGTACTAAGATGTTATAAAGAATTGAATCAAAGTAAATCATAAAATAAAAATTGAGTTTGGATGTTCAATGAAATGGTAAAGTACCTATTCAATAAAGAGAGATAAGTTTGTTTGAAAGTTGTGTATTGATTTGTTTGTGTGGTGCAAGAACCTTTACAATGAGTTACAATGTTCTATATATAACAAGTCGGAAACCCTTGCTAGCTTGCTTCCTATGTCATGGAATCACATAGGGACCTTTTGAGATGATTCGTAAATAATTTCCCCGATCGGATTGAAATCTATGATTTTCGCAATTGAAATCTTTAATTTGATTGTTGTCTTTCCTTGTATAAACTTCTTTCCTGAATGAACTCTCAGCTGTAATTGTTATTTAGGCTTAGACGATAACTCATAGTTATTTATTTTGGCCTGTTTCCACATTGGTCATTGTGAAATGCCCAAATGGAATAACACTATGGGACAGTTTTCTCACCTCAGCGAGGTGACCGAACATCCTTACTTTTGGCCAGGTGGCCGAACACCCTTACTCTCGGCTAGATGGCCGAACTCGTTCTTTCTCGCCCAGATGGCTGAAATGCTTTCACTGTCGGCCGTATGACCGAAATTTTTTACTCTTAGCCAAATGGCTAACAATCCCTATCCTCAGCCGAAACGACTAACGATTCTTCACTTTAAACCAAATGACCGAATGGACTCCATTTTAATTTGAAGTCATCAAACCAATTTGGCAACCTCTGAGGATTGCTAAATTCAAGTGCAAACATAGCCCCTCTGGTCTCATGACCATCAGCTCTCAAGCCGTGTGGTTATTGAGAATGGAATAAAATTAAATCGATAATGCGACCAGAAAGGAACATATCACGCATTTGGCTAAAGTAACATGAATATAAGTTTGACCGTTGTTATTGTTTTCAAAATGAAATAGCCCATATTGACTTTATACACCTCGGCCAACACTCATATTCGATTCTGCCAAACCCAATGCATCTCGACCATTGCACTTTCAACCAATTCGGCCGAACTCAATGCAACTCACGATCGGCCATTATACTCTTAACCAATTTTGCTGAACTCAATGCACCTCGGCATCACACTCTCAATCAACTCGGCTGAACTTAATGCATCTCGGCCATCATACTGTCAACCAATTGGCCAAACTCAATGCATCTCGACCAACACATTCTTGGTCAACTCGGCCAAACCCAATGCATCTCGGCCATTGCACTCTCAACCAATTTGGTCAAACTCAATGCATCTCGGCCATCATACTCTCAACCGATTAGGCCGAACACAATGTATCTCGGCCAATACATTCTTGGTCAACTCAGCCAAACTCAATGTATCTCGGTCGTTGCACTCTCAACTAAATCGGCCGAACTCAACGAGTCTCGGCCATGATATTCTCAACCGATCCGGCTGAACTCAATGCATCTCGGCCAACACATTTTGAGTCACCTATATATGCCAAATGACAAACTATTCTTAATCTCGGCCAAATGGCCGAACACCTTCATTTTCAGCCAAATGGCTAAACGCTTTCACTCTCGGCCAAATGACCGAAATACTTCACTCTTTGCAAGATGGCTGAATGCCATCACTCTTGGCCAAATGGTCGAATGCCTTTACTCTCGGCCTTATGATCAAATGTCTTCACATACTCTCGGTTGAATGACTGACTGTTTCCACTTTAAGTTGAAATCGCTAAACTAATTTGATCATCACCAAGGAGTGCCAAATTTAGGTGCAAATGGAATCATAACATATTCACATTGATTCATATATATAAAACTATGTTACACCGATACTCCACTCTGTGGAGTGTCGGAGTGTCCGACACTCCCGATACATCGATACCGATACGATACACCAAAATGTGTGTCCGATACGCCACGTGGCGTGTCCAAAAAAGTTGACTTTTTGGACACGTTGACCGACACGCCACGTTAGCCTGAGACACGCCACGTCAGCGTTCGACACACCACGTCAGCGTGTTGACTGGAAAAAAAAAGAACAAAAAAAAAAAGAACTGAACTAATACCTAATTAAAGAGGAAGCCGACGACTAACATAGAAGAGGAACAACAAAAAATTAGAAAAAGGAAGCTGAGGGGAGGGTGTTCCAGATGCGACACAACTAGCTAGTACGAGTCGATCTAGAATTAGCCTTCTGTTCTTGCGCGGTGAGTTGGAGTCAGTTGGAACGGGTGAGTGCTGGCTCCGCCTTCCGTTCCTTCGCCGATGTCGCCTCCGCCTACAACCACTGGCCACCTAAACCCTCTCTTTGGTTGTAAGGTCAGTTTTAATCTCAGTTTTGAAGTCTTTGGTGATTGCAGGAGGAGATGTTTGCAAAATTGAGTTTATACCTGCTAGTATTAGATCATCAATTAGCTGAGAGTTTGTAGGAGGTTAGGTTTTATGCTGCTGTTTAATGTTGCTGCAGTGTGTCTATGCTGTTGTTTAATGTTGCTGTTGTTTAATGTTGCTGTTGTGTGTCTATGCTGCTGTTTAATGTTGGTGCTGTGTGTCTATGCTGCTGTGAGACTTGAGGTAAATTTTCAGTTTGTAACTTCATGTTATATTAGTTTAATTATTGAATGATTATAAAGTTTAGATTAAGTATGGATGTAAATATATTGACTCATCTTCTTGTTTCTTAGGTGGTAAATGCATATGAGTTGTTGGTGTGCCTACTGCCTCCTTTTTCAAAGAATGCTATTTTCTCCTTTTTGGCTTTTTCAGAGAATTGCTACTGCCCAAAGTTGATGAATTGCTTCTTCTTAGCTTTTATGTTGTTAATTATGAACTTGAATCATTTTAACTATCAAGGATAAAAGATGATGCCCATGCATGCGTGCCTTGCTCTTCTGTATTTTGAATACCTCAGTTATGGGGTTTTAGGCAGTTGGTGTTGTTATGGGGTTAGGAATGTTGCATTTTCATTCAGTTTAATGAATATGTTGAATTTGATATAACTATTTGGTAATCATCCTTTAGATTAATATTGACTCTCTTTTATATTATTTGTTACAGACTTACAGTTATGCAATTGCTTAAATTTATAACATTATTTAAGCAATGTGATGAATTTATTCATATTTGAGCATTTTTTTTATTATTTAAAAATATATAAATAAGTAATTATATTTGCCGTGTCCGAGCCGTGTCGAAAATACAGTTTTTGAGTTTTGCCGTGTCGCCGTGTCGGTACGTATCGTGTCGCCGTATCCGTGTCCGTGTCCGTGCAACATAGATATAAAAAGAGATATGTGCATCCCGCCCAATACTCTTTCTTCTGTTCTAAACCTCTTAGTAAATTTTAATTTTCTTGTAATTTTCAATTTTTTTATTTTGTCAAAATAGGCGGGGTTGCTAGCGACCTCTCTCCCTTTTTTGGGTAACGATATCACCAATTAGCCCATTCTTCATGTGCCTTTCAATTCTCATCGGAAGTGCGATATCGATGACTATTTAGGATGAGTTTAATAGCTGAAAATGATGCTTGTACTTAGGTAATGGTTCTTTTGTCAATCATACTGGGACAAATCTTTATGTGTACTCTACTTCTGATCCTTATAAGAGTTGGCTTGTTATTTTAAAAAATGTATTAAATTTTTCCAAATGACCTTACATAAGTTTTTTTTCCTCATTAACCAATTAATACAAGACTTCTCTTGGAAGTAGATTTACTACTTATTTCTTAAGACTATCAGGTGTACACCAATTGAGGTTTTAAGCAGCTAATATTCTGTTTCAGGGATTTAGGTAGTAAGTTTTGATTTCTCTTGCTTCAGACTCTCTTTGAGCATATATGTAATCAGTAAAGGTACTTATCTTGGTGCTTGTAAGCCTCCCTTAACTTACTCTGTGGAAGAATGCATTTTGATGTATGTGTCTTTTGACCATTGATTAAGGCATTAAGCAATATAAGTTATCCTTTTCAAAAAAAAAAAAAATACACCACTCTTCTCACCAGGCAGTATGCAGTGATGCTTGCAACTTACCTGGGAGAGGACATCGTCATGAAACATCGAAAGACGCATGTATTCTCCCGTTCAATATTTTGGTGGGAGCGGAAGAGGCGTCTACCCTACCTTGGAACCCAACTTCTTTTTCTTTTTTTTGTATACTGTTTGAGTTTTTAATATGTTAAACATAAGAAATAAAATAATAAACAAACTGAAAATGAAGGTTAAATTCGAAAATTTTAGACCCGTTAGGCCTTCAGAAAACCTTGCAAGAGTATATGGCAAAACTCATTCGTATCCCATCATCACATTCAAGAAACTCCTGTGATTTGCGGAAGGTGCATTGCCAAAACTTATGAAGCCTTCAAGGCCCAGTAACACAGAAAGCAAGGATCTTGTGCATTTCTCAAGTAGATCAGAGAAAGAGACTACTGTTACAGAAGGTGGAAGAAGCAAGAGTTGGGATTTGGTAAGAAAAGGGGAAAAGAGCTTTGAAGGGTGTCATGATTTTCACAGTGGAGTGGGTTGGGGAAGAAGAAGTTGCATTTACTTTAAGGTTTGGCATGCGCCTAACCTAAATACGCCATAATATATCCAATAACATTGAAAGAAACAGAAGCTGAGCCTGAGGCTACCCACTACAATGACACACATCATGAAAGATGTGATGGCAATGTGTCCTTTGCCGCCCCTCCAAGCTAAGAAACCATGCAAGCATGCATGCTTCCCATTACTCACTCTGGGTATACATTTCTCAACTCATTAAAGAAAGATAGTTGAGTACTAACAAAGCTTATCCCGGCCGGCAAATGATTTGTCGGTATATGTTTTCGATTACAGATAAATACTCTCTCACATTATATATGAACAAATGAAACACTGTCACATTTGGTGCACAAAAGTTTAAATATATAACAACACGTTATAGAATTGTTATTATATGAAAACACTCCATGAAACACTATCAATGCAAGTTTTCAATAGATCGTACTTGTAGTGCATTGTAATACAACTTTAAATGATGATAATATGCTTGTTGATAACCTATGATGAACAATAGAAAAATGAAGAAGATAGAAAATTGAAGAAGAAGATGATAGATCATATTCCTTCTCCCCACTCATGTGTAAAACACTCGTGTAGATAAAACATGATTTAGAGAAAAGTTTAGTGAACATAATAAGCTTGCAACAAAACTAAATGAACACCATACCCTGTAAAACATTGGACGTCATTACAATTGGTCCATAATTAGTTAATTCCCATCTAAATGGACCATTGAATAGGAGAAAGTGGAACTGCCCTCCAGTTGCTAGCTTGCAAATTAACGTCGAAATCAAGATTATGATCCTTAAACAATTGAAGTTGCTAAGGGTATTTGGTAGTGTTTACAGATTCCCATCATTCTGTTCCCTCCTCCTGAACCTCTTTTTCATTACCAAAATTCTAGTCCAAGCAACAACCACTTCCCACAACCTTATAAAAGCCATACTAATGCACCCAAAAGGTTCACAAGAAAACTACTACAACTTTAGGGTCAAAGACATTCAAACGTTAGAAAGTGAGAATGTCTTCCATTCTTCCATTCTTTCTCTTGTTCTCTTCTCTAACCCTTCTCTCCATTGCTAGTGTTCAGGAAAGAGCTCCTCATGGACTAGCCAAAGAGAATCCAATGGCATTTTCACCAACAGCATACGATTTTTTTCATCCAAACGCAAAACATCCGGTTGCTAAAGACCCGTGTGTTGCTTCCAATTGCTCGCCATTGCCTATTGCAGCCCATGTCGAAGCAACTGAAGGTCATGAGAGTAGATTTTCTGGATCACAGAATGGGAAGAGAAAGGTTGGAGCTGGTGGCATCGTCGGCATTGTCTTCGGTTTAGGATTTGTGGTGTTTCTGGCGATAGGAGTTTACTATGTGATTGTCGCACGCAGAACAAAAATGACTCGGGCTAATACTGGGAAACCTGATGTATGAGGCTTCATAGCTTGGAGAAGCCATCTACTACCTCCCTTTTGATGTTTGTTTTATTGTAGTCGAACCAGATTATGTAGTGTGTGTCTATAATTCATTATGTAGTTGCATGGTATTGATGAGTATGACTAATGATTTACGATCAAATATGCCCAGATTTCAGCATCAAAATATGATTACTATTGTAGAGTAATCTTCAAGGGAAGTTCGTGATGAACAGAAATAAAGGGTCACCAGTGAAATGCTGAATCACTTGACTCATCTAAATAACATCTCTTTTGAAGGAATGAAAGAATAACTATCCAGAAAGGCAGAAACCATGAGACCTAATCCCAGAGTGGTTATAACTATCATAAGACCTAATCCCAGAGTGGTTATAACTATCATAAGACCTAATCCGAGAGTGGTTATATATACCATAAGACGTAATCCCAGAGTCGTTACAAATACCATAAGTCGTGTGACCCAAACTATCGCCAACTAATCGTCTCTTTACAAACTACTGATGATAATCCTAAGTTTGTATAAACATCTTGGTATGCATCTTAGAATCTTATTTGAAATGAATGAAGTTCAGAAGATCCCATATCGAACCAAACTATGACACCAGACACCATTTGATAAAAAAAAGTTCGAAGCCAACGAAAGGTAATATAGAACTAGCATCTTTGAGATTGAATTCTCTTTTTTCAAATGAAGTAAATGAAAGGTGCCACACAGCGGAAATGATTGTGAGAATCAAACTGCAGGTATAGCATATAGCAGTATAAATAGGGCCAAATAGATGGTAGCAACTGGAAGTCTGGAACAATAGATGGACTGTGTTTGACATCCTGGGCATTTAGGGAAGGACTGCAGAGGCTAAATAAACAACTCTTATCGTGAATGTCAAGTGTCTTGCGACTTGAGTGGGAAGCTCCAAACAGTTCTGTGTTTTTGAAAAGTACCCTGTGGCACTCTATTATGAATGAAAGCCACGCACCCTATCCAAGACAGGTCATAGCTGAGTTGCAACCTATGTTGCACGGAAAAGGAAACAAGTTTTGATTTCTGATACAATTCGATATACGAAAATATTAAAATAAAATATAATCTGATACAAAATGTACGGAAATGTTGATTAATTATTATTTTCAATATGTATATATATATAAATTAAAAACATTAATTAGTAAATATCATTAAATTTCTAACATTTTCTAATTTATTCTTAAATACTAACATCACTGTAACTATAATTATTATCGATAACTCCTTGATTATCGTGCTAATAGAAGATAATGTTGTGATCACTATAACTTATCAATACCACCAACTTTTTCCCATCCTCCTCCATCCACTGACCTTCTCCTTCATCACCAAGCCAAGACACCGACCCAGTGAAGATTTCTCTCACAGCAAAAATTCACCGTTGCCACAGCCGGAAAATTCTTCAATTAAAGTTTTAGACTACTACCCCTCAAACCCACCATCTTTCTCTCTATCCAGACCACTGCCGGAGGCTTTCGTTTTCTTCATCCTCTCATTTTTATTCCTCCCGTCACCGAGAACCTCGATCTGCTATCGCCTTCTCTGCTTCATCCTCTCTTTTCTATTTCTTTTCAATTAGTTTCAAATTTGGTTGGTTGGATCAATCTCGAATTGGAATCGCGCTTCCGTGATTCCAAGGCATCTCACATCGATATCTCTCTCAGGTCAATTGAAGAAAATGAGGAAGAGATCAGATTCTAACTTACACAAACGTACCCAATCAACGATTCGCGTTGCCGCGCCGTATCCAATCCAAGAATACGCGTTTCGACTCCGTATCGAAATGGTATATATATATATATATATATATATATATATATATATATATATATATATATATATATATATATATATATATTATATATATATATATATATATATATATATATATGGAAACGTGTTTCCGAAACGTTTCTGAAACGCGAAACGCCAGGAAATTGACGTTTCCGTGCAACGTAGGTTGCAACCATGTCCCATTTGAGGCATTCATAGCAGTAGGCAAACAATTACATCTTCAATGGTGTGATCATCAATGGATGGATATGTTTGCCAATTTGAGCTGAAACCATTCCAGTCTGGGGTCTACTGTTTTTCATATTTGACCAAAGATAATTTATTATGTAAAAATAAGAAAGATAATTTATCATGTAAGAACAAGACGGGCATAGTCATTAATGTAAAATTGAAAACAAGAAACAAAGAAGTTGGCAATATGATTACGTCTTTGCATCATGATCAAGGTGCAAGCCGTTCTGATTTCTCAAATTTGTAAAAAGATACAATTTGTAGGCAAATTCTAAAGGCCATAGAATCAGACTTACATACATTATAGACAGGTAGATTTACAGAATGAAAATCTACCATCCGGATGTCGTAAGGGACTCAATCACTGGTCGAAATGTCTCATCCACAGCTTTGTTCCAGACGTGTGCAAGCTCTGAGCGAGATTTCCTTCCAAATAAGGGCTCAATCCTCTGTAAAATTTTGAAAGAAGGATTTATATATTAATAAGCACTGAATAGGCAAGTGCAGAGTAACTTTTTTAATCTTCATCACACATGCTTGATTGATAAGTTTGGAAAAGTTCACTGCTACTGGCTAAATGTGAGAACATCCAATAAAAGAGCCAAATAAGCAAAGTTCACAGAAGTCCGTAACATGAAGGCATAAATCTCAAATTCACAACGTCAGTAAAAAGTTTTTGAACATATAAGTTCTGCGAATATATGAAAGTTCAAATTTGCATAAATGTCGTCCCCTCATGTATTTAAGATTTCACTGGAGATTAGGACTTACGAGTATCTACTAATGTACTTCAAATATATCTAGATCAAGTTTTTTTCTGTTCTGTTTAACCACACATATTTCTTTAATGAACAGGTTGGCTTCTTGGCAAATCACCCTTGGGTTTCTTTCTTAGCCATTATTGTTAAACTATGAAATGGCTTGGGAAGACTGAAACATCCCTATCAACACCACTCCAGACCCTAAACTCTGTTGACGTGGTGTATGTAGAAAATTAGAGCACAGCGTATGAATGTGTACATAACAACTGTTCCAAATTTCCAGCCAAAATGCATTCACTATTCTACTCTTGTTATGTCCTGTTGGGATTAAGGCTCAATAGAACTACCCTACCCTGAAACAATACAGTTTTGAACCAGAATATAGTTTATTATGGTATAGTGATCATGGTTGAGCTTTATTCATATCAGCAACGATTTGGTAATCTTCAGATAAGTTTCCGGACAAATCAATGACAGAAAACTGATCTAATCACTAGTCAAAATGAAGAACCAGTAACATTTTGTCAATTGTAAAAGAACCACCAACCCAGTGCCCTTTTATGGAAACCAGTGGGAAGAATCATGAGGCCTTCATCTTACATTGACACTACATTAGAAAACCAAAAGCTTTTTCGAAATTCTGATCATACATAAGCATCGGGTCAATTGGGTAAAAAGTTCAAATCTTGATAACAAGGTTGGTTATGAACAATATCAATCCTATTTCAAACACAACCCAGGAACGAAACCAGCTAAAGTTAGGGTTTCAATTACCACCAAAACGGTGGCTAGCGCATCAAATTGAATAAGAGTTACCTGATATTGGGCAGCGGATTCAGGTTTCGTGCCGGAAATGGAGCTATAGATGCTTCGGCGTTGATCAAATACAACGATTGCGGTGACTATGCTTCCAGCTGCGGCGCCCAATAGACGCTCCTGCATCATCAAATTTAGTTCAATACAATTTGGGTTTAGGGATTTTCGAACAACAAAGTAGGAATCAGATTGAAGAATGAGTTTGGGTCACCTGAGCAAGAACGCTTATCATGGCTGTTAGATTTCTCCCAAATCCTCTGCAAAAATGGGTCTCCTATTCTTGAACCTCGCAGCTAAGAAGAGGGACTTGACTTGGGGCTTCGTTTTGTCCAATTTTTGGATCAAATCTAAGGGCAGGCCCATCTTAACCGTGTAATCTTCAAAAGGATTAGAAGTATTGTAAGAAAAAGGCCCAATTTCCAAAACCGGAATGATCGGTGGTTAAATGTTGTTAAATGTACCCAGTAAATTGCTAAATGTACCAGCATTATTTGTTTATTACAATTATACCCCTACTTGAATATCAAAATTACAAGGATGACAGATGAAACTGCAGTGTTCGCCTCTGTCTCTAATCATTGTTCTGATATCAAAATCAATTGTATGGCATAAGAACTTTTTCTTTCTTTGATCTAGTATGGCATATGAACTTGAGAGCCCAAGCATTGATGGATTATATTACTGTAAGTTAATTTGAGGAGAAACATGATTCTTGATGGAAGCTTGTACGGTTGTACCCAGATCTGATAAAGCTTGAGAAAGAAAATTGTGATCGATAGTGGGTTCAAAATCCACTCTTGCTCGAATTTGTGGTTGGTGGTGCACCGGTGCTTCTCTAAATTAAAGCACGAGAGCTGAGGTAAAGGAAACCTGCAGAGCTGGAATAATCCTACACTTACAACGCTTCTGATGTTTTGGCGGCAGCTTTCAATATGGTTGAAACAAAATGAAGTCGTTGATGATTGATGATAAGCTGGGCATAGTTTTTGGAATATATGCCGGGGTGTAAATAGACATAGGGGTAAAATTGACCAAAATTAAAGTGTCGGGTCTGCTTAGTCATTTGTCGGGAACATTTAGAAACACCCATGATGAATGGTTTCCTTAAGCCCAAACGGCCTAACTTCTAACCATCTGTATTGCCTAACCTCTAAGACTTTCCAGAAACCGCCATCATTTTTTGGTGTGAGACTATTTCCATCCTACTAAATGTTCAGTTCACCCTACATCTTATTTTTTTACCTTTAATGTTCCAATTATGTCCTTAAAATTTTGAGAAAATCTTATTTTTATTTTCTTTCTTTTATTTTTCTAAATCTGATAAAATCTAAAAATATATACAAATATCTCATCAATATATTTGATACAGACCTCCATTCTTCTCAAACCACATCCTATATATGTTCTCCTCGATCTCTTTCTTGATTTTCATCTTTACGATTATGAATATATATATACATATATGTATATATATGTATATATATATTGCCCTTCAGCTAAGGGATCTTTTTTTTTGACATATATGAGGGATGAGGGATTTCTCCAACTTTTCGATCACAAAATCACATCTCCATAGTTCAATATGTAGTTCTATATGAGTAGATCACTACTGCAAATTTTCAGAAATTTTGGTGATCGATAAGGCATTCAAAATTACGATTTATAATTATAAGCATGAACAGTTCAAGTTTGGCAGATTTGGTTCGTTCATTAATTTAATCTTGTTCGACATCTTAACGATCACCAAATTGGCTGAAAATTTACAGAATTGATATATATATATATATATATATATATATATATATAAGGACTAACAAACTGAACGGTGGAGATGTGATTTTGTGATCGAAAAGTTGGAGTAATCCCTCATCCCTCATATATGTCAAAAAAGGGATCCCTTAGTGAAAGGGCTATATATATATATAGTTTATTATTTCAAGTAATGAATATATATATATATATTGAAGTCATAAATAAAATAAAAATAAGAACGAATAGTCACACCACATTGTATAACCACCATGTTGAAGATTGAAGTGATTTTCAAATATGATTTGAAAGATGTAGATCATTGTTTTTTTTTCCGACGTAAAGATGTGGAGAATTAATGTTGTTTGGATTTTATAGATTTTAGTTTAATATTATATTTTCACAAAAATTCTTAATTATGGGGTTAGTATTGGAATATTTAGTTTAAAATTGAAATGTGGGGTGAACAAAGTATTTAGTGAGGTGGCAATAGCCGCACTTTTTTTTTTCTTAAACATATACATAATGCTAAGCGAACTGAATTATAGTAAATTATAGTGCTGCTAGAAATGAAATTATAGCAAAGGCCTCCCCTTTATTTGAATACCCACCTACGGCTTTGATTGTTATTACTTCTGCAAAAGCGACGACATCATTCCTTGCGACATCTGATGTGGGCATGTGGATCAGGGAGAGCTTGGTGGCAAGTTGTGAGTTCAGGAAAAGGGAAATCGTAGAGAATGGCGGGGTTGGGTGTATCTGTCGATGGCTTGGTTTGCTGATTGGCTTGGTGGCGCAAGTTTGGAAGATGTGGGGGTATGAGGAGTTCTATGGCATGGAAGCGCAGTCGTCAGATCAAACCGGTCCATTCTTGGATTCTATTTGGTATGGGGATGAGTCTGCTTAACAAGAGCGACATGTTTCCATGTAGTGGTAGGGAGAGCCAGATGATGACTGCAACAATCCAGCGACTATTTTGGCGCCGTGTAGATGGTGGTCTAGCGATGGTGATCATGGTAGAGTTGGGCTAGGCTTGTGTGGCGGCTTGGATCTCCCTTGTTTCCTTGGTTGATGTTTGGGTTTGGGCCACCATTTTGAGCCCGGTCTTAGTTGGTTTATTTACCTTTACTTATTTTAGTTGGTTAGTCTTTGTCACGTCTTTAGTGTGTAATAAGTTCCTATAGTTATTGTGTGGGGCTAGTTGGGTTGTGTACCTGTGTGTGCACTCAAAGTGTCTTGCATGTGTGCTCTAGATAGGCAACGAGTTTCTTGCTTCGGTAGCTTCTGAACTGCTACTTAATCCATGGGTAGGCAAAAGACAACCTAGAGAACTGAAATATCTTAGTAATCGCTTACTGGTGGGGTGAAGTTAAGTGTCGTTCGATCTATCTTCCAACGACGAGATAATTGGAAAGATGGATAATTGGACATTAGGTATATATAATCATATATTCGTATGTCAAAACAAATGAAGTCGTTAGTAAAACAATTTTCTTTGGTAGCTAGTTGTTGCTTGTTAGGATAGTTGTATTTTGTAGAAATTTATACTGCCTCGGGATATACTCTGGATGTTTATTGTAATAAGAGGTTTATACTTAACATTTTATTAATTAAGGCCAGATGGTACTTGTTTCTGCATAAATCCGGAGGGCTATGTAGAATCACGGTGGAACAGACAATCATGGTCAATAGGCTTTTGGTGTTACAAGAGCATCCACCCCCCCCCCCCTCCTCCAGGAGGAGTAAGGGAGGGAGAGGGAGCATCATATCTATATATCGTGAGTCTAGGGGAAGCCTTCCTTTTATAGCTAAGGAAGGTTCCCTCACATATCATGTTTCCAATGTGGGACAATCTAAACATATATCTTATCATGATGTCTTCTTGTGGAGCTTGGAGAAGCACCTTCTCGATGTGGTACCGACGATCTTTCACTATGGCAAGGTAGCCCGGACGTCGGTCTACAAGTTTCATAACTGATCTATGGACGGAGAAGGTAGTTTACTGACTACCGACTACAGTACTCTTGTAGCCGCATCAGCTCTCCGTTAGAAAAATATGAAGTTTGCTAGGAGAAACTTTGAGTACTTGACACATGGTTCTATTGTCTAATTTACTCCCAATAATTATTGGAAGTTGCTACAACATTGATCTTGAATAAGGTTTTGTACTATTTTGGTGTAGTTGACACAAACATTGATCTTTTAAGACAAGAAAATGCAAGGGTTCCTAGCATATATTATTGTCCACCACTTGAGACCAAAACACTCCAGTTTTCCAACTTGGCTTAATAGCAAAGTTGTCTGCATGTGACCCCAGCCAAAGGTCATAGCCAGTGTCATGTGAGCATTCCTAATAAGACTTTTGGACCATCTTAGACATTGACTTGGTACCCAAAAGTCCAACTCTCTAGTCCCATACCCTCCCTCGTCATGAGTACTTCAATACCCATTTGCTCCATCAATACATAACAATGGGGCAACCTTGACAGAACATGAAGAAGAAGTAACAAATAGAGGTGTTCAGAGAAATAAATACATGAAGAAGAAAAGAAGGGAACAATAGAGTTCATTGATTAAATCTGAAAAAGAAAAAGAAAAAGAAGAAGAAAAAAAACCCAAAAACGAAGAACACTCGTTGTTTATGATTGTTTGTTTGTTGGTGGAAGGTTCAAATCATTGCCCATATCAAGGAAGAAAAAATCAAAAATTTCGGCGATATTTCGCCAAAATTTTCGTTTTTTTTTTCACCTAACGATATATCTTTCCTTTCCCAAGCATTTCTCGTCAGAAATTCCCTATATTTTCTGATATTTTTGAAAAATCCCGATATTTTCAACCAATACTAGTGAAAATTTTGTACCTCATATGTATTCTACGTGGTTTTAAAGCACTCATGTAATTTCATATGAAATGTATCATATATGTATATAAGGCGTGATGACCTAACCTCCTTTTAAGTTTTCAGCCATAAAAAAAATGTTTAAAGTAAACTTTTAAGAATTATTAACAGTTCAGCACTAACATTTTCACCTTAACTTACTCCAACTCCCTATAGATCAATGTTTATTCAAAGTTTTCATTTTAAAAATAGTACATAATATAGAAAACAAACATCTCTTAAAATGTGGTTTAAAATTTCTGTCAATTTTCTTATTTTTTTACTACAATCCATATTTCCCCAAAATTTCCGTCAAATTTTCCATATTTTAGAGGGTCGAAATTTCCGTAATCACCGAAATTTTCTTCCTTGGCCATATATAATGTACTAGCTTCTGTTTTAATATTTTGCATCATGGTGTGCAAAGTCATAACAATGATTAGGTAGTTTTATTTGGCAAAACAATTAGTTGGAGCATATAATTAACGAGAAATTTTTAGATGTTACATGAGGACCACGTGGCAGTATGACGTGGTTCTACGTTCCAATTAAATATTGACACTTGGATTTATTACAACTAAAATATAAACTAAGGTATATATTTTTTATGAAAAGACTTTTATGGGTCTTTGTTGAGTTTGGACTAGGGCTTAGGGTTAGGGTTTAGGAGTTAGGGCCGGGTTAGGGTTTTGGGTCTAGGATTTAGGGTTTAAGGTTTAAGGTCTAGGGTTTAGAGTTTGTAGTTTAGGGTTTAAAAAAACAACAACAAACCTAAATTTGTCTTTGATAAAATAACTCATGTAATTTTTTCTTACTAAAAATTCAATTGTCAATATTTGATTAGAATGTAGGACCACGTCATATTGCTACGTGGTCTTCTCGTAACGCTGAAAAATTTCCCATAATTAGCAACCATATAACTCATATTTACAACCATTAATCCTCGCATTGTTCTTTTGTATGTAATTTGTTGTAATCACTGGGAAGTTTGAGATTTTGATGGAACTGGCCCTGAGACAACAGTTCAAACCAATACAGAAGTAAAAACAAAACGGGTAAGTCTGCTGTGCAACGCTGCACAATATACATACACTAATAGATTATTGAGCACGTGCTTTGCACGGTGGTGAGGGTGATTTGTTTTGAAAAGTTTTGCCTTCCCAAAACTAACGATTGTTATAATAGTCTCTACCCTCATTATTGAACAGGCCATTACCCCCCCCCCCCCCCCCCCCCCCCCCAACGTGAAGAGGCCAAAAATCAAGGGCATTTCAAGAACAACTGTTTTTTTTTTTTTTTTTTTTTTTTGAGTCATAGGAACATCTGGACCCAACTAGGAAGATCTTAGGCGCCATTAATTATGTGCTTGTCTTTGGCTGCTTTCTTCTGGGAACCAAGTCTTTGTTGCCAATGCAAACAACCTGCAAAAGGGTCCTCCACAACTGCAACAAAACAAGTATCTTCGGTAAGCTGGAAAACCCAAAACAAGAGCTGCTTTTTTCATAATTCAAAAGCTCCATTCTTGCAGGGCATGGTCCAGCAGTCAGCTTTTATTTTTCTGTTTCTATCTAGACTTGCATACATAACAAGCTCAGACCTTGTCTAGCTCAGGACCAGTGATTAGTAGTTGTGTTGAATCAATGTCTTAGGATTTAAGAACTCTGACTGACTAAATAAGTTAATTGCAGCTATCTGTTTTAACTTTTGTGTATCTTTCTCTGTGGTTGTGCTTTTCTTGAGAAATAATCAAAAACCCAGATATGTTTCAAGATTTGAAGGTGTTTTCTTTGAGAATCCTTGATCTTTTCTGAGCAAGAAAAGTAAAATATCTATGAGAAAAAAGTTACCTTTTTTTCAAAGTAAAAGGAAAAACTAGTGGTTAAAGTAGAGGACTTGGGAGTTGGGTTTCACAATACAAGTGATTGAGAAAAGTTACTGTATCTGGGTTTTGAGACCTCACCAGTTTCAAACTCTTTCTTGTGGATGTTCTGGCAATCACTTTTCTGGGATTCAGGCTCAGCTTTTTGAGATTCCCAGGGAATCTCTTGGGATTTGGAATTGGATTTTTCTTCCTAATTTGGAATTGTGGGGATTTTAGCCGTTAAACAAAGCCAATGATGGTCAAGTCCATTTCAACAATGACAGCCTGTTGTGTCGGTTTTACAGGGTTTTTCCTTCTGTTCTTATTCCCACTCTCTTTGCCCTTTCTCAAGAAGAATCTGAATTGTCTGATACATACTTGATTTATAATTTTTTTTTTTGGTTCATATCTTTTGTAGTTTGAAATCATCAAGGGTATTTGAGAAGTGGGTCTAATGCCAAATTGGTTCTGGGTTGCTTCAATGGGTTGATGCTTATTGACAATGCGCTTGTTCTGGTGGCAACAGTTGCCTTTGCTTATACTCATTCAGATTTTACAACCCAGCAGGACGAGTTACAAAATATATGGTACTCTCTCTCTCTCTCTCTCTCTCTCTCTACTCTCTAGTCTTGCTTATTACAATGCAATTCACAATAAGTAGCAAACTCATTCTCCATATTGTTGTTGCTTTGAATATGCACATGGTGATTGGAATTGTCTTGTATTTAGGCTTTGTAGAGCCAAAAATTTGGAGTTTCCCAGATTCAAAGAGGTTCAAAATATGAGTCTGGTTAGAACACTTGCCAGGTTTTCCTTTTTGAACATTGTTGGTACAAGAAAATGTGGGGATGGAGATTAAGAGGATTGTAAGCTGATCGCTTGTACATCCGTTCAGCTGTATAGAAATTTACTTTTCAAGGCCATAACAGCAGCTCCTATCAAGCTTGTTTTGTTGCCACAAATTATATGTTTTTGTACATGTTCATGAATGGTATAGTAATGTTCTTACTTATTATTCGTTTGGGTTGGTAAATTTTCTTTCCTTAATTGTGCTTCTTGTAGTTTTTTTTTTTTTGGATACATTAATAGTGATTGTAGTTGCTAGAGAAGAATACTGATGTTTTATTCCTTTTACTTTTCCTATAGCTGAAGCTTTACTGACTTTCAATAGCAGAGTTGAAAGTCCTGAACTCTCCAGTGGACAGACTGGAAAATATCCATGTCTAAAACAATGGACATTACTCAAATATTATAAACTGCAAGACCCTTGTGTTGTTTCTCCGTAAGATCTCTCTCTCTCTCTCTCTCTCGCTCGTGGTGTTGTATGTACATTGAATATCAACATTATTGGAATTAAAAACATTTACCGACTTCACCTGATTAGATGCTAGTGTTATGAACTGGCTTTTTGAGTTCTTGTGACCTGTATATATTGGTGGTAATGATCAATCATGTAATTCTAGGTCTTACTTCAAGAATCCATTTTATGTTTCATGTTTAACTAGTTACCTCAAACAAGTTTTATGTAGGCTCTAGTGCTCCCAAGTCTGGTGGCTACATTGTAACACATAAATTCTCGTTTTAGTACATATCAAGTTTCTGATATCTGCAAATGATTACCAAAGAATGATATTCATATTAGTACATTTTACTAGGAGTAGAAGTGAAATACAAGTAGCTTATATTCATAGCAATGTTTTAATCAATTTTGGTTTTTTATTTTATTTTTTTATTTTGACTTGGTTCATCTTTTTCATCACTCAGCAGCAAATTTCCTGGTATGTCTTCAATTCCCCTGCGGCTTAACAGAGTCAGCTTAGCACCATTTGCTCCAAGACTTTTTGTGACACAGTCTTCAATCAATGTACAAAAAGAGATCCATAAACCAAGAAACAGAAGGATAGCACATATACTTGATGGGGACAGCAGTGTTCCACCACTCACACCTGTACAAGCAGCTGGTGACAAAAAACCGAAAAAGAAAGTTGCAGCCATCATTGGTGGCGTTGCTGCTGCTTTGCTTGTGGTTATTGTAGCGATACTTGTTTACATCTATTTAATGCGCATCAAAAGAGTGGTGAGGAGAACATCTGATACATCATCTTCTGCACCATCCCCCCATGGTAAGTTAGCTATGGGGACACTTTTCTTCTGCATTCGTTTCTAAGCTGTACATTCCAAACTGTTAAGGCTGTGATATGGCTAGCTGTGTAGTTAAGTAAACAAGTTTCTTCTATCTTTTCACTTCTTACAGTTGAATGGACAAGAGGGGACACATCCCCCTACGCGGTTGCTCTATCTCCATATGACACACACAACTTGAGGCAACTGACAATATTGGAACTGGAGCAAGCTACTAGCAATTTCAATGAAAATAATATCATAGGCCAAGGCAGATTTGGTTTGGTCTACAAGGGATTGCTCCAAGATGGAACTATTGTGGCTATTAAGAGACGCCTACATGCTCCAACTCAGTATTTCTTTCAAGAGGTAAACAAGTTAGCAATCATTTATTCAACACTCAACCTTGACTTTCTTTGTGAGGTAGTGTCTAGACCCTCTTTTGATGGAACTTCTTAGTATCTTGATTTGTCTTGATCAAATATAGGTGAAGCACATAGCTCGTGTGAACCACGTGCATGTTCTCAGGCTCATTGGTTATTGTCAGGATTCAAGTCAACAGTTACTTGTCTATGACTATCTTCCAAATGGAAATGTCGGGAATCATCTATATGGTACTCTCTCACTCACTAACTTACTCATTCACTTAGCACATGATTCTCTATCTCTATCATTCCATCTAACCACATTGTTATGCAGATGCTGAAGGTTTACCTATTGGAAAGTTGAATTTACGGCAAAGGTTATCGGTTGCTTTGGGAGCAGCCAAAGGTACATCAGCTGGTTCAACTTCTAGTGCAAGCCTTAATTTTTGTTCTTCATAAATATATATATCTTTTATTTTGAACCAGGACTTGCACATCTTCATAGTTTGGTACCTCCCCTCCTGCACATGAATTTCAGGACAAGCAATGTTCTTTTGGATGATAACTTTACAGCCAAGGTGTCTGATTATGGACTAACCAGACTGCTGAATAAGGGTCACTATGCCAGATCATCTTCAGCCATAGACTGCTTTCTTGACCCAGAGTATGTAATCTCTCCAGTCCACTAACTTATTATGTGAGCTACAAGATAGAATGCAGATAGCATCTCTTGGTCTCTGTCATGCTAAATTATATTACCAGATCACATAATGTGTAAGAATGACATATGCAAGGAAAACAAGAGTAAGAGTCCTCCACTAGTTAACTCACCGAAGATTCTTGCAGGTCATTTTTGCATGCCAAGTGATTTGTTTAGTGAAATTAGCACCTAATGTTGATGTTGATCACTTTACTGGAAGTCACGTAATGCATACCTCTAACACTGATACTACAGAAAGTCATTTCACGTAGGTTTTACTTTTCTTTTTCTTTTTGTAAATTTAAACATCCGTAACAGAGCATAGATGGAGTTCAACAATGTTACTTGATTGCGACTCTGTTGATCTCATGCTGTCAGCCCTTGATTTTATTTTGCTATTATATAAGGCCTAAGTTTCAGTCCAACATTGAATAGCTGTGACAATCTTAGTGCCTTGTAACCAAAGTTGCTTTGAGTTTTGTTGAATATCCATCTGTGAAAATAAATCTGCAGAGTTTAAACAACAGCTTAATTTGGTACTGATGTCTAATCTAATCTTTTTCCTAAAGGTTAGATTCATTGAACAAATTTTCAGAAAGAGGTGATGTATACAGTTTTGGGGTCTTCTTACTGGAATTGATCAGTGGATGTGAAGCAAATGGCAGATACCAGTTGAATTTGGGGGATAATCTCTTATTGCAGGTACACAAGTCTTTTCATAAAAGCCATTATTAGTGGCAACTTTATATCTCAGACTCTCAGTTTATGCATATACTACTGGTTGCAACCTTTGTTCAGTTGTGAAAATCGCATATGTACTATTAATGTGAAAAAGAGAGAAAGTAACTAGGTGAAGTACATCTATACTTGTACTTGTTTCAATGCTTTCGGTTCTTACAAGATTGTGTATTCATTTGAAGGCAAAGGATTGTGAGGATTTGGAGAGATTTGTTGATAAAACATTAGGAGAATATACAATGCAAGCTGCAACAAAACAGATGATGGAGTTAGCGTTGATGTGTATAGATGCTAGTGAACAAAGACCACACATGAAGATTGTTGTTCAAGAGCTCGAACGGATTCAAGCAAGAGAAACTAGCCTTTTTCAAATTGAAGTTGATGAAGAGATAGGTGCGGTAACTCTTGGCAGTGAACTTTTCAAATGATGCCTTCTGCTGTAACAGTCATCTTGCATTTGCATTCCATTACAGATTTGATTGGTTTGTGATTAGTACAGAAGAGAAATAGAATATATCAAAGCATTCTTGAAGTATATAAATCTAATGAAAATGGTACAGATTGATGGGACTATCTGCCTCAGCTATTTAACCAAGTCTCTTTCTGGGTTAATGGTTAATGTACATGTTTAGCCCAATTTCTGAAAGCTGTAAATATGCAGAGAGAAAGAAAAAACAAAGAAGCTTTTGGTTCTTACAAGCTGTATTTGTTGTATATTTCAAATTAAAAAAAGAAGAAGCTGTAATTGTAGTAGTGTGATACCTCTTAGTGTGAATAATTTATAGCTAATAATTCCTCTACAACGATGAGTTCGATGATAAGATGCATCAGCAAGGCAAAAAAGAAAATACAAAAACTGCATCAAAAAGATACATGCATGAAAATTATTCTATAGTAAAACTTATAGTGTGGTAATGAAATAGTGTGTTAAATTCAATCTAATCGTCTTGGTTTAAATGCACTTTGTTGTGAACATCTCTAGTCCGGTCTTCCTCCAATCTAAATGCGCCTCCATCGTTTTCTCTTCCTCTTTCTCGAACTCTTAATTTCATCTTTTTTTCTAATTTCCTAATCAGATTTTAAAAAGCACACCCTCCCACTAACAAAGGAGAGTCTACCTTGTGATTCTTTGTCTGTGCATGCATACACAGAAAAATATACATTAATGAATATATTTTGGTGGAGATTGTTTTTATCGTTAACCGGATTTTCTTCTCATCAGCCAGTTCATTGTTAATGAATTGCGTCGCTTTCATATGTTCTGAGTTAGAAAAACAAGGCTGCATTTTCTGCATTTGCAAAATACATCTCCCACCTCATTAGTTATTCAATACCATAATTTTATATAGAACAATGACATTGTTTATGAAAACATATATAGTTCAACATATAGCTGGTCCAACAGCTGCAGCTCAGCAATTATTCGTTCTCCCAAAGTTCAAGTTCTTCAACCATAACAATATCATTGTTCGAGGTATTCTTCCAAGATCAATGACGAAGCAGCTTCCCTCCACGAGTGGCAAACACTTCCACAGCGAATGGCATCCTTGACACTTAAGTGAACAAATATCTGTGAAATGAAATCTTTCTCTAGCTTTGCCCAATTTCGGAACTTGGAGTTGTTGGTCGTCATCATAACCAAGGTACTTTTCCCTGCAACCATCATAGATCAAAACCAGGTACTGTATAATAGTATAAGATTAAATTAAGCATTGAATCGAAAACTCTAGTACGTGACCATTTTCTTCCATAATATTATACAAATTAAGAGAACAAATAGCAAGTAGCGAACCTCATTTTGTTAGATATGAAAAGAATGAACTTTTGTTAGATATGAAAAGAATGCCAAGAAGATGATTTGGCTGAAGTGAAATTCTATTGATACAGTATTGAATACAAATAGTGAATACAAGGAAACTAATCTCAACAATCAAGTCCCTATAATAAAGCTATGATTCCTATATCAAACAATTCAAGGAAACAATACAATCATATACAACTCAGACATTCCTAATACAGAAGATATTCAAGATACTTCTTTAACACTCCCCCTCAAGTATGAGAGTGGATATCTTGCACTCCCAACTTGCGAATCATAGGTACAAAAATCTCCTTACCTAAAGCTTTGGTTAAAACGTCCGCCAATTGATGTGATGAATTTACAAACCTTGTAATCACTAAACCGTCTTGAATTTTGTCTCTTATAAAGTGACAATTCATCTCAATGTGCCTCGTACGCTCATGAAAAACTGGATTTGCTGCTATGTGTAATGCAACTCTATTGTCACAATACAATGTGGCAGGTTCTGGATGTATGAATCCCAAATCTCTAAGCAAATATCGAAGCCAGGTTCTGAGTCTAAGATCATTGTTGGAAGAAAAAAATAAACCTTGTCCAGGTGCCTTTTTAAGGTAACGATCCACTCGAATGACTGCCTCCATATGAAGTTTTCTAGGCTGATGCATAAACCGACTTAGAACATGGACATAATATGTGATGTCTGGTCTTGAGACAGTGAGGTATATCAACCTCCCAACCAATCTTCTATAGCGTCCTGGATCTTTAAGTAGGTCGCTATTGTAACAGCCCGGCCCAGTCCATTGAGATATTGTCCGCTTTGGGCCCAACGACTCTCACGGTTTTGCTCTTGAGGTTTCACCCCAAAACGTGTCTCAATGTAAGGTGCTAGCTCTGCACATATAAGCATAGCAACTTGTCTCCCCCGGGCGATGTGGGACGGATGCACCTACTAGCTTGCTTGCCTAGTTAGGTCATCACAATAATCCACCCCCAAACAAGCTCTCAATGGATTGTAATGACCTAACTAGGCAAGCAAGCTAGTAGCCTGTCCCCGGCTAGAAGTGTGCCGACGCGGACGTCGGGCCCTAAAGGGGGTGGATTGTGATGACCTAACTAGGCAAGCAAGCTAGTAGGTGCATCCATCCCACATTTCCCGGGGGAGACAAGTTGCTATGCTTATATGTGCAGAGCTAGCACCTTACATTGAGACGCGTTTTGGGATGAAACCTCAAGAGCAAAACCGTGAGGGTCGTTGGGCCCAAAGCGGACAATATCTCAATGGACTGGGCCGGGCTGTTACTGCTATTATCAAATAACTTCAAACCTCGCTCCATAGGAGTATCAACAGGGGCTGTACCCAACAGCCTTGCGTCCTTAATAATCTCTAGGGCATATTTACGCTGACAGATAAAAATCTCATTTCTAGATGCAGAAATTTCAATACCTAGAAAGTACTTTAGTTCACCAAGATCTTTAAGACGGAAATGATTATGCAGAAACTTCTTGATTGCAGCAATACTAATCGGATCATTTCCAGTAATCAATATATCATCAACATAAATTAGAAGAGCAGTGAAAGACTTGCCTCGTTTCCTGTGAACAAAGAGTAATCTGCACGTGATTGCACATAACCAGCTGATCGAATAGCCTCATAGAATTTGGAGAACCATTGGCGTGAGGCTTGTTTCAAACCATAAAGCGATTTATGAAGACGACAAAACAGATGTTCCTCCCCGTCTCCGGAGCCCTGGCAATGGAGACATGTCACTACCAGAAAATGGGTCTTGGGCGACGAAACAAAAAAACCGGGCGACGATTTTTTTTTTCGTCGCCTAAGAGGGAACTTAGGCGACGATTTTTTTTTTCGTCGCCCAAGGGAAAAAAATCGTCGCCTAAAGTCCAACTTTAGACGACGAAAATAAAATCGTCGCCTAAGAATACATTTCGTCGGCTAAGAGAGAAACTAGGGCGACGAAACAATATTTCGTCGCCTAAGATATTTATTTCGTCGCCTAAGTTTTTTATCCTTAGGCGACGAAACTGAGATATTTCGTCGCCCAAGATTTTTCATTCTTAGGCGACGAAACTCAAGTATTTCGTCGCCCAAGATTCTTCTATATATTGTGAGGCGGGATAGAAGAATGAGAACTTTGAAAATTTTAAACATAAATTTCTCTAGTTCTTCAAATCGTTCGGTGTTGTGGAAATTTGTCCATACATAGTTTGTGGAGCTACTCCCAGGTACGTACATATGCATATATATGCACATATATATATATATATTGATTTTCAGTTTTATTTGAGTTGAATTAATGATATATATATATATGCATAGAGTTTGTTCCAAGCTGAGTAAGGGGCCGTTCTGTCATAGATATGGTTCACAGGTTTGTTTAACTGGATCTCAAGATCACAAACTGACCACTCTTCTCGGTGAAGGGGTCGATAGGGGTTCGCCTCCGTGATCACAAACGAGTCCTGCCTGGTTCCTGTAGGGGGTTCGCCCTCCGTGACATTGACACTTGCCTTCTGAAACCACGGAATCCGCTCGAACTAGATATATATAATTAATAATTAGTATGTTGTATTACATTAATATATATATATAAAAGATATGTTTATTAAATATTGATATATATATATATATATGTGTTATTTTCAGGATATGGATAAGAGTTGGATTTCTCTTCCAATATATCACAGAAAATATGCTGAAGGAGTTTGGGATTTTATGCAATATGCGCAGGGCAATGCTGACGGGAGTGGCATGTTCTATTGCCCGTGCAAGATGTGTAAGTGTCGCAGTGATATGCATCGATTTCCGTTGGGGACAGTATGGGACCACCTGAAGAGTAACGGATTCTGGGAACGTTACACATGTTGGATATATCACGGTGAAACCTCATCACGCCTGCATGATCATGGACAGTTTGATGAGACGGGCAGTACATCCAACGATCCAACAACGACCTTCATCAACGACATGTTTCCTCATGACAGCGGTGTATGCCCTGAACGACAGCACATTCCTCAGGCGCCGATGCAGGCCGTCCCTAGAGGTGTCAACACTGCCGGTATAGCCAAGTACAACAGACTTATTGCTTTCCAACAGACCCCTCTGTGCCCAGGTCATGAGAAGACCGTTCTTCAGTGTGTGATGGAGGTGATGCATATCAAGGTTGACACAAAATCGACCGTGACGGCTGTTGATAGGTATCTACAGTACGCTGCTTCGCTCCTGCCCGACGGTCATCGTCATCCCACCACGCATCATAAGGTCCGTCGTATCTTGAGAGATCTCGGGCTTTCCTACATCAAGATCCATGCATGCAGATATGACTGCGTTCTATTCTGGGGTAAAGATGCAGACGGTAATGACCTTGAAGGCCTTCATCGTTGTCCGGTATGTGGGACCGACAGGTATAAGCGGACTCCCGCAGGCAACAGGAAACCTGTTAAGGTACTTCGCTATTTCCCGTTGAGGGATAGGCTGGAGCGGTTGTATATGTCTTCAAAGACGGCCGAAGCTATGAGATGGCACGCTGTGAGGGAGGTGCATGACGAAGACCTCATGGTACACCCTGCTGACGGGGAGGCGTGGAAGCATATAGACAGGGAGTTTCCTCATTTTGCTTCAGAGGTGAGGAATGTGAGGCTCGGGCTGTCATCCGACGGGTTCAACCCTTTTGGGACCATGAGTCTTTCGTACAGTATATGGCCGGTCATTTTGGTGCCTTACAACCTTCCTCCATGGATGTGCATGAAGAAGGAATACAACATGTTGACCTTGTTGATTCCGGGGCCCGGTTATCCAGGTATCTACTTTCCCTTCATATTGTATATATTGCTGTTGGTTCAACACCTCTCCATTTATTGTTTTTGTTCTATATTGTTGGTCATATATAGTCGTTATCTGAATTTGTTGTGGTTGTTGTTGTTATCCAGGGAAGTGTCTCGATGTGTATATGAGACCGCTGATTGAAGAGTGTAAATTGCTTTGGGAGGTTGGTCATCCCACTTATGACTCCCACAAAAAGGAGATGTTCCAGATGCATGCCATGATTGTTGGTACCATCAGTGATTTTCCTGCACGTGGGATGTTGTCCGGCAACGTTGTTAGGGGATACAAGGCTTGTCCTGAGTGCCTTAGCTCCCAGGGGTGCAGCAATCATTGCAACAAGATAGTCCGGATGGGTCACCGTGCTTACCTACCACATGATCACCCCTGGCGGATAGATACCGGGGCATTTGATGGGACCAAAGAGAGAGGTGTGGAGCCGCATAGATGGTCGGGGGAAGAGATTTTAGCAGTGTTGGATGAGTATGATTTTGGGCAGCTCAGCAATCATCCCGATATTGTGGCCAGAATACCTGAAAGACCAGACAGGTACAAATTCTGGACACATAAGAGCATATTTTGGGAACTCCCATACTGGAGTACGCTGTTGATCAGGCACTACCTAGATGTGATGCACATAGAGAAGAATGTCTGCGACAGTGTGGTAGGTACAGTGCTCAACTTGGAGGGGAAGACGAAAGACGGTCCTAAGGCACGCGTTGATCTTAAGAAAATGGGAATCAGAAAACATCTTTGGCTGAAAGAGGGGAAGAAAAAGATGCATTGGGCTCCTTACACCGTGAAGCCTGATCAGAAGACCCAGATCTTCAGGTGGATGAGTTGTGTGACGTATCCCTCAGGCGTTGCAGGAAATATAGCCCGGTGTGTGAACTTGCGGGAGAATAAGATATACGGCTTGAAGAGTCATGACTGTCATATTCTGCTACAACGTCTCTTCCCTGTTTTCATTCGACCGTTCCTTCACCGTCAGGTAAATTTGTGGTTAAAATTACGGTTAACCTGTCGTAAATGGATTTTATATTAAATTTGTGATGTGTGGTTGGCCAGGTTGTGGAGCCGTTAGTAGCGCTGTCAAGATTCTTCATGAAGTTATGCACAAGGGAAGTGAGAAAATCCGATCTCCGGGAAATGCAGGCAGACATCATATACATCATGTGTAAATTCGAGAGGATCTTTCCGCCAAATTTTTTCGATATAATGCCTCACCTGATGATCCATCTTCCCCAGCAATTGTTGCTTACCGGTCCAGTACACTTCACTTGGATGTATCCCATGGAAAGGTATGTTTTATTCACTTACATCTCCAGAATACATATATGTACGTACATGTTCAATAACCATAACGTATAGTTTGCAATATTATATTTACAGGCAACTTGGTGAGTACAAAGATTATGTCACTAATAAATCCGCGCCTGAAGGATGTATAGCTGAAGCATATATTGCGCATGAATGCGTCACCTACATGAAGTTGTATTTAGGAGCGTCGTTGGGAGCTCCGCAAGCCATGGAGGAACATGCGCCGCGGTTCAATCTCTCTATAGTTTCCAGTGATGTCGAAGTTGGTGGAGCACGACTGTCCGCCGAGTATGCATTGTCGGATGAAGAGATAGCCATAGCGCACTGGTGGGTACTAATCAATTGTGAAGAAGTTAAATATTGGAAAGAGTTGCACCTAAATTTTCCGGAAGTTGATGGTGATCTCGAGTACCACAACATGACGTTCGCAAATTATTTTCGCACCTGGGTACGTAATTTAATCTTCCCTATTATATATATATATATATGTAATTATTTTCTATTGCATATATTTTCGGATATTTACAGTTCAATATCCGTTACAGATGGACATGATTAAATCTGATGATAATCCAAACTGGTCGCACGAACTATTACTTCTTGCGATGCAACCGCAACGGGCTAGAGTTTATCCCACTTGCACAGTGAATGGCGTGAAATTTGTATCTGAAGAGAGAGACAGCAGACGAAGAACACAGAATTCTGGGGTGATGGCGAAAGGTCATGGCCTTGACTATTACGGTGTTCTCCATTCAGTGGTCGAACTGGTTTATGCGGAAGGCATGAAAGTGCATCTGTTCAAGTGTAGATGGTTTGATACAGGCGCACAGAGCATGAAGATGGATCAGTACGGCAATTTATCGGTCAACACTGCTACAAGCGCCTACGAAGATGACCCGTTTGTTTTTGCGACATCGGTAAAACAAGTGTTTTATCTTGATGACCTCGCCAGGGGTGACGCGTGGAAAATAGCGAACATTGTGCATCCTCGAAACATTTACCGGGCGGCTACACTTGGAGTGACCATTCCAGGGCCAGAGGCTGATGCGTACCAGGAGCCGAACGCAGTAGGTATTCATGATGTAGCTACTGTTCGTCAAAATAATGTTAAACATGGTCGAGTGCTCAGAATTCGTGACGAAGATTCAACCTTTATTGATGTTGATCCAAATGAAGAAACAGACGACGACTCTGACGACGAATTAAGGCATAGATTACCAGATATTAATTCCGATACCGAAGAAGACTCATCGGATGACTCAGATTACGAGCCTTAGCTTAGTTATAATTGAGCCTTAGCTTTGTAATTGTTTGTATACTAAAAGAATATGTTTGTACTAAAATAAATAAAGCACATTTAAATTTCATTGTAAAGAAATTTTTATTTTTACTCTTGGGCGACGATTTTAACAAATATCGTCGCCCAAGTATCATCTTGGCCGACGAATTAGGCTAATTTCGTCGGCCAAGATTAATCCGAATAATTAAAATAAAATAAAACACATTTAAATTTCATTGTAAAATAATGTGATTTTTACTCTTGGGCGACGATTTTAACAAATTTCGTCGCCCAAGTACTATCTTGGCCGACGAATTAGCCTAATTTCGTCGGCCAAGAGTAATCCGAATAATTAAAATAAAATAAAACACATTTAAATTTCATTATATTAAATTTTTATTTTTACTCTTGGGCGACGATTTTAACAAATATCGTCGCCCAAGTATCATCTTGGCCGACGAATTAGCCTAATTTCGTCGGCCAAGATTAATCCGAATAATTAAAATAAAATAAAACACATTTAAATTTCATTATATTAAATTTTGATTTTTACTCTTGGGCGACGATTTTAACAAATTTCGTCGCCCAAGTACTATCTTGGCCGACGAATTAGCCTAATTTCGTCGGCCAAGAGTAATCCGAATAATTAAAATAAAATAAAACACATTTAAATTTCATTTGAATAATTAAAATAAATATCCCGGGTATTTATTTTTTACCAAATTTTTATAGCTCCGTAAGAGTCTCGTTGATTGGAAACTATTCTCAGTTGAAGGTCCGGCCAGATTACGTGATTTGGAGGGTCGAATAGCCGTTTCCGTCCGTTTAGGGGTTTGACCGCGCCGATTGACCGGACGGATCGAGCCCTTATCTTTGTCAGATGGAGCTGAATTTTTTTCCACCTACGTAATTCGTTATGCTGGTCAAATCTGACGGTCGGTTTTCAGTTCCTCTTCTCCGATCAATAAACTCACGTTATATGTACTAATGTTGTATAACTTTTTTATATAAGTGTTTAGTTTAAGTGTCGTTTTGAAGACAACGTATACGTAGAGGCCTCAAACGCAAAAAAGTCGTGAAATAAGATATGACCAGAACGGTGAAATACGTCAACCCGTGAAAAATGAAGATATTCCGGTAAAGTTTCGGTGCCGGTTGTTCCGGTCGCACGAAACACATTTATTTCTGCCTAGTGGTAGCCCTATCCCGGTTATTTATTTTTTACCAAATTTTTATAGCCCCGTAAGAGTCTCGTCGATTGGAAACTATTCTCAGTTGAAGGTCCGGCCAGATTACGTGATTTGGAGGGTCGAATAGCCGTTTCCGTCTGTTTAGGGGTTTGACCGCGCCGATTGACCGGACGGATCGAGCCCTTATCTTTGTCAGATGGAGCTGAATTTTTTTCCACCTACGTAATTCGTTATGCTGGTCAAATCTGACGGTCGGTTTTCAGTTCCTCTTCTCCGATCAATAAACTCACGTTATATGTACTAATGTTGTATAACTTTTTTATACAAGTGTTTAGTTTAAGTGTCGTTTTGAAGACAACGTATACGTAGAGGCCTCAAACGCAAAAAAGTTGTGAAATAAGATATGACCGGAACGGTGAAATACGTCAACCCGTGAAAAATGAAGATATTCGGTAAAGTTTCGGTGCCGGTTGTTCCGGTCGCACGAAACACATTTATTTCTGCCTAGTGGTAGCCCTATCCCGGTTATTTATTTTTTACCAAATTTTTATAGCCCCGTAAGAGTCTCGTCGATTGGAAACTATTCTCAGTTGAAGGTCCGGCCAGATTACGTGATTTGGATGGTCAAATAGTCTGAATTTTATGATAGAACTCTTGGCCGACGATTTTCTTCATCTTGGGCGACGAAATTTATAATGAAGAATGTCGTCGCCCAAGTATCATCTTGGCCGACGATTTTCTTCATCTTGGGCGACGATATTTATAGTGAAGAATGTCGTCGCCCAAATATACTATCTTGGCCGACGATTTTTAAAAAAACAGGGCGACGATTATTAAAAAAGGCGGGCGACGATTTTTACAAAATCGTCGCCCAAGAACGCCACTATAAAAGGCAAAAATTCGGAAACCCTAACCATTTCTTCAGCCGCCAAGCATATTCTCTCTCTCTCTCCGAAAATCCTCTCTCTGCCCTCTCTCTCTCCCTCTCTCCGACCCCGACCCCGACCGCAATTCGGAACCCCGACCCCGACGTCGACCCACAATTTAAGGTATAACCCTAAAACCCTAAATTGGTTTTAATTGTTTTTGTTGTTATAATAATTGTAAATTGTTGTTGTTGTTGTTGTTGTTGTGATAATTGTAAATTGTAAATTGTTGTTGTTGTTGTTGTGATAATTGTAAATTGTTGTTGTTGTGATAATTGTAAATTGTGATGTACGGTTTAGGGTTTACGGTTTACGGTTTAGGGTATACGGTTTAGGATTGTAAATGATTAAATAATTTAGGGTTTATTTAGGGTTTAGGGTTTACGGTTTAGGGTTTATTTAGGGTTTAGGGTTTGTAAGAAATAATGGATTATTTTTGAGTAAGGATGTAAATATTCGTAAATTAATTTTTGTGATATAATAAGCCCTTATTAATGTAAATAATTTGTTATGTGAATAAAAAAATAATAAATCCTATAATAATTATTAAATTTTATTTGTGCTATTATTGTTGATAAATTTTTCGAAGTTTATCGAGCCTTTATTTTTGTGAACTTAATTATAAGACGGTAAAATATTTTTAATAAATTTATGGTTATTTTAAACAGGATGGCCAAGAGAAGAACTTCTGGACAAGACGGCTCGGACGGTACCTCAAACAACCCGTCGGAATCACCGTCGATCTGGTTTCCGTGGCAGTTTACGGCCCGACATGCGCAACTGATGGGTGGCGCGAGCGGCTCGGGTTCTGCTGGGCAGTCGGGTCCCGCAGCGACGGCTCCTCGTCATCCACCCATACTTCGCCGGTCGCGATCCCGCAGCGACGCCCCCACACAGTCGTCCCCGACCGACGGTGATGGCGGGTCATCCGGGGTCCCTATGGTGCCGTCCGGCCTCTTCCTTCCTCCGACGATACCGGCGATACCTCGCGTCGATGAGGAGGGTCGACCGATTCGGGAGCAGCTCCCGCATGTGGCACCGCACGAGGCCTATATCTACCGGGAGTTTCCCACGCCTCTTCATCCCGTGAGGGTCTCCGAGCAGGCGGACATAGACGAATCCGTCGGCTCAGCCTCATCCTCAGGTAATTTATTATTACTTTTTTTTCGATTTACAATTTTTTTTTGTAAAAATGTATTATTAATATTAAATTTGATTCACAATGTCACAGCCGCCGGAACGAGAAGGCGGAACAGGAGAGGCACCGTCAGCAACAAGGGACTCGATAGGGCGGTCGAGTCCGCTGGACGGATCGCCATCCCGTTTTCCAACGGGAAACCGGTGGACGCCGCGTTGGGAAACCGGTACACGCGCGCCGCGGGAGGCACCATCCGCTCCAGACTCCCTATGTTGTGGGGAGTCTGGAGCCAGGTTCCTGATGGAGTGAAGGAGATGCTCCATCAGTCGATGTCGGTGAGTTTACTCAATAAATTACCTTTTTTTTAACTATTTTTTTAACTAATAAATTATTTCATTATCGAAAAAAATACTAACAAGTGGTAATGCAGCAATGGTTTGTGGTTCCCGAGGAGGGACGTGACTGGGCGGACAAGACCCATAGGGAGAGGTACCTCTAGCTATTTAATAATTTATTAAATTTTATTTTTTTAATAAAATTATTAATATTTTTTTTGTATATGTAGGTTCAAGGAGTGGAAGCACGACCTCCGGGAACACTGGAAGAAGTACGGGAGCGACCGTTCGGGTACCCCGAAGGAGTTCGAGTATCGGGAGTACGAGTGGCGGTGGCTTCTTGTCACGCAGTTCAACGACCCTCACAAACAGGTAATTCGTAAACAAATTTGAATATTTAATTAGTGAATTAATTATAATTGTATGTTTTTAAATATTTACTAACGATAATTTTTTTTTAAAAAAGCACCTCGCCCGGGTGAACGCTGAGAACCGGCAACAGAACACAACCAACCATCGTGCCGGTTCGAGGCCGTTTTCGGCCATCATGGACGACGTGCGGCGAGAGCGGCCAGAGGAGAACCCCTATGTGGGGACCTTTCAGAGGGCATATCCTCATTCTGAGGAGGATCTTGTAAGTTCCTTATATTTACTAATTTTTAATTTTAATTACATTTTATTAAATGTATATTAATATATTTTTATAATATATCCATTTAGGCGAGGGTGAGGGAGGCGGAGCAAGAGGTCATCAGAGGCATGGTGAACGACACATGGCCGGGCACGGCAGAGGATGACATGTCAGAGGCCATGTCCAGGATCGACACTTCAGATCCTACCGTTGGGGCGCGGATTATGGTCACTGCCTTCGCGCAGCGTTCCAACACCTACTACTGCCGGGGTATGGGAGACGCTGGAAAGGGGATCCTGAAGACGACGCCAGGATTTCAGCGCAAGGGAGCCGCCGGAGCCTCAAGCAGCAACAGCCAGACCACTCGGCTACAGGATCAGTTCGCAAGCCTACAGTCTGAGCTGGAAGCCCAAAGAGCGAGGGAGATGGCGGCGATGGCGGAATCATATGCGGCTTCCAATGCTGCGCATATGGAGCGGGTGAATGAAGTCACCAATGCCAACCAGGCGGCTATGGGACAGTGGATGACTGCCTGCATGTCTGCACTTGCGGCCGGACAGCCGTTTCCGCCCATGCCTACGCCTATACCATTACCTCAGTGGCATCCTCAGTGGCCCCAGCCTCAGCAGCAGCCTCCTCAGCCTGACCAGCCGCCGCCTCAGGACCCTCCGTACGGGAATGATGAGTTAGATTTTGGGTTTCTCGATCCATAGGCAGAATTTTTGTAATAAATTATTTATAAATTTATAAATTTGTGTTAGTTTTAATTAAATTTTAGTATTAGAAAACTTTAAAGAAATGCCGAAAAAAAAAATAATGACAAAAATTAAAAAAACATTATTTATATATTTAAAATAATTATTTAATTATTTTTTTAAAAAAAATTTAAATTTATCTTAGGCGACGAAATCTATAAATCGTCGCCCAAGATTTAACACCTTGGCCGACGATATTATTTTTCGTCGCCTAAGATGTAGTGATCTTAGGCGACGAAATATTTATTTTCGTCGCCCAAGGTCAGAAGATCTTAAGCGACGAAAAAAAATTTCGTCGGCCAAGGTGTTGAATCTTGGGCGACGAATATTTTTGGGCGACGAGAGGTATATTTTAGGCGACGAAATTAGTATCATCGCCTAAGAATTACTCTTAGGCGACGACGGTATTAAATTTCGTCGCCCAAGTTCTTCACCGACGGACTTCTGGCGACGACTTCTTGGCCGACGACATGTCGTCGCCTAAGTACTTAGGCGACGAAATTTTTAAACAGGGCGACGATTTTTTTTCGTCGCCCAAGATCTATTTTCTGGTAGTGTGTATATCTCTTCATGAAGATCGCCATGGAGAAAGGCATTATTGACATCCAATTGATGAAGGGACCAACCCAGTGCTGCAGCCAAGGCAAGTAAACATCTGATAGAAATGATCTTGGCAATGTGAGAGAATGTGTCTAAATAATCAACACCTTCTAACTGAGTAAATCCCTTGGCAACGAGGCGTGCTTTATATCTCTCGATCGACCCATCAAACTTGTGTTTGATATTGTAAACCCATCGGCAACCAAAAGGCTTCTTGTCGGCCTGTAGAGGAGTGAGAGACCAAGTACCATTTTCTTGAAGAGCTTGCAACTCTGATTGCATTGCTTGCTGCCATTCAGGATGAACGACAGCTTCCGAGTAGGATTGTGGTTCTGTGGCTTGGCTAACTTGAGCAATGAATGATTGATGTGCTGGCTTGTATCGATGATAGGAGATATAGTTGCATAATGGAAAACGGGTGCCTTTATTCGAACCTGGAAACAACGAGGATGATTGAGTAGAGGAAGACCGCGTGACGTTGGAGCATACATAGTCTCTGAATTTTACCGGCGGAGCGGTGGAGCGACTGGAGCGACGAAGCTCAGGATGAGGTATGGGTTGGTCGGGCGGAGGTAGAGGCGGATAGGGTTGGTCGGGCGGAGGCAGAGTCGAGTCGGTTTGGGTGGACGGAGACAGAGTTGGGTCGATGTGAGCTGGTGGAGGAAGGTTGGAAGGAGATGCCGGCGCCGGAGAAGAAGGGTCAGAAATTGGATTGGGGTTTTTAGAGTCTGATAAAGATTGGGGTTTTGGGCGACGAGAATAGGTGCGGAGGAGAGAAGGAGGAATGGACGCCGCGGTTGGAGACGGCGGTGTTGATGGTGGCACCGAAGATGGTGACGTGCGGTTTGGAGATGGAGAAGGAGAAGGACATGAGTTGCTGTCGTGGTAAGAAGATGAGGGAGAGATAGGATGTGAGTCAAAGGTGTGATCAATGAGATATGGGTCGCGTATTGATTGGGCCATGGGAATGGGACAAAGAAGGGACAAAAGTGTTGGGCTTATCAGATGTATATGGGAAAACATTTCATGAAAGAAAACATCTCTACTTCTGAAAATCTTTTTAGTTGACAGATTATACAATTTGCAGACCTTTTGACCAACAGGATAACTTATGAAAATACATGACACGGCACAATGATTGAATTTGTGTGAAGGATGAACATTGGTAGCATAGGCCAAACAACCAAACACACAAAGATGATGATATGGAGGTGGTTTTGAGTATAAACGCTCAAATAGAGTTTTGAAAGAAATGACAGGTGTAGGCAATCGGTTGATGATGTGTACCGCATGAAGAGCTCACTCCCCCCAAAATTGGGTAGGGAGATGAGCATAAAATTTTAAAGCGCAGGCCACTTGCAGAATATTACGATGTTTACGTTCCACAACCCCATTTTGTTGAGGCGTGTAAACGCACGAGTGTTGAAAAACTACACCATTGTCATTAAAAAAAGGTCGAAGTGAAAGAAACTCGCCACCATTCATTAAAAGCTTTTATGCGAGATGTGAATTGGGTGAAAACATAGCTGAAAAATTGTTTTAAAATTGGTTGGGCTTCATCTTTGAATTTCATCAAAAAAATCCAAGTGAATATTGTGTAATCGTCGACGATAGTAAGAAAATAATGAGCCCTAGAAAGGGAAGCATGTTTATAACGACCACAAATATCACAATGAATTAAATCAAATGGTTTTTCAGATGAAATTGAACTCACTCCAAAAGGCAAGCGATGTTGCTTTGCCAAGGGACAAATAGGACACGCATCAATAAGCTGAACTGAAAGATTTAGGAAGTTCTGAGCAATGGATTTTAAAGGAGCATGAAAAACATGCATGACCTAAACGGCTACGCCAGAGATCAGTGGATGGGTTGGATAAGGTTGTGAGGTTGTAGACTGATTGATGGTTTGAGGATGAATGAGAATTGGTTAAGGTTTTCTTCGTCGCTAATCCCGCCAGGTAATATAATCCATCACGTTGCATTCCTAGACCAATCATCATCCTTGTAGCCAGATCTTGCAAATCACACCAATATGGGAAAAATGTCAGTGAACAATTCAGACTTCTCGTTAATCGACTCACAGACATTAGATTAACTTTAAATGTTGGCACACACAACACATCATGCAAATAATACTCAGAATTCAGAAGCAAAGAACCCTTAGCAACAATATTAGCCTTTTCTCCACTAGGCAACAATATTGCAGGCAATGAACAATTTTTATCCCTGTGTAGTAGTGACGTTTGAAACGAAGAGATGTGGTCTGTTGCGGCGCTATCGATGATCCAACGACGAGAAGTGATCTTAGAAAAGGTTTGGTAACTGCTGCATTGACTTGTGTATTATCAGATCCCTTGTGATTCAAAATAGTCAAAGTATGTTGATATTGTTGCTTGGGAAGAGGAATGCGGACAGAGAGACCGTTTTGCCGAATAGATTGATTTGATCGATTACATTGATTGAATCCCTCTGTTACCGGTTTCCGTTTTCTTGGATTGCGACCTTCTCTTTCAAAAATTGTCATTTCTCTTGTAAGAGCGTCAGACAAATAGTTCATGTCACATGTAACCATTTCAACATCATATTCATACTGTGTCAAAAACATCTGCCATCTCAAAACTCTTCTTCTATCAGCATCATAAGTTAATTTGTAGTTTTTGAAATTTTTAACTCTTTTGTTATCAGTTCTTACTACAAATTTATTTCCTAAGAATGCCTCAACACCCTTAATACTTTTAATTAAGGCAAGGACTTCCTTGTCTCCTGTAGAATAGTTTAACTCTTGACGTGTCGCATAACCGGGGTCAAACAACTTCAATTTAAGTACCCTGCAATCATAGTAATATAGACAAGTAGGGATCGTTCTAGCCGGGGAAACCAAAGGGTGATCTAAAGAAGAGAAATCAAACAACTTATAAACAAGTATTCACATATATACACAAAATATTGGGGGTTTAAGATGGATTAATTCTAACGAGTAACCTACTGAAAATTAAACCTAAAATTATTATATACAAGTGATCGACATACTCATGCAACACATAACACGAAAAACCATCTAGAACACAAAACAACTTTACGCAAGGCCGAGCAGCAACGTTCAAATTGTCCTTGACTCTAACTAATTCCGATTCTAATTAGAGCCTTTGCGGTTATCTAATTGTTAAGACTCCTCAAGTATTTAGAACCATCTTTGCGCTTAATCCTAAACATGAATGCTAACTCATTTAAAAACACGTTGCGTAGAGATTAAACAAGAAAACACTTTAGTACATGAATCAATCGGAAACATGATCTAAGGCATGGCGTCACTCATCCTATTAGCATGCAAATTATCAGAATTAAATCCGCTCTAAGTT
This sequence comes from Fragaria x ananassa, assembly GCA_034370585.1. Lineage (NCBI taxonomy): Eukaryota > Viridiplantae > Streptophyta > Magnoliopsida > Rosales > Rosaceae > Fragaria > Fragaria x ananassa. Next base: position 22,836,161 of record CP139766.1, read on the forward strand.
AATAACAAGTACCAAGACAACTTTGCGTATGAATCGATCCAAAATTATTATGGTAGATGAAACCGCACCTTAAGGACAACCATGGCCGAGGCAGCCTCAAGGATTAGTTTAGGTGCATGAATTCATGACAATTAATCAATTAGAAATCAAAAACACATAAGAACATACTACTGCCCCAAAACCTAACTCACGAAATCATCATGCACTCAAGAAGTTATATATCAAAACATAAAACAATCAAAGATCACAAAGAAATCTGAAATCCATGTTTGATAAATAAAACCAAAATCAAAAAGTATATTACAATAAAGTTCGAAACTAAACAGAAAATAATACAAGAAGCCATGAGAAAATCACACTTTTACAACCTTTGAAGAGTTGGCAAGTGTGGGGGAAATCGGTGGAATGATGGAGTGATTCTTGTGGTTTGTGGTGGATGAATCGGCTAAGTACTTTTCTGTATAGGGTTTGGTATAGTTTCGGCTATGTAATTGCAAGAGTAGAGGTCCTCCTTCTGCCCTTGAAGTCATGCTTTATATAGAAGAAAGACCCTAGAGAGGCCGGCCACACTAGCCTAAACCGAGTTGGTTTAGGTTTCACTAGTTATTCTCAATTTGGCCCAATGACCTCTGTCTGATGATTTTGTCATAACTCCCTCTAGAAAATAGATATTGAGGTGATTTCAATTGATTTGGAAACTAGACTCCAGTAGATTTCTTTCCATAACTAGTACGTTTTCTGCTTCATTGTGAGCTGTCCTGGAGAGCCCGTTGAAGTTGTGATATGTGCACAGGAATTTCCCCGAATTAATTAGGAATCAAGACTTGGACATTCATTGATATTCTGCCGAATTTAGATCTTCTTCTCCATATTTGGACTTGGTTTGGACCTCTCCTTCATGGACTAGGCTTCATGGATCAGCTGCTTTGCTTCCCGAGGTCCATCAGGAACACTTCTCTTGATTCTTTCTCCCATGAGCTATTCTTCATGTCACCTAAATATCAGAGAGTTAAATCAATTTGTGACAATGTAAAAGCTTTACATAATCATAAGAACATCTAAGGCTCCACAAATCGGCTTTTGACAAATTTCTACATTGTTCCTCTATTTTTAACTCGTTTTACACACAACTCTACCAAAAACTTTCGACTCTACATTATGACTCTATTCTACAACAACAAGGGATAACCAAAGTACAAATGGAGGTAATAACACATTAAGAATATCGCATTTTATTCTCCTATCAACTACCCTACACTTATCCTTTGCTAGTCCCTTAGCAAACTAAATACAAGACTCTACTACAAACATTACTAATGCCCTTAAACAAATGTCTCATAATCTTTATTATGCATAGCTTTCAAATTTAAACATTTGAGTGTAAACACGTAAATTCCAAGTTTCATAAAACATGTATCATGGCATGAATAAGTAAGAAGTGAGAACAAATAGCATGAACACACAAGGTCAACCGATCCTCCTCACGATGACATACTCTCTTCTTTTCACTCGATCATGGTATTCACTCATAAGTATATGCAAGAGAACAGATTGTAAGACAAGAAATAGCTTGCATATTTCATCAAATAAAAGCACTTTGTGAATAAAATTTTCTGGAAAAACCTCATCTAACAACTAAGTGCAAGAATAGACCAAAACCATATGCTCAACTCATGAGAAAATCTCCATAAATCGAAGTTAATTATCTTAAGAATCATGAATCAATCTCAATAATGGTCGTAATGGGGCTCGGCTGCATAGGGTAAGAATTTTTAGGATAAGTGGTGCTTTAAGGCATCACCAAGACTTGAGCAAAGCTCGATCCTCCTTAAGTCTTCACTCCAAGGGCCAAATTTCATCTTGTTGGACCCATACGTCATCCTTAACTCCTCAAAGCATCATGAACATGAACAAAGGTCACATATTACAATTTTAGACCTTCAAATACACACAAACTCCAAATTCAAAACACATTCTTGTGTAGTGTGCCGTCCCTTTCTTTTATTTTGTTTTGAACCAATTTTCATTCTTTTCTTTTTTTTGATAGGTTTCGGCACACACAATTTTTACATCAGTTAACCTCACACTTGTTTCTTTACATCACACAAACATAACTCCACATTGAATGTAAGCTTTGCCAAGTCTTGATAACAAGGTAAATGATATAACTATTCTAAGCAAGGGAATTTTATGAAGGTGATGAAAGAAAAGGCTAAATGTAGGCTCAAAGGGGTTAAAACTAAGGAGTCCCATGACGGGCGCAAATAGGCACATGCTTTATTTGGAAATGGTGATAATCCTAAAGAGATCAATTCAATCCTTTTCAAAATCAAGACCTGTTATGATTATAGAGTTTCGAAAATCAGATGAGCGAGTTCTAGTACATTCTAGAGTCCATTAAAAAGCTATAGCACATAGTCATTGAATATGCAAAGAATGATGAGGTTTATGATAGTGAATTTTTAAAATTAAGGTTATCACTCAGGAAGAAAGCATTTAAGCTCAATAACTCACATAGGTTGTTATGGAAACAAATTAACCAAACATGCATGCTTCACAATCAATCAAATCTCAAATGTTCAGACCAGTCCACAATATCCATGAAACTTACAATTTATTTAAGTAAATGTCAAACCATCATCTATGCATTGAAAGACATAATCATCATTGACTTTAAGGGCATTCTAAGACGCAAAATAAAACAAAACAGTCATCTTTTTGTTGGATCCGATTTTCTGTTTTTCTGAATTTTGTCTTTGGTTTTCTTTTTATGACTCAAAACTATAGTTAAATGACTCAAACAAACATGTTATTATGTAAACCTCTACCCGACACTTAGAAAATTACATTGTCCTCAATGTAATACCCGAAATCATGTCATAATTTCCTAAGCATGCGTCGAAGTCACACAAGAAACACATATATAATTCGACCATAAGAAATGAAGGGATAAAAATGATGCAAACTCTCGGTGACGGCTCCTCCACTGCTACGGTTGAAATGAGTTACCTCTCATGCAGCACTTAATGTTTAAAGTCCTTTAGCCTAGACTCTTCATATCCATAGTGGCGTCACTCTCCAACTCATGGGTCTTTAACATTTTTCTCCTCAACGTTGTACTCCTTGAATGCCGCATAATAAGGCTTAAGTCGATGACCATTCACCTTGAATGTATTTCCTGATGTACTGCTTTGAATCTCAACGGCACCATGAGCAAACACATTAGTAATAACAAATGGACCTTGCCAACGTGAACGAAGCTTACCTGAAAAAAGTTTAAGTCTTGTGTTAAATGAAAAGACTTGCTGCCTTATTTCGAAACTCTTTCCCCTTATCATCTTGTCATGATAAGCCTTTGTTTTCTCCTTATAAATCATACCCGAATGGTAAGCTTTGTTCCTAATCTCCTCAAGCTCACAAAGTTGTAGCTTCCTATGCAAATCGGCCGAATCTAGGTCCATGTTGAATTGCTTCACCGCCCACCATGCTCTATGTTCAAGCTCAACCGGCAGATGACATTTTTTTCCATAGATAAGCCGAAAAAGGGACATCCCAATAGGTGTCTTGTATGCCGTCCTATAGGCCCACAATGCGTCGTCTAAATGATCGCTCCAATCCTTCCTTGTTGGACCTACAATTTTCTCCAAAATCTGCTTGATCTCTCTGTTTGAGACTTTGGCCTTTCCGCTAGTTTGAGGATGATATGGCGTTGATATCTTGTGAGGGACTCCATACTTCTTGAGCAAAGCCTCTATGGTGCGGTTGCAAAAGTGAGAACCTCCATCACTTATCAAAACTCTTGGAACTCCAAACCTAGAATATATGTTAGTTCTCAAAAATTCTGCAACAACTTTAGAATCATTAGTCTTAGTGGCTTTTGCCTCCACCCACTTAGAAACATAATCAACAGCCAATAAAATGTAAAGGAATCCCTTAGAAGAAGGAAAAGGTCCCATGAAATCAATTCCCCAAACATCAAAAATTTCAACAACAATGATAGCTGACACATTTGAACAAGATCAAGTTAGCATCAAATATTTCATGCTTTACAAAATCATAAAATCGGTTATACAAGGTTTATCCATGAAATCTTCAGATTTTTATACAATAAACACTCAAAATTTTCAAGACAATATACACAAACAAAACCTCCAAAGCTTCACACAAATCATCATTCATATAAAGCATCAAAGATTACTACAAGTATGTGAACAACTTTCAAGCATCGAAATCAACAACTCAAGCTCACAAATGAAGACCGAAATTTCCAAAAATTAAAAATACATATCAGCCAAAATTAATTACAAGCCAGAAACCAATAAATAAATAAAGACTATATAACATCTTCTTCGATTCTTCTTGGTTTCCCCAGCAACGGCACCAAAATTTGATGCGTCGCGTAACCGGGGTCAAACAACTTCAATTTAATTCCTTGCAATCGTAGTAATATGGACAAGTAGGGATCGTTCTAGCCGGGGAAACCAAAGGGTGATCTAAAGAAGAGAAATCAAACAACTTATAAACAAGTACTCACAAATATACACAAAATATTTGGGATTTAAGATTGATTAATTCTAACGAGTAACCTACTGAAAATTAAACCTAAGATTATTATATACAAGTGATCAACATACTCATGCAACACATAACACGAAAAATCATCTAGAACACATAACAACTTCATGCAAGGCCGGGCAGCAATGTTCAAATTGTCCTTGACTCTAACCAATTCCGGTTCTAATTATAGCCTTTGCGGTTATCTAATTGTTAAGACTCCTCAAGTATTTAGAACCATCATTGCGCTTAATCCTAAACATGAATGTTAACCCATTTAAAAACACGTTGCGTAGAGATTAAACAAGAAGCCATGAGAAGCCATGAGAAAATCACACTTTTACAACCTTTGAAGATTTGGCAAGTGTGGGCAAAATCGATAGAAGGATGGAGTAATTCTTATGGTATGTGGTGGATGAATCGGCTAAGTAATTTTCTGTATAGGGTTTGGTAGAGTTTCGGCTATGTAATTGCAAGAGTAGTGATCATTTCTTCTGCCCTTTAAGTCATGTTTTATAGAAGAAAAACCCTAGAGAGGCCGGCCACACAAGCCTAAACCGAATTGGTTTAGGTTTCACTAGTTATTCTCAATTCGGCCAAATGACCTCTGTCTGATGATTTCGTCATAAATCCCTCTAGAAAATAGATATTAAGGTGATTTCAATTGATTTGGAAACTAGACTCCATTATCTTTCTATCCATATCTAGTACGTTTTCTGCTTCATTGTGAGCTGTCCTGGAGAGCCCGTTGAAGTTGTGATATGTGCACAGGAATTTTCCCGAATTAATTAGGAATCAAGACTTGGACATTCCTTGATATTCTGCCGAATTTAGATCTTCTTCTCCATATTGGACTTGGTTTGGACCTCTCCTTCATGGACTAGGCTTCATGGATCAGCTGCTTTGCTTCCCGAGGTCCATCAGGAACTCTTCTCATGATTCTTTCTCCCATGAACTCTTCTACATGTCACCTAAATATCAGAGAGTTAAATCAATTTGTGACAATGCAAAAGCTTTACATAATCATAAGAACATCTAATGCTCCACAAATCAGCTTTTGACAAATTTCTACATCATTCCTCTATTTTTAACTCGTTTTACATACAATTCTACCAAAAACTTTCAACTCTACATTATGACTCTATTCTACAACAATAAGGGATAATCAAAGTACAAATGGAGGTAATAACACATTAAGAATGTCGCATTTTATGCTCCTATCACATGCTTAACATTTGTTTGACATTGTGGACAATGTTAGAAATAAGTGTGGGGGAAGGAAACCTTTCTTTCTTTTTGTGTTCTTGTTTTAGGTTTTGTCTAGTTTTTAGTTTTTCGTTGAGTCTTTAGGTGTCTTCCAACTCTATGATGAGCATGAACTTTTCACTGATTAATATTACGGTCACAAAAAGATTGCAAGCATGTGTCAAATTCTTGATTTCAAATAATTATTAATAAATTTTAACGATTATTTTACCTGAGTTGTGTGCATTGATGATTAGACTAATGTGATGAATGAGATTGATTGAGATTGCTAAGATGAGTTCAACTTGATTCATATGACCCTTATGTGAGCTTTTGAGCTTTATATATGTGTTTTCTTTCTGAGTGGTTATTGAAAATATTCTTATTCGTTTTCTTTGCTATAAATTTTTGAAAACCTCGTTATTCTTTCTTGTTGGTTGATTTCTCACCATAGCTTTTAATGAACTCTAGATGACTAGAACTCACTCTTGTGGACTTTTGAAACTTTTTATCATAAAACACTCTGATTTTGGAAATGATAAATAAAACTTTTTAAGATGAACACCATTACCAGATTGTCATGTGTCCTTATTTGTGTGCGCGGCACACCCCTTAGTTAAACCCCTTTGAGCCTACGTTAAGCTTTTTCTATCATCACCCATGAAATACATACCTTGAGCTTAGTGTAGTGATATCTCTACCTTTATCCTTTGGGCCTAGTAGAGCATGATGTTGTGATGTATTGTGTGGAATGATGATGCGAAACAAGTGTGGGGGAAGGTGACTTGTCCAAAAGAAAAGAAAAATGCCACACAAAAAAAATCAAATCAAAAGAAATGGCAGGAAGAAAAAAAAATCGGATTAAGTCTCTTGTTTGTGAATTTGAAGTTTTGTGTATGTTTGAAGGCCCAAAAACTGAATATATGGTTTTTGTTCTTTTTCATAAAGTTGTAAGGAGGTTGGAATGACGATGGGCCCAACATGATGATGTTTGGCCCTTGCTTTGGCGACATAAGGAGTGTTTCAATGCTTTGCTAGGTCTTTAGAAATTTTGTAATTCCTTACTATTCAACTCATACCCCTAGCATAGTCCAAGTATTACCTTGTAAAGTTCCTTTTGATCTAAAAGATGAGTAAAACTTAATCTGTGGAGTTTGTTCCAAGAGTAGAGCCTATGGTGTGGTTCATTTGTGTAAATAATTGATTCTTTCATGAGGTTTATTTATGTTGCCACGTGCTTTTTGTTCATATAAGTATGCAAGCTACTTTCTCTTGCATACAATTGAGAGACTGAGCCATAAAATCATGAGTGAAAAGAAATTGAGTGCATCTTTGTGAGGAATTGAGTTGGTACTTGTTGACCCATAAATTCGAAAGCCATATACTTGCTGTATTGGTTTGATCATCATTGCATAATGATTTGAGCATCATGGTTGTTAAAATAAATTAACTATTAAGTGAAATTTAGAGTTTTGATACATGACAGCTTGAATTTTTGTTGACTAGTGTGGGCGTTATAAGTTCTCTGAGATGTTTGGAAGACATTAGGTTTGTGTCATTTGTTTAGTTAGTCTTTGTGTTTGCTAGGGACTAGCAAAGCTTAAGTGTGGGGGTTTTTGATAGGAGCATAAATATGCGACGATATAAAGGTTAATTCTCCTCTTTACTTTGTTAGTTTATCGTATTTTCTATTGGATTTAGTTATTTTTATGTTTATTAGGTATTTTGGAGTAAAGAAGGGAATATGAAGCAAGAGGAGAGAAATCTTGAAGGAAAAGGAATCCATGTCGTGCAAGGAAAGAATTATGAAGATCTGCCAGAAATTATCATCTAATTTCGACAGAGGATTGTGATCAGCTCACAACGATCCAGATAATGAGTTATATATCAATAGAAAGCTACAAGAGTCTACTTTCTAGAACTTTTTTATGGATCGTCAATACCTATATTAGAGACAAAGTTATGATCATTTAATGGCCGAATGTCAGTCTGCCCGAATTTCTGGTTTGGACCGAAACTTCAATTTCAAGGCCCAATCCAAATCAGCTAGACCATGGACAGAAATTGAGGGTTATCTAACCCTAATATCATCAGATACACGATAGGAAGAGGGGGAAGAAGAAGAAGTCGGGAAGAAAAAGAACGCAAGAATCAGAGATCGCTCTCTTCTCAGGGATTCTCCAAGCTCGGTTATTGTTGTCTTCCTCTTTCATGAACTCTTTTGTGCTTTCAATTTTCATTATGTGCAACTAAATTCATAGTAGCTAGGGGGCTGTTGAAACCCCTAGACATGATTCATAACATGCTTTGATTTTCAGTTTGTTTTTCCAATTAATAAGATTGAGGTTTTGTTTACCGATTGTACATCAATGAATTCTTTGTGCGTGTGCTTTGGAGGCCTACTTAGTATACATGCTAGGGTTCTAACACTTTGATTATTTGATGTCTGGGTCAATATCGGATCTCTCAAATTGTCTAGAGAAGTAATTGGTAGTTTTCACTAGCGAGTAGACGAAACCCTAGGTTTAGCAAGGCGCTAAGTTTATTGCGATGCCTAGTGATTGCTCAAACTCTTTTTATGCTTGTTGATCTCTGCTGTTTAACCTAATAAACGTACCTTTAGGTTAAAATGTTTGAGATTGGTTTAGGTGTAGAGCACTTCCTGCCTAACGTACACAGTAAGAAAGAGTAATAGGTTGTGCACAAGCGTACCGAGTCAATCTGAGCATCTTCAATTGAGTTAGTTGGTCACAAATTGGACAAAGTATGTTGTTTGATTGTCAGGGGTGGATACTTCCTCCCTAGCTAGTCTCATTATCTTGACTCTCAACTACTTTGAAATCAGTTTTCAATTTTCTTATCTTCTGTCCGTCATCTTCCCGTATTTTATTTTCCTATCAAATCAACTCCAAATCATCTCAAATTTTGTATGCTAGACTCTCTATGTATCTAGTACACCTCTGTAAGTTTTCGTATTTTTATGAGCATTCTAGGTTAGGTTTTTCTTTTATTTTTTGACTTTTGTTCAATAGGAGCTGCAGTCACGTTTTGTGACATTTGTTGAAGCTTTTAGTTTAATTTAATCTTTTGTGGGAGAATAAGAAAAATAAATAGCTTTTAATTTAGCTATCAGGAACTCGCAGCTAGGAAGTGTGTATGAACCATCCTGAAGATGGGTTTCGACGCCAAGGTTAAGGATTTCAAGATCCAGAACATGGTTGCCAACTGTGATGTCAAATTTCCGATCAGACTTGAAGGTTTGGCTTATGCAAACCCTTAGTGTACGAGTTATGAGCCGGAACTTTTTCCGGGGCTAAGGTACCGCATGAAGGAACCCAAGATTACTCTTCTTCTATTCGCGTCAAGGAAACTTGTTATCACAGGTGCAAAGTGCAGAGAAGACATCCATAAGACCTTTGAGGTCAAACACCCTGCCCTTGGAGAGTTTAAGAAAGTATGCTATAGCAGTATAGCTAGCTAGAAACCTAGTGATCCGGAATGCAATTTCAATTTTCCAACTTTGTAATTGATGTTTTTGAATATATAGATCTCCGAACCTCATTGAACTCTATCAGAACCTCAATATATATATTACGTTTTTGTTGCACAAGAATCTTTTCAGTCTTTTATTTTTTTGATTGGTAAAACTGTACGTTTGAAAGATTCAGAAGCCAAAGTTGAACAAAAAAATACGCATACAAACAATTGAAACTGAGACTATCAATATTTGTTTTGATCCATCTATCAATATTTACCTTGCTCTTGCTTCTATACTTTATATGATTGATGATGTGGGTATGCGCGTTCAACTGATTTTTCCTTTTATTCGGCAAAGGTTATCGAGGAATAACATTAGGCTATGTAACATTTGTTTTTTTTTTTTGGTCGATATGTAACATTTGTTTTGATTCATCAATATTTGTTTGTAAAGATATCAACCCTCCTTTCGTAGACCCTAACTAACATACTTCAAAAAACTCTAGAGTTTAAATTCTCGTTGACAACATGAATACTAGCTTCAAGATCTGTTTCAAAATTGTAGTTAATCAACCAACTACGTCCCAAGGAGACTCAACCATCTAAAATTCTAAACTAATTGGCAATTAGCCATCATAGATGGTTTTTTATTTATTTATTAAAGCCATCATAGATGGTTGAGTAAATAAAAGTATAAGTGTGGAAAGCTCAAACCCGGGTTTCAAAACCAGCTTACGTTAATGGACAATTCACACAATATTTTTTTTTCTTTGTCTAAAGTCTCATATTGATGCATGACATGCCTAAAAAGCATATGCGCGTCACGATGGATGTGCATGTGCCTCATGGAAAGCACTTTGAGATTAAACTCTCGGACAAACAAACTAAGCTAACTAATTAACCCATGAAATGAATGAATTGTCAACAAAAGTTTGGCACAAAACGCACGCTAAGGGCTACCCTTTTGTAAGGTCCAATATCTATTGCTACAACCCTAAGCTTTCAGCTTTAACTAAGCAACGATTACAACATGCAGTGCAAATCAAATTTCACTTATTTTATCATCTGCCTGATTCCAAGAAGTAATGTTTTATTTATTTAATGGAAAATGATTATTGGTCTTAATAAGGTCTAAGATTTATGGTTTTAATCTTAGATGACATACTATGTCACCTACCACGTTAATTATCAATTAAAAAGATTATGTCATGTCGTTCTTAAGCAAAAATACAATCTTTCTAATGATTCTAGATTATTTTTTCTTTTTATTAAGAGAAAAATTTGATTTGTGTTTTTCTTTTATTATTAAAAAATATGTATTTCTAGCATTTTCTTTCTTTTTTCCTTTTCATCACTGTCATGCTTGGATTGAACGTAAAATATAGTGTGAAAATACATATATTTTTGAAAATATACTTGTTCAAAAACACGAATTCTTATGAAATATATATATATATATATACACATATATAATTTGTCCAAGAAAAAACAATTTCGTCCACCAAGAGAAAATATTCAGTGACATTCATATGCATGGTGCATCCTCAATAGTTTGCACGAATTCTTATAATCTTTCATCGATTCTCCTTGTTTTCAATCATTCTCATGGCCTCTTCGCACCCAAACATTGATCTCTCACCCTCTTCGAAAGGATCGAAGAGCAAGTTTTCCACCACTCCATCGCTATCTATTGGCAAAAACCCTAGTATAGCCAACATGATAGCATCATCATCCTCTTTGGGTATTCAACACCCTAGTCAAGCATATGCTGCCTCCTTGGCCTTCGCTACCTCGAAGGTCATCGAACTCTCAGATTGTGTCCAATTAAGATGATATCTGTTGCAACTGAAGGTCAAAAGAAGAAGCGGGGACGTCCTGTCGACTCCAGAAACCCAAAAGAGATGTCAATCAGGAAGATTCGACTCCTTCCTCGAAGCCCTGGCTTGAAGGGCAAGGAGGTTCTTTGAAGTCTTTTTTTTTCTATTTCCCTTTCTGCAATTTCAGTTGGTTTTTCTTATTTCAGAACAATTGCTCTTGGTCCATGCTTTTCACATGGGGGAGCTTTTATTTTCTTGCTTTTAGTTTGTTAAAAACAATTGCCTATGATCTATATGCTATCAGATTATCTTGTTTGTCCTCTGTACGCATGGCAACGGATTGATTTGTATTATACCTTATACTTTAGTACTAATGACAAAATTGTCTTTGAGTTCAATATATATATATATATATATATATATAGACACACGTAATCATCCAAAAGAAATTTGATAGAGATTTTTCTATTTTTTATTTTATTTTCAAAATTCTTAATAGAATATGGTTTATATATTAGATATCATAATTTTAAACTATAAAAATAAAATATTAAAATGGAACTAAATTTCGATTCACAAAGATAGAAGAAAATTTTAATAAATTTATGAAATTGATTTATAGTATAAAAGCCTAATTTGGTATGATTATTAACTTGGTCATTATTATTGGTATATACGCATCCATATTAAAAGGGTAAGAAACTATTCCATATTAGTATGTAGCATCTATTAATTATTAAGGTTAAAATTGTATTTTTACCTAAAAATGAAATGACATGATTTATTAAATTAATGATATGTCTATGTGACGTGACATGCCACACCAAATAGGATTAAGGTCATAAATCTTAGGTTTTATTAAGGCCCTATAGCATTACCATTATTTAATTTAAACTTCAATCAACGTAGACATGTTTCGAACCTAAGTATAGAGGTTCCACATCTAAGCTCTTACTAACTTGACCACTTGCAAACCACCACAAGTGGTCGAGTTGGTAAGAGCCTAGATGTGGAACCCCCATACCAGGTTCGAATCCCAGCAAACGCTAATTGAAGTTATTAGTACATAGCCAAAATACTTGGCCAAGCCGAGTATATGGCATAATTACCTGGTCGCCGGAGATCATTCCGGGCGAGACAACACCGGCGAGCCTCTTACGAGTATCTAAAGAGTGAAGGTCCGTCAGCAATCCGCCTGCCAGACCTACTCTCTGGCAGCAAAACGCCCCCCAAAGGGGAGGTGTTGCAGAGGACCACAGACAGTCCCATATCGAGAACTGAGGCCGCAGCGCCTAACATTGGCCTATAAAGCAGGCACAAACTCTCGTACTCTGCAAGTAGCAACCAAGCGCTAACTTAAGCATCGGAGAGTCAAAGACTGGACCATCCCAGTCCCGACTCCTGACGCATTGCTACCTGTGTAGGTGCAAGACTTGGACTCAAGAATTCGACCTCCCGACTCGTGACCCGGGATATGTAGAAACAATTGGCGCTAGAATGAGGGCCCTCTTGTGGAACTCACATTTAGCTCAAAACAATGGTGGAAACCGTAGATGACCCCAATGACCCTGGCACTCAGATAGAGAAGAAACTTTTCTAATCTGGAGATGCATCCCTTTCCCAAACCAGCAATGCAACCTCCAGTAGCCATCCCAACCCCGCCACCGCCCTCGAAATTCTAAAGCGAGACTTCCATTCGTTTCGCGAGCAAGCAGTCAGAGAGAGGGCGGAGGCTGAGACGTACCGGGTACGCATTGCCGAGTTGGAAAAGAAACAATTCTTGCTCCGCGCCATGTTAGACAATCGTAACTTGTACAACGACAGCCTGGACCGCGCGGCACGGGTCACTAGTACCCCAGATCCCGCCACCACATCTCTTCCTAACCAAGGCCTGAGCAGTTCCGTGATCCCGGGAGGCCCTAACCAGATCATCTACGTCACCCACCCACTTACAAACTCATCTTTTCCACTCCCAGCCCCTCAACCATCTGCAATCCCCAATGAATCCTCTCTCATGCTAAATCAACTGGACCCATCTGCCCCGCCTGTCCCCACTCCTACCTCTGCCAACACCCCCAACCCACCTCTCGACATGCAAACCCGCCTGCTGCTCCAGCTTAGCCAATCTGTAACTCAGTTGGCTTCGCGGATTGAAGGGGTCGAGAGTAGCGGCAGCCCGCGGCCTCTATTCTCTGGCTATGGACTTCGCCCAAGTCCCTTCATGTCATAGGTACAAGTGGAGAAGCGACCCCCCGAAGCCAAGCCCTTCAAGGTGGACAAGTATAAGGGCACAGGGGACCCTCATCTCCATCTCGAGACATTTCTCTCGCTATGTAGCTCCACTTGTTACACAGACGCCATGGCATGCCATGCCTTCTAAGAGACCCTTTCTGACGAGGCACTCAGCTAATTCCTTAACCTACCACCCAACTCCATTGACAACTTTGACCAACTCTCGGAACGCTTCCTCAACCGCTTTATACTTCATGCCAGCATTTATCGCAGTGTGGACGCCTTGTTCCACATCAAGCAGAAGGACAGAGAAGGCCTCCATGAGTTGCTGTCTCGGTGGCAATCCGCCCCGTGCGATGCCACAACTTGGAGCCTCGGGTTGTCGAGCAAGCTTTCCGCCAGGCCCTGCTCCTTGGCAATTTCTTAATGGAGATCAACAGGAACCCTCCAGCTTCCTATGATGCCTTGTTGGACCTAGCAGTCCGGTGGGCATGCATTGAATTTGCCACCTTTAGGCATTCTGCTCCAGCCACATTAGCACTTCCCGCTCCTCCCCCAAAACAGCAACCTCAGCAGAAGTATGAACAATTTGACAGAGGGCAGGATAAAGGTAAACAACATGGCTCCTCCTGGGACCAGGGACACGGTTCCGACCGTCGTCACGGGGGGCAGAGGAACCGCGACCACCCTTATCGGTCAAGGGACCAGAGCCCTCTGCAACAACAGGGTCGTTCCTCCCCGCCACCTCGTTACGAGGTCCACACTACTCTGACCACCACATACGCGGACATATGGGCAAAGCACAAAGACCTCATTCCCCCACCTCCTAAGAGCAAGTATCCAAAAAAGCTCTGGCGGGCAACATGCAATAAATACTGTGCTTATCATGATGATAATGGTCATACAACAGAATAGTGCCATGGCCTCCGCAATGCCATAGAACATCTGGTCCGGAATGGACAACTCCACCAAAATTGCACTCTTGCAACAAGAACTAATGTTATTAAAGTGCATGGCCTGATCTTAACCCTGCACGGCGGAGCCCCGCGGCTCCCCCCTCGCCAGCCTTCAAAAAGGCAAGGCACGACCCCCTTGGAAGTCTTTGACATCCAACGAAGTGTCACGATCACCCGGTCAACATGTGATCAAGTGACATTTCGCAAAAGGGAGGATACAATCAATTGCCACCACAGTGAACCATTCATAATAAACGTGCAGGTGGATCATTACAAGTGCTATAGAGCCCTGGTAGACACGGGGGTCGCCGTCATTGTCATGTTTGCTGACTGTTACAGAGGGCTCTGGCGGTACCGAGCCAAATTGTACAACAATCATGATCCCCTTGTCAGCTTCTCTGGCGAGATAGTGCAGCCGTTAGGCTCAGACCGCCTAATCGTGTCAATGGGAACCGCTCCTTGCCACTCTTCCATAACAGCCCGTTTCCTGATAGTCGATTGTCCCTCATCCTATAACCTCATCTTAGGTCGAGACATTCTTTGGGGACTGCAATGTTTTATCGCTGGCCACATGCTACTAATGAAGGTACCCACCCCGGGAGGCATTCTGAAAATTCAGGATGATCGGGCAACCATTGAGCATTGCCATCTTAATGTCATCTAGCAAGGGCGGGGTGCCTATGAGATGTTGCCCCTCAACCCTTCAGAGCCTATTGATGACCCGCGAGATGACCCTGAGGGGAGCGGGAAGAAGGCCCCGCGCCCTAATCCAGCTGAAGACACGGAAGGGTATCCCTGTCACCTACCACCCGGAAAGGAAAGTTCGCATTGGCACGAAGCTCAGCCCAGAACTCCGCCAAAAGCTCATTGCCTTCCTCCAAGAAAAACAAGCAGTTTTCACTTGGTCTTATGCCGACATGCCAGAAATCTCCCCTGATATCGTCACCCACAAGCTTAACATCCTTCAAGACCACCCCCTATCAAACAAAAAAGACGTGCCTTCCACCCAGACAAGTATCGAGCTATCCAAGCCGAGGTCCAACGGCTCAAAGAAATCAAGTTCATACGTGAGGTTTCTTACCCAACATGGGTCTCCAATGTAGTCATGGTCCCTAAGCCTAACGGAAAGTGGCGAATGTGTGTGGACTACTCAAACCTCAACAAGGCATGCCCCATGGACAGTTTCCCATTGCCACGGATTGACCAGTTGGTTGATTCCACAACTGGCTACAAGATGCTCAGCTTCTTGGATGCCTACTCGGGTTATAATCAGATCAAAATGCACCCTGCCGATCAGACTCACACTACCTTTGTCACGGACGAGGGACTATATTGTTACGAGGTCATGCCTTTCATCCTCAAGAATGCAGGGGCAACCTATCAAAGGCTCGTAAATGCCATGTTTGAAGATGAAATTGGATAAGCCATGGAAGTATATGTCGACGACATGTTGGTCAAGAGCAAAACAGAGGACGACCACGTACATTGCCAACCTTAGCAAAATATTCACTAAGGTCCTGGCTCACGGGATGCACCTCAACCCACAAAAGTGTATCCTAACCGTTGGGGGCGGCAAGTTCCTAGATCATGGCCAGTGAAAGAGGCATTGAGACCAACCCAGAAAAAGTACAGGCCATACTTAACATTATTGTCCCGACCTCCCGGAACGAGGTCCAGTGCCTCACGGGACGCTTGGTAGCTCTGGCACATTTCATCTCCCGCCTCATTGACAAGTGCAATCCCTTCTTCCAATTGCTTAAAGCACAACATAAAAAGGATATCACATGGGGCCCGGAACATGATGACGCCTTCAACAGTATCAAGGCCTACCTTGCAGAGGTCCCTCTACTCTCCAAGCCAGTCTCGGGCGAAGTGCTTTATCTGTATTTGGTTGTTTCCGCCACTGCCATCAGTGTTGCCCTTACACACCATGAGCATGATAACGAGCTCCCGGTCTATTACTGTGGCAGAGGATTTGTAGATCCCGAGACTCGTTACCCAGACATAGATAAACTCGCTCTCGCCCTCATCACTGCTGCCAGGAAACTCATGCAGTATTTCCAAGCCCACACAATCCAAATGCTGCAGAAACTTGAAACCGCATGGTAAAATAGGCAATTGAGCTGGGAGAATTTGACTTGCATTTCAAGCCGAGAGTGGCTATCAAAGGGCAGGCAAATGCATATTTTATTGTTGAGTTTATCCCCTTGGCCAATGACGGCCCACACCCAGACACCCCTACTCGAGACGCCATCTGGGAACTCCATGTTAACGGATCCTCTAACCACAGACTTAGCAGAGCAGGAATCATAATCACAGACCTAGAGGGCAACTCGTATGAGTACGCTCTCCGATTTGAATTCAAAGCCTCCACCAACATAGCTGAATATGAAGCCCTCAAAGCAGGCATTCAGCTCTGTTGAGAACTCGGAGCCTGACACCTCCACATCTTCAGTGATTCTCAGCTTGTAGTCAGTCAGGTGACAGGGGACTTCAAGGCCAACCAGCGCAACTTGGGATTCTACAAAAGTCTCGCAGGCGCCCTCCTGCAGCACTTCAATTCATATAAACTCACCCAAATCCCGCGAACAAAAAACTCTAAGGCCGATGCTCTCGCGAGACTCGCCACAGCTCCCCCCGAGTCCACGGCACCTGATGAGCACATTGAGACACTGGACAAGCCTAGCATCTCCAAGGCCTATTCAGAAATTTTTGCCCTCGAGCCCATTGACTAGCCCTCATGGATGGACCCATTCGTCGCTTTCCTTTCTAATGGCACCCTACCTAGAGACAAGAATAAAGCACAGCGGCTACGCCGAAAAGCCTCACTTTACTTGCTCAAGGGTGGAAAACTGTATCGTCGAGGCCAGTCATGTCCTCTATTGAGATGCCTCCCCACGGCAGAAGGGCACAAGGTGCTAAAGTCTCTTCACAATGGCATTTGTAGGAACCATGCAGGGGCCCGGAACCTCATGTTCAAAGCGCTTTGCGTGAGGTATTATTGGCCAACCTTAGAGCAAGATGTCAAGGCAATTGTCCAAGCATGCCTTCAATGCCATAAATTTGTAGATTTTGCACATCATCCCCCAGTGCCCCTCTCTGTTATCATCTTGCCAGTCCCTTTCGGCCAGTGGAAACTCGATTTCGTAGGGCAACTCCCCACAGCCCCGGAATAATTCAAGTATGTCATTGTCATTGTGGATTACAACACAAAATGGATAGTTATAGAGCTCCTTGCCACAATCATCACTGAAAAGGTGATAAACTTCCTATGGCGAAACTTATACTGTCAATTTGCGGTGCCCCAAACCATCATCATTGACAACGGAATCCAATTTGACAATAACACATTCTGGGAATTCCTGTCAGACCAGGGAACGACAATCTTTTATGGGAAGTTGAAGCCATAAACAAGGTCATCAAACAAAACTTGAAGCAACGCCTGGAAGAGGCCAAAGGGTTGTGGGCAACCAAGCTCCTAGACGTCCTCTGGACACTCCGCACATCCCCCACAACAGCCACAAGAGAATCCCCATACCTCTTGACTTATAGCACCGAAGCGGTGATACCAATGGAAGTGGAGCACCCGAGTGAACGTGTCACAGCCTATGACCCCGAGACAAATACAATAGGGTTACGACTTAACATGGACCTCATGGAGGAACGCCGGGACAAGGCGCACCTCAGGACCATAAACAACAAGTAAAAAATAGCCATGTACTATAACAAAAAAGTAGTCCCCCGCCCCCTGAAAGTGGGCGATTGGGTCATGAAAGAGGTCATCCCCCACCCCACTGGCCTCAAGGCAAAATGGGAAGGCACACTCGAGATAGTTAAAGCTCCGGGACCTGCCACATTCTATCTCAGAGATTGTGATGGTCGCATGCTACCTTGCCCCTGGAACGCTCGCCACCTCCACCTCTACCCTAGTTGATCAATTTCAAACCCGGCATCATAGCCGATACTTATTGTACTCTAGCCCAGCAGCGGCTCCAATAATATGTACACATTTTTTTCGTGTACTCTAGCCCAGTAGCGGCTCCAACACTATGTACACCTTGCCCACTAGCGGCTAAATCCAAATGAAATGAAGCGCTTTATCATCCCAACATGTTGAACTAAGTCCCCACAACACGGGACCACAAACAAAAGTATTCATCAAAAGCACAACAAACAAACAATATGGCTAAACATAATGTCAAATATCAACCTGGACTCCCAGGCAATTCATATATTTCAAACATGTTCAACATGGCTAACCACGCTAATTACACTGTTCCAAGCACAAAATTTCTTTTTCCCTACGCCTACCAAAAATCATAATTGCATTAGTCATTTCCCCCCAGAAGATGAGCTGCCAAACTTGTTCACACTCCCCCCACTCTTTGACCCGCTACCACAGCCACAAGACTGGCTGAAATTCACTGAAACCCTTTGCCCAAACGGATGCTTCACGCGGTCCTGTGACACAAGTGGAGGCCTCATAGCCAAATTGGGGCGCACAAGTGAGCCCACTTGTGCCACCTCCGGACCAGGAGACTTCTTAAGTGGAGACTTCTGCGCTTCGGGGCGAGCAGGCACCCGAGGCCCCGCAGCTATAGAATCAGAAGAGACAACAGAAGACCCCTCGGGACCAGCAGCCCTCACGGGTGACACAGCCAAAGTGGCCGAAGGCTGCGACGAACCCATAGCTGGAACCTCCTACCCAGTAGAGGACGTCGAACGCCAAGCCTCATGCTGCTTCGCCAAAGACCGTGAGATCTCGGCTTGCTTCCTTTGTTCAGGCGTCATCTGTTCCCATGCCTTCTTTGCAGCATCTTTATTGGCATACCACCTACGCATGGCTATCTCATTAATCCAACTCGCCTGGCAACCAGTCCGGCTCAGATCATCCTGACCTTTATTGTAGGCACCCCTTAGCTGCTGCTTGTACGCCTCGCTCTCGCGAAACAACCTCTCCCTTACCCCGACAGCCCGCCCATACTTAGCCTTCCAAGACATCTCCAGCTCCGCCAGCGACTGAGTCAGCCTCCCCACCTCAGTCTCCAAGGACGCTGCCTTGGCTATCGCCAACTGCCCAGCCTCCACCTGCTCATCCTTCTTCTGCATCGCCTTCTTCAGCTCCACAACAACTTTCTCCGCTATGGCAGCCTGGTCTCGGCAAACAGTAGCGTCCTGCTCCAACTGCTCTAGTCGCTCCGCGAGGGCGCGATTGTTCTCCTCCACCTCCCTCAATTGCTGGCACTTCACCTTAGCATCCCCCTGCAAGTGGGTAACCGCCCTCAATTGCTGGCACTTTTCCTCCGCCTCCCTTAATTGCTGGCACTTCACCTCGGCATCCCCCAAGCCCAGAGCAGTGGAGAGAAAAAAGTTGCAAATACTTACCTGAGTCAGTTTCTCCTTGGCGAGTGCAACGCCAGCCAGCAGATTCACCTCCTCCAGAGCATGCATGTCGCGGGAACGATGATGCATGTCGTATGTCATCTGGGCTAAGTACGGCTATGTCTCCCTCATCCCTTCTAAAGCTTGGGTGATCCCAGCTAAGCTACTTGAACCCCCGAAACACCCTTCCCTCTGTGACTTCTTAGATTGGCCCCCGCGAGCTGGCTTGACACTCTCCTTCCTCTTCCGAGACCTTGCCGAGCCAATCTCTTCAACAGGATCCGCTGCCTCCTCCACCACGTCTTCGCCACCTGAGCGAGGCCCGCCCACATCCTCCATAACCAAGTCCTCCACACCCTCTGGCTTCGCGACAGGTTCCTCCTCCACCGGGGACTGACTTTGCTCGTCCTCGTGATCACCACCCTCTGTCTGTGTCTCCTCCACATCCATTTCCTGGACACCCAAACCCATTGCTTCTGCCACCAAGGGAGGCACATAGGCATAATCCTCATCCGTCAGATTCAATCTCAAAAAATCTTCACACTCGCCCAATTCCACCTCTTTCCCTTCGCCGGTCTCCAGGTCGAAGTCGTACTGCTTGGCGTGATCAGCCTTGGCACGCAACCCCTCCAGCACGTCCTTATCCGACACTTTGCGTATGAACCTTCCTTCTTCCGTGATCCGCCGTCCAGTGGCATCATCACTGCAGCAAGCATAAAAAAAAGGAGAAGGTCAGAAAGAGACCAGGAAGCATAAAAAGGGACCACAACAACCAAAATACAGACCCGAAACCCGGGCATAACCGAAATGGTTGTATATGCCAAGGCGGCATATCCGATAAGAGCTCCTACACTCGAACGCCCATGTCACCCGACATATTCGATGCTCCCTCAGCTCGGTTAGGTTATATTTTTGGGGCACTACACAAAGCCAACAGTCAACAAGGGCAGAACTAAACAAAGTAAAGAACCACAAAGACACAAGAACACAATACCTATTTTCTGAAAAGCCCCGGACACCGGGAAGGGATGTCCATGCCACTCCTGCCGCTGCCCCTCCACTAAAAAACACTTTCGTCGCCAATTCTCATTTGTCGACGTAGGCAAGTCTTCCACCAAGACTTTAAACTTCCCCCGAGACTTCATCGTCACGCAGCCCCGGCTGCCCTTCTTTGCACACCACCCCATATGCCAGCAGGAATTAAACTCCTCAAAATTGGGGAACTCCTGCCTCAGAAGGCGAAAAAGCACCCCCGTTCGCAATATCTGCCTTAACATATTGGGGGTGACTTGCCCCGGGGCGACATGCAAACACGCCAGTATGTACTGCATGAATGAGGGCAACGGAAACATCAGCCCGCATCTAAGTTGGTACTCGTATACCAACGTGAAATTGCCTGGCGGATCCCAAAACTTTACACCCCTGCCAAGAAGCCGCAACAAGACCTCGTCAGGAATACTCCAATTCTGTCGAAGCGCTTTAAGCTCTGACAAGGTCATACTCTCGCTACGAGGTTCCTAAAACGAATTATCCTCCTCCCGAGATCTCGCCATGCTAAAATCCTCTACCTCCTGCAAGAGAGGGTCAGACGAGGACATGTGAGACCCGACATCCGTAACAGTGATGCCTTCCCCTAAATCAAGGGCAATTTCTGCCATAAGCTTATCTAACTTCTCCTTCCACCGGTGCAAGGTGCCCAAATCAGAATCAAGCGAACTAGAGACAAACACAATCTCTTCGCTAGACACCCACACCGAATTTGTCATACCCTACATCCTCACAAGTTAGGCACTGACTACCTTAACCCTAACCAACCCAACAACAAACCAATCAATCCCTTACTCTAGAACTCCTACCAACATCGCAAAAATGCGAACAATCCCTATCGACTCCAGATAACAAAACACAAACCCAACAACAAAACAAAAAACTGACAAGTTCATACCTTGAAATAGGGGATACGCATAGTGGCAGTGAAGATGGTTGCAAACAGCCGAGCGCTCGCACCCAATCGATCGAGGGTGAAATTGGACGTTCCCCAGCTTTGATTTCACAACCCGACCAAAAACCTCTGCAGAAAATCGAGAATAACTCCCTCCTCCAGTCTCCCCCAGGTCTATTTATAGACATCCCACCTAGACCCTACCACTCTATACAATCAGGGCAAAGCCACGTGGACCACGATCATACATGCATTTACGACACCCCCACGCCCCTGCGCACGCGCGTTAGCTACGCACACGTGGGGCGAAGAAGAAGCGCAAAGGCGCGAACCATTCCGCCCATCAGCGCGAACTGTTATGCCACTAGAGCGAACTGTCACCCTACCAGCGCGGACAGTTACACCATCAGCGCAAACCATTCCACCCACTAGCGCGAACTGTTACGCCATCAGCGCGAACCGTTACGCCCACCACCGCGAACCTTAACACTCGGCATGAATGACCACGTGCCCCTCATAAACTGGCCATTTATAACACACGTGCGACATGGCGAGATGATCCTCTCCAGATTCTTGGAACCTTCCCCCGTCACCTCGCGACCCTCGCGTGGGGACTTGGGGACTCGACACCATGCCTCCAGCACCCAGGTAAAACATATTCTCGGCATCTAGGGAATAACTCTCCACCCAAGAGCTCTCTCGGACTGGGGACTTAGGGACTTGTTAGTACATAGCCAAAATATTTGGCCAAGCCGAGTATATGGCACAATTACCCAGTCGCCGGAGATCATTCCGAGCGAGACAACACTGGCGAGTCCCTTATGGGTATCCAAAGAGTGAAGGTCTGGCAACAATCCGCCTGCCAGACCTACTCTCCAGCGGCAAAAAGCCTCCCAAAGGGGAGGTGCCGCAGAGGACCACATACAGTCCCATATCGAGAGTAGAGGCCGCAACGCCTAACATTGGCCTATAAAGCAGGCATAAACTCCTGAAAGAAGTAAGTTCACAAAACTCTTTCTAAACTCCCGTACTCTGCAAGTAGCAACCAAGCGCTAACTTAAGCATCGGAGAGTCGAAGACTGGAACATCCCAGTCCCGACTCCTAATGCATTGCTATCTGTGTAGGTGCAAGACTCGGACTCAAGAATTTGACCTCCCGACTCGTGACCCAGGACAGGTAGAAACATAAGTTAAATCCTAATTTATTCTTGGTGGCCAAAAAGGATAAATCATTCTGACAAGATCCCTCAACACATATCAGTTTCTAGACTTGGAAATCCTTTAAGAATACCGTCGTTGATATTCTTAAAAAAAAAAAATTAATTTGACCACCTGAATATGATTGTTATTTATCTAATTATTTAAGCACAAGTACACTATTTCAATCAAAATATTTAAATTAAACTTTTACTTCACACACCACTGATTGTTTCGAGCTTCTAATATTTTGCCTGAATTCAACCATACCACATCTTTTACGCAAACTTTCATATATTCTCCAAGAAAACATTTATTGGAGAGACCAACTTTTTAACCTACCTTTTTTTACAGGATTTATTACACCATCAAAGTTTGATGAGGTAATATGGAAATGAGATCCCCAATCACATATTTGGGCAAATCAAACTCATTTAGTAAAAGAAAAAAACAGAAAAATATTTTACAAATTAAGAAAAATATATATCAAAAAGATACTAGTGGATCCCCGATGAGGTTAACGTGAGACGCTGATTATGCTTTTAAACCAAATCCAGCAACGGTTGCCTTTTCCCCAATCCAAGAAACGACGTCGCATAGAGGCGCATTGACTTATTGACTCATCGTCCTCCATTTCTATTAAAACCCCAGCTAAAACCAGATCTCAGTCACAGTCTCTCATCATTCTTCTCCTCACTCACTCACTCAACTCAAAAATGGCGAGTCGACTCGTTCTCCTGTTCACACTCACCGCCCTCCTCCTCCTCTCCTCCCGCCCCGCCCTCTCCGTCGACGACGACGACGAGGATCTCAGCTTCCTCGAAGAGCCGACCGAGCAGGGCCACCACGCGCCGCACTATCCAGATCCGGACCAACTCGACGCCGACAGCTACGACGAAGCCGACGACGCCGACGACTTCTCCGATTTCGACGACGGCGATCAGGACGCGTATAAGGAGCCGGAGGTCGACGAGAAGGACGTCGTCGTTTTGAAAGGGGCGAACTTCAGCGAGACGATCAAGAAGAACAGGTTCGTGTTGGTTGAGTTCTATGCGCCGTGGTGCGGTCACTGCCAGGCCTTGGCTCCGGAATACGCGGCGGCCGCGACGGAGCTCAAGGGCGGAGATGTAATTTTGGCCAAAGTTGATGCGACGGAGGAGAATGAGTTGTCGCAGGAGTATGATGTGCAGGGTTTTCCGACTATCTTTTTCTTCAGTGATGGAGTTCACAAGCCTTATACAGGTCAAAGGACCAAGTGAGTGTTGTTGTTGTGCTTTCGAATTTTGTTTGTAGAGTATGAAGATTTCGGAGTCTGATATTACTTTTTTGTGTGAAATGTGAATTCAGAGAGGCTATTGTGACCTGGATCAAGAAGAAGACTGGGCCTGGTATCGCTAACGTGACCACGGTGGAGGATGCAGAGCGCATTTTGACTTCTGAAACTAAATTCGTTGTGGGATTCCTCAACTCTTTGGTGGTATGTTTCGTCCCTATTGATCTTTCTTTTCCCTGTGATGTTTATTTAGAAGTTTAACTTTGTTAGTGTAAAATTTATGATAATCGATCAGCCTATGATTGATATGTATGATGCGCTAGTTGGCCATTTGATCTGAGGGAATAATGAAAAAGAAAATGATATCTTTTGGGGCTTTGAGTTAATCTGATATTCGAGTTCTGTGAAAGCTTTAGTTGACCCCTGCTCCCCTGTACTCCAGTATTTTTACTTGGTCCATTTTATTACAGCACGCTTGTTGTCAAATAGAAATTGAGTTCTGTATGCTATTTGATTATACATACAAATGTTCTTAAGTAAAATTTGAAGATCATAGAATGAAATGGATATACTGAGGCTGAGCTAAATAAAGCAATACGAGTGTCATTGTCTGCCTCCATGAGATTGTTACTCATGTCGCTATGCCTCGTCCTTGATAACAGGGCCCTGAGAGTGATGAGCTTTCTGCTGCTTCAAGACTTGAGGATGATGTCAACTTCTACCAAACAGTGGATCCAAAGGTGGCAAAACTATTCCATATTGACTCCGATGTCAAACGCCCTGCTCTGGTCCTGATAAAGAAAGAGGATGAGAAGCTAAGCCATTTCGGTTAGTTTTTCTTTTTGTTATTTCCGTATCAGGTGAGATCGTGGAATATGATTTTGGGGTTGCATTGCTTATATACTCTTTTAATTTCTGCAGTCAGTAAATTTGACAAGTCTGCAATTGCTGAGTTTGTCTTTGCAAACAAGCTTCCTTTGGTTGTCACATTTACTAGGGAGAATGCACCTTCCATTTTTGAAAGTGAAATAAAGAAACAGGTATCATTTCATTCTGTTATAGATGTGACTTCAGAATTATGATATATCTCTTTGCTTAAATAATTAAAAGTAAACAGTTTAAACTTCTTTAATATAATATAATGGTGATTGACATGTATGAATACTTGTATTCTCAGCTGTTGCTCTTCGCCACTTCAAAGGACTCAAAGAAGGTTCTCCCGGAGTTTGTAGAGGCAGCAAAATTATTCAAAGGAAAGGTATAGTTATCAGAAAGCGCCCTCAAATATGTTCTACACTAAAGAGCATATTTGAAGACTTCTTGTATGAAAACTTTTTCGAAAGTATCTAAGATAACAAATATACGACCTTCTCTAAAGAGCAATTGTATGTATACAATGGTCTGTTCTTCTATTTATTTTTCAATTCCAATCCAGCATTGCAACTATGTGTAATTTAAATTTGTACTCAGATCTAGGGTGGAGGTCAAGGATGTTTACAGTCACCCTTGGACCAGGAAATCTAGAGAAAAAATAGGGCCTGGGAAAATTATTCATGTACGTATCTGGTTTCTGTTTTGTGCTAAACTGGCCTACACATGAAATACCGTTTTGTTATTTCCATTGGTGCTGTAAATGCTGGTCACTTGCTTCTTCACTCCCCTATTGCCTGTGAGGGAAGCTGGATAGGTCTAGCATCTTGTATAGTATTATTTTGTAGGCACAACACAATTTCTGGAAAAAAAGGGTGTAGTTTCATCCAGAGGTAGTGCATTTTGCTGTGTTTTGGGTGGTGTGGTTAGAATGAAATACTTTCCTTGGGGAGTGTGTTTGTGAGAAAAAGATGTCTTGGCTATCCTAGGGGACTACAGTTTCTTTAGAACCTAGGAAATTCTGTCTTTGTAAGTGACCCCATGCTACTTTATGTTATTTCAGTTTGTAGACATCCATTTTACTGTTTAGGTACTCTATCTTATCTAGATAGGAAAGAAATGTTGTTTACATAGGTTGCTCATATTGTATTTACTTTTACGATGCTGTCACTGCTGTGCTATGTATTCCTTATGACAACTAAATATGACCTGAATAGATATGATCCTTTTTAGGTGCTAGGACATCCATATGCACAAAAAAATTGTAAGTTATAAATCTTTTTATTCTACTTATCTCTATATGTTTCTTATGTGTATGTTATGGCTTGTTACTTGCAGCTTATCTTCGTATTCGTGGAAACGGATAATGAAGATATCGGAAAGCCAGTTTCAGAATATTTTGGCATCACTGGTGATGCTCCAACGGTATTTTCTTTGCTTCTCATCCAACCTCTGATATTTGATTGTTCATTTTTATTTCAGTACTATTGTGTGTCATATACTAGTATATGTAGGGAATTCATGGATTATTTTTTCGTAGGTTCTCGCATACACCGGAAATGACGATGCTAGGAAGTTTATTCTTGACAAAGAAGTGACCTTGGCTAACATAAAGGTTTGAACTCTCCCTCTCTCTCTCTCTCATATAAATATATTATATAAATTTCCATTCATCCAAAAGATGCTGGAAGTGACTTGAGGGGATTAACTGCACCTGTTGGTGAGATTGAAGTTGGGCCTACTCTAACAGTGATTGGGGATTAACTGTACCTGTTGGTGAGATTGAAGTTGGGCCTACTCTAACATAGTGATTCTATTCTAGGCTTTTGGGGAGGACTTCCTTGAGGATAAACTCAAAGCTTTCTATAAGTCAGACCCAATCCCGGAAACTGTAAGTTTTGAGTTTCATTACTCCACTTACTCCTGTCTTCTTGGCTGACTGTTCTAACTTGTGTATCTTGTGATTGGCATAGAATGATGGAGATGTGAAGATAGTTGTTGGAAATAACTTTGATGATATTGTCTTGGATGAGTCAAAGGATGTTCTTCTTGAGGTAATCAATCAACCAAGAAGCAAACAAATAATGGATTGAATTTTATATTTGTATGTTCTCAGTTTGAATCCTATATAATCTCAGATTTATGCACCCTGGTGTGGGCATTGCCAATCTCTGGAACCAACCTACAACAAGCTTGCCAAACATCTTCGAGGCATTGAATCTATTGTTATAGCCAAGATGGACGGAACCACTAATGAGCATCCCAGGGCAAAGGTAACGTCACATTCAAATTGCATATTAGAGAGTTTTCGGGTGAAACTTGGACGTTGACAGAAAATGTAGAGGCCCCTTGTCCTCAATTGATGGAAAAGTCCATTTGAAAAAATTGAATGTTTAATGCTATAATCTGTTCATGTCATATTGCAGGCTGATGGGTTCCCCACGCTTCTATTCTTCCCAGCTGGAAATAAGAGCTTTGATCCGGTAAGGCATTTAAAATTGGGAATTGTTAAAATTATCTCTCTTGTGGGCTTGTGTGTTTTCTCTTCCTTGTTTCGTATCTTATGTAGAATATCTGGCTTCTCTGGTGTTGACAGACTACAGTAGATTCTGACCGTACAGTGGTGGCATTCTACAAGTTCCTCAAGAAACACGCATCAATCCCTTTCAAGCTCCAACAGCCGACTTCAACTCCAAAATCTGAGGAATCTGTTGCTAAAGAGAGCCAGGAGAGCAGCACCAATGACGTGAAGGATGAATTGTGATGAGTCAATTCTTTGTAAGCTAAAATGTCTGTCTTATATGTGCCATCATCATCAGTGCCGTAGAAAATGAGATAGTTTTATCAGATAGAAGAAGTATAGAGAGACCTGACCAGAGGGAAAAGAGAATCTTAAACTGCAGTTCAAACCCCATCCCATGCTCGAAAAACATCGGGGAAAAAGAGATTAGGTGTTTCAGCTAAGCCAGTTTTTGTATGCTATAATTTATACGAACTCATGATGAATTTAATAAGATGTGCTTTCCTTGTTTACGGGTGTATGGTTTTCACTTGTATTGACCGATCAGACAACTTAAATTTTACGATCAGTCTTTTTGCGAAGTCGAACTCACAATATTTCGCTTACGAACGGAAGATTAAACTACAACCAATTATTTTTGTGAATCCTATGATTTGAATTTTGGAGAAGCTAGCAGACCCAGGTCACTTTTCCATTCCCCATCTATTTGAAATTTCCTGTAGTCATTACTGATAACGGTACAAAAATTCCGGCGATGATTGGAACTTGAATGGTTAACTATTACGATAAAGCATGTGAAAACCATGTGCAATTATGATTTAGAATCTACTGGAATTTGTTCACCGGAGGACGTCTCAAAAACCCTATTAATACGAATAGGAAAATATTATATGGTCGGACAGCCATGAAAATGACAAATGAGATCTTCTATGG
This sequence comes from Fragaria x ananassa, assembly GCA_034370585.1. Taxonomy (NCBI): domain Eukaryota; kingdom Viridiplantae; phylum Streptophyta; class Magnoliopsida; order Rosales; family Rosaceae; genus Fragaria; species Fragaria x ananassa. The sequence continues at coordinate 22,864,560 of CP139766.1, forward strand.
ACATGAAATTGGACGATATACTAAGCTATATCCAATCATAACGAGGTATACCAATATCTTGGCTCCATTTCTGCTTTTGTCAATTTCTTTACCTTTTTGCTTACAAGTCAATTATTACAGAAGGTCTTGTGCTGGCTAGATTTCATATGGTTGGTAATGTTTGTTTCCATTATATCACATTCACGGTGTTATTGGCTTTCTCTCTAGCCTTATGTTTAAGACCCGTGAATTAAAGAAATTACTTAAATTGTTTTTCTTTTAGGTGGCTCGGTAACATTTTCATACTTGTATTTTCATTTTTTAAATTGAAAATAAGATGAAAATGTGTTTGGTGAGACATTTCTGAAAAAGCTGAAAATGAGAAATGAAAATATTTTCAATTTTTACAAAAAAAAAAACTGGAAACTGTTTAAGGAAATTATGTTTTCGTCCTTCTGTTATGTGTCTTGCAGTAATACATGTAGGATTGGTTAATCCGGTTTCCTTATTAGAATAGATTACAGTTGATAGATCTTCTAGATCCTTCAGGAGATTTTATGTAATGCCTATAAATAGGTCTTTCTATCAATGAATGAGTAAACTGTTATTCTCGTTATCTTTTCTCCTTCAACACGTTATCAGCACTGTGCTCTAACCCGAGCTTGATAACGAAACCCTAACCCTAAACATGAAAAACCCTACCATCGATTTTGTTCTGGGCACCCATTAAATTACTGTGGGCACCCTAGCTTGTCAACAACAGTTGTACCCCCTCGTCTAGGAGCTCCACCGGCACTCAACTTCAATCCTACACGCCTCCTCACCTAGGCGGCTCTACCCCAGCTAGCAACCCGGATTTCCCTCGCCCCGGATCTCCTTAGATCCCAAAGCCACCGGCAGCAACCCAGTCCTTTGTTCACGACGTTGCTCCCGACTTGCTTCCCAAACCGAGGACAAGGTCAGCCCAGGCGCCGTTGGTCCAGTCTTCGTCGGCGGTAGTCCCCAACACAGTCGTCCGGAAGCAGCCCAGCCCAGCACCGCCTGGCCTTCCCCTTGCGCGCGCGTCTCTAACCCAGCCCAAATTCCGGCTTCCTCCATAGATCCCAATCCCCGGCTTGGCTTCACCGACTCAAGCCGGCCCCTCCTCGCCCAGCAGCCCTGCCAGCTCCCCAGCCGATGCCGATGCCGCGCGTTTACTGTTCCGACCCCAATCCATACTCGGATCCAAACGCAGAGAGAGAGAGTGAAAAAAAAAAAGATAAGGGTTTTACCTTTTCTGGTAAGTCAGGGATTTTTACCTCAATGGTAAATTTGGTAAACCTTAAAGGTAATTTAAATATTTACTACAGTAAATTATAATTACTATCCATGAATAACTAATTTACAATTTACTGTTCTGATTTTTTCACTTATTTGTGGAAATAAATCAAATATATATGTTTAACTGTGCTAATCATGTATATTATTGCTTCTGCATGTGATTGATCAATTATGATGCGACGATTGAACCGTTTATTACAAGAGCAACTTCTCTACACGAACGTGGAAGCAAACATTGCAAGGACGACTTCTCTTAAACGCACGCACTATATTTAGCAAGTAAGATTTTATAAAAGTTGCCGCTTTTGAATTTTAATTAATTCTATAGCCGGGCTTCGTAGCCTTCTTCTACCCCCACCTTATAACGTGGGTTGATGTGAGGACTTGGGACCCCTCATATCAAAGTTGAAATTTGTGACTGTTTGACAAGTTACGGTATTACGACGAAATACTGTCGTGGTTAATAAAGGGACAAACATCAATTTGCGACGGAAATTGTCGCGGTTAACATCGATTAGTGACCAAAATTGTCACAGTTAATATCAATTTGTGACGGAATTTATCACGGTTCACATCGAATTGAGTTACCATAAACCTTGGTCTTGACCTAATTCAATACTTGGAATTAATTATCGTATCTCGATAATGGTTAATCTTCCATCTTGTCGTTGTAATATTTGACCGAAATATGAGCCCTGAATTTGACATAAAAAAAGTGACAAATTTCATGTCACAAGTTCTGAAAAGAGGGAGAGGCAACGCCTCGAAACCTATATGTCATAAAAAAATTGGGCCAGTAAATGAAAGAAAAATCTTGTTATTGATGTGGTTCTACATCTGTTCATTAATTGCAAAGAAGCAATAATATGGTCAATGTACAACAAATATACGGAGTTCTTGAAACAAGAAACTCATTATATGGAAGAAGATGAGATCATTATTCTCACAGTTACGGATTTTAAAAGCAAAAAGTACATTGCGGAAGATATGAAGCATATGACTTCGGTTTAATAGTCTAAGTGACTACAAATCTGTTTATTGTTCCAAGTTTTGTGACGGCATACACCTCACATATTTGACTAAAGTTACTTAGTCGTTATATTTTGAATTAAATTCATGGTCTTCAACCAGTTTCTATTTAACCGGTCCTGGCGGTGAGACCAGGGTTTTTTTTGGACTTGTAAGACCAACGACTACGGGTTGTGTAGGGTTATAGTTTTACTTATTCATCTTTGCCCACCATCATTCAAATTTTTATGTTACGGTTATAACGGTATGCATATTTGTTAACAGATTGAATTAACGTTCAGTAATCTATATCGTCCACATGTTGTCTGTGCCATATTGCGCCTCCACAAGCGCACAATGATGGGTTATTTATGATGAATATTGTCTTGAATAAGACATGAGCTTCCGACTATAGTCCGCTTATATAAGGACCTTGACAGGAGATCTTTTTTATGTCACTTTGATGAGCCAGTCTTCTCGTCATTAGGGGGAGATAAGAACAAGAATGTTCAAGTAGAACGACTTGGAATTGTCGTGGTTTGTCTCTACTGTGTCTCATCAAGTTCCCTAAAGTGACGAGATCACATATACATACTGCAAACATGCTTGCAAAGATTGATATCCGGATAAGGACATGTTGATGTCCGGATAAGAGGACATGTTGATATCCAGATAAGAGGACATGTTGTCACCCATAGATGGTGGCATGGTGACACCATAAATGTGGTAGATGGTGTTGCTAGGCCGTGGTTCCCACGGTTTAGGGGGATGTCACTTGGTTCGATACATACTCGCCAAGGAAGAATACGAGTTTGGCATAACTTGATCATTTGATCAATGATACTCATTCGTCTGTTATTTCTGGATTATGATCATTATTGGGGTAGGCCTCAATGTCAATACCAATCCATATAGAGATCTCTACACTTAGAAATTACACTGGTGTACATGATGACATGGTTTAATGAGTTTGATATCGAACCATACTTCGTTGAGAAAATACCAACATTGTAGATTGGCTTAAATGGAAAGATGCAATCCAGTTTAAACAAAGAGATAGTGTTTTGGTTTGGTGATGCTGACACCCCAAGTATAAACTCTATCAGTTATGTATTTGTTAGAAAGCGTAGTGAGAAAAAGAGTTTAGACTCACCTTCTGGCGCAAGGTCTCTCACAAATGCCCCGGAATCGACTATGATGAGATATACTCTCGTAATGGATGTCATTGCACTCCACTACCTTGTCAATTAGGTAGTTTCTGAAAAACTGAACAAGCAGCTTGTGGTCACAACTTATCTCTGTTGGGAACTAAGAGATGTACATAAAGATTTTGAATAGATCGGTTTTCACCCAAATCAAGTGGCTCCTGACCATGGAGCGCGTTTGCAAGGTATTTGCTTAGTATCTACTTGATGAGGAAGGGATATGAAAAATTATGCCTATTTACGTGTAAATTCTGGATGAATAGTGATGAACTCTTGTTAAACTAAGAGATGCCACTGATCCAAAATTAAGAGTGAAAGGATCTTGGGAATACTTGGTCTTGAAAGTAAGGACCGTTATTGATGATGCTTATTCATCAGTCAGCTTAAGGCAATCTAAAGGACGATTAAGTTATGCCTATATGTATCCCTTGATCAGTCGAAGTCTTGAGAAGACTCCTTTTGTCCATATGACAAAGAAGTCTTGGGAGAAATTATCCATCTAAGTACGGTAGCACATTCATGTACTTGTTACAAACTTGTAAGGCCAAGTTCTCCTTAGTCTTTCAACTCTCTTCCTAGCGGTCAAGCATCTTTGCTCCCTCTTAGATGAGTGTGAATGAACATCAAGGTAGTGGCCGGATGTGCCCACGCAACACCAATGTAATGGCAGTGATTCCTACTATGAAAGGTTCAGGCTTATTCATCCCTACAAAAAGACACATCAAATGTGAAATCAGAATCTGCCCAGTTTCGTAGGTCAACTTCCACAGGACCTGCAGAATATCCCACTCGTTGGAAAATAGTGAAATGGGTACCATTAGAAAGGTCTATGTGTCTACTTTCCAGGGAAACCAACCATTTGATCACACCTATCATATTGAGTGAGTTATGACTATTTTCGTAAAGTAGGACTGATCTGTCCGAGGATCTGCTTTAGCAGAACAGTCAATTTCGACAGAGCTTTGTGATCAGCTCAAGATGAACTAGGTTATGGACCTTATATGGTTGGAAAGCTACATGTATCTAGTTTCCAGAACATTGTATGGTTCTTCCATACCTATTGTATCGATGACGTTATGACTGTTTAAGTACACGAAGGTCATGCCAAGCGTGAATCTGATTTTCAACGCGAACTTATGTTATGAATTGTTAGGCAACCTTCTCCTTAAAGATCAAAATAATGATAAGTGTAGCATGTCTGATCTAAGGATAATGTGGCTCGATTTAATGACTAAATCGTTGCCCAAGTCTATTTTTGAAGTATGTGAAGTGCATTGGCTTGCGCCGTTTATCTGTACTCCGAGATTGAGTTACCAATCAGAGGGAGTCATTGTGTAAACATCAGAGGGAGTCTACATGCATCACATGTTATCTTCAATTGTAGTTGGTGTGTTGTGCTCTTTTTCCCTTCATCCATGTCTTTTGTTTTACCCACGAGGTTTTTGTTTTACTTGGCAATGTGTTTACCGAGGCAACACCATAAACACCATATCGTATTAGGGACGCACCACAAGGGGGAGTGTTTAAGAAAATTATGTTTCTGTCATTCTGTTATGTGTCTTGGCCTAATACATGTAGGATTGGTTAATCCGGTTTCCTTATTATAATAGATTACAGTTGATAGATCTTCTAGATCCTTCGGGAGACTCTATGTAATGTCTATAAATAGGTATTTCTATTTATGAATGAGTAGACTGTTATTCTCGTTATTTTTTCTCCTTTAACAGAAACATCAATTTCACGTTTTCACTTCTTAGTTTATAAATTATGAAAAATATTTTTCACAATAAATTATCGAATACATTTTCAAAGTAGAAAATACAATCTCATTTTCTGATTTTTATTTTTAAAATAATTTTTGAAAATCGTTTTTAAAAATGTTACCAAACATGCTAATTGAAGGGAAAGAATTAACTTCGAGTTTATGCTATATAGTTAAACCATAAGTGATATTTTCTTATTTCTTTTCTTATGATTTTACAAAAATATTAGATCTTTATACATATACCACTTATGGTTAAATTATCATTATGTCGCTTCCCTCTTCACAAATTCAAAATTAAATCTATAACTTATACCAAAAAAGGAAAATATCAATTTAGTACTAATTTCAACCTCTCATTGCCCATTTCAATGACAATCTTTTTTAAGAACTCATTCCAATATAATGTACTTTTATTTATGCCCAAATAAAAAAAAATTATTTAAAATCTTAACAAAAATAATATTAGTTCAAGACTATTTTGCCCTCATCCCTTAAACATGCAACATGCATAGAAAGAGAAAATAGAAGAGAGAGAAGATTTGGTCGGAACCTCATCGGACTCCTGTCACCGACCGTCGGAATCCGGTCACCGGTGACCAGAATTTTTCCGGTCCCTGAAATTTCGTCGGATTTTTTAAAATGTCACCGGAATCTTGTTGTTCATCAAAAATCTCACCAGATTTTTTTTAAAAAAAAATGTCACCGGACCTTGCCGAAAGTATACTACACTATCACTGAAGTTTAATTAAGAGGCAGAAATAATGAAAAATGTTTTACTGGGGGGGGGAGCAATAAACTTCTACTGAGATTTTACTAGGGGTTGTAAAATTCTACTGAGATCAATAAAACTTTATTGACGTCTTGAGGGGGCAGTAATGATGAAAAATATTTTACTGGAGGTAGTAAACTTTTACTGAGATTTTACTGGGGGCAGTAAACTACTACTGAGGGACAATAATCTTACTGACCTCTAGTAATCAATATTGACCTCTATATTGACCACAATAATCTGTCAAAGCACATAAAAGAAGACAATTTCCAATCAAAACAAAACCAAAAAAAAATTACTAAACCCCTAGTAATTAGTTATTGACCTCAGTACTGAGCCCAATAATCTGTTAAAGCCAGAAAAACGAAGAAGAATGCAATTTCTAACCAAAACGAAAAGAAAAATTACTGCCCCAGTGACAACTCATGAACTCCATAGAACCTCATATTTCAAGACTCGATTGAATTTGAACACAAAAACCACACAAAATCACAAAGACGACCTCGTCTTGATTACCTAAATGTTGCTTGGTGCGCTCCATTAGAGCTTAGGCGTCGGGATCGTCGACGGCGAGGCAGGTGGTGTGCACGTGCGGCTGGTAGCTCGGGATGTCAAGGTTTTTGACGATCATCGGGTCCGGTATCACAGCGTAGACCATAGGCGACGTAGGGAGGTAGGCGCAGTCGAGCGACCGACTTGTCCTTTCCCTGCGACGGCTTGTGCGGCAGCACGCCTGGATCCTTCCCGACGACGGCTTGCGACGGCTTGTACGGCAACACGCCTAGATCCTTCTCATCCTTCCCGACGACGGCTTACGACGGCTTGTACGGCAACACGCCTAGATCCTTCTCAGTGACTGACTTGTCCTTTCTCGGCGACGGCTTGTGTGGAAACTGTCACGTCCTGAACCTTAATTTTTTACCTTAATTACTAGCATGGAGATAATAAGAGTTTTTACCGTGTTCGTCACTAAGTGTGTGATATAATTGATCCCCAGAGAGGTGTAGGGGACGATTATTTTGTAGGATTATTCTAAGAAGAAATTTTGACGACGGTAAAAATTGGTAATTTTTGCTAGTAAAATGTAATTTTTATTGGGGTATTATTTTCGGAGTGTTGAATTTTGGATTTTGGGTTTAAATGGGGTTGTGGACTGGGCTTGGTCAAAGCCCAGTCTCTTTTCTTTTCTTTCTCTCTTTTCCTCCCGGTTTCTCCCGAGCCCAGTTTTCTACCGGATTTTTCCGTCGCCAGTCCGCCGCCGTCCGGCCTCCATTCACCACCGGACCGGTCCCGTTCGGACCCTCGCCTCTCCCTCTCTCTTCTTGGACCGGTGCCCGCACGTGGAACGCCGCAGTGAAAGAGCAGTCAAGCCTGAAAGCTTCGGCTGCCGGGAAGAGTTTTTCACCGGAACTCCTTCCTCCAGCCGCCATAGCCGGCGAGCCTTGGCTCAAAAGGCAGCCCTTCTCCCGTGCTTCAATCTCTCCAAAGGGCTCGCTCCGTCTTGAGCTAGGTAAGGAGAAATTAGAACTTGAAATTTCTAGGGCTTATTGTGTTTGTGCGTTCGATTGATGTGCTTAGGTTTAGAATTGGAGTTTGTGATAGTTAGGAATGTTGTAGAGGAGGTTGAGAGGAAGATGCTGCCAAAATTTTGGTGACTAATGGAGCTCGCCGGAGTTGGTCGTCGGCCGCCACTGTTGGCGGAGCCGCCGCCGGCATCGTCGCCGAGAAAATGTTTTTGGTGGAGAAAAATGTGAGGAGTTTAATGGAATAAGTTTTAGAATTTTTGGAGGAGTTTTGGATAGGTTTGAGATTTGTTGAAGTTTGGTATTTTTGGCGGATTATTAATTTATAATCCGGCCATTGGATTTTATTTGGTGAAAGGTGGTTTTGAGGATTTCAGTAAAATTTGTGGAGTTTTGAGGTTGGCATTGGATTTAAGATTTTGGAGTGTTAGGCTTGGTTGAGCGCCAAACATATTTAATTATGCATGTTTTGTCGGTGTTTTATTTTAAGGAATTAATTATGTTTGGAACAGGAAGCGAGGAGGCTCGAGCAGAGGAGACATACGACCGACGTCAGGCTTAGGCCTAAGTTGTGAGTGGACTTTTGTTTTATATAATGTGTTTGAATTGTTTATTGTTGAGTAATTTCCTTTGTTAGATTTTTTTCCCAAAATTGAGAATTTCTGCAATTATACTCGAGGCAAAATTCCGAGAATAGTATGTATGAGAGAGAATGCTAGCTAGCTATACGTGGCAGCCCCCATTCTGAGGACGAATGTCAATTGGGGTGACGTGAGCGTTAAACGCGAGCATAGTAGCCTTGTACGATTTTCTACTTGTTGAGATTAGTCTATGTTTTTACATTCATTCATAGAAATCGTACAAGGAGTAAGCACGTATTTATAACCACTCGGATATTATCCCCCATTCTGAGGAAAAATGCCAGTATGGAGCGACGTGAGCGTTAGACGTAATCGTATTAGCCTGGTGTGACTATCTAATTTAAAGCTTATTCATAGATAGCATACATGGAGCATACGAATGGTTAATACATACTGATATATATATTTTATAATTTGAGCCTGAGAGGCTGTTTTGTTTATGATTTGGGGACTAGCCAGAACTAGTCGTTTGCATTATTAAATTTCTTGGGGAAATATTATTGTTGATGTGATTATTTTGTCCACTCACTCTGACGTGATGAAATATTTTCCCCTGGGCTTTTCCTTCGTTTTTAAATGCCCAGTCTGCAGAGTTCAGGTGGGGTCTAGAAGGAGGCAACGAGGCATAGTCACTCATTTTTCCACTACTGTTCACCAGTAGGTCATCTGTTTAATCACTAGGATTTTTAGTAGCTTCCGCTGTATTTCTTGTAGTAGCTCTGAATACTTTCTGAAAAATAACTGTGTAGTATTTTATTTGGTTATTTGGATTAAGTTGAAGAATTTATATTATTGGTTAAGTGTTCTTTAATTTTTGGGAAAATGCCCATTTAGTACTAATTTGAACCCCTCATTCCCCATTCCAATGACAATCTTTTTCATTAGCCCATTTCAATATAAGGTAACCTTTTTTATGCCTAAATGCACAAATCTTTACTAAAGTCTTAATAAACTATATTATTTTAAGACTATTTTGCCCTCATCCTTTAAACATGCATAGAGAGAGAAAATGAAAGAGAGAATACTTGGTCGGAATCTCACCGGACTCCGACTCCGGTCACCGGCCACCGGAATCCGGTCACCGAAATTTTCCCGACCGCCGGAATCCGGTCACCGGAATTTTCCCGACCGCCGGACTCCGGTCACTGGAATTTTCCCGACCGCCGGACTCCGGTCACCGGAATTTTCCTGACCGTCAGACTCCGGTCACCGAAATTTCCCCTGTAACTAGTTACTGACCCCCAATAACCAGTTACTGACCAGTTAACGACCCCTAATAACCAGTTATTAACCCCCAGTAATCAGTTACTGACACCCAGTAACCAGTTACTGACCAGTTACTAACACCCAGTAACCAGTTATTGACCCCCAGTAACCAGTTATTGACCTTAATAATCGAGTTACTGACCCCAATAACTTTTAGTTTTCAGTTACTGACACCCAATAATCACATTATTTTCAGTTACTGACACCCAGTAATCACCCAATAATCACTTTGTTTTCAGTTACTGACACCCAGTAATCACCCAATAATCATTTTTTCAGTTATTGACCAATTACTGACACCCAGTAACCAAATACTGACACCCAGTAACCAATTACTGACCCCTAGTAATCGATTACTGACCAGTTATTGACACCCAGTAACCAGTTACTGACCCCCAGTAATCACTTTGTTTTCAGTTACTGACACCTAGTAATCACCCAATAATCATTTTGTTTTCAGTTACTGACTCCCAATAACTTAGTTACTGACCCCCAATAATTAATTACTAACCCCTAATAATCAGTTACTGACTCCCAATAACTGAGTTACCGACTCTCAATAACCGAGTTACCAACCCCTAATAACCGAGTTACCGATTCCTTAAAAAAGTTACTGACCCACCCTGACCACTTACCGACTGTCGCCGGCGTCGACTACGACAGATGACCTTAAGCTTCCTCCTAACTTCCACTGCCGCCTTCAATCTCTTGCAATAGTGCCTTAAATTAGAAAAGAAGCTTTACAGTGGATTTCCATCTTCAAATCCGACGACGAAGAAGATTACAGTGCCTTAAAAATGGATAATCCTGCTAAGCTTTTGTAGCTTCTTCTGCATCACCAACGACTCCTCACTCCGGCGACGGTCGCCGACGAAGGTTTGATCGCCTCAGATTTGTCCTCCGTCCTCATCAACACAACCTACATCGCCAACGACTTACAAAGAGAGTTGTTGCTTTCAAATTTCTAAGGACAGAGATCAAAGCAAGAGGATGTTCCTCGATTTGGAATCGAAACAAACGAATCACAAACCGAGGCTCCATGACAACGAAGCTTTCCCTGCGAAGCCGCTGCTGTTACTCAAACACGGAGGAGATTGGGATGCATACAGATCTCACCGACTGGCTGTGGCTAAAATCGGTGTGATCAAATATTGAATCGGCGAGCTGAGGCTGAATCGGCATGATCGGAGACCAAATCGGCTTAGGAAGGAACTCGATCGGGTCACGAATCTGGTTCCAATCTTTCTCAGCCACGCCGTTCTTCTCGACGCCCAGTCATCGCCCCCATGCAGGAGAACTCGGAGGCCGCCTGATCAAACCGATAATGAGGTTGTTGGACGCCGTCGGTGGCGTTGTGGTTGCGAAATTTGTCAAACGCTTCCTCGACGTTGTCACCCCTTTTGTTCTGGACAAAATTCAAGCGCGGCAGCGGCAGGGGAGCTCTCTCCTGGATAGTGAGGTGCATCCTAATCTCGTCGGCGGCAGTTCCGGTGAGAGGTGCACCTGGGAGAGCCTTGAGAGGCGTCAACTCCTCTGCTTCAAGAGACGGGGGGAATGAATGGTGGTGATAAAGAGAACGTAGCTTATTGTTTAGGTTGGGGTAAATTTGTCTTTTTATTAAGATTTATTGGAATAGGCATGTGAATAAAATTTTTATTGAACTGGGCTTTTGAATTCATATTTTGGACTAAATGGGCATTTTCTCTTAATTTTTCCGGGTTAGGGTTGTCCATTTTCAAAGGAGGTTTACCTAGTCATTCGGTAAGTTTTCCTTAAAGGTGATCCCCGCAGGACTCATCTCGGATTTCAGGATGAAATTCGGGACAGGTCTTGACAGAAACAGTCATAGACATCAAGTAGTCACGCTTCTCCGCTGTAAGTTCAAATATCATAAGAGACTAATCATTCATCACCACAATATGATTTATTCCCATCATCCGGGGATTATGAGAGTTAAGTAAGGCTTGGTAACTAAAATTTTGAGGTTCTTGATATGGCATCCAAAACATCAAAATTAGCAGAACACAATTTCCAGACTGTAGACATGAAAATAGAAGACAAAGAAACAAAGACAAAGATCTGGTAGAATATATACCTAGAATACTGATGAACACCCAGGGTAAGAACCCATGAATTCGATGAACCCAAAACCCAAAATTGAAAAGCTCAATTGGCTAAGAAGCCTAAGATCAGTATAAAGAGAATTACCTTAATGACAAAAGTTTTAAGTAAAACACCCAAAGATGAATCAAATTTGGACCGGGACCAAAGAGCAAACAAGAAGAAGCAGAAACGATCAATTTTGATATTTGAGGAAGAGAAAGTCGAGTGGAGGGAACTAAGGAGGCGTCAAAACTATTTGGGAGAAACCTGAAAACCCTTTAACGTCTGTTATGATCTATCTTTTTTTGGTCTAACTGTTATGATCTATCATTGTTAAGTGTTTTTGGTCTTTTCCTTGTCAATAATTGTTGTCAGTTTGATAACCATTAGATTTAGTTGGGCTGACGTGACGGAATCTGATGGTGTCCAAAAAAATCCAAACATGTTTTTTTTTCCAAGCAGACGAGCTAAATCCCCATTTAAAACCTCCATCTTTCAAAATTTTCCAGCCCCTCACACGTTTAACATGCCCCCTCTGATCCCTCCCCAAAATTACGCAAACACCCCCACCTCCCCTAGATCCGCTACTCCACTCCGCATCCCACTCCCTTACTCCACCCTACGTGTCAGCAGATCCGCACCCCTCCCTCTCCCTTCCCCTTCAATCCCGGTCGTCCACCTTTCCCTTCTCCCTAGGTCTCCTCCATTCAAATTCAGATCTCCTCTTCTTCCCAAACCGCTACCTCTTCTTCTTCTTCAACTCCTTGTCTCTCAGATCCACATTTTCTCGAACCTTCTTCTTCTTCTTCTTCTTCAGCAATGGCGAAGCTCCTCCCCTTCTTCCTCCTCGCCTTCCTCCTACTCCAATTCACTTCCTCTTCCTCTTCACCATCTCCATCGCCTCAGCCGGATTCCGATTCGCCATCCCCGTCCGAATCTCCTCAGATTTCACTACCTCCCTCTCCCTCCGGCGCTCCGGCGAGTTCCCCGAATGCGGCGGCCTCACCTCTGGCGCCGCCGTCGTCCGAGTCGCCATCTCCCCCGCCGGAAACCGCTTCCGATGCTCCCGTTCCGGAGCCAGCCAGCGACGTCAGCCACAGCGATATCAGCGCCGGAGGAGAAGCTAAAACGGCGTCGTCCGACGGAGGGATGAGCGTGGGGAAGAAGGCCGGGATCGGACTCGGAGTGATCGTTGGGGTTGTGTTGGTTGGACTCGGAGGGTTTGTGTACAAGAGGCGCCAGGATAACATTCGCCGATCTCAGTACGGCTACGCCGCCAGGAGAGAGATGCTCTGAATCAGAGGGAAGCAGTTACAGAGGTTACTGTTGCGGTTATGTAGTAAGTTTGTTTTTGAGTTACTGCGTTTATTTAGTATATGATTGGTTTGAAGAAGGGTGAAATTGTATTGGATTCTTGATTCTTTGGCGCGTCGGAGGTGGTTTTTGGTCGTAATATGGTCATTGATTATGATGTATTTCGTATTTTTAGAATAATAAATAATTGGTTCTCTTTCACAATTCTATTCTTGATTATATTCCTTATAATGCTATGTGATTTGGTAGAATTGTATTCTTTTATGCCTCGTTTTAATTGGGTTTAGCTTCATTTTGAGATTAGCTATAAGAATTATAGCTATTGTCAACTCGCGGCAATGAGAATTATAGAGGTGGCAAACTTGTTCTTTACAGACTCTTTTTCCTGCTACAAAATTGGAGAGCACCTTTCTTTGGCTGGTTGGTGTCTCGTGATGGGATTTGTGTGATGGAATTTCTCTTTTCGTTTTGTCCTCTTTAGGGTTTAGGGTTCAGACAAAACTTCAGTGTAGACTTCAGAGAGTAATTGCATGGCTGTATCAGTGCTCGCATAGAAACTTAAAGATCACGTATTTCACTAGTCGACATCTCCTATGTGATGATGGGTAGAAATTGTAGCTTACCTTGTAAAATCTACACATCACAGACTCACGGTCTGTTTACTTTTCTTTTTCTTTTTCTTTCTATATGGCAGTCTGCTTACTTATATGTAGCAATTATGTGATTTAAAATGAAATGCCCCATATTGCTGCTTTGTAAGGTTGTAAACAATAGTTTTGGTAATTCACACAGACCGTTTATAAGGGAAGACCCGAAACTAAGAAGAGTAACATCATCGATAAGTGTATGATCTAAATCTGAAATTTAAAGCCTATGTAAAATCTATATATTCAAAAACGTCTTTACAAAGTTTGAAATAATGAAATTGCATTCCGGATCACCAAGTTTCTAGCTAGCTATGTTGCTATAGCATACTTTCTTACTCTCCAAGGGCAGGGTATATGACCTCAAAGGCCTTGTGGATCTTCTCTGCGCTTTGCACCTGTGATAACAAGTTTCCCCGACGCGAATACAAGAAGAGTAATATTGGGTTCCTTCATGCGGTACCTCAGCCCCGGAAAAAGTTCCGGCTCATAACTCGTACGATGGGGGTTTGCATAAGCCAAACCTTCAAGTCTGATCGGAAATCTGACATCACAGTTGGCAACCATGTTCTGGATCTTGAAATCCTTAAACTTGGCGTCGAAACCCATCTTCAGGATGGTTCGTACACACTTCCTAGCTGCGAGTTCCGATTCCGCCTCGCTTTTGGCACCGGTGCACACCATTTTCCCAGAGGCGAAGATCAAAACTGTGGCCTTTGGGTCTCTCGTTCTCATTATCAAGGAATACAAACACTTGGGATTGTATTCTGCGTTTTGAGCCTTCACAGTGATTTGATGAAGACCTCACTTGCAGCCCAGGTTAACCGTAGAGATCACATTCTGAACAGTGGGAACGATTTCGCTTTCAGAGGGTTGCTGGGTTTCCATCATATTCACAGTAGTTTAGAATTGGCAAATCTAGTGAAAGAGGAAGTGGGTTTTGCTTGGTTTTAAGAGACGGGAGATGATCGAATGATATTTATAAGCAACCTACCTAGCTAGTATTGCAATCAGTTGTTTCCTTTTTGTTTTAGGACAGACGTTTCCTTTATGGATTTGGATTAGTCAGTTTCCTTTTTTGTATTTGGATTAGAATTAGTCGGTTTCCTTTTTATATTTGGATTAGTCAGTTTCCTCTTTGTATTTGGATTAGAAATTTAGAATGGACCCGAGTTGTGGGACCTTAATTACCTCATTTTAGCTAATCACCTTAATTACCTCATGGATGATCACATATTCACACATGAAATTGTCAAAACTCATAACCCATCAACTTAAATCTTCCACCGCCTTTCTCTTCTTCAATCCGACCTCTGCAGCTGTGACTCAAAAGAACACTTTGAAGCTCCTCATTTAACTGTCGAAGCTCCTTTGGCAACTATCTTCAATTCATGACAGTAACTCAGACCTTCCACGATTCCTCTATATAGTTTCCCAAAATGTTCTTCCGTTGTCTAGAAGTCGATTTGGACTACCAAAGCTGGAGATAGAGATTCCGTTGAATCCCTTCTCCATTCTCTGTTGTCAACTTAATGCAAATCTAATGGTTTGGTCTCTCCCCCCTCCATGCAGCAAGTACCCAATCTTCCTGCTTAACTTCATATATGTCATGGATATGCTACTATACGGATCAGATCACAGAAGCCAAATGGCCGGATTCAAGATATGCTGACAGAAAGAGTGAGATATGACCTGGTAGGGGGTGAGGTTGGCTGCTGTGGCTGACAAAATCGACAACCGATATAAAGGATACAAGGAAGGATTTAACTGATATCTCTCAACAGACTGATAAGCATTGTATTTTGCGCCATCTACAAACAGTCTAAACCCCAATCTTTTCAATTATCAAAGGGAACATTACACTGTTGTTTGTACACTAGATGAGAAACATTTCACATGAATCTTTCTATGCTCCAGTCACCATGTATTGAGTGCAACTATGGGAACTTAGTATAAAACAGAATGAGGACAACCTTCCTCTTATTCCCCTGTGTGCATTAACAATTTCCATACTTACTCTTCTGCAGGAGGGTCAACCCAGCGGCCATGATCTTTTATTAGCTGGATCAAGGCATCAGTTGCATGCTCCATCTCTATTGCACGCTTCACCATGGTCTGAAACAGAATTCAATCAACCTCATGTCAAGTTCACCCCTTTTGAATATTTCAACAAATGATGATGATAATAACTACGGTTATAAGGTGCTTTTGCAGAATATGAGATGGAAAAGTAATGTCTTCTATATGCAATTGTAAAATATGTGTTAAAAGTATTTCAAGCTGGAAAGTGGAAATACCTTCCCAACATATAGGTCAATCTTTCCAGGAGCCCCACCAACGTACCCAAAGTCTGCATCAGCCATCTCCCCAGGTCCATTTACAATGCAACCCATGATTGCAATCTAACAAAGGGAATACAGTATAAACTACCAATCCATTTCTATTACTAAAAATATGAGTTCTTCAGTGAGGATCATTTAGTCACAGAGAAAAGAATTAGGTAATTACCGAAACACCAGGCAAGTGTGATGTCTTCTCTCGTATTTGTGCGCTTATTTCTTGCAGGTCAAACAAAGTTCTTCCACATGATGGGCATGAGACATACTCCTGAAATGAGGTTTATGCATGGACAACAATTATTCAATACCATCATCTTTTCATTTAATGTCCAATTCTATTGTATGCATAGAGAGAAGTCCTACCGTCTTTGTGTTCCGCATTCTACAACCTTGTAGCAAATTGAAAGATGTGTTTCTAATGAAATTGAAATCCTTGTCCGGGGCTTCTAATAGGAGGCCATCCCCAAGCCCATCTACTAAAAGGGCTCCCACATTGGTACCAGCACTAATAACCAAGTCATCCCTGTATGAAGTGGAATTAAGCCAGAAGAACTATTTCCATAGAATTCTGACAACGGGGAAGAGAATGAATCTTGTAATTACCTATGAATTCCACTCGGAAACTGAATATGGTGTATTACAGGATAGTTTAGACCATTGTCTCCCAAATACTCAAATAGCCTAGAACAATAAAGTAAATGATACCATGTCAATATAATAAATGAAAGATAAGGATTACAAATAGGCACTTGTAGATAAAATCAAAGAATAATACATCATTGATCCTCTGTCTAGGACCATGGAGGCCTTATCATTGCAATTTTATCTCAATAATGATTTAATGAAAACCTATATAATTTGTACCTCCTTGCTGCATGCACTCGGCTTATTTTATCTTCACTGTATGGCAGGTCATGGAGAAGCATTGTAACATCCAGGCCTTTGATAAGGTCCAGAACCTCATAGGGTTCATCACCACGTAGTGAGACAACCAGTCGTGTACCTGGGAAGTAGGCAATTGACATAATAAGAAACGCAAGCTACATATGATCAGGGTAATCTTCTGCCCAACACAAAGCCTTTGATATCAATTGACACCAAAGAGGTAGCTATCAATTGAACTAGACCCTCTTAAAAGAGGTAGCTATCAATTGACGTCAAATGCCACCGGTAAAACATTTATATATTACTATGATAAATTTTCATCAATTAAGCATCAGTACGAAAAAATCTGTAACAAGCTGTACCTTCTGGCAAAAGCTTGTGTGCACCACTTGATAATTCCTTCGTATTCACCAGAACAATGGCATTTGGCAACGGTTTTGTGAGCTGCTCTGATAATGGCGTTATAACACCCATACTTACATCGACCAACCTTTTAAGAGCTAGGCGCTGATCACAATATAAAGAATGTTATCGCATTATTCCCATTTTTGCAGTGAGCTGACTAACTTACAAATAAAATTGGGTTTAATGCTCAAACAATATGACACTGTATTGAATAGTAAATCATAGTGTGTGTGTGTGTGAGAGAGAGAGAGAGAGAGAGAGAGAGAGAGAGAGAGATTAGTCACTATTTCAACTAGAAGAGAAGCAAAGTTCAGGTGGTGTTCTCACAGAGTCATCATCGTCAACAGGTGGCAGTTGTCTCAATAAGATTGAGTCAACTGTTGCAAGATCCTGTATCAACAAAATTGACACATGAATGATCATGGTAAATTTTGATATTATGCAATCTCAAAGCTAAAAAGTTTAAACTGCACCTTGAATGGCATGCCCACAACAAGTTTTGCAGCAAGTGACTTGTACAGAAGCTCTGGTGTCTATAAAGAAGGGAAAAGGTCAATGTACTTTCTCGAATTTCAGAAAACATTTCAATCCCTACACTTGATTCCCACTGAAAGAGACAAATAAAATAGGAGATAAAGGATGATGTTTAATGTCAAATGTACCTTCAACTGATCAAGGGAGACTGACATCAGAACTGAGCCATCACGATGCAGGACCCCTCTATAATCCACCTCATCACCCTGGTTTTCATTCATCGAAACATCAGTTAAGAGAAACATTACGAGGCAGAAAATGATTCCATATCAAGATCTTAAAGGCTGACCTCCTTTTGCACTGGCAGTTGACCAGATCGCCGCTGAAAATCAAAGTAATGTCGGTGTTTCTCTTCAAATGGAGCCTGATACAGTTAAAGCCATCAAGAAGGCTGATGAGTTTCCATTTTCTAAAATAATGGATGAAGGAAGTTATTAAAAGACAGGAAGTCATAGAATCCTACCACTCCTTGCTGGAGATCAGCTGCTCTCATACCAAGATTGGCCAATCTTTTGCAGGGATCTATCTCCTCCTCAGGTGCTTCAGTAAGTGAAACCCTAATTGTATCACCCAAACCATCCTGCATATGTAATTCCAAGTTCCATTATACCAAATGAAACACTTTAGGCTAAGTCCAACTATAGAGTGCTGAATCACAACCACAGAGATGCTAACATATATCTATTGTAGGCACAATTGATAGTTTATAGCAATGTGATATTTATCCTTTATGTCAGCTCCTACCTTAGATATCACATTACTGGCACATAAACCAGGATAATCCCTTTAAAGTTGATGATTTTATAATCTAAACCACTGAATACCACAGCATTAAAATTCTCCACAAATCAGCCTTTCTATATAATTACAGTCAACAAAATCATACCTGAAGAAGGGTCCCAATACCAATTGCAGATTTCATTCGTCCATCCTCACCTTCTCCAGCTTCAGTAACACCCAAGTGTAATGGATAATCCCAGCCTTGAACATACATTTCAGCCACAAGAAGACGATAAGCTTGTACCATGATAACTGGATTGCTTGCTTTCATTGAAAATACAAAGTTATGAAAGTCCAATTTCCTGCAGATCCTCGCAAATTCAAATGCAGATTCCACCTGCATGATGATCCCGAATGGGATTGTAATTACAGAAAACAAGCTCGTAGTATTTTCAGAAAAAGACATAATATCTTGCTCACCATTCCTCTAGGTGAATCCCCATAATAGCTCATTATACGATCTGAAAGGCTCCCATGGTTTGTGCCAATACGCATTGCTCTTCCATATTTCTTGCATTTTTCAACCAATGGGGTAAAAACCTGGTGAAGTGAGAACAGAATTGTCATTACATTATCATGAACTGAATGGTAGCAACTGCTCATTGGTCATATATAATAATGATAAATCGGTTTATTTTAGATAGATCACATTCTTGGAAAATCTGAACCAAGCTGAAGCATGATATGAAGTCCCGAATAAAATGAGTATTGAATTGTGAGGATTCACATAACCAACTGATATAATGTGCTTATTGAAAATTTCCAGTTCATCTACACTGATAATATTTGATGTCCTTAAGAAGCATCATTGTACTTGACGATACAGCAACATAGGTTTCACAGTAAAGATTTGCCCAATAATGCTAGATGAACCACCTAGCCACCGTATGTGGTTAATGTGGCACATGCACACCATTTAATTAAAATTTATGATTTGTCTGATAGTTGAATTGGCTATGCCATGCTAGCTACCACATAAGGTGGGCTCTAGGTACACCTAAAGGTTATTCACCTAGCATGGCTCATATACATACACAGAATAGAAGCTTGTACTTCAGCATATTAGAAGAGACCAAAAACGTATGGAGTTATGGTTTAACCTGCTCAATGTGCTCGAGTTCTTTCTCATAGTCTTCTTCTGTGTACTCTAACTTCTCAAACTGTGCGCGTCTATCAGCTGCAACAAAACACCTCAATAAACCCACAGTCACTGCTTTCAATTACAAGACAAACTGTTACATGGTTAATTTGTATACCAAAATTTCCAGGGTTGACACGAATTTTGTCAAAGCATTCAGCAACCCGCAATGCAACAGAAGGGGCAAAATGAATATCTGCCACCAGAGGTATGTTGTAACTGCACACACAGATAACAACATGGTCAATACTTGTACAATGTACAGAGTAGATTCTGAATACCAAAGGAAATAAGTTAAATCAGGCCTACTTTTTCTGCACCAGGGAATTTTTAATCTCAAAACAAGCATCTGCCTCTTTCTTCCCTTGAACAGTTATCCGAACAATATCTGCACCCTTGTCTGCAATTCTCATCACCTACCAACAGAACAGTTACTTTAATAATATTGCAGGAACCAGTAAGTCATCTACTTTTTTAAAATTCTAACAAATATAGCTGCATCTATTCTCCAGAGCTCAAAACTTTAAAAATTCCAGAGGAAAACACATTGTTAAGTCATTATCCATAAAAACAGAACAGTTTTTTATTTTTGAAAGAAAACAGAACAGCTTAACATGCCAAGGATAGATGGTTTCAAACTTTCAATCAAATCTTATCTTTAGCATTGCAACTAAGACCTTTGTTATTATCATCTTTGGAGTAAAGTTAAAGTAAATCAGACTATCAGAGTACCCAAAGAGAGGAGATTATACCATATATCAATTTTTTTCGATGGGGGATTACCATATATCATTGATATACAGATTTTGCTCAAAACTAAGTAGCTCCACTTACCTCTTCAACTGTGGCAGATACATCTTTTGTGTCACTTGTTGTCATTGTTTGAATCCTTAAGGGATGCTCACTACCAATAGCCACATTTCCAACCATCACTGTCCTTGTCTTTCTTCTGACAGTTTTGTGTATGTATTCACAATACTTTTGTCTAGGAACTACATTAAAGACCAAAAGAAAAAATAAAATTAGATAATACTAAAGAAACACATAGAGGTAGAAAGAAATACATTGTAATGCTGATATCTACTAGCAATTGCATCTTATCTGCTTAAACAAAGGAAAAAAGTAGTAAAATATTAAGCAACCACTACCTGATATCCTATTCAACTGATGTGAAAATATCAGCCATTATTAACCAAGGTGAGATTTAGTTCAACAAAATCTAATGCAATTACTTGGTCCAATTGAAGCAAGACTCCTACATTTTAGAAAACAGAATGTTTTGGGAGTTACGACGTAGTTTCTTTAGAGAGATATCCAACGGAAGAAAGATATATTTCTACGTCGTAAGTGAATCATCAACCACTCGAAGAGTTACAATTAACTAGTAATAATTAAAATTATTTCTCATACAGCATTTTTCAGAAACCAGGTAGCCGACCAAACCAAACATAGTGATTACTACATATCTGCTTTCCCATTCCTCCAAATTATAAGCTACCAAAATCAGTTTGAAGTACTAAAACACAACATGCATTAGAGAAAAGGTTGAATAATACTAATTGATTTTGAGGGAGCTTAACAACCTAACAAAGGGCTGCCTTCAGATGCAGGCTTGAGTTCAGCAATATCTGATCCAGGATTCGAGTTCCTTATCACTGAAATTCTAGTTCTGCCAGACTTGAACCGCTTCAAATCAGAAACCCTCACAAAACCCATGCTTTTAGTGAACCCCAACGTCGTCTCCCTGCCTGTCAGGCCCGTAAAGGACGCCGGTACAGCTCCTGTAGCCATTTCTGCAACACCAAAGCTTTAACCTTCACAAATTCCAAAGCACAAATTTCCACAAAATCAGCAAACTCATCATTTCATATATCAAACTAAAGCAGAATACAACAATAGCATATCATTTTTGGTTGCATGTTGATACTCCCAATTCCCCAAAACACTAATACCAAAAATTCAAATTCTTAGAACTTAAAAATTTGATCTTTCACACTGAAAGCTCATCTTTCCCAGCAACCAAACACTAAACTGATTCACATAAACTGAATTCCAAATTTCATATAAACAAATAGAAAGTAAACTAAGAAAACAGCTACCTTGAACCAATTAAACTAAAAAGAAATGCAAACCCAACAAACCCAACAATCAGGGAGAGCTTAAAAAGATGCCCAATTGCTTACCTTGGTGTTGATGTTCAGACAGGTACTGAGAGTGAAAGGGGGAGAAGAAGAAGGCTCTGGATTTTGGGAGGGACAGAGAAAGTGGTGGTGGGATTAAAATGAGTTGTCAAAGGTAGAGGGACTTGTATTTCTCTGAGGATTTGGATTTTTGGAAATGCAAGTAATTTATTGAATGCATTTTTGTATTGTTTCTGGACTCGTGCAAAATGGACAAAACCGTTTCGTTTGGTATCTTCTTGTTTGGTAATTCCTCCCGTTTTTGGTATCTCAACATGGTGTATATTTTCACATACACACATGGATGATCATAATTAAAAAAATAATTTAAAAACATGGTAGTCAAACATCTGAATTGTTATAAACGCCTAAGATTGTGTGTAAATACACATCGTGCATATAAGAATTTTGACTCAAAAACCAACAGAAAATGCAGTCATTAATTTTGGTGCTTGTGCTTTATAGGTATCTATGAGTAGATCATTTCTGCAAATTTTCAGTCATATTGAAAATTGTTAAGATATTCATAAATGTGATTTACCAATTATGAACTTGAACGGTTTATGTTTGACAGATTTGGTTTCTCTATTAATTTAATCTAGTTTGTTACATTAACGATCACAGATTTGACTGAAAATTTGTAGGGGTTGATCTACACATATAGACCTAAAAACTGAATGGATAAGATGCCAAGATGTGATGAAAAATAGGTCTTTTAAACCATAAATCGAAAAGTCATCAACTTAAGGATCCTCATTAGAATGGCTCCCTATTGTTTAATGTATAGATTCATTTTAACCATTGAATTTTGATCCATTTGGATAATAATCAACGTTGGTAGTATCTAAATTATATGACTATTTACCTTTTATATTCGAATTATGTGACTGAGGTAGTGCCACGTGACGAGACCCACTCTGACATACGATATTGGTGGCGTAGTCCAGTGCTTCCCGTAAATGTACTTAGGCAAAATGAGGTGAAAAGATGAGATTGCAAAACCTTGGAATATGAACGATGTTATGCGAGATTCTCTTTCTGTCTCAGGAAAGACGACTCTCCGACAGCTTAATATACTCTTCTTAAGTGAAGTACACGCGCTCGCCCACCAAAGTAGATCATTATTTTTTTTTCTTTTTCTTTGCTTTTTTACTGGTTCATTTTAGGTGAGAGACCTAAGTATTGGCCCCTGTCCAGAAAAAAAAAAAAAGACAAAGAGCACAGAAAAAAAAGGGAGCATATTTTCATACACAGATGTTATATGGAGTTTGTAATTTGTCAAATGATGTATGATTGAATACCCCAGGAGCAGAGAGAGAGAGATCAATAGGCACGAGGAATAGGAGTTGAGGTCTTCTATTGCCTCAGCAATGGCACTGCAACGAATGGTATTTGCAACACAAAGAAGAGTAGGGTTAAATGTTAAAACAAGACGTTAGAACATCTCTAGCAACATTCTAGAAAACATGGTTTAATTCCAGGAGGTGGTTGAGAAATATTGCTCCCCAATAGACTCCTACATCAATTTTCAATACATATCAGATGAGTGTTGATTCAAGAATCATTTCGCTTGTTAAACGATAACAATTTTACAAGGGTAAAATATTTTATAGTTCTTGTGGTTTAAAATCGACATATGTTTAGTCTTTATGATTTTATTTTAATCTGAATAGTCTTTAAAGTCATAATTTTTCATCCAAATAGTCGTTATGGCATTTAACTGAGAAAATTGTGAGAAATACTAGTTGGATGAAAAATCATGACTTTAAGAACTATTCAGATTAAAATAAGAATTAAATTCAGTTTACCCCCATGAAGTTTGGGAGTAACTTCATGTTAATCCCTATACTTTCAATTTCATCAGTTTACCCCTCAAACTTTTGAATTTTCCTCAAGCGTGACCAAATGTTCTATATTTTGTCTAAATCGGACGTTAACTGCTGATAATTTTAACCTTAACTATGAGGCCAGTATCTAGAATTTGGGCAAATCAGACCTTATATGTCCAAATTGGACCTTAACTGCTGATAATTAAAGGTCAATTCAAATGGAATATGAGAATTTGGGCACGGTAGACAGAAATTAAAGAGTTCAAGGGGTAAACTGATGAAAATAAAAGTGTAGGGACTAACATGAAGTTACATCCAAACCACAAGGGGGGTAAACTGAATTTAATTCTTAAAATAAAATCATAAAGACTATTTAGATGAAAAATTGTGACTTTAAAGACTATTCAGATTAAAATAAAACCATAAGGACTAAACAGATGTCGACTTCAAACCACAAAGACTAAACAAATTTCAATTCATTTTACAAAATAATGAAAATCAAGCATCAAATATATTTGTAAGCTTGTGTTCAAGCCATCACTCATAAGTATATCAAAGCATCTTAAGAATGGAGGCTACGTGTGGTTTAACTAGACGGTCCTTCTTCTTCAAGAGAATGCCTTTCAAGGATAGCAACAGTCTCTTCCCTTGCACTGCAATGCCAACATAGTACAGTTAAAATAAAGTTCATACTGGTAGTCTGATGGACCAATTTAGTAGGACTGAAAAGAACAAACTACGGAGCCAAAAGCAACAAAAATCAAGAGTAACAAAGCAAAGATAGCTAAAGAAACTTGTTCCTTTCATGTTATAGGCAGAGGTCCAAACTTATCAGTTATTACTTATTACAGAGAATCATGAGCCTTGTACCTATTCTACCACCTTGTTGATCCAGAAAAGAAAACAAAATGAAAGTGTCACTACTGACATCTATAAGGAAGCACTTGACGAACAACCCAAATTATCTTTAAACTAGAATGCAATCATATACTTCCATCTATAGTAACAGGCAAAACTACTACTGGCCTATCAACTTTAGATAGAACCGAATAAAAAAGCATCAACAGTAATGTCTAATAATTCCTTTCGCTCAGCCATGTAAACTAACGTAATTTATTGTAATCAATCAGCTTTTATGCTTACCTTCCAGATCTAAGAATCTTGAACTTTCCTAGCCTGGTAAGGTCCACAACTGTTGAGCCTGCACGGCCTGAAGGAAGCACGCCACCCTGATAAACATACGCACAATGTTCCCAGAGGTTCTCGAAATCCTTGATGCTAACACTACTAGGCTGCCCGCTTAGGTTTGCACTGGTAAGGGCCAATGCACTCCCAAGTCCCCGGGCAATCCCCCTGATGAAGTTACAGTCTGGCACTCTAACTCCTATACTTTCCAATCCGGGGTTCAAAGACTTCTCAAGCATACTCGAATCCCCTGCAAAACACCCAAACTAGCCTTTCATATTCAACACTGAACTTCAATGATTGTAAAACAGAAAACAAAACCATCCCTATTGATTTACAGCATCAACTATACGGTAACAAACCTCGTCTCAGCACGAGAGTGACAGGTCCGGGGAGGAGAGACTCAAGCAAGCCATGAGGCAAGTGATCAGTGACAGCAAAGCGCGTAATGTCCGGCACATCCCCAACACAAATTGCGAGAGGACTCGTATGCTTTCGCCCTTTGATCTCGTAAATCCGATGAACTGCTTCCAAAGAGCTGCAATCACACAAAAACTACAGTTTTCTTAAAATAAAATATATAAAAAAACCCGAAATTGACTCAGTGAGACATTTCAACAAACAGCTGGAGTGCAATGGAGTTTCACATACCAAGCATCACAGGCAAAGCCGTAAAGCGTGTCAGTAGGGACAGCAATGACTTTTCCAGCTCTAAGAGCCTCAACAGCCTCGTCAACGTGAGCTTCAGTGGCCGGACGAACCACTCCCAACTGGGTAACTTCGAAGGCGGCGGCGTCGAGTTTCTCCAAGCTCCAGGCCATTTTGGGTTTCAATCTGCGGCTGTGGAGTATAGGCACTAAACTCAAACTGCGCAGGCCTGAAGCAAGACGAAGAACAACGATGAGAAGAAGAAAACCTTTGTTGTACGTTTTTGATAAGGTTGAAATGGAGAGGAAGACTAACAGTTGGGAGTGATGAAAAAGCACCTCTGGAAGGAAGAGAAGAGCAGGAGGAGGAGGAGGAGGAGGAGGAGGAGGAGGAGGGCAGGAGAGGAGCTGAAAAGAGGAATAGGGGAAATCTGCCTGCGATTTTGGTTGGAATGTTCATTCTACTCGGCAGACGTGAATTATCTGTCCCTGTTGTAATATTTTTTTTTTCTTTCTTTTTTTCTCTTTTTATTAGGAGCCAGACAGCAAAGACATCTTAGTTACTTTAAGAAATTGGTAACACATTCACTCAGCAATATTCAGACCAAGATTCAGACGAGTACCCAGGCAAAACCGACTAATCCAGTTGCACAAACTTGTTGACCAAAAACTAGTGAGAGTTTAGATTAGAACTCTAAAATTAAGGTTTTTATACTAAACAGCTCGACCAACATTACAACATCAGATGGTTACTTGTTGTAATAGTTTGTGATCAAATGTGCTTGGATTCTTCCTTTGTCCTTTGATGATGTAAATAATAGGGCTTTTCAAATCCTCTTAATCCAAAGGCATTAACGTGAACCGTTCCTACCTTTGGCCACCAATAATAGAGTGAAATTTAACTCCAATGAAATGGCGATTTCGAACTTAGGTATAAGAATTCTACACCTAAGTAAAGATTTTACCAATCTATCAATACTTTTATCAACTTTTGATCAGACTAATACGCCAAATTACACAAGGGAAGGAATTGGAAAGAGAAAAACCAAATGCAGCACTTCCATCCCACGTTCTTCTCTCTGCCCACCCACAATTTCATATTCACAACCAATCTTTAACTACTATTTATAATTTGTTTTAAAATATCTTCCTTTTTGCTTGTTACAATATTTACAATAACATCTTTAACTACTCAGCATTCTAATTTGTGTACGGTAACTCATAATCTAGTAGAAAAGTTTGTACTTGTTGAATGTATTGTTTAAAATTAACATGAACCGAATCGAATTTACATAATTTCATTTTTTTTATTTACTAAATAACTTAAATATAAGATAGTACGTTCATAAGAAAGATTCTCAACGTTGTCTCATCTCTCTACGGCTCAACCTAGGGGTTTTGGTATTGCGAGCAACTAGGATGACGACGAAAGATCTAATCCTCCTCATGGAGCCTAGCAGAGGCTCAACCTTAAGGTTTGAGCTCTTTTGGCGTGGCCGTTGCTCTTTCCTGCTGGTCGCCAATCAGGATTTGTTCGTCCGGAGGCTTAGGTCGGTGATTAAGGCGAGGCAGTTTTGTGGCTCTTTGTGACGAGGGATGGTTCCACTAGAATTTTATCAATGAAGGGGTTGTTCGGCGATCGACTAATTGGCTCAGATCTTGTTCCAGCCAATAGATGATTAAGGTTGGAGGCTTCTCTGATTTGTTGTAGTGGCTCTAGGGCCTTCGTCAGCGGCAGACTTTGAGTGGTGATGGCTGCCCGAGAGGCCAGCCGTTTGCCGACGATAGTTGGCGATGGAAAAGGCGCTGCAACATGTCTGTATTTTTTTTCCCTTTTGGTTAGGGGTTAGATTTGGGCTTGAGTTCAACCTTGGCTGATGGGTTTTGTTTTGTTCTAAGCAAGGGATAAGTCTCTAGTTGGTGATTATATCTCTATGAGTCTTTTATAGGAAACTTGTACCACAATTGCGTGATTGACATGGTGTAATAAGCCGCAGAAGGCGAGATTAATCTTTCCAGTATAGGCTTTCTTAATTGTGAGTGTACCATAATTGTTAAGTAGTTTTATTATTGCTTCTTAGGTTATTCAGGTATTCCGGATTTCTCTCATTTTTTTTATAAACACAAGAGAGCGTCTGTTTTTATCTAAGGTTTTTGTCTCTTACGGTGTCTCACAACTGTCAGCACTTCCTCTCTCGATCTCCTCCCCTTCATCATGTCCGACGAGGTCTCCAACGGGTTTGCCGCTGCCCTAGCCATTAGTGAAAGAGGCAGGGTTTCTTTCGATTTTGCTGCCAACGCTACTACGGTTTCATTGCATTTTTATTACATCATGTCGTCTTCTTTCCATGAAGCGCAAAAAGCCTGAGCCTGGGGCTTTGATGAAAACTCTTACGTCTGTGTCAGATCTAAAAAATCATCTCCAAATGCATGCGCAAGGGGATCGATATATTCTCCAATTCACAAACCCCAGGAGAAGTGTCATCATATCGTGAATGGAGGCCCCTGGTTCTATGGAGAAGCATCGTCATATCGTGAAGGTCTCTCTTTATTTTGACAGATTTCAATGGGCTTTGTGATGCAGCTAGGGTTCTGATCGCCACATTTCCTGTGTGGGTCGAAATTCTTGGCTTATCTTTTGCGTTCTGCACCGAAGATGTCGTAGAATTGGTGACCGGGTGCTACCCTTGGCAAGTCGAGCACCTTAACAAGATCGACATCAAGAAAGGGGCTCAAAAAGAAGTCAGACTCACTCATTGCATCTACAATCCGGTCATGGAGGCTGGAGACATATCCTCCAGTGACCTTTGAATTTGGTGCAGCAGGTATTAAGGTCGGCTTATCTTTCAAATATGAGATAACTATTGGCTTTTGTAGGGTTTGTGGACTGTTGGAGCACGTTACCATTGGCTGGGATGTTCCATCGAACCTATCTGGGGTGTAGCTGGTGGGTTTAGGCCCCGATATGCTTACTAGTTGTGTTTCAGCATTACAAACCCTAACCCTAGCATGAGTTGGGGTTTACAGTGAACCCTTTCTCCAAGGGGCTCACAGTGAATCTTTCGCTATTAGTGGGGGGGAGGGAATGCAACATGTCGAAAGGTTCTACTCTAACACTGGTGGTGACTTTTTTGCAGCTAGGAATTTCGACCACAACCTTGGCAGCATAACTTGCAAGGTTTAGAACCTTAGCGACTCCGGTTGTTCCAGTTCCCCGGCCTGCAATGACTTTGTCAGCTTTGATTATCAGTGGTTGAGAATTTCTTAGGTGTGAAAAGAGATGCATATATGGGCTAGGAAACTGTTGGCAAGCGAGTTAGAGGCGAGGGTTCTATTTTGGACTTTGGTTCCCATTCGAGTCGGTCTTTACTACGGAAATGTCCCACTTATATGATGACAGGAAGCTCAAGGATCTCTCTGGAAAAGAAGATGAAATTGGGAAGGTCGGTGGGTCCCAAGAACAAGCAAAAATTGGGGGACATCAACCCATGGAAGGTTGGTGTTACTTGTTCGGCCCCCAAGAAGGCAAAGAAGATGAGCTTTGGTGCGCGTCTTTGAAGTTGGGTGAGACTTCTTCTGGTGTTGTGTCGGAGGAGTCGGAAACGGCTTCTCTAGGATCTATCTCCGAGGAGACCCCCTCTGCGTAGGGTATTCATGTTTCTTAGGAATAAATTAGTTTATTATACATATTCTTGTTACTTTATGAAGTTCTTATCGTATGGTCAGCAATATAGAGATTGTCTAGCATAGCTTAGGTTTCTTAGGCCATTTTCAATAATCGGTCTGAAACCTATAATAGGTTTAAAGTTTGTAAAATTTCATCTTCAACCTATTATTTAAATTGAGTTAAAATATGATTTACCTAGAATGTGTCATATTTTGATTCAATCAAATATAACCAAACCTATAATTTATGAGTGGGTGGGTGGGTGTGAGCCACTGGTTAGATTTTTTTTAATATAAAATAGTTATGTGAGATATAATACGATTAATTATTAAAATAAATTTGAGTTTCACTTCATGTGTGATCAATTAATACAATAAAATGATTAAACGTTTGGGTTTTAGCTCAATGGGTTGGAGATGCAAAACCTATATGAATAATTATAGGTTTGTGTGACCTAAAATTTGAATATAAGTTTGGGTTTAAGACCAATTGTTGGAGATTATCAAAACACATTCAAAAATAGTGTAATCGAATTTTGAGAAAATTGTGAAAGCCTCAAACTAGAGTGACCATTAAATACTCGTCGATCTGTTGCCATCTATAGATAGAACAAGACGTTGTGGTAGTACCCACCATGGTAATTGTCTTGTGGTCCACCTATTTGACATTTCATGCTCCGCATAAAAACTTGAGTCATCCTTCAATACTACTTCAAATGACTCAATAGCTCCACTAATATTTATGCAAACATAATTTGCAGGATAAAAACCTTTTGGATCCCAAATACGAAACCATATAAGATTAGAAAACATCACTTTGACCCACAAGATAGCCAAAATCCATCTCAAGGCTTCAAGGTGAGCCCACTTTAAAACCTTATGCACCTAGATTGGTATGGGCCATCCATCACAATCTACTTTGGGCACCCAGTTTTGCATGGACCTCGAAACTATAGGCACCCAATGAAGCCCACCTTCGGTGTCGGCGTCGGCAGAAGACCCATAAGCAAAATCTATCTAGCCTCCAAATCGGAACACCATGTCACGACGCCTTAGCAATAGATGTACCTGACCTGAAAAACAGAAACCATAAGCAACCAGTCCAATTGTTTATCTCGCCAGCCAATTCCAATCGGAGTCTAATCTTTCTCAATTTCGAATTCCAGAGATTCTGAACCCATTGTTGTAGTCCTTCTATGGGCACCAATCTACAGTCTGCTTGGTGCTTCTCCAATCTTCCAACCTTGAGTCACACCCGATTAAGTCGGATCTGATCTGAATCTTCATTCTCCGTCAACAGAAATCAAGAGGCCGCAAAGCTCCATAGTCCAATCATATTTCCAAAACATCTATTAGAAAAATCATGGTCATGGGTGAGCGAACCTCGGCATGGTACCTTGATGAGGAAAGGGTTTCTACACTTGTAGTGGTGACACATAATCAGTTGCCAGAATTGAATCCCCGAGCACAAACGACTGGGGCGTGGGAGGCGTGCATAGGAAACCATTAGATACTTGGTGTTGGAGAGACTCTTGTTTGGTGGCAGTGCAATTACGCAGTGGCTTTCAGATTTGGAGTTGATGGCTACGCTAGAGAGCGGCTTGCATGGATATCTGTTGTTCTCTTACGTTCGGTGGTTTTTTTTGAAACATGGGCGTAAAGCCTTTGATATTGTAACGAAAAATAACAGTTACAACATGACTTACCCACAAGGGAGACAATAGAAAAAGCCATGCTAGATAGCCCGAAAGCAAAGTAAATGAAACTACTATGGAGTTCAACCA
The DNA here is from genome assembly GCA_034370585.1 of Fragaria x ananassa. Classification (NCBI taxonomy): domain Eukaryota; kingdom Viridiplantae; phylum Streptophyta; class Magnoliopsida; order Rosales; family Rosaceae; genus Fragaria; species Fragaria x ananassa. Next base: position 22,895,469 of record CP139766.1, read on the forward strand.
AACAGAAAGTAAAACTAAAGAAACAAAAACCATAGTTAAGCAAATACGACAGGAATGGGCATGCCTTAAACCTTTAAAAACCGATCATCCCGGTACCATCCTCACAGAGGAGGTTACCCCGAGATTGTGAAATCCCGAACCTGCTTAAAATAATTTATCTACACTATATATATATATATATGTGAGTACATGTTCGTTTTATTAACGAAAGTAAAAGTTTTCTTAGAATTAAACAAAAGAACTTTCAACTAAATGAGAATTAGAATAAGCTAATAAGACTTCAAATAAATGGAATGTTTATATTTCATGTTTGTGTTACAAAGAAGCATGTTTTTCCCAAAATAGACCTAGCTAGTATACATCATCTTTGCTAAAAAGAAAAGAAAGAGTCCATAGCTACATCATATTTGGTTATTTTGTTTGGCAGTAGTCCATAGCCTAACAGAAATATATATAGCTGCAAGGTATTGGACACTTGATATTACTACATGTTTTCTTAAGCTACATTAGATCATGTGTTTTACATCTTACAAAATTTCCAGTAAGATATATATGCCCTCCTTCATGTGTTGTTTTTGGCTGGAACCATTGGATTACACCTACAACATTACACACCAATCAGTAAAAGAGAAAGTTACACATGTTTTACATAGGTTTTGCACTTCTTACCCTATATCAAAGTGTGCAACCACACTTTTGCTTATGTTTTACACTTCTTACCCTATAGTAAAGTGTGCAGCCACACTTTTGCTTGTGTTTTTCTTATAGTTGCTGAATGAGCAGCTTAAAACTTGGTCTCCAAGAGTAGAAAGCTTGTGTGTGACACAAAGTTACACATGTTTTACCCTATACCAAAGTGTGCAGCCACACTTTTGCTTGTGTTTTGCATTTAGTTACTAAATAAGCAGCCTAAAACTTGGTCTCCAAGTTCAAAGTTACTGCTGGCAGCTAAAAATGAATTTCACCATATTTTTATAGACATATCTGACAAACACATTTACTAGTATAAATAGAGGTGTATTCACATGAAGTAGTAATAAGTAGAGAGAAGTTAGAAAGAAAGTCAGGAGAGAACATTTAGAGTAGAAAAATACTAGTAGAGGTTTGAAGCAAGTGATAGAATTTGGTAATGAAGTTTCAGCTTTGGTAAAATAGTTTGAGGTAGGGGAAGTTATGGGGAATCTCAAGTTTTGTTTTATAAACTTGTTATCTTGCTTTGAGTTGTTTATATTGTTGTTGAAGGTGGTTATTATGTTTAGCTTTTCATCAAATTATTATCTGATCATATGTTAAATAAGAAATGAATGAAGTATGGGGTTGAGGCTATTACTTGAAAGGGACTAGCAATTGCCTACATTTATATACATATAGGGAGAGAAGCTCTTTCAATGTTATATTGATAAAACGATCTTATGGTAAAAAGACACTGGTGACCAAGTATAGTACAAGAGTACTAACAACGGAAACCTAAAATCTGTGCATACATGTTTAGCATATTGAAATTACATGGATGAGATTTGCTCTACTGAGTCTTTTGGCTCACCCCTTTATGAATTTGTGCAGATGTTACACTTAAGGGATAAAACTTGATGTCTAAAAAGAATCTGAAGTCTAGGAGAAGGAGGAGTGAACAATTAGCTTACTGTTTTGATTCATGACTATGTAATAAGGCTTTTTTCTAAGCTTACTTTCCTGTTTGTTGTAAGAACAATACTTATGAAATAAAGTTCTCCTTCACTAAGCCACTCTGATTCTAAGTTTTTCACATAGCTTTTATTTGTCAATTGTTCTCTTATCTTTGACAAATCGAGGCTATTCACGTCCTTACTCGAAAAAAAAAATATTTTCAATTTCCAGGTCAGGGTGTGACAGAGATCCTCCATTACCACCATCTCATGCCTTTCATTAGCAAGAGAGCCAGTAGAACGCTTGCTCCCCTTAGGCCTTAAAGCAACAGCCCGGAGAAAGGGCTCAATCCAATACAAGGCAGCCCTAGCCCAAGTAAGTGTTCTTGTTGCCGCACACCTCTTTGCCAGGGTAGCCACTGGCAAGCTATCAACATCCCAGCCACCATCGTCATTGTCAACAAAGCCACTCGAAAACAGAAACACATACCTCAGATCCGGATGGAAATCACAGCAAAGGACTCGAGATCCACCTTCCAACATGGCCACCAACAATGGCGTTGCTTGGTCTGCCCAGTCCAAATCAGAAATCCATCACCACACATCGACCGTCTTCTCTCCAGTCAGCGTGGCTACCCACACAGACCATTTCATCCCGAATCAAAGCCAACTGGAATACAACCATGGCCCTGAAGACGACACCACAAACCAAAAGGGAGAAGCCAAAACTTCTTCATGCCAGAGATGGTTGACCAGCAAAGCCAATCCCACTACCCTCAATATAACTCTGAGAGAAAGCCAAAGAGGCTACCCCAAGTGCCGATCTCGTTCCGCCGCCAAGAACCCCCACACCAGAGTTGCAAGAGAGAGAGAGCACATCTTTTTTTTCTAGCTTATGAGTGATGAAATTAACTTGTTAAGTTTGACATTGTTTCAACAAAATATTAGTACTACCAGGATTGTCTTGGCCTAACTGTTATAGGCCTAGAGCTTTTCTATGTTCGTAACCTGTTTTATAAAAAAAAAAACTCTCGTCCTAAAAATGGTTCATATGTACTGCTATAAGCCTAGAGCTTTTTTTTTACGTTTGTAACCTGTTTTATAAAAAAATAAAAAAACAAAAAAAAAACTCTTTTTTCAAGAAAAAGAATTTCAATTGGTGTAGAACTAGTTGACTACTTTCCAACTACATATTGGAGACTGTGTTAGTAGCTCAGTTTGAACTTAAAAAACAACAAAGATTCGTGTATGCAACAAGGAACAAGTGAACCAATAGTCATTACGCAATCTCAGCCATTCATTTCATCTAAATGTCTATATGGCACAAACTTCAATGTTAACACTATAAAGAATTGAAAAAAAAAAAATCTAGTTAATATGGTAAAAGCAAAAGTAAATATAATTTCATTAATTAAACAAGATGGGTAAAAGAGAAAAAAAATTCTGAAATTAGGATTGCAGGATTTTTGGCAATCGAGGTCTTTGAGGTTCAATCAGATCTCAAAAAGGAAAAAAATCAGATCTCAAACCAAAAGAGAGAGAGGTTCAATCAGATCGAAGAGGAGGGAATTGTCAAGATGAGTCAGAAATGAAAGTTCCAACCCTTTCCCTATATCCGACGTTTGCCAAGATGAGTTGTGGTGGCCATGGAATTCTAATGTGAATCTATTAGTGGATTTAGAGAATCAATGGAAGCAATTGGAAGCAACTGATGCAATTTTGAATGATTTGTCAAGAATCGTAGATCTAGGGTTTGGGTTTCCTATCCATTCTTGATGTTCGTAATCTTCGTGAGGTCGCTCTCGGCCTTGATGATGAGGGCTATGGCGGAGGAGACGAAGAAGTTGAACATGGCGGGCTCTTCGGACGATGGAGGATGGAGAGGCTGGGTTTTGGGGACGAGGAGGTGGGCAGAGCCAGTTCGATTTCTTTACTGCAGTTTCTGGGTTTTCACTGCAATTTGATTTTTTAAGAAAATCACATATACATCCTCCAAAAAGATTTGAAACACAAATAAATCTATTTGTGTTGTTGTTAAACAAATAAAGACAGTTTTTAACAATTAAGGACAATCTTTTCTCTGCATGTCATGTGTCATGGTTTAATTTACCAACTAACCCTACACTAATTAAATATGATTTTAGAAAAGAAAAGTCTCTCATTTTTTGAGATTTTTCAGTAAATGGAATATAACATGTTTTCAATAACTTAGTGTAGTAGTAGTTAATTCTAGTGTAGTAGCAGAGGTTAACATTCCAGTAGAAGTAGTATCATGAGTTAACATTCCAGTAGAAGTAGTAGCAGAGGTTAACATCCCAGTAGAAGTAGTAGCAGGGGTTAACATCCTAGTAGTAGTAGTAGTTAATTCTAGTAAAAATAGTAGTAAGGGTTAACATTCTAGTAGAAAGTAGTAGCAGGGGTTAACATCCCACTAGAAGTAGTAGCAGAGTTTTAGTGGCTCAGCTAATGTAGTAACATGTTTTGCTGGAAAGCTACACTTCCAACAGATGTAGTAGCATATGGTTTTAGTGGTTCAGCTAGTGCAGCAGCAGCTTCAGTAAGTAGAGTAACAGGTTTTCAGTGGCTCAGCAAATGTCGTAGCAGTTATTTTCAATACGTACAGTAATGCCAGCTTTTGAGATTTTTCAGTAAATGAAATACAGTATCATGTTTTCATTAACTTAGTGTAGTAGCAGAGGTTAACATTCCAGTAGAAGTAGTGGCAAGGTTAACATTCCAGTAAAAGTAGTAACAGGTGTTAACATCCCAGTAGAAGTAGTAACAAGTTTTTAGTGGCTCAGCTAATGTAGTAGTAGGTTTTCAATGACTCAGTAGTAGCAACTAATTCCAGTAAATATAGTAGCAAGACGTTAACATTCCTTCAACAACTCATATCAAAACACAATAGCACAAGTGATTTGATTACAACAAGAATACATCATAACACAGTAGCACAAGCTATTCAATTACAACAAGCTCATATCATAACAAAGTAGCACATCATAATTCTATTGTACTCGTCATTGTCTAGTTATGCTACTACCTCACTCGTTGTTGTCCAATTATGTTACTACTTGAAGATTTAGACAAAAGGTTAAGTATGCTACTGCCCATTCCTTAAATATGCTTATGCAATCGTCTAGTTATGCTATTGCTTGTTCCAAAGAAATTTTGCATATCATAACACCATAATCCATACAGGTTCATCTCATTAACCATAGCCCATACAGATTTATCTCATAACACTATAATCCATACTTTGCATATCAAAACCTTCAAAAATGAACGAAAAGAAAAATTACAATCAGAGAAAACAAACAGAATTAATGGGAGGATCAATCAAGCTCACAATTCACAATACCCATAGCGAACACGATTGGAATAGAGTGAAATTGATCGATCGAAGAGAGAGAGAGAGAGAGAGAGAGAGAGAGAGAGAGAGAGAGAGAGAGAGAGAGAGAGAGAGAGAGAGAGCTTACAGCTGAATTTGGATGCAAATTGTTCTCTAGAATATTGTATTGTGTTTCAAATTCATTGTGTGGTTATGACGACCTCGACGGTGATCCAAAGCCTGAGATTCCAATTATGATTTCTTTGGACATTAGGCGCGGGTAGGGCATCGCCGGCAAGAACAAAGAGATGAACAATCGAGTAGCGCTGCCAAAGATGGGCCGATAAGCCAGATCGACGACGTTGGACAGCTAATGTCGCTTTCCCTGGGCGGCTTGGGTTCGTCAACGAAGAGAGAGAGAAAGAGCTAGTATGACATATCACGTAATTTTGTTGAAAACTTCAGTATTTTGGTATTTTTACACATCAGATTTAGGTCACATATGTTGCTATCTGATATTGGGTCTGAATTTCTGTTTTTACGTGTCTAAATTATTTGTTACTATCTGATATTGGGTCTGAATTCCATCGTTTGGTTGATCTGTTTGGCGCAGGTCCACGAAGGTGCACTGCATCCTCTCTTAAAAAACAAAAACTTGATTCACCGAGACACCGATTGCACTCCCTCCCACTCAGACACTCCCTCACTCGTGTCGGAAAATGCAGAGTCTCTCCCTCACTCGTGTCGGAAAATGCAGAGTCTCTCAGTAGCAGCAGAAACAATAGTTAACAACGAAGCTCCTCCTTTGGATACCAGCCAAACCACTCATCCGCTTCAAATGCGTCTCTAAGCTCTGGCTCTCTCTCATCTCCGACCCCCAATTCTGCCACTCCCACACCCTCCTCTACCCTAACCCTAAAATTCCCCTCCGCCTTCTTCTTCAGCCCAACCGCCGCAACACACCCCCACTTCATCTCCCTCTCCCTAACCCAAACCCAAACCCAAACCCACCCACGCCTCTCAGTTTCATCCCTGACCCACAAAACCTCAAGATCCTCCAGTCCTGCAATGGCTTGCTCCTCTGTACTGATATCCTCTCAATCCCTAAAAAATTCTATGTCGTCAATCCCACAACTAGCCGATTCTCTGAAATTGCTTTTCCTAAAACCCCATGTACCCTCTTGAGTCTTGCTTTGGCTTTTGATCCTTCCAAATCTCCTCATTTTAAGCTGGTTTCCGTTTCGGGGTCCCGTGCCGTTCATTCTACGCTTCGAAACATTGGGATTGAGATATACTCGTCTCGGACTCGAACCTGGAGGGCCTGTGAGTCTACTGATATGTGGTTCCCTTCGTGGCAGAAGTTCTTACCCTGTGTATACTGCAATGGGAGGATTAATTGGCTGAGCACGTTTTGTTGGTTGGTTCACTACAACATAGATGAAGGGCATTATGGAGTGGTGGATGGAATTATTGGTCACCCATTTTCGGATTGCGAATACTCATGTTTTGGGGAGTCTGGTGGCCGTTTGCATCTTATTGAAGTGGATGGGAGTGATCTTAGCCAGCTTGGTGTGCTGGAGATGGGGAAGGACTACTCTGGTTGGTTTCTTAAGTACCAGGTTGATCTTAGTCAAGTGTGACCTGCATTTCCTTCTTCTACTCGCCCAATGTGTCGTCCATTTTTGTTTCTTGATGTGGAGGAAAATGAGGAACAAGATCCAGTCCTTTTGCTGCACATTGGTCATAAGGTCGTCTCCTTTAACATCAGGGATAAGAGGTTCAAGACACTCTGTAACCTGATCACACCTTCGCTAGTTGGATGGAGAGATGCTTATCCATATATGGAGACTCTGGCTTGTGTGTAAGTGGTAATTGTATCTTCCATCTCTTTTTTCTGTTCAGCTTTTACTTATGAAAACTAAGAATGTTTTGGTGTCGGCTACTTATATTTGCCTATGCATTTGACATCAATCTAATGGTATCTTGAACTTATATGCGGACTAGCTATGTGTTGTGTGTACTTCTAGTAAGGGTGCAACAAGGCTTGGTTGGGATGTATGGGTGGTTTTAGTTATTTGTGCATGTTTTGGTACTTTAGATTTGATTTTTGACCGGTCAAGTTGAGTTGCTGAATGTAGTCCATGTATAGCTGGACTTTTTTTTGTGAAGCAGAAAATTTTGTCCTGCAATTTTAAACTAGGTATGCATTATTCTCCCATCCTCTTGTTCACTAAAAGAAAGATAGAGGACTACTACTGTTAATACACAATACACATGCTGCAAAGGTCACATCTTGTAAACTGAAGAATAAATCTGAAGTATCAGGAATCAGTTTGCCATCTCTGATTTGGAGCTCCATCTTGATTACAAATCATGTGTAGTGCTCTTCTATATAGGATTAGAATAGGAAGCATGTGTAATTTGTATGCGACATTATTTGTTAACGAGAATCTATCTTCTCCATTAAATATCTGATCATATTCCTCAAATGAAGTCCATTTATGTGTAGTACTTTCTGTTATGCTAATCATGTGGATCTTGTAGTACTCTACAATAGCTGTTAGGCTAATTATAGGGATCTTGTGATTATATGCAAGCTAGCTATAGTCTACTATAAAGATGTCATGCTTGTAAATCAAGATTCAATTTCTACATTATTGTCTCCATACATTTTAGACTAAGAATACATGATTACAATTTATTGGGAAGCACCCAGGAAGTCAGTTTTTTTCTATCTTATGGCCGCTTGCATTAGGTAGATAACTGATCAATTTTGCTGATTCCTTATAACACCTTGTTATCGTGAGCCTTTTGGCGTTCAGTATGTGGTGTTCGTTTCATTTCAATTTCCTTATGTTTTTGTTTATTGATTGTTATACTTTTGGGTATGGTAGTTGTACTTAGCAGAATTGTTCTCATACTTCATATGTTCTAGTTTTCTCTATTCCTTTCCCCGGAACCCGCGTCATATGTCCTTATATTATCTGATATAACAAATTCAGCTGCCTCCATGGTTCTTATGCTTGAAGTGCTAGTTTAAATTGTACAAATAGAAACACTTCTAAAACAGGAAGAGCTCAAAAAAAAAAAAAAAAAACCTTCTACAGCTTGTTGGTTGGGGTTGGATGTAGAAAGAATAAGGGCAAACAATAAAGTTTTAGGCTGTATCAAACTATCAATTGAACCACTCATTACAAATTTACAATTTGCATCGACCTGTTTTGGTATTTTTCTTACTGGAGTGTTTTTATTTCTTTTTGTAATTATCCCACTCATTCTACGATGATAGTGAGATTGCTAGACTCTAACCAAGCACATCGGCTTCTCCCCAGACAAACAAGTACGTAGTCAAACAAAGTCTTAAATTAACTTAATATGCATCCTTGGGATTTCAACCCCCTTTGACATGATTCTGTTATCTGTTGTTGCCGTATATCGATTGTTAAAGGATAAAAATGCATACATAAACATGTATATGTATGCTGTGATCGCTGCATGTGTCCTAACAAGGCTCACTAATAGCAATGTCTCTGAGCAGCTGGCTCGCAACTCTTGGCAGTCAGCAGTCGAGACATTGCTGCTTTATCAGTGTCTTGATTTATATTGAACTTTCCCTTGTCTGCGCCCATCCACTTTTCCGTCAACATCAATCGCTTCGATCCAGCTGTGAAGGACGTACTGTATGAAGGTGATGCCGTGCCTACGACATCTGGTGCAATCGAGCTCAACACCGTCGGGGAAGGATTCAAAACTGGCCAGGTTCAAAACAGCCTCTGCACTTGGTGGGACTCTTCCAAGGCTGCAAACTTCACTACTAATTTCTCTTTTACAGTTGACACTCTTAACAAGTCCATGTTTGGTGGTGGTTTTGCCTTCTTTCTTGCTCCTCTTCACTATCCCATTCCACCTAACTCCGCCGCTGGTGATCTTGGATTGTTCAACACCACCATTCGTTATGCAGGCTCCCAAAACCAACTTGTCGCAGTCGAGTTTGACACCTTCGCAAATCCAGAATGGGATCCACTGGAGACGCACGTTGGTATCAATATCAACACCATCTCCTCGGTTGTTCATTCCAGCTGGGATCCTAGACTTCACAGTGGTAAGATTGGCAATGTCCAGATATCATACGAAGCTGCCACCCACACAATTTCAGTGTGCTTTGGACATACGAGGGGAATGATTCTTTTATTTCGTACCTGATTGACCTACGAAAGCTTCTTCCCCCGTATGTTACAGTTGGCTTTTCATCTGGTACTGGTTTTATTACTGAGCGCCATGTTCTATACTCATGGAGATTCAAGTCAGATTTGGATTCAAGTGGCAAAAACAACAGAAGAATGTTATTCTTCATTAAGCTGGCTGCACCCACTTTATTTGTTCTTCTGCTTGGAGTACTTGGTGTTATATATTGTTTGGTGGCAAGGAAGCGAAGGAAGAACAATGGCGTAATTAGTAATGACCTTAAGAGACAAGCCTTACCAAAGCAGTTTAGCCCCGAAGAATTGCATGCTGCCACCAAAAATTTCGCACCAGATAGAAGGCTAGGCGGGGGTGCATCTGGTCAAGTTTATAGAGGAATGCTACAAGGTCTGGGCCGTGAAGTAGCTATCAAGAGGATCAGCACAGGAACTGATCAGCGCTACAAGGAAATCTTCATGAATGAAGTCAAAATATTCATCCCCTCGCACCATCGAAATCTGGTGCAATTCATTGGATGGTGTCATGATCATGCGCGCAATGAGTGCTTGGTTGTTTACGAATAAATGCCTAATGGCAGCCTTGCCGAGCACCTGCATGGCCGTAGAGAAAGACTGCAATGGAATTCAAGGTACAAGATCGCTTTAGGCTTGGCCAGATCCCTTCATTATTTACATGAAGATGCAAGGAACTGAGTCTTTCACAGGGACATCAAGTCGGCTAACGTGTTATTGGACATGGATTTAACTACTCAACTTGGTGATTTTGGGATCTCCAAGCGATTGGATCCTCAGTTCCCAACTCAGTGGTCGGAACTGTGGGATACATCGCCCCGGAATATTTTATAGGCTAGTAAAGAATCTGACATGTTCAGTTTTGGAGTTGTGGCCTTAGAAATTGCTTGTGGAAGGAAGAGTTACGATTTCAATGACAACTTGCCACTTTATAAGTGGGTTTGGAAATTCTACCTTGAAGGGAATCTTCTCAATGCAGCTGATGAAAGGTTGGAAATGAGATTTGAACAAGAAGAAATGAAACGCTTGTTAATTGTGAGATTATAATTTATTCATCCCCATAAAAGGGAAAGACCAAACGCAGGAAGAATGATGTAAGTTCTTAGGCTTGAAGAACAATTGCCATCACAGCCATGAGACATGCACCTTCATCAGCCCCTGCCTCAATTTCAACTACAATCTGGCACGGCTTCGGCTTCTCGCAATTCATTAGAACAAACCTTTCATACCACCGCCACCACGGGCTGAAGAAAAAGAAAAAGGAATACGCCTTGTATGAACAGCTTTTGATGTTTAGTAATGGTGCTGGTTTAATAGTTGTTAACTTGTAAGTTGTAACAAGTGACTATAAAAGGTTTGTTTCTAAAAGAAGCCTGTAGTCTCCTGAATGTTGTACCTCAACGTTTCAAAAGGTAGGGATTCGTAGTCGGATTCATGGGTTTCGTAGAGGGCTCTGCGACTTAGGTTTACAACATCAAATAAAACGGCTCTAGAACCACACTAGGGAGTAATGGTGGGATGAATGAAGATGGTACAATCTTTTGGAAGCCTATACGATATCAAGAATGGGGAAAAGAAACAAAATTCCTGAACATATTACAAAACCATCAAATTTCTCATCACAACCTTTAATTATAATGATATCAAAGTGCCTGCATTTACTTGTTCAACAGATGCTGATAACACTTTAGGATTGGCTATGGCTTTGCTAGGAGCGACTTTGCCATCTTCTTCTCCATCTCAAAACCTCAACAATTATGGAACTCCCACTCATCGCAACACCCAGCCCGGCAAATGTTGCCAGGAGAATGCAAAGAACTGCTTGCACCCGGACCTGAAGCCACAACATAATGCAAGCATTTATACACAATGTTTTCGGTATGTAATAAAACCACCATATATGATGATCAAATGGAAGATGACATGTTGAGGAGAGCATCTTACCAACGAGTAAAATATATGTGCAAATAAAACCACCAGAGCAAACTGAACTGACGCATAGACCCAGACAAATCTTCTTTTGACTAAACACAAAAGATCCAACAGTTAGTGTGGCAAATCAAAAATCTAGGATTTGTATCTTATATCTTAACTAACAAAAACTAGGATGAGTTCCCACTATTTATCCTTGCAACAACTAGAAAAGTTTACAAATATTTACTGAAGATTTCTAGCCTACCCATGGTTGATGAGGTCATTGATGAAAGGAGTCCCAGTACACAAGAAAATGGAAGAGAGACGGCAATTGCACCCGTACCCATTTTCTCAACCTGTAGATGAACATATATCACCATGGGATCAAGTACAATAAAATTGACCGTTCTGTAGTTTAGACTTTAGATTTCTAATCTTACCAGTAGCTGTTCAAGAAAACAAAAGTAAGCAAGCATGCTAACAATGACAAGCACAGGCACTTCCTGCCAAACCCTGGAAAGAATTTAATTGAAAATATTAGCAAGGTCAGTGTCTGTGAGATAAATAAACACGCATATATTATAGAAAAACAAGTGCAAAATCTCCCAGCTACTAACTTTTACTCCCTATTTAACACTTGCCTGTAACCGTTAGCATCTTCCTGCAGAAATGTACTTCCAGTATTTCGAGCTCGAACACTTTGTATTCGTAATAGAGTGACAGGCAGATTTAGAACCTCTTGCTTGCATACATCACAGGTCTTGTTACCTTTGATACTAAACCATTTTACAGCACATTCCTGATGGGCCAGAGCAAGTTCACCTTTGCAACTGCATTCCATTTTGAGGGTCTCACCCCCTTCACAAAGTTCAACTAGACAAATTCTGCAGACAGCCTCTTCTTCAGATATGTCTTCACCATTGTCATCATCATTTCCTGACCATCATAACAGTAAGACTTCTGTTACTCTAAAGTAGCAGATTTTGGACATATGTAGGTAATGACAGGGAAGGGGAAACTTGTTACCCAACAAACTCAGAATCTAGAGAAGCTATTAATAGCAAATTACAATCAGTATAAGCAATTCATGAAAGAACTAAGGCAAGAAAGTTACCAGCATCCGCTTTTGGGGAAGTAGTCAATATTACATCCCCTTCCTTCACCCGAGGAGTGGAAGGAATTACACGGAAAAAGGAATCCATCCTCCTTAAGGCAACCTTTTCTTTAGGGTTGATTGGAACTGAAAGTGAGCGTGCTATCTGTCGAGCTCCCTTTCTCTGAAAAATATAAAGGAAAATATCCTCTCAAAACAAAATAACTCCTATTTGTATAGAAGAGCATGGCTGAGACGATAACAGTTCGACAAAAAATTGAATAAGATCCTTAGGTCACTATCATATAGCCTAGTTAGCATTCACATGGTGATGGGTTGATCAACTAGATGAGACTAGAGAATCTGAAGAAATAATGCAAGGAACCTACTGCTGAATTTAGAGAGCCACCAACACTTCCACCATGTGTAGAGTCTGGGAGTGAAGGTGCAATAGGAGTTACAGGTAGAGATGATGTTCTCTTTATCCGCGGAGTGAATAGCTTTGTAAGGGACATTGACCTTGATATGGAAGGCTTTTCCCGTGGTGGTCCTGCAGGTGAACCTTCTGAAGCTGGGTTGACATCCTTCTCTACATCTGAGGAACTTCGATTCTTGAAGCTTAGTTTCGGAAAAAGAGATCTTTTACAAGATTTTCCTTTGGATGAAGAGGGGCCTGGAGATCCATTAGTTCTTGCATTACTTGATCCTGGAGTAAGATTAAAATTTACTTTCCTAGGGGTGGGACTCGGTGTTGGAGGCATCTTTATTGCAACAAAATCCTGAACTCCATCTTCTTCTGTTCTTGAGGGTATCTCCAGGTGAAGATTTTGTCTCTTCCATGGATGAACTTGAGGTGTTACTTGAGTTATTCCTACTGATTCTTCAACCTAAAAACAAAAGGATATATCATGAATTGAATAGGATGTAAAGTTGGTTTAGATATGGCATTCTACAGTTCCATTTAGTTGCCAGCCAATCTAAGTTTTTTCTTTCAAGTTTCCAGCAATTTAATCAGATCATAAATCTACAATAAGCAGCTCAGAAAGAGAAAACTATCCTGAAGGGACCTGAACCATACCATTCTCCAACTTAGTGGAGAAGGGTACAAATATACCACTCAAATCAAAGCGCAACTCACAGAGCTGGCTTCAAAACTACAAGTGGTATCCACTAGTCTAAAACATTTTCCACACATTTTTCATGTAAATAGAACAATTAGGGGAAGAGGAAACCCTGTAAATCCATGAGACGTAATGCACTTGATCAACTATTTTCTGCATTACAAGATAGGTCTCTGGCATATTTTCATTTGCATACTGATTCCTGAGTTGTAATTCAATTACTTGTAAATTTCTTTTGCATTGTTGCACGGTTGCACGATGATATAATAGTATTAAACCTTATCCTGCAAATTTTTGTGGCAGTGAATTACTGAATTTCATCCAGATGAAACAAAATTTCACATTTCATTTAAACACTTGAATGCTGATACTGGTTCTTGGTCTCATTTGTCTAATATTCTAATGTCAGTGCATATGATTGTGTTCGCCAAATCAATAAATCATGCCTTATCTTTCTAGCAATGAATTAATTAATCATGTCTACAAAGATTATACAAGCCTTATAAACGTAAGAATCAGGAGACATAACTCTATGAGACGCTCTCGTACCGACGTACTAATTTCATCACTGAATTTGTTGAAAATAGAAAAACAGAGAGAACAAAGAGAAAGAAAGAAAAAAAAAGTTATAATCTTTGATCTGCTGACAAACATTACACATCTGACAAATTGATTAGTCATTACAGTATAGGTTTGAAGTTCTGTCCACGATTCATAATAGTTTGTGGAAAAAATCATAATTTACAGACAACCAAGCCAATGATCGCAATGATAGTGATTGCATGAGAATCATGGAATGCAAGACCCAAACCCAGAAGAATAAGAAACAAGAATCATATAGTAGAACCCAAGAGAGCTCAATATTTCATCAATCAGAGAAGAACCAAGAATCAATATTTTCAAACAAACAATATCACCTTTTACCTTGTGATAGAAAAAAACAGAGAGGGAGAACCAGGAACAATGAAACACACAATAACTGGTCAAAAGAAAAGGAAAGCTGTTACAGCAGAAAGATGGTACCTTTTGATGAACTGGAGAAGCAACAAGTGCTCCTTGGCTTGAATTCTCATGATTCCCCTCACCCACATGCTTTTCCTCAGTTGCCATTCCCTCAACACAACACCAATATCAACCCAAAACAATCAAAACCCAGAACACAAAACTCTTCAGGGAGCAATGGGAGAGAGAGAGAGAGAGAGAGTTATATCATGGGAATGGAAGAGGTGGGAGAGAGGTGGGAGAGAAGTAAATAAGGGAGTTGAAATGAAAGGAAGATGCTTGGAGGAGCAGCAGCTGCTTCGATTCATTTATGGCAAAAGGTGGTAGGGACTGACTAACTGTGAGAGCCTACTGCTCACTGCCACACCATACTCCAACAACGCACTCACTAATCCATTCTCATAGTGCGCCTGGACTCTGGTCAATTCTTTAGCTTAGATTAAATAAATAATACTTAGACAGAAACCTGAAGCATTTTACATATGTGTCGAGAGATTAAATCGATATGAACTTACGGAAAAGCCTTTGGGTTATCCTCCTAAGAGAGATTACACAACGCTCTCCTCCTAAGAGCTGAAAGAGCTGAGACCATATGGCATATCTGCCTTATCAGCATATGCCTCCTTCCCTAATCAAGCATTAGCATGTTAAGCACCCATAATCGTTTTCTAGGTTCCCTTTGCCTCCTCGAATTGTCGTCTCAGTATCTCGCGAGATTTTGAGTCATCATTTTGGTGTTATTTAAGGTAGGACAAAACAATAACTGCTACCTGTTAAGGTTGTACTTGACTACTGGTTACCGAAACGCATCAAACCATTAAAGCCAGCTCAAATATCCTTCAATTCCCGCTTTCCGTTTCAGCAGTTTTCTTTTTTATCTCCCGTCACTTTTACTCTTGTATTTTGATTTCGTGAACATATTGAATCCAAACTCAACTTTAAAGTTGTTCTTGTCAAACTTTTTGTTCAACCTTCAAATTTATTCCTATAGTTTTTTCTTTTATCATATTTGAGTATGTGGTAGTGTTTAGTTAGTTTTTTTCGAGTCTGCAGTTTGCATTTGGTAAGACCAGAGGTTACATTCTGCTCCTTTGAGTTTTGACGTACTCGATGCCTAAGGCGAATCTTCACTTGGTATCTGTGGAATCTTTCATTGGAAAGGATTAAACCACATGTTTTGACCCCCAGGCTAACAAGCTTAGATGCCGAGATTTCACATCTCATATGCTCAAAGTATTTGACGTGCCACATCGACAAAACCTTCAATGACAATATGCAAAAAGTAATGACCACAATATACTGTGGAATGCACTCATGGAGTGTTTCTTGAAACGTTCATATAACTCTACTTGTTAAGTTATTAGTCAAGTGGATTGCTTACCACTTTAAATGACTACATATTGTCGATGATCTTTTGTGGCATCATGATCCATAATCTTTAGCGGATTTGATCATCATTAAGTTCTCTAGGTCCTTCAAGTTGGTTTGGAATTACCCACGAGACTTGAATTTGATCATACAATTGCAAACAGAAATTGTACATACGCTAATGCGATAAACGTATTTGAGATTGTCTCCTAATGTGGGGACAACAATATGGGTCACGGCAATAGCAGAAAACGCCGTGCCGATGTCTACAAAAGAGAGGGAGGTGTCACCGGCACTATGATCAATGTCACAGATGCCCTCTATGCATTGAGAGACAACCAAACCATGTTGAACTTTAAAGACATTCCTGCTAATAGTTTTTATTTGAAAACACATTGTGAGAATGAACAAGAGTTCTTTTGTGTATATCTTCTCATAAATGCAGACTGAATGCATCTTAGAGAAGTTTATGAGTCAATCTAGTGAACTACATGTCACTATGATTTGAATATCGAATCACATGTTGTCGCCAAACATGATATTTGGGACATTCAAGTCATCCTAGAAAAGATATAATAGTCTAAATTTTGAGAAATTCTCACGGACATCCACTATTCCACTCAAAACGAAGACATTCGGGATCTAGCTTCATCATGAAGCATGATGGTGACGCCATAGTTGTAAATGGCGGCACCCGGGGGACATTGATGTCACCCGAACACGGCTCCAACTTCCCGGAG
Source organism: Fragaria x ananassa (assembly GCA_034370585.1). NCBI lineage: Eukaryota > Viridiplantae > Streptophyta > Magnoliopsida > Rosales > Rosaceae > Fragaria > Fragaria x ananassa. Next base: position 22,911,877 of record CP139766.1, read on the forward strand.
GCCGTCCTATCAATTCCTCAAGCAATTGAGGTTCACTGGCCTTCCTTCGATGTCTCATTGGCCCCTTGCAATGCTAATTGCTCGTTTTGAAAGCCTATTTTTAGCGAATTTAAGAGTGAGACCCTCCTACGCTAAATGACATAAAAGTGAATATTTCATTCTTATATCAAACTATGTAGATAGATACAACCAACTTGTGGACACCTTTTTATGCTTTATGGTGTTGGTTGAAGTGATAACACACCGGTCACGTGTTACACTATTATCTACTGTTTATGTTGCTTATACTTCTATGGGCTCACTGCCCATTCTTTAAAGAAGTTTATCGGGATATAAGATGAAGTATCATGTACCCCATGTCCACATGCAATACGGTCTCACCGAGGCTACGACCAAGCAACTTTAGCTTGTCGCTCGAACATTATTGATGCGCACCAATCTTTCTATTGCGTTTTGAGGCTATGCAATATTTGCATGCAGCTTTACTATTCATCTACGACCCAGCATCATTGAATATTTTTGTACTACAACTCGTGACTGTGTATGAGGATTGACAAGAAATCGCAATCCTTGAGCTCGGTAGGATTAAAACGGATCTACAATCTTTGAGCTCGGCTAGATGTTATTTCTAGGTGCCAAATCGCACAGTCACTGCGTACAATGATGGGTCATTTGAAATGAATAAGTACTTAGGTTGGTTGGATATGAACCTCCAACTATTTAATCCGCTTATGTAGAAACCTTGTCAGGCGATCTCTTTCACCGTTATATTGCGGATTGTCACTTTGATGACATAGTATTCCCGCCGTTAGGGGGAGATAAGAACACAAGTGTTCAAGTGGAACGACGTGAATTATCGTGGTTTTTCCTCACTAAGTCTTATCTTGATCTCAAATGCTTAAAGTGTTAAAGTGACAAGATCACATGCTGCAAATATGTCTACAAAGATTGATGTCATATCAAGAGGACATGACGTGGCCAAAGAAGTTGGTCTTGGCGCCATCACCATAGATGGTGAAATGGTGACGCCATAGTGACAAAATTGGTGTCACAAGGCCGTGTGGCTCCCCAAAAGGAAGGAGGCCTTTAAGTTCGATATTTTCTCGCACTAGGAAGAAAGCGAGCTTGACACAACCTGATTCATTGATCAGTGATACTCAAATATGTCTCATGAAGTCTAAATTGTGATTATCGTTGGGGGACGCCTCAATGTCAAATCCAATCCATATAGAGATCTCTACAAGTATTACACTAGTGTACATGAGGACATGAGATAATAAGTCAATTATCGAACCACCCTTCGTTGATGGATATCAACTTAGTTAATTGACCTAATGGAAAGATGTGATCAAGCATTAACAAAGTGATAGGTCATTAGGCAGGTGATGCCGACACCGCAAGCTAAACCCTATCAACTATGCCTTTGTTAGATAACGTAGTGAGAACAAGAGCTTAGACTCACCTTATGACGCAAGGTCTCTCACTAATATGCACTGGGGTCGACTACGATAAGATATGCTCTCGTAATGGATGTCATTGCACTCTACTACTTTGTCAGTTTGGTAGTTGCCGAATAAATGAACATGCAGCCTATGAATGTGGTCATAATAACATCTCTTTGGGATCAGAGATATACATGAAGGTCTTAAATAGACTTCATTCATCCGAATCAAGTGGCTCCTGATAGGAACATAACATGCTACATTTATAATTTATTTCCGATCCTATTTAGCTATGTAATTCCTTTAACAATATTCATATTAACTAAGTTTGTATTTTTAAGTCATAAATAAAGCCGAGGAGCTCAAAAGAGACAAAAGAGGAGAAATCTTGAAGGAAAAGGAATTCATGTTGTGCAAGGAAAGAAATCAGAAAATCTGTCAGAAATCGTCAGTCAATTTTGACAGAACATTGTGATCAGTTCACAACGATCCAGGAGATGTGCCGTATATCAATGAAAAGCTACAAGAGTCTACTTTCAAGAATTTTTTACGGATCATCAATACTTATTTTGGAGAAGAAGTTATGATCATTTGAGTGGCCGAATGTCAATTTTCCCGAATTTCTGATTTGGACCAAAACTTCTATTTCGAGGTCCAGACCACATTGGCAAGCCCATGGACGAGTTTTGAGGGTTTTATAACCCTAATTACAGCATAAAAGAAGAGGAGGACGAAAAGAAGAGGAGACATGAAGATTATAGGAGGCCAACGATCTCACATCATCAGAACCTCCATAGTTGTGGACTCGCACAAGGAAGCCGTCAAGCCATCATCGATCTCTCCATCATCCTCGGTTTACCTTTCCTTTGTCATCTTTTATTCTCCTTGTGTGACTTTGCAGCCATGTGTGGCTGATTTCTCTTAGTTATAGGCAAGGTTTGAAGCCTCAAGAATGTTTTAGATATTGTTTTGAATCTTGATTTCAAATTATTGAGTCTTTCAAATTGTTTATTTGGTTTTGGTTTATGGAGAACTCTTGCTTGTTTATGTTCCTGTATGCGTAATATAAAACATTATGAACTTGTGAGTGGGTCTAGAAATAGGTTGATTAATCTCCTAAACGGTTAAAATGTTTGTTTCAAAGTAGTAAAACCTATAGGACAATAGGTGAAACCAAATAAAAAGGATTGCATGCTAGGTAGGCGTTCCACACTAATTTTGCATACTTGTTCAATCAAACTTTCATTGATCTTAATGCTTAGAATAATTTGTTGATAGGATAGCGTCTATACCTTGATCGGTTATTCTAAAGGCTTAGTAATGGTACGTTATCTTGCTTAAGTATTCAAGGGAAGTAATAAGGACTTACGCAGTGCGTTCACGGTTTGTTCTTAATTGATACCAATTTGCGACTTAATAATTGAAGTTTTGGTCGTTAACATGTCTTGAAATATACTTGGTGGTGGATTTCCAAGTCTCTAACGGCTCATCCATCTGATCTTTTCTATTTTATTTTGTTTCTTTGTTTTCTTTTGTTTATAATCACAAAACCCCATATCTTTAGTACTATTATCTTTTGTTTTATCTTGTTTTGTAATTAACGCAAATTGTAAAGGTGCCCTCAATCCCCGGCTTTTATAATGATACCCTTATTTGCTATATACTACAATTGACACAAAAATGTTTTTAATTGAAACGCCCGGTTTCGGTCGCTATCAGCTCCAGACCACAGGAGCACGCGTTTGCTAAAGGTATTGAAACGCACATGGACTCTACTTGATTTGGAAGGGATATGGTGAATTATGTCTTTGCGTGTTCATTTCGGATTTACATGGACTCTTGATGGATCAAGAGATGCCAATATGTATCAACATCTGAAGTTAGAATGAAAAAGATCTTGGGAAGACACAGTCTCGATAAGGCACTCGATGACTATATTGATGATGATTTTCCATCAATCGGCTTAGACGCTCTTACTAGTGAGGCCTACATATACTCCCATGATTAGTCAAAGTCTTTGCTCTAAAGAGAGATCCGTTGTTTTGTCTAAAGAAAGATGAGAAATATGTGTTAAGAGATGGAGTTCCCATCTAAGTACAATAAGACGCATCAATGTACTCAACACAATACGAAAGACTTGACATCTCATTCTCTATGAAAAGTTGTGAAGCTAAGTGTAGCTATGTGCCCACGCAACGCCAATGTAATGGCAGTAACTCTTTTTTCAATACTTAATGGTATGAAAGGTTGAGCTTATTCTATCCCTACATAAGAAAGACACATCAAAAGAGAAATCAAAATCTGCCAAGTTTCAGAAGTCAACTTCCACGGGACTTACAGGAAATCTCATTCATTGGAAAATGGTTAAATACCATTGGAAAGGTCTATGTGTCTACTTTCCAGGGACACAAACCATTTGATCATATCTATCATATTGAGTGAGTTATGGCCGTTTTGGAAAAGTATGACGAATCTGTCCGAGAATCTGATTTTGGCAAAACAGTCAACTTCAACCGGGCTTTGTCAACAGCTCCTGATGAACCAGAATATGTGTAATATACGGTTGGAAAGCTAAATGAGTCTAGTTTCCAAAACCGTTTACGGTTTATTTATATGTATTTTCTAGAGGAAGTTACGGCTGTTCTAATAACTAAAGGTCATGCTGTGCGGAAATCTGATTTCCTGCACAAACTTATGTTTTGAGTTTACAAGCGGCCTTCTCCTCAAGATCTTAGTGTAAAAGATCATGTTTGAGGACAATACGGCATGATCTAGATAATCATTGTCCAATGCCACATTGGAAGACATGTTAAAGAGCATTGACATGCTAAGTTATTAAAACTTTCGTGATTAGTAAAAATCAGGAAGAGCCCTATGATTGATGTAAAGATCAGGGGGAGGTGCGAACTTTAGAGGGAGACTAGCACATACATACATGTCACTATCAAATGTGAATGGTGCGTTGTACTCTTTTTTTCCTACGATCAAGGTTTAGTTTTTCTCCCACATGATTTTTGTTTCTTGACGAGGTTTTTAACGATGCGACATATCAACACCACCCACATATCGGTGCGCGACACAAAAGGAAGTGTTCTAGGATATTTCATATATGTGTCTTGGTCTTATGTTATCAGAATATGTAGTTAGAATAAGACTATGTATTCTTTATCATTACTATATTAGTACTTTGTAATTCCTAATATAAAAAACTCATATAAATAAATAAGATAATAATTCTTTTATTATCTCTTTTTCTATATTTTATCATTCATCAAAATAACTACAGTGAGATAAATAAGATGTCAGGTAATTTATTCTCTCAAATCTAGTTATATTTGATTGTTACAAACCGGATAACTGCAAACATAAAAAATTAGAGAATCCAAATTCAGAAAGTACTAATCTCTCATTTTTGTGAGAAGAATGAAAATAATAAAGCATGGGTGGGCACAGTGAATGTGTACCCGGGGGCAGGAGATGGTGGATAATGATGACTCACAGAATCGAAAAAAGATCACATCAACCAAAGTGATTAAGGCACTAAATTGGCCTAGCTAGCTAGCTACTGCTGCCAAAACTGAAACCCTCCTCATCGTTTCGTTTCTTTCTGAGATCGATGTCAATCCTTGTTTACATTATCTCATATCTAATCTGGAGGAGCAAAAAGAACCCCACAACAGAGAAATGGGAAGGGAATAAACCCTCTTAATATTCATGCTACTTGTACTAAAGATGATCTTTCTGGCTTCTTCATCACATAATCTTATCCATATTCCATTAGCATGTCAATTATTGGTATATTTTGGGATTGTTAGTCTGGCATATTATGTTACAATGCGAGATAGCTTGACAAGCAACAGGCTCAAGCACAAAACCTTGGGCGTCAAAAAATCTGAAAAGGTGGGAAGAGGAAAGGTTCAGTTTAATTCGTGAATTCAAAAATTGAAATCTTAAAAGGTAGAGGTTTTGAGTGTCTGAAACTATTGACATGTATGTTGATGAACCAACCAAATGTATGTCCTCTCTTCGTCCCTTCTCAGATACGTATTTCATTCTTTATATTGCACACCATGTGTTCGATGAAATACAGTACCTATGATTTGAGGACTTACCGTATTATGAATGACTACACAATGCTAGATTTTTGTTTGTGTTGTTTTAGATCTATTGTGTTTGCTACGATACTAATCTCAGCGTGTAGAGAGTGTGTGGAGTGTATTGTGGGAAAGAAACGGTGCTGGAACCATTTTTGAAGCTCACCTCAAGTCTCCAAATCTCAAGTCCGGTCTTGTTGACAAGTGATCCAAGAAAGGCGTCCTAATCCGATGAATATGCCATACTTTTTTCATGAAATGATGCAAAAATTGCGTTGTTCGTGATTATGTCTTTTATTGTTATAAAAATGGTGGCTAAAGTGCTACTCCTACAAGGCGAGGCCTAACTTGAATAAAACTGTTCCTATGAGGTATTTTTCACAACCGGATGATCGAGTGCTGGATTTCTTCAAGTATCAAACTCACATTCGTCCAACGATCGAGTGCTGGATCTCTTTTAAGTATCGAACTCACATTCGCCCAGCTATCAGGCCTAGCCATATTTCAGCTAAACCGAATCCATTCGGTCTAAAACTCTAGCTATTTACATTAGTGTCCCAGTGCAAAACTACAAGCAGCTTAATTTGTGCTCTCAAAAATCATGTGTTCAGTTAGCTTTGCTTTGTTGCGAAGTTTCGGTACCTTTAGAACAACCTTCCATTTGCCCAAAGTAGGTATATAATCATTGGACCAGGGAGGCTCCTCATGATTTCGGGTTCTTTAGCATATTTTTTGAAAGCTTTTTCAATACAAATCTTGGCTGCACAGCTAATATTTTACTAGGTAGTTAGCCACTCATGATCAAATTACTAAAAGTTTTATTAGAAGCCCCAGCTTTTTTGCCTATGCCATGCAACCAGCTTAGGACACCCTGTTGTTAAAGCTGCATGCTCTCAAAGAGACTTGAGACTACGGTCAAATTCTCTCTTTCCCCACTATGACTTGAAAGCAAAGGATTCAACATTAACAGTTGGGAAAAAACAGGTATTGAATTTTGGCTAAGAAGATATGATACTGCAACCTAAATCTGCCTAAATTTTGTTAGGTAATGAAGGCTAGGGGAGCTCTCTGCTGCCTAAATAGTACGTTCATTTTAAAGCGAGAATGCCGAGTCGAAATTTTCTATCTGAGTTCGACTCATTGTATCAAACACTAATAGGATACGAAATGTAGGGTTATTTATTTTCAGTTTGTGCTTGACACAATAGGCTCATTACTAAATAAGTTGTAGTTATAAATGTGATTCGGGTGACTAGACCAAAAGAGGATGTAGTCTATTTATTCTCAAGGATTAATTTTAGTTTACGCCCTCATCTCCCTACAGTTTGGGGTTATTATCATTTCAGTCTGCATGCTCTTAATTTTGAAAATTTACCCATTAAAGTTTCTAATTTTCATAAATCATGTCTAATTGATGAAATTTCATCTAATTTGGACGTTAAATGCTAGCATAGAATCTTAGATTAACGGTCTTAAAAAATGATTTTTGTTGTTATAAGACTATTTTAACCCTTGATGTGACTTATATAATCAAAATCAATTTCCAAATTAATTGGAATTTCAACGATTGGTCATGATTTATAAAAATTAAGAAATTTTTCAGTGCTCCCGATGTGGCAGTCTGACGTGGTCCTCCATTCCATTCAAAATTTGACATATGGATTTTCATGATAAAAAACTATTTTTGCGATTTAATCAAAGACCATTTTGGGTTTCTTGTTGATTTTTTAAATCCTAAACCTATACCCTATACCCTATACCCAAACCCCTAAACCCTAGGCCAAACTCATAAAAGACCCATGACGGTCGTTTAACAAAATATAGAAAACCTTAGTTTATATTTTAATTGCAATAAATCCACATGTTAAAATTTAATTCGCAAGCAAGAGAGGACTACGTCAGACTGTCACGTGGTCTTTTGAGAGCATTTAAAAATTTCTCATAAAAATTGAAAACTTTAAGAGATAAATTTTCAAAATTGAGAGAATGACTGAAATGAAGTTAACCTCAAACCTCAGGAGGGTAAAATGAATTTAATTATATTCTCAATTTGTAAGCGGCACGGTAGGCTCTACTAAAAATGGTAGTTCTAAATGTGATGTGTGACTAAACCAAAAGATTATGTATTTTATTTATTTTCAATTTTTGTTCGGCACAATAGGCTCACTACTAAAACAAATTGGTAATTATAAATGTGATCTCACTTATCTGTATAGACCAAAAAAGGATGTATGAGATCAATGTTGTTTCTGTCCAAAAAACAAATTAATTATGTTACGCCCAACAATTTGTCCTAAAAAGGTCTTCTAGCTAATTCATGAAATTGGAGTGAAATATCCATACTCACAATTACATTCCACACACCCTGACCCTTTTTTAATTGTGGAATTATAAAAAAAAATGTCACTATCTTTGATAGTTTAAAGAGAAAAAAATTTAACAAAAGTAATATTTCTACAGTAAAAAGTAGTTATGCGGATTATAATTAGGTGCGTGCGAATTTCACTCTCTTTACTGAAATTGATTGAAATAAAGGCACATTGTTAGTCACATAAGGCACATTTCACTCTCATGGTGGTGCTTCTAGTCTTATTATCATATTAGAAGGTGGATGACTTTGTCCCTAAGGCAGTGGGATAGTAGTAGTAGTAGTTGTTGTTGTTGTTGTTGTTGTTGTTGTAAGTGGATCATCAGAACTCATAGTGGGGATAGAAAAGAACTAGAGATCATGAAAATGTCGGAAGATGAAACCCACAGAGTGCCATGTGTGCCTTATAAGTCTTGAATGGCTGCTTGAACAGAAAAGAATAATGATAATAGAGAAGAAAAATAGAGCCCCCAATTCACACTTCCATTATATAACCTAATCTTAATTCCTTTGCCTAATAGAAATCACAAGGTTTGTTGCCCGCGGCTAGCCGCGGTTTGCTGATCGTCGCTCACCTTTGAATTCGACAGTCTCATTTATTATTGTTTTTGTTAACACTTGGAAGGATAATATAAGGGTTCATTGTGGAGAGTAAGAGTAACAAAGGCAGCACTTTAAATTGTTTAAAATTCTATCGTAATTTAAAATTGTATACCGAAGACTATTTGAGTCTGCATACCAAGGCAAAAGTTTAAATAGCAAAAAACTGCAAAATATTAATTATTTGTAGAAGTGGAAATGAATAAAACAGTTCATAATGCAGTAACATCTATAAGCCACTGATCGGAGCCTCTGTGCTACTGAATATGACACATGAAAAACCATCCAATTGCTTCGTTATTGTTAGTTATGAACACTGATATTTCGGTCTGCATACCAAGGCAAACTTTCTAAATGATTCATTTGCTCTGCAGAAGTAAATGTTTGTAATGTTCCTGAGAACTACAGATAGAGCAACGAACCCAAGAAAACATGCAGGTAACATGTTAGCATAGAATAGAGAAACTTAGAAAAGATATACCTGTAAAGTTGAAGTGTTATTTGTTTGTCTGTCCCAAAAAACAGTTGAAAAATCAAGTAGCCTTAACCAACCAAGAAAATCACACCTGGCCTTAATGAAAACAAAGAATAGGAGGAGAAACTAACCTACCATCAGTTGTACTTTTTAATAATATATCATGCTGTAAAAGTATGAGAATCTGCAAATCAAAACAAAAACAGTGGCAAAATGATTAGATAAAAAAAAAAAGATTTCCTACCAGAACAGAAGCCACAGCAGTTGTCTTTTGATAAGTGAATATCATATCTAAACACATTGTTGCACTCTGTACATCACATACATTGCATTTACGTCTATACATACATTACAGCCACATTTCTGTTTGCACACAAAAGGCTCAAAAGTATGTTGCATTTGCCAAAAATACCCATGCTAGCTGTAGGGGTCGGATCCGGAGCTGTTTACAAAAATGACGCTCTGGAATGGATCAATGTTACACAGACAGTCCATGTAGTCAAAATGCTGTCGTCACAAAAGAAGAAAAGCTACAGTAAGTCTTCGATGAAGACATCAGGTCAGCAAAAGTTACAAAAAAATTGAGCTCGTTAGATTGATGTTGAATCAATCGTTGTTAATTTCCTGGTCTGGAAAACCTTCAAAAAGTACAACTCATTTATGGTTAGCCATGCATATGAAAGTTTCTTATAAAATTCTAAAAAGCAAACAGAATACATATTAGTTTTCACTGTTCTAAAGAGGAACAATCTCTACTGTGTAGTTGTGATTATTGTATGCCATAGAAAGGTTTTTCCAGTCCCTCAAGAACCATGGACAAAAAAACTTTGACCTGTTTTTTCTTCTACCGCTTTAATAACCTCGTTAAATATGATTTTTTGACAGCCATTTAGCTTAATGATTATATTTGAATGCTGCAGTTTTAATGCATCACAGTCGTAATCGAGCTCTTCTCTTATCAGTTTATTTTTAAGTTGCATTGTCTTTTCTGCATCCGGCATTGGTAACTGATAATTCTTTAATGAGGTTGATGACATATTGAATATTTTTTCAAGCTCAAACAAAAGATTATTTTTTAACTATGATTCAGGTATCGATAGATTAGGCATGTTGAATTCTGATCGAACTTTATATAAGATATCATCACTCATATTTATCCAATGCGCATCAAACAGGGCCTGCGGGTTTGATACAGTACAAAACATAATGATTGTGACGAATAGTTTCCGCATTTGGTGAGATGTTGCAGTGAACGAAGATTCCGATAACGCGCCAATCCATTCTTTATCATCATCTAACAGGCCTAACGCTCGACACGCTTCTTGATAAGAGTCATAGGTGACACCATTTACTTTTCTTATTTCACTATAGCCACAACATCCCTTTTGAATACTAAGCAACATTCTCATGTAATATAACTCTCCTACATTTGGCGGAACATGGGCAATTCTGCCAATAGTTTGATAGCGTTGTCTTCGGATCCAACATTTATCACCAGCGTTCCAGACAAATTTTGTAGGAAATTTGACATAAGTTAACTCCCTTGCTTCTTCACAACTGCGATTTTTCTCAAACCACCTAGTAAACATAGTATGTTCTGTAAACGAATTGTCTAACACCGATTCAAGGGAGTCAGTTTCTTTGAAAACAACACTTTGTTCTGAGGGTAAGTGAATCTTTAGTAGCTGAACTGCAGGATGTCTAGAATGGATAGAAAACTCAAATAATCTCCATACTGATTCGTGAGGAGTTAAATAACGACAACTCAAATAATTTTTAATTTCGTCATTTATATCCTCATGTATCATAACTCGAGCTCTATCAGGACCTTTGTTTATGTACTTGAATAAGTATTTTATCAACATAGACTGAGAGCACGACTCAACGTTTATATGGGCATTGTACCTGAGTAATAAATCGGAGTTATAGGGAACTACGTAATTATTCCCAACACTGACTCTATTTTTTACGACAAATTTTGAGTCATCATTACGTCGTTTATATACTGGCGCTTTGATCGTTTCAAATGTGGTTGCAGTATTGAATTTTTTTGGGAAAGATCTAATACATACTCCGTTTCGCATGCATGGAGCTTTTGGGTTTATCTTGCCACATGGACCATGTATCATGAATTGACCAACAACTTTAAAAAGTTCAGGATAAATTTCTTTATCAGGTAATTCAGCTGAGATAATTGAACCAATATCGGCCGGAGTATAACACTTGTATAGCTTTGTAAGCCAAAACAACATATGAGCATGAGGCAATCCTCGCTTCTGAAATTCGATTGTGCAAACATCTGCCTCAACTTTTCCAAATGGCTGGCCGGATTTAATGTAGGCGAGCATGTCATATAATTTTAACTTAAATATTCGTGAGATTATGTCTGGCTGAACTTCTGGCCTGTATCCTTGTTTGTTGTCCAAATACCTTAGTATTTCTGGCCATCTAACGTTGCAAGTGAAAGTTATGAATAAATCTAGGTTACCATATTGTCTGCAAATGACCATAGCATCCTGATAGTTGTTGATCATAGCTCGGGGACTCCCAGTGTGACTGCTTGGAAGAAAAATTTGTTTTCCCACATCACAGGTCTATTTAATTCCGGAAGATGCAGCAGCATAGATGTTTTTCCGAATGTCAGTTCTTACCTTGCCTTGGTTATGCCTTATGAAGTCTAAATTATTTTCTTCAACAGTCGCGTAAGCATCAACTAAGTATATCTAAAACAAACTCCCACCTTTTAACAGGGTGCTCAAGCGTATTTAATCATTGTAAGTTTCATCTTTTCTTTTCCACGTTCTCTTGCAGTTGGTTGCAATTCTAAACCAAGTCTAAATCCATCTTCACCATACGGAAACAACAATGGATACTGTAAGGACATATACTTCGGATGAAACTTAGATATACGCTTTAAATGCCTATCGTTTGATTCAATCATAATGTCTCTGTTAGAATTAAATTCTCCAATATCACCAACAATTAGACCGGCTTCGTTGGTGGGCAAGTCGTATTGTCTATTATCAGTTGGCTGTCCTCCAACTACAGTCATGTTAAACGAAGACAATGACTCATCTTCAAATTTATCTCTAACATTTCGGTATTCTTTAGCCAGCTCATTTATTTCATCAAACATTTGTATCAACCCTCCCACAATATCAGGTTTGGTTTTCTTGTTAGTATGGCATGGGTCAATTGCATCCATTCGGTTAGAAACTTCATTGTTGGTGTCATAAATGTATAACTGTGCATATTTAGGACGTTCTCCCTCAACAGGTAATGCAGAGCCCATTTAATGATGTATCTGACCACATATTTTAAAAACATAAGGTCCTGATCTTCTGTTTAAGTCATAATCGATCTTCGCACCCATCGAGGTAAAAGTGAACATTGAATTGTAAACTCGAATGTTTTCACGAAAGAATATGCTTCTTCGGCCATTATTTGGATCAAGTAACTGCTGGAGAAACGGTGGTGTTGAGTCTGACAAAGGAATCTGTATTTCTCCTTTCTGACAGCATCGGGTGTAAATAGGCACAGTGCTATTTGTTCGGATACTGTTGGCCAATGCCTCACCTTTCCAAAAAAAAGCGCCACAGTGGCCACACCCGAACGAACTGTCGCCAGAATCTTCGTAATCTGTGATCAAACCTGCAATTATGATTATTGATGTTCAGATAGTATGAACATCATTTGTTTTACAAATCTAGAAAACCAAATTTATTGTAGCTGACCTTGACGACTTCTTTGGTAGAGTGCCTGACCATATGAAACTGAACTTGTAACTGCGAGACATATCAAACACTACATATGTTATTATTAATACAGAAGGCCAACAGCAAGAAAACAATGAATGAAGCAACAATCAATATAGAACTGTACAATGGCAAAGACTTATCCTTACCTGGCACACTTTCATTCATATGACACACATCAATACAATCAGGATTGTATTGATCACACATTTTTTTTTTAGAGTGATTCGATCCACTTGCGCCCTCATTTTCATAACAATGTGAAGGTGCTGCTGTCTCATGACCTGTAAGTTCTGGTTGCAAATTTTCTGGTGTTCTGAAAAACGCTTTCCTCTTGGAAGTTCTGAATTTAGGCAGCATAGCTGAAACTGGCATTACATGTGAACAATCACTCAAAACTTTGGCAACGAAAACTGGAAATATTTGGTAAGCGACTAAGCAAAGAAAAAAAAAATACTCAAATTAGGTAAGATTACTCATATATATATATATATATATATATATATATATATATATATATATGAGGACTCTGAACCTCATAATAGGGAAGAGAATAAGCAAAGGGAAAAAAATATTCAAATTAGGTAAGACGTTGCATATAGAACACTAACAATAACACACCAAGAAGAAAAACCTCATGGTAGTAAAACAATAATAGGATTCCCTGAATACAATCCGGGATATTTAATGGAACGAACTTTTTGAATTCACTAACTTTCAGGAATTTTTTAATTCACTGACTTTTTGCATCTGAAGTCATGATGCAAAGCTGTGATTTTCATTTCTCAAACATTGAAACAAAGTCACACCAGCTGACATGAACAAAGCACTCCAGGAAACTATCTTAGACTAAGAACAAAACTGAGCATTTAAGCATTATTTTGAAGTTGGATTGCTAACAGTAACAAACATAAGAATTTGAAATGACTCGTAACTAAATTTCTACATATCTATGTGATCATCAAAATGATAACCTCAGCCCCACCTCGATCATGTACCTGAATTCTAAGAATCTACAGGTCCCAATTGTCACCAACCACAAATCCCTAAGAATTATACACTGAGACCTGTCAGCTAGCAACATTTTGCTAGATGAAAACATGATTCCCAATATCTTAGATTTTGGTTTGGTTCATGAGCAATACGGCAACTAACAGCAAAAAATATGAGTAAGGTTTATTTGATGAAACATCCAAAATATGAGTAAGGTTTATTTGATAAAACATAACATTCATCGCTACATTTCACTTGTGTCAAAAATGTTTCTTGATCTAATAATAACAATATCCATAATGTAGGGAAGACTTTTCACGTCAGTATGCAAATAGAGGTGCGCTTTCAGAGAAATCAGATGCATATAACTTTGGTGACTGATGCTAGAGATTCTCATGATGCCGAGAATAACAGTCCAGGGTGATGCCGTAACTATGACTTCTCTCTACAGATCCCTTAACCTCATACTGGCAATGAATCAAATTTGAATTTACTTTTTTGATATTCTAACAGTATGCAATGTGATTAATTCATGGTAATCATTGCAAATTTTGATTCATTGTTCATACAGGCAATGAATCAAATTTCTGTTCTAGTTCATAATAATATTGAATGCCACTAATCACATCTTGGTTGGACCAAGAAAACAGACAGCAATAACCAACAAACATATCATGCAGTACACAAAGTAGAAACACATGAGCAGAAATTTGATTCAACTCCAGCAATTGCAACTCCAACTGATTATACTGCTAATATCAAAACACAAATGCAATTCAATTAGAAGAAAGAAGAAGCGGCGAATATCAAAACCAAAACACAAATACAGAAACCCAAAACCACATGGAAACGAACGAAATGGAAATCGTCCAAGCCAATCGGCAACAAACCCTACGATTCGAAGCTCAGAAACAACAAAAACAGGAAGCTGAAAACCCAAACTTCCTTTTCAAATAGAAAGACGAAGATAGCAATACGAATGGGTTTTGAAGACCTACCGAAACCGAGAAGGAAACGATTCAAGATTAGCAGAAAAACACAAAGTAGAAACCCATAAGCAGAAATTTGATTCAACTCTAGCAATTACGACTCCAACTGATTATATTGCTAATATCAAAACACAAATACAGTCATAGTATTTAACGAACACAAACACAAACCCAAAACCACTTGCCTTTGACGAACCCCAAATCAATCGCTTGAGAAAGTAAGAAGCGGCGAAGATCGAGAGAAAAGAAGCGGCGAAGAGCGAGGACGTAAGTCGCAGTATGCAGAGAGGCAAGAGAGAGGAGGAAAGAAGAGGTAGGCATCGATCCAGGCCAGCGGTTAAGAACTAATGGCAAAACTGCGAATAAACGGGAGAGCAGGACAAAAATGTAAGTTCATAGGGGTAATGGCAAAACTGCGAATAAACGCGAAAACGGGACGAACATGTAAGTTCCGGGGGGTCCTTATGAACAGCGATGTGGCTGTACGCGTTTTAGTATAGAGTAAATTTGTAAGGATACCTGTAATTATTTGCTAAATTATTGTGAATAAAGTGTGATGTTTCACAAAGAGAGAGTTCGCATCAGAAATGTTACCTGTCAGAATATGAATTTAAAAGAAGAGAAAGCAAAAGAGAGAAAAAGAACCATAAGGAAAAGCAGAATGAGCTCATGAACTTGAAAACCACAAGTTGGATTGGAAACTAACCAACATGATCATTTGAGTAAGGATCAAACTCCAATGGCATATATATAAAATTATAATTTCAAGTGGATAGTAGTAAATCTCTATTTACCAAGGGTATTCAATTTTACCATGAATTGTATACAGTCGTTGTTTATCTAGGTTCCACTGTGGTAATGGTAATTGTGTTTCCTGTGTTGCTGTTTCCTTGGCCTCTTGAGCTATCAAAGTCTATGGAACCTCTTTCTATAAAGAATCCAGGCTCCTTTGGCTGAGGCAAAGTTGCTCCCTCATTGCTT
This sequence comes from Fragaria x ananassa, assembly GCA_034370585.1. Lineage (NCBI taxonomy): Eukaryota > Viridiplantae > Streptophyta > Magnoliopsida > Rosales > Rosaceae > Fragaria > Fragaria x ananassa. The sequence goes on from CP139766.1 coordinate 22,927,574, forward strand.
AACATGAGAACCATAGATGACATTACTGGCCTGTCTTTAGGCAGCTTTTGAACGCACAACAGACCCACTTGAATGCACCTTAGCAATTCAAACTCAACATACGAGTCCTCCAGGCATATATCCATTAGCTCCAAACCCTTGTTTTGTTTCCACAATAACCATGCCTGGAGAAATAGCAAACCAATATGACTATAATTAGTCATTAAAACTACTAGAGATTTGAAGTGGCAAGAAACCATAAACATGTAATGGTTACAGAGATATGCACCTTATAAAAGTTGAAATGAGACATAAGTGAGCAACAACGTTTACGCTAAAAAATTTCAAGAACTGTAGCAAATCTAACTTTAAAATGTATTGTTCTTCACTTGTGATTTGAGTCCCTTGGAACAGTTCCCATAGGGTCCTAGGACGTGCTATTTGGGGTTCCATATGCAAGTTTAGAGCACATTAGATGCTCCAGATGCTGAAAATTTATGCACCAACTAATTGATACTTACATGTCCCAAAAGATTGTGATGGTGATCAGGATGATGAAACCCTCTGTTCTTTTTGCCACTTACTATCTCTAACAAAAGCACTCCAAAGCTGAAGACATCAGATTTCACTGAAAAATTCCCATCAATTGCATACTCCGGGGACATGTATCCACTGCAAGTTCACAACACAATACAAATACTATTGGTGATCATAATTGGAAAGGAACATGATTCATTATCTATGCTAGTGCTAGAATAATAACAACTCACTATGTCCCAATTACTCGTTTTGTTTTAGCTTCGGTCTGATTGCGTCTGAAAATTCTTGCTATACCAAAGTCAGAAATTTTAGGGTTCAACTCATCGTCGAGTAAGATGTTGCTACTCTTAAGGTCCCTATGAATGATTCTTAGCCTGGAGTCTTCATGTAGGTAGAGAAGTCCTCTACCAATGCCAATTATTATGTCGCGCCGCTTTTGCCACTTCAGCAACAACTTCTTGTTTTCATCTGCACTTGTCATGCATGACAAGAGTTTTGTTCAGTTTTCCTCTTCTGTGATATAATCAGAGTATTTTTCTTGATTGCATATATATTAGAGGGTAGAATTACCAAAAATAAAACAGTCCAAGCTCTTGTTAGGCATGTACTCATAGATTAGCATCCTTTCTTCTCCCTCGATGCAGCATCCGAGAAGTTTTACTAGATTCCAGTGCTGAAGATTAGCTATCATTGTAACTTCATTCTTAAACTCTTCAAGACCTTGCCCAGAATCTCTGGAGAGTCTCTTTACTGCTACAAACTCTTCTTGTGTTAACTTGGCCTGAAAATTAGTACAAATATCAGCTGAAATGGCTTCTTCAAATTGAGATCAACTATTGCATGTTACCTTGTAAACCGGACCAAAACCTCCCTCTCCTAGTTTGTTTGTCCCGGAGAAGTCATTGGTGGCAGTTGCTATTGTACCATAATCAAACAGTGGCAACTCCAAGTCCTCCTCACTGGTTCTTGAGCCTGTGAAAGAGTAATTTTCAGCTTTCAGTTTTCAATTTTTTTAACAACAATGAGAAGAACATATAAAAACAGGCCTCTTTGTCAGTGTCGTATATATTTTCTCAAACTTTTTCAGCAAAGGAAACATGCAAGCTTACCCCTTTCCTTCTCTCTCTTCTTCAGATAAATATACCAGCATGACAAACCCAGAAAAAGAAGCATAAAACCTGCTGATGATATGACTGAGATGAGCACTATTCTCGTATGTTTCTGGCTGGTATCACCTAGTAGATCATGTAATACAGAATTTTAGAAATTAAATCACAAATACACATATCCGGTCTTTTACTTTCATATGGTATGTTAACCCAATTTTTTCCAAATCAGCAGCATTTCAAGCATTTAGGCATACCTAAATTGAAGCCTTCATGAACATACACACATCTTTTTTCTGACCTATAAATTTTGAACCTTGCAAGTTGCAACAAACAAATTGAAAGCATGAAGCTATGTGTTTAATGATATGGGATTGCAGAACCTAGCTGCTAGTTGTTCCTAACGTGCTGATTGCTAAATGTAAAAGATTAAAGAGCCTAACTTCAATAAATCAGGAGCCAATTAACAGCATTAAAGCAGAATAGGTCACTTACCTAGTTCGGAAGCTGGCATCCGAATATATATCTGGTCACCATCTAATTCAACAATCTCTCGCATATCAATCAGCTTGCCAAACCACATCAGACAAGTTTTGTTTCTACTGGTTATATTTGAATTAGCATAAGCCACACAGGAACAGTTCCTTAAACACTCTGCCTCACAATCCCCACTGCGGAGCAAGTTTTTGTTCACCCGAAAATCCAACAAGTCTGGCAGTTTCACATTATTAATCTTCACAAAACCTTCCCCTTTCTCACAATGCAGTTTTGTCCGCCTCGTGCACCCACTTGTCCAGTTAGAGAACTCCCATTCCTTTGGAGATATGGGAACAAACCCCTGCAAGCATTCACAAATCGGTGAATTGTAAATCTTGCAAATGCCATTTGCCCCACACTCGCCATAAACATCACACTGATTGTTCTGCAGAGTGTACAGAACTGCCCATTCACTGCTCCCTTCATTCACCACTAGCCGCTGAGCCAATCCCGATTCAGTCATTGTCACTCTTGTTAAAATAGAATCATCAATAACCTCATATGTGTAATACATCTCATTGGTATTGTAGACAAAGGTTCGTATCAAAAAAGGTTTGGTTTGAACAACAGAACCAGGAGTACCTGAAAATCGAAGACCATTCCAAGGCCCTGTCCTGAACACTTTCTTTGATCCTTGAGCAACAACAAGCTGAGGCAACTCAGGGTTATCAATCCTATATGTATATTCTCCATGGGAGGGATCACTAGCATCTTTCCAACTAGTCAAGAAACGGTTTTGGCCAGTCCGGAAATCCCACCCTACCTTCATATCTGGTAAAAGCGTGTCTGATGGGTAATCAAAACTTTGATATACATAGCTTATGGAATCTGCTGCTGCTGTTGTTATAAGCGCCTGGTCTATAACAACAAGATTTCCTGTCACCAAAAGCTGCGCAACTGGGTTTTCGGCAACTCTGGAAGCATTCGAGGACCAAACTGTGTTGTTCATTTCATCTGAGAGAATAAGGCTGCCCTTTTCTGATAATTTCAAGGCTCCATTGGAATCTGAAAGTGGGTTTTCTCTGTTTGCAACCCATACAACAACATCTGGAAACTTCTTGTACCATAGTCCCAAGTACCATGCTGTAGAATTGGGAGGGGAGAAGAGTCCTAGTACAAATCTTTGGTCGGAAGTAACTAAGGTATCCGAGCCGGTGATGGATTCTGATGCAGAAATGGTATCAGCTGCAATGGAGAAATGCAAGGCTAAAAGTAGGAACAGAGAGATGAAGATGAAAATAAGGACCTTCATCTCAGTCGGAATTTGCAGCGGCTATATTCCAGTGTCAAATAGTATATACAATATAGTATCCGAGCAATGCCGAAGTCAGCACGGAACAATTATATAAGGTTTGACCTGTAGGTGGCTGCCAGAATCCTCCCATCACTTCCCACCTTGTTTCACACTTGAAGTCAACCATCGACTTTAAGTCCCCCCTTTGAAGAAAATAATGCACACTCCAACAGTAGCATTAGGATTTAGGAGTTTGTAACTGCAATTTTTTATTTTTTGGATAAAAAATGGAGGCCAAGTGACCTATCTTCCTGGGAACGGAAGCAATTGAAGTATGATCCCTCCCCAATGAATGGTCTTCACAAGCTGCGGTTCAACTAAACTAAAGACCTTCCATTAGCTGGAGAACTCCTGCAATATCCACCCCACTCACGCCATGCTTCCACTAGACCAACCCCATCGGGTTTTAGTCTGTAATTTTTTTTTCATCACCTTTGGAAGTTTTCATAGTAAAAAGAAAAACCCTAATAATTAGTCTTATTGTAGCTTTCTTTCCTTTTTTTTGGTGACTAGACACTAGACAGTATAGAAAACCACCACTTTGGTCATAACACAATATTTGGAACAAGAACATCATATGTTCAAGAATTAAAAATGAAAAATACAAAAAAGGTAGATAGCTTTTAAAACTAGTAATAATAGATGCTAAATTTAATTTACTGCCAAAACTTTTGGTGGTAAACAAATGAAATTATCTGCAGACTTCACTTAGATCAGTGGACTAATCCAGCTTGTTACAACATTCCTAGATTCACTATAGCCCACCTACCTCTCAAGCAGCATTACCAATTCGCAGTGTACAGTATGTGGAAACAGGTCAACTGCCATTGCTTTTACAGGTCGAAAAGGCTCTGAAGCGGGCATAGACTTTGCCCTGTGCCGTGCCAGACCAGCACTGCTCATGTTTCTCCAAGCTCGGTTGTTCTTGTTCTTTTTAATTTTATCAGGGGAAGGTGTACAAAGTTCGATGGCATTTGCCACCAAAGTTTCAGGATTGCAGGAGATGTAGCTATACCAAATATGAATAAAAGTTAGATTCCAGTAAATAAATGAAGCTTATAAACTCAAGGGGAAAAGCATGAAAACTAACACAAGCCTCCGTAATCCAGAATGAGTTCTCAGAGCTTTGATCACCTGCATAAATGAACAATAATCAGGTTCAACTAGATTCAGAGTGTATATTGGCATCAAAATACAAAAATCATCAATGACATTGACATTGTTAGGTGCATATGCTGTAGCCAGTATCGTTTTATCTAAATTGAAGTCCACAGATGCTTGTTATAAGTACATTTTTTGTCTAAAATAAATAAAAATAGATCACCCAACCAAGAACATGTCACGAACATTGTGGGAAATCTAAATATACTGTATACCGAAATGAATGTGAGATGGAAACAATTGGGAGCAAAAATTATGCATATATGTCGAATGGAATCAAACTTACTGTTGGATGAAGTCCGCTGCGTGGAGGATCAACAATAGCAACAATATGCTTGAAACACTTTTCAGAGCTGCAACTTTGCTGAAGTTCATGCATGCCATTTTCTATACTATCAGATGCAGTTTTACCATTTTCAGGCTCATGGCTTGAACTCTCTTCAGGGTTGGGTTTTTCATCCTTTATTATTGATATCTCTTCATCAGTGGCTACTATTTTCTTTTCGTCAGTAACTATAGCTTCGTCACTACCTTCAATGGCATTAGTGACTTGCTTCTCAGGTTCAGTAAGGTACTCTTCCAATAAAGACCGCATCACATCCTCTGCCTGTTGCATGATGGATGACAACATCCCAAATAAAAGAAATTACAAATTCTTCCAAAATAAAAAAATAAAATTAGTGAGTTGATTGGGGGAAAAGGTGAATTTCTTCCCTTGATTGCACCCAAGTACAATGTATTTGTTCATTGATCAAAAGGCATAATATACTTTAAATTATATAAATCAATAATTAGATGTTAATGACAGCCCTTATTCTCACCTTTGAACACACAAATCTACAGTTTTTTATGCCATTAATTTCAGCATTCCTCTGAGCATCTAAAACTGCAGAAGCATTCATTTCGATGCCAACAACCTGCAAAAAAATAAAAATACAGGGAACACAAGTTTCAAAAACTAGAGGAAATTTAAAAACAAGATTTGGGAAGGCTAGGATCTTGACTATTACCATACCAACACGATGTGCTAATGTCAGCCCAATTGTTCCTGTCCCACAACATACGTCAAATAGCAAGGTATCAGGACCCAACTCAGCCCAATCCCCTGCAAGCGAGTATAGTTTCTCTGCAGCAAGGGTATTAACCTGCAATATAATTGAATATATGAATAATTACTATTGCAAGATAAATCTTTCTGCTGAGCATGAAGAACACAACAATCTGATGCCCACCTGGAAAAATGCCGTTGGTGATATACAGAAGCGAAGATCGCTTATATAGTCATGAATTTTTGGTTCTGTCATGTTGTTGGTGGCCTGGATTTCAGAACCATTCTCGGCTTTAGAAATACATAATGAGTGTAATGGAGCATCAGCTGGTGCTACGTTTGATATTCCTTGGTGATCCTGAAAAAAAAAATCATCATAAAAAGATCATGCTTTAAATTAAAGATAAAATTCAGAACGCAAAAGGACCAACATTCTATTAAAATAGGCCCAGCCTATCATTGAGCGTAATTTCACGTGACATTGTTACAAACTTTTGTTATGAGTAAGTTTATAGAAAACTTGGACACGGGGAATAAGTACCTGAATTACTAAAGCTGTTAAAGGTAAAGATGGAGAATTTTCCATGGCACCTGCAGAAAAAGCTTGTGCAAGCCTCTCAAACTCACTGGTCACCAGTGAATTGTCAAATCCCGCAGTTGACACCTATAAAAAGACGAGGGTGAGAACATTAAATTGGTTTAGTTATATGTCAATGTTTCAATCACAGTTTTTTCTCCAATTTTTAACTAAATTCACTACTGTAAAAAAAGGGAAAGGGCAGAAGAAAAAGAAAAGAAAAAAAAAGAGAGACACTAGTAAATATACTAACCTGAACCATTAGCAAGATCTCTGATATGTTGAGCTCACAATTTTCAGCATCAGAGACCGAGCCCGATCTCCCTTCTCGAACCTTAGAAGACATATCAAAACACCACATGTTCAATGATTGAAAGGATTACACCACTTTTCAGTTACATAGCAGTAGATTATGTATTTCTCTACTTGGAACAGAAGCAGTTACGATATGTCATACAGAAATATACTTACTGTCAATTGCCGCCAGAAACCATTATTCTTAAATCTGTTCCAAACTGGTAAACTTGATTGTTGCAAAAATTCCTGAAAGATAGAAGCAAATTTGCAAGAAATTGCAGAAACATTTGGGCAGTCTAAAGGTTCCTCAACTGCTGTAACACCCTCCCTGTAAAGAGTTCATTCAGTAAAAATAAAGCCCAGATGAACCACCAAAAACTTCAATAAAAATGCAAGTACCTAAAGTTTCCAAGCATAAACCCCACAGTTACTTTTCCCTGTAGAGAATGCCCAACCGAAAACTCGCATTTGTTACGATATCCATTTACAACTGGGGATGCTAGTATACCCTCCAAAATGCAGGGAAGACCACCTACAGTAATCAACAATTAAATCATAAGAGAACGGTGAATATATGACAGCATTCCAGGTTTATTTCAGCATTCATCTTGAAATTGTAAGGTGTATGACCATCACCTATTTCCCTAGACTTTAAAATCCATTCTGGAAGTGGAACACCATTAGGACAAGCTTTGCGAGCATTCCTGGTCTGAAAATAAAAGTTCCAGCAGTTTAGAAGTCAGCTTCCATGCGTAACGTACAAGGACATAGATGGTAGTAAGAATCTGTGTAACAGAGAACAAAGACAAGCTCACTAACAAGCTTTTTGAGAATCTGTGTAACAGAGCTCTTTTTTTGCTCCAATTGATCAGCATAAGGCATATGAGCAAGGGGAGTCACCACAGTACGGGCACTTCGTTCCTTCATCCCATTACCATCCTCAACCCCATTTGCCACCATAGAGTCTTCCCCACTCTCCCCAATCAACAGTAAACCCAATGCTGATTTAGTTTTCTTTTCAAATGATCGAGGAAGGACATCTGCAACCTTTATATTGTTGTTCCCAATTGATATCCCATCCAACGCCTGTCACATAGAGATTCACATAGAGATTTTCAAATGACAGTTAGTTGTCGATTGGTCGCTAGTGACTATCAGACATATATAAGCCAATTCTATCAATTCCTTTATAATTTTTATAAAAGAAATGTATTACTTCATACCAACATTTGCCTTCTAATATTTGAAACTCCTAAGAACTTACGATCATAAAACTCTGTTATATTTGAAGGTAAACTACAGATTTCAAAGAAAACATTTTTCTCCCTCTAAATTCCAATACAAGTGTACTTGACATATTACATGGTTTGTACCTTGACAGCAGTTTCGAGTTGTTCTGCACTTTCGAAACTCATAAACCCCAAAGCCATGCCTTTCTTCTTCTTCGCCGATTTATACTGAATACCCTGCCATTCATTATCATATACCAACTTCCACAGTTAAAATTCATAATCTAAAATGTAAAAACCAGCAAGTAAAAAACAAATTACTTGCCTGCTCACTAAGGAACTCCTTCAACCTATCCGACTTCCAGTTCCTGGGCAAATGGACCAGGCATTTACTAAGAGCAGGATCCGACCCGAACCCGTCTCCCTCACCGTCTTCGTCATCATCCTCCAGCGCCTCAGTCATCATGACGTCATCAATGGCGGCACATTCCTTTTCCTCCTCGCACGACTTCTGCGCCGCCTTCTTGGCCCGCTCCGACGTCGGGTCCCAAGTATTATCGGGTCGGGGCCGGAGCTCCGCCTCACTGTGGGCGTAGCGGCACCCGGCGCCGTGGCCGCAGGAGGCGTCCTGGCGGCGGAAGAAGGAGCAGAGGCTGGTCTTCCATAGAGGGTGTTGCTTCTTCTTATTATCGCCGCCTTCTTCCTCCTCCACGTCACGCTTGCGCTTGTCCCCTGAAACGGCGTCGTCTTGAGGAGAAGGTTGGGTTTCCGCGTCGTGCGGGGGTTGCGGGTGATCGGTGGAATCGTGGCCGTTGATTTGGGATTGTGGGGTTTGGATTTCAGGTACAGAGGGGAGGTCAGTTGGAGAAGACATTGTGTGAAAAGTACAGTGTGTACTTGAGCTTCTCAGTTTCTCACAGTTAAGTTCAGTTTTAGGTTTCGTGTTTGCGCAATGTGACCCCGCGTACTTTAAGCGTGCGTGTATTCTAATTAAAACGAAATCGGGTACCGATCCGGACCCAGGCCCATGGGAAAATCTTTGGGAAAAAAAAAAAAAAAAACTTGGTTTTAATACCACACTTCTTTAGCAAAGGCTAATTACAGTGAAAAGCAACACCAAGATGGAAAACTTCTAAATGGACACTCGTGAATTTGAAGGAGAAAAAAAAAAAAAAAAAAGACATAGCACCTAGCTTTCAAGACCAGGCCACAAATGAAATGGTGTGGAGGCACCGAGCCCCTACGCGACGACAAATCGGGCATAAACGGATTTTTTAGACCTTGCCATACCCGTGCGACATGAGTAATAAGATGTTATTTCGTCTCATATCTTATCAACTATCGACAAGTTTACATAAAATGTAAACAAATGTCATGTATCGAAGATAACATGAATGGAATAAGTCTTGAACCAGAAACAAGTGGAATGTAAACCAAAATGATTTAAAAATTCATCTCCCTCCTTAGATATTAAGTTTTACAAATATTAATTTCTTGTAATGAGACGTGACCCACACCTATTCTAATACCTATATAAAGGAATCAAATACACCGAGATCATTGGCATACCTACGTATGATATTAAATGCATAAAATTTCACACTGAAGTAAACCGTAAAAATACTACAGGTTAAGAACCCGTATGAAGTCGATTTTGGATTGAAATTGTGTTTATGAGTCTATCAATGTTTTGTTTTCTGACCTTCATTTTATGTGATATTAATATTTTTATCATGATGACATTTTAAAACCCTTTATTTGGATACGACCCAACGATTGCTTTACGTAATAATGGTAATCCCTTTATTTAAAACCTTTATTTTTATCATGATGACATTTTAAACCCTTTATTTAAAACCCTTTATTTTCTCATACTTATTTCAATAAGTATGCGAAAATAAATAAAAAAAATTGACTCACACATATACTCTGGTAGATATGTAATAAAATAAGAATGGAAGAAGCAGAAGAAGCGTATTTCGAGTTGATTTTGAATCAAAAACAAGACAAACAATTTAATGAATATACATTTTGATACTCCAAATTTAACAACAAAGCCAGATTCAGATACAGTACGTCAACAACAGCAAGAACAGTGCAAACATCTGCAGAAACTTGCAAGAAACAATAACATATGTTCCATAAACAAATATACTGAAACCCAACAGGTTTAGAACAAGCCAAACAACAAAAACAATCAATATAATTTGTCAACTCTATTGAGCACTCCAAAACAAGTAAATCTAACTACGGGTTGCGAAACTATTACAAGGAAAGAAAACAAGGGAGTTCTGAAAACTAAAGAGACTATAATTATTTTCACCATTTTATTCTTTTCTGAAAAAAATACAGTATAACCAACTCTCTGACACGAGGTACTATGGTTCTTAGTGTGCAATATACGTAGAACCGCACCCCTTGTAAGAAAGTTGCGCGTCGTATGCTTCTGTATTGTTCTTTTTCTTTTTTAGATGGATTTTACAGCATTTAGTCACAGTATGCTAACCTAAGGCTCCATCAGCTGCATTGTTCACTTTGATTTCCAAGTGGCGTTCAACTGGTTGCCTACAGACAGGGCATCTATTTGTCTGGAACCTCAAAACCTTGGCACAACCACTGCACATGCACTGCAGTCACCAAAAATAGAACGTAAATAACATTTAACAAAATTATAATAAAAAATTTAGATGAACCTAAAACAATTAAACTCAGACGAAGGTTACTGATTAAAAAGGTGGATTTAATCATACGCAACGCTCATTGTTTTCTACAGAGAACAACAAATCTACTGTGGACAAACATAAATTTACAGGAGTTAAAGAGGTGTGGAGAGAATGGTAATAATGTTTTGTGTCATATCTATGTACGCTGAAGAGATTACGCTCTAACTGAAGTGACTTTTTTTTTCAACTAAAAGAGTGCACTCCAAAGGAAGAAAATAGAAAAGAAAGGAAGAAGTAAAATCCCCACGTACCATATGCCGGCAAGGGAGGACAGTTGTATCTCGAGGTTCTGACAAGCAAATTATACATTCTTTTCCCGCTTCATTATCATTTTGTTCACCTTCAACTGCATTCCCAATACCATAGATCTCCTGCAGCTCATACCTCATATTATCCACCCATAGTATCTGTTTCATCACCCGCACTTTGTACTCACCATTCTCCTTCTTTTCAAACACTGCCTGTGTGATCTGAGAGTTTCCAGCAGAATTTCCATCTGATTCCCGTTCACCATCATTTGTGGCGTGTGCTTCAGCCTTCACCACAAGAGGATAAACTTCTGCGTCCTCCTCTTTTGTCAACCCTATCTCCTCAAACAATGAAAAGTCGATCCCAGTTCCGCAAGGTTGTCTAAACTTTTGACCAAGACCTTTGTCGAACGGCACTTTGACAGGGCTAAGCAAGCTCTCCTTTGTCGCTATCAAGTTAAAGTCTGCATCTTCTTTAGCAAAAAACATGACAGTAATGCTGTAGCACCAAAACAGGGAATAAATGTAAGCAAAGAGGAATCCTGATTTCAAAAGCATCATATGAATGTATCTGACACTAAAAGAAATATGTAAGAATCTGCTATCCAACATTGAAGATAACAACTTAGTAAGTACAAGAAGCATTTGGTTAATCATACTTATCTCTACAAAACAAACATTCTGATTCTCTTCAACAAATACAGATTCACTCACAACCATGTCACCAGGAACTTTTACCCACACTTGAGCTAGACTGCACCCCTTTAGACTACTCATATGTTTTAGAAAGTTGACTTGATCAATTAAACCCACATTCAACTCAAGATAAATACTACCCAAAATGAACCCCACATCTAACTTCAATTCAAAAAAATCCAATGCAATTCAATAAGTACAAACATCACTACGCATTGATCATATACCAACAAACCTCACTCATGAAATTCAAGCAAGTCTACCTTCCGGGTGCGGCGGCATCAAAAGTGAAGGCAACAACAAACTTGCCAGGATTCTCCTCATCCGGCTCGACCCTCAAAGAATCCTTCTTGATATTCACATCATTCTTAATAGTGACAGTCTTCTGATGCTCAACAAAGGGAGCACCCGGAAGAGGCGGGGGAGCACCATAAGGGTACTGCCCCGGAACCCAATTCCCCGGCGGAGGAGGCGGGCCTATGAACGCCCCTCCGCGGTGGTAAGCCCCCGGCACCGGCGGCGGTGGGTAGAATGCGGAGTAGTGGTAAAACTGAGCATGACTTGGATTAGGTCCGGTGGGGTATTGGTGGAACTGCCCCGGATTGGGGATTGGTTCGTTTGGATATTGAGGCGGGTAAGGTGGTGAGGCACCAGGGTAAGGGTATCTACCCCCACCGTTTTGGGGTTGTGGAATAGCCGGAGGCAGAGGCGGCCGGTGCCTCCGGCGACCGGCGCTACTGCTTCCGATTCCCATTTTGGAGAAACTCAGTTTCAAAGCCGGAATCTTTTCAGTTTGGCGAAATTGTTACGAAAACCTGTCGAAATATAAATTTTCATTGAACGATTTTGATACAATCAGCAAAACCCAGAAGAAAAAAAAGGCAAAGAAAATTACTTACAGATATAAACTTGGGTTAGGAGAAAAACCCAGGAGGCTAGGCGTGGATTGCGATTGTGAGTGAAATTGAATCTGGATTATTTGGGTTATTGGCTGATCCACCGACCCAAACCAACCGAGACGACGACCACCACCACCACCTTTTAGGAATAAAAAGCGTTTGAACCTCTGGCAGGTTTTTGGGTCTATCACCACGTCATTATTTTGTTTCTGGATGAACCCGAAAATGTGCACAGCTTCCTTCTGTTTTTGTAACAAGAAAAGAAACTGTCACAAGAGCATCAAACTCCTTAGACACATATGGGTTCATCTATATCGAGCTCGAGCGAAGTATATACTAGGTTAGAATCAATAGAAAATTTCACCTATATAGAATCAAATTAGTATCCTTTGTACAAATGGGGTAACTCAGTATAAACTCCTGAATAAAGTTTCGTGTTAAAAGAAAAACCAACTTTTTGAAAAAAAAATAAAAATTATATAAATAAAAAAATAAAATAAGTAACCATACATTGTTTTTCTTCAAAGCACATTTATGGTGTTTCTTCACATGGCACTCGTCCGGCAATGTGACGCTTCAACGTCTGTGTTGGCCTTTGGTTGCACTAATATATCGATACTGTTGTTCGGGCATATGGTTGTTTCCGGGATTGACTTTTAGGATTGATTTTCTTCATTGTTGACACTTAACAGTGGTAGTTGATGGCGGCTTGGAGCTCTAGGGGACCAAAATGTGGGTGGGTTCTTGTATGTATGGTAAGGACAAGTTTATCGTTGTCTTTGACGTGGTGGCGTCAATATGGCATGCATTTCTTAGGATAGAGGTTTCCTTTAATGAAAAAAAAAAAGAAGAAGAAGCCTCTCTCTCTCTCTCTCTCTCTCTCTCTCTCTCTCTCTCTCTCTCTCTCTCTCTCTCTCTCTCTCTCTCTCTCTCTCTCTCTCTCTCTCTCTCTCTCTCTCTCTTTACCCCAACCTTCATCACTTTCATGGTGGCGGTGGGTTTGGGGCTAGTAGCGGCGGCGAAGGCGGATATGTTCATGATGATCCCGGCTGAAATAATTTTAGAATTTTCCAGTTTATTTCGATGGTTTGTTTGTTGCCTGTTGTCATGGATTATCTCTGCTACCTCAATGGTTTACCGCAACTATATATTTGTCATCCTACTCTAGGATCTACATTCATTTCCCTTGTAGGGTTTTGATTTTGGATGTAAATCTTGTAATGTTCTTCATCATGTATTGTTTTGGTTGATTTTTTTGTACCAACCATCAAACATATGGTTGAGGGAGGGTGTTAAGAATGTAAGGATAAATATGTCATTTTCAAGCAATCATTACCCTATATATATATATATATATATATATATATATAATGAGATGTATTGTTTACTATTCACCCAAGAATACAAGATGTAGACATTCAAGACATTCATGCATTTTCTTTAACTTTTATGCAAGGTTTGTTGTAGCCTAGAGTCTAGGACGGGACTTTTAGAACATGAAAATTGTTAAATTCAACAAATCAAGTATAAAAGTTGTAGGAAATCAAAACAATACCTTGAGATGAAATGGTTTTCTTGGGATTACAATAGCGTTCACTAAATCCAAGAGAAAAATAAATAAAATGGAAATTAAATTTAAAACAAAACCTTGTGATGAAGGTTTCATTAGTTGGAATGCGCCTAAACCCTAATACCTAAGCCGCCTCCCTCTCATCGAAGAATGGCCAAACCCTAGCTTCCCTTGAAGCGTTTTCAAGCTTCTTTGCATCCAAATCAACGCCATGGTTTCTTCCCTGGCATCACTTAACACTGCCTCATCTTCAAAAGCCTCCAAAAACTCATCTGCATTCTTATCACTGTCCTCTCTTGGAGGAAACCCTAGCATGGCCTTTCTTGGCGTCTCCTCCTCCTCCTGTTCAAAGAACTCTATGTCGAACTCTGCTATGGATTCTCAGACCTTTTCCATCGACAAGGTCATGAGATCGTTTTTTGCATCACTCAACTTGGCATGCTATTTGGGTTTTCAAAACCCTAGCCAAGCATCATCAACTACCCAAACTTTGTCTTAGCTACCTCTTTAGCCTTGGCCAATTCGAAGGGTTGTCTATCTCTCAGATCATGTTTTTGTTCCTCTCAAGAAGAAGAGAAGATGTCTTATTGGTTCACGAAACAAAATGGGTCAGAAGAAGATGCAAGAGGAAGAGAAGTCTCCCACCATCACCTCTCCACCTGCAGCACCCCTGAGCCTTAGCTTGAAGGGCAAAGTGGTTCTTTGAAGTTTTTTTTTTTTCTATTTCCCTTTCTGCATTTTTAGTTTTGTTTTTGCTTATTTCGGAACAATTGCTCTTGGTCCATGCTTTTCACATGGGGGAGCTTTTATTTTCTTGCTTTTAGTTTGTTTAGATATAGTTGCCTATGATTTATTGCTATTAGATTGTAGGCTCCTTGTGAGCCGAAATTTGTAATGAGGATACAACCCTCATACGAATCAGATGATCTTACTTGTCCTTTGTACGCATGGCAACATATTGATTCGTATTGTACCCTCTACTTGAGTATTAATGACAAAATTGTCTTTGAGTTCAAAAACGTTTCATTAGTTGGATTGTGAAACCCAAGAAATCTCAACTCCTATAATAAGAAGCCCAAATTTTAGTGTCAAAGCTTCACCAACAAATTAAACTTTCAAATTTGCCCCTATGTTGCAAAATGTTAAAGAACATGAAAATATTAGGCATAGTTAAAAACGTAAATATAATTTATCTATTTACATTTTGCATTTTTATCCCAACTCCATATCTATTTACAAATTCACCCAACTCCATATCATTTGCAAATTCACCCAACTCCATATCATTTGCAAATTCACCCAACTCCATATCATTTGCAAATTCACCCAACTCCATATCTATTTACAAATTCACCCAACTCCATATCTATTTACAAATTTACCCAACTCCATATCTATTTAACCTAACTCTAGAGTTAAATGCGAGGAGAGAGAGAACAAGGTTTTGCTCTAAGTCTTCTCCTAGCCGAGTGTCGCCGGTTTTCCTGTCGTTGCGTTCCGGTCCAGGAGAGGATCAATGGAAGGCCGAGCCAACGAAAGGAGTTCAAGACAGAGGTACAACCTAGGGATGGAGGTTTGCTTGGAGGGGGAAACAGATCTGGATTTGTTTCTCCCCAACTAGAGCCGAGAACGGGAACGACAAAGTGTTCATGGGTTCTTTGTTGCCGGTAGCGACAGACATCACAACTGCTCCTTGGATCGAGGCTTTGGCTGGGGATCGCATCTCATAGCAGAGTTGAATCTACATGGGTTCTTCATTTTTCTGGTGTTGAAACTTGGAAGGAGTCTTGACAAAATGATGCAGCAAGGTAAGAGGCAGAGTGGAGGGGCAAGGAGGTGTGGTGATCGCGTCGGTTTGATAGGGCAACAAAGATTGTGGTCGGCGGTGCTAGGGTTTTCCCAGAAACATTGGAGGTTGGGTTGGGCTTCTGCTTTTAGGCTTTGTTGCTGGGCTCTTGGGTATAGTTTGTTAGTTTTTGTTTTTTATTTTGTTGTTGTTGTTGTTATTGCACAAATAAGTCCAGTCCTTGGATCCGGTTATCAGATTTCAAATAAGTCCTTGCTCTTTCGAGTTTGTAGGATATATGTCATGGATAATGATGAGTGTGTGAATTTGGGTGGCTAGTTCGTTGTTACAAGAACTCAGACTTTTGTTAGCTTTTGGCCAAGCATATTATCAGCCTGTGTTGAGGATGTCGGGAGATCCTGGGATGGCCCACCCAGTGACTGGTCAGTTTCCATTCCAGTAATTGCTACCTATGTTGGTCAAGTTAACTCGAATGGTTGCCCAATTCAACATTCATTGTATCCACTGACATGTCAGTCCCTCCTTTTCGGAGTGAGGACAAGTAGATTAAAACTAGAGTTAATCGCTCATAGTGGTAATCCCTTGTTGGGTCTTGTGATTGTCTTGTAATTGCAGTTTATTGAGTGAAATTTTGCTTAATCAAAAAAAAAACTCCATATCTATTTATTTTTAGGAAAAAAAACAAATTGACATGTGTTAAGAGGCTAGTAACTATAAAAGAAAAACAAGATAAGAGCAAGTTGAAGCAGGTGACCTCCGATTCAAAAACACGTCTTTACCATTATAACCAATCAATTTATAGGTCCTTGTAAATGATAGTCAGTGTATAACAATAAATCATTTTTTTCACTTACTTAAACAAAACTTTAGGGATTGGGGCCCTTCCAAGTCCAGGACCGGCTGTTAAACTATACTATAGTCGTGGGATTCCACATAGCCAAAAAGAGAGGAGGTGATTTGCATTATCTGCATACTCATCTCCCTTTAATATCACATACGAATTTCTTCCTACTGTTCTTTGTTGTCGCGTTCATGAACCATATAGGAAAGCCCCAATCTCTTGGGTGGTTCTTTTTGGATTTAGGTCAACAAAAACATTGATACTCTTCTGCTATGGCGTCCTTAAGTGGAGCACCCTAAGAGCAACTTCAACCATCATGCCAAATTATTTCGTCAAATTTTGAATTTAACAGCTTAAATGGAACTCTTTGGATAAATTCTCACTCCAACATAACTGTCAAATTTAAACATTATTATACTATTGTTTTACAATAATTTATGCTTGGAAAGGGGAGAGAGAGAGAGAGAGAGAGAGAGAGAGAGAGAGAGAGTGTGTGTGTGTGTCACATCCGGTTCTTAAGTTATTTTACGGTTATTTACTTTTGGTATTACTTTTGTCAAGACCCACCCTGAATTTCACCCTGAAACCCGAGGTGAGTCCTGCGGGGACCACCTCCAAGGAAAACTTACCGAAGGACTCGGCAAACCTCCCTCGAAAATGGACAACCCTAACTTAAGAATTTAAGAACCAACTTTTTATTCCAAAATAAATCTTCAGTTACAATCCAAAAGTAGCTAGAATACAAATTACACCGAAGAATTCCAAAAGTATTCAGAGCTACTAAAAATTAAAATAAAATAAAATACAGCGAAAGTTAACAAACCCCTAGTAGATTAAACAGATAACCTACTGGCGAAATGTAGCTGATAGATGCGTCACTATGCCTCGGGGTCTCCTGCTAGACCTCACGCGAACTCTGCAGACTGTGCATTTTAAAAAGCGAAGAGCCCAGGGGAAAATATTCAACACGTCAGAGTTAGTGGACGAAATGCTTCCGACAACAAATAAATATTCCCCCAAAAGAATTGCTTTCATCAGTGGTAAAAACAAAAGCTCCACTGGAAAGATTCTGAACTGTGGAGCTACAGACACCTGCCTGGGACAACAGTACAGATCGAGAAGCCCGTATTCCACGTTTCTGTCCTTTTCCGCTTGATAACATCTGACGTGTTTGATGTTTATAACCAGGGCATTCCCGCAACCCTTAATTTTTGCAGGTCTTCTACTGGTTCTTCCCAATATTAAAGACAATTTATTTTCTTTTGAAACTTGGGGTGACTATCTTCAGTGATACCACGTTTAGAGGACCCTTTTGTTATGTGACCTGAAACAACTATTCTGACATTGTTATTGTTGTGTTCTTTCATGCGCCGTGTAATGGCTTAACATTTAACTATATTCTATTGTTGACATGTTACGTGTATTCCTGTGTTTTCCGAGGTGTATCATTTGTGTTTAATATGTGTTGTATCCTGGAATTTGATTGTGCAATAAGCAGTGAGATATTGTCTGTCTTTGCTTATTCAGATGTGATTCCATATTGGTGCAAGGAGGTCTGTCAGCCTCGGACATACTCACAGCCCTTACTTTAGGGGATGCAAATCCGAGCATGTGTGCACAGCCAATTAAGACGGTGCCGGGGTGGTAATGCAAAATATATGTCAACCTAAATGTTAATGATTCTTAGTAGGTCCTGATTGTTAATCATTGAATTAAAACAACTTGGCTGAAATAGCCATCACATGAACAACAATTAGTTATCAGCATCCCATGTTTTAACAATCCTAATATGCTTTACCCCTATGCCTCGAGCATTTTGGTTGACCCGGGACTTTTAATTTGTGAATAACTTGCTGCACTGTAATGCTTTGTTTCCTGTCTGTGTTACCGTAATAATGGTACCAGCGTTTCATGTTCTGTTCATTTAACGGCTTTACAAATGCAGTCAAAACACCCCTTCGTGTTCGGGAATTTATGATGGGGGAACTTCCGATTATTGCAACTAATTTTACATGCCAAACCATGATATGCTCACACAAAACTATTATGTCTAATACACAAAACCATGATATGCCAAACCATTATGTCTAGTACACAATCTCAAAGAACTGCTTACATAACAGGTCAAAGGAGCATATGTCAAAACGTTGATTCTGTTTTTTCTAAAACCCAATAAACAACAACAAATAAAAGAATTACATAACACAATTAATGAAGTCTGAAGGTTCCAACTTTTATTAATCGTTATTCTTTCTCATATTAGCCAAATACCAAAGATATATGACAAACAGTAACATAATAACAAGGAATGGTGTCAACTATTTTAAACAATATTACAGTTTAATTTTAAGGTGGGGAATTTACGATTACTTGACCAAGGAATATTAAATATTCCACCAGACTTATCGAGTCCGGGCCGTCAATATACACAGCTGTTGGCGATGAAGTGCAAACTGAATTGGTACCCTCGGTCGTCACCGGATCCTCGTATTCGGCCTCCATTACTTCCTTAACCACCTCAGAAACTATGTTATCAATCCCTTTATCCGTCAGTTGTTGCACCAAGTAGTGTGATAATAGCTTCACGAAGAACAATCATGTCCGGGTGCATTTCAGAAAACGGAGATCTAACTTGGTTTATTTGCACTTTCAGTTCTTCAACCTTCTTAACTCGTGCAAGATCTTCTACTACAGTAGTTTTCAATCCGGTTCTACAGTCTTCCGATCCCCCAGGTTTATATTGAGAGCACCCCGACCACTTTTTTGAAACAGAAGTCGATCTATCCTCAAATCCACCTGCCCTCTCTGTCTGGTCGAATTTGTCCAACTCATTACCGGGGGCGCACTTCCGTTCATGTAAAGGGCCTTCATTATAAGTGTATCCAAATAGAACAACTGTAGAAATGCAACACAACTGTACACCGGTGAAGAAACACATGTTTGGTACCTCCGAATGCCATCGACAAGATGTCTAAATGCAAAGGACGCCCAGTTGTATGTACTTATTTTCTTTGGGTCGTTCAGGGGTGCCAACAGCCTCAGATCCACAATATCGGATTCACTTGGCATAATCATAGTGGACAAGGCATACAGGCAGAAACTTACTAGGAATGTGTCATCAGCTGTTTTGGAAGTAACCACCTTCTTCACAAGAACATCCAACGTCTTGTTCTCTTCACCACCCCACAGTCTTGCCTTCCAGTCCAGCATAAGCGTGTCGTCACAGCTTGAACAAAACTCCACGTCACTTCCTCCATAACTCAATCCCAAAACATGTTTCAAGTCCAAGAGATTAACTGCAAGATGTCTACCATGAATCTTTATCAACGACTTCTCGACATCAAAGTTCTTGCACATGTAGTAGCACAAAGGGATGTTCAGTTCACTGCACCTAAACGTGAATAGACAACCAAACCCTGAATTCATAATTACGTTTTGTTTTTCTTCCGAAAAACCTATGCATGTTCTTTTAAAATCCCTCATTCGACGGCCTATTATCGGGGTCACCGGACAATTCCTGTTCATTTTAACGCATAAATCAACATCTACGCCACCAATTGTATCCACACCGCAATCCTCCAAGTTTAAGCTGCTCTCCTGCAATAGACAATCTCAATTACAGCGTTACATTTTTAAACAGAAGTAAACAGTATATAAATGGTCAGAATTACGTCCGTCTGGTCAGAACCTGTGTTCTCAAAGTAAATCTCCCCAGTACAAAAATCCAACCTGTGTTTAAGACATAGCATTTGTTAGCAACCTATTTTTATTCCAAACAAGAACAAAACTCATTTCCTATCACTGATACTTACATCTCACTAGTCCCGCTAAGAACATTCTCATTTTTGTATTCATCCATCACTCCATTCACAATTACGTGATGCTTTTCTTTAACGTCGTCACGAGTGAACATCCCCATATGCTGCAAACGGATCAGTCACCACCCATTATTCATGCAGCTTTGTACATTCAGCATAGCATACAACATATAGACCAATCTATGTTATCAACCACAAATACCTCAACACTACCAATTAACCTCAACCCAACCAAATGATGTCAACAGTTGCAGACAAACAAACTCACTATTACAAAATCTAAATTTATCTTTACCCACAATCATTCACAAGAAACAAAAAAACGCTTCAAAATCACACAATGACTACACATTTTGTATTACAAACTTAAGGAATCCGTATTCATCCTGATGTATCATTTCCAAATTGAATGCACGATCTCTACTTGGCATTAGGGGATACAATATAACATCCTCATCCAAACACCGTATCACCAATATGACAAAGGCAGTAAAACTGCAAACTCACAGCAATGAAGGAAGCGTCTCCCAATATTGAACACATCTCACACAGAATCAATGCATTCAGACTGCAATCCATCAATCCATCCATCAGGACAAGAATGCACAAATCAAGTGAAGGGATGCCCAATCAGACAGACAAATACAAAAGTTCCTAAGTTATTTGCTGCTCGCTGGCTGAGGATTATGACCCACAGCACAAAGCGGAAGCATAACCATGAAATTACCATCTACATATCAGATATTGAAAGCTTCAAAATTCATAATATTTTACCCACAATACCCATCGCATATTCAACCAAAAAATCACCATCTACTCCCACTGCCTCTCGTAATTCCTCATATTTCCAAAATTTCTAAGACCATTTCATATATCACTACAAAAGAGAGCACAGATGACGGTACCAGATCGGCGACCAACAACATGAGTATGCCGGTGCCCATAAGTCGCACATCGGAGAATGAGATTTGAAGAAGACCGCAACGAAATCGAGGGGAAGAGTGATACCTGAAATCCAGTGATATAGGTTGCACAAAACGGAGCGGAGATTCGCCGATCCAAACTTGTATTCAGCTTACGGGGTTGTGTTGTCAGGTTTCTCTCGCCTCACCTCTCATTCGATCTCATATTGTGCCTCTAAACCCTCGTTTTCATCTCCTTGTTTCTCCTCGTTTCTGCGTCCTTTTACCACAGAATTGACAACCCTGCCCCTTGGTCATTATTTCGTTTTTTTTACCCTGCTTGGACGGTGACGTCTGGCTCGAATACTCCCGGTGTATTCTAATGATCTCTTCTGTGGTGGCCGGTCCTCTGTTTGTTGACAAGGGAATGGAGCTTGTGAATGTAGATGAGGAGTCGGTTAGAATACACCCGGGAGCTATATGCATCCTAGATCCGGCTTCTTGCCCATCAATGGGTACCGCTTTACGATGGTCCAGGTTCAGATTCATGGACTATCTCTTGGTTATTATCTGAGAATGTGGTGTCCATACTACCGTGGGCAAGTGTCTTTTTGTGTGGTATTGTACAGCTACTTAGTCGAAGGTTGTTGAAAATTACGGGTATCAGGCCGGATCTAGGATGCATATAGCTAGGGCTGCCTGAAGAATAGATCACAATAACAAAAGCAATGAAAATTTGCGTCCACAGCAATCACTAAAGTACTAAATTATACCAAGATGTTTAAGGCTCCTCATTTCTCAAATTTACGGAGAATGAAGTACCTTTTCCAGCTACTTCAATTCGTACCGATCAGACATACAAACCAACAAGGAAATAACTTGGGTGAACAGCTATAGTCACTTATGGGTGACAAACACCAATGAGAGATGAACTAGTATCAACAATAATCATAAACAAATATGTCAAATACCCAAAACCCCTCGTGTTATGTCCTTAAATTGCAGCCAAGCCTTTTAAAATGGACACGTGTTTCATGTTCATTGGTTGTGGTCACCTTAAGGTGACCATCCCTCGTCACCGAAGTCGGATTCAACCAACAATCAGTCAAGTTCAGCAAAGTACCAACATTTAAAGGTAGCTACAATTCAGGCTGCCATGCCATAAATTTTATAGCATCAGCTTGTTTAAAGGAATGTGATTGCCTAAGTCTTTTACTTCTGCAGAATATAATTAGTGAACTACTACTACTATACTGCACTACTGTCAGTAATTTATTCCAAAAACCGTATCAAACATGTTGCATCACTGATGATTTATGACAGCAAACCAAAAGAGGGCAATCACAAAAAGACATGTCAGACCAGAAAAATATAACACCAGGGAAACAAATCTTCATCACGAAAGAGATGTCACAACTTGATGACAACGGTGCAACCACATCAGAACCTTGAGGTCAAGGGAAAAGTACCTCAACCACAGTGTACAATACCCAAAACTAGATTCATCAACAGGCCTAAACTATACAGAACAATCATAGTTAATACCCTCATTGCTAGTAATGATGCAGTACACATCAAAATCTTAGGCAAGATGTGATGCTTGACAGGAAATATCTAGTACAAAAATATAGGTATATATAAGTACAATTACAAAAACGAATATAAGTACAATTACATAATCGATGGAAATTTTCTCTAGCAAACACCTAGACATGCTCTACAACTCTAATTTGGCCTCATCAAATGGATTGTCAACAATGAATTTGAAAACAAAGCATATCATAAACCAGGCAAGATACAACTGAACCAAACCTATAAAGAAAGTATTGAGTACGGAGAAATGGTGAATCAAGATATCATTTTTAATCTTGGTCCAGATAAATGGAAATAAATCTGTGACATATATAACGATGGATCAAGCACAATTTTAAAAACCAAATCAATAAACAATAAGGTCCCAATTTATTAAGGAAAAAAAAACTGTAAATGATAAACACAACTTTAAAGATAAGACAGGGAGCAGCATACTACCCATGTGACCCAATTTAATTCTTCGGGCGCAAATCAGGATCATGGTCCATGGAAGTGTGAAACACCCAAGATGCAGGGAACATTAAGAAACGCAAACCCAACTTCTGAGCCAGCAAAACAATTAATTCTAGTCAATCAGATAGATGCCAGGAAGTACCCTGAAGGGGCCAGGTCAGATTGTAGAAACCAGAACCTTCTTTGTTGTTAATCTAAAAAGAATCTTCAACAACCCATAACTGCACAGTTGTACACAAACACTCCAACATTCTCTTTTACACCAATCACCTTCCAATCCAAGGTACCATTCTTAACCCCTGACTTTGGACACCAAGAGTTCAGGACGATACCTTCACCTTCTGGACCTTTTTGGCCACCCACAACAAGAAGTTCTTTTCCACAAGCCTTGAAAGCCAGGCCCCAGCCATTTGAAAAGTCAGCCCTAACTGGAAGTCTTCCTATAACATCCCAAGTGTTCTTCGCCTTGTCATACTTCTTAACATTATTGGTTTCAGACTCAACTGCATATAGCTGGTTTTCCACTACTGCTATTAGGGGAGGAGCCTGCGCTGCCCTATTAACATTTGGATACATACCCTCAATTTTCCTCCATTTCCCTGTCTCCAGATCATACTCCTCGCCACAAGTCAATGAATCCGAGGGACTTGACATCCCACCAATGACATAGAACTTGTTGTCCATGAAGAAACCAGAGCACAATCTACGTGGTGAGTGCAAATCAGGTAAGACTTTCCACCTACCTGATGTAAAATCATACAACTCCACTGATTTCAAGACATTTCCATTTGTATCACTCCCGCCCGCAACAATAGCAATCGAACCGAGGCTACCAGACCCGAACAAGCAGCGAGGCTTGCTCATTCCCTCACATTTAACCCAACTATGGTGCATCGCACTATACTTCCAAATAGCAAAACCTAGATATTCACGACCAAAAACCAGCAACTGACTTCCCACAGCCAAAGACTCCTTGTCTGCATGGTTGAAACATTCATCCCAAGGCACCTTAGGCAACGGCATCCACTTCTTCCTCATCGGATCAAACGCCTCCCACCCTCTCAAATCACAATACAGATACACCCAATGCTCCTCGATTCCCAACTGCTTCCTCAACCCATACAAATACCCACTTTTAATTAACTTATTAAACCTTGTATTAGTACATGACAAGGAAGCATAATCTGATCTACCAGCCCAAGCCAGGCAATGCAGAGCTACATCATCAACAAGACCAGGGAAAAAAGAATCACTTGATCCATATCTTAAGCGACCATCATTCATTCTACCCTTCATCTTCACCTTTGTAATAGTATTTACTCCCTCTTCCTTCTCTTCCGCAGGATGATTATCCAAAGAAGAAGCCATGTATGTTCTCTCCACAAAACTTTATTAGTATACCCCGAAACACAACTACTCCGTCGTACACAGATGTCAAAAAAGCCCTATTAAGCCTCAATCCCACACTAAATCAGCTGCCAATACCTTGAGAGCAAATTTCCAAACTTTGCAGCCAATCGATCTCCACAGTTATTGTCTTCAATCAATAAAACAATTTATGGTATAAACTCAATGGCATACTTGGTCCTCCAACTAAGAAAAACACCAAATACACTCGATTTCTATATTCGAAAACAAAATTCAGACAAATCCCACATCCATCCCCCAATCAATTTGACAGTATGAAAGAAAAACGGCCAATTATATATCACCTGACGATCAATCAAAATTTCCTCTGCAAAATTCCATCAATCCAATAAGGACCACCTGCATATTCATCAAAATCAAAAACAAATTCAAGATCAACAAAAACAAAAATTTACCAGAGAAAGCCGCACAACCACAACAACCACATCAACAAGCAACGAAATACAATAAAAGAGATAAGGTCCGATCCAAATCCAATGCCGGTTTAGAGCAACAACGATCCGAATCGGATTGGATAATCCGATCTCGGCCGAAAAGGAATCTGAGAAAAAGTAACAGTCTTGAAAGAAAAAAAATTAAAAAAATGAGAGAGACAAGGGCAATGCATGGTTACCGGAAAGTGCGCAGAATCGGCATCGGATCTCAAGGTTCAGTTGGCCGGAGAATGAGGCCGGGAAGTTTTGACGGCGAGCATGGTACCGGTTTCCGGCGAGGGTAGAAAGAAAGAGGGATGAAGGAAAGAGAGAAGGAAAGGGAATAAAGTCTTGTGATATGTAGTGAGTGAGTGAGAGAAGGGAAGGGGAGAGAAGGAAAGGGGGTGGGGGTGGATTTGTAACTTTTTTTTTTTTTGATTGGGGGGTTAGCCTTTGTTAGATTAGGTAACACACACACCCATGCAGGGTATCCCAGCACAGCCGGACTAATCCCTGCATCGCCACGGGGCATGAAAGCGAACACCACACACCAGGCACACTTGCCTAGCACGGGCCACCACCGGCTGGCCACCAAGGCCTTAATGGGTGGATTTGTAACTTAGGAAAACTTGAATTGACTCATTAAGTCATTACTCACTTTCAATAGTAATTTATTGAAATAATTTTAAAAAGAAAGTGTTTCTAGCTTTGCAGTGATGGTGCTACTCTTGTGGACTTTTGTCTTCTTACCAGTGTTTTAAAAAACGCTAGACATTAGTCGGGCGGATAGCCGACGTTTAAGGCCCAGAGGATTAATCGGAGTCTCGGACGCTTAAGCGGTTTTGTATTTTGTATTTTTTAATAGCAAATGAAATATATAAATAAATTTATATAATGTATTATAATGTTCCAAAATAGCAAATATACTTCAAAAATAAATAAAATGGTCAATTACTATATTCTTAGAAATAAAAAAAAACAATTTGAAATAAACAAATTAGATTCTTACGACGTCCTCTGTAGGTCTTTCTGCGTTTAGAAGATTGTTGTCGAGATCATCTTTGCGTTTTGAGTTTAGGTAGGATTTGATGTATTTTGATTTTTTTTTTTTAAAAAGAAGACTAATCAGGCCGCCCAGTTGCACCGCCCAGGCGCCGCCCATTTCGCTTAGACGGCCGTTTTTCACACTAGCCCCTAGGTTGAACGATTAGTGAAAAATTGGAACGGTGAGCTAACGCCTAGCGCCGTGACTCCACCTAGGCGACGTTTTTTAAAACATCGTTTCTTGCCCCCATCCTTAACAACAACAATTTTATTTCTTTTCACTGTTTTGGTGTATATTTTTGCTTCGCTATGATAACTTATCGAGTGTTAGAGAATTAGTTTTCCTGCCTAGTTGGATGTGGTCTCTAACCTAAGCTCGGATCTTCAAGCTGTCAAAGTGACCAGACAATGTGTTACAATGCAGAGTTGTAGAGTTGCAGCATTTAACATGCACCGAATGCTTAATTTTTAGGCCTCTTTGAGGTACTTAACATTGTGCTAAAAAAAATTAGAATTATGTTTAGCTAGTAAAATATAAGAAAAAATACTCATTAGCCTTAAATTTAAAAAAAAAAATTCCCACACACAAAAACATATTCTAAAATTCTCATCAACACACCGAGGCTCTTAGAGATATATTCTCACTGACAAAGTTTTTAACTTTTTGTGTTTTATTTCCTTACCAAACTACCCCTATCTCTATCTCTCGTCTCTTTCTCCCACTCGCTCTCTTTCAGATCTTCTCCCTCTCTCTCTCTCTCTCTCTCGACCACAATGCTCAACGGCGACAACGTCACCGATGAAGCCAACGATCCATCAACGTTGATGCTGTTCAATGACACCAACGCCTCGACGACACCAGCACACTTCGGCGGCTTCGACTACGCCACCACCGTGGCCTCCACCCTCGACGACGGTCGCCGCTTCATCCCGGACTCCTCCCCTCACCCTTCTCAATTGTCATCCTTAACCAAAACCCTAACCCCAATCCCCCCAAATTCCCCAAACCGCCAGTCTTTTCCAGCCGTCGTCCAAGTTCGAGTTCTAGATCCGTGACTCAGGGACCCACATGGCCTGCCTCCATTTCCAGAGCTTCAATTCTATGGTCAGAAAGAGGCCTCTGATTTACAGGTGGATCGGCGAGGGCTTCATCACGACTACCAAGGGGCAGACAACATAGGAGATGGGAGAAGACATCTATGCAAAACTGTAAAGGATTTGATTCAACTAGCACGATGTGAGTCAAACTGTTTATCACTTGAAAAATTGTATGGTTCAACTTTGGATTCGTCTTATGTTCATCTCCTTGGCCGGAGCGGCAAAACTGTTCGACTTCGACCGCAAATGGCTATTGATGCCATCTGATTCTATATCAACTTGTAGGCGTTCAAGTTTAGTTTATAATAAGCCAAAAACTATGATCCCCAAGGTGATCAATTTTTTCTGATAGAGATAGGTGATGATCAATTGAAAAATCTATTCACAATATTCAATGTTAACATCGACAATGGTGGTGGTTTGGTGGATTTGAATAATTGTGGTTGATGCCATTGTTGGTTTAAGTATAGCTATGCTAGCCCAGCACTACATAGATTTTTGATTACCATCACGGTTATGTTGATGGTTTATCACTTTATTACCACTATATATCTTTGTTCTATGTATCTTATTGTTAACTTTGGAGTTGAGCAGTGCTCGTGTGTGCGTGTATATATATGCTTGGATATGCATACAGTTAAGTTCAAGGGTCATACTGCCCTTAATTAGAGGTCATAGACTTTAATAGGTGGTCATATTGCCTCTAATAAGGACATGTTATAAGTGACTAAAACACACGATTAAGTTCAAGGGTCATACTGTCCCCAATAGGAGGTCATACTCACCCTAATAGGAGGTCCTACTGAACCCAATAGGTGGTCATACTGCCCCCAATAGGGACCTATTATAAGTGACTGAAGCACACAATTAAGTTCAAGGGTCATACTGCCCCAATAGAAGGTCATACTAACCCCGATAGGTGGTCATATTGCCCCCAATATGGATCTGTTATAAGTGACTGAAGCACACAGTTAAGTTCAAGGGTCATACTGCCCCCAATAAGAGGTCTTACTGACCCCAATAGGAGGTCTTACTGACCTCAATAGAGTGGTCATATTGCTCCCAATAGGGATCTGTTATAAGTGACTGAAGCACACAGTTAAGTTCAAGGGTCATACTTGTCACACCCCAATTTTCGAAGGATAAATTTTTAAAAATTTGGACGTGATATAACTCAAAATCTTAAATTTCAAAACCTACTCAACAACTTCCAAAACTAAAAACAATACTGGAAGTGTACAAGTTAACAAACTTGTAAATCGAGTTAAACATTAATCCTACTTAATTACATGAACTTCAAAAGTTTAGTAATAATTAAGTCGCTCACATGAGCTTAAAACAATTGTCATAAGAAAATAACATAAAGTGCACAGAAACTAAAATCCTGCCACTATGCCTCCGCCTCAACCCTGCTGATCAACACCTGCAGGTCTAACCCCTACTCCAGAAAATGGTGCATCGGGTTGTAAACAACAAATCTGGTAAGCTAAAAAGCCCGTATGAGTAAATCCTAAAATAACTCAAAACTTCTACCAACAAAGTAACACATGAACAAATGAGAACAATAATTAATTCTACCAAACCAGCAAATTTACAAAGATAGAAAGTGATAATTCCTGCATTAACAACTTAGTTCACGAATCGCCTAAAAGCAATAGAATTCAAAAGAAATAACTAAGAAAACACAACAATTCAAATCACACAAAATCATAATGAATCCTGCAAATGCATAGTTCATGAATTCTATTAAAATAACACAATTAAGATTTAAGAATCTCATGCGGATAATCGTAGTTCAGGAGATACTCAAAACAAAGAAATCAAATAACAACACCTAAGAACATCACACAATCATTTATCTACTCTTACTTATGAGTTCACCAACACTTAGTCATCCCCCATAAGTAACCAAACAAACGCGTACTGACAAGACCCACCCCGAAAACACCCAGAAATAATAGGCAAGTCTTGCGGGGTCCACTCTTAAAAGAGATTATGCCGAAATTTCGACATAACCTCCCCTAAAAATGGACAACCCATCCTGAAAAGAAACTGAACACTTCAACTATAATCAACAACCACCACTCCAGGAGTCCTTCACTCCCCATAACAATACCCAAAGTCATAGCAGTACTTAACCACCAAACCAAATATTCAACATTAATTAACATGAACAATCAACCAAGTTTAAGCTCTCTACTTGAGTCATAACCTAAAGAAAAACACTTCAACTTAATTTACATTATCCCATGGTTCTCAGAGCACTAAGGGAGGAAAATAAAACAACTACACATAGGTTGACAGATAACCTACGGTCAGCGATGAGCAGCGGGAAAACTATGCCTCTACTCCTAGTGAAACCGAACAGGAGCTCTGCAAGCTGGGCATTTGAAAAACAAAGGGCCCAGGGAAAAGCATTTAAAAACATTAGCGTGAGTGGACGAAAAATAAACTAATTAGTATACATTCGAAAATAAAATAATACAAAATCACTTTATATATATATATGCTTTTCCAATTATACGAAATTTAAGAATTTCTATGCATGCAATTATTATAATCTCAACAAAATTCACGCTAGCCCCGCTAGTCATAAAGCAATGAGAAAAATAAACGGATTCCTCATATAAGAAACTTTCAAAAATAATGGACTAGCCCCGCTAGTCAAATTAACAACTCAATAAAATATCCTATATGGCCATATAAGTGAGTCTCCCAGACTCTATTGCCTCCCAGGCATAGTACTCCCATACTCCCTGTACCTTCACGTCGAGTTGACGGAGAGGGTACAGGGCTTGCGTGATGCCGCCGGCAACATCACATCACCCGAAGGCGGAAAGGGCTTGCGTGACCCCACTTGAAACATGGGTGTCACATCACCTCGAAAGGTGGAACGACATACTAGCATTGACATCATATATTTTCCAAGAATATGACATAAGGAAAAATATAAATCATATGAGTTTCCCCGAAACTCATAAATAAAACATAAGTACGATTCCCAACCGTACTTGGAAAAATTCTAAGAGCAATATAGTTAATTAAAATTCAACGGGTCTCACACGTTAACATACTTAAAATAGATTAACTCAAATCATTTTCAAGATCCATTCAAAGGAGAAATAATAATTTCAACTCAGAAAATTATTGATGATTTTCTAAACAAATCATGCATGCATACTCCTTTAAAAATAAAATGTCCACTCACAATATATGCGGCTAAACCTGACGTCGGTCGGAGCCTTCCTCACGTGGTGTCTCCTCCCGTCCTGTACCAAGAAAAGATTTAAGGCTCGACAATAAGAACACGCCTTTACCAAAATACAAAAGAAAACACCCTAGCATTGCCCTCACTCGCCCAAACTTTCCAAACTCTAGCAATAGCCCTACTTGATCACCAATTCCCTTCAATCCGACAAAGAGCTCGTGAATATTATGATAAATCAAACTAAGGAACCTCCGCAATTCCTCTCCTCTACCAGCCACTTCCAACCTCAAAATCCCTAATTCCAAACAACCATTAACATAAAAAATCAGTATTTATTCCTTCTAGAACTCCTCCACTAATCCTCAAAACACCACCAAAATCGGCAGTGGCCACCGGCAGTGGCGGTCCACCGCCGGCAGTGGCAGTCAACCTCCACCGCCAAGTCAACTCCGACCAAAACCCACAAAGCACACATCAATCCCTTCCTCTTAACAAGCTCTACAACAATTAAAACTAGCACAAACCCTAGAAATCAAAGACTTGGCCGGAAAACACCTCACAAACTCAAGAACACTATAAATCCGATTGGCCTTTACCTTAAATCGAGCTTCCTCTTGTGGGTGGATGAACAACCAATAGAGGAGCTTCAAAACCCCCCAAAGATTTCTCGGATCGGAGACCGGAGAAGGGAGTTTCGGCTTAGCAGACCGGTGGCCTTAACAGCGCTATCACGAGCTGCTGCCGGCGAGACAAGGCTGGCTACACCCCTAGGAACGACGGGTGGTTTCCCAGCTACCGAACGGAACTGGTGCGGTGACCAGGAGTGGCCGGACGGTGGCGCTCCGTCAAGGTGAGTCGGACGGGTTCGGAAGGTCGGGCTCGGGGAGAGAAAATAGAAAGTGGCTGCGTTCTGTTTTCTTCCTTCTCCTTTCCCTAATAACCGGGCCTCACTTTATATACCCAAGTCCACATAAAAAAAAAAACCTTATTATTTAGCTAGAACTTTTACCTACGAACTCTTATTCGGGTAACTAAAAATCTATGAACTCGACTAAACCACCTCTATTAAGGATAGCATAATAAATTCCGAATTGATTAGCTACCAATAAAACGGAAATCACAAAATAAATTACTTACTAGGTTCGGGGTGTATCACGTACTCATGGGTTCGTCAACACTTAGTCATCCCCCATGAAGTACCGATAGACAGACTAGAGCTCTATACTGACCGTAACCAATCACCCGGCCAAGGCTTGGTTCCCGGTCCACCACAAAGGCTCATAATCTAATACACACAATCACCACTAAGACACACACATCCACAACTAATGCACATAATCACCACTAAGTCACCATTCCACAACTAATGCACACACTCACCACTAAGGCACACATAACCACAACTAATGCATACAATCACTACTAAGGCACCATTCCACAACTAATGCACACACTCACCACTAAGACACACACAACCACAACTAATGCACACAATCACCACTAAGACATCCACATGATCAGAAGTTCATTTAAAAGATTATGGAAAGATAAAAACCGAAATAAATGTAAAAATAGAGGGACAAATCTCAAATTAAAAAAAATGAGGGGTATAACTGAAATAAAGAAGAAAAATGGAGGGGCAAAACTTAAATAAAGGAAAAATCTGAGAGAGTGACAAAACTGAAATAAAAGAAAAACACAAAAATAAAATTGGTAGTCCACTGTTCACGTGAACAATAAACCCCTCTTCGCTTAATATATAAGATAGAACGAGTCAATGACAGGCTTGAATTTTCAAATTTCCAGTTACCCCAAAATTTTGTTGTCATTTTTGGGATGTCCAATCTTCAAAACCCGTATGGGTCAAGTGCAAAAATTCCTAAGCTGCTTAATTCTCTCTCTAGCTGAGACTCTGAGAGGCCCTTGTTCCAAGTGAACTTTTGTTTTGTCCGTTTTAGTCCTCCTTGATCTTGATTGTTCTTACCAGTTCTTCCTTCCGTTCCTTATCTCCTTTCTTTTGGACTCTTGGACCTCATCTTTACTCTCTTTATTTTTTTCTTTTTTATCTTCTCTGTTTTTTACCTGTCTCTTGCTGTTTCCTTTGGTTTACACCTGTCCTGTTCTTCATCACATATTGGTTCAGCTTCATCTCTTAAGAACACCTGTTCATTTTCTGTTAATTCTTCCTCCGTTTCAAGCCTAATCCAGTTTCTACTTCGTCCGCGTGTCCCTTCTAGTTTCTTCTTCTTCTTTATTTAACTTTAGTTGGTCTGTAAATTTTCTCTTCCTTTTCTTTTCCACCTTTCCGAAACCCTAGTTCTCTCATGGCTGTCCACCCCCCTCTCCTATCTCCAGATCACCTTCGCGAGCCTGTGCACCCAACTCTGGAGTGTCCAGGTCACTTTGGTGATCTTTTCCTTAAACTAAAACCCGTTAATCTTGAAGTTGATCTCGATGAAACCAAGTTAGTTGGCTTTGTCATCTCTGATCGTCCCCTTAATGCTCCAACTGTTATCAGAATTCTCCTCCAAGCTTGGTCTGTTATAGGTCGTTTCCATATGGAACCTCTTCGAGGAAAAAATTTATTTTCCATATCTGCTCATCTGTAGCTGCGGATCAACTCATGGAGCGTGGTCCTTGGTCTGTTAGGGGGTGCAGTGTCTCCATACACCCTTGGCCGCCTCGTTGTCGTTTGGAAGATATCCTTGTACACCTCATTACCTTCTGGATTGAGGTTCATGGGCTTCCAGCGGTCTTCATGACGGAAGAAAACGCTTGATCCATTGGATCAGAAGTGGGTCGGGTAGTTGGACTGGATGATCCACATCAGTTGATTGTTTGGCGAAGTTATCTGCATATTTAAGTAGAGCTGGACTCTAGGGCTCCACTGTTACCCGGATTTTGGTTTAATCATATGCCAACTGAAGCGGCATGAGCTGAAATTAGGTATGAACGCCTTTCTGATTGGTGTTTTCGGTGTGGTCGTCTTGGCCATACCATCTCTCATTGTCAGTTAATATATACCTCATCCTGCCGCTGAAAGAATAGGTTCTTGGAATCGTATTCCTTCACCTCGACGTCCAATTGCACCAGAATTATTAATTTTTCAACAAGACAACTCTCCACAGCAAGATGGGCGACGTCCTCGATGGTCGGATCGGGGTCGTGATCGTCGAGTCCCTTCTGCCACTTCTGCGTTGCACTTCACGGACATGTCGCAACCTGTCCAGCTAACACCTGTGAATCCGGTGCCGGTGACAGGGGAAATCATTCATGCTTATCCCATGCAAGGACGTTGGCAACCTCCCACTAATTCCTTGCCAAATGTTACTTCTATGCCAATCACATCGGCACAGGTGGGTCCTTCAAGTTCCTCTAAAGGGAAGGAAATATTAGCTGAGCTGTCCTCCCTGTCAGTTCCAAGTACTGCAGATTATACCCTCCCTCCTGACGTGTTCGATATGCAGCTTGCTATCTCTCTGTCACTTGCTGAAATGGCTGATGCAGATATGCGAGATCAACCCGGTTCTTTGGGCTTTATTACAGAGGAGGTCCACACCAAACAAAGAGCAGAGCTTTGTTTTCTTATACAAATGGGCCCGAGGTCTGATCCAGCAACTCTCCAACATCTTTTGGCCCAGCATGAAGAGATTTTGGGTCCTTCTTTGTCTACTTCTCAACCTGAGGTGTCGATGTTTTTTGTTGCCCCTTCTATTCCACCAATTCATATAGAGAAATTTTAAATACACACCCCTAATATCTTAATACACACCCCTTATTTAATACACCATTTATCAAGTTTTTTATTTCAGTATTATACTTAATACACATCCTAAACTGCCTAAAATGTCATGAATTTATGAGATATTCCGTTATTTAATATAATTAATATATATTTACTATTTGGTATCTTTTTTTACATATTATTTTATCTAATTTTTGTTTGAAATTTGTGGTTAACATCGTTTAATTTATAATCAAATGATTATTATTATATCTCAACTTCAAATCACCAATACAAGTTTTTAAAATTCACAAGTTAGCACAAGTGTAGAAGTACAGTAGCTATTAAACATAAATAGCTAGTTATTCGATAAAACATGTCATAATAAAGATACAGTACTTGATAATATGATCTGTAAGATCAAACTATAGCTGATAAAGATGTAGTACTTGACAATATGATTTGTAAGATCAAACTAAAGCTGATACGGATATAAAAAAAAACAACCCAAATGAATTGTGGAGAAGAATTGAGGTTAGGGGAGAAGATGTGTTTTCGACTATTTTAGGGTAGAAGAGGTTAAAAAGAATACTTCTAGCATGATTTTTTTTTAATAATAGATATATGTTTTGGTTATTTAGTTTACCTATAAAATCTTAATAGAAATATAAAATAATGAAACGTGTATTAACAGAAATGTGTATTTAAAATTTCTCATGTATGCACTCAGAATGAGAAGCATCCATCTCCCACTCTGCCCCCATTCGATGGTTTGGATTTGGTGGTGTTGTAGTTCTTAATGATCAATTGGACAAAGGATCTAAAGATGAGTCGGTAGATGTTCAGACTTGCTCCAGATCCGTTCCGGTGACGGTGCCTCCTCTTCTTCCAATCGGCTCTCTTAATAAGTTGGCACAACAATTCCGGGAACTTCATCTGAAAAGGCGTTTTCAAGAAATTATTGATGAGAATCTTAAATCAGTGCAGCGTCTTCGATCTTCTATTTCGGTGGACCAATCTGAATCTCTTTCTCCTCGAAGTTCTCAATCGGGTCCTGTTCGTAAGGCTCGACGATCCAAGATTGGGCCTTGTCCGACTGGAGCCGGGCGTGGTCGTGGCAAGCGAGGTCGTCCACGGAAAACAGTTCCCGATTTTTCTCAATTAACAAAGGAGGTCCCGGTTTCTATCTCTGT
This sequence comes from Fragaria x ananassa, assembly GCA_034370585.1. Lineage (NCBI taxonomy): Eukaryota > Viridiplantae > Streptophyta > Magnoliopsida > Rosales > Rosaceae > Fragaria > Fragaria x ananassa. The sequence continues at coordinate 22,963,000 of CP139766.1, forward strand.
TGATCTTGTTTTGACTGTTTCTATGGATACTACTTCAGTCCCTGTTTCGATTTCTGTTCCTACTGTTACAAGTTCGGCTGATCCACCTGTCTCGAATATAAATTCGGCAATGGAGTTTTTTCCTGGTATCTTTATTGCATCTTCAAATGTAGAAACTAGTGTGGACTTTCTCACTCTAGCTATCAATGGCAATGGTGGCTGGCCTACAGCTACAGGTTCTCCATGAAAATACTATCATGGAACTGTCAGGGGTTGGGGTCCAAACTGACAGGGAAGCATCTGCGTCGACTTCAACGCAAGCATGACCCTTCTATACTTTTCTTAATGGAAACACATCAACACGATGAGGTTGTACAAAAGTGGCGGTCTGACTTGAAGTTTTCTCACCTTTTTGTGGTCTCTGCTTCTTCTACTTCGGGGGGAGGATTAGCCTTGTTTTGGAAGGATGATGTTCAAGTCTCGGTTGTGCATAGTACTTCTAGTTTTATAGATACTAGTGTTCTGTTTGTTCAAGAAAATTTTCTTTGTAAAATATCTTGGATGTATGGAACGCCTACTATAAATAAGAAGGTGTGTTTCTGGTATGCTATGTCTCGGTACTTTTCAGAAACTCATTTACCTTGGATTTTGATTGGGGAATTCAATGATGTTTTGTGGAATTATGAGAAGTGGGGGGGGGGGGGGGGGGGGGGGGGGGGGGGGGGAGGACTCCCACCAGCTAGGTGGAGAATGAATTTGTTTTTGAAATTCATTAATCACCGTAAAAGTGCTAGATTTGCTCTTTAATGGCCCTGCCTACACCTGGTTTCTATTCCATAGAGGGGAACTGTATATTAAGGAACGATTAGATCGAGCCCTTGGAAACAATGCATGGAGTTCAGTTCAACCTCGCTCCCAAGTGTTTCACTTACCAAAATTGGGATGAGATCATCGGCCTATTCTGCTAGATACTTCTCCTTTTGAAAACAAGTCTCCTCCGATTTTTCGTTTTGAGCATATGTGGGTGACTAATGTTGATTGTGGTAATGTCATTCGTAAGGCTTGGAAGGAAAATTTGTTGAAATCTGCCGCTCAAACATGGATCACTAATTTGGCTCGATGTCGAGTTAATCTTAAGGACTGGTCAAAGCACACTTCCCCTCAGTTTCAATCAAAAACTACTCATCTGCTGCGTCAATTAGATGACCTCTATATATCCCAAGCTACTGCAACTCAATCTCCTTCAGTTGGAACTCAGATTGCTTCAACAATTGCTGCCATTGATGAAAGTTGGAGGTTAGAAGAATACTATTGGCACCAGAGGTCTCGTGTTAATTGGCTTCAAGTAGGTGACCAGAATACCAGCTTTTTCCATCAAACAACCATTCAAAGAAGACAATTTAACAAGATTCTTCGGCTCAAGAATGATTGCAACCCATGGTTAGATAATGAATCAGACATCATCTCCCACTTGAATTCCTACTTCGTTGATCTTTTTACTGCAACTCCTATTTATTCATTGAATGCTGTGCTGGCCTTTGTTGATCAGGTTGTTACAGCTGAAATGAATAATGAGCTTCTTCTTCCAGTTACTATTGATGAGATAAAGGATGCAGTGTTTGACTTGGGCGGTTTGAAAGCTCAGGGCCGGATGGCTTTTCGGGAGTTTTTTATCAAACTTATTGGAAGATAGTCAATCCGATCATTTGTGCAGCTGTCTCTGATACCTTTACCACATCTTCCATCCTACTGGAACTAAATAAAACCTTTTTGGCTTTAATCCCTAAACAGAAAAACCCTTACCTTCCTTCTCATTTTCGGCCAATAGGCCTTTGCAATTTTTCCTACAAGATTATTGCAAAGGTAGTAGCTAATTGTCTGAAGCCTTTGATGCCTCTTCTCATCATTGAAAATCAGTTAGCCTTTGTTTCAGGAAGACAAATTCAGGATAATATCATTGTTGCTCATGAGTTATTCCATTATTTGAAAGTGCAACGATCTGGTGAGTCTGGAAGCTTTGCTCTTAAGCTGGATATGAACAAGGCTTATGACCGCGTTGAGTGGTCTTTTCTTGAGGCCGTTCTTCTTAAAATGGGATTTGCTGGTGGATGGGTCTCTCTTATTAAGCAATGCATTTCTACAATATCTCTTTCAGTATTGGTTAATGGAAAGCCAGGGGTGTTCTTCAAGCCTACCAGAGGTCTTTGTCAAGGGGATCCTCTTTCTCCTTTTTTGTTCCTGTTCGTGAACGATGTGTTGTCTCAGATTCTCTGCAAACTTTCAATGGTTAACATTCTTCAGCCGGTTCAAATTGGGAACTTGGGGCCAAAGGTTAGTCATTTGTTCTTTGCAGATGATTCATTGTTCTTCCTACGAGCTACTATCTTTAATTGTGTAGTTCTTTCTGATGTCCTTCACCATTATTGTTCTGCATCTGGTCAGATTATCAATACAATGAAGTCTAGCCTTTACTTCTCACCAAATACTCATCCCCACATAGTGCAATTAATCAGTTACATGTTGAAGATGAAAGCAGTAAAAGATCCGGGGAAATATTTAGGTTTACCAACCATTTGGAGTTGTTCAAAAGTTTCAGCTCTTGAGTATATTCGAGACACTATTTTGAAAAAAAATTCAAGGTTGGAAACAAGGAATTCTTTCTCCTGCTAGCAAAGAGATATTGATAAAGGCAGTGACAACTTCCATTCCTGCTTATCCGATGGCATGTTTTAAGTTTCCGAAAACTTTGTGCAATCAGATTAATTCAGCTTTAGCTCGTTTTTGGTGGACTAATACTTCAGATCAGGGGGTACATTGGAAAGATTGGAATAGTTTGGAAGCTCCTAAATCTGTTGGCGGTTTGGGATTTCGAAGTTTGGAGTCTTTTAATTTGGCTCTTTTGGAAAAACAAGCTTGGCGTTTAATACATTCTCCTACTGATGGTGCTACAAGCTCGCTACTTCTCCAATACTAGTTTCCAGAATGCTCACAAAGGAGGAACTCCTTCCTGCATTTGGTCCAGTTTACTTGAAGGTCGAAATCGCCTTTTTCAAGGTACTAGTTGGAGAATTGGAAATGGTTGTCTCACTGATATGTGAAATGACAAATGGCTGCCACAAGCTTCATATTCCCTTGCATCATATTATGGTCAACAATCTTCATTGATGGTCAATCAACTCATTACGTTGGATCCTCCCTCTTGGAACTTAAATTCTGTAGCTCATATTTTGTCTGTTTCAGACCAAGCGGCGATTCAGACGATTCCCCTCATTGATACTGACAATGAAGATAAATTGATTTGGCCGCATCAACAATCAGGTTCTTATACAGTCCAGTCAGGGTATCATTTAGCTCAGGCAACTGTGACTTCAGCTCCTAAATTAAAAGCTTCTTCTTCACATTATGCCTGTGTATCTTGTTGAGTCTTTTAATAACCATTTTGAAGTCTGAACCTGTAGGTCAGAAAGCGAATCCAACTTTGCGTTCTTAGGGAAAACTCCAAGCAGAACCAAGAGAATCAACGTGTTATATGGTTTCGGAAAGGAAGTAGTCGTCGTAGAGATGTATTGGGTCGTAATTTAGGAGTGAAAGCGATCGAGTCATGTTAAAAAATAAAAAAACGACGTTTTAAGAACATGGTTAAACATGGTGAATAACATGAGTTAAACATGTAACGCAGCGGGAAATACGGGAGGCTAACAAGCGTTAAACCTTATAAATAATGGAGAGCTTACAAGCGTAAACTCATAGATAGAACTCTGAAATTGAACCAGAAAGTAAGAGAAAACTCTTAAGTTTAATTGATTGATTAATTGAATAATAGTTGAATTTAATACAACATAGAGGGTGTTTTTTATATAGACTCCTGACTAAATCCTATTTAGAATAGAACTAGGAAATAACAAAACCTATTAGAACTAGAAATCCTATAATAATACTAAATGTTGAATCATAATATCAAACCGACATCTTTTAGCCTAAATCTGACGGGGTTTGTCTTGTAGATCTCGTCGTTCCTATTCCGAAAAGGTATCATGTATTCCAAACAGACGTTTTGGTCAAAATCTGCTCAAATCCGATACAAAATCTAGAATTTGTCTTTTACCTCGAGAATCTCGATATAACCAAAAGAGTAATTTACGGTTGATTCCATCATTAAGAAGTCTATTTGAATACCAATTTCCAATATTCAATCATTCTTCTTAATGTAACAACGCTTCTTTCGTTTCAAGATTCTTTGCTGAATTTGGCTAAAATCTCGTCATGCATCAAACTCCTCCACTTGAAAAGAACTTGACCCCAAGTTCATCTTGAATGAGAAACGAGAATATGTAAACGAGAAACCCAATACATTCGACAGTTGAACTTGTGGTTTATTAGCATGATCTGCTGCGAGCTCTGATGGCACAATCATGAACTCAACGCCAAAGATGAATTTGTCATAGGCAACTTGGACGGATTCTTCTGGGCACTCAAAATTGCATTCTTTAATGTCTTCTGGTTCAGAATGAATTACTTGAGGCTGTAAGCTTTCTTCCACATTGATAATCTTGTCAACACAAGCAATTTCTTCTTTAACCTGTTCTTGGATAATTTCTTTTGAAACTTCTTTCATTGGAAACTCATAGGCAATTTCTTGTGTAACTTCTTCCGTTGGAGATTCAAGAATAATTTCTTGTGGTGCTTCTTCTGTTGAGAATTCATGGATGATTTCTTGTGGAGTGATAGGAGAATAAAATGCAACGATTTTATAGTTTAACCTTTGCATTTAACTTAGCTATTTTCCTTTAAAAATATCGTTTTAACTTTGTTATTTTCTTAGGTACTTCGTGGAGCAAGATAATGCAAATATGTGCTCAAGTGGTGCAAGTAAGGATTCCAATACGAAGTAGAGATGTCAAGGATGGAGTTTGATTACTCACATGGTCAAAAATGTCATGGAAAGGCGATGGAACCTCTTCACCAAAACAGAAGCTGCAAACACAAAAAGCTGAAAACTGGTTTCTGCTTATTTTCTCCGGTTTTCAAGGCTTATTTCCATGCAGTTCTGAGAACGGTTTCACCAAGATGACTACTCATATTTGTAGAGGAGTATTTTTAGATAAATTGTGACTCAAGAATCATCCAAATCGGTGATGGCATCTTGGATTTATGAAGCGTCGAAGTTGGACAGAAAATCAGCAGTTCCGGGAAAGCTCTGCAGCAGTCAAGTTCGAGTCAATGTTTGGGCTAGATTTTGATAAGCTTTCTTGGGGGTTTTTGCACGATTTTGAAGAGTGACATCATTAATATAATTTTCCCAAAATCCAAGCCCAGATTATATGTGGAAGACATTCAAAAGATAGCCCAAACATTGATTCTAGTCAAAGAAGGAAACATAGTCTGAAAAGGAAGTTGTGAAGACTTGGAGACTACTTAAAGCAAAACCCTAATACCAGAACGACTCTAAGCCATCATATCGGAAGAGAGCCTTCAATTAGGGTTTCATGGTTTTGAAAGCATGATTAGCAACCTGATTTTGCCACTTGGATGCTCCTCCTCGATCTCTCTTGCAATTGTTGCTATTCAATTGAAATCCTTCTATTTGAGCTTGAGTTGTTTATAGCAGCAGTTATTTGAGCGAAAAGGCAATCCAAATATGCTCTTATAACTGGTTTATAGGCCATGGATAATTTAGTAGATAAAAGAGACGGGATAAACCCTCTCTATACCAATTAACACAGCGGGAAATACAGGGGGCTAATAAGCGTTAAACCCTAGAAACAATTGAGAGCTTATAAGCATAAACTTATATATAGAACTCTGAAATTAAACCAGAAAATAAGAGAAAACTCTTAAGTTTGATTGATTGATTGATTGAATAATAGTTGAATTTAATACAACATAGAGGGTGTCTTTATATAGGCTCTAACTTCTGAATAAATCCTATTTAAAATAGAACTAGGAAATAACTAAACCTATTAGAACTATAAATCCTATAATAATACTAATTATCGAATCAGAATATCAAACCGACATTTTTTAGCTTAAATCTAACGGGGTTCACTTTAGTGAGTCTTGTAGATCTCGTCGTTCTCATTCCGGAAAAGTTTCATACGTTCCAAACAGACGTTCTGGCCAAAATCTGCTCCAATCCGATACAAAATCTAGAATCTGTCTTTTTACTCAAGAATCTCAATATGACCAAAAAAGTAATTTACGGTTTTTTCATCATTAAGAAGTCAATTTGAATACCAATTTCCAATATTCAAATAATTCTTAATGTGACGACTCTTTCGCTTCGAGATTTTTTACTGAATTTGGCTAAAATCTCGTCCTACATCAACATGGTTACTCAATGTTGGTCAGTTTAGAAAAGAACGCTGTGGATAGAAAAGAGGTTATTCATATGAAACATCACAAATTGTTCTTTACGTTAATCCACAAAATTCAGTAAAGCTAGCTTCCCTAAATTCTTACAAATTGCAAATGCGCCCATACAAAAACCAGCAAAAATTCAAAGACAACAAACAGAACGAGGCACAAAATCATGAAATGGTAACCGATTAAAAACAATATAGAAGGTTCTGTCTCTAACATTCATGTTCCATACGACACAGAGGTCCGCATGAAATGAAAGTTGAACACAGATTTTCTCATCAAATCAAAGAACTTCCAAAAGCAAACGAACAAATAAACAATCCTGGCAAACTTCAAAACCAACATAGAAGAGCCAGAACCTCGGTCTCCTTTTTCGGCCAAGGTAGACTGAACAAAAGTTTCTGTCAGTCTAGTTTTCATCATGATTAACCATTGCAGATTAGATTGCAAGTCCGAAGAGAAGGAAAAGACAAAATAACAAAACCTAACTTCTTCACTATACATAAAACTGATAAAACAACTCCCTAAAATGTCTAGTCAGTGTGGGTTATGCTACAGTCATCTTTTATCCCATTAGATTCCTCTCTAATACTCAAACTCTTGCGACGCCGTTTGCACCAGCATAAATAATGAGGCATTCTTCCATCATTTCCAACAACCCAACTATGTTCTGCGACTTCCTCCAAAGTCATCCGTGATGCTGGGTCTGCATAACGAAACGTTAAAATCATGAACATACTGTGATAATGGCGGCACTGTCAGGAATCTGTAATTTTTAACATTTACATGTCACCAACCTTTGCAAAGAAGTCCTTCAAGTAGATTCTTCAACTGTGGGGTCATATTCTCTGGAAGTACTAAAAGGTTATTAACAATCTGCAGAGCAATTAAACAACCAATAAGATACAACATGGTCAATACAATTAAACAATGGAATTGAAGCATATAATAATAGAAATTTAGTAGTGTTGGTCCAAAAGGAATACTGAGATCCCCATACCTTGTCATATGTATCCTGCAGAGTATCTCCAAGGAATGGGTATTGTCCCAATACCATACAGTACAAAGTAACCCCCACTGCCCATGTGTCAGCAGCTTTACCGTGATAAGTTAGCCCTATAGATAATCAGAAAACATATGTAGAATAAGAACATGGTTGCAAATGACTTGAACTAGAATTAAATCCAGCTATCAAGGTTGTTTCATGATATTCAGAGATCTGACATTCCAAGTTGAAAATGAGGTCCCAAAATGGTAAACTTAAGAAAAGTCATAGCTGAGTCATTGGAACATTAGTTTTGCCTGTGTTTGAATGAGGTATATTTTTGCTAGGAAAATTCAGAATCAGATCATGTGAGATGGATTTGAATCTCGTCTACATTGTTAAAGGAGAATGTGCAACTAAGCCCAGAGGCCACTGGAAGACCTACTTTCCTGTTTTATTATTTTACTTAAAAAAAGAAAAAAAAAATTAAAAGATCTACAACATTCAGGTGCACTATTGTATCTTAGAAGAAATTCCAACCTAAACAACATTCAGGTGCAGTGAAAACAGGAGTCCCTGGAGATCGACGCAGCTCATCATTATCATCCTGCAGATAGACCATTACAGTGCCTTAAGTTTTGAAAAGAAGAAAAAAAAAATCCTATGTCAAAGTGGTCCAAGTGTCAGCAGTTCCATTACCTCAAAAACCTGGCTGACGCTAAAATCCCCAATCTTCACAGTACCATTATGACTAACCAGCAGATTATCAGGTTTGATATCACCATGTACTATGTTCTGTTATCAAAAGAAACACACAAAAATGTCACAAACCAATCACTGTGTATTAAAGGAAGCTTGTACGCGCGTGCGCACACACACACACAAACATATGGAAACAGCAACAACACTTCTGAAATATGATATGCATTAGAGCATAGAAGATTAAAACTTCAAAATATCAATCTTCACCTCCATGCTCTTACTAAATAAACAAACAGCTTCTGTATTGAATAGGACAGTGCACAACAACTACCTCTGCTCCACACCAGATACAAAGAGCCGTCTTAATCTAATATTAAATTCAATTCTTCATAGTGTTACCAATTTGAAATAAATTGCTTGCTTGTATTGGTGATATAAGCAACATACTAAAGCGAAATAAAAGACACATTGCAGGTATTACTCAAACCCCACACACATTGTCTTATATAACACGGAACATAGCCTTAAATTTTAAGCTAAGAGGTACTTGTTAACAATAGAATAATTTACTAAATCTTTTCAGTTCATGAGAGAGAGAGAGAGAGAGAGATAATAAAGCAAAATAAAAGACACATTGCAGGTATTACTCAAACCCCTACACAGGCTGTCGCTGTCTTATATAACACGGAACATAGCCTTCAATTTTATGCTAAGAGGTACTTGTTATCAATAGAATAATTTACTAAGCCTTTTCAGTTCATGAGAGAGAGAGAGGTACTTGTTATCAATAGAATAATTTCCTAAGTCTTTTCAGTTCATGAGAGAGAGAGAGAGAGTTCAGCCTAACATATACACAGAACCAGAATTAAATCATACATGATCATGGAGGTACATTAGCCCTCGAACTATATCCCGCAGATACTTTCTTGCAGTAGATTCTCCTAAGCCGCCAGGTGGACCAGAACCCTCACAGACCCATTTGCCTTCCACATATTCAAGAACTGAAAAGAACAACATGAGAAATGATTTGAGACTGGCAGTAACGCATGAGACCAGGACTTGACTTGAAAACGTTCAACACTACGCAAAACTAAAATCTTTTACTGAACTGTTCCGCAATCTTTAGTTAATCATTTCTCTCTTTTACAAAAATGGGATTTTAGTATCTCTCAGCGAAATTTAGATGTCAGATTAGTGGAGTCCAAACCAGATGAAAGGAGATTTCTCTTGCAAATCATTCCACAGATTCTTAATTAGTGGTGGATCAGATCCAATCTTTGCTCCAGCAAAGTTTATTTAGAACGTCAAGGCCCCAACTAAGCTGAAGATTTTGGGATGACTTGTGGCACACGGGAGGACGAATACATGTGATGTTCTTCAAAAGAGAAGAAGATGTTGTTCCTCTCCTCACTGTTGCAATTTGTTCAAAGGAGTGATTTGCTAAAAGTAAATCCTTCAGCTTTTGGTAAAGTGAAATAGGCCAGAAAAAGAAAACTTTGGGGTTGTGGGGTGCTGGCTGTAGTGTGGGTGGTGTGGATGAAAGAAATAAAATATTATTTGAAATCTATGGTGGGGTGGAGAGGGAACACCTGTGGGAGAGTTGAGTTTTGGGCATTGTATGGGCTACTACTACTTCTAAGGATTTTAGGGATTATAGTTTTTTTCTTCTTCCATTATTCTTGACTGGCAAGCAGTTGTAGTTTAAGCCCCAAAAGCCTAAGCTTTGAGTTAGCACTAACAGATGGGGTGCTAAGCCTCTACCCCTTGTTGCCCTCTTTAGCTATCTAAAGCAGACTCCTTGTCCACCTCCTTGTACATTGCTGTTTGTTTCGATAAAAAGCTGTTTCTTTCCCAAAAATAAAAAATAGAAAAAAAAATCCTCCTTGTAACACTAGGATCACAACATTGTATGGAGAGAAATTATGCCCTGGCAGTAGTTTCCATAAACTCTTTAAAGTAACATCTTTAATGTTTCTACTTTTATGGGCGTTTTATTGGGCTCTAGTTTAACTTTACCTAAAAATTCCAGTGTTGGGATCCATTTATTGAAAAAGTAAAATTATAGACAAGGGACTTGACAAGTGTCTAGACTTGGGAACAAGATTTAGAAATCCCTTTTCCCGGGGAAAGTTTGGAGCAAAATAACATTAATTAAAAAGAGAATGGGAGTTTTTAATTGTAACTGGGACTAACAAGAAAAAAAAAGAGGATATGAAAAAGTACCCATGTAGAAATGATCTGTGTCTGGGTCATCAATCACCTCAATGAGATTAACAATGTTAGGATGCTCCAACATTTTCATAATAAGAACCTGTAAGGTACAAAGAATGTAAGAGATTTAACATTCTCCTTTCAACTGAAAGAAATTGATATGTATAAGTACTAACAGATGAAACAAACAAATGGGGGGCGAGAGAGTATAACAATTATAAACCAGAGGAAACTGGTATATAAAAGATGCCAAACAAAAACAATAAAATAAGACATAATGCAGACCAAATGAAATAAAAGCGTCTTGATACACTGATATTACAACCAACAAAAAGAAACAAGAACCAATGACAAAGCTACTGTTCAAGATTCTCCAATAAGAACAGAGACAAAATACATACCTCACGAAGCACATCTGTCATAGCTGTCTCCGAAGGTGCAACCCGGAGTTTTAATAAATGAGATTTATGAAATGCCTGCAAAAGTCAGCATATATTATGGAAAAAAAAAAGAAAAAAAGAAGGAACCTTAACTATGTTACAATAATTAATAAAATTATAATCAACCAGAAGTGTTTTTCAGTATATTTAAAAAAAAAAAAAAGACCTTGATTTTATAGCAGACCTAATCTACAGTTTTGAAGTTGTCAACCAAAAGTTATTTTCCAAAACTTTAAGAGTAAAAAGAGGAAACATTGCAAATAGAAAAGCACTATAACTTGTCCCAAGTAAAAAAAGCTGATGCATCACAGTTTCCTGGCTCATTATCTTGATATTTCCTTCATTCATAACATCCAAGGTAGAAATTTAAGAATAAGAAATATCACCTTCAGTGCATAATACTTTCCATCTACAAGGCTTCGATACAAAACCTGTTTCACATCAACACAAAATAGCTAAACAAAACTTCACAGTAAGCAGCAGAAACAAACAAACAAACACTATCCATACCAAACTTACCACTTTCCCATAACTGCCAGAACCAATCTTACACTCCCGAACATACTCATTGACCATCTTATTTCCATCATCATCCTGAATACAAATGCAAAAGCGTATTAGTGGTTTAAGAAATTGGCTTCAAAGTGGACAGCTAAAACTGTCCAAAACAGTCTAGTTAGTTAGCAACTGATCACCAGAAAATTGATGCAACTTCAGTTTGTTTCCAAAATTATCGCACTAACAGCTTAGGACTAATTGACCCTTTAGTATGACATCAGAAGTAAGCCCAATCCCAGATATAATCATTATCGGAGAAAATACATAAAGCAGATCTTGCAAGTTTCAGGATGACCAGAAGGACTGATCATATCATACATAATTGAAAGAGTACCAAGCACCGTACCAAAATTTGAAACCCTTAAGCTTCTTGTGACACAATGACATACCTCAAAACAATCAAGACAAAATTAAATTACCTCGGTACGAATAACTTTGTGGGTTTCCTTCACAGGGTACTGCCTACATATCATTCCATTCTGTTCTCTGAAACTCAGTATTTCATCAGGACGTTTAGCACGACTTTCCTGCTCACTTACCTCAGCATTACCCATACTTGTAGCGTCATCATTATATGAACAATCATCATCATCATCTTGTAAATCATCTTCCAACAAATGCTCCTGTGAAGGGTGACTACTATAGCTATAACTGGGCTTCCTTTGTGGTTTGGGTTTGCTAGCAATTGAGAAACCAAAGCAACTGCAGCATCCCATCATTCTAGCAAGAGAGAAACTCTTATGGATCATTAGAAACTTGATGTGTGAAGTACTTACAATAGCTCCCGACCAAAATCAAATCTTTTTTTCCAAAACCTGCAGAACAACATACCAATTGTTAACTTTCACAATATTCATACAAAACACAAGCAAAAGACATGCATGTAATCCAAATTCCTCATATTCGATTACATATTTACAATTGTGTTTGGAAACCTGATTTTACAGAAGGAGGGGAGAGGGCTTTAACCCCGAGTCAGCTCTGCTATTCAAGTGGATGCCACTCAGCCAAATGAAAGAAAAAGCTTGCAATATTGAAACCATCACGATTCAAACACAGCATAGCGATGACTCCAGTTTTTATATATCCACTAATGCAGGCTCAAACCCACACCACCCCAACCAACAATAAGTTGACCTTGTCCTGGATACATACACAGAGGCACAGAATCTTAAATAATTAACAACAAATATATTAAAATCAGTAAAAACAGCAACCTATGTATAAATAATATAGATCAAATTCATACAAGGACAGGTTTGCGTGGAACTCTCAGACGCAATCAAGCAATTATGCCAACCATATCGTTTGAAATTTAAGCGCACCAAACAAAAGGCGAACAGTTCATTCCATTTAAATATACAATCATAATCTGGCTGTGAGTTACCTTGTTGATGAAAAATCCCAATAAAAACTTCATCTTTCCTCTACACGAATCAACCAACCATCAAACTTCAGAACCCAGAAGAAAACAGATGCAAAGAGCAACTAAACACCTAAAATTCAGAGAAACTAAAAACAAAAGTTTCAGAGAGAAGCATATGTATTGCTGATTGAAAATCCTAATAAAAATCCAATCTATCCTACTATAAAAACCAACCAAGCATCAAACTTCAGAAACACAGAAGAAAACTAACAGAAAAATAACTAAAACCCAAAAATTCAGAGAGAAGCAGATGCATTGCCGATTGAAAATCCCAATAAAAATCCAATCTTTCCCACTACACAAACCAACCAAGCATTAAACTTCAAAACCCAGAAAAACAAAAAAAAAACAATTAGAAACCCAAAAAGCCCAGGTGTTTCATATCAAACAAACCCTAATTTGTAACCAAATGAGAGCCAAAAACATTGAGAAGAACGAATTGAGCCTACCTGAGATGGAGATAAGGAGATGGCACAATCGCCAGAACTGAATCTAAGCGATTGGGGGTGGAAAAGGACAAGAGAATTTGGGAGCAAAAAATTTGGGGGAAAGTTGAATTGGGGGAGAGAATCAAAAGAAAAGGAAGCTGGGTTATTTGAGGAGTGTTTGCATATATAGGAAAGGGGTAGAACAGGGTCTTGAACGCAAAAGTCGGGTCTGGTTGCTTTGCTAGTCGTTCATCAAAGGAGAAGAAAGAGAGCGGAGAATGGTGGGTGATTGTTGACGGTTTTGTGTCCTTTTAGGTGTGATGGGGTTTGGGGTTAGGAAGTTGGGGGAACAAATGACACTGACACCAACACACTTGTGTACTATTTGCCTAAAAATGGTGAGGTTAACAGGAGGGTGCCACCCAGCACCCACAATGTTACTCGTTCATTCTTGTATTGGTAAATTTTTTCAATCTATGTAAAACAACCGTGATTGATGGGTTTGTATGACATTACAAATGTGTCTAATTGTATAACACATAAAAGCTTTTGAAGAAGTAAATAGTCATTACATGATCATTTAGTTGTTTCTTCAATCAATGATAGCCACACATTTTGTAAGATATGTTATACCATATGATATACCAGAATTTTCCTGATTATAATCGTCATCGTCTTCTGTACGTCGAAGTATACAGAATTTTTCATGATTGTAATCGTCATCATCTTCTGTACGCCGAAGCATACATGTACTTGAGTTGAACTTCGGATGTGAGTGAGACATGCTTATGTTTAGTTAGCTATCGCATTTTTTTTTTTGAGATGTAGTTAACTTCATTGAAAATCTCAACCCACTTCAGTACGGCTGTCAGATAAAGTCATTACTGGAAGTAATTCAACAGTTTTAAGAGATTATTCACGCACTTCTTCTAAGAAACAAACCTATATTAACCTAAGGAAACTTCTCTGATCCCAGAGGACAATGCAATATGTTGTTGCTGTCAAGACTCACCCCGAATTTCACCCTGAAACCAGAAGTAAATTATGCGGGGACCACCTCCAAGAAAAAGTTACCGAAAATTCGGCATAACCTCCCTTGAAAATGGACAGCCCTTCTTAATAATACATGCACACACTTCAAAAATAAAATCCATTTATAACCCTTTACTTCTGGAGCCTTCATGCTCCCCAAATCACGACATCTCCCAAATTTACTAACTTTAATAAGAAAATCTCACAACCAACAACCACAGTTCAGAACAACTCTATTTGAGAAGAAAGGAATTAGAAATATAAAAATGAGCGGAAACTATATGATTGACTATGTCTCATCTCCATATACGTCCGACCTCAACTATACTAACCTGCAAACTGGGTATTTTTAAAACGAATGGCCCAGAGGAAAACATTTAGAACGTTAGAGTGAGTGGACAAAAATGAATTTAATAAAAATATTTATGTTTTCCCAATTTAAATTTCCATAGAAAATATGTTGCATTCCTCAAGCGATTAATCTTTTATCCAATAAATATCGAGCCTCTTCAACTCATAAAAAATATATATCAAATTATGTATGTATTTACACACGCCCATACTCCCTATATTAATTAATAGATTTAAAATAATCTATATATGGCTATTACGTTTGCGTCCAACGCTCACGTCACGCTTTAATGCGGTGATACACTATGTCATTAAGGTGAACAGACGGGTGTATAAATATGCGTCCATACCCCCTATATGAATTAAACACTCATATAGGGCTACTACGCTTGCGTCCAACGCTCATGTCACACTATAATGCGGTTATATACTACGTCATTAAGGTGGACAGGCACATATGACTAGCTAGCATTTATATACATACTCTCCTTATAAATATATTATAATTTACCGAAAATCTCATTTTCTGTAACTCACCACAATGAATAAAATTATCAAATAAAAATGACGTCCAATGCTCCAACAAAATAAATTACTCAACAATAAACAATTGCATGCACATTATTTAAACCAAAAGTTCACTCACAACTTTAGGCATAAGCTCGACGAAATCCAATTCGCCACTCAAGTGAGGTCTCATCGAATCCTAACGCAATAATCATGCTTAGGACCCAACTTCAATTTCAGAAAATAATAATACTTAAATATATAACTCAAAACTCTTCCACCTAATCCACTACTCTTTACAGGGTTAAACTTATCGGATTCACACCAAACTCTAACCACAATCTCAATTCATTTATTTCAACATTCTAAAACAATAGTACGGGAAATTTAACGGCCGAATTCTACTCTAATTAACCGCCAAAATACCAAACTTTAAAAAATCTCAAACCTATCCAAAATTCCTCCAAACATTCCAAACTTCACATCATTAACCTCCCCTTAATATTCTACATCTAAAACCATAAAAATCCCTTTAACAGCGGCCCCGACGACCTCGCCTACCAAAATTTAGCACAATCTTCCTCTCAACACGCACAAACACTAATTTCAAGCCTAGATAGGGTAATCGAACCGAAATAGGAAATAAGCCATAGAATTTCAACTCCACATTTCTCCTTACCTTGCTCAAGAGGGAGGGAGTCCTTTGGAGGGATTTCTACATGGGAGGAGTGCTTTCCAATAAGCCAAGCTGCTCTTGCTATGGTGGCCGGATGAGGGAGCTCCGGCGAGAAAACCACCACGGCAGTCAGACATTTCGGCTGCATTTTCTCTCTCACGACAGCGCTAGAGAGGCTATCATCGGTCCAGGAAGATGGCTGGGTCGACGGCCATCCGTTTGGGGTCGGTGCGGCGGTTTGAGGCGGCGAACGGCCGGAAAGAAAATCTAGCAGAGAGAGAGTGAGAGAATCAGGAGGGAGGAGAGAGAAAAGAGAGAGAGAGAGAGAGAGAGAGGGAGAGAGAGAGAGAGAGAATGGTTTGGGCTTTTGCCCAACCGGTCCAACTCCTTATTTTCACCAAATAAAAACCCAACTCCAAATATTAAACACCCCAAAAATAATATCCCAATAAAACTTACCACTAGCTAAAATTTACTATTTTTACCGTTTTCAAATATTTCTCCTATGAATAATTTCTCCGAAATAATCGTCCATTAACCCCCCTCTAGGGACCTTTGAAACTATAAACTCATTTATGAAGAAAATAAAACTCTTATTAACACCAAACTAGTAAATAAAATAAATATTTAAGAGTCGGGATGTGACAGTTGCATTACTGATTTCATCACATTTGCGTGCAATGACTGATAAACCCCGTTTAAATAGACAAATTCAAATGATGTTGACTCGACGTCGGTGCTTCGAAGTGCCAACAAACAATTGGCGAAGTTGGGTTGGAGGAAGAGGATGTGCATCTTAACAATGAAGAATCAAAGTTGAGATATTGGAAAAGGATGAGAGGGATGGGTATTCTGAAATTGAAGGTGTTTTGGCCACGATCCTCAGCAGAGGGTTGAGAGGTACTTAGCGGTACCAAAAGTGAATAAATTGGTATGGATGCGGGGCGTGCTACCTCGCGGACGAGGAAAGTGATGTGGGGTGTGTCGGGTCTTGACTTCTTGATCAAATGAAGAGATTCCGGTGCCACCTCGCTGACGAGGAATTACAAGCATAGGGCGATTCGATACTCACAGTGTCGCGAGCAGAGCAACCAAGGAGGGATCGAAAGTGATCGGAGTAAAGTCCGAAAGGGCTCTGAAAAACCTAAGGCGGCGACGACGCTTAGGGTTAGGGTTTCGAGAGACTCAAAGGTTTGTTTAACTAGGTTGAAGGTTTTTGTATTGTTGAGTTGTTTGGGTCTAAAAGTTGTGTGTGAGAGATTCTTTTATATAGTGGCTCGCCTTCCGCCAGAAGTAATTACTTTCCAAGTTGGACTCTGAAACCAAATATCATAAGGATACTGCTTCACCCATGCGAACCAACCATATGCGTGACGCGTGTTCATCTGGCACGACACACTTCGCATAGGTCACTGCCTCCGCGCTGCTCAACTGTAAAGCCTTATGCGGACTCATTAAAAATGTCTTTACCCCGCAGGGTGTCACAATCTTTGTGGAAACCAATCTCGCGTAGGCCGCAGACTCAAACCATCCCCCGAGCTCTTGAAGCTTGCTTCCATCTCGCGCGCCCTTGAAGCTCATGAGACTTAAAAGGCTTTTACATTAAAAGGGCCACATAGATTAGCCCAAAGTATGTTAAAGACTTGTAAGAGTCTTCAACGATAAATGTGGCGCATGCAGATCACGTGCATGCGGACTCCGCCTATTGCTTTTTCACGAAGTCTCCTACGCGGAGCCATCTCGCCTCAACATACTTCGCCTCGCCTAGATGTATTTCACTCCCACGTGAAGTGTCACCTGGCCTAGCCTAAGCGAAGTCCATTTCTTTAATTTCACGCGATGTCCATTCTGCATGCGAACTCTGTCATCCAGCTCGCGTGATCTCACTGGCGGACCATTACTTGTAAACCTAAAGAATTTGGGCTCGCAGGTGTGATGTGGACCAAGATTTAATTAATATTCACATAGACATTTACTGTCTAGTAAAATATTAATTTGGGCGTAAACAGAAGGATTAGGAGAGATTGGAAGAAGTGGTATGGGCAGAAGAGGAAATCAAAAGCAAAAGGGAAATGGCACCTGCCGTTGTCGGGGCAGACTCTACTACAAGAAGGGTAGAAGCTCCCCTTAATCTCAAGCCAAAGGATCCATACCAAAAAACTGATCTAAATCTGGCAAGAGAGAGGGGAACGAGGAGCAAATCTAGATTTATAGAAGTTTTAAAGAAAATGTAGACTTTCTCTCATTATTAGGAAAAACATTTGCGCTTTAAGTAGGTTTCTCTCGGGGTTCGGTTGCTATACACATTTGTTTGGCATACATCAAGCCGTTAACCATCCAATCGTTTAGCAATTCAAAATTCAAAACTCAAAACTATCGGACAGCTCACGGCTTGATGTATGATATACACATATATACAGGGTTCTAAAAGGTGCCACCTTGCCCCACCTAGGCTATAGGCAGAGCTAAGCAGCCCTGATTTCCTCCAAAGCATTTCACTTAGGCGGGAGTCGCCTGGGGACCGCCTAGGTGGTCAAGGCGCCGCTGAGGCAACGAAGGCATGTCTGAGGCAAAGGGTCGACTAGGCGATGCGGGAAATAAAAAAAAAAGAGGTCGCGTTAAAACTTAAAAACCTAATCTCATTGCCAAATCGATACTTTTCATTCTAAAACGATGCTTCTCGTCGTTCTTTGCCAAACTCACCGTTCTCATTCCAAATCATACCAGCAACTAGTGAGTTGGCTTGTTCTCTTACAAGTCACCGACCTTGCCATTCTCTGCAAGTCAGCGACCAGGCCCGGACTTGATGAGAGTCCAAGGAGCGGTCGACTCAAGGCCCTGAGTTCTAAGACCATCTGCCATCGTATGCCAAAACCCCATATATGGCTTATTACATCCTCCCATGTTAAAGCCATTCCACGCATCCCAAAAAAAATATTTGTCATTTGTGAACAGTTGAACCCCATATATACCGTTCTATTCCCGTAAGACATACCAAGTTAATTTTTTATTATTTTATCTTTTTGTTCCATCTTTATTCTTGTTCCATCTTTCTTATTCCAACTATATCCTTTCTTAATTATAGTTACAATTTCATTTTCCCATTAATCTTCAATTATATAAGTTTTTTGATAATAAAAATTACACCATTACAAAATACACAATGAGACATTTCATTTGAGTCTAATATTGAATATATTTGGGCTAAATTAGTTTAACACATAATTAGTTATTACTTCATAAAAGATAATATTACACATTATTAAATTACGAAATTAAATAATGGCCTCTTCAAAACCTTCTCGGATACTAGCTCCTAGCTCGGAAAAAGTACCATACACCATCGCGTTGATGCATAAAGAAATTGTCGTGAGCTTTGACGGCATCTGCAATTCGATGGAATAAACTTTTGCTCATTCGAAATTGCCTGTGAAATTTTTCTTCAGGAAATCACTGAACCTCAGCAAAGTAATCTATATATAGATTATATGTCGCTTCTTCTTGATTACGATTAATAACAATATGACCAGGAACTGCTCCTCGATGTCTTGATTCTGCCTCGTCGTCGTCCTCATTGTCATTCAACTCTGTCAAGAGATGATTATTATTCGCATATGTGCGAAACAATAAATCTTGCTCTTGATCAAATGAAGTCATGACCCGATAATAATAATCATCGGTTCCGTTTGAAGAAAGAGATGATGATGATAACTGAGAATTATTCATGGTGGAATGGATACTAGACTGAGATTGAAGAAGAATGAAAATTGTTGTGATGAACGTGGTCGTAGTATGCAGATTTTATAAACCTCTAAAAATAAACGTTAGAGAAATTGCCCCAAAAAAATTAGCCGTTGGCAAAGGAATAGAGCCATTTTTTTTAAAAGTAAGAGAATATTGTTGTTGACAAAGTCAATTTTTTTTTAAATATGCCATATGTATATTGCTTACCGTGAGAAGCTCAGTTAAATCATTCCAAAGCTATAATAAAAAATTCTTTTAGATAAGCCAGAATAGCCTACACTACTGGAAAAAGTCACTTAGGCGACGAAAAATTGAGTTCTGTCGAGTGAAAATGACTTAGGTGAGAAATTCTTTCCGTCTCCTAAGTACTTAAGAGACGGAAAACTTCTGTCACATAAGTATTTAGGAGACGAATAATGTTTAATGACAAAAAAAATTATTTTTCCCCTAGGCGACAGAATTATTGGATTCCGTCGCGAAGGCTGAAAATTTTTTTTTAAAAAAAGACCGCAACGGCCCACTTCACTCTCGGCCGACCAGGTCACCACTGACGACGATAACGATGTCATCAACCCGCGTGTCCGCCTCATGTACTTGGCTAACAACGTAGGAGAGTGGTGGTCTTGCCGGCGAACATGGGAGAGATGGTGAGTGACGTTGAGTGGTGGTGGAGGAGATGCAGTGGAGGAGAGAGCAAAGTCGACGTTGGTCTGGGTTAGGGCCGGAGGTCGGCCTTGAAAAAGCGGGCGTCGATATGGGCTAGGGAGGTCGACCTTGGAGAAGTCGACGCCGATCTGCAAAATAGAGTGGAGCGGTGGTGGAGCTTGAGGAGTACCAACGCTATCTTGAAGCTTCTCCGGCACAATGCCTCTTGCAAGAGAGGGTGCGGCATGGTGAATGGACTCGGTGTGGATCTGAGTTGGATCAGCGAGGCGGGGGAGAGGGTGCGGCGGGGGAGGCTAAAACGATGGCGTAGTGCGGTTGTGGGAGTAGAAGAAAGATAGAGTAGAAGCAAGACTGAGGAGTAGAAGAAAGATAAAGAGTGTGAGAAGGAGGAGTAGAAGAATTGGGTAAATTTTCAAAAAATTTCGTTTGAAATTTTCTCAAATTTTGGCAGCTAAACCTTGGGCGACGGAATTGTCTGAATTCGTCGCCTAAGTAATTTATGTTTTTTAAAAAAATAATACTTTCGTCGCCTAAGTAAATTTTTCGTCGGCTAGAACTATCTTAGACGACGGAATACATTTCCGTCGCCTAAGTGAATACATTTTTTTATTTATTTTTTTTATAAAAATGATTTCGTCGCCCAAGTATATTTTCCATCGCCTAAGTTACCATTTAGAAGATGAAATACTGTTCCGTCGCCTAAGTGGTAACTTAAGCGATGGAGAACTGTTCCGTCGACTAAGTATAACTTAGGCGACGAAATTGTTTTAATTTCGTCGCCTAAGAGATTTTTTCCACTAGTGCTATATGGCATACCATAACAGAAAAATCTCTGCTCTCTATTATTAAATACAGTTAAATATGGAAGGAAGAGTATGTTGTGTCAGAACTTTTCATCTTTTACTGCAATGAAAGGAGCGGAAATGCATGTGAACACAAAGGACCAGCAAGTTTTTTATAACTGTATATATACATATAATATCATATAATGTATTGAGAGTGAAAGAAATAAGTAAATACATACCAAAAATTTTAGTTTTCAAGAAAGAAAGTCTATACTGTTGAAGGAGAAAAGATAACGAGAATAATTGTCTTCTCATTCATTGATAGAAAGACCTATTTATAGGCATTACATAGAGTCTCCCGAAGGATCTAGAAGTTCTATCAACTGTAATCTATTCTAATAAGGAAACCGGATTAACCAATCATACGTGTATTAGGGCAAGACACATAACAGAAAGACGGAAACATAATTTTGGTTTATTGAAGTTGCGCATTAATCCTCCGATCGATCCGGCGCAAGATCCTAGGACACGAATCATACTCGGATCCGAAGGCAGAAGAATACATACCATTGTATGAGGGGCAAAACGGTAAATTTGCCCCTCTGAGTAATAAGTTTTTACCCCATGAGTAAAATCAGTTTATTTACTGATGTAATTCTTTAATTAGTTTTACTGTGTATATTATATGGTGAATATGACTAACCATATGTTTATATTTTTCATGAAATTTTTTACGCGACAGATCGCGATGGAATTATGAGAGCAACTTTTCTGCACGCACGTGGAAGTACGTATGAAAATTAAAATGACAACTTCTCTCGCATGACAAACTAACAAGTAAGATTTTATAAAAGTTGCCGTTTTTGAATTTTAATTTCATAGCCGGGCTTCGTAGCCTTCTTCTACCCCCACATTTCTTATAACGTGGGTTGATGTGAGGACTTGGGACCCCTTATATCAAAGTTGAAATTTGTGACCGTTTGATAAGTCACGGTATTATAACGAAATATTGTCGTGGTTAATAAAGGGACAAACATCGATATGCGATGGAAATTGTCACGGTTAACATCGATTTGTGACGGAAATTGTCACGGTTAATATCGATTTGTGACGGTTTACATCGAATTGAGTTACCATAAACCTTGGTCTTGACCTAATTCAATACTTGGAATTAATTATCGTATCTCGATAATGGTTAATCTTCCAACCTGTTGTTGAAATATTTGACCGAAATATGAGCCCTGAATTTGATATAAAAAAAGTGACGAATTTCATGTCACGAGTTCTGAAAAGAGGGAGAGGCAACGCCTCGAAACTTATATGTTATAAAAAGATTGGGCCAGCAAATGAAAGAAAAATCTTGTTATTGATGTGGTTCTACATTTGTTAATTAATTGCAAAGAAGCAACAATATGGTCAATGTACAAGAAATATATAGAGTTCTTGAAACAAGAAACTCACTATATGGAAGAAGATGAGATCATTATTCTCACAGTTACGGATTTTAAAAGCAAACGGTATATTGCAAAAGATATGAAGCATATGACTTCGGTTTAATAGTCTAAGTGACTACAAGTCCGTTCATTTTTCCAAGTTTTTGTGAAGGCATACACCTCACATATTTGACTAAAGTTACTTAGTCGTTATATTTTGAATTAAATTCATGATCAAGACCTCGATACAATTGTTGACATATATATTCGAATTTTGTCTTGCACATATGGTTCGCTCTACATAAGCTATATGTAATACAATATATCGCATTACAACATGACACTATATTGGACTATATTGGACCATCAGTTATTATAAGGTGGCGTTTCTAAAGGCTAAAATATCATGATGTTGCGCAATGCACATCGGTTTTAGATCAAAAGATGATTTTTAATGTCAAGTGTGGCATAATGCACACTTATACAATTGCAAAGGCATTACAAACAAGAGTCGTTTTCTACACTCTTGAGCGGATTCATAATTGCAAAAAGAAAATTGCGTTACGCTAAATGTCATCCAAAAGTGGATGTTGAAAAATCCTCTTCTTTCTCTACAAGATCCAACACTGGGCCGTGGATGCTCACGACCAATTTTGCCAACTTTGGCATATTCTAAGCCTTGTTTTGTCCATCTTTGTAGTACTACATGTCATGGAATGCACTCTAAAGGGTTCCAAAACCTTTTTTTCAATCTCTATCGAACTTGTTAACATATTTCGGTTTCTATGTCTTGATACAAGATTGTTGTCTCTACATTCCGGTATATGAATGTGTTGTAGCGAGATTGAGTGCTTAGCTTATTGCAAAGAATAGACAACTATTCATGGATTTAGTGTTTTATAAATCCGTTGTGACTATGATGACTAGATCATCACATATAATCAAAGAGCGGATTAATACTTAAGTTTCAATGCCTAATGGCGTTATGATTCAAGTCACACGTGCTCTTTATGCGTAATGAAGCAACTGAACCATACTATGACTTAATGATATTCACGCCAATTTTTATCACCTGGAAACACATTGTGAGAATTGATGAGAATTTCTTATGTATCACAATAATGAATGCGCAACATTCATGAGTCACGGACATGTAGGCTTACCTCATTATGTTTCCGAAATTAATACACGTTATGTTTCCGTCTTACCTTATTGAAATTGTGTACCTACAAAGTTAAAACAATACTAACAAATCTAAACGATTATAAATAGGTCTTACCTCATTGAGTCGTATGACCAAATTCATACACTAAGTAATAGCTAAACAAGATAAGCAAATTGGCATTAAAACATTGAAATATCTCATGACATATCTAGCCATACACATTAATATCTTTTTGTGGTGATACATCTCATATAAACTCTACAAGAGCTCTGAATAATTCATAACTTTCCAAGAGTTAGATTATGTGGCAATATAATGATCATAATTCGAATTCGATTGTGTAGTCCGATCATAGTACTCATTGAGGCAATTTCGATCACGTTAACTATAACAGAATGAGTATATATGAGTTAACTTTAGACTATTTGATTCCATGAATTAGCTTCAAGCTCTCTCAAGTATTCATGGATCGAATTATATTAGAATCATTCATGTACTTGAATTCTATAAGGATTTGACAAGCGATACGCTTGTAATGACACTTCACTTCTGGGAATTTGGTTTATCAATGTGTCTTTAAAGGCCCTCATAATATACGATGACAACATGCCATAAGTCTCTCATCCATGTAACAGTTATATGTAATACTGTACTTATAGAAAAGTATAATTCGTATAAGGGCAGATTCATAATCTCATGTCTTTTGTAGGCATTGCACCATAGTGATATATTTTCACTATGATAAATACCCTTTTGTATCTATAGGATTAAAGGTCAAAGTATCTCTTCACGTTTCAATATTTAGTTTCATTAGAATTGCCTCTTTCCAATTTGGCTAATAATATGCTTTGTCGACATGCATAATGAAAAGTGACATAACATCGATCAATACAGTCCTTAATGTCTTTGGTAGCTACCATTTATAATTTGTTATAGATGATCATCATTCATAGATCCTACACATTCTTATATGCATGCATTTTTGATATTGGGTACCCATGCCACTTCTGGGGCAAATATTGTCACTTCTTGGACAAATATTATCTAGCGAATGTGGATCTTTTACTTGTAATATCATGTAGACCATTAAAGGACATGTATAATCTTCCATTTTCAAGAGCTTAAAACTTTAGACCTAGTGGATACATTCCACTCAAATTCAAGCAATTATTCAAATGACAGTAGTCATATTCTCCTCCTAACGGCGAGAAGTCTTATTTTGACCATGAGCATATATTGCGTCTAAAGATCTATCACTTTCTTTCGAGTGAAGTGTTCATTGGCTGGTGGCGAACCTAAACCAAGGATAAGGTCAAAAGCATTATATTCATTAATATCAACCAAGATATCATTTTCTAATGGCGTACATACAACCTTTGTATGTGTAGCCGTATTAGAAACTTTAACATTGTATGATGACATTCTCTTCAGGAGAACCATGTCACTTGGATACATATGCATCCCGCAAATCAAATGGGGTTTAGACTATTTATGTTAATATGGATGGTCTCATAGACTTTAATCGAAGTTGATGTTTATGCTTTTAGCATATACGTTTGTCAAGATCTATTATCAAATCATTAACTTAGAGATTTCTCAAAATCAATACATATCATTACATATCATTCTTCAGGAACAATATTTCTCCCCCTCATAGCACGAGGAGTGTCTCATTGATGTGAAAACTAACAATTGTGTGATAATAGACAATTCGATTGAATTAAGCTTTAGCAGTTATCAAACCTCGTAAATGATTTCACATGACATGATAGACAAAAGATGACATAACTTGTCAGTACATAAATAATATATTTATTTCAATGAACTTTTGGTCCATGATATTATATTTCAATGAACTACTAGTTCACTGTAAAATTTTGGCACAATCTATATCATATATCAATCGGTTTTGAACCACATTGGAGACACTTAAACACTTAATTCAAAGAGGGTGCTCTTCTGGAGCCATCAATCATAAGAGAAATCGAAACTTCATGTTCAAATTTATAATGTTAGAACGATAGGTTCTCAGACTTTGTATGTCAAACTTCGGATTCATATAATTCAAGCGCTCGAAACTTCAAGCTCGAGTAACCCAAGTGAAACTTCATGTTCACCTTATATTTTATACTCAAAACTTCGGGTTTGAGTTTCTGCTGTTAGAACTTCAGGTTCTACTATACGAAATTCATATTTTCGAGATATGGGACTGCTGGTCCGTATCAATAACAATAAAATTTAAACAAGAAGTACAATAATGAAATTGCATAACAAAATAAGAAAACTGTAAAGAGCAAAAAGTAAATAAATTGTACACATGAAACTTCTGGTTCCATGAATTAATAAAATACATAGATCTTCAGGTCTGGTTAAATTTATCAAATATGATAATCGTGATTCCTGATCTCATCTAGACACATGTAAGAAACATCATATGAAATAGGTGGGGAACTTCAGGTCCTTATATGATTAGGAATCATAAGATGTCGTTTCAGTCGTTGAATAATTCTAGGGAACTTCAGGCCCTTGTCAATTGCATAAGCTCTGAGAAACTTTATATCACAATTTCAATAAACTTCAAGCCCTCTATATTTCAATCAAGAGACTTCAAGTCTCGATCTGAATAAAAATATCAATGGACTTGATAATCGGCATCATGCTTGAATATAATACCATGATAATCATACAATGATACGTAAAGAAAACTTATATTAAACAATTAAGGAATGTAATACATGTACCAATGACTATGAGTTAACAGATACATAATCTTTTCCTTTCATCTCCAATTTCACAAGAGTATAATTGTATCTTTCTATGAAATTCAAGCCGAATGTATAGCTTCGAGCTTTGGCCAAGTATCCCACACATTAGCCTTCAAAACTCATATTATCATATGTAGGAGGGGGACCTCAAATACCAATTCCATGCCTCTTGTAATCATTGAGGATTTTCATATACTCAAGTCTATCGATCTGAGGATCTTTTGGCCTTCATAAATTGTACAAATGTTGAAGGACATTATGTGATCTTTATGAGGAACTTCTGGCCTCAAGTAATAGAATCAACAAACATGATGCATATCTATTGGATTCATTGTATATATGGATCGAAAGCACATGTAAATATGGATTGTGAATATAATTAGAAAGTAAGAGGAGATAATCAAACCTCCATGGCTGAAAAGAGAGAAGAAACTCATACCCATTTCTCTTACAATGAGGTATTGATGAAGATTATGCAACCATTAAGGGTTTATCTGTATATAATCATGGTGAAAGAAATATGCAACATGTCATGCCGTATTGATCTCCATATATAAGATGGAATTAACAAGATAATAATCATATCCAAACTGAAACAGAATTCGAAGTTAAGCACCAAACAACATTGAACAACAAACATCCATAATCATCAAACAACGTTGAGGTCGAGCATCAAACAACGTTGATGCATCAAGCACCTGCAATCATAATTGCAATCGTTAACAATATTGGGAAATAAATGAAGATATTGATCATGTGGGTAATGAAAAGAAGATCAAAATTATGTCGATTATAGAGAGAAAATTAAACATGAAACTCATAGATCAAGAGTTATGGCCAAGCAAACAATCACCCCATATTACTCAGTGGATCATCATAGAGTATAAGAAGATAAACAAAACAAATTAAACCACAATGGTGTAAAGGTAAACGGTAAAATCAGTTTTGATAATCTAGGGTTTAGTCGTTATCAACTCAGGTAGAGTCGTGCTGATAACATGTTGTAAAATAAATAAAAGAAGAAGAGAAGACACAGAGAGAATATTTGAGAGGAGGTACAAGTCTCTTCATTCATTCTCATTAGCCTCTTTATATAGATGTAGAGTTTACATCAGAGTACATAACTAATGAGTAATTACGTGGACAGCCACATAGATTATAATATTTATAACACTAGCTACGATTTGAGAGCTTAAATTTGAGAGTTCAACTCAAGTCTGAAAATCTCAAGTCCGGGCTTGTCAGCGACCTCGCCGGCTCGCCGTCGACTCCTTCTATCATGGAACTCATGGCGTCATCATCTCTTCAGTTCTGACTCTTGCCGTCTTGCAAGGTATTTCTTTTGTTCTTTAATCAAACCTCTGTTTGGATGATAATAGAGAAACCTATGCTTTGATGATAATAGAAATATGGAACAAGTGAATGTGAATTTATGTTGTTGCCTTGTACCATTTTTCTCAGTATTAACTCGTAAGTAGTAACTATTGTGTTTTTGGGTCTTTGATTCTCCTCATTATATAGCTGAGGATCTTATAATCGAATAATCGATCATCAAGACATCAAACTTGGTAGTTGGACTGTTTGAGACGAACAATTTTTAACTGTGGACTTCTGGTATGAATCTACTATTCAGCCTATTCTACTTTAAATCTTCCATGTTGTATACTCAATTATTAATTTTAAATATTATATAAATTATATAAATATAAAAATAAATAAATCGTCTAATCCCCGTTTAGTCTGTCTGAACGCTAGGCTATGGGTCGCCGCCGCTAAGACCTAGCACATTTTAGACCATTGCATATATACAGTGAAAAAGTCCTCTAGATAATATAACAATATGTAATCGAACTGCATATTTGCCCTTTTATAACTTCATCATCAACCCCACTTGATCTAGAAATCTGATACAACGTACACACTAGGCTCTTGAGACAGTTTGATAATTAAGCACTACCAGTATATATTGAAAATGATGCGCACATATGCAATTATGCATTACCTCTCATATTCAACGGCATTACTCTATATTTTGCAAATGTCGACATATTCAAAGGGCCAGAACTTCCCTCCCCGGCCAAGTCCCCATTTACTTAACAAAGTAGGGTCACTCAGTAATCTAAATATCTAATAATGCAGTATCGTATCATATCTTATCTTGCTCGCCACTTGATATGTAAATTGCAGTAGCAGCTAGTTTGATGAGGATAGCTAGCTTGAAAATAAGCGTTGAAGAAGCAAATATGGTTGCATTGACAGGACAGAAAATGATGAACTCAACCACGTACATATGTGTTTCGATAATATTCTTTTAACAAAAGCAGCTGTCGTTTTAGGTTTTAGGTGATGATTCCTGATTTTAGTTCCTGCAGAAATGCAAACTCACCAATTAATGAGAAAAAAAATTACGCTGTTGATAGTCGATTAATTTGTCCATATCCATGTCAAAACCAAAAAAAGAAAAGAGAAAAATAGAAACATCAACATTCTGTGAAACAAGAATCATAAATTATGTGCACAGCTAAATGAATATATAGTTCATTACCCATGAATTTATATCAAAACTCCGGAAGACAAAAAAAAAAAAAAAATTGTGGTCTAACAGGATATATACCAATTATAGTGACACAGAAGATTAATGTAACCCTAAAAGTTAAAACGAATATGCATGAAATCACAGTATTGAATTATTATTGGAACAATCATGTCGCCATCCGTCAAAATATCTTGATATGATAACATTCATCTAATTATGCATTTGTCCAGATGTACTATCCATCAAAGTATAAATCTGTTTTAGACCTTATTGGTGGGGGACTTGACTATACATAGTGAGATATACGTATCCACGAGAGATCGTTCAAATGGCAATATCCTCGTTTGTCATATTATTTGAAAGTAACTAATAAGCAAGTATTTCTTCTTAATACTTAATGAAATTGTTGATTTTTATCGATGCATCATGCATGGGAATAGATCGAAGATATAATTAGAGATGAGATCCCTTAATTCTAAGATTTACATGCATCTTTACACGTTTATAACAACATATTTAGTCTTGCTCCCGACAACAAAGGTTCCATTGTGGTTCCCTTCGTTTCCACTAATTTGATTGCCGGAAATTATGTAAGATATCTCCTTCGAATTCTTACACTTTCCTTCTTTCTGGGGAGTTGCATACACAGTAGAATCTTGAGCTGGAAGTAGAGGCTTTGCTGGATAGCCAAGGTTTTCATCTTCATCATGATGTTCAAAGCCATCAATGGGAGTTAGGTAAGCTCCTAACGAAACAAGCGTTGAGTACCAATTCACCCTGCCATGAAACCCGACGATCTTACTCCCTTTCAATTCGATTGAAAAAGAGTTTGCCCATTTTAAACCAGATCCAAATGGTCCATAAGTTCTTCTGTTGCTCGTCAAAATAAGTTCGGTAATACAAGTCGTAAACATATTATCGAAATAATATCCACGAACAGACGTCAAAAATTCGTATGGATAATCAAGTTTTACCTACAACAAGACATATATAAAATTAATTATTTGATTAGCAAATTAATTTCTGTTTGAAGACATTTTGTATAAATAATTTATAAAAAGATTAATCAAATTGGACGTGTTTTTTCTAGATCAAGAATCATTTTTGTTTAAGATCGACGATCCATTTGTTTGAGGGCAATTGATGATATTTGATGTGATTTTTGTTTGTTGTAAATATCATGTAATGAATGACTTGTAAAATAAAAGTTTGAATCGTAAAATCATACTGCATGCCATTGACAATCATGCCAAACTAATTATCAATTGTTGGCGGCATGCATATGATTCCCAGAAATGACTAATTCATCGATGATATAATCTGAATTTTACCACGTGTTTTTTAGTCACGGCGGGAACAGATAAGCCATGCCTTTTTGACCAAACTGATCTCCCATTCTCATCGACGTATTCAAACTGAATCCAACGAATGCTCGAAAGATCAAACTGTATTTCCACCTGACTCACCGTCGAGTAAACTCCATCATCCCAAAGACCCCTCTCTTTGTTTGAGTTTGACCCAAACGGTCCGACTGAAATGACTTTTCTCGGATGAGAACCCTCAAAACTCTGCTGTCTCTGCATGCATGCATAGAAATTCAGATAGAACGATGATGTTTAATTAGAACGATAATCAAATGGATCAAAATAGATAGAAGATATGCATGGATGCAGTTACCATGTTGGATTGATTAATAGTCACCAAAAGAAGATTGGCCGGAGTATTTGATGATCATCGGAGAGTCTAGACTGACGGTCGGTGAAGGTGTGAACTGCAATGATGAGCTCTAACAGTTAAATTCGAGGAACTTATATGCGGCCAGATCGAGATAAAAGGATTTGGATCAGCTACCTATATATGGACCACGATCGATATTAGAATAAGATGGCTCTGGACACAACTAATATTCTGGTTTCCACTACACATGGATCGAATTGATTCAGGAAAGATAACAGATTGAAAGGTTTCAAATTCCTTGTGATTTATTAAAATCCAAAAAGGAAGTGTTTTAAGTCTTTACTTAATTAGCTCAAAGTAACCATGAGTGTCCATGACCTTATCTGGAAGATCGAATCATTCAAGAATATGACTTCCACAAATGTTAATCACGGCCAAACGATTTTGCATCAACCTAGGCGTTGGGGGAAGGCAAAATAAAGATTCAGTCAATTTGGACCTTTACATATGGATTTGAGATTCGTGGAGCCTAGTCACTTATGAAGTTAAGCTACTTAGAATAAGAAGCAGGACAAACACAAACAGAGAAAAAAAATGAACAAGTGCTTCAACAAGCTTTCATATATAAGTAATTCATCCAAAAACTCCCTCTTATATTCTCTACAGCTTACATATAAAGGGAAAACAAACATTTTAAAGAAAAGTAAATGCTAGAAACAAGTTCCAAGCATGAGACAACCAACTCACAGATTTCCGAGGATAACAGCTTTATTTTTATTGGTATCTGATAGGCCTCTTAATCTCTCTTTCTTTGACCTCTCTTGCCAAACAATAGTCATCTAAGTCTAGTGAACAATGACTCTAGATATGCCAGCTGTCTCAATAGACGACCCTTCATCTGCTCCCCTTGTTTGAAATGACTCGTCCTCGAGTCAAAGCTCTATGAGCTAACATATATACTCATAGTAAGGTTGCAAATCAGCAACATCATACCTCCAAGTAACTCAATCTAGTAAGCATTCTCACATATACGCTTAAGCACCCAAAAAGGACCATCATCTCTAGCATTAAGCTTTCCAGGCTATTGCCTCTTGGGAACCTTTCCTTGTGAAGATTAATCCACACCAAGTCTCCTTCTTTGAAATCCATATATCTTCTGTGTATATCCGCTGCTACTTTGTACTTCTGATGACTCTCTTCCAACCTCTTCTTGACTTGTGAGTGTAAATCCTTGATGCATGCTACCATGTCCTCAACATTACCATTAAATTTGTTCGTAACTAGCAGAGGAAGTGAATCACGTGGGCTATTTAGAATCACCCCATAAACTATCTCAAAAGGACACTTTCCTTCTTGGACATGTTGCAAGCAAACTCAGCTTGAGACAAAGTGAAGTTCCAATTATGCTTTTCTTCTCCAGCAAGGCTTCTTAACAGTCCAAGAGATTGATTTACCACCTCCATTTGAGCATCGGTTTGAGGGTGATGAGAATTACTGAATTTAAGATGAGTTCCTATATTGCGCCATACTGTCTTCCAAAAATGATTGACCAACTTAGGGTCACGATCAGATGTAATAGACTTGGTACCCCATCAAGTTTGACAACTTCTCTGAAATACAACTGAGACACATGAGTTGCATCAAAGATTTTAGAGCAGGGAAGAAAATGTACCATCTTAGAAAATCTATCTACCACCACAAGAATAGAATCAACCCCAGGTAGTCTTCTCTTAGGCAACCCCAAAACAAAGACGTCCATCTTTCCAAGGCAATTCAAGAACCGACAATGGAGTATACAAACCTGTGTTTTGAGACTTACTCTTGCCTATATCACATACTCGACACCCCTCCACATGCTTAGTAACATCTCTATGCATTCCAAGCCAATAAATTTTGTTGCAACTAAACCCAAAGTCTTGTCGCACCCAAAGTGTAAAGATACTAGGATGGACAATTTCTAGGTATCAAGATTGAAACAGCGTACTGAAAGCATAAAACAAAACAAAAAAACGAATACAACAATTTGTTTACCCAGTGAAACCTCAATTTGAGGAAAAACACTGCCGGAACTTTAACTCTTGAAAGCCCCTCATGAAAAAAAAATTCACTATGAATCAAGAACGAGTCAATTACAAACTACGTAGCACTGAACACAGCTACTATCTCAAGAACCTTAGCAGATATGTTTGAAGCACTCTTCTTTTTCAAGTAATCTTCTTCTTCAACCTTCAAGGAACTGACCGCATCCTTGATTCTTAAATAATTAATCTCTACTAGCCTAGAGAAAATCTCAATCACATAAACTAAAAGTTCAAAACCTAAATTACATAGGTTTCTTGTATTTCCATGCAACAATCAAGTTATAAACTTAATCAACTTAGGTTTATTCTCTTTCTCATGCAATCACCTAGATGGAACAAATCAGTCAATAAATATGATGATGTCCTAATCAAATTAGAACATCTCTCCACGCCACAACCTAGCCACATATAAGGAGAATCACATATATCCAATATTAATAAACTTCACTTTGTATGGGAATGACAATATACAATTACATATACCAATAAAGTGCCCTTCTAAGCCTCCATCATGCAACTTAGAGATTAACTACTTAAAGAACACCTTGGTATGCACAAGCGACTGCCATAAAACAAGTACCTATCATGATACAAAAATTTGGAAGTCTTTCCTTCTTGACAATCTTTCTAACTCTTTCCAAAATCAGGATCTTCAACATACTGAACTTTTAGGACATCAAACCCAATAACTGAGGCCTGCACAGTACTCAAAAAAACTGACCTTCAACTCAAAGCATCAACAACTTTATTTTGGATGCTAGATTTATGTCGAATTGTAAAGGTAAATTCTTGCAAGTAACCCACCCATTTGGCATGTCTAACATCAAGTTTATGTTGGCCATTGATGTACTTCAAAGCCTCATTATCTGAAAATAAAATGAATTCTCTGTGGATCAAATAATGACGCAAATGTCGCAAGGCTTGGACAAGAATATAATACTCCACATCATAAGTTGAGTAGCGTTGTTTTGCTTCATTAAGCTTCTCACTAAAGAAGACAATTGGAGGTTTTTCTTCATGACTTAGAACAACTCATATTCCTTTGTGGGAAGCATCACAATCTAATGAAAACACTTTCTCAAAATCTGGCATTGCTAACACAGAGGTAGTAATCATTTTCTATTTTACCAATTCAAAGCTTTCAACAGCTTCTTTACTCCACTCAAATTCACCTTTCTTTAAGCAATTAGTGATGAAGGCTACAATTGAGCTGAAATGTGGAATGAACCTCTTATAAAAAGAAGCTAATCCATGAAAGCTTCGTACCTCAAAGATATTAGTAGGAGCAGGCCAACTTCGTATAGCATCCACCTTTCATGGATCGACTTTAATCCCCTCTTTTAAAAAATATAACCGAGAAACACCAAGCTATTAGTTAAGAAGTCACACTTCTTAAGATTGGCATATAACTTCTGTACTCGGGGGACTTGCAACGCTTGTCTGAGATGTTTAACATGGTGTTCTTCGTTCAAACTGTACACAAAGTAAACAACCAGAAAGTAACTAATAAATGGTCGAAATATTTGATTCATGAGGCGCATGAACGTGCTTGGCGCATTTGATAATCTAAAGGGCATGACAAGCCATTCGTAGAACCTATCTTTAGTCTTGAAGGCCGTCTTCCATTCATCTCCAAGTCTGACCCTTATTTGATGTATCCACTTCGCATATCAATTTTGGGAGAGCCACTTAGCATATCAAACATATCATCTGGACATGTAATAAGGAACTGATACTTTATTATGATTTTTTTGATAGCTCTGCTATCCACACACATGCTTCAAGTCCCGTCTTTCTTAAGTGTTAAAAGGGTCGACACGACACATGGGCTCATGATTTCTCCGATCAATGTCTTCTAAACTAACTCTCTAACTTGCCTGTGCAGCTTATGATGCTCAAGTGGGGATTATTGGGTAAGCCGTAAGCAGCTTTGTTAGGTAAATTAGATCTTGAAACGAAGTCGATTTTGTGTTGTACATCCCTTGTCGGTGGTAAACCCATAGATAATTCCTCAGGTTTCACATCAAAAAATTTGTCGAACAAAGGCTTAAGCCTTTGAGGAATTGAATTTTCAACATTCACCTCTTGCACCACTAACGCATACACTTGAGTGTCTCATAGAATTTCTTATATAAATTTTGACATGGTAATGAAGGTAGCCCTCTCTTGAGTGCTTCTCTTGGCCACTGCCTGGTCACTTTTTGATGG
Source organism: Fragaria x ananassa (assembly GCA_034370585.1). NCBI lineage: Eukaryota > Viridiplantae > Streptophyta > Magnoliopsida > Rosales > Rosaceae > Fragaria > Fragaria x ananassa. Next base: position 22,997,715 of record CP139766.1, read on the forward strand.
CCCAAAAATCACTTTAACTCCATCCTTCAAAAAAGTATAAGACTGGTGATATGTTTCAAGTGCTCGGGTATATGACATGTGCAAGTTGGATGATCAGAACTGGATCTGCCATCCATTCTACTAACCCCTCCCTTCTCTAAAGGTTTTGGACTCTGCTTTTCATGTTCTCGAACAGACTCCAAAGACTATTCCTTTTGAATGGGGTTGCAAATAACAAATCCACTTGTCGTGCGACTAGCCTTCTGCTTCAATTGCTTCTCTACTTTCACTGCACGCTTGTAAACATCATCATATCATATGATCAATAAGTCTGCAATGTTAATAACCACATCATGAACCTCCTTCTGTAACCCTCCTAAATAATGAGCATTGGTTTGCACCTCCAATTCATCAACACCACAACAAATCATGAACAAATCAAATTCCTCACTGTACTCATTCACAAATTTGTTTCCCTGTGAAAAATTGTACAACTTTGGGAACCATTCTTGAAGATAGTTGTCTGACAAAAACTTTCCTCTCAAAGTCTTCTTCATCTTTTCCCATGTAGTAATTCTTGATTTTCCCATCCTCAGCCCCCTCATGTTCAATTGCTCCTACTAAGCTGATGCATTTTTTGTTAACTTGATAGCAACAAGCTTCACTTTTCCATGGTCTAATATCTCTTTATAATCAAATACCATTTCCATCATATTTAGTCAATCAACAAACACTTTAGGCTTGATTTCCCTTTGAACTCAGGAATCTCCACTTCATATCGAACTGACCAGCCCCGATCATAGTTGCCCTATCCACCTGCTCTTCATATGGCGAACGAAAGTGAAAGGGGTTTCCATCACCATCGTCAGAGGCGGAATCATCTTCCAATCGCTATGTTAATTGATGCACTTGTCTCCTTAATTCTTCATTCTCAATCTCGTAGGGGTCGCATCCGTGATGAGGGCGCGTCCACTATGAACAATCATGTTGCTTTTAGGAATCGGGTCACTTGATGAAGTTAAGCTATTGAGAATAAGAAGAATGACAAAGGCAAACAAAAGAAAACATGAACAGTAGCTCCAACAAGCTTTCATATATCAGTAATTCATCCAGAAACTACATCTTCCATCCTCTACAGCTTACATATGAAGGAAAACAAAACTTTACAGAAAAGTAAATGCTAGCAACAAGTTCCAAGCATGAAACAACCAACTCACAGATTTCCAAGGCTAACAACTCTATTTTTATGAACATATGATATGCCTCTTAATTTCCCTCTTTCACCTATCTTTTGCCAAACAATAGTCTTTTATATCTTGTGCACAAGGACTCGATGTGCCAGATGTCTCAACATATGACGCTTCATCAATCTCATGAGTTGTATGTCTTCATAATATATATATATATATATATATATATATATATACAGTCTCTATCCAGAGCGAAGCTTCGCTCTGGAATTAACGTGCGAAGGTCCTTATTTGACTCACTTTTCGGTCATATTTTTCGATCATACCCGGTCAGTGTCTAGATACATATCGTATGATCATCCTTACAAAGTTTCATCCAGTTTGGTGATCGTTTGCACACCGAATCAGATAAAATAAATCAATAGAACAAAATCTGTCCAAGTAGAACCGTTGGAGTAAATCATGATTATGGAGGCTTAAACGGTCACCAAATTGGATGAAACTTTGTAAGGATGATCATACGATATGTATCTAGACACTGACCGGGTATGATCGAAAAATATGACCGAAAAGTGAGTCAAATAAGGACCTTCGCACGTTAATTCCAGAGCGAAGCTTCGCTCTAGATAGAGACTATATATATATATATATATATATATATATATATATATATATATTTATGGAATACATGCGGAGCACATGCCTCCACTTGCACCAACATAAATAGATCATTTATATCATCAAGTAGACTTTTTGGTTATTGAAAAATATAAAAATATATTGTGTACAAAATCACGAAAATTCATACCCCCACCCTTTGATTGGTCACCTAATGGGTTGTTGTGCTCTTCGATCTAGTGTCCTTTTGTTCACATTAGGATTTTTTTCGAGTGCTCTGTCTTTGGTTTGGAGGGCTTTTGGAGAGTTGAGATCAGATTGAGCTTTGCCTGGGTAACCTAGAGTTATGTTACTGTATTGGAGTGGTGAGCCCGCAGATTTGATGGAGGCGACCTTAACGATGACGATGTGTAGGCTGTAAAATGGCGCATAGATTTGCAGCTGGTGGTAGAGTGGTGGTGGTAGGGGCAATCATGATGGTTTGTTGGCAAAAGATATCGATTCGGTCCTTAGGGATCTAGTTGGGTTTGGGTTTGATTTGGGCTAGGTTTTGCATTTCTTTTGTTTTCAAGTTAGTTTGTTGGCTTTATTATTTATTTTCGGTTTGAATAATATCAAACCACTTGTGGACCGTGATGAGACTGTTGCATAGTGATGACGAAGTACATTGTATTTATCACATGCATTCATTAATTAGTTAGGTAGCAGGGTTGATTCGAGCATATGTTAATCCATCATGGGCATGAATTGCTGCCTAGGGTGTGTGAGTTATTTAATTTTTTTTTAAAAAGATGTTGCCTTGTTCGTATGTCGACGCCTCTTTACCACTTTGTTGGCAGTTAGTCAGAATAGGAGTCTCCTTGTCGAGCGACCATCTTTCCAGCTTAATGGTGTAGCGAAGTTCATGTTTAGACCTTATGATCTTGTTTCTAGATTCTTAAAAAGGGGATTCAAGTGTTTGAAGCAGGTTCTTGAGCTTAAACCTTAAAAAATGTTGAAAACCACCAAATTCATTTGAGCAAGGTAGGGGATGTTGGGAATGAGCTATTAAAACTCTTTTGTAACCATAATCTTGTTCTTTACAACTTTCTATAATATTATTTTGTATTAAATTCATTTTGCCCCCTAAGATTTGGGGTTAACTTTATTTCAGTTTTCGTTCTCTCAATTTTGAAAAATTAACCCATAAAATTTCAAATTTTCATAAATCATGCCCAATTGTTGAAATTCTATCTAATTTGAACGTTAATTTTGACTTTATATAACTCACTTGAAAGGCTAAAATAGTCATATAACAACAAAAATAACCTTTTAAGACCCTTTTTCTAGAGAAATTTTGATAAATGATCAACTTTTGGTCTTCAAATTGATTTTTGACCAACAATTAAGGAATAGTTGAAAAATAACCTTTTTATATGGTAAAAAGACAACAAGCCTCTGTTCAAAAGCCCTAGAGCCTGGATTAGTGATTACTTTCGTCTTCAATTTATACATTCCATTAACTAATTTCAGTAATTTGTTTCTCCAATTGATAACACACAGAGGCATCAAGAATCTACCCAGTTTTAAGTGTCAAATGATTAGGCCAACTTTTGTGTAACAGTCCGGCCCAGTCCATTAAGATATTGTCCGCTTTGGGCCCAATGACCCTCACGGTTTTGCTTTTGAGGTTTCACCTCAAAACGCGTCTCATCACATTGTGTTTCAAACTTTCTATTAAATTTGTTTACAGGTGCTCGGCGAAAAGCAATACTTTATGGTGTTCGTGACCAATTGGATTGACCTTGACAAAACCAATAAAAACTTTGTATGAGATTATCACTCAAGACCTTCATCCAATTGTGTTATTGTACTCTTCAAGCCTCATATAAACTTTGTGGAATCAAGAATATTTACAATTGCCAATAAGATTTCAATAACTTTTGCGGGAATTGTAGCTCAAGTACTATGGTGGAGTTCACATTTGAATGAGAAATAAAACAAGATCGTTAATGTAATATGAGAATCAATAGAAAAACCATTTTGATAAACAGATCTCGTGCGCAGACAATATTCATCCAAGACAAAACGGCATATGAAAGCAGCTTCATCTGTTTATCTTCATATTTTCATCGTAAAATCAGCCTTCAATTCTTCTAAAAAAAGGAAATTAGCCTTCAATCAACAAGAGAGTATTTTAGTAATTTTACGTTATGAAAATGTCATTTATCAACTATTTCTTAAATGTTGGTCAAAACTTAATTTGAAGGCCAAACATTGGTCATATATCAAAATTTCTCATTTTTCTAAGATTTTCTACTAGTATTTAACGTCTAAAATGGATGGAATTTCAGTAATTAAACATGATTTATGAAAATTGAAAACTATAAAAGGTAAATTTTTAAAATTAAAAGCATGAGGATTAAAATAATGTTAACTCAGAGACTGAAACTAATCCATATATTTTTCCTTCCTTCCTTGTGTTCAATTTTTGTCAGATCTAAATTTGGACCTCAATTCTTTGGGTAAATGTAAAAAGAATGTGATTTAAGTAATGTTTTTTACATGACAAATTGCATATTCATAGAATCCGGCCACGAAGCTAACGAATACACGCTTTCACTTTTGGAAAAGAAAGAGGAACCACTCACAAAAGAAGAGGTGTGCTTCACTCATACTCTCTTTCTCTGGTTGTCAGCCCAAAGTCCTTGAAGCTTTGCCTCCGACCAAAATGGCCCTCGTCGGCGTGCTTGCTTTACAGGGCTCTTACAACGAACACATAGCAGGCATGTCTTTCTTATCTCTTCTCTCTGACCCATATACATGTCCTTTTGGGTTTTGCTGTAAATTCTTTATTGAAACCCCTCCTTCTGCGTTGCAGTGCTGAGAAGGCTTGGAGTAAAGGGCGTGGAGATAAAGAAACCAGAGCAGCTCGAGAATGTGGCCTCACTCATAATCCCTGGAGGAGAGAGCACCACCATGGCTAAGCTTGCCGAGTATCACAACCTGGTATGTCTATTACTCACAGTCTCAATCATTGGTTTAAAGATTTTTACATTTTTTTTTTTACTCCTGGATTAAATGTGTACACACACTCTTAGTAAATGGGCATTTGGTGAAATTGAGGACTGTTCTTGAAAGGGTGTAATTTGGTTCATCGGGTGTATAGGAGTGTGTGGAATTGTGAACTAATCACACATGAGAGAGAGAAGGTAAAGGAAGGGAAGTAGATTGAAGCATGATTTGAGCATCCTGTTTGATTTTGTTGTAGTTAAAATTTGATTAGAAAAAAGAAAAGCAATCAACTTGCCTCAATACACCAACCAAGTCTTAGTTTTGTTTATGGCCTCATTGTTTCAATAATTGATAAAGAACAGTTCTTTGTATACTTTGATATGTTTTTACTTGGCAAATAGAACGTTATTCAAATGAACGATATTGATTGTGACTTATTTGTTTGAAATCGTTACAGTTTCCTTCTTTGCGTGAGTTTGTGAAGATGGGGAAGCCTGTCTGGGGAACCTGTGCAGGGCTTATTTTCTTAGCAAACAGAGCTACAGGTGCATTTCCTTCTTCTTCATTTTTTCTTTTAAATCTTTTTTGTTAGTTTACATTGTAAAAGTGAATAAGATTTCACAGATACCGTTTAAGCTGCCAAATATTGTTTAGTTATTGAGACAAGTTGAATGTGTTTTCAGGACAGAAGATAGGAGGACAGGAACTTGTTGGAGGCCTAGATTGCATGGTTCACAGAAATTTCTTTGGTAGTCAGGTACCAGAATGACTTTTGCACTCATGCATGTTCATCAAGACAGATACATATGCAGATATCATTGGTAAAAAAACCATGTTGCATTGGTATCATGGTATAGCTGTCTGTATATAATATTGAAATGTAGTACTAGTGGTCTTGGGTTTGAAAGTTTATACAAGGAGTGTGCCAAGCACTGAGGACATAGTATCCACTGCAATGAGTTATCCACTGCAAAGACAACTTTGTTATTACTAGCATAGGCCTAGAGAATTAATGTGAATTATACTTCTTAGGGTTTATAACTAATGGAATGACAATTGAGCAATCTAGTTTATTTTTGGTTTTACTGTTAATGAAAGATAGAGAAATGGTTTTGAAAAACTGACTTCTTAAGGGACTATAATATTTTTTTATTATTACAGTGTGTTATTTGTTGAATTTTGGTTTCCTCAACTTGTCATTGTTTTTTTTTTAATTTTTTTTTTTCAAATTACAGATTCAAAGTTTTGAGACAGAACTTTCAGTACCAGAGCTTGCTTCGAAGGAAGGTGGTCCTGAAGTATTTCGTGGAGTTTTCATCCGTGCTCCTGCAATCCTTGAGGTAGGACCAGGAGTTGAAGTCCTGGCTGATTATCCTGTCCCAGCTAATAAGTGGAAAAATTCAAATCCTGGTGTTGAAGGTGACGAGGTTTGTGATTGTTCTGCTAACATGGTTCGATATAAACATATTCTATAGTCAAGCGCTTATTGGTTTCATTTAGGTTTGCAGTATTACTGTATTATTGTTATTTGCTTTTCAAAGAACATTTTCTTTTTCAAATTATCAAACTTTGATATAAATGGTAAGGTGAACCAGCTGTATAGTGTTTAGCACCTGATGAGTCAAAGTACATTTAAATCATAGTCCATCCATCATCATCATAAATTTGGTCACTTGTTTGTTTTTATCAAACTGAACTTTGTACCAGACGTGTAAATCCAACCACCTCTATTCAGTGAACTGGAGATTTTCATTTTTACAGAAGAGTGTCATGTCCAAATAGTTTCACTTATTATGAAAGTTGAGCAAATGATGTTTACAAGTAGAACTCATTACATGATAAGCTGTACATTTACCATTGTTGAGTATTAACACTTGCGTTTACAGTTGAAAATTGTTGAATAAAATCAGATCAGACTCATCAGGGATTACTTTGATATTCACGAGCACAATATTAGTTTAGTGACACTCCTTCAATAAGTTACTTGGCATCAAATCTTGCCGAATTGTCCATCTTACCTTTAGTGGTATTTAAGAATCACCAGTCACAAACCAGGTTGTATAATATGACTAATAGTCTAACGCCTTATCTTTTAGCTTCCAATTTGATGTGAAAATCTATTGTCAATGACCAAGTTCCTGGTGCTAACCTGCACTAATAATGCCTCAACTGAGTCATCAATTTTTCTACATTGCTATATTCGCACTCAGGATTGGGTATTTCAGGAAAATTCTGGGTCTGAGAAGAAAGTGATTGTAGCAGTCAGACAAGGGAATTTGCTAGCGACTGCCTTCCACCCTGAACTGACAGCAGATACTCGATGGTATAATTAACTTTGTATAGGCTATTTCTCCTTACCTAATGTCAGATGAGGTTCTAAATATTTTCCTGCGCAGGCATAGTTACTTCCTGAAGATGGCCACTGAAACCGAAGGGGCCTCAAGTAGCATTGTTTCTGTTGGTGCAAATCTTGATTTTAACAAACAGACAAAGATTGACCTCCCTGTATTTCTATAGTGGTGATGAGATTTATGATCAAGGTTATTTCCTGATTTATGAAGTTATACAATAGTTTGTCTGTTTCCCTGGTTATGTTTTATGGCAAAAATGATGATATCCGTAAAAGGTCTTTGATTGTGACCACGTACTTTTTCAGGTGGTTTCTGCTACTGTTTAGTTTTAGGACAAGAAACCAGTTTTGCATTTCAATTTACTGATGGTGTATATAAAATCATAAAGCTGAAATAAACCTTAGGACCTTTTCTATTCCTAATAATAAATCTTGATGGCTAATCTTGGGCCCTAAATGTCAAGTTTTACCGTATTGCGTTTACCTTCCTGTGTGTGTTATGATCCCAACTTCCCAAGTTTATCATTTCGGCCATGAATTTGCACTGCATCCACTCTATGCCATGTAAGTCTGCGACTCTGCTTGACCTTGAATTTTAAATTTTCATCGGTCAGTGTTGGGTGAGGATTCGTTTTGTAGCTCTGGTACACGGAAGATCATTCTCGAGAGTGACTGCCAAGATACGATTAAAGCTCTGAACAACATGGTCCTCTTCCAAGTGCTGGAAGATCAATCCAATGTTGCAGAATCTGTTCCATCTTCGCCCTCTCTTTCGGGAAGTCCGTTGGAACTGGACTTCAAGAGAAGCTAACCGTGCTGCGTATGCAGCGGCTTAGCTCGCTTGGAGTTTGTGCTCGGAAGAATGGGCCAATAGTCCTCCAAGCTCCCTTCTTTCAATTCTTAGGAATGGTGGTTTACCTGGCCCTCCCTTCTTTCAATTCTTAGGAAGCTAACCGTGCTGCGTATGCAGCGGCTTAGCTCGCTTGGAGTTTGTGCTCGGAAGAATGGGCCAATAGTCCTCCAAGCTCCCTTCTTTCAATTCTTGGGACTGGCTTTGTACTTGCTTTTGTTTAGTTAATCTCGTTCTCTTGCTTTCTTCTTCCCTGCCCTTGTGGCTTTTCAATGAATTTCAGCATCTTTCGACCGAAGGGAAAAAAAAAAAAAAAAACAGCTCTGGTACACGGCCACTGTTTCTCATAAGAGTGCAAACGAGCAGAACAAAAATCAATTTTGGTCATTTCAATCATAGCCTGAAATGTATTTTACCTTTGGTACTCGCACACTTATACCAGGACCTAAGTAAATACATTGGTTTATTATCGATACATCCGAAATCAATTCCGTCATTTTCATTCCTGTTTCAAGTTAGTAAACATGCCAGAAGTGGATTAGCAATTTACTATCTTCCCTATTTTGTCTCGTCTAAATGTGAATTTATCTAATGTGACCGATTTAGTTCTTAGAATGATACACTTGTGACATCAGATCGATGCAATGAAGTTGAACATCATCCTATTCATTTATGGTCCGTTAAGAAATAGATCCATCCTCTTCGCTCTTGGGTTGTAGACAGGGAATCCTGCACCTGCCTCAGGTGGCTTCAAAATGAAAGTCATAGCTGTTGAAAAGTTTTCTCATCCCGCAAGTAAGCAAACCAGTCTTGATTACACTCTAAAGCTTTCTTGAAGCTAGCTAGCTCTCTTTGCTATTCACTTCTAACTTAATTCACTGCCTGCAGCAGATTGCCTGAAGCAAGCTTGAAGCAGCTAGGTATCCTGCCGGCCAGTTCCTTTCCTCGGAAGGAAAATTTTGAAAGTTGCAAGTTTCCACCCAATAGTTTTAGAAAAAGACAAAAAAGAAAAAGAAGTATACCTTAAATACGAAAGTATATTAACGTAGTAGTGTATTGTAATCTGTCACATGTACATGTTACATGCCAATGAATGTCAAAAGTTGTACACATTGTGAGACTTCCAAACTACGTATGTATGTTAGGCTTTTTAATTAATGGATCTTCATCACCCAACAGATTAGAACATATAATAGTAGTTCTACTCATGGTGTAGGTATTATGTCCTTTTGATAGGGCAAAATATTATTAATAATAATGTGTGCGTGGGGATGAGTCTCCCAGTATAACTGGGTTTCAAACCCCGCTTTTCTTAGGGAAAAAAAAAAGAACATATAATTCCATTAAACCAGTGCAACGGGTTAGCGATATGCACAATATATCAGACTGCTGGATAACAAAACTTAATTGTTCTAAATTAATTTACATTGGAAAATAGTATAGTATGTAACCCTAATTTACATATTCTAAATTTCAGGTAAATTAGGCTTAGAGTATTTTTAACACTCTCTACTTTAATTTCTTAGCAATTTTAGAGAGCGTGTCACTACCAGAAAATGAGTCTTAGGAGACGAAATGAAAAAAACCGGGCGACGATTTTTTTTTTCGTCGCCTAATAAAAAACTTGGCCGACGAAAAAAATAATCGTCGCCCAAGGAAAAAAAATCGTCGCCTAAAGTTCAACTTTAGGCGACGAAAATAAAATCGTCGCCTAAGGCTAAATTTCGTCGCCTAATATAGAAACTAGGGCGACGAAACAATATTTCGTCGCCTAAGATATTTATATCGTCGCCTAAGTTTTTTAATCCTTAGGCGATGAAACTCAAATATATCGTCGCCTAAGGATTTTATTTTTTTATTTTTACTTGGCCGACGAATTACACTATTTTCGTCGGCCAAGAGTAATCCGAATAATTAAAATAAAATAAAACACATTTAAATTTCATTGCACAGGATTTTTTATTTTTACTCTTGGGCGACGAATTTAACAAATATCGTCGCCCAAGTACTATCTTGGCTGACGAATTACCCTAATTTCGTCGGCCAAAATAATCCGAATAATTAAAATAAATAAAGCACATTTAAATTGTAAGGTAATGTTTTTTATTTTTATAGTCCCGCCAGCGTCTCGTCGATTGGAAACTATTCTCAGTTGAAGGTCCGGCCAGATTACATGATTTGGAGGGTCGAATAGCCGTTTCCGTCCGTTTAGGGGTTTGACCGCGTCAATTGACCGGACGGATCGAGCCCTTATCTTTGTCCGATGGAGCTAAATTTTTTCCCACCTACGTAATTCGTTATGCTGGTCATATCTGACGGTAGGTTTTCAGTTCCTCTTCTCCGATCACCAAACTCACGTTATATGTACTAATGTTGTATAACTTTTTTATGTAAGTGTTGAGTTTAAGTGTCGTTTTGAAGACAACGTATACGTAGATGCATCAAACGCAAAAAAGTCATGAAATAAGATATGACCGGAACGGTGAAATACGTCAACTCGTGAAAAATGAAGATATTTCGGTAAAATTTCGGTGCCGGTTGTGCCGGTCAACGAATTTCTCTTATTTCTACCTAGTGGTAGCCCTATCCTGGGTATTTATTTTTTACCAAATTTTTATAGCCCCGTAAGAGTCTCGTCAATTGAAAACTATTCTCAGTTGAAGGTCCGGCCAGATTACGTGATTTGGAGGGTCGAATAGCCGTTTCCGTCCGTTTAGGGGTTTGACCACGCCGATTGACCGGACGGATCGAGCCCTTATCTTTGTCAGATGGAGCTGAATTTTTTCCCACCCATGTAATTCGTTATGCTGGTAATACCTGACGGTAGGTTTTCAGTTCCTCTTCTCCGATCACCAAACTCACGTTATATGTACTAATGTTGTATAACTTTTTTATACAAGTGTTGAGTTTAAGTGTCGTTTTGAAGACAATGTATACGTAGAGGCCTCAAACGCAAAAAAATCATGAAATAAGATATGACCGGAACGGTGAAATACGTCAACCCGTGAAAAATTAAGATATTCCGGTAAAATTTCGGTGCCGGTTGTTCCGGTCAACGAAATTCTCTTATTTCTACCTAGTGGTAGCCCTATCCCGGGTATTTATTCTTTACCAAATTTTTATAGCCCCGTAAGAGTCTAGTCGATTGGAAACTATTCTCAGTTGAAGGTCCGGCCAGATTACGTGATTTGGAGGGTCGAATAGCCGTTTCCGTCCGTTTAGGGGTTTGACCGCGCTGATTGACCGGACGGATTGAGCCCTTATCTTTGTCAGATAGAGCTGAATTTTTTCCCACCTACGTAATTCGTTATGCTGGTCATATCTGACGGTAGGTTTTCAGTTCCTCTTCTCCGATCACCAAACTCACGTTATATGTACTAATGTTGTATAACTTTTTTATATAAGTGTTGAGTTTAAGTGTCGTTTTGAAGACAACGTATACGTAGAAGCCTCAAACGCAAAAAAGTCGTGAAATAAGATATGACCGGAATGGTGAAAGACGTCAACCCGTGAAAAATTAAGATATTCTGGTAAAATTTCGGTGCCGGTTGTTCCGGTCAACGAAATTCTCTTATTTCTACCTAGTGGTAGCCCTATCCCGGGTATTTATTTTTTACCAAATTTTTATAGCCCCGTAAGATTCTCGTCGATTGGAAACTATTCTCAGTTGAAGGTCCGGCCAGATTACGTGATTTGGAGGGTCGAATAGCCGTTTCCGTCCTTTTAGGGGTTTGACCGCGCCGATTGACCGGACGGATCGAGCCCTTATCTTTGTCAGATGGAGCTGAACATTTTCCCACCTACGTAATTCGTTATGCTGGTCATATCTGACGGTAGGTTTTCAGTTCCTCTTCTCCGATCACCAAACTCACGTTATATGTACTAATGTTGTATAACTTTTTTATATAAGTGATAGAACTCTTGGCCGATGATTTTCTTCATCTTGGGCGACGAGATTTATAGTGAAGAACATCGTCGCCCAAGTAGACTCTTGGCCGACGATTTTCTTCATCTTGGGCGACGAGATTTATAGTGAGGAACATTGTCGCCCAAGTAGACCCTTGGCCGACGATTTTCTTCATCTTGGACGACGAGATTTATAGTGAAGAACATCGTCGCCCAAGAATAGTATCTTAGGCGACGATTTGAAGAAATCGTCGCCCAAGATTATCTTGGCCGACGATTTTCAAAAAACAGGGCAAAAATCGTCGCCCAAGAACTCCAATATAAAAGGAAAAAATTCAGAACCCTAACCATACGCGCTGCAGTTTCCACAACACCCCGCCGCCCTCTCTCTCTCTCCGAAAATCCACCGAAGCCCTCTCTCTCTCCCTCTCTCCGAAAATCCACCGAAGCCCTCTCTCTCTCCCTCTCTCCGACCCGACCCCGCAACCCGACGCCGACCCCGACCCCCGGCCCCGGCCCCGACCCCGACCCCGACCCCGACCCCGACCCACGGTTTAAGGTATAACCCTAAAACCCTAAATTGGTTATGTTGATGAAAATTTTAATTGTTGTTGTTGTTTGAAATTGTTGAAATTGTTTGAAATTGTTTTAAATTGTGAAATTGTTTGAAATTATTTGAAATTGTTGGTGAAATTATTGTTGTGTTGTGAAATTGTTGGTGAAATTATTGTTGTTGTTGTTGTAATTTAGGAAATTAATGGTAAATTAGGGTAAATTTGTGTAAATTATGGTAGGATTTTAGGGTAAATTATGGTAAATTGTGATGTAAATAATAATTGTAAAATATTAGGGTTTACGGTTTAGGGTTTAGGGTTTAGGATTTGTGGAAATAATTTGTAAATATATTGTAAATAATTAAATAATTTTTGATTAAATAATAAAATAATATAAATTATAATTGTAAATATATTATGGAAATTTTGTAAAAAATAATGGATTATTTTTTAGTAAGGATGAAAATATTCGTAAATTAATTTTTGTCATGTAATAATTGCGAATTAATGTAAATAATTTGTTATGTGAATTAAAAAAATAATAAATCCTATAATAACTAATAATTTTTATTTGTGTTATTATTGTTGATAAATTTTTCGAAATTTATGGTTATTTTTTGTTAAATTAATTATAAGACGGTAAAATATTTTTAATAAATTTATGGTTATTTTAAACAGGATGGGCATGAGGAGAACTTCTGGACAACGTTCGGGTTCGAGGAGCCAATATTCCTCGGACGGTACCTCAAACAACCCGTCGGAATCACCGTCGATCGGGTTTCCATGGCAGCTGATGACCCGACATGCGGCGCTTAGGGGTGGCGCGAGCGCCTCGCGTTCTGCTGGGCAGTCGGGTCTCGCAGCGACGGCCCCTCGTCATCTAGAGATACTTCCCCGGTCGCGATCTAACACCGCCCCCACACAGTCGTCCCCGACCGACGGTGATGGCGGGTCATCCGGGGTCCCTATGGTGCCGTCCGACCTCTTCCTTCCTCCGACGATACCGGCGATACCTCGCGTCGATGAGGAGGGTCGACCGATTCGGGAGCAGCTCCCGCATGTGGCACCGCACGAGGCCTATATCTACAGGGAGTTTCCCACGCCTCTTCATCCCGTGAGGGTCTCCGAGCAGGCGGACGGAGATGAATCTGTCGGCTCAGTCTCATCCTCAGGTAATTTATTATTACTTTTTTGTCGATTTTAATTTTTTTTTGTAAAAATGTATTATTAATATTAAATTTGATTCACAATGTCACAGCCGCCGGAACGAGAAGGCGGAACAGGAGAGGCACCGTCAGCAACAAGGGACTCGATAGGGCGGTCGAGTCCGCTGGACGGATCGCCATCCCGTTTTCCAACGGGAAACCGGTGGACGCCGCGTTGGGAAACCGGTACACGCGCGCCGCGGGAGGCACCATCCGCTCCAGACTCCCTATGTTGTGGGGAGTCTGGAGCCAGGTTCCTGATGGAGTGAAGGAGATGCTCCATCAGTCGATGTCGGTGAGTTTACTCGATCGATTACAATTTTTTTAACTAATAAATTATTTAATTATCGAAAAAATACTAACAAGTGGTAATGCAGCAATGGTTTGTGGTTCCCGAGGAGGAACGTGACTGGGCGGACAAGGCCCATAGGGAGAGGTACCTCTATTTAATAATTTATTAAATTTTATTTTTTAATAATATATTTAATATTTTTTTTGTATATGTAGGTTCAAGGAGTGGAAGCGCGACCTCCGGTTACACTGGAAGCAGTACGGGAGCGACCGTTCGGGTACCCCGAAGGAGTTCGAGTATCGGGAGTACGAGTGACGGTGGCTTCTTGTCACGCAGTTCAACGACCCTCACAAACAGGTAATTCGTAAACAAATTTGAATTAATTTAATTAGTGAATTAATTATAATTATATGTTTTTAAATATTTACTAACGATAATTTTTTTTGAAGCACCTCACCCGGGTGAACGCTGAGAACCGGCAACAGAACACAACCAACCATTGTGCCGGTTCGAGGCTGTTTTCGGCCATCATGGACGACGTGCGGCGAGAGCGGCCAGTGGAGAACCCCTATGTGGGGACCTTTCAGAGGGCATATCCTCATTCTGAGGAGGATCTTGTAAGTTCCTTATATTTTCTAATTTTTAATTTTAATTACATTTTATTAAATGTATATTAATATATTTTTTTAATATATCCAATTAGGCGAGGGTGAGGGAGGCGGAGCAAGAGGTCATGAGAGGCATGGTGAACGACACATGGCCGGGCACGGCAGAGGAAGACATGTCAGAGACCATGTCCAGGATCGACACTTCAGATCCTACCGTTGGGGCGCAGATTATGGCCACTGCCTTCGCGCAGCGTTCCAACACCTACTACTGCCGGGGTATGGGAGGCGCTGGAAAGGGGATCCTGAAGACGACGCCAGGATTTCAGCGCAAGGGAGCCGCCGGAGCCTCAAGCAGCAACAGTCGGCTACAAGATCAGTTCGAATGTCTACAGTCTGAGCTGGAAGCCCAAAGAGCGAGGGAGATGGCGATGATGGCAGAATCATATGCGGCTTCCACGGCTGCGCATATGGAGCGGATGAATGAAGTCACCAATGCCAACCAGGCGGCTATGGGACAATGGATGACTGCCTGCATCGCTGCACATGCGGCCGGACTTGATTTTCCGCCCATGCCTACGCCTATACCATTACCTCAGTGGGCCCACCCTCAGCAGCAGCCTCCTCAGCCTGACCAGCCGCCGCCTCAGCCTCAGGACCCTCCGAACGGGAATGATGAGTTAGATTTGGAGTTTCTCCATAGGCAGATGGACTGAATTTTTGTAATAAATTATTTATAAATTTATAAATTTGTGTTATTTTTAATTAAATTTTAGTATTAGAAAAATTTAAAGAAATGCCGAAAAAAAATTCCAGCAAAAATTAAAAAAATATTATTTATATATTTAAAAAAAATATTTAAATATTTTTTAAAAAAATTTAAATATATCTTAGGCGACGAAATTTCTAAATCGTCGGTCAAGGACTTACCATATAAGACGACGAAAAAAATTATCGTCGCCTAAGATGTAGTGATCTTAGGCGATGAAATATTTAGTTTCGTCGCCCAAGGTTATTAGATCTTGGCCGACGAAAAAATTTGTCGTCGGCCAAGGTGTTAAATCTTGGGCGACGAATATTTTTGGGCGACGAGAAGTAGATTTTAGGCGACGAAATTAATATCGTCGCCTAAGAATTACTCTTAGGCGACGACGGACTGAATTTTCGTCGCCCAAGGTCTTGGCCGACGCACTTCTGCCGACGACGTTTTGGCCGACGACATGTCGTCGCCTAAGTACTTAGGCGACGAATTTTTTTAACAGGGCGACGATTTTTTTTCGTCGCCCAAGATCTATTTTCTGGTAGTGTGTTTAGCTTTTTTGGATGTTTTAGAAGCTCCAGTAGACTAGCCAAACTTGAGCTATTATGACTTTTAGCGGCCAGATGACTCAGACGAGGCTAGCTATAATTTATTGCATTCCTTGTAAGATATTTTATGTGATATATAAATATATTTGAACTATTTAATTTTTATTTGAAGAATAATGTTGATGTAATGCTAGCTAAAATAGAGAGCATTGATGCAGCCACATTTCTAAAGTGGCTAGCCAAAATGACATTTTAGCTAATTTAACTAAAATTTAACTTAAAAATAGCTAACATTGCTAAAGATGCTCTTAATCATACGAGTATGTAATATTCTTAAATCAAAAGGTAGTTAACCCTAAACTAGCTAGATTTCAGGTGAAGTCCTTTAGGTTTAAGGAATCTTTCATGACCTAATTAATGCGCAAATTAAATGTCGTTAAAATGTTGTATTGAATCCCTTAACGTTCAGGTACAATGAATTAAGAATAAGATTGCAAAAGAATTTTCGACGAACTTAGAAGTGTAGTGCATGGAGTGGTTGGTACTTGGTTTGAGTATTGATCTGAACTGAAAACTCTTATGTCCGTGAAATCTTATTATTGATTGTCAGCTTATTTAAGGATGTATCAACATTGGTTTAAGATTATCAGCTTATAATCGATATAATATTTCATGCGATTTGCACTTTTTCATTGATATATCAATTAGAAATGATATTGTTCTATATAGAAAGCTAGCAATCTTAAAAAGTAGAGTAAATGACACTTTAGTACTAATTTTAAAGGTTTATTACCCATTCTAATAAAAATCTCTTTACCAACCCCATTCCAATGAATTCTAATAAAAAGACGTCAATACCCTCACCCTAATTTAACTCTTTTTCTCTTTTTTTTTTCCCGATCATTAACTCTCTCTCTCTCTCTCTCTCTCTCTCTCTCTCTCTCTCTCTCTCTCTCTCTCTCTCTCTCTCTCGGAATCCAGATCGGATCTGAGGACCGGACTCACCCCATATGCGGTGTTCGTCAACCTCGGTGGTGATCGGACATGGACGTCGGAAGCAGCTCGTTCGTGGAGGAGTTGGTCTTGTTTACTGTGTTTTTGTTCTCCGGCCTGAGCAGTTGCTAGGCCGATACGAGCTCGGCGCCCAGCACATTGACCTACTCGTGGTTGCGGGTGGTGCCGGGCCAGGCGACGTAGATTTCGCGGCGGCCGATGGACTTGCTGTATTGGTCAGTGGTGACGGCGCCGTAGCCGATCCAGTTAGACTCGTGGTCCCACCACTCGCGGGACATGGAGTGGAGGAGGAAGGCCTCCGGGACACTGACTTGTGCGGTGGCGTAGAGGAAGGAGGCGATCTCGTAGTTGGCGGCGTCTTGGAGCATGACTTTGTCGAAGAAGTTGGCGTGGTCGTAGCGCTGGACCCGGTGTACTTGGAGTTGGCGTCGTTGTTGAAGGCGTCGTAGGTGCCCTGGCAGAAGTCGCCGCAGCGGAGGATTAGGGTTCGGAGGTGGACGTCCAGCGGGTCCAGGAGGCCGGCCCAGTTGTTTTCTCCGAGGAGAGCTGACCATGCTGGACCTGCTACTAGTTCAGTAGTGGAATCATGGGTCTAGTTCTGGGTGGTGGTATGAGTATCCATGGCTGGTTTTGGTTCAGAGAGTGAAAGCTGGTTATGGTAGTAAACTTCATTTTTTCACATCTACGTTGATTTTTCTCATTTTCAATGTGAATTATGGCATTGGAGGTGTACTTGGAGTTGGCGTCGTTGTTGAAGGCGTCGTAGGTGCCCTGGCAGAAGTCGCCGCAACGGAGGATTAGGGTTCGGAGGTGGACGTCCAGCGGGTCCAGGAGGCCGGCCCAGTTGTTTTCTCCGAGGAGAGCTGACCATGCTGGACCTGCTGCTAGTTCAGTAGTGGAATCAGGGGTCTAGGTCTGGGTGGTGGTATGAGTATCCATGGCTGGTTTTGGTTCAGAGAGTGAATGCTGGTTATGGTAGTAAACTTCATTTTTTCACATCTACGTTGATTTTTCTCATTTTCAATGTGAATTATGGCATTGGAGCTACTGTTTTGCAAGTTTACTACCCCCAGTAAAAGTTACTAGGGGTAGAAAACTTCATTTTTTCGCATCTAAGTTGATTTTTCTCCTTTTAATGTGAATTATGGCATTGGAGCTACTGTTTTGTAAGTTTACTACCCCCAGTAAAAGTTTACTAGGGGTAGTAAACTTTAGTTTTTCGAATCTAAATTGTTCTTCCTCTGTTTTAGTGTGTATTATGGTTTTGAAAATATTGTTTTGCAAGTTTACTACCCTTAGTAAAAGTTTACTAGGGGTAGTAAATTTTATTTTTCCGCATCTATGTTGATTTTTCTTCTTTTCAATGTGAATTATGGCATTGGAGCTACTGTTTTGCAAGTTTACTACCCCCAGTAAAAGTTTACTAGGGGTAGTAAACTTCATTTTTTCGCATCTAGGTTGATTTTTCTCCTTTTCAATATGAATTATGGCATTGAAGCTACTGTTTTGTAAGTTTACTACCCCTAGTAAAAGTTTACTAGGGGTAGTAAACTTTAGTTTTTCGAATCTAAATTGTTTTTCCTCTGTTTTAGTATGTATTATGGTCTTGAAAATACTGTTTTGCAAGTTTACTACCCCTAGTAAAAGTTTACTAGGGGTAGTAAATTTTATTTTTTCGCATTTAAGTTGATTTTTCTCCGTTTTAATGTGTACTTATAGCCTTGGAGATATTATTTTGCAAGATTACTACCCCCAGTTAAGATGTTCACTAAGGGTGGTAAACTTTATTTTTTTGCATATATGTTGATTTTTTCTCTCTTTTAAGGTATATAATGGTCATAGGAAAACTGTATTGCAAGTTTACTACCCCCAGCAAAAGTTTACTAAGCGTAGTAAACTTTATTTTTCTGCATCTAAGTTGATTTTTCACTGTTTTAAGGTGTATAATAGTCATGGAGAAACTTTATTTTGAGTTTACTACCCCCAGTAAAAGTTTACTAGAGGTAGTAAACTTTACTAGTGTGTATTATGGTCTTGAAAATACTGTTTTGTAAGTTTACTACCCCCAGTAAAAGTTTACTAGGGGTAGTAAACTTTTGTTTTCGTACTTGGGTTAAGATCACGTAAATTCCGATGACATTTAAAAAAATCCAGTGAGATTTCCGGAAAATTCCGGCCACCGGATGCCTGGAATTTTCCGGTAGTCGGAAAATTCCGGTCACCGGTGACAGGAATGCGGCTGCCGGAGTTCGGAGTCCGGCGACCAGAATGCGGCTGCCGGTGATCGACACCGGTGTCCGGTGTGCTTCCGGGAAAGTCTTCCCTTCTTCTTTTTCATTTTTTCTCTTTAAATAAAGGTTAAGGGTAAAAAAGTCTTTAAAAATATAATTTTATTATATTTTAATAAAGATTTGTGTATTTGGGCTTAAAATAAGTACCTTGTATTTAAATGGGCTAATAAAAAAGATTATCATTGAAATGAGGTTTGACTTTTTCTATTTTGTGCAAATGGTCTTTTTCCCAAAACCATTAACATGAAGCGAGGAATCGAAGGTTAGTAATCCTAAAAAGTTGTGCTCAATCCTAGCTATTACAAACTCTATGCTTCAGGTTCTCAAAAAGGATGTTTTGCATGGCATCTGAACTAAAATAAGAGAACCAGCTAATTAAGCAACCATTTTGGTACAGACTTCAGGCTTGGATTCTCTCAATACTCCCCTATAAATACTGTTACGAATAGTGGACTTTCCATGAATCTTCTTCTGCTCACAATAGAAGTACTTCAGCGTAAGAAGAAGGTAAACACACTGAGTACTTAGCTAGAAATGGCTACACTGAGAGTGTCATTTGTGTTGTTGGCTGTCGCGCTGTGGTGCTCCTTGCCATGGAAGCCAGCTCTGTTCTAGGCCAAGGCAGTGGAAACGGAAGGACTTGGCTTCTTTGCTTGGCTTTTATTTGCTTGGATCTGCTTGGGTTTTTCCCTAAGCCTGACACGTCATGGTATCACAATCCAGTGGATAGAAATACAAGTCTTCCAAAATTGAAGTTGTGCCGAGAAGTATGTGATTTTTTTCTCACTTTCTCTGCAACAAAACCTAGATTCATCCCTTTCTATCTCTATGCAGAAGAAAAAAGAACGAAGTCGTCGATCTATCTATATGCAGCCAACATGAATTATGCAATTACTCTAGTTCCTATTAAGATTGATTATTGACCAATGATGAACGCGAAGCAGTAGCATTTGAGAGGAGCCCGTCTCCAAACTCGTTCAAGTTCATGCATTTCTATGAAGAATCTGAGCTTTGATAAATTTCTGGGTTCTAGTGCTCTGTCATCTAATTGTTTTCTTGTCCTTTGAATCTCGATTGTTTGGTTTGTGTTTTTGATTGATTGATTTGATTCAAGTTTCTGAGCTATTCTATTGAGTTTTCTTCTTGATGGATTTCACACCAGAATATAAAATGCTCTTTGGAGGTGCTTTAGGTCTGTGTTATGTGAGTTTGGGTTAATTGCAAAGCATATCAGAGAAGAAGACATAGGAATAGATCAGCTGTTTCATGTCCATGTTAGTGTTTTGCAAGTTTTTATTTAGAACAGTTAGATGTCTTTTTGGTGACGTGGCAGGCTCAGAAAAAACCCAAGCAGATCCAAGCAAAGAAGCTAAGTCCGAAACGGAAACGGTAATGGGAATGGTAACACTGGCGGTGGCAATGGAAATGGGAACGACAACGGCAACACTGGAAGTGGCAACCGGAACGGTAATGGAAATGGGAACGGCAACGGTGACACCAGCAGCGGCAACGGAAATGGCAATGGTAACGGGAACGGGAATGGCAACAGCAACGGTAATGCAATTAGTGACAGCACCAACTACGACGTATTGCCACCACTAGCGACGGGACAAGAGCAATGTACATGCGCAGGGAGCCTGTTTTTACAAGACCCTTGTTTGTCCACCGGAATGTCCCGAAAGAAAGCCCAAAAACAACAAGAAAAAGGGTTGCTTTGTTAACTGCGGAAGCAAGTGTGAAGTCACTTGCAAGAGTAAGAGCATATCTCTCCATAATTATATATATATATATCTATATATATATATTAATAGATTTACAGATAGAACTCGGATAGATTTATGACGTCCTTTCTTGATCCTGAATTTTATTTTTCACATCAACCTGGCCTGTCAGTTGAGTGAGGCTCAGGTAACACCATTTACGTACTCTTTACTGATGTGATGATTTTTGGCAGTTAGAAGAGGAAACTGTGATGGGTATGGATCTATGTGCTACGACCCTCGATTTATTGGTGGTGATGGTGTTATGTTCTACTTCCATGGAGCCAAGGGAGGAAACTTTGCCATTGTCTCAAACGAAAACCTCCACATCAACGCACATTTCATCGGGACTCGACCAGAAGGAAGGACTCGTGACTTCACATGGATTCAAGCCATCGCAATCATGTTCGACAGTCACACCCTTGTTATTGGAGCAAAGAGGGTTTCCAAGTGGAACGACAAAGTTGATGCTCTCATGGTGAAGTGGAATGGTGAGTCAGTTGACATTCCTGAATATGGAGGACTAATGGTGAGGACAGAGAGGTAATTGTCGAAAGAGGAAGCCTTTCTAATGAGGACTTTTCGGCTTATCTCACATTTCAATCTTATATTCACATCTTGACCGTTCAGTTTATATGTATTTATGAGTAGATCATTTCTCCAAATTTTCAGCTATATTGAAAATTGTTAAAGCATTTATAAGTGTGATTTATCAATTATGAACTTGAACAGTTCATATTTGATAGATTTGGTTCATCCATTAATTTGATCTAGTTTGTTATCTTAACGAACACCAATTTGGCTGAAAATTTGTAGAAATGATCTACTCATATAAACCTAAAAACTGAACGGATGAGATGTCAAAATGTGATTGAAAAATGGGTTTTTTAAACCATAAACCGAAAAGTCCTCAACTAGTCCTCAACTTAAGAGTCCTAACTAGAAGGGCTCTCTGTCGAAAGAACCGATGATGCGACGCAAGAGTTTCAATCTCTGATATGGTTGACATAACCATTAGGGTTAGGCCTATCAGAGAAAAGGAAGACATGGTTCATCACTACCATATACCAGCTGATGATTGTCAGGACCCACCCCGAATTTTATCCTGAAACCTGAAGTAAATCTTGCGGGGTACAACTCTAAAGAAAATTTACTGAAAATTCGGAATAACCTACCTTGAAAATAGACAACCCTTACCTAAAAAACTCTAGATAAACACTTCTATTATCAATCATCCATCCTCAACTCCTAGAGCCTTCCTGCTCCCCAAGTTCATCACATCTCCCAATATAACAATTTCTCATCTAAAATAATTCCACAACCAACAACAAACAACTAATAAATTACTACTAGACTTTCAGAGCATATCTAAAGATGAACGAAAACTATGAATAAAGAATGAGCGGAAGTAACCTCTGACTATCCCTTGACTCCATGTACGCTTGACTTCATTTAAATTTATCCTGCATACTGGGCATTTAAAACCAAAGGACACAGGAAAAAGTAATTTAAAAACGTTAGAGTGAGTGGACAAAAATAACTTAAACAATTTGACAAAATACGTAATTTAAATACTTTCTCATGTTCAATTTTAAAAACTTAGTAATGGACAAACTAGCCCCTCTGGTTAATCAAATAAAGAAATCTCGTAAGAAGAGATAAACCAGCCCCGCTGGTTAATCAAATACATAACTGAGAAGAGTAAAATAAGGGAAAGAGTGATCACCATGTAAAAGGAGCGTCCCAGGCTCGGGTCGGTGACTCCCAAGCTATAATAGTGTCCCACGCTAAGTGCTCTACTCACCTATAGTGAGGACCGCTAATAATGGCTAGCTAACAAATAAATATAAATACCGATCGGTTGCCTCCCAGGCTATAATAGTGTCTCACGCTAAGCGCTCTACTCACCTATGGTGAGGACCGCTAATAATGGTTAGCTAGCAATAATCAATATAAGCGACCTTATATTATGGTGACTAAAAACATACGAAATCGCTTGAATCCATTAAACTTCCCCATGATCATACTAATGGTACGGTTCCTAACCGTACTTGAAAAAAAATCATCATAAGAAATTATGTTAAAACTCAATGACGTGTCTCACACGTCAAAATATTCTCAAAACCATAATATAAGCGAGATTTAATTCACAAGTAAAAATCATAATTAATATCTCAATCCAAAATACTCGGTAAAACATTCTCAAGGTCAAGATCGATATTCCACCAATAATTTCAAAAATTATAAATAGCGAGCTACCGAAAATCTCATTTTCAGAAATCTTTTATAAATCTCAAAGTCCACAATTAAAACCATTATAATGAAATCCGGAATTTATAAAGAATATCCAAACTCAAATACCAAATTAGTAATCCGAGCTCAAATCCATAAATCATGACCCATAATTAATCAATGCTTCAAACTCAAATACTTTCCAAGATCATTTCATAAGCCGAAATTATAATATAAGTTCAGAAAATAAAATAATAAATTATAAAATCTTACATGCATATTTATTTAAAATCAAAATCTCCATTTACAAATTTAGGCATAAGCTCGACGATATCCTCAACACCATACGTGTGAGGTCTCCATGGATCCTAAAACCATAAGCATAATTAGAACCACATTCCGATTTTGGAAAAATAAATGCTTTAATATAACACCCCGAAAATCTTCCGCCTAACCCAATACCCTAACTAGGACTAAGCTTATCAGATTCATACCAAACTCCAACCACAACCTCACTTCATCGATTCTAGCACTTTAGGACCATATCCAAATAAATCAAATGGTCGGATTTTCATTCTAACAACCACCAAGATTCTCAATCTTAGAAAAATCCCAAACCTAACCAAAACTCTTCTAAAAATTTTAAACTTCACCTCATTAAACTCTTCTCAATAACACAAACTCAAAAACATGAAAAACTACCCAAAAGTGGTGGCGCCGCCAGCAACCCCTACTCCGGCCACCTCCGATGCTTCCCAAAATTTAACACAATAATCCTCTCAACACACATAACAACTTCTATAACTAGCACAAAGTCCAATTCTAAGCCTAACTAGGGTAATCAAACTAAAACAACAAAAATCCCAATTTATACCCTAGAATTTCAAATGCCCGATTCTCCTTACCTAGCTCAAGATGGATTGAAACCTTTTGAGGGTTTTCTACCAGAAGAGAGACCTTCCAAGCGGGACAACAAACTCTGGCTATGGTGGCCGGAGAAGGAAGTTCCGGCGAAAACTCCACCGAGTACAGCCGCGTCTTTATGGCCCGATTTCTCCTTCACGGTTGCACGACTCCACCGGCCAGCTACCCAAAACGATGGAGGAGGAACTAAGCTTCAAATCCCAACCGGTATGGAGGCCTAACTCCGCCGGACGGTGGCGAACGGAGGTGGAGAAGGCGCCGGGTCGGGAACCGAGCGGGAGAGAAGAGAGAGAAGTGAAAGTGAAAATCTGATTTTTCATTTTTGACTTTCCACCTTTGGCTCCTTTTATTCCTACCTTCCCGAAATAGTAACTTTAGTTTTTAGACCATAAATTCTTCATACGAACTTCGTTTTTGACGTACCACATGCATGTCTACAAACTCCGTTTAACGTCCTCCACGACTTTCATGAAGAAAGTTTTCCCAAATTCCAAATTGAAGAAAAAGTCAACTTTTGAAGTCTTAAATAGTAAACGGTTACTTAAAATGGTAAAAAGTTAAAGCAACCCATAAGTAAATAACC
Organism: Fragaria x ananassa; assembly: GCA_034370585.1. Classification (NCBI taxonomy): domain Eukaryota; kingdom Viridiplantae; phylum Streptophyta; class Magnoliopsida; order Rosales; family Rosaceae; genus Fragaria; species Fragaria x ananassa. Next base: position 23,022,370 of record CP139766.1, read on the forward strand.
GTAAATTGACTTAAGAACCTGCATGTGACAATGATACTTTTGCTCACTTGGAGACACAGTTCACATTTTCAAATTTGTCTGACCTCGTGGAAGGAGTTCTAGGGAAGACTTACAGGCCATGATATGGTAGTCGAGTAAAGAGAGGAGTTCCAATGCCATTGATGGGTGGAGAGGATAAGTACAAAACCCCATCACTCTTTTCACCTCTTTGCAAGGTTTGTAGGTTTCAAACTACTGCTCGTCAATCTGGTGGGCTTGCAATTACAACTGGAGTGGTTGCATAATACAGATAATGATGATGATGATCAAGACGTACTCGATCAATAGAGAAATAAACCTCGTCTTTAAATTAATTTAATTGTTTTCAACAATCAACTATTGTATCTCTGTATCCGGTTTTGGGTAGGCAAACAAATAACGGGCTGTTCAAATCAAGCTTGGCCACGATATATTGCAAATTATCTAGAATTGAGAGATTTAAAAATTTCATGAACTCAGTCAATAGTACCAGCCTGAGAAATTGAGATTTTTTTTTATTTTTCATTTTTTTGAAAAGGGGTTTGGAATCCAACCCAGCCCAACCTATCTCATCCCCACGCCCGGTTCTATTTATTATAATAATATCAAATTTTTACAACCGGGGCAGGAGGGGGGGGGGAACATACACTACCAGAAAATAGTTCTTAGCCGACGAAAAAAAATCGTCGCCCTGTTTAAAAATTTCGTCGCCTAAGTACTTAGGCGACGACATGTCGTCGGCCAAGAAGTCGTCGCCAGAAGTCCGTCGGTGAAGAACTTGGGCGACGAAATTTAATACCGTCGTCGCCTAAGAGTAATTCTTAGGCGACGATACTAATTTCGTCGCCCAAGATTTAACACCTTGGCCGACGAAATTTTTTTTCGTCGCTTAAGATCTTCTGACCTTGGGCGACGAAAATAAATATTTCGTCGCCTAAGATCACTACATCTTAGGCTACGAAAAATAATATCGTCGGCCAAGGTGTTAAATCTTGGGCGACGATTTATAGATTTCGTCGCCTAAGATATATTTAAATTTTTTTAAAAAAAATAATTAAATAATTATTTTAAATATATAAATAATGTTTTTTAAATTTTTGTCATTATTTTTTTTTTCGGCATTTCTTTAAAGTTTTCTAATACTAAAATTTAATTAAAACTAACACAAATTTATAAATTTATAAATAATTTATTACAAAAATTCTGCCTATGGATCGAGAAACCCAAAATCTAACTCATCATTCCCGTTCGGAGGGTCCTGAGGCGGCGGCTGGTCAGGCTGAGGGGGCTGCTGCTGAGGCTGGGGCCACTGAGGATGCCACTGAGGTAATGGTATAGGCGTAGGCATGGGCGGAAACGGCTGTCCGGCCGCAAGTGCAGACATGCAGGCAGTCATCCACTGTCCCATAGCCGCCTGGTTGGCATTGGTGACTTCATTCACCCGCTCCATATGCGCAGCATTGGAAGCCGCATATGATTCCGCCATCGCCGCCATCTCCCTCGCTCTTTGGGCTTCCAGCTCAGACTCTCTCGCTCTTTGGGCTTCCAGCTCAGACTGTAGGCTTGCGAACTGATCCTGTAGCCGAGTGGTCTGGCTGTTGCTGCTTGAGGCTCCGGCGGCTCCCTTGCGCTGAAATCCTGGCGTCGTCTTCAGGATCCCCTTTCCAGCGTCTCCCATACCCCGGCAGTAGTAGGTGTTGGAACGCTGCGCGAAGGCAGTGGCCATAATCCGCGCCCCAACGGTAGGATCTGAAGTGTCGATCCTGGACATGGCCTCTGACATGTCATCCTCTGCCGTGCCCGGCCATGTGTCGTTCACCATGCCTCTGATGACCTCTTGCTCCGCCTCCCTCACCCTCGCCTAAATGGATATATTATAAAAATATATTAATATACATTTAATAAAATGTAATTAAAATTAAAAATTAGTAAATATAAGGAACTTAAAAGATCCTCCTCAGAATGAGGATATGCCCTCCGAAAGGTCCCCACATAGGGGTTCTCCTCTGGCCGCTCTCGCCGCACGTCGTCCATGATGGCCGAAAACGGCCTCGAACCGGCACGATGGTTGGTTGTGTTCTGTTGCCGGTTCTCAGCGTTCACCCGGGCGAGGTGCTTTTTAAAAAAAAAATTATCGTTAGTAAATATTTAAAAACATACAATTATAATTAATTCACTAATTAAATATTCAAATTTGTTTACGAATTACCTGTTTGTGAGGGTCGTTGAACTGCGTGACAAGAAGCCACCGCCACTCGTACTCCCGATACTCGAACTCCTTCGGGGTACCCGAACGGTCGCTCCCGTACTTCTTCCAGTGTTCCCGGAGGTCGTGCTTCCACTCCTTGAACCTACATATACAAAAAAAATATTAATAATTTTATTAAAAAAATAAAATTTAATAAATTATTAAATAGCTAGAGGTACCTCTCCCTATGGGTCTTGTCCGCCCAGTCACGTCCCTCCTCGGGAACCACAAACCATTGCTGCATTACCACTTGTTAGTATTTTTTTCGATAATGAAATAATTTATTAGTTAAAAAAATAGTTAAAAAAAAGGTAATTTATTGAGTAAACTCACCGACATCGACTGATGGAGCATCTCCTTCACTCCATCAGGAACCTGGCTCCAGACTCCCCACAACATAGGGAGTCTGGAGCGGATGGTGCCTCCCGCGGCGCGCGTGTACCGGTTTCCCAACGCGGCGTCCACCGGTTTCCCGTTGGAAAACGGGATGGCTATCCGTCCAGCGGACTCGACCGCCCTATCGAGTCCCTTGTTGCTGACGGTGCCTCTCCTGTTCCGCCTTCTCGTTCCGACGGCTGTGACATTGTGAATCAAATTTAATATTAATAATACATTTTTACAAAAAAAAATTGTAAATCGAAAAAAAAGTAATAATAAATTACCTGAGGATGAGGCTGAGCCGACGGATTCGTCTATGTCCGCCTGCTCGGAGACCCTCACGGGATGAAGAGGCGTGGGAAACTCCCGGTAGATATAGGCCTCGTGCGGTGCCACATGCGGGAGCTGCTCCCGAATCGGTCGACCCTCCTCATCGACGCGAGGTATCGCCGGTATCGTCGGAGGAAGGAAGAGGCCGGACGGCACCATAGGGACCCCGGATGACCCGCCATCACCGTCGGTCGGGGATGACTGTGTGGGGGCGTCGCTGCGGGATCGCGACCGGCGAAGTATGGGTGGATGACGAGGAGCCGTCGCTGCGGGACCCGACTGCCTAGCAGAACCCGAGCCGCTCGCGCCACCCATCAGTTGCGCATGTCGGGCCGTAAACTGCCACGGAAACCCGATCGACGGTGATTCCGACGGGTTGTTTGAGGTACCGTCCGAGCCGTCTTGTCCAGAAGTTCTTCTCTTGGCCATCCTGTTTAAAATAACCATAAATTTATTAAAAATATTTTACCGTCTTATAATTAAGTTCACAAAAATAAAGGCTCGATAAACTTCGAAAAATTTATCAACAATAATAGCACAAATAAAATTTAATAATTATTATAGGATTTATTATTTTTTTTATTCACATAACAAATTATTTACATTAATAAGGGCTTATTATATCACAAAAATTAATTTACGAATATTTACATCCTTACTCAAAAATAATCCATTATTTCCTACAAACCCTAAACCCTAAATAAACCCTAAACCGTAAACCCTAAACCCTAAATAAACCCTAAATTATTTAATCATTTACAATCCTAAACCGTATACCCTAAACCGTAAACCGTAAACCGTAAACCCTAAACCGTACATCACAATTTACAATTATCACAACAACAACAATTTACAATTATCACAACAACAACAACAACAATTTACAATTTACAATTATCACAACAACAACAACAACAACAACAACAATTTACAATTATTATAACAACAAAAACAATTAAAACCAATTTAGGGTTTTAGGGTTATACCTTAAATTGTGGGTCGACGTCGGGGTCGGGGTTCCGAATTGGGGTCGGGGTCGGGGTCGGGGTCGGAGAGAGGGAGAGAGAGAGGGCAGAGAGAGGATTTTCGGAGAGAGAGAGAATATGCTTGGCGGCTGAAGAAATGGTTAGGGTTTCCGAATTTTTGCCTTTTATAGTGGCGTTCTTGGGCGACGATTTTGTAAAAATCGTCGCCCGCCTTTTTTAAAAATCGTCGCCCTGTTTTTTTAAAAATCGTCGGCCAAGATAGTATATTTGGGCGACGACATTCTTCACTATAAATATCGTCGCCCAAGATGAAGAAAATCGTCGGCCAAGATAGTATACTTGGGCGACGACATTCTTCATTATAAATTTCGTCGCCCAAGATGAAGAAAATCGTTGGCCAAGAGTTCTATCATAAAATTCAGACTATTTGACCATCCAAATCACGTAATCTGGCCGGACCTTCAACTGAGAATAGTTTCCAATGGACGAGACTCTTACGGGGCTATAAAAATTTGGTAAAAAATAAATAACCGGGATAGGGCTACCACTAGGCAGAAATAAATGTGTTTCGTGCGACCGGAACAACCGGCACCGAAACTTTACCGGAATATCTTCATTTTTCACGGGTTGACGTATTTCACCGTTCCGGTCATATCTTATTTCACGACTTTTTTGTGTTTGAGGCCTCTACGTATACGTTGTCTTCAAAACGACACTTAAACTAAACACTTATATAAAAAAGTTATACAACATTAGTACATATAACGTGAGTTTATTGATCGGAGAAGAGGAACTGAAAACCGACCGTCAGATTTGACCAGCATAACGAATTACGTAGGTGGAAAAAAATTCAGCTCCATCTGACAAAGATAAGGGCTCGATCCGTCCGGTCAATCGGCGCGGTCAAACCCTTAAACGGACGGAAACGGCTATTCGACCCTCCAAATCACGTAATCTGGCCGGACCTTCAACTGAGAATAGTTTCCAATCGACGAGACTCTTACGGGGCTATAAAAATTTGGTAAAAAATAAATACCCGGGATATTTATTTTAATTATTCAAATGAAATTTAAATGTGTTTTATTTTATTTTAATTATTCGGATTACTCTTGGCCAACGAAATTAGGCTAATTCGTCGGCCAAGATAGTACTTGGGCGACGAAATTTGTTAAAATCGTCGCCCAAGAGTAAAAATCACATTATTTTACAATGAAATTTAAATGTGTTTTATTTTATTTTAATTATTCGGATTAATCTTGGCCGACGAAATTAGGCTAATTCGTCGGCCAAGATGATACTTGGGCGACGATATTTGTTAAAATCGTCGCCCAAGAGTAAAAATAAAAATTTAATATAATGAAATTTAAATGTGTTTTATTTTATTTTAATTATTCGGATTACTCTTGGCCGACGAAATTAGGCTAATTCGTCGGCCAAGATAGTACTTGGGCGACGAAATTTGTTAAAATCGTCGCCCAAGAGTAAAAATCACATTATTTTACAATGAAATTTAAATGTGTTTTATTTTATTTTAATTATTCGGATTAATCTTGGCCGACGAAATTAGGCTAATTCGTCGGCCAAGATGATACTTGGGCGACGATATTTGTTAAAATCGTCGCCCAAGAGTAAAAATAAAAATTTAATATAATGAAATTTAAATGTGTTTTATTTTATTTTAATTATTCGGATTACTCTTGGCCGACGAAATTAGGCTAATTCGTCGGCCAAGATAGTACTTGGGCGACGAAATTTGTTAAAATCGTCGCCCAAGAGTAAAAATCACATTATTTTACAATGAAATTTAAATGTGTTTTATTTTATTTTAATTATTCGGATTAATCTTGGCCGACGAAATTAGCCTAATTCGTCGGCCAAGATGATACTTGGGCGACGATATTTGTTAAAATCGTCGCCCAAGAGTAAAAATAAAAATTTAATATAATGAAATTTAAATGTGTTTTATTTTATTTTAATTATTCGGATTACTCTTGGCCGACGAAATTAGGCTAATTCGTCGGCCAAGATAGTACTTGGGCGACGAAATTTGTTAAAATCGTCGCCCAAGAGTAAAAATCACATTATTTTACAATGAAATTTAAATGTGTTTTATTTTATTTTAATTATTCGGATTAATCTTGGCCGACGAAATTAGCCTAATTCGTCGGCCAAGATGATACTTGTGCGACGATATTTGTTAAAATCGTCGCCCAAGAGTAAAAATAAAAATTTCTTTACAATGAAATTTAAATGTGCTTTATTTATTTTGGTACAAACATATTCTTTTAGTATACAAACAATTGCAAAGCTAAGGCTCAATTATAACTAAGCTAAGGCTCGTAATCTGAGTCATCCGATGAGTCTTCTTCGGTATCGGAATTAATATCTGGTAATCTATGCCTTAATTCGTCGTCAGAGTCGTCGTCTGTTTCTTCATTTGGATCAACATCAATAAAGGTTGAATCTTCGTCACGAATTCTGAGCACTCGACCATGTTTAACATTATTTTGACGAACAGTAGCTACATCATGAATACCTACTGCGTTCAGCTCCTGGTACGCATCAGCCTCTGGCCCTGGAATGGTCACTCCAAGTGTAGCCGCCCGGTAAATGTTTCGAGGATGCACAATGTTCGCTATTTTCCACGCGTCACCCCTGGCGAGGTCATCAAGATAAAACACTTGTTTTACCGATGTCGCAAAAACAAACGGGTCATCTTCGTAGGCGCTTGTAGCAGTGTTGACCGATAAATTGCCGTACTGATCCATCTTCATGCTCTGTGCGCCTGTATCAAACCATCTACACTTGAACAGATGCACTTTCATGCCTTCCGCATAAACCAGTTCGACCACTGAATGGAGAACACCGTAATAGTCAAGGCCATGACCTTTCGCCATCAAATGCCCCGGTATCTATCCGCCAGGGGTGATCATGTGGTAGGTAAGCACGGTGACCCATCCGGACTATCTTGTTGCAATGATTGCTGCACCCCTGGGAGCTAAGGCACTCAGGACAAGCCTTGTATCCCCTAACAACGTTGCCGGACAACATCCCACGTGCAGGAAAATCACTGATGGTACCAACAATCATGGCATGCATCTGGAACATCTCCTTTTTGTGGGAGTCATAAGTGGGATGACCAACCTCCCAAAGCAATTTACACTCTTCAATCAGCGGTCTCATATACACATCGAGACACTTCCCTGGATAACAACAACAACCACAACAAATTCAGATAACGACTATATATGACCAACAATATAGAACAAAAACAATAAATGGAGAGGTGTTGAACCAACAACAATATATACAATATGAAGGGAAAGTAGATACCTGGATAACCGGGCCCCGGAATCAACAAGGTCAACATGTTGTATTCCTTCTTCATGCACATCCATGGAGGAAGGTTGTAAGGCACCAAAATGACCGGCCATATACTGTACGAAAGACTCATGGTCCCAAAAGGGTTGAACCCGTCGGATGACAGCCCGAGCCTCACATTCCTCACCTCTGAAGCAAAATGAGGAAACTCCCTGTCTATATGCTTCCACGCCTCCCCGTCAGCAGGGTGTACCATGAGGTCTTCGTCATGCACCTCCCTCACAGCGTGCCATCTCATAGCTTCGGCCGTCTTTGAAGACATATACAACCGCTCCAGCCTATCCCTCAACGGGAAATAGCGAAGTACCTTAACAGGTTTCCTGTTGCCTGCGGGAGTCCGCTTATACCTGTCGGTCCCACATACCGGACAACGATGAAGGCCTTCAAGGTCATTACCGTCTGCATCTTTACCCCAGAATAGAACGCAGTCATATCTGCATGCATGGATCTTGATGTAGGAAAGCCCGAGATCTCTCAAGATACGACGGACCTTATGATGCGTGGTGGGATGACGATGACCGTCGGGCAGGAGCGAAGCAGCATACTGTAGATACCTATCAACAGCCGTCACGGTCGATTTTGTGTCAACCTTGATATGCATCACCTCCATCACACACTGAAGAACGGTCTTCTCATGACCTGGGCACAGAGGGGTCTGTTGGAAAGCAATAAGTCTGTTGTACTTGGCTATACCGGCAGTGTTGACACCTCTAGGGACGGCCTGCATCGGCGCCTGAGGAATGTGCTGTCGTTCAGGGCATACACCGCTGTCATGAGGAAACATGTCGTTGATGAAGGTCGTTGTTGGATCGTTGGATGTACTGCCCGTCTCATCAAACTGTCCATGATCATGCGGGCGTGATGAGGTTTCACCGTGATATATCCAACATGTGTAACGTTCCCAGAATCCGTTACTCTTCAGGTGGTCTCATACTGTCCCCAACGGAAATCGATGCATATCACTGCGACACTTACACATCTTGCACGGGCAATAGAACATGCCACTCCCGTCAGCATTGCCCTGCGCATATTGCATAAAATCCCAAACTCCTTCAGCATATTTTATGTGATATCTTGGAAGAGAAATCCAACTCTTATCCATATCTTGAAAATAACACATATATATATCAATATTTAATAAACATATCTTTTATATATATATATATATATATATTAATGTAATACAACATACTAATTATTAATTATATATATCTAGTTCGAGCGGATTCCGTGGTTTCAGAAGGCAAGTGTCAATGTCACGGAGGGCGAACCCCCTACAGGAACCAGGCAGGACTCGTTTGTGATCACGGAGGCGAACCCCTATCGACCCCTTCACCGAGAAGAGTGGTCAGTTTGTGATCTTGAGATCCAGTTAAACAAACCTGTGAACCATATCTATGACAGAACGGCCCCTTACTCAGCTTGGAACAAACTCTATGCATATATATATATATATATATCATTAATTCAACTCAAATAAAACTGAAAATCAATATATATATATATATGCACATATATATATATGTGCATATATATGCATATGTACGTACCTGGGAGTAGCTCCACAAACTATGTATGGACAAATTTCCACAACACCGAACGATTTGAAGAACTAGAGAAATTTATGTTTAAAATTTTCAAAGTTCTCATTCTTCTATCCCGCCTCACAATATATAGAAGAATCTTGGGCGACGAAATATTTGAGTTTCGTCGCCTAAGAATGAAAAATCTTGGGCGACGAAATATCTCAGTTTCGTCGCCTAAGGATAAAAAACTTAGGCGACGAAATAAATATCTTAGGCGACGAAATATTGTTTCGTCGCCCTAGTTTCTCTCTTAGCCGACGAAATGTATTCTTAGGCGACGATTTTATTTTCGTCGTCTAAAGTTGGACTTTAGGCGACGATTTTTTTCCCTTGGGCGACGAAAAAAAAAATCGTCGCCTAAGTTCCCTCTTAGGCGACGAAAAAAAAAATCGTCGCCCGGTTTTTTTTGTTTCGTCGCCCAAGACCCATTTTCTGGTAGTGATAGTACCTAAACCCCGCGCTACAGATAAACAATAGCTATGATCCTCGTAGAGAACATCATGAACATTGTCAGGAGTCTCTTCTAACCACACATTATCAATGGAACAATTATTAGTAAGGTGCAAGTCTATTAGCAACACCATTTGATTCACGGTAAATATGTCGAATTCTAATAGTATGAAAAACACTAAAGTAACTTTGACAGCAATCACTTATAACCCGACTTACCTCTGAGAGATTGAGATTGTTTATGGTTGTTATAAATTTATCATGTAGTTACTTTAGTCTTTACATCTGATTCAACTGAAAAGTTGACTGAACTTAATCAATGATATTAATTTAATTGAAAGTAGAATTATTAAGCTCCAAAGTAAATACATAAATAAATGGAACTGTGCCCAGTACCATTTGGTCTAGCGGCATAAGTCTATTATTGTAAGTGTATGGGAGGTTGTGTGTTCGACTCACAACAGACTCGTTGTAGTACATGAGTTGTTTAACGGATAATAAAAATAAACTAAAGGGAAACTGTCCTCAACAGAGAACTCCCACAATTCTACTTAGCTAAGCAAATCAACTCATTCATGAAGCCAATGCAAGAAGGTCCAACCTCTTTGCAAGACAGTGTAGGCGCGCACTCTCGACAAAGTAGTTTTAGCCAGCCAGCGTCTTCTTCACAGCTTCTAATGTAAATTACTTCAAATTCACTTTTCATCAACCCTATGCCAATAACATCGATCCAACCTATGAATGATATTAAGTGCATGCATCACCTAGCACCTCAACAATCCTCACTTCCAACTCCTTACAGTACTTTAACTCAGGGATCCCTTCTAATGAGGACCTTTAAGTAGATGACTAGTTGAAGACTTTTCGGCTTATCCCACTTTTCAATCTTATATCCACATTTTGACCGTTCAATTTATAGGTATTTATGAGTAGATCATTTCTGTAAATTTTCAGTCATATTGAAAATCGTTAAGACATTCATAAGTGTGATTTACCAATTATGAACTTGAACGGTTCATGTTTGACAGATTGTGTTTGTCCATTAATTTGATCTAATTTGTTACCTTAATGATCACCAATTTGGTTAAATATTTGTAGGACTGACCTACTCATATAGACATAAAAACTGAACGGATGAGATGTTAAATGGTGATTGAAAAATAAGTATTTTAAACCATAAACTAAAAACTCTTCAACTAGTTTTCAACTTAAGGGTGCTCATTAGAAAGGCTCCCTTTTCACTCATTCCACAAAGCTGTCAGATATATACATCATATCTATGGGGCTTTGCAATTCTACTGAGATATTGTAAGAAACGATATAGTCAATCAAGGTATGCTATAAAAGGCATTATCTAGTCCTGCCTTTTGATTTTATAATTAATTCTATATATAATTGCATTGATTAGTTAAGTTTATCTGATATCGGAAGCTTAAGAGTGGCATAATTTACTTACAAGGAGTTGATCACCATAAGTCCATAACAGTTTGATCGACGAATCGATGGTTGTGGATGTGGAGAATGGATGCACATTTAGCAACTATAAATATAGCGTTACTACTGTTTATAAATGCCCCTAAATACGTAACATGCATTTTGATTTGTTTTGGGAGTCCGGGTGGTATATACCGTATATCTATCTTCAGTTGTGGACGAGGATTTCCTCGTAAGGTTGACTATAAATTCTATGGACCTTTACTTTCCCTTAAGAGAAGAGAGGTATATCTTGCATGGGCAGTATATAACTACTCTGGGTACGTACTGCTGCTACTGCATGTATAATCTTAAACTCTTAATCATTCAAATATTTAAATCAAAAGGTAACCCTAAACTAGATTTCAGGTGAAGTCCTTTTAATTTTGAAATCTTTCATAACCTAATTTAACAAAATTATTGTACAAAAACACTTTACGTTATGGGAGAATGAATTAGCACGCGTACTCTATTCCAAAATACGCAATTGCACGTACGTAAGTCGATCGGGCTTCAAAATTAAGCATTTCGTCGAACTCAGAAACTGTAATGGTGATTAATTAAATCGTGTACATGCAAAATCGTCCGGTTCAAGAGAATGGGATTACAACCGCAATAATGAGACAATAATTTCTAGTCTGGTATATATAGAACCATTCTCTTGGTGTATGATTTATGATTGATACGAGTATGTTTCAATCTTTGCACTCCAGTACGTAGTCCAGATGCGAAATTCCCTACGTACAGTACATATGTATATGCTTTGGTTACTTGAAGAGTTACTCTGGATGATTCGATTAACCGAGGATAAATGAATCATGCATGAATGGTTTTAATTAAGAGAATAACTATTTCTCATAACCTGCAAGCATTTAGATTATTCTTTCATGTACATGGCAAATTTTAATAATTCTATCCCTTTGAGGCAGTCGCAAGAAATGACAGTGCGTACTAGACTATGCAAAATAGCAAACCATTAATAAGAAGCCATGATTTGAAGTATAGAGTTCTAAAAAGTCGCGCTCAGTCCTCATTGCAAACCCTAACTCAAGCTATAACCCCAATGCTTCAGGTTCTTAAAAAGGATTTACTTGTATGGCACGTTATCTGACTAAAGTAGAATCGAATCAGTTTGTGCATGGATTCCTCCACTTAATTCTTCCCTATAAATATCAGTTTGAACTCTTTCCTTTTCATCTATCCTTCTTATACTGACAAGTCACAACACGAGTAAATCAACAGAAGGAGAAGATAGGCATACAGTACCACAAAATGGCTAAACTAAGAGGGTCTCACATATTTGTGGCTCTCTGTGTGGTGCTCATTGCCATGGAAGCCAGCTTTGTTCTAGGCCAAGGCAATGGAAATGGGAATGGGAATGGCAACACTGGCAGTGGCAACGGAAATGGGAATGGCAATGGAAATACTGGCGGAGGAAACGGGAATGGCAACGGCAACGGAAACACCGGCAGTGGCAATGGAAACGGAAACGGGAACGGCAATACTGGCAGTGGCGACGGTAATGGCAACGGGAACGGAAACGGAAATGGCAACGGGAATGGCAATGGTAACGGAAATGGAAATGGAAATGGTAATGGAAACGGCAATGGTAATGGAAATGGAAACGGAAACGGAAACGGCAACGGCAACGGCAACGGGAATGGAAATGGCAACGGCAACGGAAATACAATCAGTGATACAACAAACTACGACGTACTGCCGTCATTAGCCACAGGACAGGAGCAATGCATGTGCAAAGCACAGGGTGCCTGCTTTTACAAGACCCTTGTTTGTCCACCGGAATGTCCCGAGAGAAAGCCTAAAAGCAACAAGAGAACAAAGGCTTGCTTCGTCAACTGCGGTAGCAAGTGTGAAGTTACTTGCAAGGGTAAGTCGACCTCACTCCTTAGTTGCTGTCTCTTAATAGATTTACAAGTTTACGAGTCATATATCTAATCCACCTGAAATTCATTACTAAAAACACTACAACAATAATGATCAATGGCTACACATCAAGTGTAGCCAATAAAGGTGTTGCAAACTTGTAATTCTTATATGTGTGACATTTTCCCCTCGTATTCCGCTTATTTGCCACACTTACGGGTAATTGCAAGTTTGCAACACATCTATTGACTACACTTGATATGTGGTCATTGATCAGTACTGTTGTAGTAAAAGTAGTAATGAGCAGTAGTTATGTTTCCAATAGTTAAACTCATTACTAAAAAGTTCCATCCTGAAATTGCTGATGACTCTTTAACAGTTAGAAGAGGTAACTGCGATGGGTATGGCTCTATCTGCTACGACCCTCGATTTATTGGCGGTGACGGTGTGATGTTCTACTTCCATGGAACCAAGGGAGGAAACTTTGCCATTGTCTCAGACGCAAACCTTCATATCAATGCACACTTCATTGGAACCCGTCCTGAAGGAAGGACTCGTGACTTCACATGGATTCAAGCCATCTCGGTCATGTTTGATACTCACACTCTTGTCATTGCAGCAAAGAGAGTCTCAAAGTGGGATGACAAAGTTGATGCTCTGGTGGTAAAGTGGGATGGTGAGTCAGTAGACATCCCGGAATACGGCGAGGCTGAATGGAGGACGAATGGTGAAGACAGAGAGGTCATTGTCGAAAGAACTGATGATGCGAATTACGCGAGGGTTATTGTGTCTGATCTGGTTGAAATAACCGTTAGGGTTAGGCCTATCGGGGAAAAGGAAGACAAGGTTCATCACTACCATATACCCGGTGACGATAAGTTTGCTCATTTGGAGACACAGTTCACATTTTCCAATCTGTCTGATCTTGTGGAAGGAGTTCTTGGGAAGACTTACAGGCCAGGTTATGTGAGTCCGGTCAAGAGAGGAGTTCCGATGCCTTTGATGGGTGGTGAGGACAAGTACAAAACTCCATCACTCTTTTCACCTCACTGCAAGGTTTGCAAGTTCCAAACTACCACTCGTCAATCCGGTGGGCTTCCAATTACAACTGGAGAGATTGCTCAATTCTGAGGATGATGATGATCAAATCCATGGAGAAGTATGGAACGTTTTTTAATTTATAAATGTTTTCAACGACTAATTGTTATGCTAGCTTTGTATCCGTGAACGGTTACTTATCTAGAGTTTTATATATACATTAAATAAAACACAAAGGGATGTGCACTTTGAGTGAAAATCAGTTATATTTTGATGGATCTCATTATCTGATAAATGCAATTCCATCGAATTGAACTAGCAATGGACAAAGTGATACTCAAAGAAACAGTACTTGCAATTTATTAACAGAGAAGCAAACAAAAACAAATCTAGGGTTTTATGAGGAAGCTGGTGAGGGAGGCTAGTGACGTCTTCGAGAACCATTTTGACGTAGACATCTAAATCCCTATGATTCCCGACGAGCTCCTTGTCTCCTCTCATGATCACCCATGTTTTCGACCCTATTCCTATATATTTTCCACCACAGGAACTCAGTTAGCAAAGAGTTGTAGCCTCGTCCAAGCTTTCGATAAAGAGTTCCAACTTAAGATCATGACCTAGCTAGCTAGCAAGTTCTTAATATAGGCTTCCAATCCCACGATGTTGTTGCTCAATAAAAGAAAATTATCATTTAAGCTCAATGAGTAATTATTGGGATCAAGCGATTTATAGTCTGCGACTCTGCGTCACTTGATTTTGGTTATGAAATAGTTACCATTTTCTGTAACAATTCCATATATTTACAAGGTTCTGCACTCATTATTCTAGTGATCGATCAAGGAGCCAAGGAGGCCATATCTTCCATCCAATACAGAGAATATTATATAAGTACACACGTGCACACAGAGACTATATATATATATAGTGTAGCACATCAAGTTAGTCGTCTTCCATGGAATGATGGAAACAAGCTCTATAATAATCGGAGGAAAAGTTAGGTTTTTCGGAGTTCATGACAAAAATGAGAGAGGCTATATATGCATGACCAATGGTCTAAAAGGCGTTAGGCGCCTGATGAGTGACGACATCTGACAAGACTAGACGATGTATTTATTTTATATTTAATTAATTTATATATATATATATAAGATTTAAAAGGAGGTAAATTCCAACAAAAACAAGAAAGTGAGTGCCCATTTCAACCAAAAATCTTTCTAAGTGTCAAATCCAACTAATCTAAAGAAAATGACGAATCTGCCCTACATCAAATATTTAATCATTCTCTCTCTCCGATCTTAATTTCTCAACACCTCTCTCTCTCTCTCTCTCTCTCTCTCTCTCTCTCTCTCTCTCTCTCTCTCTCTCTCTCTCTCTCTCTCTCTCTCTCTCTCTCTCTCTCTCTCTCTCTCTCTCTCTTGTTATGCGGAAGCGTAAACAAACACCAATATTGATATAAAACTATTCGGATAACCAAATAACGATAAAGAAAATAGAACACAAGAACACAAGATTTATAGTGGTTCACCCAATCAATATGACTGGGCTACGTCCACTTCCGGAGCCGGCGAGAAATTCCACTATAATAATTGGAGAGAATACAATAGAGTATATGAATAATACTCTCTAACCCAAAACCCCAATATATCAATATTCTCTCACTACCAGAAAAAGTACTTTAGCCGACGAAAAATTTTCATCGGCCTGCTAAAAAAATTCGTCGGCTAAGAGTGTCGTCGGGAAAAGGCCGTCTGTGATGACTTTAGCCGACGAAATTTTTTTTTTCGTCGGCTATAGTCCCACTTTAGCCGACGAAAAAAATGTCGTCAACAATAGTCCCAGGCTTTAGCCGACGAAGTATTCGTCGGTTAAAGTGCGTAATAAATAATAAAAAAATAACTATAGCTGACGAAATATAAAATATTTCGTCGGCTAAACCTTATAAAAAAATAAAAAATTACTATAGCCGACGAAATATTAGGTTATTCGTCGGCTAAACAATATAAAAAAATTAAAAAATTACTATAGCCGACGAAACATTAGGTTATTCGTCGGCTAAACCTTATTTAAAAAAATTAAAAAACACTATAGCCGACGAATATAGTGTTTGAATATCGTCGGCTAAAGTTTCTATTTGTTTTGAATTTCTCGGCAGGGATCGGCAGGGCTCGACAGGGGGCTCGGCAGGGCTCGACAGGGGGCTCGGCAGGGGGCTCGACAGGGGCTCGACAGGGCTTTGCAGGGCTCGGCAGGGGGCTCGGCAGGGCTTTGCAAGGCTCGGCAGGGGGCTAAACTCTTCCTGTCATCTTCGCCTATATAAAGAACTTTAGCCGACGAAATTCTTTATATTCGTCGGCTAAACTCTTTTGAAAATTTTGGTTGACCCCCAAAAAAATTTGGTTTAAAATTTTGAAAATTTTTCGACTTTAGCCGACGACTTTTCATATATTTTCGTCGGCTAAAGTCCTTTAAAAATTTTGGTTGACCGCCAAAAAATTTAGGGTTTAGCCGACGAATACCCTAACGTATTCGTCGGCTATAGTATGTAATTGAAAAATTAAAAAATAACTATAGCCGACGAAATATTAGGTTATTCGTCGACAAAAACCATCTTAGCCGACGACTTTTCACTTATTTTCGTCGGCTAAAGTCTATAAATTCACGAAAACACTCATATCTCCCCCTATATTACGTAGTTTGGTCAAATCTTCCACACGAAAAACTCTCACGTAGATGAGACGCAACCACCTATATAAAAATTTTGAAACATTTACCTTCCGACGATAGGGCTCTCCATAAGAAATAATAACGGTAAATAGGGTTGACCGCTACTATCGGCTCCGAGACTTTACCCGATTTACGTGATTTTTGAACCATAGCCGTATTTCACCATTCTGAACACATCTTATTTCACGAGATTTTTAATAATTTTGCTTCCTATGTAGAGTTGGTTCACAAAGTTGTATAACCTACTAAACAAGTTATACAACATTAGTAGACACGTTGTGATTTCGATGACTAAAATTCACAAACCAAAATTTGACCGTCAGATATGATCATTATGACGAAATATGTCTATGGTAAAGAATTCAACTAGATCCGACAACGTTAAGGGCTCGATCGAAACGGTCGACCATAATCCATCGTCACTTATCACACGAAAACGCTCATATCTCCCTCTATATTACGTAGTTTGGTCAAACCTTCCACACAAAAACTCTCACGTAGATGAGACGCAACTGCCCATATAAAAATTTTGAGACATTTACCTTCCGACGATAGGGCTCCCCATAAACCCGAATAACGGAAAATAGTACACACATTGTGATTCTGATGGCTAAAATTCACAAACCAAAATTCGACCGTCAGATATGATCATTATGATGAAAGATGTGTATGATAAAAAATGCAACTAGATTCGACAAAGTTAAGGGCTCGATCGAAACGGTCAACTCTAATCAAAAATAAGAAAACTGCATTTTGAAGCCCTAAACGGACTCGGATGGCCAAAAAAGCCTATATGTCATGGCAAAGTGATGAGTTTGACTCGTAGCGCCGTTACGCTTTCGGAAAGGTATCACAATAGTCAATCAGACACCAAACGCCAAATCTGCAGCATAGTGAATAATAAGGGTAAGTCAACTATCGGCACCGAGACTTTACCGGAATACCGTCATTTTTCAACCGTAGACGTATTTCACCACTCTGGTCATATCTTATTTCACGACTTTTTTGCGTTTGAAGGTTCAACCGTATAGTTTTTTTTTTCCAGGTGAGTTGTTGTCCACATCTGTAAATATAGGACACTTTAGCCGACGAAATTATATTTTTCGTCGGCTAAACTTTTAAAAATTTCGTCAGCTAAACTCTTAAAAATTTTGTCGGCTAAACTTTTGAAAATTTCGTCGGCTAAAGTTCACAGACTATAGCCGACGAAAAAAATTATTTAGCAGACGAAATAAAGTTGACCATAGCCGATGAAAATTTTAAATTAGCCGACGAAAAAAAAATCGTCGGCTAAAGTCCACTTTAGCCGACGAAAAAAAATTCGTTGGCCTGGTTTTTTTATTTTCGTCGGTTAAAGCCTTTCTTCTGGTAGTGTCTCTCTGTCGATAGAGAAAGAAACACTCTGTTCTAGGTTAAACAATATCTCTCTACTTGAAAACAATTGATGACATCCTCTTATATATACATATACCTATCACTAATCCTAGTTAGACTAGAATACATGTATATATAGATCTTCTAATTAACCTAGGTATAAGTCCACGTGATCAAGATGGATTTCTCCAATATTGGGTTTAGCCAAACTTCAATTTAGACCAATAATCAATAAATCTTCACCTTGGTGTTAATTGATGCAAATCCTCCAAAGTAGAACTTCAAACCATTCGCCATTCCGACATCCCCGTAGGGATCTTCAAATTCTTGTAACACCAATATGCTTGAACTTGCTCAATGGAATTGCCTTTGTCAACATATCTGCAGGATTATCTTCAGTTCCAATCTTGAGGAGTTGAATATCACCATCCTCCACCATCTGACGAATCTTGTGATATCTGACACGAATATGTTTAGTACGTGCATGAGTAACCTGGTTCTCTGCCAGATGAATAGCATTTTGACTATCACAATGAATATCCACATATTCTTGATTAAGTCCCAAGTCCTTCAGCAAACCTTGAAGCCATAATGCTTCTTTTGCACCCTCTGTTACTGCCATATATTCAACTTCTGTAGTCGACAAAGCAATTGTATGTTCCAAATTCGACTTCCAACTCACCGGTCCACTAGCAAGAGTAAACACATAAGCTGAGGTAGATCTACTCATATCCAAATCACCAGCGTAATCAGAGTCCACATATCCAACAACACACTGACTCGTCTTATCCTGCTGAAATACTAATCCAACATCCACGGTACCAAAGATATACCGTAAAATCCACTTCACAGCTTGCCAATGGCCTCTACCTGGATTATGCATATATATGCATACCATACTTAAAGCCTGTGAAATATAAGGTATAGTACACACCATACAATACATCAAGCTACCAACAGCACTGGCATAAGGAACTTTAGCCATATATTGCTTCTCATCATCTGTGCTAGGAGACATAGTAGCATCAAGTTTAAAGTGAGAACCAAGAGGTATACTTACAAGTTTAGTTTTATCATCCATGCCAAACCGATGTAGTACCTTCTTCAAATATTGCTTATGTGACAAACAAACTCTGGCTCTTGATCTATCCCTCAATTTCCATGCCCAAAATCTTTTTAGCTTCTCCCAAGTCCTTCATCTCAAATGCACAACTCAATTGTGACTTCAATTTATCTATCTCCACCTTGCTCTTAGATGCAATTAACATATCATCGACAAATAAGAGCAAATAAATGAAGGTCTCATCCTATAGCTTGTGAAAATAAACACATGGATCATAATGACTTCTGGTGTACTTCTGACCTGACAAGAACTTGTCAAACCGCCTATACCACTGCCTTTGAGACTGTTTTAAACCGTATAATGATTTCTGCAATTTACAAACCCAATTTTCCTTACCAACAACTTTAAATCCTTTTGGTTGGGTCATGTAAATTTCTTCTTTTAATTCTCCAGTTTTCACATCAAGCTGTGCTAACTCAAGATCAAATTGAGCAACCAAGGCTAATAAAATACAAATAGAAGAATGCTTTACAACAGGAGAAAATACCTCATTGTAGTCAATTCCTTCCTTTTGTACGTAGCCTTTAGCTACCAATCTAGCCTTGTATCGTGATCCTTCCTTTTTAGCAAACACTCATTTACAACCAATTGCTCTCTTCCCATGCGGTAACTGAACCACCTCCCATGTTTTATTCTTGTAAAGAGAGTTCATCTCCTCACCCATAGCTTTTCCCCACTCTACACAATCTGCATGCATGTACAACATCTTCTTCATAGGTAGTAGGAATTTCTTCTTCAGTAATAGGAAGTGCATAAGTCACCATATCATTAAGCCAAGTTGGCTTTGGATCATTCCTTTTTCCCTTTCTTGTTGCAATAGGTCTGTCTTATTGTGTAGGCTCTTGGGTTAGAGCCTCTACTTCAACACTCGTGTCCTTATTATTTGAATCATCTGACTCAACTGTAGGACTCATTGGATCAATTTTAGTTTTAACAACTTTTCTCTGTATCTCCACATGCTGCAAACTCTCTGTGGTCATTCTCTGCTCTTCAGAAATTTTCTGTTTGTTCTGATCAACCATACTTGCTTTATCAAAAGTCACATCTCTGCTTACAACAACTTTCTTCTCATCTGGACACCAAAGCTTGAATCCTTTAACACCATCATTAAATCCCAAGAATATTGCTTTCTTGGCTCTTAGATCAAGCTTGCTTTCCCTGACATGAAAATAGGCAGGACAACCAAAAATATGAAGATAATCATAATCTCTAGCAGGTTTACCAGACCATACCTCCATGGGAGTTTTACCCTCAATTGTAGAACAAGGCAATCTATTAACACTACAAAAAAGAATTCAATTAGCCACCCCAAATTGCCACGGCTCAGATTTGCCGTCGCCATTGGTCCATTTTTTGCGACGGCGCTGCGACGGAAAAGCATCCGTCGCTAAATTAAAATTATTTTGCAACGGCAACTTTGTGCCGTGGCAAAAAAACTTAAGTTTTGCGACGACAATGTGGAGCCGTGGCAAAAAGTGTAAACTTTGCGACGGCCACGGCAAATGGGCGCCGTGGCTAAAAAAGGTAAAATTTCGATTTTCAAAAATTCCGTATATATCAAAATAGCTAATTCACTACCAAAAATAAAGCTTTAGGCGACGAAAAAAAAATTCCGTATTTATTTTTTTTTAGTTTTATAGCCCCGTAAGCGTCTCGTCGATTGGAAACTATTCTCAGTTGAAGGTCCGGCCAGATTACGTGATTTGGAGGGTCGAATAGCCGTTTCCGTCCGTTTAGGGGTTTGACCGCGCCGATTGACCGGACGGATCGAGCCCTTATCGTTGTCCGATGGAGCTGAATTTTTTCCCACCCACGTAATTCGTTATGCTGGTCATATCTGACGGTCGGTTTTCAGTTCCTCTTCTCCGATCACCAAACTCACGATATATGTACTAATGTTGTATAACTTTTTTATACAAGTGTTGAGTATAAGTTTCATTTTGAAGACAACGTATACGTAGAGGCCTCAAACGCAAAAAGGTCGTGAAATAAGATATGACCGGAACGGTGAAATACGTCAACCCGTGAAAAATGAAGATATTCCGGTAAAATTTCGGTGCCGGTTGTTCCGGTCAACGAATTTTTCTCTTATTTCTACCTAGTGGTAGCCCTATCCCGGGTATTTATTTTTTTTAGTTTTATAGCCCCGTAAGCGTCTCATCGATTGGAAACTATTCTCAGTTGAAGGTCCGGCCAGATTACGTGATTTGGAGGGTCGAATAGCCGTTTCTGTCCGTTTAGTTGTTTGACCGCGCCGATTGACCGGACGGATCGAGCCCTTATCTTTGTCCGATGGAGCTGAATTTTTTTCGACCCACGTAATTCGTTATGCTAGTCATATCTGACGGTCGGTTTTCAGTTCCTCTTCACCAATCACCAAACTCAAGATATATGTACTAATGTTGTATAACTTTTTTATACAAGTGTTGAGTATAAGTTTCGTTTTGAAGACAACGTATACGTAGAGGCGTCAAACGCAAAAAGGTCATGAAATAAGATATGACCGGAACGGTGAAATACGTCAACCCATGAAAAATGAAGATATTCCGGTAAAATTTCGGTGCCGGTTGTTCCGGTCAACGAATTTTTCTCTTATTTCTACCTAGTAGTAGCCCTATCCCGGGTATTTATTTTTTTTAGTTTTATAGCCCCGTAAGCGTCTCGTCGATTGGAAACTATTCTCAGTTGAAGGTCCAGCCAGATTACGTGATTTGGAGGGTCGAATAGCCGTTTCCGTCCGTTTAGGGGTTTGACCGCGCCGATTGACCGGACGGATCGAGCCCTTATCGTTGTCCGATGGAGCTGAATTTTTTCCCACCCATGTAATTCGTTATGCTGGTCATATCTGACGGTCGGTTTTCAGTTCCTCTTCTCCGATCACCAAACTCACGATATATGTACTAATGTTGTATAACTTTTTTATACAAGTGTTGAGTATAAGTTTCGTTTTGAAGACAACGTATACGTAGAGGCCTCAAACGCAAAAAGGTCGTGAAATAAGATATGACCGGAATGGTGAAATACGTCAACCCATGAAAAATGAAGATATTCCGGTAAAATTTCTGTGCCGGTTGTTCCGGTCAACGAATTTTTCTCTTATTTCTACCTAGTGGTAGCCCTATCCCGGGTATTTATTTTTTTTTAGTTTTATAGCCCCGTAAGCGTCTCGTCGATTGGAAACTATTCTCAGTTGAAGGTCCAGCCAGATTACGTGATTTGGAGGGTCGAATAGCCGTTTCTGTCCGTTTCCGGGTTTTGCCCTCACTGTTAAGCTGTGCAATTTCGATACTGCCCTCTACCAATGTCTTGCCGCGTGTACTTTCTCTTATCTTCTGGCGTCTTCTTCAGCCGTCTCAAACATTCTCTTCGAGACTATCTTCACTCACCGCCAAGCAGGTTCATCATCTTCAACAACTTTCCTCAGCTCTTCTGTAACTCCCTCGCCGCTCTTCGTCATCTCTATATGTGATTCTCTGATCTTCATCCCTCGCCTCAGATCTTTTCCACAAACAAAAAGAAAAAGCAGATTTATGATTCATCTCATTCTCGCTCTCGATCTCTCTCGAAACTCCACCGAATCTCTTGATCGATATTCAGCCACTTCCATCACTTTCCAGATTTCAACAATCTCAAGCTCTGTGTTTCTGCGTGTTGTGATCTACCTTCGTCGGGGAGGTAAATTGAATTCCGGTTTTAACTGTCAATACATGGGTTTTCCGTTTTGTTTTGATTTCCTGCATTGCGCGTCATTAAACGGTGCTTCGGGTAAGCTTGGTGTTCTCATGTATAGGAATCCATCAATGTGGTTATCCTTCAATTCAATTTTTGGGAAATTTGTGTGCAGAAGGTGTTTTGTTTCCTCTTAGGTTTGTGCATCTACATATGTCAAATTCTGGGTAGTTGGGTTTTGCATTCGGTCTTCTTTTTTTTTTTTTTTTTTTTTTTTGCAGGTTTAGGTTCAAGTTGCTGCAACTCAGTTCCTGTGTTTAAGCTCCTCCTAATCCGGTTATGTTATTTCGTTTCAGTTTGATACTAAGTTTCGTTCTCCTTGCTCTTGGTAATCAGTCGATACTGAAGAATCTGACGAAGTTCCCTTAGCCAAAAATTACATATACATTAACTGTGAGACCAGTCATTAGTAATTAGGCAGTACATGGATAAGTTAATACTACTGTTATGATATATATCGGAACAAATTTAGGAATGTAGATTAAGTGGATATATGCGTGTTTATGGTATTGTGAAGGCAATTGATCTTGAAGACAAACATTAACGGGGAGTACATAATTATGCCTAGGCCTAATCTGAATGGACATGTCCAAAAGACGATTCAAGGTGAACCTTTCCTATACACAACCACTTCCCAAAGCAGGTATAATACTGATGCTTTGTAAATTAGATTGAACGTGACTTACATTATTATTTAAATACCAAGCAATGAAAATTTAAATTCCTCTTTCAAATGCAGTCAGTGTATAATTCTTGGTGACTTGGTTGTTGGCCTAGATAGAACAAAAAGAGGAGCACATTTTGGTCATGCAGGAGTGTCGTTTCAGGGTTGCTCATTTACTGATAAAGGAAGAACAAGAAGGTATAGTTATCTTGATCATGCTTTCTTTCACTCTTCCTATTATACATTATTTACCTGATAGATACTATATCTTTTCCATTTTAAAAATGTTCTCAGAGCTTGCTGCACTCCATTGTATTGTAATGTCTAAGTTCTTATTGTGTTATGAATTCAGACAGGTAGCTGCACTTCATTTTTATGAATGCAGCAAAACCTTTTTACATTCATCAGTATTTTACAGCAACAAACTCTTGCAAACCAAAATTCAGCCACCAAGGGTCACAATTCAAAAGACTCATAAGTTGGCACTCAGACTCCCAAACGGAAAACCAGCCGGTGTGTTGTGCAAAATTTGCAAAAGCTCTTTACCATATAACATATCAGAATCCATAGTATACTATCTCAAGTCTCAACAGGATAAAATGACTTTTCATCAAATATTAACAAAAATCCTATTTTTTTGTAGGTTCCAATTGAGCAGCTAGAAGACGCGACGACAATGAAACAATGAACAATATTAACTTCATTGCTATAGTAACATCTATCTTATTTTTCTGTTACGAATTCAGACAGCTTCCACCAGGATAACTGCACTTCATTTTTGTAACATTCATGTTTTGTAACATTGTGTAAGAGCTTTCATCTTTTGTAACATTCATGGGTAAAATTAAATGCAAGATTTTTTTTTTCAGTATGTCTGATTCCTTTTGTAGAGCTTTAATTCAAAAATAAAAAACCTGTTATGCAATTTTTGCATGCCAGGTTTTTTTTTTTAATTCATGAAAAAAACTTTGCGACGGCAATTTTACCGTGGCCAAATGGGATTTGCGACGGTGTAAGCAGTAGCCAATTGCCGTCGCTTAGCTGGCGACGGCCTTTGCAGTCGCTGCATGCCGTCGCTAATAAGGTGGCGACGGCTCGTTGCCGTAGCCAAAAGCAACGGCCACGCCCTCAACGGCGACGGCAAAAATGCCGTCGCTACTCCGTCGCCGTTGGTCTTTTGCGACGGCAGAATGACTTTTGGCAACGGCATTGTGCCGTGGCTAACTGAATTAATTTTTGTAGTGTAATAAGATGACCTGCATATGTGACTGCCTCAGCCCAAAACTTCTTGTCTAAACCAGCATTAGACAACATACATCTGACTTTCTCCAATAAAGTCTTATTCATGCGCTCTGCAACCCCATTTTGATGTGGTGTCCCTTTAACTATGAAATGCCTCACAATGCCCTCATCTTCACATAATTTGAAGAACGGATCAGATTTATATTCACCACCATTATCTGACATGAGCCTCTTGATTTTCCGATCGGTCTGAGTCTCAATCATCTTCTTCCACTTCACAAATATATCTAAGACTTCATCTCTATGCTTTATGGTGTACACCCATACTTTTCTAGAGAAGTCATCAACAAAAGAGACATAATAATGCATACCTCCTATAGATGTTGTTGTGGTAGGTCCCCATACATCTGTGTAAATGTAGTCTAGAGCTCCTTTAGTCTGATGAACTGCGGTGCCAAATTTAACTCTAGTCTGCTTTCCCAAAACACAATGTTCACAAAATTCCAATTTGCAAGTCTTTGCACCCTCAAATAAGCCTTGCTTCACTAACCTCTGCATTGCTTTCTCACCAACATGACCAAGACGCATATGCCATAATCTGGTAGTATCTGCATCATCTGTTGTCTTAGAAACTGTTGTCTTAGAAACTGCTGTCTCACTTGTCATAGTACTCCCTTGTAGAAAATATAGGTTTCTTTCTCTAGTACCCTTCATCACCACAAGTGAACCATAAACAACTCTAGCAACGCCATCCTTCAAAGTGATTGTGTGCCCCTTTGATTCCAAAGTACCCAACGAGATATGATTTTTCTTCAAGTTCGGAACATACCGAACATTAGTCAATTCTCTAATAACCCCATCATGCATCTTGAGACGAACTGTACCAATCCCTTTAGTTCTGCAAGGACTATCATCTCCCATGAGAACTACTCCACCATTTAATTCCCTCAAAGAAGAGAACCATTCCCTGTTAGGACACATGTGGTGAGTACAACCCAAATCTATAATCCACTGATTAGAATAATCACGTGCAGGTAAACTTGCTAGAGCCAAATCAATCTCATCGTCTTCAAAATCTTCGAAAAACGAAGAACAACTCAATGCAAAATCTGCCATATTCACTTCAGAACCCTTCTTGTCTCTAGTCTTCAACTTGGGACAATCTTTCTTCCAATGACCCTTTTGACGACAAAAGGCACATTCATCTTTTGCAGGAAATTTAGCTCTTGACTTGGAACAAGGTTTACCTCGGTTTCCACCAAACTTTCTATCTTCTGACCTGCCTCTTGCAACAAGTACTTGTGCCTCACCACCTGAACCCCTTTGCAACTGCTTCTCCTTCTACCGACATTCATTATTAATCAATGAATTACACACATCATCAAATTGTACTTCATTTTTCCATGCATTAACGTTGTAATCAAATGCTCATACTCGTTAGGAAGAGAATTAAGCAAACACAAAGCTTTATCCTCATCATTAATTTGCACATCCAAATTAACCAAATCTACAAGTATCTTATTGAAGTCACTGATGTGTTCAGACATCGAGATACCTTGTCTGTAGTTGAATCAGAAAAGCCTTCTCTTTAGGTGAAAGCGGTTTTCAGCATTCTTGATCATGTACTGGTCCTCCAATTTCTTTCATATATCCTTTGTTGAAGTTTCCTTCATGATAAAGAATTTCACATTCTTTGCAAGACATAATCTGATAGAACCACAAGCCCACTTATTAATTTGCTTCCACTGCGCCTCGGTCATATCTGCTAGTTTCTCTTCAAGAGCTATATCTAATTCTTGTTGACACAAGACATCCATCATCTCACACTGCCACATACCAAAGTTATTTGATCCATCGAACTTCTCAACTTCAAATTTTGCATTGCCAACAGATGGCTTAGCATGTGTAGACTCTATCCCTTTCTTCTTATCACCTTCAACACCGTCACTCATGATTTCCAATCAATAATCAACTCCCAATTCAGAACCAGAGCTCTGATACCAGTTTGTTATGCAGAAGCGTAAACAAACACCAATATTGATATGGAACTATTCGGATAACCAAAGAACGATAAAGAAAATAGAATACAAGAACACAAGATTTATAGTGGTTCACCCAATCAATATGACTGGGCTACGTCCACTTCCGGAGCCGGCGAGAAATTCCACTATAATAATTAGAGAGAATACAATAGAGTATATGAATAATACTCTCTAACCCAAAACCCCAATATATCAATCTTCTCTCTCTCTCGATAGAGAAAGAAACACTCTGTTCTAGGTTAAACAATATCTCTCTACTTGAAAACAATTGACGACATCCTCTTATATATACATATACCTATCACTAATCCTAGTTAGACTAGAATACATGTATATATAGATCTTCTAATTAACCTAGGTATAAGTCCACGTGATCAAGATGGACTTCTCCAATATTGGGTTCAGCCAAACTTCAATTTAGACCAATAATCAATCTCTCTCTCTCTCTCTCTCTCTCTCTCTCTCTCTCTCTCTCTCTCGTCTGCCAACGATATCTGGTCGGAAAACTCATAATCTTTTGTCGATCAGTGGTTGGTCGCCGCTCCGATGAGGTCTGGTTTGAATCTGGCGGAGGTCTGGTAGATCGATGTTGGTTTGTTCGAATCTCCATCTCTCTCCTGAAAGCTTCAGAGGCGGAGATCGAGGCTGGACAATGGTTTCTAAAGAAGCATGGCGGCGATTTCCATGGAAGCACGACGATGGTTTCCATAGAAACTTAGCGCCGGTCTTATAAGTGTTATGGGAACTCGAGATCGGATGGAACAAATCAAGACAGTGTTAGTGACTAAGAACAAGGAAGTCTACAACAAGGGTGACTTTTGCCTAGTCCAAGCCCACCTCGGACGCACCTGCTTCGCCTGGGCGGCGCCTTCACTGCTGAGGCAATGCCGCCTCAC
This sequence comes from Fragaria x ananassa, assembly GCA_034370585.1. NCBI lineage: Eukaryota > Viridiplantae > Streptophyta > Magnoliopsida > Rosales > Rosaceae > Fragaria > Fragaria x ananassa. Next base: position 23,049,936 of record CP139766.1, read on the forward strand.
TTGAACGACTTGGTGAAAAGGTGGCTTAGCTCCGCCTACAGCCTAGGCGGCGCCTTTTAGAACCTTATGCATGACAAACCACGACTAATCATGAATCCAGTTGCATGATCATAGATTACATAATCGATCCATGTCAATATATATATATACACACACACACACGAAAAGGATGTGGAGCGCACGTCTGCAGTGCGCACGAAGCTTCGTTCGCCACCCTCCGGCGCCGACGACGGAGCGGCTCCACCCCAGCAGACTCCAGCAGCGTCCCCGATCACTTTCTCTCCCCGGCGATCCCCGGTGAGGCCACCGAATTCTAGTTTCCGGCGAGATCAACTTTATTTGAAGTTTTGGGTGATCTCGCTGAAAAACTGGAATTCGGCGGACTCGCCAGGGAGGAAAAGTGATCGGGGACGCTACTGGAGTCTGCTGGAGTGGAGGCGTGCCGTAATCGGCGTCGGACGGTGGCGAACGGAGCTCCGTGCGCACTTACGCATGTGCGCTTCATATCCGGCCTATATATATATATATATATATATATATATATATATATATTGGAGAGAGGCAAAGAGAGCCATAACTACTCCTCTCAGCTCCGAGGGGGTTGCATGTTGAGATCAAAAACCCAAAAGTCTAGGCCTGTCCGATAACTTTTTTTTTTATCAAACAAACAACTGAAAATTAAGCTACATGTAAGTCTATCATGAGTAGAGAACTCACGACCTCACACTAACAAAGAGAGGACTAATGTCATTAGACCAAATGGTACTAGTTTGTCCGACAACGTATTTTAAAAAAAAATTTCAAAAATGATTTGAAAAATAAAAATAAGAAAATGAGTACTATAATTTTCAATTTTGAAAATGTATTTGGTATTTTATTCTAAAAATATTTCCCATATCTTCTAAACTATGGAAATGAAAAAGTGAAAATGTCAAATCACTACCAGAAGAAAGGTTATAGCCGACGAAAAAAAAAAAACCAGGCCGACGAAGTATTTTTTCGTCGGCTTTAGTGGGCTTTAGCCGACGAAAATTTCTTTCATCGGCTAAGGTGAATTTTCGTCGGCTATGATGTCCACTTTAGCCGACGAAATTTTATTTCGCCGGCTATTTTAAATTTTCGTCGGCTATGACACACTTTAGCCGACGAAAAAAAATTTCGTCAGCTAAAGAATTTATGTCGTCGGCTAAAGTGCACAAACCATGGCCGACGAAATATTTAAAGGTTTAGCCGACGAAATTCATAGTCGTCGGCTAAAGTGTTTTATATTTGCAGATCTGGGCAGCAGCAGCTCATTTCGAAAAAAACGGAAAAAAAAACGGGAGAGAAAAAAGGGGAGAAAAAGTTTGGGTGTTGTCGAAATCTGTCCATAATCAGTTTGTGGAGCCATATATATATAGGTACGTATATGTATATATATGTTGATTAATTGAGTTTTATTTGAGTTGATCGATTTTAATTAGTGTGATTAATTGAGTTTATTGATTGTGATTGAGTTGATTAATTTTGAGTACGTTGGATGTATATATATATGTGTTGATCGATTTGGTTGATGATTTGAATTGATAATATATATGAATTAATTTGTTGTTAATAAATAGTAAATATATATATATATATGTTAATATTAATTTATAATATTATTGTGTTGATATGGTATGAAGTTGTTGATGATATATATGAGTTCATAATGATAATTTTGTAATTAATTAGTTGTAGTACGTACGTACGTAGAATATATATATACTAATTAATGAATTGAGATTTTATATATGGCATGAAATTTTATTAATAATTAGCTAGCATCGTTATAAATATATATATTTTGTTATATTTTCAGGATATGGATAAGAGTTGGATTTCGCTTCCAAAATGGGACAAAAGATACGGTGCAAGAGTTATGAGTTTTCTAGAATATGCGATGGATAATGCTAACGGGAATACAATTTTCTATTGCCCGTGCACGAAATGTCAGTGTCGCAGCGATATGTATCGATTTCCCATTGACAAAGTATGGCAACACCTGAGGAGTAACGGGTTTTGGGAGAAGTACACATGTTGGTTATATCACGGTGAAACATCATCAGGGGGTCCGCATGATCATGGCCAATTTTCCGAGACGGGCAGTGCTAGTACATCCAACGATCCAACAACGACATTCATCAACGACATGTTTCCTTATGAGAGCGGTGTATGCGCTCAAGGACAGTATATGCCTGACCCGGTGCAGCCCTTCCCTAGAGCTGTGAACACTGCTGGTATTGAAAAGTACAACAAACTGCTTGCTTTCCAACAGACCCCTGTGTACCCCGGTTGTCAGAAGACCGTTCTTGAAAGTGTGATGGACGTAATGAGGATTAAAGTTGAGACAAAATCGACCGTGAATGCTGTTGATGAGTATCTACAGTACACTGCTTCGATGCTGCCCAACGGTCATCGTCTTCCTACCACTCATCGGAAGGTCCGATGTATCCTGAAAGATCTTGGGCTTTCCTACATCAAGATCCATGCATGCAGATATGACTGCGTTCTCTTTTGGGGTAAAGATCCAGAAGGGAATGACCTTGGTGGCCTTGACGCATGTCCGGTATGTCACACTGACAGATATAAGCTGACTCCTGCAGGCAACAGGAAACCTGTAAAGGTACTTCGGTATTCCCTTTGACGGATAGGTTGGAGCGGTTGTACATGTCTTTACACACGGCCGAAGCGATGAGATGGCACGCTGATAGGGAATTGCATGACGATACCCTTATACACCCTGCTGACGGGGAGGCTTGGAAGCATATAGACAGGGAGTTTCCTCAATTTGCGTCAGAGGTCCGAAATGTGAGGCTCGGGCTCTCATCCGACGGGTTCAACCCTTTTGGGAACATAAGTCTGCAATACAGTATATGGCCGGTGATTTTGGTACCGTACAACCTTCCCCCATGGATGTGCATGAAGAAGGAGTACAATATGTTGAGTTTGTTGATTCCGGGGCCCGGTTATCCGGGGAAGTGTCTCGATGTGTACTTGAGACCTTTGATTGAAGAGCTTAAATTTTTGTGGGACGTTGGTCATCCCACTTATGACAAGTACACGCACGAGATGTTCCAGATGCATGTCATGGTTGTTGGCACCATCAGTGATTTTCCTGCCCGTGGGATGTTGTCGGGCAACGTTGTTAGGGGATACAAGGCTTGTCCAGAGTGCCTTAGCGATGAGGGGAGCAGCAGTCATTGCAACAAGATATGCAGATTGGGTCACCGTGCTTTCCTTCCATATGATCACGAATGACGGTTCGATGAAAAGGCATTTGATGGGACCGTAGAACACGGCGTGCCTCCCAGAAGATGGACGAGGGAAGACATTTTAGCGGTGCTTAATGAGTACGATTTTGGGCAGCTCAGCAATCATCCCAACATTGTGGCGGCTATACCTGAAAGACCCGACAGGTACAAATTCTGGACACATAAGAGCATATTCTGGGAACTCCCATACTGGAGTAAGTTGTTGATCAGGCACTACCTGGATGTGATGCACATAGAAAAGAATGTGTGCGACAGTGTGGTGGGCACAGTGCTGAATTTGGAGGGGAAGACGAAAGACGGTCCTAAGGCACGCATTGATCTAAAAAAATACGGAATAAGAAGACATTTGTGGTTGAAAGAATGGAAGAAAAAAATGCCTCAAGCTCCTTACACCGTGAAGCCTGACCAGAAGAACCTAATTTTCAGGTGGATGAGTTGTGTGAAGTATCCTTCAGGCTATGCAGGAAATATTGCCCGGTGTGTGAACTTCCGGGACAATAAGATGTACGGGTTGAAGAGTCATGACTGTCATATCCTGCTGCAACGTCTCTTCCCTGTTTTCATTCGACCGTTCCTTCCCCGTCAGGTGGTGGAGCCGTTAGTAGCGTTGGGAAGGTTTTTCCAGAAGTTATGCACACGGGAAGTGTCTCGATGTGACCTCCGGGAAATGCAAATGGACATCATTTATATCATGTGTAAATTTGAGAGGATATTTCCTCCAAATTTTTTTGACATCATGCCTCACCTGATGATCCATCTTCCCGAGCAATTGTTGCTTACCGGTCCAGTACACTACACTTGGATGTATCCCATGGAAAGGCACGTTTTTTACTTTCATGAATTCCTCAATACATATACATGTTCAATAATCATAACATTTTGCAACTTGATTTACAGGCAACTTGGAGACTACAAAGATTATGTGGCTAATAAATCCGCTCCTGAAGGATGTATAGCTGAAGCATATATTGCGCACGAGTGCGTCAGCTACATGAAGTTGTATTTAGGAGCGTTGAAGGAAACTCCGCAAACCATGCCGGTAGATGTACCGAAGTTCAATCTTTCCATAGTCTCCAGTGATGTTGAAGTGTATGGAATTTTGCCAGACTCCTACAAGTTGCAACCGCATGAGCTAGTCATTGCCCACTGGTGGGTATTGATTAACTGTCCAGAAGTTGAATACTGGAAAGACATCCATCTCAATCATCCCAACATTCAAGGTGATCTCGAGTACCACAACAGGGAGTTCGCAGATTATTTTGGCGGTTGGGTACGTAATTTAATTTTTCTCTACGGGTTTATGTTTATTGCATAATTATCCATATTTACAGTTGAGATGGTTGGTTGCAGATGAACCATATTCAATCTGATGGTCACCCAAATTGGTCGCACGAACTAAGACTTCTAGCCATGAAGCCGATAGTCTCAAGAGTTTATCCGATGTGCAAGGTGAATGGCGTGCAATTTATATGCGACCAAAGAGACAGCAGAAAGAGAACACAGAATTCTGGGGTCATGGCACATGGTGGGCGGAATGGAGTTGACTATTACGGTGTTCTTGATTCAGTGGTGGAACTCGTTTACGGTGAAGGCATGACAGTGCACCTCTTCAAGTGTAGATGGTTTGATACTAGGCCGCAGAGCATGAAGACCGATCAGTACGGAATATTATCGGTGAACACTGCTACAAGTTCTTACCAGGATGACCCCTTCGTTTTTGCCACATCGGTAAAACAAGTGTTTTATCTTGATGACCTTGCTAAGGGTGACGCGTGGAAATGGGTCACCCAAATTGGTCGCACGAACTATGACTTCTAGCCATGAAGCCGATAGTCTCAAGAGTTTATCCGATGTGCAAGGTGAATGGCGTGCAATTTATATGCGACCAAAGAGACAGCAGAAAGAGAACACAGAATTCTGGGGTCATGGCACATGGTGGGCGGAATGGAGTTGACTATTACGGTGTTCTTGATTCAGTGGTGGAACTCGTTTACGGTGAAGGCATGACAGTGCACCTCTTCAAGTGTAGATGGTTTGATACTAGGCCGCAGAGCATGAAGACCGATCAGTACGGAATATTATCGGTGAACACTGCTACAAGTTCTTACCAGGATGACCCCTTCGTTTTTGCCACATCGGTAAAACAAGTGTTTTATCTTGATGACCTTGCTAAGGGTGACGCGTGGAAATGGGTCACCCAAATTGGTCGCACGAACTATGACTTCTAGCCATGAAGCCGATAGTCTCAAGAGTTTATCCGATGTGCAAGGTGAATGGCGTGCAATTTATATGCGACCAAAGAGACAGCAGAAAGAGAACACAGAATTCTGGGGTCATGGCACATGGTGGGCGGAATGGAGTTGACTATTACGGTGTTCTTGATTCAGTGGTGGAACTTGTTTACGGTGAAGGCATGACAGTGCACCTCTTCAAGTGTAGATGGTTTGATACTAGGCCGCAGAGCATGAAGACCGATCAGTACAGAATATTATCGGTGAACACTGCTACAAGTTCTTACCAGGATGACCCCTTCGTTTTTGCCACATCGGTAAAACAAGTGTTTTATCTTGATGACCTTGCTAAGGGTGACGCGTGGAAAGTAGTCAACCTTGTGCACCCTCGAAACATTTATCGGGCGGCTACACTTGGAGAGGCCGAAGACGAGGAAGAAGATGTTGCGTATCAAGAGCCCAACGCAATAGGTATTCCTAACTCCTCTACCATTCGCCTTAATAATTTTAAAGCGGGTCGTTCGGTGCGAATTCGTGATGAAGAGCCAAGGCTTGTTGATGTTGATCCAAATCAAGAGTCAGACGAAGACTCTGGCGATGAGGAAATACATATATTACCAGACATTAATTCTGACACCGAAGAAGACTCATCGGATGATTCCGATTACGAGCCTTAGTTTTAATGTATGATTTCGATTAATTTGTATAATTTTTCAAAGACTTTTTCCTTTATAGTTTACACATGTTAAATTCATATTTCAGTTATGAATATATGAGATTTTGGTGATACATGATGAACAGGGTTTTTTAAATGTATGGTTTATGAATATCGTCTGTTTTTTTTTCCCTGTTTTTTACTTTAGCCGACGAAATATACTATAATTCGTCGGCTAAGATGTTGTTTGCCGACGAAAAAAGCCTTAATTCGTCGGCCATAGATGTTTTTTATTTATTTTTATTACACACTTTAGCCGACGAAATAAACTGTGATTCGTCGGCTAAACTACCTTAGCCGACGAAAAAAGACTTAATTTCGTCGGCTAAACTTGTTTTTTATTTTTTTTAATTACTCACTTTAGCCGACGAAATACACTGTAATTCGTCGACTAATATTGTTTTTGCCGACGAATAACCTAATAATTCGTCGGCTATAGTTATTTTTTTTATTTTTTAATTACATACTATAGCCGACGAATATGTTAGGGTATTCGTCGGCTAAACCCTAAAATATTTCTATTACCTACTATAGCCCTATGTTCGGTGGTTATTTTGCGTAAAATTTTTATACGACTTGTTGCGTGTCATCGGTTTAAAACTATTTTCAGTTGGAGGTCCGGCCAAAATACGTAATTTAGACGGTCGAACGACCTTTTCCGTGCGTTTAGGGGTTTGACTTACGAGATTGACCGTCCGGATCGAGCCCTTATTCTTTTCGGATCAAGTTGAATTTTTTCCCATACATGTATTTTATCATGATGGTCAGATCTGACGGCTGGATTTGTGTTTCTCAAGTTTGATCATCACGATCACAACATGTGTACTAATGTTGTATAACTTGTTTACCGAATGTTATGTAAATGTTCCGTTTCAAAAACAAACTATACGTAGATCCTTCAAACGTAAAAAAGTCGTGAAATAAGACATGACTAGAATGGTGAAATAAGTCTACGGTTGAAAAATCACGGTATTCCGGTCATGTCTCGGTGCCGATAGTTGCGGTCAATTCAATTTTCCATTCTTTCTCCCTATGGGTAGCCCCGAGTTCGGTGGTTATTTTGCGTAAAATTTTTATACGACTTGTTGCTTGTCATCGGTTTGAAACTATTTTCAGTTGGAGGTCCGGCCAAAATACGTAATTTAGACGGTCGAACGACCTTTTCCGTGCGTTTAGGGGTTTGACTTACGAGATTGACCGTCCGGATCGAGCCCTTATTCTTTTCGGATCAAGTTGAATTTTTTCCCATACATGTATTTTATCATGATGGTCAGATCTGACGGCTGGATTTGTGTTTCTCAAGTTTGGTCATCACCAGAACAACATGCCAAATGTATAAAGGTTTAGCCGACGAATTTCAAAGGTTTAGCCGACGAATTTCAAAGGTTTAGCCGACGAATTTCAAAGGTTTAGCCGACGAATATATGTATAGCCGACGAAATTTTAATCTTTAGCCGACGAACAAATTATTTCGTCGGCTAAAGTTCGCGGGTTTTAATTGCGAACCCTAGCCTCCTCCCTCATTTCTGCAGTTTTTCAACCCTAGCCTCCTCCATCCCGGTCTCCTCCCTCCTCCCTCCCGGTCTCCTCCCTCCTCCTCCCTCATTTCTGCTTTTCTGAATTGGCTACGAAGGTAAACTCTTTTTTCTGTTCCTTGAATTCAGTTTTGTCTATTTGTTTTGGATGCTTCAATACTCGTAACCCTTTTAGATTCTTTTTGAGTCTGTAGTTCTTGGTTTGTTGAAAACGTTGGATTTTGAGGTAATCAATTTGTCTAAGAATGATGATCATGGTTGTTTATTGGACTCTTAACTTGTGTTAGAAGAATAGCTATTGCCTATTGGTCCTGGTTTTCGTGATTGAGTGTGATGATGTTGGTGGAGCTTTGTAGGATAGAGAGGCTGATTCCTTTTCGATTGTTTTGTGATCTTCGTAATTGATTTGCTCTGTGTTGGTGAATGGTGTTGTAAGTCGGTATGGTGTTGCTCTGATACATAATGGTGCTGAAATTTATCAAATTTATGTTCCATGACCAATACCATTCTTTCGAGTGTTTATCTTCTAGTTTCGTTGTTTTGAACCTTACTTTGGTGATTCCTAGATCGGTTTATGGAAGATACCTGGGGATTTGATAACTAAGAGGTCACTGAACTAGTATTGGATTACTGACAATTGTTGTCAGTTGCACAATTTATGGATTATGTTGGATAGAATGATGCCATATGAATATTATTTATGTTTCGAACTTTTGATCCGTGGAAGAACATGGATGCTTTGTTGTGGTCAATATTTGAATAAATGCAATTAATAACGTTATGAACATTACTCAATCCACTTGTATTTACCAAACTAATCTTGTATCCTCCTCCTTCAAGAGGACCTTTGCCTCATTTTTTCAAGGATAATAAAAAAAGTTGACCGAGCCCAAAAATGGACAACCTGAAGCACTACAAGCCCATTAAAAATTTAACACTAGATTAACTAGAGAATCGGGATGAAAACGCGAAGTTGAAGAAATGAATAAAACTTGTAATTTAATTTTTGTTAATTTAATTTGTGTTAATTAAATTTGTGTTAATTGAATTTGTGTTAATTTAATTATGTTAGTTTATGTGTTTATTTTTGAATATATGTGTTTATTTTTGAATATATGTGTTAATTTATTTTTGATTTCGAATTTAGTTTTACGATATGTTAGTTAATTTATCCATGTTGATATATATAATATTGTTATGTAAGTAAAATATATATATATATATATATATATATATATATATATATCTATATATATATTGGTATGTGCGTGTATATATTTATTGAATAAGTATAATTTTAAAAATGTATAATTTTTTATAAAACAAAGACAAAATAATCTAAAGCCTTTAATTAATATTATAAATAGGATGAGCGGCTTTTTTCGATCGAAGAAGAGTTCGAAGGGCCAAAGGTCCGAATCGTCTGAGGGAACCTCTAGCAACCCTCAAACGACGTTTCAGGGCCACATGACAGCCAGACGTGCGAGCCTTCTGGAGACGGCGCCGGAGGTGCCCGTTTCATCGAGGCAGGCGGCCGTCCCTCGTTCCCCGAGGCCCTTGACGGAGGTGTCTGCACCTCGTATGCCCGAGATACACCGGGCGCCCACTCCGGGTCCTACTTCTTCGGATAGTGGGTCATCTGGGGTACAGATGCCGCCGCCTCATCTGTTCCTTCCGCGGATGATACCGGCGATACCTGTAGTCGATGACTCAAGGACGCCGATTTATCCACTGCCCCCGCCAGTGGCTCCATCAGCGGCGTACCGGTTCCTGCCTTTTGATACGCCTCTTATTTCTGCGAGGGTATCATCATCGGCGACAGAGCCGGAATCCGTCTCGAGCTCCTCAGGTAATCAGTCAGGCAACTTGATTACTTTTAAAGGGTCATATATATATATATATATATATTTTTTAGTAATCAATTTGGCCGAATCATGTCATAGGCACAAAGAAGAAGAGAGGCCCCGTCACAGGGAAAGCTCTCGAGAAGATGGTGAGTACCATGGGGAGGATCCCCATCGATACTGACGGGGATGGCCACGCAGTATCGGGCGGGAAGTCGAGGATGTACTCCGGCCGCGTGGGTGCTCTCATTAGGGATAGAGTCCCTATGTTGTGGTCCGACTGGGGCGAGGTCCCGCAGGAGGTTAAGGACATGGTCCACAACGCGATGTCGGTGAGTTTACAAAATAATATTATGTATTAAATTGTTGATTTCTCGAAAAGCTAAACTAATAATAATCGGTTAAATGCAGGTGTGGTTTGAGGTTCCCGAGCACCTGAGGGACAGCTGGGCCGACGTTGTGCATGGGGGAAGGTACGTTGGGAAGTTAATGAAAAACAATTTTGTATGTGATATTAATAATATTTCTAATATTTTTGTTGTATCTGTAGGTACAAGGAGTGGAAGAACGAGCTGCGGACCCATTGGACTAAGCACGGGAACGCACGTTCTGGTACCCCTACTGAGTTCCAGTACAGGGAGTATGAGTGGCGTTGGCTTCTGACATCAGAATTCAACAACCCTCGTAAACAGGTATTTAAATAAATTAGTTAGTTAATTTAAAAATAAGTACGTGCGTTTTATAATATTCTACTAATAGTTTACTTTTTTCTTTGAAGGCGGTTTCCCGGGTGAACGCTCAGAACCGGCAACGCAACACAAGGAACCATCATGCCGGTTCTAGACCGTTCGGTGTCTTCATGGACGAGGCGGCCAAGGAACATCCAGAAGTCAACCCCTACGTCTATACGTACGAGAAGGCATATCCTGACTCCCAGGAGGATATTGTAAGTCACTTTACGTTTTTAAATTTTTCAATTTATGTAAAAATTTTAATTAATAATTTTTTTCCTATCCATATAGGCGAGGGTGAGGGAGGCTAGTGACGAGGTCCTGAGTACCTTAGTGAGGGAGGCATGGCCGGAGACGCAGGATTCCGAGATGTCCGAAGCCATGTCCCGGATCGACAATTCGGATCCGACGATTGGGGCGAGGATCATGGGCAGAGCCTTCCCACCGAGAGAAAACAACTTCTACTGCCGAGGTCTAGGAAAGAGAGGCGAGGGGGTCCTGAAGACCACTCCAGGATTTCAACGAAAGGCAACCTCGACGAGTAGCTGCACCACGTCCACGATCAACAGGACGACTCAGCTAGAGTCGGAAGTTCAGAGACTACGAGAACAGCAAGCTGCTCAAGCTGCTCAAGCTGCTGAGGCTGCCTCGCAGGCTGCCTCGCAGCAAGCCTATATTGCCTCGTTGGCAGCCTTTAATACCGCGCAGGCAGCCTATGTTGCCGAGATATATGCCATCCAGCAGGCCCAGCATCAGCAGATGTTGCAGTACATGCAGGACTTTGCAGCTGCCCAGAGTCAGGGACTTCCGCCTCCGCCCATGCCTCCGCCCATGACGCTACCCCAGCCGCCGCAACCTCCGCAGCAGCCCCCAGAAGATGACTTCAATTTAGACGATATAGACTTTACGTAGTTGATAATATACTTTTATGTAAATTGATACTTTTATGTAAATTGATACTTTTATGTAGTTCATATATTCTTTTATGTGTTTGTTGTTGGTTATATGAAATTGTTAAATATGTCTTTTGCAGCTTGCATGGAATGGTAATTCAGAAATTTCGGGGTTTTTTTTTTACTGGAATGCGCTTATAGCCGACGAAAAAAGCTATAATTCGTCGGCTAAAGTTTAAAAAAAAATAATAATAATAATTTAGCCGACGAAATAAGCTTTAATTCGTCGGCTAAATGTCTATAAGGCCGACGAAAAATACAATATTTCGTCGGCCATAGATGTTTTATATTTTTTTATTACAAACTTTAGCCGACGAATAGTTTAAATTATTCGTCGGCTAAAGTTTGGAAGATAACCGACGACATTATTCGTCGGCTATAGTTCATACTTTAGCAGACGAAATAATGTCGTCGGCTAAAGGTTGGACTATAGCAGACGATATTATTTCGTCGGCTATAGTCATACTATAGCCGACGAAATTATTTGTCTCGTCGGCTAAAGTCATTACAGACGACCATTTCCCGACGACACTATAGCCGACGAACCTTCGTCGGCTAAGGTTGCAGCCGACGAATTTTTAACAGGCCGACGAAAATTTTTCGTCGGCTAAACTGCATGTTCTGGTAGTGAATTAATGTTACAGTTTTCTTTGTAAAGATAGAAAATATTTTCATTTTTCATTTTCCACATTTTGAGAAATGTCTCACCAAACACACTTTTATCTAATTTTCATTTTCAAAAATGAAAATACAAGCTTGAAAACGTTAGCGACACCACCTGATAATTATCCCAATTTTCTCTTTTCCTTTGCCTGCGGAGAATAATTTGTGTGTTTTGTCAGGAGGATGGAATCTTTTTGTTTCGTTTAACGAGAATGAGGAGAAGAATTGGATTCTTCTTAGTCGTCGTCGGTTTATTGACAACTTGACTTTGTTATTGGGGGATCACAATGATGTCGAAGATTTGAAGTAGACTGCTTGCGTTGGATTCTCTGGAGATATGGGTCTCGGTTAGAGGATGCGTCACGAGAAAATCATGATCATAGTTTTTATGTTTGGCCTAATTACATGGCTTTGCAGAAGGAAGTTGTTCAGAGGATGCGGTTGCTTCACGATGTGCAGTAGCGAGTCTTGTTTAAACGAACCCTCTCCTTCTGGCCAGAACTCTTGGTGGATCTTGATCTCACTTTTGAGAAGTGCAAAACGTTATGCAGTGTGTGGTTTTGTCTATGGGATTTCCGGCAATCTCACTGTTGAGGGTGATGGCGTAGCTAGTAGCTTGTGCGCTAGGGTTGATTGCATCTCGATCAGAGACGGAGGTTGCAAAGACTTTGCAGGTGGCTGGAGCTGTGCTGCTGGAGGCTTCGGGTTTTGCCACGGCTGGAAGCCCGGTACTGTAAGCTATATATATATATATATATTTTCCTGGAGTAGAAATATAACTTATGGTCGGAGCACCATAGCTAAATTTTGGTTTTTAGTTTATAGTAGGAGATTGTCTCGCGCATGAGACTTTTATTTCATAACAAAAATATGCTTTAGAAATTATTAAAGATGCAGGATTGTTGGGTGCAGCTCTAGTTGATACTCCCATGGAGCGTGGTTTGACATAGTCCAACAAAAGTGATTTACTCAAGGATATCTATCTCGATACAGAAGACTAGTTCGGAGCTTAATTTATCTCACAATCTCAAGACTTGATATCACTTATATATGCAGTTTATGTTTTGGGCATATTTATGCATGAGCCAAGAAAATATCAATTTCATTGTGCTCTTTGTGTCATGAGACTATATCTTAAGAGTGCACTAGGTCAAGGGTTATTTTTCTCTTTCTAAATAGTGGTTTCAGATTACGTGCATGTTCTGATTCTGATTGGACATGTTGTACACTCACTAGAAGATCAACTACAAGTTATTTTGTTTTCCTTTGATTCCTCTTTGATTTCATGGAGATCAAAATAACAGGAAAAAACAGTTTCTCTTTCTTTGGCTGCAGCAAAAAAAATATATATAGAGTCATGATCTGAGAGTATTACACTCAAGACCCACACTGTTGTATTATGATAATAAGGCAACATCTCAATCCTTCAGGCACATTGAGATGGATTGACACTTCATTAGAGACAAAATTCAAGATGGGTCTGTAGTCACAAAATTTATCAATTCTTCCTACTAGCTTACTGATATTCTACTAAGACTTTAGGAAATAAATATTTTATTTCTATTATTCGCAAGTTAGGAGTTCGAGATATTCATTCTTCAAGTTAAGGGGTAGACTTGAGGAGTAGTGTAAGAAAGTTGATCTCCCCTATCAATTTTGTAAGTATTCTTTTCCTATTGTATTTGATATTATGTAGATAGTTCCCTAGTTAGTTCTCATCATCCCTTGCGTATGTAATCACGATGAGTATCAATAAAAATCATTCAGCCCAAATTCTTCTTTTCAATCTTGTCATCTTTATTGGCATCGACGTACATTTACAAATATCTGAAAATGCTATATAACGGTGGCCAGTGTCTTTCTAGCTACATTACGTATGGTGGTGGCACTCGTGTTGATTAGGACGCTGAGAAGATTGAGGTTGTTTGTGGCGACGCCCGTGTACGTCTTCTCGTCAGGTACGGTGTGGCTTGATTATGGCTCCTTTTGTCATGCCCGAAAAATAGAAAGTAGGTCTCCTCGAGATATTAACGTTCTTTCACTACAAAGAATACATAGGGATCTGATTCACTATCTTTTTTGGATGATTAAGATTCACTAACCTACTTTTAAAATCATTTGACCCAACATATCTAATGATATTGACTCAGAGGACGGTCAATTAATTTCAGGTGAGTCTTCTGGATTCCGCAATCTAGCTAGTAGTGCATATATATATATACTTATAGTAGAAGAGCTGTCCAAAAATCATTTTACATTTGGGTAATGAATTTGTGTTTTTCCCAATCAATAAAAAAAAAAATATGAATTTGTGCTTTTACGTATACATTGATGAACTGGGCACATGGAATGCCAGCCGGAGGAGCATGGGGTTGTGATAACAGTCTCAAGTGATTTCATATTCAAGTCTCCACAAAAGACAACAAAGATACCATTCTAATCAGATGCATGGATGATAATAGTCAAAATTTGGTTAAAATGTAACCTGCTCATTTTAACCAAACTATTCCTAGATTAGGTTTAAAATGATTTGGTTAAAATGAACAGATTACATTACAACACAAATTTTTATTTTTTGTGAAAAGTAAAGTCACTAACATCTAAGAGCGAGATGGCTTTGAAGTCTATCAATATTCAATGAAACTCAAGTACTCCGATCCTAATAAAAAATAAACCATAAAAAAAAGGTCCTGGATTGGAAGTCACTCTGTCTGCCCTAGATTGGCATAATTAGAAGGTGAAGGATGAAATGGTGTGTGCAATCAACAACTTGCGTTATCAAACTTTCATCGAAAGTGATTCGAATAACACTTTGAGGGATCCGTAAGAAATGTTAATGTGCCGAACCAATTAATATAACTGGAAGGGAAGCTTTGGAGGTTAATACACTTGTAAAAGGTACACCAAAGCTTTAGGTTCTCAAAAGGTTTATTGTGTATGGAAGTTTTGTATGCCTATCACGACAAAGCAGCATCCATTTGGTCAACCATAGCAAATGAGTCTGAATTTTATGATAACATAATAGCCCGATCCCCTTATATATACCTCTCAGAACCAAGCTCTTCTCATCTATCCTTCATCCTCATAACCAAGAAAATCAACAGAAGGATAGAACAATAATAAACATACAGTAGCTAGCCATGGCTAAATTTAGAGGGTCATATATATTGTTGGCTCTCTTTGTAGTGCTCATTACCATGGAAGCTTCTGTTGTTTTTGGCCAAGCCAAGGGCAATGGAAACGCCAATGGGAACGGCAATACTGGCAGTGGCAACGGAAACGCCAACGGCAATGGCAACACCGGAAGTGGCAACGGAAACGCCAACGGCAATGGAAATACCGGCAATGGCAACGGAAACGCCAACGGCAATGGCAACACTGGCAGTGGCAACGGAAATGCCAACGGAAATGGCAACACTGGCAGTGGCAACGGAAGTGGGAATGGCAATGGCAACACTGGCAGTGGCAACGGCAATGGAAATGGCAATGGCAACACTGGCAGTGGCAACGGGAACGGGAATGGGAACGGCAATACTGGCAGTGGCAACGGAAGCGGAAACGGCAACGGCAACGGCAACGGCAACGGCAACGGCAACGGCAACGGCAACGGCAACGGCAACGGTAACGGTAACGGTAACGGAAACGGAAATGGAAATAATATTAATGCTGATGTTACAAACTACCAAGTATTGCCACCACTAGCAACCGGACAAGAGAGATGCATGTGTAAGGCTCAGGGTGCCTGTTTCTACAAGACCCTTGTGTGTCCACCGGAGTGCCCTCAGAGAAAGCCTAAGCAGAACAAGAAACACAAGGGCTGCTTCGTCAACTGCGGCAGCAAGTGTGAAGTCACCTGCAAGTGTAAGCAACTGCATTCACCTCTTTTTAGTTTTTACTTTTACATACAGTATTTTACTGAACCGAATATATAGAACTGGACATGAGCCATGCACGTAAGACGTAACTAATAATTTGTACGTGTTATTTGTTGCAGTTAGAAAAGCCAACTGTAATGGGTATGGTTCTCTCTGCTACGATCCTCGATTTGTTGGAGGAGATGGTGTTATGTTCTACTTCCATGGAGCCAAGGGAGGAAACTTTGCCATTGTTTCCGACGATAACCTCCAGATCAACGCACACTTCATTGGAACTCGACCACTAGGAAGGACTCGTGACTTCACATGGGTTCAAGCCCTCTCCATCATGTTCGACAATCACAACCTTGTCATTGCAGCCAAGAGGGTCTCAAAGTGGGATGACAAAGTTGATGCTCTCATCGTAAGGTGGGATGGTGAGTCAGTTAGCATTCCTACTGATGGAGAAGCCGAATGGAGGACTAACGGTGATGAGGAACGACAGGTAATCGTGGAAAGAACCGATGACACTAACAGCGTACGAGTTACAGTGGCAGGGGTACTGGAAATGGACATAAAGATTAGGCCTATTGGAGAAGAAGAAAACAAGGTTCATAAGTATCAAATACCCACTGATGATACTTTTGCTCACTTGGAAACACAGTTCAGATTTTCGAACTTATCTGACCTAGTGGAAGGAGTTCTGGGTAAGACTTACAGGCCAGGTTATGTTAGTCCAGTCAAGGTTGGAGTTCCGATGCCAATGATGGGTGGGGAGGACAAGTACAGGACTCCTTCACTATCCTCACCTCTCTGCAAGGTTTGCAGATTCCAAACTAATCAATCTGCAGGGTTTGAAAATACAAGTGGAGGAGTGGCGTCATACTGATCATGACCCAGAGAAGTTCATCACATTGTTTTCCTAATTGGTTCCAAGAATCAAGTGGTAGTTTCATTTGTATGTATTTGGTTTTGGAAGACTAATATGACACTGTATACATTAATTTATGAATAAACAATAAAGGGCTGCAGATTGAGCTTGCCTTAATATACTAAGGCCACACTTTCCTCGTATCAAAATTTTCTTCTCATACCTAATTATACCATATATATAGTGTGACCAACTCCATCCAAAATTTTACAAATAAATTGTAATTCCATTTCACTAACTATAGTAGTTAGGGTGAAAGTTTTCAAACACTAATCGCTTTCAATCAGCTAGTCATCTATCACTCCGATCTTTTCTCTTAACTTCTATGTATGTATGCACTAGTTGATGGAGCTCTTATCAATAATCTTGCTATGGATCATAAACAATTTCCCTTATACTCGATCAGTCTACATTATTAGTTAACACACTAACTTAGCAGTCTATATATATCTTCTTCCCAAAAAAAAAAAAAAAAAAAAAGCAGAACTATTTTCCTCTGAAATGTCATAAACTCATAAAGTACTCGGGCAATCCAATATTCTGGAAACATTTCAAAGTTCAAACTCTCTTATTTCACAAACAGTTTGTTAGTATATGGTTTCTGTCATTTGTTAGTTTACGCAGCTCAAATAAATAAGTAGGACTTGCCATACAGAAGATTGGCTTGCTGTTTGCAGTCTGTTATGGCATATGCTTTATTCTGTTATTCTATTATGAAGTATCTCAAATCTAGCTCTCTGCTTCACTGTTTGGGTCTAGTCTAGTGTTCATTTCTTATTCTTCCTACTCCTGATCGGCTTGCTCCCTTTGTTAAAGACCCAGGGTTAGAACCTTATCGAATGAGCAGCCATGTTGTTGCATGATAGAGGTAATATTAGCTCCTGTCTTTTTGACTTTTTATATTACCAGAAAGCTGAGAGCGGTACCCCTGATGCGGTGATGCCCATTTCTTGTCTGCTATGGAAAATGGAAGCTCCAACCCATTCCAAAACAGTCTCATGGTGACTCTGGGCTCAAAACCAGTCCCAAAATAAGACTGAACCCAAAACCCAGTCTCAAATTGAGTTATGGGCCAGCATGTGGCCCAGAAATTCTGGACCGAAACTCCGAGAGCATTTCCACTCTCCGACATGTGGAGGCCACCTATTTTTTGTTTTTGTTTTTTTGTTTTTATCAAACAAACAAACTAGAATGCTACAACGAGTTTATTGTGAGTCGAATTTACGACTTCTCACTTACAAAAGGGATACTGATATCATTAGACCAAATGATACTGAATATTTTCTCTTAAGAATAAATAAATAAATTTTCTCCCAAAAAGAAAAGAAAATAAATAAATTGAGTAACGAACACATATATATGCCCGAAAACATTAATTGGCTAAGAACATTACAAAAAGACTGCTTTATTACAACTAATAATATGCTTACAGTTGCCTATGCTAACAAAAACCTCTCTGCTCGTAGGCAAATCTATTCTACTTAACTCTACACGCCAACCACGCGATTGTTGTACGCTAAAACCAAATACTTCGACGAAGGCTTATGAACAGGCTTCTACTAACATAGTCCTTATTGCTAAACTCATACTAAAATTCTAGGTAGAGGAAACTGTCCACCCTTGTAAAGGCTAGGGGTAGAGCAGCCCTCCTCGAAACACTAAACAAAAGGGGACTAAACCACAAACCCATAGGCTCAAAAGCCCAAATTCATACCTAAGCCTAGAAACAGCCAAGAGGCAATACCAAGTGTCTTTCTCTGCCAATCTATTGTTGCCGCCGCCACTACTTCTAGGTGGCTGACTTTTCCAAACAGAGCATCAAACGCGAACCAACAAGCCAAACCGAGCAGCACCCAGATCTGAGGGTTAACTCCCACAACCACATGTTTGCCTACCTAAAGTTCTCACGCGAAAAGAGCTATATGCCGAAAATAACCTACCTTGTTTGGTAGAACTATATGGACTTGGTTTCGGTCTATGCACCTTGTGTGCCTTTTATGTCCTAAGTAGGCGACACGTCTTTTACTTGGTCAAATGGTTACAACCTCCTAGTGACAAGATGAAACTAAGTGTGGTTGAGTTTATTGTCTAACAACTATGTTGCACGGACACTCCACATAGGTGGAGTGTCCGATACCCAACGCTCGCCCGACATGGCAAAAAGTGTGTCCGACACGCCACATGGCTTGTCTGAAAAAGTTGACTTTTTTGACACGTTGACTGGCCCGACACATCTATTTACGACACGTTATGTCAGCTTTTCTCACTTAAAAAAATACAAATAAATAAATAAATGGGCGCAGTAGTGGTCCGTCGAGCAGTCGCATACAAACAAAGAGAGGAAAGTCATGAAACGACGCAGACGAAGAAAATAACGAAGAAAACGTCGTCCATTCAATCTCTTCTTTCCGCCAACATCGCCTCTGCTGACAGCCTTCGGTGGCCTCAAGCTTCTCTGAGTTACTTAGGTCAGTCTTCCTTTCCTTAATCTTTCCCCATTCGATCTCTTCTAAGTCATAAATAATCATTGTTTCACTGTTATTAATCGTATAATCATTCAATTGCAACTGATAGCCTCTAGCTCTCTTCCTCCAGCCATGGGCAAGTAAGTTATATTGGAGATTCAAGGCTATTAATCTCTAGCTAATAGTCTCTCCGTTGAAAAAAGTCGTAAAAATATGTTAATCTTTCCAATGTCAGTCTCTTTTTTAAATTTCTGATTAGTGATTATTGAAATTAGTAATTAATCGATGGGTTCCTTATTTTCTGCATAGCTAGTTATATGAAATTTTGTGTATAATTATATTTTAGTATCTTTTTCATTTATTAAAAATACATAAATATATTATTTTGTTTGTCGTATCCAAGCCGTGTCGGAAACTTAGTTTTTAAGTTTCGCCATGTTGCGTCGTGTCGTCGTGTCCATGCAACTTAATCCGACAACAACATAGTAAGAAAACTGCATTATTGAACATTAGGATATGTAATCGTGTTACATATATAGTGATATTTCAATTATGTCACCGCTATGACAAAACATGTAGAGTTGTCATTAGAGCAGTACTTTGCTAGTTGGTGCTTGTTAGAATACATGTACATTGTAGAGATTCTTGATATTAGTTCGGGAATTCTTCTAGATGCTTATTGTAATATCGGGTTATACCCTATATCTCGTCTTGTATTCAACAGTTTCAATAATAAACTCTCGAGAGCAGCTGAACCAGTCCTTCATAAAAAAATAAAAATAAAAATAAAAACCTGAATTTTGTTTTACTAAATCTTTAAATCATCTCACTAATCTAACCTGAAATTAAAGGAACCTAATTAGATTTCATTCCATGTGACATCCCATATGCGTTCTTCAGTCATTCGAAATCTATGGCAAGATATATAGTTGTACATAGTATTTGACATCGGAAGTGCAACTATAATTTGGTGAAAATTACAAAATAAGCATGTCCAGTTCTTGAGCTTGATAAAAACAGTTCTGATGAACTGGCATGGTGAACTTAGCCCGTTGAGTATCTGGGATTGATATAACATTCTCAAGTGATTTCATATCTACGTTTGCCCTCTCAAATAAGAGAACTATCAAATAAGAAGACTAAAACTTGAGAATTTAACCTAAATCGACTTGAGGCGTAGGACCTATTGGTATACCTTTCATCGAAACAAGAGTGCGAGTTCCAAGTTAGGGTTTTATAGGGATTTTCGTGCACTCACTAGGAGAACTACTCTCCTTCAGCCTCGGAGTATTACTTTGTAAATTAAACAAATTGTTGGTAAATGTTATGGTGTACATACGTACTACATTGTTATCTTTCAATGCCATCTTTCAAATGTAAATGCTAATGTCAACTGGTAACAGATGAAGCAAGGATTCATGTTATGGTCGTCTGGCTTTGGACAAACTTTAATTAACCTGTCATTCAGGTTGCAATCCTCTGTTTATTCTATCACTTTGATGAAACCGTAAGCCATGCAAATGTGTATAGTGCTACATAGGCAACGTTCACCATCAAACTTGAAGCAATCGAGGAGTTGAAGGTTACAACAGATCTAAAAAAGTCATGTTAGGTCGTCTACCACAGAACTAAAATACTGATTATGAAGCTACAACCTCATTAAGTTTGGATCCAAAGCTAATACCAATGCTTTAGGGATCTTAAAAGATTGATTGTTCATGAAGTTTTGTATAGGGGTACAACTAAATTATAGTCAACAAGCATAGGCTGGAGAGCTGGTCCTAGGCTGTTTTATTACATGAAGAAGCAATAAGCACAAGGATCAAGCCGAATCCCAAGGCTTGAGTTCCCTTGGAGCTTCCTTATATATCTCTTTTTGCACCATTCGTTATCATATATCCTTCTAGCTCATAATTCAAGTAAATCTACAGAAGGAGAAGAACAAAAGATAGAGAAGAGCTAGCCAGAAATGGCTACAATAAGAATGTCACATACATTGGTGGCCATCCTTGTAGTGCTCGTTTCCATGGAAGCAATGTCCCTTGTTCTGGGCCAAGGAAATGGAAATGGAAACGGCAATGGCAATGGTAATGGCAGTGGTAATGGCAATGGCAGTAGTGGCAACGGCAACGGAAACGGGAACAAAAATGGCAATGAATCTGATGACACTGCAGTTTCTCACTACGATGTATTGACACCGTTGACATCCGGACAGGAAAGAGGTTTCTGCAAAGCAAAGGGTGCCTGCTATTACAAGACCCTTGTGTGTCCATCAGAATGCCCTCAGAGAAAGCCAAAGAAGAACAAGAAACACAAGGGTTGTTTTATCAACTGTGGCAGCAAATGTGAAGTGACTTGCAAGTGTAAGAGCCTCCTTATCTATTCTTGATTAAACCCTTATATTTCCTTTCTACAGTTAAGCGGTTCTCATGTATGTAACATATCAGTATTCAAGATTTAGAGTATGCAACATGTATAACATGTTAAACTGTATGACAAGATGTTTAATCTTTCACTAATAATTATATTTTTGGTTTTGACAGATAGGCGAGCCAACTGTAATGGGTATGGTTCTCTCTGTTATGATCCAAGGTTTGTAGGTGGTGATGGTGTAATGTTCTACTTCCATGGAGCCAAGGGAGGGAACTTTGCCATTGTTTCAGATAACAACCTCCAAATCAATGCACACTTCATTGGAACTCGACCAACAGGAAGGACTCGCGATTACACATGGGTTCAAGCTTTCTCAATCATGTTTGATACTCACACCCTTGTAATTGCAACAAAGAAGATCTCAAAGTGGGATGACAAAGTTGACGCACTAATGGTAAAGTGGGATGGTGAGTCAGTCACCATCCCTACTGATGGAGAAGCCGAATGGAGGATCATGGCTGAAGGAAGAGAAGTGGTAGTTGAGAGAACCGATGACACAAACTACGTAAGAGTTACAGTTTCGGGGCTGGTAGAGATGGACATAAGGGTCAGGCCTATTGGAGCAGAAGAAAACAAGGTTCACAACTACCAAATACCATCCGGTGATTCTTTTGCTCACTTAGAGACACAATTTAGGTTTTCCAACTTATCTGATCTTGTGGAAGGAGTGTTGGGAAAGACTTACAGGCCAGGCTATATTAGTCCAGTTAAGGTTGGAGTTCTAATGCCAATGATGGGTGGAGAGGACAAGTACGAAACTCCATCACTCTGTTCACCTCTCTGCAAGGTTTGCAGGTTCCAAAGGCAATCTGGACTTGCTCAATACTGATAAATTTGATCAAGAGAAATAAAGACTGTTTCTGGTTTTGAACTATCATGTGCTTATTTTATTTGTGTATCTCGGTTTTATGTAACTAGTTTAGCACTGCAGACAAATTAATGAATAACAAATAATGGCTGCAATATAAAGCTTGTCCAATCCATATTCTATTTTATTATTGACCTGTATATTGATCGATCTGTGCTTTGAATGTATCGTGCAAAATCAATAATTTGATGTGTAACTGCATAGTATTGTTTGTTACTTTGTGAGTTTTTGTCTACATCTTTTGACCAAAACTTGTGCAACCTTTGCTAGTAGTTTAGTAATCTTAAGTTCTGACTGACCTTTCTAGAGGCACACTATCAATTTTCCTATAACTCTAAACAGGCACAACTCTAGTGAGATTAGTCATAGACATATGGTATAAATATTGAGAATATTATTGATATTAATTTCATTCATGAGTATAAGTTTATTCAATGAGAGCTAGACATACTTGGGGATAACGTCTTCTCTATCTCCCACTGTCTATTTACAAGAAGCTTCTACTGCTAAACTCTTTGCTAGTCCTTTACATGGGTCACCAAATGTATTAGTTGAGACTTCGATGCTACAACTCTTTGATCCAACGCATGCCTGTAACAATACCACTCGTCACTAAACCAACACAAATTAATCAAAGAGAAGAAAAAACTTAGATTTGCACTGAATTTTATCAATATAGCAAGCTAGATCTCACCTTCTGTACAGTGGATAGAGCCCTACTGCTCCTACACGAGCCATGGCTAAAGCTCCCGCAAGTCCCACTAGGCCTTCCGTAACTTGCAAACTTGATTGAAGAAATGACTTGATTAGGAAATGGGCACTCAAGTGATAGCCTAGGCCGTGACTTGCTTTCTGCTTTGGAATCTGAACTCCACATATCTACAGGTGATGGGTGAGACTCTGATACATGAGAGCACAAACTTTCTACCTGTCTTGTGGCAAAAGATAACTGTGTCGGATCACCCCCAACTTCCTCAAATAATACAAGAGTATTGCCACTGGATTTCATCCATGAACGAGGAACGTGGTACCTGTAGGAATAATGATATCAGAATCAAAGTTTCAATTCGAGTTTATCCTTACATTATCTAGCACTTACAATTTCTGAGATGGCATGCCACAGTTCTTTCGGCATTTGTCTGCACTATAAGCTCCTCTGTAGTTGCAATCAGTGCAACCAGTTTTCGGAGCAACATTAGTGGGCCAGTAACGTCCAATGCTTTGTCCATTCACCCATGCCTCACCCTTCCCCATTCCTGTGAAGTCTATTGCAACAGGGTTACTGCCACCAGGGGCATCAAATTGGGTCTGAAAAATATTACTTTCCCTCGTTAGTATATGAAAGAATTTTATCAAATCACTCTAGTTATCAGTTCCATAAATTGTGATTAGCCTACGGTATGACGGATGCTCTACAAAGCATGTGCAAATGGCTTGCAGTATATAGAGGGGATTAGATGCACTTTTCATGCCTGCATTTCACCGGAACTTCACATTTATTCCAGTACTTTTCAACCCTTCGTCTTAAGGCCAAGTTGATCAAATTGTTACATCCCTTAAAACGATGGACAAAAAATGCACAGCTAAGACACATCACTGGTGCTTTGAACTTTATAAACCGAAGTAAAGCTAGAATATTACAATAAATTACCTTGTACCACGTCAAGGGCTGATTCTTGGGCAAGGTAGATTGTGAGATCCATTGAGAACTCCCACTCGGAAGATCTTCATCTTCACCTTTAAGTCCAATCTGCAGCCACAATAATGAAGTTAGTTTTATCCACATGAAGGTACCTATTGTTTATTCATAATGAGTATTTGGATTTCTTTTTGGCAATCAACACTCATCTTCCCTTGGATTTATATAAAATGACCAAATCTACTGACCTGATATGTCCAATGCTGAGAAGATAGATCAATAGTGGTGCCATTTGCTGAGCCTTTCAGTTGTACAGGACCGGTGATCCCAGCACCCACTAAGTCAAAGAAAGCTCCATAATTCTGATTGGAAAATTATTGGTTTTGAAATATAAGTTGAGAACTACCATACAGAATAACATATGTGGGTTCCTTTTATACATGCATAAAGAAAGATATCAATTTATGCAAACCTGAAGCCCAACGGTCAGACTCAGAAGATCAATTGTGTTCTTCCCAGATGCAAATTCGACAGGGATCTCCACAGAAACCTTGGCATTGCCACTGTTGCCTGTTCCACTCCCTGAAAATGATTAAACCAGAAGATAAGTATGATATAGAACAGTTAAAATAGTACCAAGTGACAATAGTAGTAGCTAGTCAAGAATTTTTTAACTCTGAAATTCATGATTGTAAGTATCTAACCATTGGACCAGTAATTTAGAGAGGAAGGCCTCAGTTTACTTGGTGATTCATTAGAGGGACAATTTTGAAGATCTGTAGTAGCTGTAGTTACAAGATTTAATGGTTTACACTTTATAAGAATTAAAACCAACTTAAAAGATGGTAATAGTCAATGCTCAATACTGCTCAGAAAATTCCTATCTTAGGAATGATCTCTCAAGATAATATAGATGTATTAGCAAAAGTAACCAAAGCAGCCAACAGAATGACACCAAGGATCTCAAGCAAATACTAAAAATGTATACAGTTGAAATTTGAAACTTTGAAAGAGCGGATGGGTATAACCAAATAACATGCAAGTCAAGGTACTTGATTTATAGATCACCTGCAAGCTTTCCATTGACAAAAGCATGAAGAGCATGACCAAGCGATTGCACATGAAGATCAGCTTTATATCCACCTTTCACATCAATGCTGCCAAATTGATGTAGAAAGGAAATTTAAATGTTGAAAGAAATCAAGACGTTAGCTAGGGAAATTAATACATCTTGAGAAGCAATTGCACAAACAATAAGCTTCTATACCTAGTAGAGTACCACAAATAGTCACTTTTATCAGCTGTAGTGTTTATCTGCTCCAATAATCCCACTCTGGTAAATGCATCACCCTTTGAGATACCCACTGGTTCATTTATCCAACTCCAGCCTGAGCCGACAGCTTCAGTGGGCTCAACATCAGCTGACATTGATTGACGTGTGAAGCTTGGAATCATAGTGGCAGTGTTAATCTGTCATGATAATATTATTTAGCTTGCTTCTGGAACGAGCCTACACTTTTCTGAACACCTCTGAAGGAAATCATGCGCATATAAGTTAAGGGGGCAAACCTTTGCAGTGTTAAGCACTACATTTTTGCAGTCAGGTAAGATGCTCACAGACCATGCAGGCAATTGATATGAATTGCCATTGAAAGTCACAGTGGCATCAGATTTGGTGTCGACATTGGCAAGAAATGCAGAACATACTGATCCTGTCTTGTAAACAGCTGCCTGTATGTACAAATAAATTAAAAAGTATTACATTTTAATGATATGCTACGCATAAAGGTAAAGGCTAGAAGCTGTAAGATCAGTAGAACATTATGATAAAATTTTGGAGCTCTCCAACGATGAGTCTTGGAAGCAACAACTATACAACTTTTTACTTGGGAAGTTTTCATTTCAGGTTCCCCATATAGCAGTTCTCAGATATTCTAACTTGTGTAAGTTGTAAGCTCTATTGCTCTGTTTGGCTGGTAAACAGTAAATTGGTCGTGCCAAATCCAAACTACATTTTTCCATTTGGAGCCATTCACCTAGGCTGGGAACTCGAAGACCAGAAGTTCAGCTACATATTCTTATGATAGCCACAAATCAGTCTAACAAGAGTAAAAAATTCTACCTCAATGTTTTGACCGAGAGAAGAAATTGTTGGATCAGTGGCCACCATTGCAGCTTCACAAAGCTTTATAGCCTTATGCACATCTTTTAGATGACCCCATTTTGGCTGCCTAAGAAGTCCTGAAATATAAATGAATTGTTAAGTTGATACTCCATGTTATTTGTAATGCTGACAGCAACTTATATAAATTTTCTGAAGTGAAGCAGGTATATTTTGTGTTAATGGCTTAATAAATTTGTCTTTTCATAATAAAAACAGCATTTTAACATTAAAATATAGCCCATCCTCTTGAAGTCTTGATTTCGAAGCACCAGGTTGACAGCAAATATCAGTTCATGCACACACCACTAATGACAAAGACATATATAGATAGCTAGCAAAATGGCCAACACCATCACCAGCAATAAAGCATTAATACAGAGATACTACATACCATACTCATCAAGTGGAGCATCATAGTCATAACTTGTAGCAATAAAAGGTCCTCCACTAGACCGCCCAAAGTTGGTTCCACCATGGTACTGTTGAAGATCAACAAAGAACATATCACTTCATGTTTTCTTCCTGGTTTAAGACGCTATATTGAATTTTGTCCTAAAGCATCGAAACATTCCTATATAAAATGAGAATAAGCTCCATATACAACTGCAGTACCAATGTACCATATAATAATTTTGGAAAGTTCCACCTCGCTGGTAGAAGCGTGCTACAGCAAATGCAAGGTCTTCCACCGGTCTCTGAGGTACAGCACCACCAAAGGAAAGAAACCTAGTGATGACAAACAATTTGAAGATTACTTCAAGTTTAAACAAAACTTCTTTTGAAGTACCAACAATTAAACACCCATTGTCCAGGCCCCTTACCATCCACTCCAATTCTCAGTCCAAATTTTGGGTGTACTATTAGAATTAGGGGAAAATTGATCACAGTAAAATCCATTGCAAGTGTTGATCTGTAAAGAAAGCATGATGAGAATGAACGCTATTTTACACAAGGCAATGCAATACAAATGAAAAGTGAACAACAGCCTTACCACTGAAGAAGGAGCATCTGCTTGCTGGCACATGACCCAGGGCACCCCTGTATCCAAAGACACAGCCATGTTTGCTGCCCAATTAATGTAGGTTTTGGCAGCAGGCCCATATGCTTTATCAATGTTTCCATACTCGTTTTCGATCTGAGATAATTGACAGCCAGCAATCAATCTCCTCTAGAAAATACCAAAATTTCAAAGGACCAATATTGGGTAAGGTAACAAATTCAGATAGATAATCCAACCTGAGATAGAATGATAGGTCCTCCCTGAGATGCATAAAGCTTCTCATTCTTCATCATTTCAACGATTTTGGCCGTGAACCGCTGCATTTCTGCCTGAAAACCACAGATTTTCAATCAAACTAATGAAGTAGAGAAAATAGCAAAAACACACAAGAGTGAGCAAATTGG
Organism: Fragaria x ananassa; assembly: GCA_034370585.1. Classification (NCBI taxonomy): domain Eukaryota; kingdom Viridiplantae; phylum Streptophyta; class Magnoliopsida; order Rosales; family Rosaceae; genus Fragaria; species Fragaria x ananassa. The sequence goes on from CP139766.1 coordinate 23,077,659, forward strand.
GATAAAGGGATTATAAACCTTGTAGGGCTCATTATCAGTCCGCAACTTAATTCCGGGTATGAAATGCAGCCACAGAGGAAAGCCACTGTTCAAAAATGGAACACAAACACAATTGCATGAAAACTCTTTATTCCCAAAATGAGGAAAAAGAGAAAAAAAAAGGAAAGACCAGTCAGAGCAATTGAGCAAGAACTGGAAAGTTTAATAATGAAAATTGCATACCCGTAATTCCATTCTGCGCACACATAAGGCCCAATTCGAAGATGCACATAGAGCCCTGCTTCTGCCACTGCCTTCACAAATCCAACCAAATCGTTCCTTCCCTCAAAGTTGTACTGCAAAATTCACATACAGTGAGTCACTATCATCAAAAATCCAACAAGAAAAAGAAAGAAGAAAAATTAAAAGATTTTTTTTTTGGTTGCTAAGAAAACAAACCCAAAGTATAAATACTAAAACCAAAGACAAAGATTCTTGCTTTTTGATTACTTTACCGACAATTGTACAGTAAACCAAACTCCAAATCGAAAAAACTCACGAACAACCTGTAAAGCTTCAATCTTGATTGATTCCCACATTCATGAAACACAAGTAAAAACAGACCTGGCCTCGAACTGGCTCATGTAAGTTCCAAAACACATAGGTCTCGATCACATCCAACCCTCCGTCCTTGGATTTCTGAATAAGGTCCGGCCACATCTGCACCCAAAAACAAAACACTAAACTTCAACATGCATTGATTCAAAAGCAAAACCAAAACAGAGAAAAAACAGAGAGAAATGAACCTCTGGAGTGCTACGAGGGTAGTGAATCGAGCCAGAGACTAACACTCTGCGCTTTCCATCGATCACAAGCGCCCTGTGGTCGTAACTAACCGTCGTGCAATACGACGCCGTTGCCAAGACTCCGACCACCAAAAGCACCATTAGCTTAAACTCAACTCCTCTCATTGCCACAGCCATGGCCTCAACACAGGAATATGCTGAATACCCAATTTGTGGTTCAGCTACTATTTAAACACAGCAGAGTTCTTGGTTTTCCGGAAACAGTTTGGTTTTTTTTGGAGTGATGGTTAATTAATGGAGAGTTATTAAGAGACGGTTTCTTGCAGCATTTGGTTTGCTTCTGATGCTCTTTGCTGTGTTGTGTTGAAAAAACAAACACTAAAACAATCACTACGCATTGTTTTGATTTGCTTGGCCGCTTCCTGAAAGCCAAGGCTTGGAAACGAAGAGGGTGACGATCGGAGAGGCGTCAGCAGGGTCAGCAATACCGTCGTGTTCTTGGCCTGGTTGGTGTTTCTTGTGCTTCCTGTGGCGCTTAGCTACTCTATCAGTGGTGCTCACCTAATTCGAGAAGGGGAGTAATGAGCGCCTGAAATATAAAGGAGGAGGATTTGGTTTGTTTAGCCTGCCATGTCATTAGTGTACTCTCTGAAACTCGCAGTAATTATTTGACTGCAAGTTTCCGTTTCATTGCATGCCATTTTTTCTTTTCTAGCCACACATATTTTCCGTTTTTGTTTTCTTTCTGGGTCAGAATTATAAGGTAACTCACACTATAGAGCAAATCTAACGAACATGACGTTGGATTATATCTTGAATTTGAAAAAATTTATCCTTTATTCCACTATCTGAAATTTGAAAATCTTTATCCCATTGCAATTTTGGTGACAATATAAACGATATAAATTATTTGAGGTAGTTAATAGTAAAACTTAAAATTCATCCCTATGAAGAAAAAAAAAAACAACACGACTAGCTCAGCTCATTTTACGGTTCTCGATGGTGTTCTAATTGGCTCGTATGTTTGTATTGTTTCATCCTGCATCGTGTCCGATATGAAGTTCATCACTAAAGAGGATACAAGAGAAATGAGCTATATATGCAACGGGGACCTTTTGCATGTGAAAGTGTCCTCGATCTTTATATAATGGTGGAGGACCCGATCGATTATAAGTGAGCTGGTAAGTTCGTACTTGTTACATTTGCAATTTTTCATTAACACATTAACACAGGCGTCATATAATGGGGTGTGGATCGAGCTCCTTACATATGTAGATAGAGCTCTCTTGTTGCTATGTAGCTAGCTAGGTCAAGGTAGGTGCCAGACACACATAACAACTTCGAATTTGTGACGTTTTGATGCTCGTAAAATTCAAAGATTTTATGCGGCATTGGAGGTTGGCTCATCATATTCCAGGTTGAGTGGTTGAGTGAGCTAGCGTGCGTGCTGCTTTTAGTTCTTGCGGGGACTTGGGATCGAGTTCTTCTCGATCAGTTTAGCCCTGAGATATATAGAAGCAGCTTGTAGGTTATACGCACCAGCTTTCTGAAATCCACTTCTTATGGAAGCAGTATTCACCGTTCTGAAGTATTCTAGCATATATATATGCATCTTGTAAATTATATTTAGGGATGTGGGAACTTCAATTATAAGCGGATGGTTGTTGCTTCTGAAGTTCTGATCATTATAACAAGTTAACAAACATCTTGTATATTATACCAACCCCATTAATGATATGATGTTGATGATCATTGATCAATATAAGAAGATGATCGATAGTAGAGCATGTTAGTTGTACCAGTGCTCGATCAATAGTTCCTATACCTAGCTATAGTAATACTCCAATAATTGAGTGTGTAATTTCACTCATTATCAATATAGTTTACACATTATGCTTAAAAGAAAAGGTAGTGATTTATATTTGGTCTAAGCGTACAATTATTCGGACAAAATGTTTGTAGATGTCTCGAGTTGAACATTCGTTTTTATGTTCAAATGTCAAACAAAAACATAATGTCTATATTAACATGTTGACCATAGTTCTTTCCCCCCATCCTAAACTGCAAGTCTGCAACCCAATAGCCTATCGACCCTGCTGATTGACCAACTTACCAAGCAAATGGATTACGTTACAAAACTATTCTGTTACAAAAATATAAATCAGGGCATTGCAACTAGTATAACGTCAATTATATGATGTAGTCTCAGTGAGCGGTTATGTCCTTGTTGTGTGTGAAAATGGTGACCCGAGAAAAAACCCGTGAAGGAGAAAACAAGAGGGAGCAGAATCACTCGCATGAAGATCTCTATAGATGACTCATGACTGACTGGTGGAGCTAGCCGACGTCTGTGTGTGTGTGGATTAAATTAATTATATACAGCAGGCACTAGAGCACTAGTGCAGAGATCGATATCGATGGTGTTGTGTAGAGGAGACTTGCTACTGTAGAATCTGCTGAAAAAGAATTCCCCACCGTCACCGGCCCACTTTCTTGACCTTTGTTGTTGTTCACTTTTCGTTGTAGTCACTCATAGTCATATACATGCATGCATGGCTGGACTTTGATAGCAACAAACCCAGAAACAGACACCGGAATATAATGATAGTATATCACTCATTATCTTCTCTGAAAGAGACGCCCCCTTTTACCTATATCTATATATTACTATATATACGAATTATATACAATATATACGATTTATATATAATCTGTTACGTATTGATTGGTGTGATAATTGCAGATCGAATATATAGATATACATGACACGTACGTACGTCTAGCAGCTATCTAGGGTTTAATATTTTGGATTACATAGGACCAGAATTTAATAATTTAGAAAATGACATCTCGCTATCATAAAGAGTTACATAAAACAGAAAAACTATATTTCAACGGATTTAAACAAATAAAGACATAAACTCAGACCTATAGTGTATAGTATCACGCTCTGTCAGCAATTTTTTACGCAAAATATCTAAAAAATCAATCTTTTCTGAAATATCTACAAAACTGCAACTGTCACCATATATATATATATATATATATATATATATATATATATATTGTTTCTGCATAAACCCAGAGGCTATGTAGAATCACGGTGGAACATACTATTATACTAGAGACACAAAGACATATAGTGGTTCACCATGTCATCGGAAGACATGGCTACATCCACTTAATATTCCACTATCATGGCCAATATGCCTTTGGTGTTACAAGAGCATCCATCCTCCGGGATAGAGTGTTAGAGAGAGATGGGGGAGAGACCTTTCTACATAGGGGAAGCCTTCCTTCTATAGCTAAGGAAGGTTCCCTCTTATTACATGTTTCCGATGTGGGACTAACTATACATATATCTTATCATGATGTCTTCTTGTGGAGCTTGGAGGAGCACCTTCCCGATGTGGTACCGATGATCTTTCACCATGGCGAGGTAGCCCGGATGTCGGTCTACAATTTTCCTGACTGGTCTATGGGCGGGGAAGGTAGTTTCCAACTACCGAATACAAGTCCTCCCAAGTTCCCGTTCAAGACACGTCTTGAGTGGGGACTTAATATATAAAATGCCCATAGACCAGTCATTTATCAACGGGTACCCGATCCCAGTCCCCTAAGTCCGTACTCATGACGTGTGTTGAATGGGTCTTGTGCATTCCGGGTCTTACTTTTCTTGATACCTTCAAGTCCGCTGGGTCCCTCCCGACCCTCAGCCTCAAAACTGATTCGGCCAGGCGAGGTCTTATAACGAAGTATGCGAGCTAGTCGACACAGTTCGCTTGCAAGCTTTGTAGGAGTTCGTGTGCAAGCTTTGTAGGAGTTCGCTTCGCATAGGACTGACATTACCGGGCGAGCTGTGGGGTCTGCCTCGCATAGAATGGCTGACACTATCGGGCGAGCTGAGTAGTTCGCGAAGAGCAAGGACTGAAATTGTCACGCGAGCTGAGGAGTTCGCTTCGCGCACAATAACTACATGCGAGCTGAGGAGTTCGTTCACGTGTGCGCACAAGGACTATTACGCGAGCTGAGGAGTTTGCTCCACACGCAATGACGATCTCGGTGACTCACCCGAGATGGATCTTGTTCCACACGAGATGGGTCTCGGTGACACACGCGAGATGGATCTTGTACCTGGCTAACTAGGTGTTATGATCTCGGTGACACGCAAGACGGGTCTTGTACTTGGGTGTTACATCCTGTGTTACTACTCGAGTGACTGGGTGTTAATGCGGTATGTGGATTATCAAGCCACTTGCTCCATTTTTAAAGGGAAGATATAAGTTTTATGACTTTTGGTCGAATGTCTATCCCGCCTGGTGTTAATGAGGATCTCAGTAACTTATGTCTCTCGGTGGATTACCCATCCCGCTTGGTGGAATAGCAATCTTGGTGGAATGCCAATCTCTCGGTCGAATGATTATCTTTGTTGAATGCCAATCTCTCGGTCGATTACCTATCTCGCTCAATGGAATACCAATCTCTCGGTCGAATGTCTATCTCTCGGTGGAATGCCTATCACTACCAGAAATTTAACTTTGGGCGACGAAAAAAATCGTCGCCCTGTTAACAAATTTCGTCGGCCAAGAACTTGGGCGACGACAGGTCGTCCGCCAAGACGTCGTCGCCAGAAGTGCGTCGGCCAAGAACTTGGGCGACGACAATTCATACCGTCGTCGCCTAAGACTAATTCTTAGGCGACGATACGAATTTCGTCGCCTAAAATATACTTCTCGTCGCCCAAAAATATTCATCGCCCAAGATTTAACACCTTGGCCGACGAAAAATTGTTTCGTCGCTTAAGATGTTATAACCTGGGGCGACGAAATTTTTTTCATCGGCCAAGAAGTCGTCGCCAGAAGTGCGTCGGCCAAGAACTTGGGCGACGATACTTTTTTTTCGTCGTCTTATATTGTAAGTCCTTGCCCGACGATTTAGCAATTTCGTCGTCTAAGATATATTTAAATTTTTTTACTTTTTATAGATGATATTTTTCCTTTATTTTTTTTCTTTTTTTTGATAACCGATAGCTGTACACAGTAGGTTGCAACACAGTCGTTGATCTTTTGAGTACTCGTAACCTTGAACACGTTTTGTTTCATTTTTCTCATCATTGCACTTTCCTATCCATAAAAAATGGCAACAGAACAATATGAGCAAATTAATGTCAACAGATGGATAATATCAACTAATATTTTTCATTGATGTTGAATCATTACATAAACACATTGTTTGTCAAAGATATTGAATCATTACATAAACACATTGAATCAAATCAAAGATGCAAACTTTCTTTGAATCAAATCAAGGGGCTTTTAACCTGCAAACAAAAATAGAAACAGATTGAGAGCGAAATGGATCCGGCGTCGGATCGGGGAAGCGGAATCAATCGAGAGACAGAGGATCGGAAACAGAAAAGTAGAGAGAGAGAGAGAGATCGGAAATATTGAGTGTTGGTTCCGAATTTCTGCATTTTATAATTGAAAATCGTCGGCCAAGATAATCTTGGGCGACTATTTTCGAAGTCGTCGCTTAAGATACTCTACTTGGGTGACGATTTTCTTCACTATAAATCTCGTCTCCCTGTTTTTTGAAAATCGTCGGCCAATAGTTATCTTGGGCGACGATTTTTGAAGTCGTCGCCTAAGATACTCTACTTGGGCGACGATGTTCTTCACTATAAATCTCGTCGCCCAAGATAAAGAAAATCGTCGGCCAAGAGTTCTATCATAAAATTCAGAATATCGTGATTTTGGTGATCGGAGAAGAGGAACTGAAAACTGACCGTCAGATATGACCATCATAACAAATTACGTGGGTGGGAAAAAATTCAGCTCCATCGGACAAATACAAGGGCTCGATCCGTCCGGTCAATCGGCGCGGTCAAACCCCTAAACGGACGGAAACGGCTATTCGACCCTCCAAATCACGTAATCTAGCCGGACCTTCAACTGAGAATAGTTTCCAATCGACGAGACACTTACGGGGATATAAAAATTTGGTAAAAAATAAATACCCGGGATAGGGCTACCACTAGGTAGAAATAAGAGAAATTCGTTGACCGGAACAACCGGCACTGAAATTTTACCGAAATATCTTCATTTTTCACGCGTTGACGTATTTCACCGTTCCGGTCATATCTTATTTCACGACTTTTTTGCGTTTGAGGCATCTACGTATACATTGTCTTCAAAACGACACTTAAACTCAACACTTATATAAAAAAGTTATACAACATTAGTACATATAATGTGAGTTTGGTGATCGGAGAAGAGGAACTGAAAACCGACCGTCAGATATGACCAGCATAACGAATTACGTAGGTGGGAAAAAATTTAGCTCCATCGGACAAAGATAAGGGCTCGATCCGTCCGGTCAATCAGCGCGGTCAAACCCTTAAACGGACGGAAACGGCTATTCGACCCTCCAAATCATGTAATCTGGCCGGACCTTCAACTGAGAATAGTTTCCAATCGACGAGACGCTGACGGGACTATAAAAATAAAAAACATTACCTTACAATTTAAATGGGTTTTATTTATTTTAATTATTCGGATTATCTTGGCCGACGAAATTAGGGTAATTCGTCGTTCAAGATCATACTTGGGCGACGATATTTGTCAATTTCGTCGCCCAAGAGTAAAAATAAAAAATATTGTACAATGAAATTTAAATGTGCTTTATTTATTTTAATTATTCGGATTACTCTTGGCCGACGAAAGTAGGGTAATTCGTCGGCCAAGATAATACTTGGGCGACGATATTTGTTAAATTCGTCGCCCAAGAGTAAAAATAAAAAATCCTAAACGGCATTGAAATTTTACCGAAATATCTTCATTTTTCATGGGTTGACGTATTTCACCGTTCCGGTCATATCTTATTTCACGACTTTTTTGCGTTTGAGGCATCTACGTATACGTTGTCTTCAAAACGACACTTAAACACAACACTTATATAAAAAAGATATACAACATTAGTACATATATCGTGAGTTTGGTGATCGGAGAAGGCGAACTGAAAACCTACCGTGAGATATGACCAGCATAACTAATTACGTGGGTGGGAAAAAATTCAGCTCCATCGGACAACGATAAGGGCTCGATCCGTCCGGTCAATCGACGCGGTCAAACCCCTAAACGGACGGAAACGGCTATTCGACCCTCCAAATCACGTAATCTGGCCACACCTTCAACTGAGAATAGTTTCCAATTGACAAGATACTTACGGGGCTATAAAAATTTGGTAAAAAATAAATACCCGGGATAGGGCTACCACTAGGTGGATATAAGAGAATTTCGTTGACCGGAACAACCGGCACCGAAATTTTACCGAAATATCTTCATTTTTCACAGGTTGAGGTATTTCACCGTTTCGGTCATATCTTATTTCACGACTTTTTTGCGTTTGAGGCATCTATGTATACGTTCTATTCAAAACAAAACTTAAACTCAACACTTATATAAAAAAGTTATACAACATTAGTACATATAACGTGAGTTTGGTGATCGGAGAAGAGGAACTGAAAACCTACCGTCAAATATGACCACCATAACTAATTACGTGGGTGGGAAAAAATTCAGCTCCATCGGATAACGATAAGGGCTCGATCCGTCCGGTCAATCGGCGCTGTCAAACCCCTAAACGGACGGAAACAGTTATTCGACCCTCCAAATCATGTAATCTGGCCGGACCTTCAACTGAGAATAGTTTCCAATCGACGAGACACTTATGGAGATATAAAAATTTGGTAAAAAATAAATACCCGGGATAGGGCTACCACTAGGTAGAAATAAGAGAATTTCGTTGACCGGAACAACCGGCACCGAAATTTTACCGGAATATCTTCATTTTTCACGGGTTGACGTATTTCACCATTCTGGTCATATCTTATTTCACAACTTTTTTGCGGTTAAGGCCTCTACGTATACGTTGTCTTCAAAACGACACTTAAACTCAACACTTATATAAAAAAGTTATACAACATTAGTACATATAACGTGAGTTTGGTGATCGGAGAAGAGGAACTGAAAACCTACCGTCAGATATGGCCAGCATAACGAATTACGTAGGTGGGAAAAAATTTAACTCCATCGGACAACGATAAGGGCTCGATCCGTTCGGTCAATTGGCGCGGTCAAACCCCTAAACGGACGGAAACGGCTATTCGACCCTCCAAATCACGTAATCTGGCCACACCTTCAACTGAGAATAGTTTCCAATTGACAAGATACTTACGGGGCTATAAAAATTTGGTAAAAAATAAATACCCGGGATAGGGCTACCACTAGGTGGAAATAAGAGAATTTCGTTGACCGGAACAACCGGCACCGAAATTTTACCGAAATATCTTCATTTTTCACAGGTTGAGGTATTTCACCGTTTCGGTCATATCTTATTTCACGACTTTTTTGCGTTTGAGGCCTCTATGTATACGTTCTATTCAAAACAAAACTTAAACTCAACACTTATATAAAAAAGTTATACAACATTAGTACATATAACGTGAGTTTGGTGATCGGAGAAGAGGAACTGAAAACCTACCGTCAGATATGACCACCATAACTAATTACGTGGGTGGGAAAAAATTCAGCTCCATCGGACAACGATAAGGGCTCGATCCGTCCGGTCAATCGGCGCGGTCAAACCCCTAAACGGACGGAAACAGTTATTCGACCCTCCAAATCATGTAATCTGGTCGGACCTTCAACTGAGAATAGTTTCCAATCGACGAGACACTTACGGAGATATAAAAATTTGGTAAAAAATAAATACCCGGGATAGGGCTACCACTAGGTAGAAATAAGAGAATTTCGTTGACCGGAACAACCGGCACCGAAATTTTACCGGAATATCTTCATTTTTCACGGGTTGACGTATTTCACCATTCTGGTCATATCTTATTTCACAACTTTTTTGCGGTTAAGGCCTCTACGTATACGTTGTCTTCAAAACGACACTTAAACTTAACACTTATATAAAAAAGTTATACAACATTAGTACATATAACGTGAGTTTGGTGATCGGAGAAGAGGAACTGAAAACCTACCGTCAGATATGGCCAGCATAACGAATTACGTAGGTGGGAAAAAATTTAACTCCATCGGACAACGATAAGGGCTCGATCCGTTCGGTCAATTGGCGCGGTCAAACCCCTAAACGGACGGAAACGGCTATTCGACCCTCCAAATCACGTAATCTGGCCGGACCTTCAACTGAGAATAGTTTCCAATCGACGAGACGCTGACGGGGCTATAAAAATAAAAAACATTATCTTAAAATTTAAATGTGCTTTATTTATTTTAATTATTCGGATTATCTTGGCCGACGAAATTAGGGTAATTCGTCGGCCAAGATAATACTTGGGCGACGATATTTGTTAAATTCGTCGCCCAAGAGTAAAAATAAAAAATCCTGTACAATGAAATTTAAATTTGTTTTATTTTATTTTAATTATTCGGATTACTCTTGGCCGACGAAATTCTTTTATTTCGTCGTCCAAGTAAAAATAAAAAAATAAAATACTTAGGCGACGATATATTTGAGTTTCGTCGCCTTAGGATTAAAAAACTTAGGCGACGATATAAATATCTTAGGCGACGAAATATTGTTTCGTCGCCCTAGTTTCTATATTAGGCGACGAAATTTAGCCTTAGGCGACGATTTTTTTTCCTTGGGCGACGATTTTTTTTTCGTCGGCCAAGTTTTCTCTTAGGCGACGAAAAAAAAATAGTCGCCCGGTTTTTTTTGTTTCGTCTCCCAAAACTCATTTTCTGGTAGTGTATCTCTCAAGTGGGATGCCGCCTCTTGGGACGCCTCTCGGTCATGATGCCTCTTGCTGAGATGGCTCTTGGTCATGATGTCTCTCGGGCTTGATATCTCTCGGTGGGATGTCTCTCGGGCATGATGCCTCTCGGAGGGATGTCTCTTGGTGGGATGCCTCTCGGGCTGATGTCTCCCAGTGGGATGCCTCTTGGAGAGATGGCTCTTGGTCATGATGTCTCTCGGACATGATGCCTCTCGGTGGGATGTCTCTCGGGCATGATGTCACTCGGGCATGATGCCTCTCGGGATTCCTCTTGGTCATGATGCCTCTCGGGATGTCTCTAGGTGGGATGCCTCTCGGTCATGATGCCTCTTGGGCATGATACCTCTCGGAGGGATGCCTCTTGGTGGGATGCCTCTTGGGCATGATGCCTCTCGGTGGGTTGCCTCTTGGTGAGATGGCTCTTAGTCATGATGTCTCTCGGACATGATGTGTCACGCCCCGACTCTTAAATTTTTATCTTATTTACTAGCATGGTGTTAATAAAAGTTTTATCATATTCGTCAAAGAGTTAAATTTAATTGGTCCTTAGAGGAGTGTTGAGGGACGAATATTTCAAAAGAATGATTCGTATGAGAAATTTATGACGACGGTAAAAATGGTAAATTGTAGCTAGTAAAAGGTAATTTTTAGTGGGGTATTATTTTTGGGTGTTAATTTTTGGATTTGGGTTATATGGAAGTGTTGGACCGGTTGGGCCAGGCCCAAACTATTTCTCTCCTCTCTTTCTTCTCTCTCTTCCTCCCGCTCCCGCTCCCGAGTTCCCTCTCCCTGCCGGATTTTCTTCTAGGCCGTCCGCCGCCGTCCGGCCACCGTTCGCCGCCGCACAGGTCCCAAACGGACGGCCTCCAACCCAGCTTCCATTCTAGACCGGTAAGAGACTCCCTAGCGCCGCCGTGAGGGAGAGAAGCCGCCCGGAAGTCCCGACTGCCCAAAGCTTCTCGTCGTCGGAACTTCCTCCTCCGGCCTCCATAGCCGGAGCTGCTAGGCTCAAAAGGAAACCCTCCTCTCGTACGTGCATCGCCCCAAAGGATTCGCTTCCTCTTGAGCTAGGTAAGGAGAAATCGGTGTTTGAAATTCTAGGGCTTTTTGTGATATTTTCGTTCGATTAGCATGGTTAGGCTTAGAATTGAAGTTTATGCTAGTTAGGAAAGTTGTAAAGGAGGTTGAGAGGAAGATGCTGTCAAAATTTGATAGGCATTGGAGGTCGCCGGAGTCGGCCTCCGGCGGCGCCGCCGCTGTTAGGGGGATTTTTATGGTTTTAGATGTAGAATATAAGGGGAGTTTAATGATGTGAATTTGAAATTTTTAGAGGAGTTTTAGATAGGTTTGGAAATTGTTGAAGTTGGTAATTTTGGCGGATTAAAATGGTAGAATCTGGCCATGGGTTTAATGTTGTATAGACTGTGAAATGTTGCTTTAAGACTGCCGTTATTTTTCCGGTGAGCTTTCGATAATATTGAGTTAAGAATGGCGAAGTTGGGCAAGGATGAGCGTGGTTAAGGCTCACAGTTAATTTTGCCTATTTTGATTAAATATTGGATTTTTGAGTTGGGAAATTAATATTATATTTGGAACAGGACGTGAGAAGGCTCGAGCAAAAGAAGCCTCAGACCGACAACAGGCTTAAGCCTAATTTGTGAGTGGACCTTTGTTTTAAATATTATGCCAGTAAAAAGATTTATTGATGAATATTTTCTTTTATTGGAGAATAACCGAAATCGAGAATTTCGGTGATTATATATTTATATATGGATGTTTATGAGGATAGTATGTATATAAATAAATGTTAGCTAGTTATACCTGCTTTTTCCGCCATAATGAGGTAAAATGTCATTTTGGTGTGACGTGAGCGTTAGACCCAATCGTAGTAGCCCCATATGAATATAATAATGATTCATATAGGGAGTATGCACGTCTATAAATACACCCGTCTTTTCAGCATAATGAGGTAAAATTTCATTATGGCGTGACGTGAGCGTTTGACGCAAGCGTAGTAGCCTTGTATGAATTTCTATTTTCTTATATTTCTTCATAAGAAATCATACAAGGAGTATGACGAGTGTAAATACATACATATATATATTTTAGCCTGAGAAGCTATATTTTATTAACTTTTGGAGACTAGCCGGAGCTAGTCAGATACTTGCCAGTTTTTGAGCTGTCGCATGCAGTATAATTTCTATAGAAATTAAATTGTGGAAGCATAAATATTTTCATTAAATTCATTTTTGTCCACTCACTCTGACGTTTTCAAATGTTTGCCCCTGAGCTCTTCGTTTTTAAAATGTCCAGTCTGCAAAGTACGGGTTGGTACTAGTAGGAGGAGACGAGGCATAGTCACCCACCTTTCAGCCACTTTTCACCAGTAGGTTACCTGCTTAACCTACTATGGTAGTTTTCTGCTTCTGTTGTCTTTAGTAGCTCTGAATACTCTTGGGATTATTGTATAATATTTTTAATGGAGTGTGCTAAGATTCATGTTATATTATTTGGATTACATTGTTATGGGTAGTTCATGGATTCTCCGGTTTAGGGTTGTCCATTTTCAAGGGAGGTTTGTCGAGTCCTTCGGTAAATTTTCCTTGCAGGTGGACCCCGCAAGACTTATCTCGGGTTTCAGGGTAAAATTTGGGATGGGTCTTGACATGATGCCTCTCAGTGGGATGTCTCTCGGGATGCCTCTTGGTGGGATGCCTCTTGGTCATGATGCCTCTCGGAGGGATGCCTCTTGTGGGATGCCTTTGGGCATGATGCCTCTCGGGCATGATGTCTCTCGGTGGGATGCCTCTTGGAGAGATGACTTTTGGTCATGATGTCTCTCGGACATGATGCCTCTCAGTGGGATGCCTCTTGGTCATGATGCCTCTCAGAGGGATGCCTCTTGGTGGGATGCCTTTGGGCATGATGCCTCTCGTGCATGTCTCTCAGTGGGATGCCTCTTGGAGAGATGACTCTTGGTCATGATGTCTCTCGGACATGATGCCTCTCGGTGGGATGCCTCTTGGTCATGATGCCTCTCGGGCATGATGTCTCTTAGTGGGATGCCTCTTGGTCATGATGTCTCTCGGACATGATGCCTCTCGGTGGGATGTCTCTCGGGCATGAAGCCTCTCGGGATGCCTCTTGGTCATGATGTCTCTTGGTGGGATGCCTCTTGGAGGGATGCCCCTTGGTGGGATGCCTCTGGGGCATGATGCCTCTCGGGCATGATGTATCTCGGTGGGATGCCTATTGGAGAGATGGCTCTTGGTCATGATGTCTCTCGGTGGGATGCCTCTTGGTCATGATGCCTCTCGGAGGGATGCCTTTGGGCATGATGCCTCTCGGGCATCATGTCTCTCGGTGGGATGCCTCTTGGTCATGATGTCTCTCGGTTGGATGTCTCTCGGGCATGAATCCTCTCGGGATGCCTCTTGGTCATGATGACTCTCGGGCATGATGTCTCTCGGTGGGATGCCTTTCGGAGGGATGCCTTTTGGTGGGATGCCTCTCGAGCATGATGTCACTCGGTGGGATGCCTCTTGGAGAGATGGCTCTTGGTCATGATGTCTCTCGGACATGATGTCTCTCGGTGGGATGCCTCTTGGTCATGATGCCTCTCGGAGGGATGCCTCTCGGAGGGATGCCTCTCGGAAGGATGCCTCTTGGTGGGATGCCTTTGGGCATGATGTCTCTCGGTGGGATGCCTCTTGGAGAGATGGTTCTTGGTCATGATGTCTCTCGGAGGGATGTCTCTTGGTCATGATGTCTCTCGGAGGGATGCCTCTTGGTGGGATGCCTCCTCTTGGGAATGGGCCTGATGGCTTAGGCCTACATATTGGATACTCGGGCTTACCTTACCTTCGTGCATGAGCCTGCTGATAGAGCAACAAGACTTTTAGTACTGATTCACACAGACGGCGCCAAATTTTTCTGCATAAACTCGGAGGCTATGTAGAATCATGGTGGAACAGATTATCATACAAGAGACACAAGGACATATAGTGGTTCACCATGCCATTGGAGGACATGGCTACATCCACTTAATATTCCACTATCATGGCCAATATATCTTTGGTGTTACAAGAGCATCCATCCTCCGGGATGGAGTGTTAGAGAGAGATGGGGGAGAGTCCTTTCTATATAGGGGAAACCTTCCTTTTATTGCTAAGGAAGGTTCCCTCTTGTGGGACTAACTATACATACATCTTATCATAGTGCCTTCTTGTAGAGCTTGGAGGAGCACATTCCCGATGTGGTACCGATGATATTTCACCATGATGAGGTAACCCGGATGTCGGTCTACAAGTTTCCTGATTGGTCTATGGGCGGGGAATGTAGTTTCTAACTACCGACTACAATATATATATATATATATATATATATATATATATATATATATATCTCCACCACACGACGTCGTCGATCGACTCTGCCACCTGCTAGATTGACCTCGCCGACTCCGCCGCTGCTAGATCGACCTCGCCGCTCGATCGACGCCACTGTCTACACCCTTGAAATCATCAAGTTCTGATCTCTCCACTTGATCGGTTTTAGCATCTGATTTAGTCCTTGGGAGGGGATGCTGCTAGCTCGGCTTCATTGTTGAATGTCTAGGTTTTGCTGGCTTGGTTTTCGTCGGAATCAAAGCAGAAGGAGTTAGGTATCAGAGCCTTCAGAATTGGTTTTAGCGTCCAAATCTGATGACAACGAGTTGGTTTGTGTTAATCTATGGAAAGTTGAGGTGAAGGGAGTTGTGCTACTTTGATTTTCATAATGTTGCTTTCTTTCTGATCAAAAATTTGGGCGACGAGTTTCTACAAATTGAGTGTGATTAGTGTTGTATACCTCATTATGCATAAAGATTGGACGAGTAGGCAGTGGAAGGAAGATTTGACGACCAGTGTAGTAGCAGGAAGATTGGACGACCAGACAGTGTAGTAGCCGGAAGATTGAACGACCACACAATGTAGTAGCATGAAGATTGGACGACCATGTAGTAGCAAACCATGCTACTACATTAGCTGAGCCACTGAAAACCTGCCACTGCATTTACTAAAGATGCTACTACACTAGCTGAACTACTAAAACTCTGCTACTACATTTGTTGTAATTGTAACTTTTCAGCAAAACATGCTACTACATTAGTTGAGCCACTGAAAACCTGCTACTACACTTACTGAAACTGCTGCTACTACACTAGCTAAACCACTAAAACTCTGTTACTACATTTGTTGGAAGTGTACGTAGCTTTCCAGCAAAACATGCTACTGCATTAATTGAGCCACTGAAAACCTACTACTGCACTTACTGAAGCTGTTACTACACTAGCTGAACTACTAAAACTCTGCTGCTACTACATATGTTGGAAGTGTATAGCCTTCCAGCAAAACATGTTGGAACTACTAAAACTCTGCTGCTACTACATGCTACTACTTCTACTGAGATGTTAACCTCTGCTACTACTTTCTACTGGAATGTTAACACATGCTACTACTTCTACTGGAATTAACTTCTACAACTACTGGGATGTTAACTCCTGCTACTATTTCTACTGAGATGTTAACCCTTGCTACTACTTCTACTGGAATGTTAACATCTGCTACTACTTCTACTGGAATTAACTGCTACTATACTAAGTTATTGAAAATATGTTACTGTACCATTTACTGAAAAATCTCAAAAGGAGATACTTTTCTCTTCTAAAAACACATCTAATTAGTGTAGAGTTAGTTTAGTAAATTAAAACATGACACATGACATGCAAAAAAAAGATTGTCCTTAATTGTTAAAAACTGTCCTTATTTGTTTAACAACACAAGTAGATTTATTTATGTTTCAAATCCTTTTAAAGGATGTATATGTGATTTACTATTAAGAATTAGTGCTATTTCCTGTGATAGAACAAGAATTTGGATAAGTCCTGCTGGTTTATTAATAGGATCATCATTGAAATCGTCACGATCGTATGGCACTAAATTAATTATTCCATGCTATTCTGAACCAAAAATAAATAAATACCGGAAAAATTAAGCCAAACAATTTAGCTAATATTGTATCCATATATATATATATATATATATATATATATATATAAAAACAAGCACAAGCACGAAATTGGTAGTTTCATCATTTGGACTGTGATCGATAAAGCTTG
Organism: Fragaria x ananassa; assembly: GCA_034370585.1. Classification (NCBI taxonomy): domain Eukaryota; kingdom Viridiplantae; phylum Streptophyta; class Magnoliopsida; order Rosales; family Rosaceae; genus Fragaria; species Fragaria x ananassa. Next base: position 23,094,406 of record CP139766.1, read on the forward strand.
AAGTATTGAGGGGGGTGTTAATATATGTATATATGTATTGAAACAGAGTCTCTTCTTGTAGAAACTAGGAAGTTCACATTAACGCAAAAGTAGTAAATTTATCATTCAAATCGTGATGAATCAAGCTTACTCAATTCTAGTTAGTAATTCAATGTGTAAGTATGTCACACCCCTAATGAATTCTACTTGTTCTAAACACATATATCTTCGTCGTTCTTACATAGATATTTGATAGTAGTTTACAAGCTTGAATGCATCATGATGATCAATATTACCGTTCCTTTCCAATTAGTTTCTTTGCTTCTATTCGTAATTAATATTCTTCCCAATGTTAATGTCTTCCTACTGGATGTGCGTCCCTTAGCTTAAAATGCAGAACCACTAATTTTAGAGCGTACGTAGTCAATTGATCTTGACATAAAGCTGAAAACCTTTGGTTTGATGACATATATAACCAACAAATTAGAGTTTTAGTATTGTATATATCCAAGTAGAAGATCATGTTGATCTTAATTCCTTTGTTTGTTCACATCATTGTTGGGAGTTTGGTAGATCATAGTGGAAAATTATGTTTTGGGCGGTGCAGGCGTGTAGGGGGTTAATTAGGAACATAAAATGGTCCAACCCAACTGGCAAAACCACCACACTGGTCATATTGGTGGCTCATATGTATCAACGTTACACACCATTAGACAAGTGATTCTTCCACACTATAGAGGACAATTGGCACCACATACATTAGTCATTGAAGGCATACTTCTACAAAATATTAATCAATTAGAGAGCAAGTCTATTCTCATAAACATTAATTTAGCTCTATCCCACAAACTATATTTTCCTGGGTATAAAAATACGTTAATCTATTACCTTGTTGCTTGTCTGAATGACTAATTTCTATAATTTTCCATCTGTAACTATAGACATCAATCAAATTAGTTCTCACCAACCTAAATTCGATTCTTCATGCAAGGGCAATGTGGGAAAGGACCATGCCAAAACCAATTGCTAACCACTTTTAGCATAATAGTGTCCTAAGGTTCCAACCACTTAGAATTGATATATATCTGAATTGGCAACATCTGTCATTCTGTCTTTAATTTGGTATAATATTTCATTACTAAACTGAGAAAGTTGACTTCACTCATAAATCAATTTGGCTACATCAGGCACTATGATGATCCAATCGTCCTTGCTGTAAAAGCAATGGTAACCATCTAAGAGTAAAACTCAAATGAAAGAAATTCTCGGTTTCATCACACTCTTCTGGTGTGGTGTTTCGGACTTCCGGTTGGTTTTTGCGTCTGTTATTTGTTCTCACAATGTTCGCGTTTGTGTCTATGTCGAGTTTCGGCCGTGTCTGACGGCATCCCGACAACATGGATGGCGTTGTTCTGTTTCAGACTAACTTGTTTCAGGTTCATCAATTTGCCCATATTAGTTTTTCTTAACTGTGTTTTGACTCGAGTCCACATTGAACGTTATGGCTTTATACTTTTGGAATCGCATTACTTAAATTTCTAGGCTTGTTTTCTGTGAACAATCTGATTTCTTCTGTGAAATCCTGCGAACATGGTTTTCTGATTACTAGTCCGGTGTCATCAGATTACTCTAAGTTTTTAATTCTATGTAATCTTCGTATTCATTAATGAAGATATCTTTTGATAAAAAAATAATAATAGAAAAAAATAAAAACTTTGGGTGTAGATATTGGGGTTGTCCCGTAATATTCCTTGGGCTGTTGTGAATATGAACGTATGAAACTTAAAACTAAAAGCCCAAAACCACAGCATCAATCATTTCTCAGGCCGAACCTGTCGATCAAAAACACTTTGAGGAAGCTCAGTTCAGCTCCCAAACAATGGCGACCCCAAAGAAAGCCACACCCCCGAAGAAAACCAAAGAAACCAAGAAGCCAAGCGCCACAATCAGCAAACCCAGCAGCACCCAGAAGAAAGAAGACAACAAAACCAAAAAGAAAACCAGCAATGGCACCGCCGCGGCTGCGAAATCCCCGACCTCAAAGTCTCACAAGAGCAGAGCGCAAAATGGGGCCAAAACTACGAAACCACCCACCCCGAAATCCAAGCAGAACGGAAAGCGAGTAAAAGAGGAAGAGGTCGACGAGAAAGAGGATGTGAAGTCTTATACTTTTCCGATGGAGCGGGTTAAGAGGATTCTAAGGGAAGATGATTCCGACTTGCGCATTAGCTCTGACGCCGTTTTTCTAATCAACAAAGCCACCGTAATGCTCCGCCTCTTTGTTCTCGAATTGGGTTCTCTAAGCTTTGTTTTGTTTTGGGTTGTTTTTTTATAATTGGTTTTGATCTTTTGTTGCAGGAGAAGTTTCTGGAGAAGTTTTCTGAAGATGCGCATAAATGTTGTGTTAGGGATCGCAAGAAGGCTCTTGCTTACAAGCACCTATGTGAGTTTTCTTTAACTTTTATGTGTTCGGAATCATGTACATTGTCCAGGGTGATTGTATTTTCATATGTACTGAGCATTTGGAGTAAATGGCATCGATTTTAGGTCTGTGGTTGATGAAGATCAGCTTTCATAGGATTGTGTTATTGATTTTAGGTGTATTGTTAGTTTTGGTACTTTTATGATTGGTTAAACACTATGTTATGCAGATCAATGGTACATCACTCAAATGTTTTCAGGGAATTTATGTGATAAGAAATTGGTTTTGTATCCTTGTGCTCTTGGTTCATTGTGAAGACTAATTTCTTTCTTAAAACAGTTGCCAATGATTTAAGGGTCTGTTTCAGAAAATAATTGAAGTTTGAGTTCTCAGCTAGAAACTGAAAGGAGGTTTAGGCCTTACGGTGTATCCCCTTGTTGAGATTAAAGTCTTTCATAGAAGAGTTAATTGGACTAGGATCTCTCCATTTGAAAAGGAATGAAAGTACTGAGTAGTTAATTGGACTTCAAAATGGCCTCTGACTATATATAATTATCATGGTATATGCCCTTTGTATAGCTGTAGCATTTGTTTCCCTTGTGAGAAAAATGGAAGTTAACATGCAGCATTATATATATCTATGTCTCCCAGTAAAGCAAGTATTTGGCAGACCATATCAGAACCAAGTCTTTGGAAGTTATTTGTTTCCACCTAGCTCTTAGTAATACTTTCTTTCTAAAATATCAACGTCCAGAACTTATTAACAAATGAGTTCTCATCTCAGAGTACTAGACTGGATTTTCACACAGTATTTGCCTACTACTGATATCAATTTCCTTTCCTTTTTCTGATCTCTAATTTACATGAAGTTATGGTAATTTCTGTCGTATAATGTCTTTTCTTCGTGTTTCAGCCTCAGTCGTTGGCAAAATGAAGAGATATGAGTTTCTTTCAGGTATCTTTTAGTCTTCCACTGACTGCTTATGTAACTCATATATGATATTTACCCTGTCTTAGTTTATGCGTTTATGCTGTCTGATGCAAACGACTATCTATGCAGATTTTGTTCCTGAGAAAATAAAAGCCGGGAATGCATTGGCAAAGAGAAAACAAGTTCAAGACGGAACAAGCTAGGAGTTGCAGAACATGACGAGTGGAGACTACTGACAAGTTGAAAATTTTCACCTGTGTTGTATGCATTTGTTGTATACATGTTCAAATGCATTAAGCTTGCATAGGTTCATATCTTGAATCATGCACCTTTTTGGTTGGAAGATCAAAATTTGCTCTACTACAGAAAGTTCGGTTTTAGGATGTTTTCAGTTAGATGGATCATAGAAGATGCTGGTGGAAGAGCAGTCGATGTGTAATTGTAGGCGGTTGATTGTGGAACCAGCTCATTTCTCTTGTGCACTCTCCAGCACCCGTTTCTTGGGGCCATGGTTGGTGTTTTTCCAGAGACCAATATGTAGTTGTTTTCATGTTTGCTTTGCCATGTATGCCTGGTCTTTCAAATCCAGATATAGTAACAGAGTGCTTCAACTTCACTTGGGCATAACCTAGTTGACTAGGCGGACAAGCCTGCCATTGCTATGCCATTGTGCAAAGTCGGCCTCCTGAGTTTGATCACAAAGTAGTGTATCATATATTTCCGATTTTCCTATTTCGTATCGATTTTTGTAATGTTATGGTGTGGTATATAATTGGTTAGCCCTTACTGTTTGATCTATATCCATATCAATTGAATCATCCGGTTTGCGAATTTTCAGTAGTTTGGGTTCTCAAATTTGACATCTTTTACTTCCTAATCGATTAGACAATAAGCATAAGATGTGTCGGGTTGAATTAGCTTTAGTCCCTAGATGCTAAGGAGTTCCAAATCCTAATTGGGGACATGCTCGAGATCATGATTCTTTCTTTCCCAAATAAAACGAGAATTGGATGGTTGATGGTTCAGGAAGACCGGAAGTTCTAAACCAGATTACCAAATCCTAGCTGTTCCAGTCAAAGGCACCAAATGCATGAATGAAAACTTGAGCTCTCTTTGAGATCTGAACTTGCCTATAAATACATGGTGGCTCTTCAGTCTTCAACACCCTCCACGGAACACCCACCTTTACACCAGCGCCCATCTCTCTCTTTTAGAAGCTGTAGGTGAGAATTGGAGTGAACTAAACAAAATTTGTTTAGTTTCTTCCAATATCTCATCTCCAACGTCTAAACAAAATCCTCAATTATTTTTCTATTTAGAACTCTGTATGTGAGAATTGGAGACTAAACCAAGTTAACCTTTGGAGAGGGAGTAATTAGTTTAGTCTCCAATATCTCATATCCGACATCTAACTAAAACTCCCAAAATATTTTTTTTTCTTTCTTTAAGTCATATGTGAGAATTGGAGAGAATTAAACAAAATTAATATTGAATAAGAAGTATTTTGTTTAATTTCCTCCAATATCTCACCTCTGACATCTAAAGTAATACAACGGGTTACTTGTTCAAGCTCTTTTAGAAACCGTATGTAAGAATTGGAGGAAACTAAACAAAACTTTACCTCAAGATAAAAGATATTTGTTTAGTTTCCTCCAATATCTTATTTCCGGCATCTAAAGTTAAATTTGTAGTTAGATATTTGTAGGTATTTGGAAGTCGTACATAAGAGTTGGAAGAAGCTAAATAAAATTATGCATTTGGATCTTAATTTGCTTAGTTTCCTCCAATATCTTATTTCCGGCATTCAAATCTAAATAATTCGGGATTCATAAGCATTTCGAAGTCGTAAGTAAGAATTGGAGGAAACTAAACATATTTACCTTGAATGAATAGTAAATTGTTTAGTTTCCTCCAATAACTTATCTCCCACTTCATGCTCATCTAGAACTGCCAAGTCCCTATTTGTTCCTTCATCTAGAAGTTGTATGCAAGAGTTGGTGTGTACCAAACAAATTGGCACATTACCAACTTGTTTGGTTCCCTCCAATGTCTCGTCTCCAACTTCTAGAGTTCACTCTCAGTGACAAATGCTCTGCAATCTAATATCAAGTATTCTATTTGAGTGATTGTTTATAGTACAATACAATCGAATATCACACCATTGTTCCTCTCATTTTATGATCAGACAATAATTCCAAAAAAGAAAGAAAACAGTAACAGCAGTAGCAAACGCTACACAAAAACTGATTCTCAAACTTGTTCAAAGAAAAAAATAGCTGATTCTCAGAAATGAATTTGAAAATATTTCGGCCCTGCAGGCACAAAATAACGGCCCTTTATGTGCATGTATTTTCCTTTCGTCATATAGATTATTTTCTCAGTCACCATTAACCGAAAAATATGTGAGTTGTAAGTTGTGAACCTACCCTTCAAAGTTCCTAGAACCACTTCACCAGTCCCCCCCCCCCCCCCCCCCCCATATATATTTGGTTACTACAATTATAACATGTGCATCTCTCTCACTCTCTACAGTTGTTACCATTGAGCTAGATTAATACCTATGTGCATAGTCATCGACTGAAACAAACTCTGACCTGGCATATGCATACATATCACAATCTGAAGGAAACAAGTGAGTTGAAGTGCCGTAATTACAGGTTGAAACTGTGATTCAGCTCTACGGAAGGTATCGATTGCTTTTTGAGAAGTCTTTATAACTATAGGCACCACCTTTGCCTGTCGATGGCTGTTGCTCCTTTGAAGAAGCACCTAGAAGAGCTTGTGAGTTGTTTGACTTACTTTCAGGCAATGGGTAACCCCTCAATGATTCTGAGTAACTTTTTCCTGTCGGTGCTAGTTGCTCCCTAGAACTAGCACCTGGCATAGCTTCTGAGTTGTTGGATTTACTTTCGGGTTCGCCTGGTCTCATCCAAATTTTTACATGCCCTTCCCAAGATGCAGTAAGAATAGCTTCCTGGGTAAAAGCTAAGCTAGACAAGGACTCGGTATGAACACAGTGAGCCACTAGTGGGGAGAGCTTGGGAACATCCCGCATGCTTGGAGCAGGTTGGAGAGTGCCAACCGGGTAACTGCTGTACCAATGGGATGACTGGCTACCAGTGCTGAATGTTGGCGACCCACCAACTGAACACCGGCGAAGTGGCACTACGATCTCATCCATGGAGAGGTCCCAGAGAAGCAACTTTGTGTCCTGTGAACATGCATATAAGTAGGGAAGTAGCAAAAACGAAAACAACACAATATTTCATGGAAAGATTTAACATGCATAAAAGTAAATTATCAACCAGTCACTTTATGCTAAAAGTGCTGATCAACTTTATGCTACAAGTGCTGATCAAATAATTTCTTCTACAAATTTCAAGTCTTGCCATCACTCACCAGTCTTGCAAGGGAAAAATAAGAGAATAAGCAGCTTAGGTGTGTGAAAGAATGGAAGTTAGTTAACATCCAGAAGGCTGATTAACATAAATCTTTCCATAGTTTAATTTGCTATATCTGTCATTGAACTTATCTTTTGAGAGAGGAGATCGGGAAAAAGAAAATACCTGACCAACAGAGCCAAAACGATAAACAAGATTTTCTTCTGTGCCATCTGAAGTTGGTGATGACCAATGCAAGTCAAAAGCCACACCACTAACCTGCAAACATCAAAGCTAACAGGTGTAAATCTCCTTGAATTCTGCTAAATCAAAGCTTAAACGTATTCATACAGTTCTAATGAAACTGTACCCATGAGTTATGTCCTTCACCCCAAGCTACCACCTTCCTATCTTCCATACTCCATACTGTAACAAGATCATCTTCCCCTCCGGTTAAAACATATTTTCCATCCGGACTGAGAAGAAACACATAAACATTCATTATGAAGAATAGTAGTATGATGCACTGCACGACATGCAAGGCTTGACCAAGCAATATGCATATAGCAATGGAAGAGAAGTATTAAAAAAATATATATATTTTACCTCCAAGCACAACACAGAAGAGAACCATAATAACTCTTGCCACCACCTATCAGTTGTTCTTTTGAGTAGTCAAATACTCGTAAGTACCCTACATATAAGACCTACTATCAGCATGATTTAACAAATGCACTGACCCATAACAAGCCTAACAGTTTGACAATTACCGTCTCTACCAACTGTCGCCAAATACGTCCCATCTGGAGAGTAAACAATGCTGTTTATTGAACCTTCACAAATATGCCATCTGGAAATTGGATTACTCTGCAGGTAAAACATACAAACACTACTATAAGTAAGGCATACATTTGTATTTTTGAAAATAAGATTTAGGAAATAACAAAAGTTCCTATAGTGACCAGCCAACTTGCAGAATCTACATCAGAGTATTGCAGAAGCAGTCAAAACAAGAATGTAGCTAATGTTATTCTCAATCAGCAGCAGCATTATTAATATGAAGTGACATTTTTGAACTTGGTTGTGTGTAACAACGAAATACTTCATACATGCAAAGAAATATGGAAGTAGTGATATTACCTTACTGGATCTTGCATGATACACTGAAAACTGAGTAGGATCCTTTATAACTGGGAAAGAAGTATCAGCAGTACTATCCTTGCCCTAAAACAGATTAAATAGACTTCAGTACATGTAGTAGAGCAAGAAAGCAGGAAAACCAGGCATAAAAGGGGTGAAAAAATATATTACCAAAGCACAGAACAATAAGGCTCACCTTCTCATACTCGTATAAGTTTCCATCAGCATGAGCAGCAATAAAAGTACCATTGCCTTTAGGTACCCATGCAATACTGGTACAACGACTGTTAAAAACAAATAGTTAGTTTTCATATTGGCAACGCAATTCTTTGCATTACTTCCCCTAATTACATCGGGAAATGATCAGTTCTCCTAGATTGTTTGAATCTAAGGTACGAAATGACACCGCACAACATGGTTACATGGAACTTCCACTCCACTTATGGAACAAGTTGTAACATTTGCTTTACCCTTGTGCCATAGATATTACAATTCATTTGTAACACTATCAAGACTATAACTACCAGACTGCAGCATAGTTGATACACTCGATTCTCTATACAAAGGAACAACAATAAGCTTATAGAAGGAAAGAACTATGCTTGCCTGGTATTCACAGAACCCTCTTTGTTATAATGCAGGGCACCAACAAGCTTCTTCCCAGAATCTTGCAATTGCTGTCTCAAAGACGCCGAATAAACTACAAACAACCCACATCACACAGTTAGTTAACCAAGTCACGACCTCATCTTCCAATACAATTCATATCACACACAAAACTGCAAAGAAACTCTTACTATCTCCAGAGTTCAATCCAATAAGCAAGTCATGCCCATCCTTGGCTTCCGAATCAAACGCGTGACACACCGGATTTGAATTGCTAAAATGCAACATTTTAATAGGATCCTTCACACGAAATTCACCCAAATTACACAAACCTCCTAATTCAAACACACAAACTCGTTAAAAAACACATCGAAACTTTTACCTTATCAGGCGAATTGAGATCACAGATGTAGATACTATCTCCAACATTGAACACCAAAAACGATCCTTTACCGCCGTGGCTGGAACTCGGCGACGAGTGGGCCCCATACCCATTAGACCCAAGTCCTCCAAAATGAGAACTCCTACTACTCCCATTACTCGCTCTACTACTACTCCCACCGCTCAGATAACTCAACGCCTTGCTCCCATTCCCGGCAAGCAGCCTCGCCGCCGCGTGGCGCACACTGCCGCTGGCGATGTTTCCGGGAACGGGCCCTACCGCCGCGGAGTTGGGCCTTTCCTTGAGCTGGGCCAGCGTCACCTAAAAATCCACGACCAAACACTGATACTAATTCCGAGTCAACAGATAGGGGTCGAAACCTTAAAGAATCGAGAAAAAACTGGAGAAAAACGCGGTTACCTGGGAGATTGTCTTGGCGTAGGAATAGGGGAGGAGATTCGCCGGCCGGGTCTTCTCGGAGTGGAGCTTGTACCGACCCTCCGGGGTCTTGAAATACGCCTTTATGAGGCACTGGGTCGATGAAGACGACGTAGTTGTGCCGCCGCCGCCGCCCGACGATGTCGTGACGGCGGACGAGGACGGCGTTAGGTTGACGCCGTTTTTGGTGCTGGCGCTGCTGTAGCCGTTGTTCATGTACATGGTTTTTGTCGGGGACTGTGTTTCTTTTTGACTGGTTTTTTTTTTTCAGTTTCTCGGAGTGGGGCTTTTTGTTCGTGTGGGAGGAGATGTGGAGAGAGAGAGAGAGAGAGAGAGAGAGAGAGAGATCGGGTGTGACACGGTGTTTTGGGGGCTCCGGTGGGAGTTTGGAAGTGTTTGGGGAAGTGTGGGGTCCAGGGACTGGGTCTTTGGGTTTTGGAAGAAGGGAGTTGACTCTGGAGGTTGGACTTTTGGAAGGGTAATGGTCAGCATTGCCGACGGTACGGGTGGGGCCACGTGTGCGCTTGTGAAAAAGTGAAAAAGATCGAGCGTGCTGAAAATACTCTACATGTGCGCTTGTGAGAGGTTTTGAGTTCGACTTACGACAGACTATGTAAGCATATGACAGTCATATTCAATTCAAAGAAGGAAAGGATGTCTGCAGAAAAATAAAGAAGTAAAGGTTTCCTGGTTCGGCAAGGAGAAGCAAGGGTTTCGAAGAGCAGTCTGCTGTTTTTACCACAGTAACATTGATTCCAGATCATCTAAGGTAACTACATCTCATGCATATTCATATCATGTTTTTTGTATTATGCTTAAAGAAAAGATTCAGTCCTTTTATGGTTTTAGATTGACTAAAATATCTGTGAGATAGTTTTAGGAAATCTTGTACGAATCTTTTTGAATATGATTGATTTAGATCTTATTGCTGGGTAACAGATTTGTTTTGAAAAGATTGTTTCCCTCTCAGTTTCAATCAGTGATCAATGGAATCCGATTGAGGGGAAGCTTTGACACTATATATATGCCTAGAAGCAATCTGTTAGCCACTGAGTTTTTCATATTTGATAAGAGCATTGTGATATGGTCTGTAACTGCTAAACTGTTTTAAAACTCATTCATTCTTGTTCACTGCATCATCTATCATTTGTATGATCTGAGATCAGTGTTGTTGGAAGTGGAATTGAAAGAAGCTGCAAAGGTTTTTCAATTAGAATTCATTGTTATCTTAGAAGAGTTCATCAGCTGTAAAATCAAGTTTGTTATTGTAACTTATGAAAGTGACAATGATGTATATCACTACTTGATTCGATTGTAACTTCTTCAAAGTTTAGTGGATTGTTTGAGTGTGGACTACTATAAAGTTTCGCAGTGATGTTTCCTCTTTAGAGGTTTACACTGTCGATAACAAATCTCTGTGTTTATTGTTGTATACTTCTCCATGTTCAATAGAAAGTTAAATTCTGCAGACAAGACCAAGTACAAGATTTCATTCTTATACTTTCAGACTAGTTGTAGCGTTTGAGTTGTTTACCCGATCAAAAAATATATATATCTGGAACAAAAAAAAAAGTTAGTCCAAAATGAAGGATCCAACATCACAATTTAATAGGTTTTTGTCTTTCGGATGATGAAAAATTGTAAAAGCTACAAGAACGAATGAAAAAAAATTCAAATTTAGTAGGCTTTGTACCCTTTGACCCAAAAATATGAGTGGATGCATTCTTTGTTCATCATTTATTATAATAATAAAGATTGAGTTTGGATCGATACAGCCATTCAAACTAGTTTGGAAGCCTGATTTTCATCCGGTGTATAGTATACTTGATCATCTGATTGTGTGAGATAAAACTTTCTTTCTTGCTGTTTCGTCACTAGAATCCCTATGGTATAGCTTCTTTGCTAATACTATTGGTACCTTTCAGCACATAGATAAGGCTATTCTCAATCGTAAAGCCTTTGTCTTATCAAGAGTTTGTGTCCAAATGTGTATGTTGTGTTCGTGGCCTGGTGTTATTCATGTTTTGCATGATCCTCAGGCTGATGTTAATGATCTTGTCTTTCTGCATTACGAAACTATTCTGGGCTACTCTTGCTTTTATTGTGGTAATGTCGAACATCCTCTTGGTTTCCTAGAACATGTTGAAGATTAATGTTTTATTCGTTTCAAGAAATATTTAGAGAAGGGTAAAATGAGGCCAGCTAATGCAGAGTATGATGAAAGAAAATATGAATTTGTTTTCGAAGGAAAGATGTTAGTTTTCCCTGGTGCTTGTGCTATGACATGTCGATAAGTTGCAAATTTGAAGAACGCTAATTGCACTTTTGTGCACCAAACAGGGCTATAATTTGGCTGATTCACAGAATGAGGGTGGTTGGCAGGCAGCATTGAAAAGACGTAATCGGTGTGCTCTGAGAGGACGCAAACGTCCTGGACCTATTCCAAATGTGTCTTATACTGAGTCTAGTCTCTTTCATAATAGAGATTATCTTCTTCGCGATTGTGAGCGTGCTGATCCTCATGTGACTACTCCAGGCGCTTCAGACCTTGCTTCTCCTTTTTGTAGTGAGCTTAACATGAAAAGTGAGAATACGTACTGAACCTGTTTTCCAGATGGGAACTTCGAAAGATGTTCATTCCTTAATTAAGGTAGTGTTCATTCATTCAAAGGATGCACATGATGTTCTCCAAAAGCTCTAACACTGGCTGGATAGAGTTGAGGTGTTGTGAAAACTAATGTTGGATATTCTTCCAAGGTAATTTCACATAACTACCATTTTTCGTCTCCTCCAGATTCTATTGATAATACGAATGGCTCTAATTTTTCAAAGGCTCTAGAATTGCTGAATGAAAATTTATAACTTTTGGTCACAAGCTCTGATCTTACGACTCTGATTAATTTTGATATTATTTTGCCTATAATCCCTTTTATCTTGGCCAGTACATTCTGAATGATTTCTTATGGAACTCTTGTTAAGGTTGTGTGTAATTAATGTGGTTGATAATAATGTCTGATCGCAACCGCAACCTTATCTTCTAAAGATGATTTCAGCTTGCGCTTTCTGATCCCATGCTACCTAGTCAAGAGGAACTGAACCAAGCTGCCACCAGTCCTTAACGTAGTCCCAAAAAGAGGACTCAAGATGTGGATATGATGATGTTATCATGACTGGTACTCATGACTCGAGCTCTCCTTAAAACTCCAAAAATAGAGCGGGGATCCTGGAATTGTTGAGGGGCCTCTACCGATGGTTTTTGAGTCAGGCACTACATTTTGTTAAGTTGCATAAGTTAGATATTTTCTTTGGTGGTGTTATTAACACATATTATTTTGTTATTCACACACCATTTTCATGATGTGGATCAATCATAAAACAACTTTAAAGAGTAATTTCGTAAACATAATCAAATTTGTAGTGTTATGAAAATGCATGAGGTGTGTGAATAACAAAATTTTTTAGTTCTGAATAGAAAGCGCTTTAATAAGTACATAAGTGGTAAAACTAGAAAATAAAAATAAATAAGGAAAATAATAAAATGCAATCTATTATTATTGAATTAAAAAGCTAAGTTTAGAGAAAACAAATAAAATAATATTTTTTGTTTAATTAGTGTCCTTATATTTTTAGTGCGGTCTCAATAGCCGCACTAAAAAAAACACTATTAATTTTTACAAAAACAAGACAAAATTGGAAAACGAAAGATGATACCTAAAGGGCCAACATTAAAATAGCACGACATTATCAAAAATATTTCAAGCAACGAGAAGCTCTGATACTCAACAATTTAACAAACAAGTGCAATGTGACCTAACAAACACACACAAGGACAAGTTTCAAAATGAAACAAGGAAGCGAACTAGAAATGAAACAAAGAAGTCACCTCAATCAAATACAAGACTTGATATTAACAATCACGCCATAATCTCCCTTCTTGTATGTGCCGTATCATTACATAGTACATGCATCTTAAATTGTTGCAAGGGTGAGCAGTGGCGTAGCCAGAAATCTTTTATAGGAGGGTCAAAATATAAATACCTTATATTTAGCATGAAAATTATTTTAGAATTAGGTTGTGAGATTTATAGTAAATTGTAAATAGTGTATGATCGATATACTATATAACTTAATCCCAAAATGTTTATGATGCATGGTAAAAACTGAAACTAACGCCTAATTGGACTAACCATGTAAACTACGAAGTAAATCTTATTACAAGACATTATGGGAAATTAAATCCGTGGTTACGGGCAATCGGTAGTCTTCCATTAACAAAAAAGAAATAATACTAATTAAGGCTGAGCATAAGAAGAAGAAAATAAAAGGAAAATATAATATGATGTAAGGCCAACAAATATATATAGTATTCTTTTGAGTTGAGAATTTAGAAAAAATGCAGGTAAATTGGTTTGGCTTCTATTTTTCGATGTTGTCATGGGGTCAATTATATGTGTAATGATATATACTACAAGTATTGAAAAGTAAGAAAATTTCAACAAATCAGCAACATATAACAAGTTGAGAAGGGTCAGTTGAACCTCCTGGCCCTATGCTGGCTACGCCCCTGAGGGTGAGAGTTTGTCCTTACTTTGCCCAATAGGGTCCAGCCCAACCAAGCTAGGGTTGAACACCTATGCTTACGATAACATGGTAATAAGCCGAAGAACATGCCAAAACATTTTCAGGATCCTTTATCAAAATGGTTTCAAAAGATGAACTTGGCATAAACTTGCTTTTGAGATCTTATCAAACAATGCAACATGCAATGCAAAAGTCTGAGTTGAGAAATACTTAGTTGCAAGCATTCAAGGCCTCTAATAAGGAAGTGATAGCTCTCCATACCTGGAATGCCGCTCCACGCTACCTCGTACTCCGAAGCTCGATTTGCATGCTCCTCGTGAATGAAGTTTGGATTCCGCATAAAATACGTCAACGAAATTACACAGCTTAAGGATTAGACCTTGACGATTATTTGAATGGCCATACTACCCTTGTCTGGTTTGACCAAGAATTGACCATGTTAACTGAGTTGACTAGATTTGACTAGTTCTCATAAAACTCAAATATCGTCGGCTTATGACCACATGCTTTTAAAACTACTACCACGTCGAAAGAGTATGCAACGTCGACTTTTAGTTCTCGTTTTCAATGTTAAGAGTACTTAAAAAGTTGAAGTCTCTTGACATCAAAACAATTAATACTAACTTGAACACTTTCGGAAATAGGAATAATGACTTAAAAATTAACGATTCGCGATCTGCGGAACTAAACTTTAAGTGTATCGAGTCTCAATTTCATTTCGAAAGAATTTAGCCGAAACTTCGACTAAACCGCAACTCGACTTCCATTTGAAAAAAATAATTCTAAAATAAAATAGAAAGTTTCTAAAAATAGAAAGTTTTTGAAAATTGAAAGTTTCCACAAATATAAATTTTGCAACAAAGTCAGTCTGGCTTTGGGCCATAATACGACCTCAGCAAAGTTAATCAGAGGGAGATGTGTTTGAACATATAAGGCACATCATTTCCCTAGCTCCCCGGACGATGTGGGATCTCACAACAGTGTATATGATACCTAATAAAAATTTACAATGTCAATTTGTGACCTACTATATATAGCCTCAATAAACCCTAATGCTGATCCTTGGATTTTACTAGGTGATTTTGATTGCCTTCATGGAAAGTTTGGAGGTGTAAGAACATTTGATCGGTACATGATTATGAAGTATTTAATAATTTAAATGACCTGGAATTAGTGTCTCTGCAAGCTTCTGGTCCTTATACTTGGTCTAATAATAATTTTTCACAAACTTGTAATAAGGGTTGTAACTTGTAAGTGGGAGCAATGAACTTTGATTGAGCTAAGAATTAAGATATATAATACATAAGAAAAAAGAAAACTCCTGTAATTACAAGGACATATATATGGACAATGAATTCATTTTCACATTTGCAAATATATGTGTAACAAACGTCTATAGTAGGATTTCACTTAACTTTGTCTTTTCAACAAATTGTTAGGCATCTTCGACTCCTCCATCTTAATTATGGAAAAAAAATTGCAAGGTCAACTCATGGGGGTTTAAATCCCAGCACCTAAAACAACCAAAATTCGGTTTGTGAAGGGCTGGTGACCCGGCCACTTGAACCATTGATGTTTCATCTAAATTGGGTCATGCCAAATTGCCAGTAGCTCTTGTACAATCTGCAAATCATGGATCATCGTATGCTCTTGTACCCTTGACCCTTCTTCCTTACGATTGTGGCAAGCAAATTATGCATTGGGGTTCTCTGGCTTCTCTCATGGAGTCATGGCATGGGTGTAATTACTCATTTATGTTATTCCTATAAGTGAAAACAAAGCAATCATGCACTTCTTTATTTGCCCACAACCACTTAATCAAATCGATCACGTCTGTTTTTCCTGCTTTCCCAAGCAAACTAGTAGCTCTGACACCATAATCTACGTCTCCATTCATTTCTACCAATGACAGACATGTTAATTGCACTCTTTCACCTAATGCATTATCATCCTTCCCACCTCTGATAAAAACCCTCTTCTTCCCCAAGAAAATACATCAAACAATTTCAGATAGAACACTTATATCGATCTTCCCACCTCTAATATCCAACACGTACTTGGTGTTCAAGATCATGAAGCAGCAGCTACAACCTCTTCTCTCACTCCCATTGCTACTGATCCTCCTCTCCCACTGCACCGGAATCTCAGCTCAAGGCGCCCCAGCTGCGAGCCCAGATGCAGGTCCAGTAGCCGACGCCCCGGCACCGCCGGGACCAACCAACGTCACCAAAATCCTTGAAAAATCCGGCAACTTCAACCTCCTCATCCGCCTGTTGAAAACCACCCAAGTTGACACCCAACTCTACAGCCAGCTAAACGACTCCTACAGCAAACTGACCATCTTGGCTCCAACTGACGCTGCCTTCTCGAAACTCAAATCAGGGTCTCTCAACTCCCTCAGTGAATCTCAGAAGGATCAGCTCTTGCAGTTCCATCTCATCCCAGATTTCCTCACCATCTCAAACTTCCAAACTCTCAGCAACCCGGTTCGGACCCAAGCCGGAGACCAGTTTGAGTACCCGCTAAACATCACCACATCTGGAAACTCAGTTAACATTACCACTGGTCTTGTCAACACTTCAATATCAGGCACTGTGTACACGGATAACCAACTGGCGGTTTATCAGGTTGACAGTGTGCTACAGCCTTATGGGATTTTTGCTCCCAAGCCTCTGCCCCCTGCTCCAGCACCGGCACCGGAAAAGGCAAAGCATAAAAAGAAGGCTTCGGACGATAGCCCAGTTGCCGCAGTGAAATCTGCTGCAGGGTCAGTAGTCTGTGATCTCTCCAGGAATGGGTTGGTCTCCATTGGAGTTGCTGTGGTTTTCGCAGCGGCAATGTTTTTGTGACAATGAGATTGATTGAAGAAGAGGGTGAGTATGGTTTGAAATAATTCGTCTCTGGTTTTGACCTTTTATCAATGTACCAGTTTGTGATCATGTACGTACGTAGGTTCTTTTTCTGGGGGGTTGTGTTTTCGTTGGTTGCTTTGTATTCATATGGAATGTATTTGCGTTAATTTAGCTATTTCTTCTGGATATTTTGAACCTTTGTACAATTCTTGGATATCAACTCCGAGTTTTATTTTAAATTTTTTACGGAATAAGAACAATAAATCTAAATATATTTGAGCTTAATTCAGTGTTGCTTAGCTTGTAAACCAATGTACAACAATTTGTGTGTTTTACTCTATTTATTTATTTTGACAAAATGGTAACATAACAAAAGAATAATTGTACTAATAATAAACTTAATGCATGACTAATAAAAAAATTATCTAAAAACTTCATACCGGTATCTCACGTTCTTAATCTGACCGAAGATCGGTATCTGAAACCATTAATTCTGTTAAAAATCCTAAAGTAGTCCTATTTTTGTCGTAATCGTAAATGTAACCTTTAATTTTTATTTTATTGTTTATATATAATTAGAAATCATCTTAGATGATCTAGCAAAAGAAAAGGAAACCGAAGGCAAGAACACCACCCACACGCAGACTAGGTTTCGCCAAAGTCTGCGTCCATTCTCGTCCTGCTGCGCTGCGGCTCTGGCGCAGGCCTATGACCTCGCCGACGATTGTCGAGGGCGGCCGAACGAGACGATAGTGTAGGAACATGCTCTTGTCGGTGGAGGGGGCTGAGAGGATATTTGAATTCTTGGTTTCTGTTCAAGACGGTGTCTGCCCGAGCGGGGGTGTCGCTGAGGTTTTGATCGGACCTCATTGCAAGCTTAGATCTTGAGAGCCGATTTGGACTATGGGTTTGTGGGTGGATCCATCCGGATCTTGCTGGGGGCGCGCACACATATGTTGGATCGGCATTCAGAACCGGAGTATGTAGTAGAGGGCGGTGGAGGGCTTCTTCGTGGGTTTAGGCAGATTGGGTCTGTGGTTGTGGCTTTTTTGCGACGGAGCTTGGTCGGTGACGAAGCGTTGACAGTAGTCTGGCTTTGAACGCGGCGGCGTATCAGTCTTGCAGGTTTGCTGGTGGTGATCTGGTTGCTTGTTCGACATTTGTTTTGGGCCTGGATAAAGGGCTGGGCCCTCTTGGGCTTCCTTCACCCACGACTTTGTTTTGGGCCAAATGCATCTTGGGCCTGGGGTTTTACTTTAGGTCCAAGTTTGTATAATTTTTCGATTTGTAATTGTTATGTTTTATTATTATTAGCAGTTGTACTAAAAATTAGCTACCTTTTATGGGTAGAACTAAAAGGGTTTGGTCATGGTCTAAGCAACTCGTGTGCCTTATCTGTTCTAGGTGTGAGATGACATTTTTGTTTTGTCAAATGATTGTTGCCTCCTACTGAGCATGAAACTAAGTGTCGTTGAGTTTATTCTCCGGCGCACGACAACATAGTAAGAAAGTTGGTTTATTAGACATCAGGATATGTTATTGAGTTACATGTCAAACGATATTTCTATTATGCACAATTATGTAAAAGCAAATTGAGTATTCATTAGAGCACTCTTTAGTGCCTATTTGAGTACATGCATGCACGTATTATAGAGATTTCTGATATTATTTCAGGTCTTTGTAATCAGAGGTTTAGGCTCAATGTCTCTCATTGTATTCAACGGTTTCATTAATTGAGGCTTAAGGGCAGCCGCACCAGTCTTTTATTTCAAATATAAAAAAAAATCGTCCAAAATGTTTAACATTTTAGCCATTCTAACTTTTGGTATCTCAACTTTCAAACACATCAAAACAATATCTCACATTCTTACCTAGATAGAAGATTGGTATCTAATCGTTAGCTATTTTCCAAGTCGAACTACTCTATTGAGAAAACTAACCATGAGGATAGTATCTATCAATGGAAATTCAGAAGACTCCCTATAGTATCAAACAAAAAGAAGATCTATTATCAAACAAAAAGAAAACTCTGAGATTTGGGGGATATGTATTATCAAACAAAAAGGACAATTCAAGAATGGCAGCTAGCTTCCTTATGGTAAGAATGGCAGCTAGCTTCCTTATGGTTGTGACAATCATTCATTGGATTGTCCAGAAAAGAGGTGACATATTTGGTTAATACAATTGGGAAAATGATCTATTGGGTAAGAGATTGAGCAACTCAAAAACTTGTGCAGACATCAATGTTTAAAATAACGTGCCTTGAGGCTTAAGACGAGGTGTGGCTTCTCCATTTCGCCTCAAGGCTCTCCCTGAAAGGATTTTGTCACAAAATACGAGGTAAACGCGCCTCTTGCAACCGCGAGGCGGAAGAGGTGACTTAAGACCTTCCAAGGCGCCGTAAGGTGTCGCTATTTATGTGTGTGTGTGTGTGCACGTGTTTTTTTTATCTACCCTAAAACAGGAAAACTACGTCGTTTTGGTAAAAATTCGAAGAGAAAGTAGGGTTCATTGACTTCTTTCAGTTCAAAACTCTCACCTTCTCTTTTAGTTCATGAGTAAATGATTTTATGTTGTTATGTATTTTTCATTAAAAATCTTACACATTATATATGTGATGTAGCTACTTAAATTTCAATTTTATGTGTATGAATGTATTTGTAATGATTTTATATTTATAATTTATTATTTTTATTTAAAAACTTAGAAATTTAGAGGCTTAAAGCTTGAGGCTCCGACTCGACGCCTCACCTCACGCTTTCGCTATTTTAAACATTGGCAGACATAAGGTAAGTGGGAGCCAAAATACCCCAGTTTTTCTCAATTAATCCTCTACATGACCTCTTCCTCAGTTCAAGGCATCAAGCTTGCCCTTCTTAACAATGGTCAATACAATTTCACCAACGCAAGCATACAACAACAGAGCTAATAGTACTAGCTATAGATACCAATCTTCTAGTGAGGTATGAATGTGAGATATTGTTTTGAAGTTTTTGAAAGTTAAGAAACTAAAAGTTAGAATGGCTGAAAGGTGAGCCACTGTTTGGGCATTTTTTTATTATACATAAAAAGTAAAAATAAAGGTTAAATTGGTCATTTTAGATAAAAATATGATTGGCTAAAGGCTCCAAATATCGATCTTCGGTCGGATTAAGAATATGAGATACCGTTCTAAAGTTTTTCAAAGTTGAGATACAAAAGTTTTGCTTCAATAAAAAGTCAAACACAGTTTGGACTATTTTTCCCAATAAATAATGCAACTTTACTACTATGTTGTTGCGCAAAATCATATTAGATGACTCTTTATACCATCCTGTTAAGAAAAAAAAACCTTTATTAATATATAACTCATACACCCTACAAATGTCGTGAGGTTTAAACTCATGACCTCAAAGTTATTAGTTAAACACCTTAACCAACCAAGCCACAGCTCACCATCCTACCACTAGGATGAGTCGTCCATTTTATCCTTTATATTACTTTTAAACTTTCTTAATATGTCACACGCTTCCAATCCCGAATAGACGTACACAACCAAACAATGAAAATTAAAATTAACAAAATTTCAATTGATAGAAATCTAAATTCCATCATTTTATAATTTCTCAAGAATCTACAAAAGTTTCATCCAAACACACCGTAAGGCTTAGTAGGTAGTGGTTGCCTTCCTTTCGCGTTGCGTGAGGAAGGTGTTTGTTATGATCGTGCTTGAGAGGCGGTGAGAGTAGACATACGTGCAGCTTCGCGTTCCGGACATTGTGGTTCATGCTTCTTTGGGCTCGACGTCCACTTTGTGTGGTTAGAGGTTTGGATTTTGGTTTGGTGCGGCGTTGGTCTGCTGGTTTAGTGGGAAAAGAAATTTCTCACACACGTCTCCCTACCCGAAACACCAGCGATTATAGTGGAGAAGAACCAGTAGGGGTTCAACTATAATCTATTATATTTCAGAAGTTTTGATTCATCCGTACAGTCAACCTCAAGAAGAAACAACATTTTCAAACACTATATACCAAACTACCAGCTTATATGCATATTTAACTTCCTCATTACATTGATGAAAAAACTACTAACCGACATTAAATAGTCCCTGGAAACGACACTATAACTGTGGCTCACCCAGCGATACTACCAACAACACCAAACCTACCAAACCCCCTAAACCCTCGTTTAAAGAGGAGGGACAACAAAAACCAACCTAAACCAAGCAAAACTAACCAATCAAAGCTAAAAAACAAAACAAAAGCGTAGACCTGGCCCATTCAAAGCCCAGGCCCTTCCTAACCCTTAGTGGACCTTAAGATACATGCCACATAGAAAGCTTGGCCCATAGAGCCTGCAACACATCTGCTCACAGCTCTGCCGCCTCGCCACCAACGACGGTAGATGCGGAAGAATCTACCGTCTGGACGCAGGTCATCATTATGCAAGATCCACCACAACACATAGCAGATGGACCCAACTTGACAAATCGAAAAGGACAGGTTAATACCGCCATATCTTCCCCGTCGTCACACCACATCATCGGTGTAATTCCTCCAAACTCATCCAGCTGCTCCTCGTCGATGACTTAACATCAAACCGAAACAACATCGCTGCACACAGACCCACCAACAATCCCTCAAACCGTCTTCCATGAAATAACCAGCCTCTCTCCTTCCACCACCATAACAAATCTCCAACCTACGACCACCAAAAGCGACCACCCATACCTCCTGTTCGACGACAACGTCAACAGATGCGCCGTCAGACGGAAACAACCCCAAATTTTGAACCCTAGAGACACCTGGTTTCTCAGAGCAAAAGGAGAGGAGAGTTACAATATACCGAATTGTATGAGCTATTTAGTAACTAAAAAAAGATTCAATGAAATAAAGAAGAATAGGATTATAGGTTATTATGATGTATGAGCTACTTAGTAACTAAAAAAAGATTCAATGAAATAAAGAAGAATATGATTAGAGGCTATTATGATGGGTGGTTCTAGCTATTCACAAGCTATTTTGTTATTCACACACCTCATATATATATATATATATATATATATATATATATGACGTGAGTCAATCATTAAACAAATTTAGTTAATTTTATAAATAAAAATGAATTGTAATAATAATAAAAATAGATTAGGTGCGTGATGAATAACAATATATAAGATGTGTTTAATAACAATATATGACATCAAGGTGTGTTAATACTTAATAGCATCACCTAATCAGTGGCGGATCCAGCCATTGGCTCATCTAGGCTTAAGCCTAGGTGAGATTCTTTAAGGAAAAAAAAAATACTTCATGTATGGCTGGTGAGCTACCTCACTTCATTTATGGCTCATGGTGTTTTACCAAAGCACTCTCCTTTGATTAGTGAGCAAACTTCATATACTACTTGGACAACCATTAGCACTCTCACATCATAATCAAAACTAACTCCTTGTAACTTGCATGTGCACGTCTATCTCACTACAATATGCACAACAAGTGTGCTTGACAGACATGAAGTTATCAAGTTTGTGTTTGTTTCCTTGATCAGTCTCTCTTCTTCGTTTCAATAAAGAGTGCGCAAAACTGTTAACAGGGGTTGAAACCGTGACGGTTAAGAGGCTTTACTCGGACTATTACGTAACAGAAAAGAAGAGCTTGTGTTGAGGTGATTTGATTTGCACCAACGGGAACCATACATTTGATCCAATTATGTGTTCAGCCACTAGGCTTTAATCTACTTCAATTCTAAATTTTTCAAGAAGTCACTTCGAGAAGATGATCCATAATTTCTTTTAAGTCTTGCAGCACCAAAACATTCACCATTGCATCACAGAAATCTGAAGAACCAAGCATGTCGCTAGTCATTTCTAACTCGGTCTCATTTCGTAAGATATGATTATTATTTTTCGTAAAAGTTTCTCGCACAGTCAAAACTCGTTGAAATATTTTTTGCGTTACAATTAGGTTGTGTGACAATTTTATCATGAATCTGCCACTGCACCTAATTATGAAGAAGATCTTCGTCCCTATATATTATAAACCATAAGGATATTTGTCGCATGGGTTGAAATTCAAAAACAGAATACGGGAATAGCCTAGGACATATGAGTAATGGTAGATGAACCACCTTTTGGTGAACAACCTTAGAGCCCACCTTATTTGACAGCTGATATATGACATTACCATGTCACCAAAACATAATTTATTAATTTTGTCTTCCTCTTTTTTTTGAAATATTGTCCTTTTTCTTCTTCTTAATTATGATTTCTTTCCTTCTTTTTAGTTTCTTGATCTTATCCTCTACACCCTATCTTTTTCTTTTATGATCTTGTTTGCACGACATCTAAAGATGCATGTTTGTTCTCCTCTCCTCTCATCTCCGTCCTCTCAGCCTTCTATTACCTCGTCTTCAATCGATCAACACCTTCTCAATATGATTTCAGTTTCCTTGCAAGTATCATTGACAAATACTATGGTCACTCAATATATCAAAAAGTTGGAATGATCACACGCTTTCAAAGGACTCTGGAAAGGATTATTAGAAGCCTGCTACTTACGTACAATACTCTAATTCTGCAAGTGATCGTTGGTTGAAAATTCAAATGGCATAGAATATAGGGTTGCTAAATAGGCCATGTTAAATGAATTAACATGAATTAAATCTAGTAGAAAGTAAAAATGCAATGTACGTAAAGCGTAGAAATTGAATTGGTTGCAGCAATTTCAATGATTCAAATTCACTTCCCCAAACCCTAATTATAAACATGCTGGCGCTATTTGTTTTCCATTTTCATGAAATTTTCATGAAAAAAAAACACAATTAGAATGACAGAATCTTTGTTATTAGGAAACTGTAATCGTGAGAGCTGCGTTTGAGAGGTGGGAGAAGAAGAGAGAAGGATGAAGACGACTTGGTAACATCAAAGAGCCAAAAAAAATAGGATTAAAAAGATACAATCAACAAAGAAAAAAAAATCGTAATTAAGAAAAAAAATGAAAAAATAAAAAATAAAAATGATAAGTCGATTATGTGGCAATACCATGTCAGCTGCCACATAAGGTGAGCTCTAAGGTGGTTCACTTAACATTACTCAGGACATATTAGGTGTGACTAACACTTGACATATGACAACAATATTCTTTAGTTAATTCAATAGTTAACACCATATGGCACCCTACATTACTTGGGAATGCAAATTACTTCACATCTATAGCAATTAATTAAAGATTTGGCCAAAAACAGAATGAGGACAAGCTAGGGTAATGTGATATAAAATTTTAACTTGGGCCCCCACTTAATGAATCAGGGCTGATGGTCGAAACTCATATTGACTAACAAAGTAGATAAGAAGAAAAGAACATGAAGCACGATGATATTATGAAGAACGTGAAAATATTACTCCTTCCACTACTCCCACTACAACGGGAAGTGAGGACTAAGGAATCAAAAGTCTATAAATTCACACGTTTATGGAGAAGAAAGGGGAGGATCATGAAGAGGAACAATCATGAGTAACAACCATGAGTAACAACGGTAACAAGTATCGAACCGATTTCTTTTATTGTACATGCTTGAATTGAAATTGACTTGGGCGTCGGAGTGTGTTTTTGTTTTGCAGGCACAGCGAGATCATGCGGACAGTGCCCATCATGGACCGGACGAAGTGAACGCTTTTAGCCCAGAACTCGTCGACGTCCAGCAGCGGATCCTTTCGGCGTTCATTTGATAAACCCTTGGAGACGTCAAGACCGCCGGGTCAAGTCTAACCTGAATTTTGTTTGGCATACGAACTTGTTTTGGTTTTACTTTCACTCATACATAAGATTGAACGCCATGGAGGAGGCTGACGAAGCACCAAAACATGATCAATTCAACCTGAGCTTGAGCACAGAGCTTATGAATCGGTATTGGTAATCTGTTGGCTGAGTTTATAGACAAAGGTATGAGTAGCTAAGCTAACCAGCCAAGGTAAGGTTTTATTGCGCTTGAAATCATAAGATTTGGAGAATTGATAGTGTTGATTAGATCAATGATTAGTTTTCTTTTGTTAATGCTTATGTTAACCCACTTAGCATGTAATCCAAAATCCACGCGTCAAGTTTGAGCTATATTTCATGTTGAATACAGTTGGGGGATAGCCTTTCTTAGTCTGTTTATATAGATATATGGAGGCAGGCGTTCTTTTGCAATGGTTCATTATGTTGTTCGTCTGTTTGTCTCTGCAAGTGTTTATAATATTTTAGGACTTTGTTGTTATGGAATCGCCTTAATGGTGTTAAACTTGTTGTACTCGACTTACATGTATACATTGAGATTATGCATGGTGATATTGTCTCTGCTAAATGTGGTTGTTCTAGTTTCCCGGCTTTCCATGTTCAGTACGTATTTCTCTTGCACCATATTGTTCCGTTTGTCATGTTTGTTTTGTTTACTTTTATTGGTCGGTCTACTATTTTACATGATGCTCTCATTGCTAGGAGAGAATGTCACTACCAGAAAATAGTTCTTGGCCGACGAAAAAAAATCGTCGCCCTGTTTAAAAATTTCGTCGCCTAAGTACTTAGGCGACGACATGTCGTCGGCCAAGAAGTCGTCGCCAGAAGTCCGTCGGTGAAGAACTTGGGCGACGAAATTTAATTCCGTCGTCGCCTAAGAGTAATTCTTAGGCGACGATACTAATTTCGTCGCCCAAAAATATTCGTCGCCCAAAAATATTCGTCGCCCAAGATTTAACACCTTGGCCGACGAAATTTTTTTTCGTCGCTTAAGATCTTCTGACCTTGGGCGACGAAAATAAATATTTCGTCGCCTAAGATCACTACATCTTAGGCGACGAAAAATAATATCGTCGGCCAAGGTGTTAAATCTTGGGCGACGATTTATAGATTTCGTCGCCTAAGATATATTTAAATTTTTTTTAAAAAATAATTAAATAATTATTTTAAATATATAAATAATGTTTTTTAAATTTTTGTCATTATTTTTTTTTCCGGCATTTCTTTAAAGTTTTCTAATACTAAAATTTAATTAAAACTAACACAAATTTATAAATTTATAAATAATTTATTACAAAAATTCTGCCTATGGATCGAGAAACCCAAAATCTAACTCATCATTCCCGTTCGGAGGGTCCTGAGGCGGCGGCTGGTCAGGCTGAGGAGGCTGCTGCTGAGGCTGGGGCCACTGAGGATGCCACTGAGGTAATGGTATAGGCGTAGGCATGGGCGGAAACGGCTGTCCGGCCGCAAGTGCAGACATGCAGGCAGTCATCCACTGTCCCATAGCCGCCTGGTTGGCATTGGTGACTTCATTCACCCGCTCCATATGCGCAGCATTGGAAGCCGCATATGATTCCGCCATCGCCGCCATCTCCCTCGCTCTTTGGGCTTCCAGCTCAGACTCTCTCGCTCTTTGGGCTTCCAGCTCAGACTGTAGGCTTGCGAACTGATCATGTAGCCGAGTGGTCTGGCTGTTGCTGCTTGAGGCTCCGGCGGCTCCCTTGCGCTGAAATCCTGGCGTCGTCTTCAGGATCCCCTTTCCAGCGTCTCCCATACCCCGGCAGTAGTAGGTGTTGGAACGCTGCGCGAAGGCAGTGGCCATAATCCGCGCCCCAACGGTAGGATCTGAAGTGTCGATCCTGGACATGGCCTCTGACATGTCATCCTCTGCCGTGCCCGGCCATGTGTCGTTCACCATGCCTCTGATGACCTCTTGCTCCGCCTCCCTCACCCTCGCCTAAATGGATATATTATAAAAATATATTAATATACATTTAATAAAATGTAATTAAAATTAAAAATTAGTAAATATAAGGAACTTACAAGATCCTCCTCATAATGAGGATATGCCCTCTGAAAGGTCCCCACATAGGGGTTCTCCTCTGGCCGCTCTCGCCGCACGTCGTCCATGATGGCCGAAAACGGCCTCGAACCGGCACGATGGTTGGTTGTGTTCTGTTGCCGGTTCTCAGCGTTCACCCGGGCGAGGTGCTTTTTTTTAAAAAAATTATCGTTAGTAAATATTTAAAAACATACAATTATAATTAATTCACTAATTAAATATTCAAATTTGTTTACGAATTACCTGTTTGTGAGGGTCGTTGAACTGCGTGACAAGAAGCCACCGCCACTCGTACTCCCGATACTCGAACTCCTTCGGGGTACCCGAACGGTCGCTCCCGTACTTCTTCCAGTGTTCCCGGAGGTCGTGCTTCCACTCCTTTAACCTACATATACAAAAAAAATATTAATAATTTTATTAAAAAAATAAAATTTAATAAATTATTAAATAGCTAGAGGTACCTCTCCCTATGGGTCTTGTCCGCCCAGTCACGTCCCTCCTCGGGAACCACAAACCATTGCTGCATTACCACTTGTTAGTATTTTTTTCGATAATGAAATAATTTATTAGTTAAAAAAATAGTTAAAAAAAAGGTAATTTATTGAGTAAACTCACCGACATCGACTGATGGAGCATCTCCTTCACTCCATCAGGAACCTGGCTCCAGACTCCCCACAACATAGGGAGTCTGGAGCGGATGGTGCCTCCCGCGGCGCGCGTGTACCGGTTTCCCAACGCGGCGTCCACCGGTTTCCCGTTGGAAAACGGGATGGTGATCCGTCCAGCGGACTCGACCGCCCTATCGAGTCCCTTGTTGCTGACGGTGCCTCTCCTGTTCCGCCTTCTCGTTCCGGCGGCTGTGACATTGTGAATCAAATTTAATATTAATAATACATTTTTACAAAAAAAATTGTAAATCGAAAAAAAAGTAATAATAAATTACCTGAGGATGAGGCTGAGCCGACGGATTCGTCTATGTCCGCCTGCTCGGAGACCCTCACGGGATGAAGAGGCGTGGGAAACTCCCGGTAGATATAGGCCTCGTGCGGTGCCACATGCGGGAGCTGCTCCCGAATCGGTCGACCCTCCTCATCGACGCGAGGTATCGCCGGTATCGTCGGAGGAAGGAAGAGGCCGGACGACACCATAGGGACCCCGGATGACCCGCCATCACCGTCGGTCGGGGACGACTGTGTGGGGGCGTCGCTGCGGGATCGCGACCGGCGAAGTATGGGTGGATGACGAGGAGCCGTCGCTGCGGGACCCGACTGCCCCGCAGAACCCGAGCCGCTCGCGCCACCCATCAGTTGCGCATGTCGGGCCGTAAACTGCCACGGAAACCCGATCGACGGTGATTCCGACGGG
The DNA here is from genome assembly GCA_034370585.1 of Fragaria x ananassa. Classification (NCBI taxonomy): domain Eukaryota; kingdom Viridiplantae; phylum Streptophyta; class Magnoliopsida; order Rosales; family Rosaceae; genus Fragaria; species Fragaria x ananassa. The sequence continues at coordinate 23,122,304 of CP139766.1, forward strand.
TTGTTTGAGGTACCGTCCGAGCCGTCTTGTCCAGAAGTTCTTCTCTTGGCCATCCTGTTTAAAATAACCATAAATTTATTAAAAATATTTTACCGTCTTATAATTAAGTTCACAAAAATAAAGGCTCGATAAACTTCGAAAAATTTATCAACAATAATAGCACAAATAAAATTTAATAATTATTATAGGATTTATTATTTTTTTTATTCACATAACAAATTATTTACATTAATAAGGGCTTATTATATCACAAAAATTAATTTACGAATATTTACATCCTTACTCAAAAATAATCCATTATTTCTTACAAACCCTAAACCCTAAATAAACCCTAAACCATAAACCCTAAACCCTAAATAAACCCTAAATTATTTAATCATTTACAATCCTAAACCGTATACCGTAAACCGTAAACCGTAAACCGTAAACCGTACATCACAATTTACAATTATCACAACAACAACAATTTACAATTATCACAACAACAACAACAACAATTTACAATTTACAATTATCACAACAACAACAACAACAACAATTTACAATTATTATAACAACAAAAACAATTAAAACCAATTTAGGGTTTTAGGGTTATACCTTAAATTGTGGGTCGACGTCGGGGTCGGGATTCCGAATTGGGGTCGGGGTCGGAGAGAGGGAGAGAGAGAGGGCAGAGAGAGGATTTTCGGAGAGAGAGAGAGAATATGCTTAGCGGCTGAAGAAATGGTTAGGGTTTCCGAATTTTTGCCTTTTATAGTGGCGTTCTTGGGCGACGATTTTGTAAAAATCGTCGCCCGCCTTTTTTAAAAATCGTCGGCCAAGAGTATCTTGGCCGACGATTTTGAAATCGTCGCCCTGTTTTTTTAAAAATCGTCGGCCAAGATAGTATATTTGGGCGACGACATTCTTCACTATAAATATCGTCGCCCAAGATGAAGAAAATCGTCGGCCAAGATAGTATACTTGGGCGACGACATTCTTCATTATAAATTTCGTCGCCCAAGATGAAGAAAATCGTCGGCCAAGAGTTCTATCATAAAATTCAGACTATTTGACCATCCAAATCACGTAATCTGGCCGGACCTTCAACTGAGAATAGTTTCCAATCGACGAGACTCTTACGGGGCTATAAAAATTTGGTAAAAAATAAATAACCGGGATAGGGCTACCACTAGGCAGAAATAAATGTGTTTCGTGCGACCGGAACAACCGGCACCGAAACTTTACCGGAATATCTTCATTTTTCACGGGTTGACGTATTTCACCATTCCGGTCATATCTTATTTCACGACTTTTTTGCGTTTGAGGCCTCTACATATACGTTGTCTTCAAAACGACACTTAAACTAAACACTTATATAAAAAAGTTATACAACATTAGTACATATAACGTGAGTTTATTGATCGGAGAAGAGAAACTGAAAACCGACCGTCAGATTTGACCAGCATAACGAATTACGTAGGTGGAAAAAAATTCAGCTCCATCTGACAAAGATAAGGGCTCGATCCGTCCGGTCAATCGGCGCGGTCAAACCCCTAAACGGACGGAAACGGCTATTCGACCCTCCAAATCACGTAATCTGGCCGGACCTTCAACTGAGAATAGTTTCCAATCGACGAGACTCTTACGGGGCTATAAAAATTTGGTAAAAAATAAATAACCGGGATAGGGCTACCACTAGGCAGAAATAAATGTGTTTCGTGCGACCGGAACAACCGGCACCGAAACTTTACCGGAATATCTTCATTTTTCACGGGTTGACGTATTTCACCGTTCCGGTCATATCTTATTTCACGACTTTTTTGCGTTTGAGGCCTCTACGTATACGTTGTCTTCAAAACGACACTTAAACTAAACATTGTATAAAAAAGTTATACAACATTAGTACATATAACGTGAGTTTATTGATCGGGGAAGAGGAACTGAAAACCGACCGTCAGATTTGAACAGCATAACGAATTACGTAGGTGGAAAAAAATTCAGCTTCATCTGACAAAGATAAGGGCTCGATCCGTCCGGTCAATCGGCGCGGTCAAACCCCTAAACGGACGGAAACGGCTATTCGACCCTCCAAATCACGTAATCTGGCCGGACCTTCAACTGAGAATAGTTTCCAATCGACGAGACTCTTACGGGGCTATAAAAATTTGGTAAAAAATAAATACCCGGGATATTTATTTTAATTATTCAAATGAAATTTAAATGTGTTTTATTTTATTTTAATTATTCGGATTACTCTTGGCCGACGAAATTAGGCTAATTCGTCGGCCAAGATTATACTTGGGCGACGATATTTGTTAAAATCGTCGCCCAAGAGTAAAAATAAAAATTTAATATAATGAAATTTAAATGTTCTTTATTTTATTTTAATTATTCGGATTACTCTTGGCCGACGAAATTAGGCTAATTCGTCGGCCAAGATAATACTTGGGCGACGATATTTGTCAAAATCGTCGCCCAAGAGTAAAAATAAAAATTTAATATAATGAAATTTAAATGTTCTTTATTTTATTTTAATTATTCGGATTACTCTTGGCCGACGAAATTAGGCTAATTCGTCGGCCAAGATAGTACTTGGGCGACGAAATTTGTTAAAATCGTCGCCCAAGAGTAAAAATCACATTATTTTACAATGAAATTTAAATGTGTTTTATTTTATTTTAATTATTCGGATTAATCTTGGCCGACGAAATTAGGCTAATTCGTCGGCCAAGATGATACTTGGGCGACGATATTTGTTAAAATCGTCGCCCAAGAGTAAAAATAAAAATTTCTTTACAATGAAATTTAAATGTGCTTTATTTATTTTAGTACAAACATATTCTTTTAGTATACAAACAATTACAAAGCTAAGGCTCAATTATAACTAAGCTAAGGCTCGTAATCTGAGTCATCCGATGAGTCTTCTTCGGTATCGGAATTAATATCTGGTAATCTATGCCTTAATTCGTCGTCAGAGTCGTCGTCTGTTTCTTCATTTGGATCAACATCAATAAAGGTTGAATCTTCGTCACGAATTCTGAGCACTCGACCATGTTTAACATTATTTTGACGAACAGTAGCTACATCATGAATACCTACTGCGTTCGGCTCCTGGTACGCATCAGCCTCTGGCCCTGGAATGGTCACTCCAAGTGTAGCCGCCCGGTAAATGTTTCGAGGATGCACAATGTTCGCTATTTTCCACGCGTCACCCCTGGCGAGGTCATCAAGATAAAACACTTGTTTTACCGATGTCGCAAAAACAAACGGGTCATCTTCGTAGGCGCTTGTAGCAGTGTTGACCGATAAATTGCCGTACTGATCCATCTTCATGCTCTGTGCGCCTGTATCAAACCATCTACACTTGAACAGATGCACTTTCATGCCTTCCGCATAAACCAGTTCGACCACTGAATGGAGAACACCGTAATAGTCAAGGCCATGACCTTTCGCCATCACTCCAGAATTTTGTGTTCTTCGTCTGCTGTCTCTCTCTTCAGATACAAATTTCACGCCATTCACTGTGCAAGTGGGATAAACTCTAGCCCGTTGCGGTTGCATCGCAAGAAGTAATAGTTCTTGCGACCAGTTTGGATTATCATCAGATTTAATCATGTCCATCTGTAACGGATATTGAACTGTAAATATCCGAAAATATATGCAATAGAAAATAATTACATATATATATATATATATAACAGGGAAAATTACGTACCCAGGTGCAAAAATAATTTGCGAACGTCATGTTGTGGTACTCGAGATCACCATCAACTTCCGGAAAATTTAGGTGCAACTCTTTCCAATATTTAACTTCTTCACAATTGATTAGTACCCACCAGTGCTCTATGGCTATCTCTTCATCCGACAATGCATACTCGGCGGACAGTCGTGCTCCACCAACTTCGACATCACTGGAAACTATAGAGAGATTAAACCGCGGCGCATGTTCCTCCATGGCTTGCGGAGCTCCCAACGACGCTCCTAAATACAACTTCATGTAGGTGACGCATTCATGCGCAATATATGCTTCAGCTATACATCCTTCAGGCGCGGATTTATTAGTGACATAATCTTTGTACTCACCAAGTTGCCTGTAAATATAAGATTGCAAACTATACGTTATGGTTATTGAACATGTACGTACATATATGTATTCTGGAGATGTAAGTGAATAAAACATACCTTTCCATGGGATACATCCAAGTGAAGTGTACTGGACCGGTAAGCAACAATTGCTGGGGAAGATGGATCATCAGGTGAGGCATTATATCGAAAAAATTTGGCGGAAAGATTCTCTCGAATTTACACATGATGTATATGATGTCTGCCTGCATTTCCCGGAGATCGGATTTTCTCACTTCCCTTGTGCATAACTTCATGAAGAATCTTGACAGCGCTACAAACGGCTCCACAACCTGGCCAACCACACATCACAAATTTAATATAAAATCCATTTACGACAGGTTAACCGTAATTTTAACCACAAATTTACCTGACGGTGAAAGAACGGTCGAATGAAAACAGGGAAGAGACGTTGTAGCAGAATATGACAGTCATGACTCTTCAAGCCGTATATCTTATTCTCCCGCAAGTTCACACACCGGGCTATATTTCCTGCAACGCCTGAGGGATACGTCACGCAACTCATCCACCTGAAGATCTGGGTCTTCTGATCAGGCTTCACGGTGTAAGGAGCCCAAGGCATCTTTTTCTTCCCCTCTTTCAGCCAAAGATGTTTTCTGATTCCCATTTTCTTAAGATCAACGCGTGCCTTAGGACCGTCTTTCGTCTTCCCCTCCAAGTTGAGCACTGTACCTACCACACTGTCGCAGACATTCTTCTCTATGTGCATCACATCTAGGTAGTGCCTGATCAACAGCGTACTCCAGTACGGGAGTTCCCAAAATATGCTCTTATGTGTCCAGAATTTGTACCTGTCTGGTCTTTCAGGTATTCTGGCCACAATATCGGGATGATTGCTGAGCTGCCCAAAATCATACTCATCCAGCACTGCTAAAATCTCTTCCCCCGACCATCTATGCGGCTCCACACCTCTCTCTTCGGTCCCATCAAATGCCCCGGTATCTATCCGCCAGGGGTGATCATGTGGTAGGTAAGCACGGTGACCCATCCGGACTATCTTGTTGCAATGATTGCTGCACCCCTGGGAGCTAAGGCACTCAGGACAAGCCTTGTATCCCCTAACAACGTTGCCGGACAACATCCCACGTGCAGGAAAATCACTGATGGTACCAACAATCATGGCATGCATCTGGAACATCTCCTTTTTGTGGGAGTCATAAGTGGGATGACCAACCTCCCAAAGCAATTTACACTCTTAATTCAGCGGTCTCATATACACATCGAGACACTTCCCTGGATAACAACAACAACCACAACAAATTCAGATAACGACTATATATGACCAACAATATAGAACAAAAACAATAAATGGAGAGGTGTTGAACCAACAACAATATATACAATATGAAGGGAAAGTAGATACCTGGATAACCGGGCCCCGGAATCAACAAGGTCAACATGTTGTATTCCTTCTTCATGCACATCCATAGAGGAAGGTTGTAAGGCACCAAAATGACCGGCCATATACTGTACGAAAGACTCATGGTCCCAAAAGGGTTGAACCCGTCGGATGACAGCCCGAGCCTCACATTCCTCACCTCTGAAGCAAAATGAGGAAACTCCCTGTCTATATGCTTCCACGCCTCCCCGTCAGCAGGGTGTACCATGAGGTCTTCGTCATGCACCTCCCTCACAGCGTGCCATCTCATAGCTTCGGCCGTCTTTGAAGACATATACAACCGCTCCAGCCTATCCCTCAACGGGAAATAGCGAAGTACCTTAACAGGTTTCCTGTTGCCTGCGGGAGTCCGCTTATACCTGTCGGTCCCACATACCGGACAACGATGAAGGCCTTCAAGGTCATTACCGTCTGCATCTTTACCCCAGAATAGAACGCAGTCATATCTGCATGCATGGATCTTGATGTAGGAAAGCCCGAGATCTCTCAAGATACGACGGACCTTATGATGCGTGGTGGGATGACGATGACCGTCGGGCAGGAGCGAAGCAGCGTACTGTAGATACCTATCAACAGCCGTCACGGTCGATTTTGTGTCAACCTTGATATGCATCACCTCCATCACACACTGAAGAACGGTCTTCTCATGACCTGGGCACAGAGGGGTCTGTTGGAAAGCAATAAGTCTGTTGTACTTGGCTATACCGGCAGTGTTGACACCTCTAGGGACGGCCTGCATCGGCGCCTGAGGAATGTGCTGTCGTTCAGGGCATACACCGCTGTCATGAGGAAACATGTCGTTGATGAAGGTCGTTGTTGGATCGTTGGATGTACTGCCCGTCTCATCAAACTGTCCATGATCATGCGGGCGTGATGAGGTTTCACCGTGATATATCCAACATGTGTAACGTTCCCAGAATCCGTTACTCTTCAGGTGGTCCCATACTGTCCCCAACGGAAATCGATGCATATCACTGCGACACTTACACATCTTGCACGGGCAATAGAACATGCCACTCCCGTCAGCATTGCCCTGCGCATATTGCATAAAATCCCAAACTCCTTCAGCATATTTTCTGTGATATCTTGGAAGAGAAATCCAACTCTTATCCATATCCTGAAAATAACACATATATATATCAATATTTAATGAACATATCTTTTATATATATATATTAATGTAATACAACATACTAATTATTAATTATATATATCTAGTTCGAGCGGATTCCGTGGTTTCAGAAGGCAAGTGTCAATGTCACGGAGGGCGAACCCCCTACAGGAACCAGGCAGGACTCGTTTGTGATCACGGAGGCGAACCCCTATCGACCCCTTCACCGAGAAGAGTGGTCAGTTTGTGATCTTGAGATCCAGTTAAACAAACCTGTGAACCATATCTATGACAGAACGGCCCCTTACTCAGCTTGGAACAAACTCTATGCATATATATATATATATCATTAATTCAACTCAAATAAAACTGAAAATCAATATATATATATGCACATATATATATGTGCATATATATGCATATGTACGTACCTGGGAGTAGCTCCACAAACTATGTATGGACAAATTTCCACAACACCGAACGATTTGAAGAACTAGAGAAATTTATGTTTAAAATTTTCAAAGTTCTCATTCTTCTATCCCGCCTCACAATATATAGAAGAATCTTGGGTGACGAAATATTTGAGTTTCGTCGCCTAAGAATGAAAAATCTTGGGCGACGAAATATCTCAGTTTCGTCGCCTAAGGATAAAAAACTTAGGCGACGAAATAAATATCTTAGGCGACGAAATATTGTTTCGTCGCCCTAGTTTCTATCTTAGCCGACGAAATGTATTCTTAGGCGACGATTTTATTTTCGTCGTCTAAAGTTGGACTTTAGGCGACGATTTTTTTCCCTTGGGCGACGAAAAAAAAAATCGTCGCCCGGTTTTTTTTGTTTCGTCGCCCAAGACCCATTTTCTGGTAGTGTGTGTATACGTCTGCAGTTTTAAATAGAAGTTCCATGCACTTTCCAAATTCTTGTTTACACTTGTTTTTGATATTTCTCTTCAGTTGAAGACATGCAACTAATCCAAGATATTTATTTTCTATAATCTGATATGTAATAAGTTTATGCTGCTATATATCTAACAGATCCCGGGTGTGCGCTGGAGATCGAGGTGATAAATATATCTGACCACCTGTGGATACAATATAGTATCTCTGCACTTTATCATGTTTTTTTAGGGTGAAGTCCATGTTGCGAAGACGAGAATGCTGGAGTGGTATGACTACGTCCACTTACGAATCAATTATCATGTCTAATAGGTTTTTGGTGTTACAAGTGGCATCCATCCCGCCCATGAGGAGTAGGGGAGGGAGAGAGAGCATAATATACATTCATTCTATATGTGGGGGGGGGGGGGGAGTGAGTCCGGGAGTCCAATCTATCTATTTATAAAGGAGGAGCCTTCCTTTTATAGATAATGTCACATTCCAGGACTCATTCCGCCGTAACACGATATTGTCCGCTTTGGGCCCGCCGACCCTCATAGTTTTGTTTTCGGCAGCTCAGGAGCAGCTTCCCAGTAGGTCACCCATCCTGGGATTGCTCTAGCATCAACATGCTTAACCTCAGAGTACCCATCCCCTCTGAAGCCGCTAAGCCACCAAAAAGCCTCGTGTTAGATTGGAGGTGGGCATGTACATATACAGCACATAACCCCTCTCTGTTGGCCGATGCGAGATATTACAATCCACCCCCCTTGGGAGTCCGACGCCCTCGTCGGCACACTCGCGCCACACAGCAGAGTGGCTCTGATACCATTGTCACATCCCAGGACTCATTCCGCCGTAACACGATATTGTCCGTTTTGGGCCCGCCGACCCTCACAGTTTTGTTTCCGGCAGCTCAGGAGCAGCTTCCTAGTAGGTCACTCATCCTGGGATTGCTCTACCATCAACATGCTTAACCTCGAAGTACCCATCCCCTCCGAAGCCGCTGAGCCACCAAAAGGCTTCGTGTTAGATTAGAGGTGGGGATGTACATATACAGCACATAACCCCTCTCCGTTGACCGATGTGGGATATAATAGATAAGGAAGGTTTCCTCTTATTACATACTTCTGATGTGGGACTAACTAGGAATTTATCTTATCATGGTGCCTTCTTGTGGAGCTTGGAGAAGCACCTTCCCGATGTGGTACCGATGATCTTTCACCATGGCGAGGTAGCCTGGACGTTGGCCTACAAGTTTCATGACTGGTCTATGGGCAGAAGAGGTAGTTTACTGACTACCGACTACAGTAACTATAATAAGAAGACACAATGGGGCTTTACAAAAGCTTTAATTGAGGGCAATATCTTTTGAACGGAGCCCTTAAACTCAAAAAGATGTGTTAAAGGGCAAGTTAAAGTTACCGCATTATACAAAGTTTGTCTAATTATTTTACTATTGCACATGAAATGATTTTCGATTTGTGAGACCTCCACGGAGGCATTAAAACGTTAAAAGATACGCAGTCCACGAGACAGTAAATGATTCGAAATTTATGAGATATTCGTTTCCGGACGTTAAATGATTCGAAATTCATGAAACATTATATGATATTCTAGTCATTTTTCAAGAGTTAGTAAAAGCATGTAGTAGTTCCTATTTATCCTCATATACTAATGATTGGTTTTAATGTGTTTTTCCTTCCCACACTCGGAGCTCGTACGAAAAGGAAAAATGGGGCATTGTGGAGGTATAAAATTTTGACTTGGGCCCCACTTAATGAATTAGGTCCGATGGTCGAAGCCCATATTGACTAACAAAGTAGATAAGAAGAAAAGAACATGAAGCACAATGATATTATGAAGAACGTGAAAATACTACTCCTTCCACTACTCCCACTACAACGGGAAGTGAGAACCAAGGAATCAAAGGTTTATAAATTCACACGTTTATGGAGAAGAAAGGGGAGGATCATGAAGAGGAACAATCATGAGTAACAATGGTAACAAGTATCGAACCGATTTCTTTTATTGTACATGCTTGAATCGAAATTGACTTGGGCGTCGGAGTGTGTTTTTGTTTTGCAGGTACCTATTCTCCTTTGATCGATCATCGTATGGATGCGTCCAGGCTTCTTAAGAATCAAATGAGTGAGATTTTTGTTGGGAAATCTCTCCCCATTTTTTTTGCACCAGGTAAGTAATATGGTCCACATATATAAGAGGCCTTTATTAAAATGGGTGGTCGAAAATGTAGTTGACGGTGAGAAGGAGAAAGCGTTCTTAAGCTAGGCAGTGATGAAATTCGGGACTACTCTTACCCAACGATGACAATCAATATTTAAGGCTTTAGCCTTTATCAATCACTACCAGAAAATAGTTCTTGGCCGACGAAAAAAAATCGTCGCCCTGTTTAAAAATTTCGTCGCCTAAGTACTTAGGCGACGACATGTCGTCGGCCAAGAAGTCGTCGCCAGAAGTCCGTCGGTGAAGAACTTGGGCGACGAAATTTAATTCCGTCGTCGCCTAAGAGTAATTCTTAGGCGACGATACTAATTTCGTCGCCTAAAATATACCTGTCGTCGCCCAAAAATATTCGTCGCCCAAGATTTAACACCTTGGCCGACGAAATTTTTTTTCGTCGCTTAAGATCTTCTGACCTTGGGCGACGAAAATAAATATTTCGTCGCCTAAGATCACTACATCTTAGGCGACGATATTATTTTTTCGTCGGCCAAGGTGTTAAATCTTGGGCGACGATTTATAGATTTCGTCGCCTAAGATATATTTAAATTTTTTTTAAAAAAATAATTAAATAATTATTTTAAATATATAAATAATGTTTTTTTAATTTTTGACATTATTTTTTTTTTCGGCATTTCTTTAAAGTTTTTTAATACTAAAATTTAATTAAAACTAACACAAATTTATAAATTTATAAATAATTTATTACAAAAATTCTGCCTATGGATCGAGAAACCCAAAATCTATCTCATCATTCCCGTTCGGAGGGTCCTGAGGCGGCGGCTGGTCAGGCTGAGGAGGCTGCTGCTGAGGCTGGGGCCACTGAGGATGCCACTGAGGTAATGGTATAGGCGTAGGCATGGGCGGAAACGGCTGTCCGGCCGCAAGTGCAGACATGCAGGCAGTCATCCACTGTCCCATAGCCGCCTGGTTGGCATTGGTGACTTCATTCACCCGCTCCATATGCGCAGCATTGGAAGCCGCATATGATTCCGCCATCGCCGCCATCTCCCTCGCTCTTTGGGCTTCCAGCTCAGACTCTCTCGCTCTTTGGGCTTCCAGCTCAGACTGTAGGCTTGCGAACTGATCCTGTAGCCGAGTGGTCTGGCTGTTGCTGCTTGAGGCTCCGGCGGCTCCCTTGCGCTGAAATCCTGGCGTCGTCTTCAGGATCCCCTTTCCAGCGTCTCCCATACCCCGGCAGTAGTAGGTGTTGGAACGCTGCGCGAAGGCAGTGGCCATAATCCGCGCCCCAACGGTAGGATCTGAAGTGTCGATCCTGGACATGGCCTCTGACATGTCATCCTCTGCCGTGTCCGGCCATGTGTCGTTCACCATGCCTCTGATGACATCTTGCTCCGCCTCCCTCACCCTCGCCTAAATGGATATATTATAAAAATATATTAATATACATTTAATAAAATGTAATTAAAATTAAAAATTAGTAAATATAAGGAACTTACAAGATCCTCCTCAGAATGAGGATATGCCCTCTGAAAGGTCCCCACATAGGGGTTCTCCTCTGGCCGCTCTCGCCGCACGTCGTCCATGATGGCCGAAAACGGCCTCGAACCGGCACGATGGTTGGTTGTGTTCTGTTGCCGGTTCTCAGCGTTCACCCGGGCGAGATGCTTTTTAAAAAAAAAAATATCGTTAGTAAATATTTAAAAACATACAATTATAATTAATTCACTAATTTAATATTCAAATTTGTTTAAGAATTACCTGTTTGTGAGGGTCGTTGAACTGCGTGACAAGAAGCCACCGCCACTCGTACTCCCGATACTCGAACTCCTTCGGGGTACCCGAACGGTCGCTCCCGTACTTCTTCCAGTGTTCCCGGAGGTTGTGCTTCCACTCCTTGAACCTACATATACAAAAAGAATATTAATAATTTTATTAAAAAAATTATAATTTAAAAAATTATTAAATAGCTAGAGGTACCTCTCCCTATGGGTCTTGTCCGCCCAGTCACGTCCCTCCTCGGGAACCACAAACCATTGCTGCATTACCACTTGTTAGTATTTTTTTCGATAATGAAATAATTTATTAGTTAAAAAAATAGTTAAAAAAAAGGTAATTTATTGAGTAAACTCACCGACATCGACTGATGGAGCATCTCCTTCACTCCATCAGGAACCTGGCTCCAGACTCCCCACAACATAGGGAGTCTGGAGCGGATGGTGCCTCCCGCGGCGCGCGTGTACCGGTTTCCCAACGCGGCGTCCACCGGTTTCCCGTTGGAAAACGGGATGGCGATCCGTCCAGCGGACTCGACCGCCCTATCGAGTCCCTTGTTGCTGACGGTGCCTCTCCTGTTCCGCCTTCTCGTTCCGGCGGCTGTGACATTGTGAATCAAATTTAATATTAATAATACATTTTTACAAAAAAAAATTGTAAATCGGAAAAAAAGTAATAATAAATTACCTGAGGATGAGGCTGAGCCGACGGATTCGTCTATGTCCGCCTGCTCGGAGACCCTCACGGGATGAAGAGGCGTGGGAAACTCCCGGTAGATATAGGCCTCGTGCGGTGCCACATGCGGGAGCTGCTCCCGAATCGGTCGACCCTCCTCATCGACGCGAGGTATCGCCGGTATCGTCGGAGGAAGGAATAGGCCGGACGGCACCATAGGGACCCCGGCCGCGGATGACCCGCCATCACCGTCGGTCGGGGACGACTGTGTGGGGGCGTCGCTGCGGGATCGCGACCGGCGAAGTATCTCTGGATGACGAGGAGCCGTCGCTGCGGGACCCGACTGCCCAGCAGAACCCGAGCCGCTCGCGCCACCCCTAAGCGCCGCATATCGGGACGTCAACTGCCACGGGAACCCGATCGACGGTGATTCCGACGGGTTGTTTGAGGTACCGTCCGAGCCGTCTTGTCCAGAAGTTCTTCTCTTAGCCATCCTGTTTAAAATAACCATAAATTTATTAAAAATATTTTACCGTCTTATAATTAAGTTCACAAAAATAAAGGCTCGATAAACTTCGAAAAATTTATCAACAATAATAGCACAAATAAAATTTAATAATTATTATAGGATTTATTATTTTTTTTATTCACATAACAAATTATTTACATTAATAAGGGCTTATTATATCACAAAAATTAATTTACGAATATTTACATCCTTACTCAAAAATATTCCATTATTTCTTACAAACCCTAAACCCTAAATAAACCCTAAACCGTAAACTCTAAACCCTAAATAAACCCTAAACTATTTAATCATTTACAATCCTAAACCGTATACCCTAAACCGTAAACCGTAAACCCTAAACCGTACATCACAATTTACAATTATCACAACAACAACAATTTACAATTATCACAACAACAACAACAACAATTTACAATTTACAATTATCACAACAACAACAACAACAACAACAACAATTTACAATTATTATAACAACAAAAACAATTAAAACCAATTTAGGGTTTTAGGGTTATACCTTAAATTGTGAGTCGACGTCGGGGTCGGGAATTGGAATTGGGGTCGGGGTCGGGGTCGGAGAGAGGGAGAGAGAGAGGGCAGAGAGAGGATTTTCGGAGAGAGGGAGAGAATATGCTTGGCGGCTGAAGAAATGGTTAGGGTTTCCGAATTTTTGCCTTTTATAGTGGCGTTCTTGGGCGACGATTTTGTAAAAATCGTCGCCCGCCTTTTTTAAAAATCGTCGCCCGCCTTTTTTAAAAAATCGTCGGCCAAGAGTCTACTTGGGCGACGACATTCTTCACTATAAATGTCGTCGCCCAAGATGAAGAAAATCGTCGGCCAAGATAGTATATTTGGGCGACGACATTCTTCACTATAAACATCGTCGCCCAATATGAAGAAATCGTCGGCCAAGATAGTATACTTGGGCGACGAGATTCTTCATTATAAATTTCGTCGCCCAAGAGTTATATCATAAAATTCAGACTATTCGACCCTCCAAATCACGTAATCTGGCCGGACCTTCAACTGAGAATAGTTTCCAATCGACGAGACTCTTACGGGGCTATAAAAATTTGGTAAAAACTAAATAACCGGGATAGGGCTACCACTAGGCAGAAATAAATGTGTTTCGTGCGACCGGAACAACCGGCACCGAAACTTTACCGGAATATCTTCATTTTTCACGGGTTGACGTATTTCACCGTTCTGGTCATATCTTATTTCACGACTTTTTTGCGTTTGAGGCCTCTACGTATACGTTGTCTTCAAAACGACACTTAAACTAAACACTTATATAAAAAAGTTATACAACATTAGTACATATAACGTGAGTTTATTGATCGGAGAAGAGGAACTGAAAACCGACCGTCAGATTTGACCAGCATAACGAATTACGTAGGTGGAAAAAAATTCAGCTCCATCTGACAAAGATAAGGGCTCGATCCGTCCGGTCAATCGGCGCGGTCAAACCCCTAAATGGACGGAAACGGCTATTCGACCCTCCAAATCACGTAATCTGGCCGGACCTTCAACTGAGAATAGTTTCCAATCGACGAGACTCTTACGGGGCTATAAAAATTTGGTAACAAATAAAGACCCGGGATATTTATTTTAATTATTCAAATGAAATTTAAATGTGTTTTATTTTATTTTAATTATTCGGATTACTCTTGGCCGACGAAATTAGCCTAATTCGTCGGCCAAGATTATACTTGGGCGACGATATTTGTTAAAATCGTCGCCCAAGAGTAAAAATAAAAATTTAATATAATGAAATTTAAATGTGCTTTATTTTATTTTAATTATTCGGATTACTCTTGGCCGACGAAATTAGCCTAATTCGTCGGCCAAGATTATACTTGGGCGACGATATTTGTTAAAATCGTCGCCCAAGAGTAAAAAAAAATTCCTTTACAATGAAATTTAAATGTGCTTTATTTTATTTTAATTATTCGGATTACTCTTGGCCGACGAAATTAGCCTAATTCGTCGGCCAAGATTATACTTGGGCGACGATATTTGTTAAAATCGTCGCCCAAGAGTAAAAATAAAAATTTCTTTACAATGAAATTTAAATGTGCTTTATTTTATTTTAATTATTCGGATTAATCTTGGCCGACGAAATTAGCCTAATTCGTCGGCCAAGATTATACTTGGGCGACGATATTTGTTAAAATCGTCGCCCAAGAGTAAAAATAAAAATTTCTTTACAATGAAATTTAAATGTGCTTTATTTATTTTAGTACAAACATATTCTTTTAGTATACAAACAATTACAAAGCTAAGGCTCAATTATAACTAAGCTAAGGCTCGTAATCTGAGTCATCCGATGAGTCTTCTTCGGTATCGGAATTAATATCTGGTAATCTATGCCTTAATTCGTCATCAGAGTCGTCGTCTGTTTCTTCATTTGGATCAACATCAATAAAGGTTGAATCTTCGTCACGAATTCTGAGCACTCGACCATGTTTAACATTATTTTGACGAACAGTAGCTACATCATGAATACCTAATGCGTTCGGCTCCTGGTACGCATCAGCCTCTGGCCCTGGAATGGTCACTCCAAGTGTAGCCGCCCGGTAAATGTTTCGAGGATGCACAATGTTCGCTATTTTCCACGCGTCACCCCTGGCGAGGTCATCAAGATAAAACACTTGTTTTACCGATGTCGCAAAAACAAACGGGTCATCTTCGTAGGCGCTTGTAGCAGTGTTGACCGATAAATTGCCGTACTGATCCATCTTCGTGCTCTGTGCGCCTGTATCAAACCATCTACACTTGAACAGATGCACTTTCATGCCTTCCGCATAAACCAGTTCGACCACTGAATGGAGAACACCGTAATAGTCAAGGCCATGACCTTTCGCCATCACCCCAGAATTCTGTGTTCTTCGTCTGCTGTCTCTCTCTTCAGATACAAATTTCACGCCATTCACTGTGCAAGTGGGATAAACTCTAGCCCGTTGCGGTTGCATCGCAAGAAGTAATAGTTCGTGCGACCAGTTTGGATTATCATCAGATTTTATCATGTCCATCTGTAACGGATATTGAACTGTAAATATCCGAAAATGTATGCAATAGAAAATAATTACATATATATATATATATATATATATATATATATATAACAGGGAAGATTAAATTACGTACCCAGGTGCGAAAATAATTTGCGAACGTCATGTTGTGGTACTCGAGATCACCATCAACTTCCGGAAAAGATAGGTGCAACTCTTTCCAATATTTAACTTCTTCACAATTGATTAGTACCCACCAGTGCGCTATGGCTATCTCTTCATCCGACAATGCATACTCGGCGGACAGTCGTGCTCCACCAACTTCGACATCACTGGAAACTATAGAGAGATTGAACCGCGGCGCATGTTCCTCCATGGCTTGCGGAGCTCCCAACGACGCTCCTAAATACAACTTCATGTAGGTGACGCATTCATGCGCAATATATGCTTCAGCTATACATCCTTCAGGCGCGGATTTATTAGTGACATAATCTTTGTACTCACCAAGTTGCCTGTAAATATAAGATTGCAAACTATACGTTATGGTTATTGAACATGTACGTACATATATGTATTCTGGAGATGTAAGTGAATAAAACATACCTTTCTATGGGATACATCCAAGTGAAGTGTACTGGACCGGTAAGCAACAATTGCTGGGGAAGATGGATCATCAGGTGAGGCATTATATCGAAAAAATTTGGCGGAAAAATCCTCTCGAATTTACACATGATGTATATGATGTCTGCCTGCATTTCCCGGAGATCGGATTTTCTCACTTCCCTTGTGCATAACTTCATGAAGAATCTTGACAGCGCTACTAACGGCTCCACAACCTGGCCAACCACACATCACAAATTTAATATAAAATCCATTTACGACAGCTTAACCGTAATTTTAACCACAAATTTACCTGACGGTGAAGGAACGGTCGAATGAAAACAGGGAAGAGACGTTGTAGCAGAATATGACAGTCATGACTCTTCAAGCCGTATATCTTATTCTCCCGCAAGTTCACACACCGGGCTATATTTCCTGCAACGCCTGAGGGATACGTCACACAACTCATCCACCTGAAGATCTGGGTCTTCTGATCAGGCTTCACGGTGTAAGGAGCCCAAGGCATCTTTTTCTTCCTCTCTTTCAGCCAAAGATGTTTTCTGATTCCCATTTTCTTAAGATCAACGCGTGCCTTAGGACCGTCTTTCGTCTTCCCCTCCAAGTTGAGCACTGTACCTACCACACTGTCGCAGACATTCTTCTCTATGTGCATCACATCTAGGTAGTGCCTGATCAACAGCGTACTCCAGTACGGGAGTTCCCAAAATATGCTCTTATGTGTCCAGAATTTGTACCTGTCTGGTCTTTCAGGTATTCTGGCCACAATATCGGGATGATTGCTGAGCTGCCCAAAATCATACTCATCCAGCACTGCTAAAATCTCTTCCCCCGACCATCTATGCGGCTCCACACCTCTCTCTTCGGTCCCATCAAATGCCCCGGTATCTATCCGCCAGGGGTGATCATGTGGTAGGTAAGCACGGTGACCCATCCGGACTATCTTGTTGCAATGATTGCTGCACCCCTGGGAGCTAAGGCACTCAGGACAAGCCTTGTATCCCCTAACAACGTTGCCGGACAACATCCCACGTGCAGGAAAATCACTGATGGTACCAACAATCATGGCATGCATCTGGAACATCTCCTTTTTGTGGGAGTCATAAGTGGGATGACCAACCTCCCAAAGCAATTTACACTGTTCAATCAGCGGTCTCATATACACGTCGAGACACTTCCCTGGATAACAACAACAACCACAACAAATTCAGATAACGACTATATATGACCAACAATATAGAACAAAAACAATAAATGGAGAGGTGTTGAACCAACAGCAATATATACAATATGAAGGGAAAGTAGATACCTGGATAACCGGGCCCCGGAATCAACAAGGTCAACATGTTGTATTCCTTCTTCATGCACATCCATGGAGGAAGGTTGTACGGCACCAAAATGACCGGCCATATACTGTACGAAAGACTCATGGTCCCAAAAGGGTTGAACCCGTCGGATGACAGCCCGAGCCTCACATTCCTCACCTCTGAAGCAAAATGAGGAAACTCCCTGTCTATATGCTTCCACGCCTCCCCGTCAGCAGGGTGTACCATGAGGTCTTCGTCATGCACCTCCCTCACAGCGTGCCATCTCATAGCTTCGGCCGTCTTTGAAGACATATACAACCGCTCCAGCCTATCCCTCAACGGGAAATAGCGAAGTACCTTAACAGGTTTCCTGTTGCCTGCGGGAGTCCGCTTATACCTGTCGGTCCCACATACCGGACAACGATGAAGGCCTTCAAGGTCATTACCGTCTGCATCTTTACCCCAGAATAGAACGCAGTCATATCTGCATGCATGGATCTTGATGTAGGAAAGCCCGAGATCTCTCAAGATACGACGGACCTTATGATGCGTGGTGGGATGACGATGACCGTCGGGCAGGAGCGAAGCAGCGTACTGTAGATACCTATCAACAGCCGTCACGGTCGATTTTGTGTCAACCTTGATATGCATCACCTCCATCACACACTGAAGAACGGTCTTCTCATGACCTGGGCACAGAGGGGTCTGTTGGAAAGCAATAAGTCTGTTGTACTTGGCTATACCGGCAGTGTTGACACCTCTAGGGACGGCCTGCATCGGCGCCTGAGGAATGTGCTGTCGTTCAGGGCATACACCGCTGTCATGAGGAAACATGTCGTTGATGAAGGTCGTTGTTGGATCGTTGGATGTACTGCCCGTCTCATCAAACTGTCCATGATCATGCGGGCGTGATGAGGTTTCACCGTGATATATCCAACATGTGTAACGTTCCCAGAATCCGTTACTCTTCAGGTGGTCCCATACTGTCCCCAACGGAAATCGATGCATATCACTGCGACACTTACACATCTTGCACGGGCAATAGAACATGCCACTCCCGTCAGCATTGCCCTGCGCATATTGCATAAAATCCCAAACTCCTTCAGCATATTTTCTGTGATATCTTGGAAGAGAAATCCAACTCTTATCCATATCCTGAAAATAACACATATATATATCAATATTTAATGAACATATCTTTTATATATATATATATATTAATGTAATACAACATACTAATTATTAATTATATATATCTAGTTCGAGCGGATTCCGTGGTTTCAGAAGGCAAGTGTCAATGTCACGGAGGGCGAACCCCCTACAGGAACCAGGCAGGACTCGTTTGTGATCACGGAGGCGAACCCCTATCGACCCCTTCACCGAGAAGAGTGGTCAGTTTGTGATCTTGAGATCCAGTTAAACAAACCTGTGAACCATATCTATGACAGAACGGCCCCTTACTCAGCTTGGAACAAACTCTATGCATATATATATATATATATCATTAATTCAACTCAAATAAAACTGAAAATCAATATATTTATATATATATATGCATATATATGTACGTACCTGGGAGTAGCTCCACAAACTATGTATGGACAAATTTCCACAACACCGAACGATTTGAAGAACTAGAGAAATTTATGTTTAAAATTTTCAAAGTTCTCATTCTTCATATATAGAAGAATCTTGGGCGACGAAATATTTGAGTTTCGTCGCCTAAGAATGAAAAATCTTGGGCGACGAAATATCTCAGTTTCGTCGCCTAAGGATAAAAAACTTAGGCGACGAAATAAATATCTTAGGCGACGAAATATTGTTTCGTCGCTCTAGTTTCCCTCTTAGCCGACGAAATTTATTCTTAGGCGACGATTTTATTTTCGTCGTCTAAAGTTGGACTTTAGGCGACGATTTTTTTCCCTTGGGCGACGAAAAAAAAAATCGTCGCCTAAGTTCCCTCTTAGGCGACGAAAAAAAAAATCGTCGCCCGGTTTTTTTTGTTTCGTCGCCCAAGACTCATTTTCTGGTAGTGAATGCGAAAAAGAACTTCAAAAGAACAATGAAAATTATACAACATTGCATGGAGGGCCCGATAATTCACCTTCCCTGTTTAGCCAAAACATGCACTGGCCCCTCTCTTTCTTCCTTCTCTGCTAAACTCTAATTCCCATAATTGGTATAATCAAGTGTTTCATCTAATTAACACTAGCTTATAGTCCAACAAAAACTAAGGCTAAATTAAGGGTACAACACTACCTTGTAATGAAAGGTTTCTCATTGCTGAGTAGCACCACTAGTACTGCTACTGTACTGGGTCAAGTGATCCATAGCTGAACCCATTGAAGCTAAACTTGCTGCACCTAGCTCTTGTTGAAAGAAGGGTACACCATTAACTCCACCTACTCCGAGAAAATCCCTCGTTAAGCTACTCTTCTCGGTCTCATTCACTCTAGAAGTAGAACTACCAGTTCCTAGAGGCAGGTTCATCATCTGATTCAGATGATTAATCTTGTTGCTAAGGAATGAAGTCGAAAACAATGACGGAGACCCGTCTCCCATTTGAGTTGAAGAAGATAGAGAGTTGAGCAAGACATTGAAGTTCTCATTGTTTTTGTTGTGGCTGTACGGTGAAGAGTTCATGAAGCCGAAGGCAGCCGGAATGTCGACGTCGTTGTTGTTGCTTGTTGTAGATCCCATTTGAGCTGCTTTTTGCAAGAGTGCTGTGGCTGACATGTGACCCGGACTCTGATTATTGTTATAGAAAGAGCCCGAACTCATCGTTCCGGACAAATTTAAATTTGCTTTGGAGTCTTCCTCCTCCTTGAGTCCTCGTGTCATCAATGACGACACAGAGAGATTCCCATTCGTAAACGATGCCTCGGGGAACTTGTTGAGCCACTGGTTCTGTGAGGAAGAGGGTCCAAACATATCCATCGACGACGACGCCGGCTGCACCATTTCAGACAAGCCTAGATTTGCTGCAGAGAGGTGATCTGAGCCCGGGAATTCGGGCTGCTGCTGATGTTGGAAGATTGGTAAGAATTGGGGGATGTTCCTCGCTTGTTGCTGTTGTTGATGATGATGGGGTTGATTAGAGGTAATAGATCCATTCATGAAGCTCGGAATGTTAATGTTGGTGGCTGTTGAAGTAGAACCAAACCTTGCGCTTTCTTCTGCCGCCAAGGCATCACAGAAAGCTCTATGAGTTATGAAGCTATCTTTCCTGTTTTGGAAAATATTCCACTCAGTCATACAACATTAAATTCAGATATTGCATATTTGCATGCATTTAATGTATCTTCTCCATCAAAATTAATCTTAAGCAAGAGAATCTCTTCCAAAAAGAAAAAGAAATAAGAATCTAAATCATCGTCTCACTCACAAAGAAGACTAATGACATGACTGGCTCAGAGATAGTGTTTTCTCGAAACGGGAGAGACGGGGGTTACCTGGAAAAGAGTGTGCCACAGTCACATCTATACTCTTTAGTCCCGCAAATCTTGCTATGTGCTTTCCAATCTGACTGGACTGCGTACTTCTTCGAGCACTTCTCACACTTCCACTTTTTCTCACCGTGCTTTCTGCTGAAGTGCTTCTTGATTCCGGTCAGGTCTCCGAGTGCCCGTGAAGGCTCGTGATGCACGCAGCTCTTCTCCGGGCAGACGTAGACCTTCTTTCGAATCACTTCGAGCTTCGATCTTTGTTTCAGCTTCCATGGAAGGTTGTGGCCGCGTCGGTGAAGTTGCAAGTTCTGGTCCCTCTGGAAGCCCTTGTTGCAGATTTCGCAGAGGAATCGGTTTGTGGCCATTAGAGATTTTGGGGACAAAGCTATAACTTCTGCATCTGGATCTGGAAATAATTGAAAAAACTAAATTAAAATAAATCCTTGAAGATTAGTGAAGCTAGCTAATAATTGAAATTAAATATATGCAATACACTTGCCTGGAGTTCCGGGTAGATTTCGCTTCCTCTTGAGGGCCGGATTAATCGTATTAGGGTTAGGGTTAGGGCTCGGATTTGACTCCTGGAGAAGAAACCCTCCACTAATGGTCGAGGGAACTGAAAGCCCATCTTCAGATGACATCATCTTGAGGCTGGAACTTGCTCAAAACAAAGGAGTAAAACAAAAGCTAGCTCGAACTATCAACAAAATTAAGAAAAGACAAAAGCTTTTAGGTTGTGTAGAAGACAATATACAAATAAAATCTGAGAACTAAGCTAAGCTTTTGGTTCTTGGATCGATCCCCAAGCTGAGAGAGAAGTAGCTAGAAATTAAGAAACCCAGAATTAAACAAGGTTTTTGTTTGAAGCTTGGAAATGAAAAACACCAAACAGAAAATAAACGAGGAGAGAATATTTCTTCTCTCTTTCTCTCTCTATGTCTATCTCTTTCTGTGTCTCCTCCTTATCTAATACGGCTGCTGCTCTCTCTCTCAAAGTCGGCCAGCCATAGACTCAACTGGACCATTCTCTCCTCTCCTATTCAATATAATATCAAATAATTTACACGATGAAATGAAGGTGGAGTTTGAAAGGGCCAAAAAAGGAAACGAGAGTCTGAGACTAATTTGTGAAAAAAGAGTGGCCTTTACAGCCAGCAATTGACATGAGGTGAAAAAATCATTACGCCATAATTGTGTTAGGACCAAGAATGAACAGAGAGAGAGAGAGGTGCCGTCCGTGAGAGGTGAGGGTTGGTAGGGGCCCAGCAGGGGAGACTGTCAGTAGTGACAGTGAGAAGAGAAAGATGATAATACAAAGACAGAGATGACTGGTACCGCTTGACATGTCGACCAAAACCCACGGGACACCAAAACTCTCTTTCTCTCTTTCTCTTTCTCTTTCTCCATAGAGTCAGGCAGTGAGTCTCTCCCTACACACACGTACCTGTACCTCCAACACTGATATCTAGAAATTCGATCCCTTCTGGTGGCTACTGAGGAGATGGAGAATCTTTCACGAGTTTGATGCTCATCGACGTCTTACTCTTACCTGGGTTAATAATTTATGTGGTAAATCTCATTTTTAGTTCACATGTTTGCTGGTGAAATTTTAATTTGGCTGGGTAGGGTTCTGGGAAAACAAGAAAAAACAGTGTTTAGAAAACAAGAAAAAACAGTGTTCATCTTCAGCCAATTAAGGTGTTCACGTTAGCCTTATTTGTATTAAATGTGCGCCTAGCGTCCCCAAACCTTCTGCAGTAAAAAACATCATCATCATTTTCGACAGCCATCTTCAAGCCATGGAAACATAATACAACCCAAAAGGATCATCACGAAGTCCAAATTTGTCCCACCCTTGTCATGAACAATTTCCCTTTTATCCTCAGGGAAAAGAAGAAGAAGATATTTTCATCAATCCTTGTGGGTTGTGGCCACTATCCCAAACGAACCTGGCCACTATCACCATATTATCAAATCTACGTTTTTTGTCAAATTTTATCAAAAATTATGTCTATAAAGTCTCAATTCTTTTTTTCTTTTTTTTTAAATGCTCTGTAATTACTATAATTTTTTTTTGAAAGTGAAATGATTATCATTATTGAATCTTGAGAAAAGTAATGCTGGAGAAGATCCAGGATACAATATGGTGAATGATCCAATTCCAACCGTGTAGAGGCATAATTGTTCTCAAAGGCTATGACAGCGAGTCTCTATGAGCTATATATATATCCCATAACCTGATCTTGATGTGTACATAATTTGAACATGTACAAGTTTACTACTCACACGTTGAATCACTTGAATGTCATGATCATGCCAGAGCTTTTGAACCAGGCCTCCATTTGCTAGCAAGTTGAAGTCCGAAGCTTTTATTTCAGATATATGTTTTTCTCTAGTTCCGGATCTGTAATTGAGTCGTTGAACTTCAATTTCTCTATTGTAATGCTAGGTCAAACGCGGTGGGAACATGTCTTGCAGATCAAAAACTCCGACGTTTGATTCCTTCTCGGAGATCGAGGCCAACAACCTGGACTGAATCTCGATGGCGGCGACCTCAAAGGCATGGGAGACCTTGGCTGGCTTTCAGAGTCTCTGGTCAGATAGAGGAGCAATAGAGGTGGAGGCAGATGGAATTTTCGGCCTTTTTGGTCCCAGAACATGTTACTAGGGGTAATAAATTTATTACTAATGGTAATAAATTTATTATTAAGGGTTAATACACTTCCTTTTTTTTTCTTTCATTTGGAGATTCATCTTCTGACAACTGAACGTCAAAGTGGGAATAGACATTTTATTAGGGGTAGTAAAATATCAGTCAACATTTATTACCCCTGATATATATATTGTTTATTAACTTATGTAAATCACTTAAAACCTTCTATATATTAGATTTGTGGAAGTTATGATGATATTTTAGCTTTATAGATCTTTAATAAAAAAATTATTGATCCTGAGTAGAAGTTTATTCTCCTCAGTAAAATATTTTTCAACATTATTACCTCTAAAAAAACTTCCAACAAGGGTGTGGTATGGTTCCGCCAAGGTTCGGTGAAATTCATGTGAATCCGGTGAGACTCCGGTGACCGGACAAATTCTGTCGACCGGCGAGATTCTGGTGGCCGGAATCCGACGGCCAGCCATCGGAGTCCCACTTTCTCTCTCTACATGTTTAAGGGATAAGGGTAAAATGATATTAAAATAATATAGGTTCTTAAGAGTTTTAATAAAAATTTGTTCATTTGGGCACAAAAAGAGTGACCTTATATTTAAATGGGCTATTTAAAAAAAATGTCATTGGAATAAACAATGAAGGGTTAAAATTAATATTAAATGGACATTTTATATAAGTTGTGTCTTTTAAAATATGGTTGCACAGTAAGCAATTCAATTCACCCTCGTAACCTTTGAGCAATAAATTTAGTATAGTTGGCAACACATTATTACAGGCTCAGCACACACACACTTGAACAGTTGAACCTTTCCAGAGACTTTATTTTCTCTCTACAATTTCTTCCATTAGGCCAAAAAGGATCACCATATATTTAAAGTGGTACTAAGAACTTGAGACACTTGTTCTCTTGATATCCAATATGCAGTCTTCATAGAGAATAAGTCTTTTTTCCACCTAATATTAACTTCATACAATCCCCGATGGCTTGTTGTGAGGGTGTTTTTATGCTTGCTGGATTTAGAATAGCAAAACCCTCAATTAAGTGAGACCAGACCCAAAATCGATCGAGGAATGGATCCAGGAACGATTTTGTTGTGATACGCTTGATAAGAATGACAACGACTTGCCTGACAATAACGACAACGCTTTTTCCATCAACAAAAAACAGTGAAGCTTACAGGTGGATATGGCGGGGAGCTAGAAAGTTGTGAGTTTAGTGAGAGAGAGCATGGTTTTAAGTCATGGAGGTTTATGGAGTGGGGTTGGTTGGTAATAAGGGATTGGAATTGTAGAGATAATGCTTGATCTCTATTGCCTGAGGTTTTCTGGGTTGTCGATGGCTCCCTCCCAACATCAATGAGTTGTCCTTTTTATAGCCAAGATGAGGGAGGTGAGTTACTACTAGAAACCAGAGGATTTGATAGAAGCCTCTCAATTTTGGACAAGTGGTTTTCAACTTTTGGAGTGTGGTTTCTCCCATGGAAGCAAGTTGGTGAAGAGGCTATGGATTCTTATCTCAGCCTAGGGGCTGAATGGCGACAATGGCAGATATAGGGCGGTGCCTTACTGCTGTAAAATTGGCAAGATCTAGGGGATTACAAGATACAATGGTGATTTGGGTGTTGAATGGAGACATACCAGATTTATTGGGATTCCAAAAAAATCTGGATCATAGATTCGTAGTAGCAAAAGTTCTCTTCCCACTTGGAAACGATGGTGTATTGAGTTTCTGGACAGAGTTTAAAATTAAATAGGTTTTGAATAAAAATAATAATAGGTTTAATGGGTTAAAGGTTCTGTTGGGCTTGGTTTTAATATCTCTCACTAGTCCATATTAAGACTTTATCCATCATGCATGAACTTTGGTCCCAAGCCCAAAATTATTGATGAACGTCTTCTTAACGATGGGCCTCATGGGATATGTTACCTTCCACACCATATCTCATCTGTAAGCCCCAACGGACCTAGCTTGGCTCTACATTTATTAGTATTGCATGTTACATTTGCATGGTGATTGCTCGAGAACTTAGACTTGTTACTTTTCGAGAAATATCTTTTGGACTATAACAGGCTTGTGTAAAGGCCCAATGAAGTCACGAGCGTGCGTTAACTCCCAAATACGAACTTGTGGATTTTTGGGTATCAACACCTGTTCTAAACCTTGAAGAAAAGTTTGCAACAAATTCAAAGTTGAAGAGAAACGTGTTTAATTTCCTCTAGCTAGTAGTTGTAAATACTTTGAATTCTTGAGGATTTCACTTCATAGTTGCACATATCTTTTGGTTTTGTGTTGGTTATTAATGTACGTAAAATTAAGGAATCAGTTTTCCTAGGGTTTCATTTGGGTTTTCACAAATTTGAATCAATCCGGTATACATAAAATTTTAGAGATTAACGTACTTAAAATAGAGAATATGTTGGAGTTGAAGTATGGGCGATTAGAGAAATATTAACTTTTTGTTTATGTAGAAATTATAATGAAGTTGTTGGAGTTGCTTCGAGTTGTTGTGTCACACCCCGGTTCTTAAGTTATTTTACGGTTATTTACTTTTAGAGAGAAATGAGCCATATATGTGGCTTGGCTTTGTCTTTTTCTTTATCTGGTCTGATTTTGGACTGGGCTTTAGTTAGATTTGATGTGGGTCTGCTATGGAAAAGATCCCTTTTAACGTTTTACAACTCCTCTCTTTCTTTTCAACTCGATGAAAAGCACACCATTGTTACTTATGCCTGATCCGATTGAAAGTATGAGTCGTTGTTAAAAGTTGGAAGGTTATATGTTTTCTAATTTGTCATATCCTCTGTATTTTTTGATGTAGTTTTGAGGTTGTTTTCAATTATTAGATGTAGGTCGATTTAGCTTTGATATGCATTTGTATGTTTTTCGGACTATTCATGGTTGATCTTTTACTCGTCATAATCTTTGATCAATGCAGGTTTTTTTTTACCTTTTCCCTCAAAAAAAAAATACGATCGGAACCCAAAAGAGACTTTTGAACAAGAATTCCTAGCTATAAGACGGCAGAGAAAGAGAGTAATATAACATATTCATTTGACCTAAGGGCTGGAAGAGAATGCCAGATTGTCGGTTGTCATCATTCAAATTTAAATTTGATCTAACTATTTAAACGTTTCTATTAGAGATGTTCTTATGAACGTTCAAGATAGTATATTCCACGAAGTTACACTTGCATATTTAGTATCTGGCCAATAATGTGATATATTTATCATTTACAGTCTCCACGTTCACCTAGCTTCATAACAAACAACAGAGCGTTGACCTTGTTTCAGACATAGAAAGATAAAAACCCATATGCACCTAGGATTCGATATCTATCAATCTTCACGTAACATGACATAACTGAGTCGATTGTAACAAGGTTCATCATCAACTCTATATAACAGCAGATCGATAGAGTTCGAGTAGAAAGCTAGAGTATGCCGGAACAAAGCACGACCTTGGGTTTCATCGGGCGGGGATGTTTACACCGAAGATAATGAAACCTAGCTAGCTCTTCAATATAATTATACTTCTTGCACACATAAGTTAGCCCTCTTAATTTAACTAATAGCTAGCTTCCACTAATCGGCCAAAGGAAAATTAAAAGCTTTGGATTAAATAGAATAAACACAAGTTTTTGTTGCTTAGTTACCTCAAATCACAAGTTCCAGTCAATATGGATGTCAATAAGTTTGATTTCCCAAGTAATTAAGTATTACGAAGTACCTCGTGCACGTAGACGTACCAGTCTGAGTATTAATTTTTGCATGCATGCAAAATCATATATATGAATCCTCCTTAGTTGGTTTTGGGTACTGTCTTCATTGCAGGCGCAAACGATCGATCGTGTATGCTAGCTTGTATAATTGACTCAAATTAACATGCTTTTGAGAGTAGTGTCTCATATATTGGAAATATAAGACATCGATCGCTAACAAAGTATTGCACCACAGCACCAGACAACCTTTACCCAGTTAATAATTTCTTACTCAAATGGCAAATTCTATTTTCTTCAACTGTTGTTGGGACATAGATCAATCTTTACATAAGAAGGGGAAAACTTACGTTACGGTGTACATCACAATAGGGTAAAATGATCATTAGTAAGTCTGTAATTTACGGTTAATTTGGCCGGAACTCTTGATCTCTGATCGTCCGTACAACAACTGTAGTTATTTTCAACATCGTTATCATTGGTAGTATGCTCATATATGATCATCGCATCCTCAATGGAAAATTCTGTATTAAATCACTTGTTTAACTCAACGAGCTGAGTATGTAGTTTTGGAACATGCTGCAAATTAGAGACAGCGACCAATCTGCAAACAAGGTAAATTTTACTGCTGGCAGCAGGGATTAAGATACTGTTAATTAGTGTTTATGTTGGTAAGCTGGGGACACGTGTACAGCTTCTCCATTAAGCTTGGTTCGTACGTGGAAAACTATGTGGCTGAAAGCATTGATGTGTTATATATGAGATCCTCTTCATAATCCAATTGAAGATTTAGAACCATCAAGGACAATGATGCATGCAGTGACAAACTGACAATCGAAATGTTTGTCATATTCCGACTCATTACAGCCAGTGTCCAGCCAAATTTGAGCACCAATGCTGGGTGGCAGTAAAACATCTAATGTTTTTACAGCCTATATTGTAGTAATAATTTCAAGTTCCACCATTCTGCATCATGCTGAATGCTTCGATATATTACTGCTGTACGTATATATGTTGAGATACAGAAAATTACGTCGAGTCGGTAGAATCGAAGAGAACTGTTCTTACAGCATGCAAGATAAAGAGATATCCTCACGAGATTCTGTTCAATTGCCAGTTCAAGCATTACCTCCCCATCTGCAATACCGTTTGCTATATCCATAATGCACATTATTTAACCACACGCTAATTACATATAAAAACATTACATTGTTGTAAAAAATCCATTTTGAATTTTTATAAGGGATAAATTACATCGAATTGAGATCCTACTCACAAATGTTTTGTTTTAAAATAAGTATTGGCAGAGAATCACTCAGTCCAAACAGGTTGGTTCGAAGAATGTAATTCCAATATGAAAATCCAAATAGGTTGCTGTCCCTCGGACCTTTTATTTCAAGAGTTGAAGAATTTACGTGAGAGAGGGATCAACACTCTGTTAACTATCTTACCTAATGTCGGTATCTGCATGAAAATTCACGTATATATAATGCCTCTTCCACAGGTATTGCTTTACATTTCCAACTGTTTTGCTTGATATTATCGTTTGCTTCTTTTATATTCCCCTAATCTCCAATAACACTTCTCTGTTCCGATGGAAATGGAACCAGCCTTTAGTGCTTCACCCAATTTCCAATTACCTCCTGGTTTCAGATTTCATCCATCTGATGAAGAACTCATTGTTCACTATCTACAAAGAAAAGTCACTTCGCGGCCACTTCCAGCACACTTGATCACAGAAATCGATCTCTATAAGTATAATCCATGGGAGCTACCAAGTCAGTTCTGCAGCATTCACTGCTTTCCTTCGTGGTTGCTTATATTCAGATCAAACAATAATATCTGAATGTATTTTCGCTTGTTTCATGACTTGGCTTGTGCAGAGATGGCTTTGTTTGGGGAGAATGAATGGTACTTCTTCAGCCCGAGAGAAAGGAAGTATCCGAATGGGGAGAGACCTAATAGAGCAGCAGCTTCTGGTTATTGGAAGGCTGCTGGAAGTGACAAGCCAATTCTCACCACTTGTGGAATATCGAAGCGCATAGGAGTAAAGAAGGCTTTGGTCTTTTACACTGGTCGAGCTCCAACAGGATCTAAAACTGAATGGATCATGATCGAGTATAGACTTCTCGACAGTTCAATCAAACCCTCGAGATCAAAAGGGTCTATGAAAGTAAGTGTAATTTTGAATGCATTATTGAGATTGCATATATGTGTATCTCCAAAAAATGGAGCAAACTAATCGCTCATGTATGCATGGGTGACTGATAGAAGTGGAAAGGACTCGAGGGTGAGAAGGTTCTCATGTTAGGCTTGCTAACTTTAAGGAAATAGGTTAAAAAAACTAACTTTAGGTTCGGCAATTTGACATCCCTATGAAGATCACAGAAGCAGCATATTCTTTGGGAAGATTTCCTCTTAGAGAAAAAGAATTGAAATCTTCTCTTCAACATTTTCATCTTCTATATATTCCAGACGTCAACAGTCGTCCCTATAGGGCTGTGCTCAAAGGCTGTGCTCAAAGGCCATATAGCTAGCAGTGAGTTATGAAAGCTTGACAAATATTGCATCTACGCATCGATGCATTGAGAGCAAGCTTTTCCTATAACTTATTTGTGTATATATTACTCCTTAAGATTAACGATGTTCAATTTTGTGCAAATCATTGTGTATCTAAAACTATTCAAACAGCTGTAAATGTCTCTATTAGCTAGGATAGTACAGGATATACAATTTTACATCAAATCGTGCTTCCATTTAAGTCTGCTCTATGTTTACATTTTCAATATATTACAGATATTTTGTTGGACAGGAAAAATGTTAATCAATAACTTAAAAAAATTTGCATGGGTAACAAAAGTTGCTTCCTTATCTCACAGTTGGATGATTGGGTACTATGCCGGGTTCAACAGAAAGGAAACACATCAAAGAACAAATGTAACAGTCAAGGCTCTAGCCCTGAATATTGGAGTGGCCTACAGAAAGTTGAGCAGACACAGCATACATATGCCAACCCTAATACTGAGATGATCACTAATTTCCTCTACAAGGACTGTACACTATTAGCTTCCATCCTTGCTGGTCAAGCTCCACCTATTTCAAGTGTGAGCTTCCAACGGACCAACAATGGCTATGAAGCTGGTCCTAACTATAAGGTAAATTCAACGATATCCATTTCTTCTCCGGGACTTATTTCTGAGACGCTAAAAAGGAAAAGTACAGAAGAAATCACAAAGAAAAATTCCTTTCGAATCGACAACAATCTAGCCAGCAAGACCAACAACGAGGATTTTCTTCCCAGAAAGAGAATGGAAGAAAACTATATCAGCAGCTACAATCACAGCCACTCTCAAAATGATATAGTCAAAGCTAATCCAATAGATACCACTGACTATGAAGAACTCAATGAAATGGCCATTCTTGGTAGATACTTTTCAGAAATTTGAGTGTCATCACTAAAAGGAAAGCTGGCGAATTTTCAAGCGGTACAGCATGAAATGTAAAGGTGTATAGTACATGGATCCGCGTCCAAGACTGGACAACGAATATAACCAGAAATAATAACTTATAGTTTGGCAACTCCATATCTATGTGGAGCAGGTTCTCCTGGTTGTGTATATTTGCTGTTGTCTTTACAAGATCTTGAAATAATTAGTCTCTTAGCGCGCCACACATGACAGTTATGCTTCACCATGGATTGAACTAGAAAAAACAACAATGCATAATGATATTTCCTTTCATGAAGTTATCAATTGTTTTTATACGCATATGCAGATAAAATTTAGGTACTATCCTACATTTCGATGGGTAATAATATACCTACTTGTTTTCCTCCAAGCAATCTGTTAAGGTCAAGACTCAAGAAAACAAAATAATTTTACATATTGTGAAAAATTAGGAGAATGGATGCTCTATCAGCTGAAACAAATAACTTTAATTTTACTTTACATATAGAAAAAGGGAAATTCTATGGTGTCAACATGTATATCATTAATTCATACATTTACAAATATGAGAACAACTTTGTTTTTTTATTTTTTTTTCAGGTAAACAACTCAAATATTACAACTTCATGAGTCGAACTCACAACCTCTCACTTATTAAAAGGAGACTATACCGCTATACCAAATGGTGCTAGTCAGAACAACTATCTTTGTTGTCACTGTTATAAAAAGAGTTATTACTTTGTGTAAGAGGTGTTTACTCTGCTGAAGACATTTTTACAAGTTTATGAAAAATTAGTTGTCAGCACCCAATGTGGTAACTTTGTTGGATCGATTATATGTTAAATGTAGAATGAATGTATGTTTGGCTAAAGATATGATGCAATAACATTATTTATGTCCAATTATATGTAATATTTACCACATTAAGCTTAAAGGAGTTAAAGGTATATAAAGTCCTTGTTAGAGTAAAGGAATTTCTCATTTGAGGAATTCAGATCAAGAAGCGTTAAATAATTGTATGTATGGCATACAATATCATATTGTAAAATTATAGATAACTATACAAAAAACTACCATAAAATATCAAATTATATTATAGTTTCTTCAAGATTTAGTATTCAGGGGCCATATAAACTAAAAATGTTAAAAAGATATACATAGAGCGAGGATCCTTAAAATGGAAGAATATTGTACCAAACCAGATATGGTCCAAGAAGCTGCTGAAGCATTTTATAAGTAACTTCATCTCAGTATACTGCAAAAACGAATGAAACAATAAAGAATTTCATTTACTGAACATTAGTGGAGAAAATTTCTGTAATAAGCGATAGACTAATAGATAGGCATTTTGGTTTGTAAGACATGTCCACCAAAACATCTACTAATAGATATCATTTGTTAAATACAAATAATCTATGCAAAGAAAGAAATTTGCCATGACTTTATTAAGACCTTCATGTTTTACGAGCTATGTCCCAGAAAACAAGACTCTCAAGATACTTACTTGTATAGATATAAGGCAATCCCCAGAATTATACACAGCAAAGTAATATCAATGCAGAAATTTCGGCTCGATCTCATCTGCAGGTAAATCAATGTTCTTAATATTGGAGCTACAGCAGCTAGCTAGCTTCGAAAGAAGTAGTGTGAAACTATAATTGATCAGTAAGATAAGCTTATGGCTACCTTGTAAAGATTTTCCTTAAGCCTCACATTATTATTTTTAATGTCAGATGTCACCTTATCCACCTGTAAAAGCACCAAACCATCACTAAGAATGAACTTATACGTGTGCAACATTACTCGTCTCATGGTGTGATTTAAAAGAAATTTTTTTGACTAACAGAAGAAAGGTTCACCTTCGTATCTATCTCATCAATTAACGGGACCTGTCGATCCATTTCCTGAACATAGTGAAACAATGATCAATCTCTCATTCTTCTAATAGCAAAAGGAAACAGAGTTATGTGGATCTCTACCAACCTCATTCATATCTTGTGCCAATTCTTTCAGCGTACCCAATCCTTCTGATATGATATCTAGACCTTGATCCTGCACGAAAGAACAATTAAATCAAATTGAAGTTTCATGACACAAGACTAGGAGCAATTGCCTCTTTTGATTATAGAGAACGCATAAAAGTGACTAAATTAATTAGGAGCTGTATATGCCTGTCTCTTCTTCCGCATTTCATACTCTTGCCGAAATTGATTCGACTCTTCAGTTTGCTGAAAAAACTCATTCTTAAATTTTCCATCTGAATAGTAAAGAAATAGGCGAGCGTTAAAAATAGATCAAAATGTGAATATCCAATAAAGTAAACCCTAACAAATTAAGCATTATATACATTGATTACCTGATGAGTCAAACTTTATATTTTTATGAGATGTTGAAGATGCCCAAACTCCAGCTTTAGTGGCAGGAGGTTCTGTCCCATCTGGTATTTCTTGAATCCTCTCAGGCAATGTAAAAACCAGATCAATGCGTGTTTCTAGATCTTCTTTGGACAGCCCTTTTACCTGTTGTCGAAGCACATTATAAGTATAGTTACAATTTTGGAGTTTGGCAAATTCGGACTGGATACCTTAAAAAGATGCTATAACAAATCCAGATTCAAAAGATAAACGCCTTGGTATGAAACTGCTTCACAATCTTTTCCATGCCATTTGATGTGTTTATTATCTTGTGATCATTATGTATGACCAATTAATTATACATCTTATGTGCAAGTTTATGTGATGGCATGGACAAGATTTCTTATTGTTGGTTGCAAGATTTCTTATTCTATGCTTGGCACACTGTTATGCAATATCAAGTATCACCCCGGCCTACTCCAAGTCATGGATGCTCTTGTGTTGCAAGGCTGTTGCTTCAAAAAATTTCTATCCGAAAATAGGAAATGGTTCATACAGAGAGTGCAGTCACAGTTATTGTAAAGAACAAGATCATCAAATACGTAGCCGTTGGTTTGACCACATTGGTTAGGTTTGCAGTGTTGTATTTTGGAAGTAAAATCACATTATGGACACTGGCACATCATAAGGTGGCAGGAGACCGTATAGATTTCAAGCATGTCAACTTTCTGGTTTAGGTCCTTCTAGATTCTTCCGTAGTATACTATATTTTTCTCTGGTCATGATTGTTTTGATTCATTACAGCAAGCACTCTTCTTTTGCTAATTTTTTCTTCTTCTTAGTTCACTGAATAACACTCACACTCGATCCAAAAAGCAATGGAGAAACAATGGCTATCAGAGAGAAACCAGCTAAATTCCTAGAAAATAAGAATAACATTGTTTATTTTGGACTCAATCACAACAAAATATATCCAAATACAATAACATTCATTTATATTAGTATGCGCATTTTGTTTCTCATAATGCCTGAACAACGACCCTAAATTGAAAGTCATAAAGCTATCTAGCCAAATCACATATAATTGATATAAACATTGATAAACAATGAACATAGAAATGGAAAAGATAAAAATTCTGAATCCCAAACCATTTTCGCTCACCTTCTTTTGAGCCAATTTACGAAGCTTAGGAAGTTCTTCCATCAATCGAGCCTTAGATCGACGAATCTCCACATTAGTGGCCACCGCAACCGCCCTATTACTTTCCATCGCAGACTTCTCCGCTTTCTGCATAATCCCAAGAACTCAAACATCACATTTCCATTTTCCCCAACACATTCCTAAACACAGAAAATTTCTCTCTTAGAAAACATTTCAATACAATAGAGATGGAGACGAACCAGGTGAAGGTCTTGGATTTCGTCTTCGACATGGGCGTAGTGGCGAGCGAAGACATCGTCGCCGAAGGCATTGAGCTCGCGCTGCTTCTCGATGTCATACTTGTCGTACTTCCTACAAATTGTTTCGACTCGGGAGAGGATGTCGATGACGCTCATTTTTCCTCGCCAAAAGAGAAAACTGATGTCGGAGGAGGAGGCTTTTGCTTTCTCTCTACTTTTCCGGTCATTCTGTTCCCTTAAGTTTCGGAGGCCGTGTAACGAAGTGGTGGCGAATTGGATGGTAGAGGCAAAGACTGAGTTTATTAATTCTTGTCGAAAAAAAAAGACCGAGTTTATGAGCCAGGAAAATGAGGACAATTGTTTGCATGCATGATACGGTAAAACAAGGCTATTAACCACGTGGCAGCTAAGACCATGCCAGGACAACTGCTCGTTTTGCTTCAACATTCCATGTAAGTAGGTGGAACTGGAACACGAGCTCTACGTACAACTGGTGATGACTTAGAGAGAGTTAGCTAGATTTATGCAGAAAACAAACGGGAACCACTCTATTTCGTTAGATTGAATCTCCAGTTTGTTTCTTGTTTATTAATGAATGAAGATTCCAATCAGAAAGCTGTTTTCAAGTAGCTAGGGTTAAGTGTTTCAGATCGATCTTCATGTTATTTCCATTTTTCATCCATGTTAGCATATATGTACACAGTTTTTTTGCTTCCCGTTAAAGCTATTGAGAGCACGCAAAATCGATAACTCTAAATTATAGTCAAGATCATGTTTATAATTTAGAGTAAATCTTGACTCTAATTTTCAAGAACCAGTATATAACAAAAGGGTAAAAGTTATAAATGGTCCTCATGGTTTGAGGTCATGGTTACGTTCGTCACCGTAGTTTAAAAATGATTAATTTTGGTTCTCGTGTTTTATATATCGACTAATCATAGTCCAATTATAACATTTTGTCTAACACCGTGTCTCAGATCGATCTCCATGTTATTTCCATTTTTCATCCATGTTAGGATATATGTACACAGTTTTCTTGCTTCCCGTTAAAGCTATTGAGATCACGTGAAATGAATGACTCTAAATTATAGTCAAGATCAGGTCTATAATTTAGAGTAAATCTTGACTCTAATTTTCAAGAACCAATATATAACAAAATGGTAAAAGTTATAAATGGTCCTCGTGATTTGGGGGAAACATTTTTTCTAACACCGTTAGTGAGGCACGCATGTGCGCGTCACATGTTGAGGCAATTTCTCCAAAAAATAATGAATAAAAATAACCATAAATTATAACACCCACAATTAGAATGAAGTTAATCAGCGGCATAATTTATCCCAGATATTTAAATTGAACTCAACCCTTGGTGCGATTATGATGTAAAATTTAAAACCATTTTTCATCTATCAAAGTGCAAAAATGGCATTAGATTTAAAATTTTATATGACCTGGTTTGATTCTAGTATTCGATATTCTTATTCTCCATCAATTTCAAACAGAATCTTGACAATTTGTAAAAGGATCAAAACTATTATGGGGAAGTGAAAGGAAGTGAGAATTAGGAAGATTAATTTGATCATCAAAACAAAGAAACAAGGATAAGATGAAAAAAGAAATTCTTTTAATATGTCATGACAATTATGCTTAGGTTCTGGGAGTTTTTCCTTATTCTTACTAATTTGTTTTTACATTTTCCTTAAGTACTATTTAACTTTTATTTTTTCTGTTTGATAAAGAATGTATAGATGATGTCGGCGTGAGAATTTTACTAACTGATGTTAGATAAAATGTTATCATTAGACTACGTGAGTAAAAAAAAAACAACATCGATGTCAGAAAGATGTTGATCGTCTCCGAGAGAGTTTCAGGAAGTGTCTCGAGTCTTGGGTAGCCAGGAAGTCGCCAGCGGCATCGCAAATCATGGCGGAGAAGAAAACCCAGAAAAGGGGTTTTGTTATAATCAAATCAAAACTGGAAATCGAGGGTAGAGAAGGATGAGAGAAGCATGAAAACCAGTAAACCACATGCAAGTTATGGGTTGGCCAGAGATCGGAGAGACGTGAGGTCACTTTTGCCGAAAAATACAGAAAGATTCGTCGGGCTCTTCCCCTCGATTCTCTTCCTATGGTCGATGAACGTGGGTTTCGAGGGTATAGGAGGACATAAACAACGGCGAGAGACTTCAGATAGCGGTGGTCCGACGTCCTGGCTCAGCCGGACGACGGCGGCTGGGTTCTGAGTTCTCTCTACCCTCTCCCTCTCCTCGCTTCGGCGTTGTTTCTGGGTGCTAGGACCATGCTTCATCAATTTTCACCACTCCCATATTACCCAGTTTAACCAATGAACTCTTGTTCCAATTTTTTTTTTTTTTAACAGAAAAAGTCCACTAACGATAGCTTTTGGGCTCGAGTGAAACGAGAGGTTATACTACGTCAGTATGGTAGTGAACTGAAGAATTTTCAGACTATGATCGGTCCATATATAAAACGAGAACCAAAATTAATTATTTTTAAATTACAATAGTAAATATAACAATGACTTCAAACCACGAGGACCATTCAAAATTTTTACCCATAACAAAATGCATATTTTTTATATTGCACGACTATATATTGCTAAATAACTAGGCATTGACATTGTTTACTTATCAAATAGAATCAAAATAAGAAAGCAACTAAATTAGTATAGGTATCATGATAAACAGTACTTTCAGGGATAGTTATTAGAAAGTTGAGCTTAATAATTTAATATAGGAAAATGTTTCTAGGCTTTAATCTTAGGTGGCATGCCAAGTCACTCATCTACATCATCAAATAAAAAAATTATGCTATGTCATTTTTAGGTAAAAATACAATCTTATATTTTCATATCTAATGGCTCTAAATTATTTTGTTTTTATTCTAGAAAAAAGATGTTTTTGAACCTATTTTTTTCATTACTCGTGTTTAAATTTAAAATGTGATATATATATATATATATAATGTGATATATATATGTATATATATGTATATATATGATTTTTCTCACCTGCGGACGTCCGCACCAATGGTTTTGGTGCGGATTTTTATTTTTGCACCACTTTTCGATCAAATTTCCTCATATCCACCGTCTAGTATTTAGATAATATTGTGTAGATCATCTCTGTAAAATTTCAGCCAATTTGGTAATCGTTAAGGCCCTCAAACTCAAAAAACCAATGGACGGACTGAATTATGTCAAACATGAACCGTTCATGTTTGTAACAGAAAGACGTCATTTTGAGGGCCTTAACGATTACCAAATTGACTGAAATTTTGCAGAGATGATCTACACAATATTATCTAGATACTAGATGGTGGAGATGAGGAAATTCGATCGAAAAGTGGTGCAAAAATGAAAATCCGCACAAAAACCATTGGTGCGGACGTCCGCAGCTGAGAAGGGTTATATATATATATATACATACATACATACATAATTTTATATATAATTACACTCAGTTCTAAAATATGAACTCATTTGAATATATATATATATATATATATACACACACACATACATACATACTGTTTCAGTGTGATTGCTGAGGGGGTGAATCACATGGAACGCGGGAACGCCATCTTCAAGACCTATAACCTGTCAATCATGAATAAATGACGTCAGAGGGAAAACCGGGTTTGCCGGCCTTCAACCCTCAGATGCCTAAGTCAACCATATGTGAGTAGAAATGATGTGTGAATAGGGTGGAGATGGAGTGTCCCCAAATGAGGGGTGGAGAATGGTATTTATAGAGATATGGTGGATGCACCTTAAAAATACCATTTTTTCCCTTATTAGAGAGTGTATTACCATTATGCCCTCAAGAGATAGTGTAAGTTTCT
This sequence comes from Fragaria x ananassa, assembly GCA_034370585.1. Classification (NCBI taxonomy): domain Eukaryota; kingdom Viridiplantae; phylum Streptophyta; class Magnoliopsida; order Rosales; family Rosaceae; genus Fragaria; species Fragaria x ananassa. The sequence goes on from CP139766.1 coordinate 23,160,829, forward strand.
TGGGCTTAGTTAAGGCCCAAACCCATTTTATGCGGCAATACATGTCTTCTTAGGCGAGTATAACCGATGTTCTACGATGTACTAACAAGTTCCCAAATCCGCGGTCAAGAGACTCTCTTGGGTGGGGACTTTATCTGATAAGATATCAGGAGTACGAGTCTTACTAGTGTCGACATAACCAGTCCCCAGTCCCCAAAGTCCCCATGCAAGGGAGGGGATGAACCGGCTTCCTCTAAGTGGGGTATGTCGTGCGTTGCTATATATGACTGAGACACTGGGGTCGTTGCTCCCATGTAGTGTCTGGAGATTGTGACTGAGACACTGGGGTCGTTGCTCCCATGTAGTGTCTGGAGATTGCAGGGCGATCGGGGGTCGAAGTTGAGGTACCGCTGGTGAGTATCTCGTGTGGGCAACATGTACTGGCATGTTTGTATACCTTAGGCGTTTTAGTAGCCTTTGATTTGTACCAGCTATATGCTCTAGCTAGCTGAGCTATTCCAGCATGCGTTCCAAGGGGAGATTGTGGTGACATATTTTGTGGTTGCCTCTAGGTGAGTACTAGAGTGCCTACGTGCCCGTTTATGGGATCAAACCAAACGTAGTTCACCATTTCGCCATCGAGGTAAGTGTGCCATCAAGGTGTGGCGAGGAGTGCTGATGAAGCATGATGATGGGTGCCGCTAGGGCATAATGATGTTGCCGATAGGGCATGTGTATGGCTGTCAAAAGATGACTATCGATGTGTCGTAGCGTGGCAAGGATATCGAGAGCACGCTAGGGAGCGTAGCCAAGATGCTGATGGGGCATGGTGGGTGGTGCCAAAGTGTACCGAGAACACGTCATGAGGTGCGGTAAATGCCGACATATAAGGCTGTTGCCCAAGTCCCCCAGTGCCGGGAGAGACCATGGTGGCGAGGCGTGACAGTTCGGGCTAGTGGCGTAACGGTCTGCGCTGGTGGCGTGACGGTTCGAGCTAATGGCGTAACTGTTCGCGCTAGAGGGCGGAATGGTTCACGCTGGTGGTGTGACGGTCCACACTGTTGGCGTGATGGTTCACGCTAATGGCGTAACCGTTCGCGTTAGCGGGCGGAACGCTCCGCTCTGGTGGCGTGACGGTCTGCACTGGTGGCGTGACGGTCCGCGCTGGTGGCATAACTGTTCGCGCTAGTGGGTGGAATGGTTCGCGCTGATGGCCTAACCGTGGTGTGTGTAGTCGGAGATTGCACCTTTAGGTGCTGGCTACTTACACGTGTGTAGCCTGAAATTGCACTGTTGCGTGATGGCTGTTTATACATGCTGTGTAGCCATCTATGGCGTAGTCGAGAGGTCGGCATGACTGTGTGCCATGTGAAATGAAGTGTCAATGATGTTTCACTTATGTTTTGTTGGCGTAAGTTGCTTGGAGATTGCATGTTTATATGCTGGCTGTGTACACTCGTGGTGTGTGTAGCCTGAGACTGCACTGTTGGGTGCTGGCTGTTTACACATGTTGTGTGTGTAGCCTGAGATTGTAACATGAGTATGTAGCATGTAGCGCGTATAAAAAGAGTGTTTTAGGTAACTCTCTATGCCATGTAATAAGCATGCTCGAGGATATGATGATGTATGAGGCATGTTATTTGTATGATAATAACTCAATTAAATAATGTAAAGTATGACTTATCTGGAGCCGTGTAGAGCCGTGTAGAGCCGCTATAGATATTGTAGAAAAATTGGAGTTGTCGATATAAGTCTCGATGTCGACAAAAGAGCTTGGTATTAGAATCCCAATGGAGCAGTCATGATGACAAAGAAGATAATATTGGAGTGCATCATTAAAGATAATATTGCTTGACCAAGAAGTAATGTATGTGTACTGACGTAGGGAAAAGAAGCCGTGATGGCCCAAGTATGATAGTTTGTAGCCTGTGCCTGTCAGATTTGACAAGCAGATAGGTAGACGAGGTGTGGCCATTGATAAGGGCATGACTCATGAGAGTTTATTGTCATGGTGCCCGCTGATAAATCACAGAGAAGTATGTAGCATTGTAGGTGAAGTGTTGTTGACAACTCGTTGTTGGAGCTTGGCTTGATATGTTGTGCCAAGGGGGGCATGGCAATTGAGGTCTTCAGACGTTATTAAGTAATTGAACAATTTTGTTGTGTGACTAGGTGTGTAGAACCCATGCTATGGAACAGACTTGGTTGAGATGAACCAAGTAATAGATATAGTTCTCATAACTCCATAGCTATAGATGTTTCATATATGTGATGCTGCATGTACCACAAGATATGTGGTTGTCCATTAGCTTTCAGAGCCAAAACGAAAGTATCAGTGTAAGGTGTGCTTATGAGCTAGTATAAGCATTGTTGCTCCCATATATTTCATTATGCATAATCCATCCGCAGGTTTGCTAGAGAACTCTGGAAGAGCAGAGGTAATTGGCGAGGGCACACTAGATGCTCTGAGGGGTTAATAATTGTTTCTGGGTTAAAGGGTGGGTGCCGAGAGCAAGTTGCTGGGTCCCGAGACCATCTTTTTTTTTTGTGTGGCGGGAACCAGGGAAGGGTGGGGGCTGTACGGTTGGTGCCGGGAGGAAGAGAAGTTTGGCCTCTGGAGAGAGGTAGTGAGACCCGGGAGGGGATCCCCGGGAAAGAGGTGTCAAGAGACCAGGGTGTCCGCGGGAGAAATTAGGGAGTTTAGGGTAGTCAATTCGCCAGGGGAACTGGCGAGACCAGGGGAGTCCGCGGGGGGAATTGGCGAGACCAGGGGAGTCCGCAGGGACTGGCGAGACCAGGGGAGTCCGCGGGGAGCTGGCGAGACCAGGGTAGTCCGCGGGGACTGGCGAGACCAGGGGAGTCCACGGGGAGCTGGCGAGACCAGGGGAGTCCGCAGGGAGCTGGCGAGACCAGGGGAGTCCGCGGGGACTGGCGAGACCAGGGGAGTCCGCAGGGAGCTGGCGAGACCAAGGGAGTCTGCGGGGACTGGCGAGACCAGGGGAGTCCGTGGGGAGCTGACGAGACCAGGGGAGTCCGTGGGGAGCTGACGAGACAAGGGGAGTCCGCGGGGAGCTGGCGCGACTAGGGGAGTCCGCTGGGAGCTGGCGAGACCAGGGGAGTCCGCGGGGAGCTGGCGAGACCAGGGGAGTCCGCGGGGACTGGCGAGACCAGGGGAGTCCGCAGGGACTGGCGAGACCAGGGGAGTGTCCGGGGACTGGCAAGACCAGAGGAGTGTGCGGGGAGCTGGCGAGACCAGGGGAGTCTCCGGGGAGCTTGGGAGAGAGACACCGAGACATGGGCGAGCATCTCCGGAAGAGGGGTGTCAAGTGGGTGCCAAAGGCGAAGGCAAGTCCCAGTGGTAGGGGCCTGGGAGGAGGGTGCCGAGATTGGGGTCGCGAGACCGAGAGCATATCCCTGCCGGGACCTTGTGTCGCCGCCGTGACTGGCGTGGCTAGTCTCGCTACTGGGATGGGTGTCCATTTTTGTATCCTACTGCTGGGAGAGAAGAGTCCCAAGAGGTCGAGATGGAGAGTTGTGTAATCTGGATGCGATTGAGACCCGGGGAGGGGGCGCCGGGAGCTCGGGAGGTCGTGGAGGGGGTGCTCGGGAGGCCGGGGAGGGCTCATGGGTCAGAGCAGTTCTGGGTGTCCCTGTGTGGGTGTCCAGATCAGTTCTTGGAGGGGGTGCTGCTCACCGTCGTGTGGGCCTAGGCCGGAGGTCGGGAGGGGGGGCACCAGATTCATTAGAAGATGGTGAGTATGTTAGCTGGGAAGGTGAGCTACCTTTCCGGTGGCTGAAACCAACCATGGAGTAGAAAGGAAATCCAGATCTACTTCCTCTCTCGTATTTCCCACACTAAGAAACCCCGAAGCTTGAAAAGCTGGTTTTCCTAGAGAAAGTGGAATTCCGGCCTAATGAGGAATATGCTCATGGTGAGCTATGCGGAGGTTCGAGCCCTCCTTCTAGCGCCAATTGTTTCAGTGTGATTGCTGAGGGGGTGAATCACACAGAATGCGGGAACGCTATCTTTAAGACCCATAACCTGTCAATCATGAATAAAGGGCGTCAGAGGGAAAACCGGGTTTGCCGGCCTTCGACCCTCCGATGCCTAAGTCAGCCATATGTGAGTAGAAATGAGGTGTGAATAGGGTGGAGATGGAGTGTCCCCAAATGAGGGGTGGAGAGTGACATGGTATTTATAGAGATAGGGTGGATGCACCCTAAAAATACAATTTTGCCCGTATTAGAGAGTGTATTATCATTATGCCCTCAAGGGATAGTGTAGGTTTTTTGGGCTTAGTTAAGGCCCAAGCCCATTTTATTCGGAAATACATGTCTTCTTAGGCGAGTATGACCGATGTTCTACGATGTACTAACACATACATACATAATTTTTCCAAGGAGAAAATTATACATATATTTTTTTTTTAAAACTTTTTTTTATTAATAACTCACACATGCACCTTACATATGTCGTGAGGTTTGAACCCATGACCTCAAATGTGTCAGTTAAACACCTTAACCAACCAAGCCACAACTCACTGACATATATATATATATATGTATCTATATATTTGTTTATATATAGTTCACCCAATATAAATTCGATAGAGATTGTTTTTTTATTTCATTTTTAAAGTTCGATGGAGAATATATATATATATATAAACAAATATTGGGTTTATATATATATATATACATATATATATATATATATATATAGGATTTTTCTCAGCTGTATACGTCCGCACCAATGGTTTTGGTGCAGATTTTCATTTTTGCACCACTTTTCAATCGAATTTCCTCATCTCCACCGCCTAGTATCTAGATAATATTGCGTAGATCATCTCTGCAAAATTTTAGCCAATTTGGTAATCGTTAAGGCCCTCAAACTCGAAAAACCAATGGACGGACTGAATTCTGTCAAACATGAACCGTTCATGTTTGTAACAGAAAGACGTCATTTTGAGGGCCGTAACGATTACTAAATTGGCTGAAATTTTCCAGATATGATCTACACAATATTATCGAGATACTAGACGGTGGAGATTAGGAAATTCGATCGAAATGTGGTGCAAAAATAAAAATCCGCACCAAAACCATTAGTGCGGACGTCCGCAACTGAGAAGGGCTGTATATATATATATGTATATATATATATAAAGTAAAAAGAAAAAATAATGGTGAATTAAGAAGTCTAAAACTATTTGATTCACAAAGATAATTTTTTTTTATTAATATCGTAATTGTGACCCTAAATCTAATGAATTATTATAATATTTGACTCCATAAAGAGATGCATTTAATTTAGTTCATGTAAGGTAACTAAATCAACTCGATTAAAAAAGTTAACTAAATGATCTTGATGAAAACAAAAAACAGTATTTGGTATAATTATTAATTAGATCGTAATTAATAAATTATATTTGATGTAATTATTAATTAGATCGTTATTAATAAACTATATTTGGTATAGACTACCTATTTGGCATGCCCTTATTAAGACGATATGCAATAATACAAACATTTATATTAGTATACGTACTGCCATCAATAAATTAATCCTCCTTATAATAAGGTAATCAGAAAAATCAAAACATAAATTAAATTCATAAATTGGAAAGAAAATTTAACATTCATATTCGGTAGCTCATGAAATATTGTGATTCAAGAGGTAGGAAGTTCCCTACTAATCAATTGACTTTTTATGAAGGTTTAAAATTTTCATTTATGATATTGATTTAAAAATGTTGATTTAGGTAACTTGATCACCAAACTCTAAATTATTTTCCTTGTTCGTTCAAATTATAATAAGTTTACGTCAGGCATAAGATTTTTTTGGTTAAGAGATGAACTTCATTGAACAGGTATGAGATATAGTGATTGAATATGTATGTTAAGTGTGAAGTGATACTTCATTTAAGGAATGTCTAAAATAGAAGTCATCATCCACATTAACATAAACTAATATACTGTTCTACATGATTAAATACGTACTAGGTATCCAATAATGATTTCAATAACATTGAAAAAGAAGGTAGCCATCTTTGATATAGCGATTTGAAGTCAGGAATATATCTTATAGTAACAAACAAGTACTAAATAGTCAATAATGAACTAATAATGGTCCCTTTGAACTTTTCCAATAGAATATTCACATTAAAATAAAAGTCATTGTTCACATTGAAATTCAAAGTCATAAACATGTCACATAGTAACAAATAAGTTACAAGTACCGATAATAACCTAGTAATGTTCACTTGGAACATTCCCCAAATGACATGTTCACATTGAAATAGAAGATATTATTTACATTAAAATTTGAAGTCGCCGTTCACATTGAAATTTAAAATCCTAAACATGTCTTATAGTAACAAATAAGTTATAAGTAATGGATAATAAGCTAGTAATATTCACTTGGAACATTTCCCTAATGACATTTTCACATTGAAATAGAAGTCATTATACACATTGAAGTTCACATTCAAATAGAAGTCATTATTCACATTGAGATTTAAAGTGATAAACATAAGTTATAAGCAATCAATGATGAGCTAGTACGTAATGATCACTAAACAAATAAGTACTAAATCAGTGACAGTGAGCTAGTAAAGTTCATTATAAACCTTTCTTTAGTTGAATATTCACACTAAAATAAAAGAAATAAGTACTAAGTAACTAACTATGTGCTACCTGCAAATTCACTGAGGACGTTTCCTAGCTTAATGTCGTATTCACACTCAAATGGAATAAATAAGTTCGGGGTTTAGGGATAAGAGTTCAGAGTTTAGGGTTTAGGGATAAGAGTTTAGAGTCTAGTGTTTAAAGATTAAATATATTAAGTAGTTAATAATGAGCCAAGTACAAGTTCATCAAGATCATGTAGTTAACTTTTTTAATCGAGTTGATTTAGTTACCTTACATGAACTAAATTAAATGATTTTCTTTAAACAACTATATCAAAGGTTGTAAAAACCTAGGAAAAGAACGCGCCTTATGCGTGGTAGTATAGGAACCCTAGCTAGGTTTCGCACAGGCGGCGGCGGCGCTCCAGAGCTACGTGGCTGTGTTTTCTCTTCAAGGGGGACGTATCGGCTTTGAAGGAAGAGGGTGGATTAGATTTGCTGTTTTCGGGTTCGAACGTCTGCGCGACGCGAAGGCAAGAGCGACTGTTTTGTGGTCGAGGTTCATTGAACGAAGGCGGGTGTCGACTGCGCTATGGTTGGAAGAGTAGATCGGATTTTTGGATCCTTTTTGGCGGCGAGTGTTTCAATCGGCTAGTATTGAAGGTTTAACCTCAGAGCTTCTTCAGAGGTGGCGCGTCCAGAGACAGAGGACTGTCTCCTAAGGCTCTCCTCATGTCGTTCCCAAGGCATCTCGGTCCTGATGCCGGAGAATCGAGGTCGTCCTCCAGACGAGACGCGAGGGTGGTGGTCCAGGGTTGAAGAGCCACCGGATTGAGTCGGTGGTGGTTGGCTCCTCCAGCAAGCACGACACCGGTCTGAGCCACATGAGAGAGGGAGGAAGGAAGTTGGGTCGGGCCTTTGTCCTCTAGGTTGTAATTTTTGCAATCTTGTGGGCTGGGCTTCAGCCTCTTTTTTCTTTCTTTCTCTTCAATGTGGGTTGGGCCTGCTTTGGGCTTTTTGAAGGAGTATTAGATCCCTACATTATCTTATCGAAGAGTCTACTCCCCTTTTTGATGGAAAGGTACACCGGAAGGGTTTTAGGCCTCGATTCATTGAGCTGGGGTACTTCGTTTGGTGATGTAGGTTATTGCTTTTAGGCCATAATAAAGTCCTCTTGTGGACATTGTTTTTGAGTTAGTATGCTTTTAGTTATAGTGGTTGGAGTTTTGGGCTATAGGCTTTTAGTATCGAGTCGTAAGCTTTGCATTTTTTGTTTTCGAATTGAGTCCAAAACTGTGAGCAATGATTTGTAAAAGAAAACTAGTTCGCTTTCAGCTTGACCTCGAAAGGTTTTTATTAATGGATGAGTTTATCGCCCACAGGAGTCACATCCCTTTCTCTCAAAAAAAAAAATTAAATGCATTTTTTTATGGAGTCAAATATTATAATAATTCATTAGATTTAGGGTCACAATTACGATATTAATAAAAAAATTATCTTTGTGAATCAAATAGTTTTAAACTTCTTAATTCACCATTATTTTTTTCTTTTTACTTTATATATATATATATGTAGATATATATATGTTCTCCATCGAACTTTAAAAATGAAATAAAAAAGGAAAAGAAAATCTCTATCGAATTTATATTGAGTGAACTATATATAAACAAATATATATATATATACATATATATATATACATATATATATATGTATAATTTTCTCCTTGGAAAAATTATGTATGTGTGTGTGTATATATATATATATGTCACATTTAAATTTAAGCACGAGTAATGAAAAAAATTGCTTTAAAAACATCTTTTTATAGAATAAAAACAAAATAATCTAGAGCTATTGGATATGAAATGATAAGATTGTATTTTTATCTAAAAATTGACATGGCATGATTTTTTTATTTAATGACGTGGATAGATGACTTGACATGCTACCTAAGATTAAAACCATAAATCTTAGGCCTTGATAAGACCCTCTAGCACTACTTTTTAATATAATATTACTTTAGTACTTTTAGAAACAGATCGGCATTTTCTCCCTTTGAAAACAATGCAACACACACATGCGGAACCTATACACAATTTTGTGTTTTGGACTACTCAATTATATAAGATGGAACTCTCGGAGTCCATGTTGTAGGATGGTTATTTTACATGTACTTGGATTTTCATCCATGCATTGCCAATCATAAGCGATCCTAAAAATCACTCATTCCATTCTACATGGAAATCATTTCATTTCCCATGAGCATCTGATACATTTGTCATCACAAGAATTTTGAGCTTTCATTTGTAAACCTAAGGTATGCAAAGAGATACTGAATATCGAGCTATGGGAAATGGACTCGTATGCTAAAACAACTGAAGGTAAAAGCAAAAATAAGGAACAAAATGCGAAAGCGGCGGACTAATATAGCTAGGCCAACTCTCCCTTCCATGGAGAGAGCTTGTATGAAAGGGATTACTAGTTCTTACAACAGAGTCAGTCTTGCAACTGAAGTTAATTACAGAACTCTCAAAGATCAAGAATATGGGTAAAAGTAGGGTGTGTTAATGCATTTGATACATCAAATTTGTCCTCAAGTTATAATATTAGTTCTTAAAGTAATAATATTAGTCCTCAAAGTTGTAATATGAGTCTTTAAAGTTTAAAGTTATAAAAAAAAATTAGTTACATTAATTCTCATTTGTCCTTAAAGTGGTAATTGAGCTCTCAAAGTTGTAATAACTTTTTTTAATCACTTTGAGGACTCAATTACCACTTTAAGCACACATTTTACCACTTTAAGGCCACATGTTGACTAATGTTGTAACTATAAAATTTTACAACTTTAAGGACTCATATTACAACTTTGAGGACTAATATTAGTAGTTTAAGAACTCAATTTACAAAACCGATGTATTAAGACATTATAAAATTTTTCCGAAAATATGCATCAAGTTCCAGACCCAAATAGAAAAAAAAACAAATGCATCAAGTTAAAAAGTCACCTGATTGTTTTTTTTCTCTTGGAAAGGGACTAAAGAGTACATAAATCATAAATGTAATATATAGTTTAGGGTCAAATTCATGAGATCTATCATTGAGATGTGAACCAGATGACATTTTTTTTTTGTCTTATTAGAGTCCATGGCCGCCCTTGAGTATTAAAAATTTATAATAATTATTAGTTAAGAGAAAGGAAGTTAAAATAGTGGGACTGAGCCAGAGGAAAAAGAGAGTTTAATCAACGGGCCAGAATGATGATTTTAAGCTTTTTGTGTGTGTTGCTGCTCTTAGCTCTGATCAAAGCATTTCACCAACTATGGTGGACGCCGACTCGAATTCAGAATCTGATGCGTCTACAGGGAATCAAAGGTCCTTCTTACAGACTTCACTATGGCAACACCAAAGAAATCAGCAAAATGCAAAATGAAGCGCTGAGCAGGCCCATAGATGTATCAGATGATATATATTCTCATGTTCAACCTCATATTCATGCATGGACCAAGACTTATGGTATTATAACATATCAAAATCTTAACTCAAGTATGGTTTAATTAAACCAAAGATTAAATTTGGTCATTGGTGCTACACAGGGAGGAATTTTCTTCAATGGATTGGTGTTCAGCCTGTTCTGGTCGTTACAGAACCCGAGTTGTGCAAAGAGATCCTCAACAACAAAGATGGTGTTTATACGAAGCAGAAGCCAAGAAAGATTGTGAAGAAGCTATTAGGAGATAGCATTTCCATGACAGATGGTGAAAAATGGGTTCAGTTGAGAAAAGTGTCTAATTATGCCTTCCATGGAGACAGCTTAAAAGTAAGTACTAACCGCATCCAGTTTAGTAATTCTTTTTTCTGACAGAATCAGCATTTTTTTTGGGGTGAAAATTACAGAATTTGCATAATTAAACTTGCTAATAATTGCATGATTTGGTACTGTTCTACTAGAATATGTTTAAAGAAATGAAAGCTAGTGCTGAAACGATGGTAGAAAGTTGGAAGTTTCATGAAGGAAAAGAGATTGATGTGTTTGAAGAATTTAGTTTGTACACATCGGAAGTGATCTCAAGGACAGCATTTGGTAGCAGCTACTTAGAAGGCAAAACCATTTTTGACAAGTTGTCAAAGTTATACAGCATCATATTCAGAAATCGTTACATAGTCTGGATTCCTGGCATAAGGTGGTTCGCTAGCTCTATGAATTTTAACCAAGAACAGATCTTTGTGTTTAGTTATTCAATCTACATTGATACTTGATTACAGTTTTATGTCTGGGGTCATGAGTCATGAGCAATCTTATGTATAGTTTCTGGCTCAAAAATTGCAGCAAAGTTTTTAGGAACAGTGATGACATTGAATCAGACGAGCTTGAGAAAGGAATACGCGACTCCATATTGGAGATTGTTAAGAAAAGAGAAATGGAGGCAATCATTGGAGAAGACAAGAGTTTTGGTAATGATTTTCTAGGATTGCTTTTAGAGGCTCATCACGCTTCGGATGATAAGCAGAAGATTTCGATTGATGAGTTGGTTGAGGAATGCAGGACTTTTTACTCTGCTGGACAAGAGACTACTAACTCTGTACTTTCTTGGATTATCCTTCTTCTGGCACAGCACCCCTATTGGCAAGAGGAAGCTAGAAAAGAGGTGCTGCAGTTGTTTGGCAATCAGACTCCAAATTACGTAGGCCTTGCCAAACTCAAAACAGTAAGAACGTCTCTAATTCAATTAATATATGCTTGTCAAATTTGTAGAAACCAGACAGTAATGTTCAATTAAGTTTAGAAAATCTTCATTTTTATGGTTGCAGATGAGTATGATTATGAATGAGACCCTAAGGTTATATCCTCCTGCTATTTTGAGTTCAAGGAAGGTTGCAAGGGAAACTAGACTGGGAAAACTCCTACTTCCGGCTAATATGGAGCTGATTGTCCCACCTCTGGCACTTCAACATGATGCTCAGCTCTGGGGACAAGATGTGGGTTTGTTCAAACCAGAGCGATTCTCTGAAGGAGTTGCGAAAGCAACTAACGATAACATGGCTGCATTCATGGCCTTTGGAATGGGGCCTAGAATGTGTGTGGGATTCAACTTTGCAGCCATTGAAATAAAGACTGCTCTGTCAATGATTCTGCAACGCTACTCATTTACCCTTTCTCCAGGTTATGTCCACTCGCCTTATCCGCTGATTACCATTCGGCCACAACATGGAGTTCAAGTAATACTAGACTCACTGTGATCTGGTGAACAGGCTCCCCATAAAATCAAATCTTTAATTTGTTGGATATGCTTGCTTGTGACACTGTGACTGCTAAAATGATTGTGAAGAATCAAAATTGTGCTTCAGAACCACCTTTGAATCTAAATGATTAGATCATTACATGTATGAGTTACTGTATGTAATCAAAAAGTAGTTTCACTGCCAAAGTGCCAATACATGCATGTTTTCCTAGTTCCTGGTTTGCTTGCATATTTTAAGCCTTTGCTTCCAAGCCAAGGGTTGTCGAGGTGACTGCAATTCATCTTGTTGTGTCACATATTGGTACATGTTCTTTAAATACTTTGAAACAGATACTGATCCACCAAGCTCACTATAATAAGCTCAATTCACAGGCTGTACAGAACCATACCAGTATCGGTGAAGGGAGATCTTTTTCTTGTATATAATGCTATACATGAAAAGTGAAACCTCTTTTTCTTGTTGCTTGATGATCGTTGGTCCTTTTCTCCTAGAATTATACATCCCTTACGGCCTTAATAATAGCATAGCTACTCAGAAGAGACTATTCTGTACATTGGCACTAAAAAAGCACTAGCAGGCTAAACAAGGGATCTTACTAGTTATGGCTGCTTTTTTTTTATTTGAAAATAGTTATGGCTGCTAAAGTAATCATGTTGGTTTCTCTAGAATGGATTCCAGATGTATAATGTATTAGCGGATGATGTTCTGGGTTTTTTTTTTTCTTAAAAAAAAAAATTGCAGGAATGCCACTGAAGTAACTTGTGACAATCTTCTCCACAGCTTCAACCAATAACTCATACTTCGCTTCACAAGGATATTTTACATGGCAGAATATTTCATTTCAAAGTTACAGAAAATGAACAAGAATCTATAATCTATCATAAACTTATCCGACTAATGGTCATGCCAGAAGTCCCAAAACCAACCAAAGGTCCACAGAAGACACTACTAATTGTTAAAGTTAATGCTTTACTCTTAACCTTATGCTAGTTGGTTTAACTCTAGTTAAAATAAGTTTTAGTTAATCCTTGACTTTTTTGTACAAGGTAGTGTGTCTAAGAAGACATAGACAGTGGACTGATATAACAGTATCAGATCTGCTATCTTTGTACCAGATGCACATTATCAGTTTATGAAACAAGAGGTCTGAGAGTAATAGCTCCAGCCCATTTCATAATCACATCATCTCTGTATCAAATATATATTGGTGTGTATGTGTGTAATTGAGTGCAGAAGATAATAGAAGAAGATCAAGGCAACGCATCTGATCAAGGTGTGAAGAGCAGTTGCATAAATCGCAGCGAGCTTGGATCAGAGGAGGTGAGCTTTTAGCTCAACCACAACACTAATGTTACTCATTTTCAAAACTAAACGCTGAGATAAACATAAGGCTCACCGCTCACTCACACTGATCTTGCCAAACTAGGCTTTTGGAGAGGCACAACCCGTTAAACTGACCAATTCTGTAGCGCCAGTAGACAAACTCTATTCCATATTTCCTCTGCTCACCCAAGTAACCCAACATTCTTATGCTTGTTGTCAAGCGAAGGTAAAAAGGATTCATGAAGACGCATCAGTTTTGCTGAATCTACAAACTAAGCTACTGCACATTGATTAGTACTCCTAAATGGATAAATCTAGCTAAATTCAGCTGCATTTCTAAAACTTATGATCCTGCATTCCGTCGAATAGAACCCACATGCAAGGTCCAAATTCCCGATGTGAGATATATATATATATATCTCAACACGTCCCCGCACGTATGACGAATTTTCAAGTCTAACACGTGCACAACATGTTGGGTGACGTGGAGTGCGTATGGCCATTGGGCTTCATACGTGAACATGGGTAACCCGCTCTGATACCATGATAAAATAGTATGGGGTTTACATTCAAAACCAATTGGTAATGGATAGAGTGGTCCAAACCCTTATAAACCCACATGCAAGGTCCTAATTCCCGATGTGAGATATATATATATATATATATATATATATATCTCAACAGAACTTGATATAGATATATCAATGAAACCTCCCAATTCCCGATGTGAGATATATATATATATATATATATATATATATATATATATATATATATATCAACAGAACTTGATATAGATATATCAATGAAACCTCTGAACAAGGTGTATAGTAAAATGATTTGAATTTTTATGGACAGTCTTACAAGAGGATAAAGGACGTACATGATTATCTGATAATACATCAGAGGAAAAAGCTATTGCTAACTTATGTTCTTAACAGGTAAAATAGCAGATAAATGGTTATTGGTATTTGGAAAGGGTAAGAGGGTAAGATAATAAGAGTTATTTTATCTTTCTTGTAAAATAAAGTCAAAACTTCCATCAACGAATGAAAACTTCTATGATGGATGTTCAAATAACTCAAATGTTGTTTCGCCATATATATGCAATTAGAAGACTTATATACAATCAAAGATCAGTTTGATGCAGCAAATTACAGAGATTCTGCTAACCCTTTTGTTTTGTGGACAAAAAAAAATTTCTTTGAACTGTAAAAATGTATGAGACGTTAAGAAGAAAACGTACAAGAACAGGAATATTTCAGAAAAGGTGGATTAGTCGAAAGACTAAACACAGTTTATTGGGGTGTGCTTACTTGTATCTTTAATTAGGAGATTTTGTTGAGATATCAATCCCATGTCGGGAATATAAAACCTTGCATGTGGGTTAATAAGGGTTTGGGTCACTCAATCCATAGCCAATTGGTTTTGGATGTGAACCCCAAACTACTTTATCATGGTATCAGAGCGAGTTACCCACGTTCACGTGTGAAGCCCAAAGGCCTCACGCACTCCACGTCACCTAAAATGTTGTTCACGTGTTAGGTTTGAAAATTCGCCACACGTGCCGGGGCGTGTTGAGATATCAATCCCACATCGGGAATATAGAACATTGCTTGTGGGTTAATAAGGGTTTGAGTCACTCCATCCATTACCAATTGATTTTGGATGTGAACCCTAGACTACTTTATCAGATTTCTTGTGTCTCTTTGTATCCATATATAGTTTATTGGTGTTTGCTTTAATTGCACTCACCATATCTGTATATAATTCTTCTTCATCAATCATTCCGTATTTGATGCTGATGCGGGGACGAATCAGTAGATGATGATAACTAGAACAGCATAGACACATCTAAAGAAAGAAGATTGATAAAAAGAGTAAAACTCTATTTTTCTTAATTAATAGAAATATTCATAAACAAAGTCTAACTTTCTCATACATTGATGTTCCTTTTTAAAAAGCTAACCTAACCTTCTAGTAAATGCTAATACAATGCGTAATTCCTCTTTTCTTCTAATACATTCTAGAATACCCACTTCCCAATCCCATATTAAATCATGTTCATTCAACAAGTCTAGTAAACATGCATATTTCGAGATAATAACTATTAATTAAACTTAAATATGGACTCCTTGAAATTTCAAATGGGTTAAATGAGTTAAACCCCCCCTTTGCACTGCATCATTCTCCCCTGGTGAGAAAGAACTCGTCCACGAGTTCGCATGCTTGAAATCGAATTCATTAAAGAGTTCATAATGTCACCACCCTATCTTCTTGCTTCTCTTTGTTTCTTTCGTCATGTTGACAAGTAGCATCTCGACATAAGAGGCACACAACTCAATCTTTTCAAGAAGTTTTTCCGATGCACAAATACTATTAGAGTTTGACTATGCATTAAGCTCCAACACTCACAATAACTCATTCTTTGCTCTTGACTTGGTATTGATATAAGCTTTCATGAAATCATCCAAAAAAGGATCATGATAGTGAAATTCAAATCTAATGGAGCATTGTGAGGCATGTGAAACCCCAACTTTAGTTTCCAAATCTACACCACCATTTTCACAAACAAAAAATGCACCATGACTCTTACCTTGTTCATTAAATAAAATTTTGTCATCCAAATCACTAGGAGCAAGTAATTCATCCGAGCATGCAAGTACTTCTTTAGAAAACTCGAACTCTTGGTCTCCATTTAGGCATGTATCACCAAAATTGTTGTCATGAAGAGATTCACCAATATTTTCTTTTGTTGGGTCAAAAGATTCAACATCAAGATATTCATCATAGATGGGTGGTGAATTCCAATCTACTTCAGTACTATCTCCATGCTCAATCTCTAACTCAAAAGGAAACAAATGACATAGCTTCATATTTGAATCCATATTGAATTCTTTGACCTCCAACTCAAGCTCTTCAACATCTTCAACCTCGTATTCTTTTGCACAAGTGCCTCTTGCAACTTCAAGCCATTCTTGAAATATTGGTGATCCAACCTTCCACAAGTGATTCTTAGACCTTTGAGATGGACGACATCGATGATTCGATTGTATCTCCGTCTTGGTCTCATAATAAGGATACCCGCTTCTTGATCCACCATGCTTCCTACGAGCTTCTAGCCGTACAATTAGCAAGGAAGTCTCTCAACTTGTCCTCGAAGTGCATGAAGTTCTTCACCTCTTGATTTCTCGTCTTTCATATGGTTCCCACTTTCCTCCACCTCTTCTTGCCGCCATGAGATTAGTGGAAGCAACCCAAAGAGCGTAGCATGGCTCTGATACCAAATGATGCGGGGACGAATCGGTAAAGGATGATAACTAGAACAACATAGACACATCTAAAGAAAGGAGATTGATAAAAAGAGCAAAACTTTATTTTTCTTAATAAAAATATTCATAAACAAAGTCTAACTTTCTCATACATGGATGTTTCTTTTCAAAAAGCTAACCCAACCCTCTAGTAAATGCTGATACAATGCATAATCCCTCTTTTCTTCTAACACATTCTAGAAGAACCACTTCCCAATCCCACATTAAATCATGTTCATTCAACAAGTCTAGTAAACATGCATATTTCGAGATAATAACTATTAATTAAACTTAAATAGACTCCTTGAAATTCCAAATGGGTTAAATAAGTTAAACCGCCGCACTGCATCTGATGCATCAAGCCCTTTCAAAAAGAAGAAAAGAATATGCATCCAGTTTCAGATAAAAAAAGAACAAATGCATCGATCAAGTTAAAAAGTCAACTAATCATTTTCTCTTGGAATCGTACTGAAGAGTAAAGAAACTTAATATATTTGCTTAGGGTCATATTCATGAGATCAATTATATGTGAAGTTGCGAAACCACATGCCTCGAGAAAGAAGGTTAAATAGTCGACGACTGAGCTACAGAAAAAGAAATAGACAGTTCAATTGACCGGCAAGAATCATGATGATATTAAGCTTTCTCTGTTCTCTTAGCTCTGATCAAAGCATTCCATCAACTATGGTGGACGCCGGCTCGAGTTCAGAATCTGATGCGCTTGCAGGGAATCAAAGGTCCTTCTTACAGACTTCACTACGGGAACACCAAAGAAATCAGTAACATGCAAAATGAAGAGCTGAGCAGGCCCATGGATGTATCAGATGATATCTGTTCTCATGTTCAACCTCATATTCATGCATGGACCAAGACTTATGGTATTACAAACTCTTAACTCTTGTATGGTTTAATCAAACTTTGGCCAAAGATTTAATTTAGTCATTGGTGCCACAGGGAGAAATTTTCTTCAATGGTACGGTGTTCAACCCGTTTTGGTTGTTACAGAACCTGAGTTGTGCAAGGAGATCCTCAACAACAAAGATGGAGTTTATCCAAAACAGAAGCCGAAAAAACTTGGGAAGAAGCTATTAGGGGATAGCATTTCCATGGCATATGGTGAAAAATGGGTTAAGTTGAGAAAGGTGTCTAACCATGCCTTCCATGGAGACAGCTTAAACGTATGTACTAAAAGGCTAACTGCTTGCAGTTTAGTATTTGTTTTTAATTAAGCTTGTTAAGAATTGCATGATGGTACTGTGCTACAAGAATATGTTTGCAGAAATGAAAGCTAGTGCTGAAACGATGGTAGAAAGTTGGAAAATTCATGAAGGAAAAGAGATTGATGTGTTTGAAGAATTTAGGTTGTACACTTCAGAAGTGATTTCAAGGACAGCATTAGGCAGCAGCTACTTAGAAGGCCAGACCAGTTTTGAGAAACTGTCGAAGTTATACAGCATAATTATCAGAACTTATCTCATAGTCAGGATTCCTGGCATAAGGTGGATAGCCAGCTGTACGTATGAATTTTAACCAAGAACCAATCTTTGTGTTTAGTTATTCAATCTACTAATTGATTACAATTTTATGTCTGGGGTCACAAGTCATGACCAGTCTTATGTATAGTTTCTGACTCAAAAATTGCAGCAAAATTTTTAGGAACAGTGATGACATTGAATCCGACGAGCTTGAGAAAGGAATACGCGACTTCTTGTTGGAGATTGTTAAGAACAAGAGAAATGGGGGCAATCATTGGAGAAGACAAGGGTTGGTAATGATTTTCTAGGATTGCTTTTAGAGGCTCATCAGGCTTCGGATGATAAGCAGAAGATTTCGATTGATGAGTTGGTTGAGGAATGCAGGACTTTTTACTTTGCTGGACAAGAGACTACTAACTCTGTACTTTCTTGGATTATCCTTCTTCCGGCACAGCACCCCTATTGGCAAGAGGAAGCAAGAAAAGAGGTGCTGCAGTTGTTTGGCAATCAGACTCCAAACTACGATGGCCTTGCCAAACTCAAAACAGTAAGAACGTCTCTAACTTAATTATTATATGCTTGTCAAATTTGCAGAAACCAGAAAGTAATGGTCGATTAAGTTTAATAGTGATCTTAATTTTTATGGATGCAGATGAGTATGATTATGAATGAGACCCTAAGGTTATATCCACCTGCTGTTTTGATTGCAAGGAAATTTGCAAGGGAAGTTAGACTGGGAAATCTCCTACTTCCTGCTAATATGGAGTTGCTTGTCCCACCTCTGGCGCTTCACCATGAAGCTCAGTTCTGGGGACAAGTTGCCGGTTTGTTCAAACCAGATCGATTGTCAGAAGGGGTTGCGAAAGCCACTAACGATAACATGGCTGCGTTCATGCCCTTTGGAATGGGACCTAGAATGTGTGGGATTCAACTTCGCAACCACTAAAATAAAGATTGCTCTGTCAATGATTCTGCAACGCTACTCATTTACACAGTCTCCGGCTTATGTCCACTCGCCTTTTCAGTTTATGACCCTTCGGCCACAACACGGAGTTCAAATAATACTACACTCACTCTGAGCTGTGAACAGACTCCCCTTAAGGCCGCAGCATAGAGTTCATGAAAAGTGAAACCTCTTCTCTTGTTGCTTGAAGTCTTGAGCATTGTTATTTCTTGTTTTCTCCTAGAACTATTCATCCCTTAATAAATAATAATAATAATAATAGTATATCTATTCAGAAGACCCGATACTTCACTAAAGCACAGATGATGTCCTCTCTTCAAACTCATCACAATTCCAAACGCACTCCAGAGTGATAAAATACGGTAAAACTCGCTACAGTCCTATAATCCTGTATTACAAATGGTCCCTATAGCTTGAGATAATCCCAACACTAGTTCATAGTTTATAGTCTAGCTGTAGATGTTTCTGGAATGAAAAGTAGATGCTTCAGAGGAAGCAAGTACAAGAAACTAGCAGAAGGCTGGTTGGATATACCAAGTGTTAGTGTGTTTATTAAGGGTGATCGAGCCCGATGTTCAAACCTTGATGGTTGGATACTCCTTGAGCTTCAATCTTGTACTTTCTCATTGCTTTTCCATTACAGTATAATGGACACACTGTAGGATGTATTTATCAAGGAATTACAGTGTTTCAGTGTCACTCGGTCACACCAATAACAGACCGAATAACAGAGAATTGTTCATTGTCATACTCATAGGGAGATAGGATACTGGAAAAAGGTTTTTAGGACGTATATCGAAAGTCTTTGTGAAGCTATTCAGATCTGGGCATCAACCTATTTAGGCAAAAGATGTACTATCTTAGTACCGAACAGATAATTGCTGAAAAACCTGCAACTATCCTCTCTTAATGTGGCTCCAGTTGCTACAGAAAGCCACAGGTACTGTTTCCCGCAGCAAATGCAATCTGATGGCTTTGAAACTCAAGAAGTGTAACCTATCAAGGAAATACTAATGCCACAGAGTTGCTAGACGACCAACAAACGACACATAATAAGCAGAACTTAACAACACATACAAATGTTTTGCCATGAGGAATTGACAGACAACTACGCTCTGATAACTTGTGATCCCAAAGGCATATGTTTAGAACAATACACCACATGCGCACAACCTATACAGTATACACCAGTTTGAAAACTAAGCTAAACAAGCTGATACTCTGTAAGTCCATGTGGCAAAATCTTCTGAAAAATTGGGTTCTGATGAATATTGGTGTATTCATAAATGCAATGCTGATCAACGACCCGTACTCACTACATCCTACCAATCACTCACACTTTGCTTCACAAGATTATTCTACAGGGCATAAATATTTCATTTCAAAGTTCGAGAAAAAGAGCAAGAATCTTTCTAATCTCTACAAACTGTCCCAAACTTATCCCACTAACGATCATACCAGAGATCCTAAAACCAATTAAAGGTCCACAGAAGACATTTCTAATGTTACTCGTTGTCAATACTTAACTCTTGGATAAACATAAGGCTCACTCATTTTTGAGGCTAGTGGAGAGGTTCAAAATGTGCAAAAACCAATTCTGTAGACACTAGACAGACACAATTACATATATCCTCATCTCACCCAGCATTGCCGAACCTAAAATCTAAGCTACTGCACGTATATAAGTACTCCCAAATGGAAATTCAGCTGCATTTCTAAAACTAATGATCTAATGATTCTGCATTCTCTCCAGTACAATATGTAGTTTTGTACTAATTATCAATACAACCTTCATGAGCAAGGTGCAGTTATAATATTTGAAGAACCCACAGGCCAAGTGGCACTTTATGAACACTCTTACAAAAGGATCAAGGACATGATTATCTGATACTTGCTAACTTAAGTTCTGAACAGGTGATATCACAGATAACTGGTCATTCGCAAGGGTAAGATGAAAATAATTATTTTATCTTCCATGAACAAATCATAAAACGAAAACTTCCTTGATCAATGCTCAAACAACTAAAATGTTGTTTCATCATATGCAAGTAGAAGACTAATTTACTAATCACATATCAGTTTCATGCCATAAATCACATTGATACTGCTAACCCTTTATGAGATAGTAAGAACAGAAAGTACAAAAACAGGAATATTTCAGAAAAGGCAGACTAATTGAAAGATTAAACATCTTATCCAAGGCTGTATTCCTTTTTCTGGATTCACTTTCCCAATTATTAGCCAAAAAGCTACTCACTATCTATAACTACATACCATTCCAAATCGAGCTAGCATTCACTTCCATCCTCAATTCATAACCAAAGGATCAATTAATGATAAGTAGGTCAATTCACCCAACCACATTGATCCTTTCATTTCAATAGTCAATACTCATTTTAAACAAATCCGATAGCATCTTTCAGAAGCTACAACGAATTATGAAAATTGTGATAAACAAGATCATAGCAAAATTCACAACGGTGTATAAAGTCACTCGACTCCATTCAAATTAAGATCAAACCCAATCCAACATTAAACAACACTGAAACCCTAGAAAAGGTCAACCCTGCGCAAATCTACAGAGCAAAAGCAAAACAAAAATAGCATTGAAATTTTACCGATTACTCCGCCACCAGAAAGCTCCGGATCTACGCCGATCTGAGTTAGGATCCGGGAATTTAAGCTCCGCCGGTAGATCGGTGGAGGTAGAGCTTGCCGAACACGTGGAGGGCGGTGACGAAGCCGATGAAGCAGAGGCTCATGACGAGCACGACGGTGGGGGTGATCTTCAGGCCTGGAGCGTCGTCGGTGTAGAACCTGAGCATGTTGTTTCCGGCGCCAGAGCCGCCGCCGCCGCCGCTCATGCCTCCGGAGCTGGAGCTGCCGCCTCCGCCGAGACGACGGCGGCGCATTCCAGCTGTGGCGGCAGCTGAACCGCGAGGAGCCACAACGCCGGGGCGAGAGGCCGTGGAAGACGACGTCGCTTGAGACTGGGATGAGCCGCGAGCCATTGTTGGAAACGATACGAGCAGAGAGAGAGAGGAGAGGGTAGACGACCGTAGACGAAGCAGTGTAGAAGTATGATTAATGTGGAAATTAAATGAATATTGGATTTATATAATAAAACTTGGGTAATGGTATTAACACATCTTATTTTGTTATTCACACATCTCATGTATTTTCATAACACTACAAATTTGATTATGTTTACGAAATTGTCTTTAAAGTTGTTTTATGATTGATCCACATCATAAAGAGGTGTGTGA
The DNA here is from genome assembly GCA_034370585.1 of Fragaria x ananassa. Lineage (NCBI taxonomy): Eukaryota > Viridiplantae > Streptophyta > Magnoliopsida > Rosales > Rosaceae > Fragaria > Fragaria x ananassa. The sequence continues at coordinate 23,183,014 of CP139766.1, forward strand.
ATAGCAAAACATGGTGTGTTAATAACACAACCTAAAAACTTTTACTATTGGATTTTACTTTTTACTATTTTGATAATTATAGTTAGGTGCTACGAAAAGAAAAGAAATGACTGGTGAGTTAGACTGTGTGACAATTGTACATAATGATGTGTCACCGTAACTTTTGTTATGTAACAAAATTTCAATAGTATAACTGTATAAGAGTTCAATAAAAACTATAGGGTTAAATGCACCAACAGTGTCTGAACTTTTGGAGGACTGTCAATATGGTACCCGAACTTTTAAATGTATCAAAGTGATACCTGGACTTGTATTTTTGTACCAACGTCGTACCTGTTGTCATTTTCCGTCACAGCTCTGTTAGTTCATGTCACATGTGACGCACGTGACTGAAAAAAAGAGTGACGGAAAATGACGTGAACTAACAGAGCTGTGACGGAAAATGACGACAGGTACGACGTTGGTACAAAAATACAAGTCCAGGTATCACTTTGATACATTTAAAAGTTCGGGTACCATATTGACAGTCCTCCAAGAGTTCAGACACTGTTGGTGGATTTAATCCAAAACTATATGTAACTTTTAGATATCATGGTCACATTAACTTTAATAAATACTAAAGTGGTGACATAATTATGATCAAAATTATGAGATTGTGTGCATAATAGCATTGTTAGCAAGACATATATGGAGTTAATGACATCCACCAATCACAAACTTGCCTTTGAAGATAAGTGAATTGCTTGTAGCAATAGAAATAGGGTAATACCATTAACACACTCTATTTTTCTATTCACACACCTCATGCATTTTCATAATACTACAAATTTGATTATGTTTATGAAATTGTCTCTTAAAATTGTTTTATAATTTGTTCACATCATGAAAGGGGTTTGTGAATAGCAAAATATGATGTGTTAATAACACCACTCTAGAAATATATATGTGTGGCAAAATGCCAAACATAATTGTAATATATGACAATTTATGCAATTATCAAATAATAAAGAAAATCAAAATGAAGCAAGGGCTAAAATATATATTATATCCTTGATATTTTCTCAAAATTTTCGTTTTTTACAAGCACCGATATTAATTTTCATATCTTTCCGATATTATATATTTAGTATATGTTTAATTGAATGTATAATTTTTATATATATTTTAGTAAAATTTCCATCGATATTCAATGTTTTCTCGATATATGTATCGATATTTTCTTTTTCCAAACCAACGATATTTCTATACTCGTCAATATTTTAATCATTGAAATGAAGTTGTCAAACTCATGAAAATGCACACCTCGAGAAAGATTTGAGTCGAGGAGGATCGTGCTTTATTACGGTCTCTTAGGTTAAGTTGCTCTGGTACGGTGGCGCGGTATAGAAATGCGGCTATGGCATGTGCGCTGTAATCCATGGATGGACACCACACGCCTTGCCAGCGGTGGAGAAGTTCTTGTTATGTATCGGGTGTCAAGAAATCCTTCTTTTGGGCTGGGGCATGCTCCTTAGGAATGATGGCCATGCGTGGAATACTATTGTTCAACTCATTCACTCTTGGTCTTGTATTTGAGATTCTAGTGGCTTTTGTATTACAATATGGAATCTAGGTCCTTTCAGCTTCGATTTCGACATTTCTTGTTTTAGGACAACCCCTCATTTATAGGGTAGTCCTAGAGCTATTGGAGAGGGGCCTTGGCCTGGTCCGGGTCCTTCCTACCCTGATAGTGTCGTAGTTTTGGTTACTTAGTTACTTTGTCTCAATTGCTATCCAAGGAAATTTTGTGTAAGGTTTGAAATTTCTAATTTTAGAGCTCTTAACATTACCTCTTTTCTGTTCATACGTGTCTTTCATAAGGCGGGTTATGCTGTAATGTTTCTTCTCGTATCTGTAACACCCCAATTATTTGTCCGAACAGACTCGGATCTTTGCAATTGGAAGCAGGTTAGCCATGAAATCACAGGGATAATAAGCCTACATTCAGCCGGCCTTAGGGTTAAAGCCAACGAATTGATGAAAAAGTGAAAAGCCCAAAAGTTAATTATGAGAAAAGTAAACATTTACCAAGGAGCTCTCACAAAATCAACCCAAAAGAAAACACAGTATACGTAACTCAAACATCTACACTGCAAGTGCCAGCAGCCACTAAACCTCATGATCTCTTACATGCATAACAAATTTCAGCAAGAACTTAATTTACAGATTTCTCTTTAGAAAAAACAAGAACAAGTTACCGAAATTTGACTGCATCCTAATTTGTCCATAGATGCACTGCAACAGTGAGATCAAGCACAAGCAAAGTCAGCTGATTCTAAAACGAAGATAATTTGGATGGAATAATTCTATCATTCATGTATGAAGAATATATACAGATTACAAGAGGAAGAGAAGCTTTCCTAGAAGGAAATTATATCTACAATTAAGGAGTAAATAAAGCAGAAGATATCTACCAATAACTACAATATCAAAATACTAATTACACAATATTTACTTCCTAATACTCCTCCTCAAGTTGGAGAGTGAATATCTCGAACTCCCAGCTTGCGAATTATAGGGATGAAAAACTCATTCCCCAATGCTTTCGTAAGAACATCAGCTAATTGATTTCCAGAACTGATAAATGTAGTAACAATTGACCCATCTTGAATTTTATCTCTGATGAAGTGACGATCCATCTCAATATGTCTGTGTGTCTGGTTCTTTCATGAAAAACAGGATTGGCAGCAATATGCAAAGCTGCTCTATTGTCACAATACAACAAGGCAGGTTTTGAATGAAGGATATTTAAATCTCTGAGAAGATTTTTCAACCAAGTTAACTCACAATAAGATCCTGTCATTGCTCAAAACTTTGCTTTAGATGAAAAAAGTGAAACGGTCTTTAGTCTCTTCGACCTCCAAGAAATTAACGAAGAACCAAAGAAGACACAATAACCTGTAGTAGATCTTCGAGTCATGAGACAACTAGCCCAATCTGAATCACAATAAGCACGAAGTCTGAAATCATTCTGTGAAGAGAAAAACAAACCTTGACGTGGATTGCTTTTGAGATAACGGACAACTTGCAAAGCAGCATCCATATGAGGTTTGCGAGGCTCATGCATGAACCTACTCAACACATGCACATAGTAGGTTATATTAGGCCTTGAGATGGTGAGATAGATCAACCTGCCAACCAATCTTCTATAACGGGAAGCATCCTATAGTAGGTCTCTCTTGTCTCATAATTTCAAAACGCGCTCCAGAGGAGTATCAACAGGTACTACTCCCAATAAATCTGCATCACTGATAATCTCCAATGCATACTTTTGTTAAGAAATATATATTCCATTTTTGGAACGAGAAACCTTTATGCTAAGAAATACTTTAAATCACCAAGATCCTTAATACGAAACCAACTATTCAGAAACTTCTTTAAAGCAGAAATAGCAATCGGATCATTACTAGTTATTAATATATCATCAACATATATCAATAAAGCAGTGAATGACTTCCCTTGTTTTCTGGTGAATAACGAGTAATCTGCCTTAGACTGAACATAACCAGCTGAACGAATAACATCAGAAAACTTTGCAAACCACTGCAGAGAGGCTTGTTTTAAGACATATAAGGATTTGTTAAGGCGACAAACCATGTTCTCCCCTTGTCGCCGAAGACCAGGAGGAGGAGACATACAAATTTCCTCATCAAGATCACCATGTAAAAAAGCATTCTTGACATCAACTGATGAATAGACCAATTTTGAGCAGCAGCCAAAGACAATAAGCAACGAACAGAAATAATCTTAGCAGTAGTGGAGAAAGTGTCATGATAATTGATACCTTCCATTTGAGTGAATCCTTTGTCAACCAAACGGGCTTTGTACCTTTCAATTGTCCCAACGACAATCAATAGGAGTTTTGCCGGCCGATAAAAGGGTGAGAGTTCAAGTATTATTATTCTCTAATGCCTGCAATTCCAAATGCATTGCTTCTTGCCATTCTGGATGAAGGGCAGCTTCGACATAAGTCCTTGGTTCACTGGCCTGGGTAATCTATGCAATAAAAGAGCGTTGCAATGGAGTACAACGATCATATGACAGATAATTGCACAATGGATATCTGGTATCTTTGATTTTGGCAGAACCTGGAGACAAAGAAGGCAACGAGTTTGGGCTAGTGATCTGGGAACACACATAATCACATAAGCGAATTGACGGCACAGTGGACCGAGTTGAGCGATGGAGAGGTTGTGAGGCTTGATCCAATGGTGACGGGACCGAGATAACAGATTGCGGATCAAGTTGCTGGTATGGTGTGATTGACTCTGGATTCATCTGTGGATTTGGAAGAGGAACATCGGGAAGTGAGATTGCCGGGAATGATGAGGCCGAGACTACAACGGCGTTTGCAGTAGCGTCGGCGGGAGAAGAATTAGGGGAAATCAATGGGAGGCTTGATGGAATTCTTGCAAGGTGGATGTAGTACGGTGAATGAAAGAAAATGGGTTGTCATTCCCACGAGGATATTAATTTAACTCAAATTATGAAATGCCTAAACTAACTACACTAAAACACACAAAACAAGAAACATAAATAGACATAGACAAATACAATGACTCAACTAAATTGTACTTACGATTTTTGGGGTTTTTGAAACGGATTTTATGATGATGAAAAATAAAAGAAAGTAATTTTAATTGAAAAGAGTAAGAATATGATGGTGATGAGCCTAGGGTGTCTGTATCAACTACAAGCAATCTTATCTACTCCTTGATACAACTAATGGATTCTGTCATTTCTCTAGATGACAATTCTCGTATCTAAGTCCTTCTTAGGTACTCTAGACCATAATTTTCCTCAAGTGTATGATGCTCTCCCTCTCGGGTAAAGTTCATATATCCTAACTATGCAGTCTATCATTCTCAGGTATAAATTTAACATGCATGACTCATTACGTACTAGAAAATAAAGGAATCAAACAAATCATTATTCTTTCTCAAGCAATAATGTAATTCACCATACTATATTGCATCTATGTTTCAAATTTATCTTCAAGTTACTAAATGCAAAGTCATATGGTGATCAATCAAAGAACTTAAACATAAAGCATATATTCAAACAGTGATTAAACATTCATCATTAAGAAACTATAAATCCATTAATTAATCATCAAAAACATAAACAATCATGCTAGAGCATCATCCTAACCCTAGAAAAGGTTCAACAAAACATAACTAAGGAAAACATAAAAAGAATGGAAAGGTGAAGGGTGGATGGATGGTTGGTCTCTGCTCCTTTAGGCGTCTACACCATGCTCTCGAGAACTCTATTTCATGTGAAATTCGTTCTCCCTTAAATAGAGAAGTTTCCTGCTCATCTTTGACTTCAAGTTTCCTTGTAGAACTTGGATTCGGACTCCTTTCTTGATATGGAATGGGAAAACCTTGAGACATCTCTTGTAGAACCAGGAATACATGTACTCCTTGAATCCTCACCTGCATCATTGTCCTTGAAGCTTTAAGGTTGACAGTCTTGTGCCGTGGAACCTGAGTTCTCCATAAATGCTTGCAAATCCGAGCAGATTTTCTGATCTGACCTATCTTCACTCAAATGATCATAACTCGGTCCATAAGTATCGAAATTGAGATCCGTAAACTTCTACAGAAAGTAGACTTCTGTAGCTTTCCATTTATGTAAGGCTCATAGTCTGATTCGATCCGAGTAATTTCCAGTAATTCGGCAAAGTTAGCTATTCTGCATAGGCAGATTCTGACACGTGGGATTGCAGTTGTCTTTCAATCCTTATTTGCACATTTTAGCTCATTTTCTTCTCTCTATGACACAAACTTACAAGAACACTAAAATAACATGAATAAGTTATAAAGAAGAGAACTACTAAACACAAATCTCAAGCATAAGAGGCTTAGAAATATAGGATAATATGAGCACATCAAGGCTGGGTTGACATGGTTAAGAGGCGGCGCGACTTGGGGACGACAAAGCTGACTGGATTGATGATGGAGACGAGGATGATTGGATTGGTGGGGGGTGAGATGACACCGGTGGATTAGATGACATTAGTGGAGGTGGACCAGATTGTGACTCCGCTTGCAATGACAGAAGGAGAGATGGATCAGATTGAGTTGGTTGGACCGACGGCACATCGGAGAGGACTGGGTGGTTGATGCAGCAAATCTGACTCGAGAAGAGACGAAGATGTAGACTAAGGAATTGGTTGACTTGATCGAAGAGAAGAAGAATGTGTTTCACGTGAATTATTTTGTGAGATAGTAGGTGGGCTAGTGGAGCCAGTGATGTGGGCTAGAGGAAGAATTAGGCCAGAATTGGGCTCACGAACAAATGACTGATATGGAAAGATATTGTCATGAAAAATTACATTGCGACTTGTAAAAACTTTATGATTTGAGAGATCGTAAAGTTTATAGTCTTTTTGACCAACTGGGTAACCAATAAAGATACACATGATTGCTCTCGGTGCAAACTTATGCATGACCTTGACATTTGTAGCACAAGCTAAACAACCAAAGACACGTAGGTGATGGAAAGGAGGAGGTCGGGAATAAAGACGCTCAAAATGTGTTTTAAAAAAAAGAAGTGGAGTGTGTAAACGATTAATAACATGAACAACTATGAGAACACATTCTCTCCAAAATTTTGGAGGAAGATTAGCTTGAAATTTAAAAGCACGTGCAACTTGGAGGATATGACGATGTTTGCGTTATGTTACCCCATTTTGTTGGGGCATATAAACGCAAGAATGCTAAAAAAGAACTCCATTATCTTTGGAATTTTTTTAAAGAGAAAGAAACTCAGCTCCATTATCACTACGAAAAAGTTTTTATTTGAGATGCAAATTGAGTAGATGCAAAGGCAAAAAATTGTTTAATCAAAGACTGAGTTTCCCATCTATGTTGCATAAAAAAGACCCAAGTAAAACGAGAATAATCATCCATGATAGTAAGAAAATAACGCGCACCAGAAAGAGAATGATGTTTGTAGGGACCCTAAATATCACAATGAATGAGATCAAATGGTTTAACAGATGAGATAGAACTAGTATCAAAAGAGAGACGAATTTGTTTTGCCAACGGACAAATATTGCAAGCATGATTGGAGTCAGAAGGAATAAAAATATCCAAAAAATGATTAGCAATATAATCTAGAGGACGAGATGAAACGTGACCCAGACGACTATGTCATAGATTGGAAGAGGATGTTGTGAGATGGCAAGAAGGTTGAATGGTTGGTGATTGATGTGGTTTAGGCTTGGTTTTCTCCGTCGTTAACACCACTCAATAGTAGAGACCGTTGCGTTCCTTACCCAAACCAATTGTATTCCTCGAAACCACATCCTGGAAAATACACCTATATGGAGAAAAAATCACTAAACAATTCAATCCCCTTGTGAGCCAACTAATAGACATAAGATCAACTTTGAAATTTGAAATATATAACACATTATCAAGATAATAATGTGAATTTATCCCGTAGAAAATATTTGAGCTTTCTCTCCACTCGGCAACAACACAAGAGGCAAGGAATGATTTTTTTTTCTTCTATGAGTTAGCATGCCTGATGATGAGACTATATGATCTATTGCGCCACTGTCGAGTATCCACCGCTAAGATGAAACCTTGGACAAACCAAGATTGTTCTTGGAGTTTGATGAAGAGTCCTTGAGAGTGTCATTGACGATACCAAGCTGATTCTTGGAATTCAAGAGGATGTTAGGCCGATTGCCTTTTCGACGGATAATACTGTTACTCATGATGAATGATAATAAGATGATAATTGCATAAGAAATAGAGTGCAAACCAAAGAGACAGGATCTGATCGATTTGGCTGCTTTGATACCATAAAATGAAGATAATTTGGCTGGAATAATTCTATCATTCATGTATAAAGAATATTTACAGATTACAAGAGGAAGAAGCTTTCCTAGAAGGAAATTATCTCTACAATTAAGGAGTAAATAAAGTAGAAGATATCTACCAATAACTACACTATCAAAATACTAATTACACAATATTTACTTCCTAATAGATTCAGTGGGAGCCATTCTAGTGACGATTCTTAAGTTGATGACTAGTTAAGGACTTTCGGGTTTATGGTTTAAAAAACTCTTTTTTTATCACATTTTGACATCTCATCCGTTTAGTTTTTAGGTTTATATGAGTAGATCATTTATATAAATTTTCAGTTAAATTTGTGTTCGTTAAGATAACAAACTAGATCAAATTAATGAACGAACCAAATCTGTCAAATATGAACCGTTCAAGTTCATAATTGATAAATCACACTTATAAATGTCTTAATAATTTTAAATATAGCTGAAAATTTGAAGAAATGATCTATTCATAAATACCTATAAACTGAACGGTCAAAATGTGGATATAAGATCGAAAGGTGGGATAAGCCGAAAAGTTTTTAAGAAGTCCTCAACTTAAGGGTCTTCATTAGAAGAGCTTCCTAGATTCAGTAGCTAGCCTCGACTGGTACGAAGAGCTGCCTGCAAAGCTCGAAGACGGCGCCGGCTGCGCTCTCTAGGTTGAGTAGGTTCCTCCTGCAGATCCATAGTTCCTTAATTTGATGAAGTGAGCGACCGTCACCGACACAACCAGCACCCCCAGACACAACACCGCAAAGCACCGACGAGCCAGCTTCCCCAACAATCCTTCCACTATGACCATGGCTTCACTCTCTGAACTGTTTTCTTTTTCGCCTCTGTGAAAGATTTGGTGATTGCATGTGAAGTCGTATGGGGTGTTATATAAATGCGCCCCAGAAGGGTGCATGGAATTTGGATCAGTGAGACGAAAAACAAGGGGCTTATAGGAGGAAGAAGCCGCTGGAAATCAGAATAAAACCAGGGACTGAAGGCAGTTATTGTCGTTTTGCAGCAAACTTTAACTCTGAAATAGAAAGCTACGGTTTTCCAGAGTCTAATTACGACAGCAAAATTGGTTTCTTGGGGTGTCAACATACTCAGACTTCGATGTTGAGGATGAGCCATATCTATCTGCTAGTAACCATATTTGTTGATCGATGGTCTGTGCTGGAGTTCAAGCAGTGGTTTGGTGCATGCATCAACAAAACAGGGCAAATGGAACAAGGACGGGAACCGGAATTGAAACTTGGTAAATTCGTTTTAGCTTTGGAGAGTGACTTCTGGTAAGTCGGGTTTAGAGGCATTTTTTACAGAACAACTGATCAAAGTAGAGGTAGTAAAATAACTTTCACTATAGTATACATCTCCATTTCCTGCCAAATTTTGAAGCACATAAACAAGAAAAGAAGTAAATGTAAATATACAAGGTATTGCAAAATCTATGACCATTAAGTGTCTTCAACTATGACATCGCCGTCGTGGTTGTAATCATCATCGTCATGGTCGCTGTAACCATCAACCTCTAATGGCAATCAGGCAATGCAACTCAATGTCCAACTTGTAAGTCCACATATTTATACAGTACCTTGTCTCTTATCAAATGAAAAGTCCTTGGGCGGTCCGATATTAATTTCGTGTTGTTCGTGAGTCGATTGAGAACCTCTAATTGTGGCATGACCGGAGTTGGATTCATTGACCTCCATCCGATCATGTTCCACGTTCCCTAACTCGACATGGTGTTGGTGAGAAAACGAACCATCTATGTGGAGGTGGTGGGAGGGGGAGGGGGAGTCGGTTTCGTAACGTTGTTCGACGTCGAAGTTTGATCTCCTCGGTGATGTGTGGAAGCTATCCACCTCGCTGCGGTAGTGCCGTAGGAGGTGGATGGGGGACGCGTGGTGGGATGGAGTGCCTGGTCGGCTAGACATTGGGGTGACGGAGCCTTTGTTCTGTTTGATGTGCTTCTTAGCCGTGTGATGCCAGTTGCGTAGAGCTGTGGCTACTCTCTCGTTGAATATTGTTGGTTTCATAGTAGATCCCATCTGCTCATGTCAAAGCACACAAAATGGTCAATTTCTATATATAGGATTCATATTGATTAATAATTGAGATCATAGTTTGATAACACAAGTTTTAAACTTTAGACTAGCGAATCGAACCTTCTTCGTGCAAATATATACTATTGAAACATGTATTATATTTTATGATTAAAACACATGTAATATAAATAAAATCTGACCTGTGTGACAAGTGCATAAAGGGGGAGAGTGACATAACTGCAAAGAATTTGTATGAGGACCCTGAAATATCCACAAATATATATAGTTTGTGTTAGAACGTACACATTTCAATGTTAAAGGCTAGGAAATAAAAAATGCTTAGAAGGCCAAGTAAGTGAGACTCACCCCATTGAAACTCTGATGATGATATCCTCAATATGCTCATGAAAGCAAGATTTCAAACTAAATTCATACTGCAAATAAGGAAAAACAAGAAACATATTACTATACCATTCTCTTGCATTTAAATGCTTAAATAACGTATGCGTCAAGCAAATTAAAAGACCAAAGAAATTTAGCTTACCCAACTCCATGCAAAGAAAGCAAGTTGGAAGGCATTCTGCAATTGACAGAAACAAAAAACCAAGTTAAAGACACATGATTAATTTTTAACTGTAATCTCACAACTATTGATAATCAAGTTCACATTTTCGAAGTTCAATTTATCGGCATTGGATTAGTTGTTATTAAGGTACCTGAAAGAGAACGAAGTTGATGAGGTAGAGAATGAGGCGAGGGCGATTGAACCAGAAGAGGTCATCACCAGGTTGAACAACTGGTGTACCCTTCACAACTTCTCCTCTTTCCTGAATTCTAAGACCCATCTTGGTTATGATCACTTGTAGCTTGGTTCCCACCAATAGAATAATCTGCATTAGTTCAAGTACATTGATCATCAACCAGTTAGATCTATCTATATATTGTAATGGTTTGAATTCACTGAAATCAGTAAGATATTTGAGAAGGAAGTGAGCTTGCTTACAATGAGTGGGATAAAGGGCAACCAAAGATACGAATACCAGCCTGCCAAAACAAATTCAAGGTAAGCTTGCAATACTAACGAGAATTACTACCACCATATAATTACGTGCTTGTCTAAATGCATGTAATACTGATTCATCAAAGATCGAGTAGAAATGTATGTCTTTTATAGATTTACTCACCATGAGTATTAAAGAGTAGAAAGATCACGGCAAAACACCAAATTGGAGGGCTGAAAGGTGAAAAACAAAGATGTTATCGATCACTTCAAATACTACTAACCCAAATTGGAGGACTGATTTAACAACAACTGATACAACTAAGTTCTATTGCAAGAAAAGAAAAGAACAAAAGTACTACTAACCTGATTCCCACAACAACTTTGAAATCCTCTTCGAGTGATCTGTTTATGTACTTCTGGAAATTGAATTGTTGATGGCTTTGAGGTGCCAAATGTGCCTGAAATATTGTTTTACAATTAAACTCATATGTATCATATATCTCAATCACATATATGCGTCTTTATATTATCACCATCTCTAAGTTATATGATTACACATATAATTTCACACACCAAAAAAAAAAAAAAACTTTGTAATTAAAGTGCAGACATACCATGATAAATCCATGCCGCAAGGTCAAGTAATCAACTTTGGGAACTGATCTAACAAATTGTCTGAAAAAACAAACCTGCAATCACAAATAAAACAAAAATAAATAACTGAAATAAATCAAAATATGATGAATGATGTCATACATATAAAACGAAACAAAAAGTCAACTGTATGAAAGATATCGAAGTATCAGAAAATGAAACACAACAGCTCGTGAAATTAAAATAGAAAATCAAACAAGGTGTCCCAATAGGAGAAAGTCAGACTAATAGAAAAGGGGAGGGAGGATTAATTTGTCCCGGGTTACGATCCTTTCCTTATCTCAAGTGCCATTCCTGTACCGTCACTGTACTCTTCGGTCAAACACTGGTACAAAATTAATATTGTTCGGTGAATTATAATCTAGACCAGTTGATATCACATCTGGGTCTTTAACTCTTTATTAGTGGAAATTCTTGTATGCACGACGTGTATTTACACGATACAATCTTAACCATTTATAACAATTCATATGTTTGACCACCATGTTTCTATATTATTTTCTCTAATCCTGACCATCTATGTATGTATGTGAAGATACACGTCGTGTACTGAAGATACTCTCTTTTATTAGGTCTTTAGGTCCTTGACCTCTTGACCGACTCAAACAATGGAGCTAGCTAGGTTTTAACCAGTGGAGGTTGTATTGAGAAATCCAGCTATCTCGTCGTTCTGTTTTCCTTAATTCGAAGTTTCTTGGAAGAATATTTAGGGTTTTGTTTTTCTGGGAATGTCTAGAAGAGTCTTGGGAGTACTCGATCGTGTTGAATTCAAAAGCCGCAGCCAAAGCCATCAAGCTGCGAATTTGATTCGAGTCTTTGAGAACTTCAGGATCATAATTTCAGATGCATATATATGCATGCATGAATAAAATTCAGATTCATGCTGACCCAGTTTTAATTTCTTCCCACCCCGTAAATGGGGCAGAAAGCGCTAGCTTTCCCACTACTGCCAAGAAAATCACTTTTCAAACAGTTTGCTTTTGTACGTAGCCGATCGAATCTTCGTCTTCTACGTACGTCCATTCTGTTGATTTCTTCCACACCAATTATACTTGATTATCGTAATTAGAATAAGTAATACAAAACATCTAACCAAGTTAATTAAGCCGTCACTGTCGTGGACTAAAACGGCATCGGATAATATAATAATCTCCTAATGTTTCAATTATAGAATTAACCTTTCACTCTCATGGGAACCTTTGATTTATTTGCGTTACAATTAAGTAGGAAGGTTGAGCCATTTTGATTGCCTAAAGAGCTGTGGATAGAGTACTCTACCATGGGAGATATATATAAACCCTAACATCTTAATCAAACGCTTGCTTTAATTAATATAGAATGAACAACTATTTGTGTCCTACTACTTAGAAGAATTTCATCATTTTGTGTTAATTGATTGAATGAAAGCTACATAAATCGGATAATATAATAATCTCCTAATGTTTCAATTATAGAATTAACCTTTCACTCTCATGGGAACCTTTGATTTATTTGCGTTACAATTAAGTAGGAAGGTTGAGCCATTTTGATTGCCTAAAGAGCTGTGGATAGAGTACTCTACCATGGGAGATATATATAAACCCTAACATCTTAATCAAACGCTTGCTTTAATTAATATAGAATGAACAACTATTTGTGTCCTACTACTTAGAAGAATTTCATCATTTTGTGTTAATTGATTGAATGAAAGCTACATAAATGGATTTGGGTGAAAAGGATTCATTTCCTTAAGACAATCTAGCTACAGCACTGAAATCATGATTAGTTACTTTAGAGTAAAAATGACTGCCACACAATTGACCCAAACTAACAATTATTAAAGTTGTTTGACAAGGAGATGGAGACACTTAACAAACAGATGGTGATTAGGTTCTCTTCTAATTAACCAAATGCAGCATGTAAACATGTAAGAATTTATTTAACCGACGAATATGTATCGATAATCTAATAACATAACAAAGGATATAGACTATATGTCCAGCAAAATATTGGAAGTTGAAAGGAAGAAGTTCTTACAATCCACACAAGGAGAGGTGTTTTGGTCCAGTAGCTTAAATGCCTCCTTCCAAAAGAAGTGTCCCTTGCAAATCTGAATCGCTCTGGGTCTATCATACACAAAATTAAGCTCAAAATGACTTCACATTGTTCATAATCAAATTACGGTCAGATTTGTACATGACTACATGTTATTTTCAACCATTTATATCGTTTTCCACTACTGTACGTAAACTAAAACCAAAGTTAGTGATGAACTTCAACTCTAGTTGATTTATAAGTTTATACCTTAATGAATTAGCTATTGGAGATTGATAATTGTAACTTTGTAAGACGTATAGTACTAACCGTGTGAGAATTGATATTCAGCCGTTCTTGTTTCCTTTTCCCACCTTTTCCAACTTCCCATCTGAACTCATCACCAAACAATCATTATTTAACCGTATATATCACTCCATTAGTTAACTAATTCGAAGTAATGAAATGAATGGATTTGAAGTTGGTAGCAAATTACGTACCTTGGCTCTTCCTAAAGCCATAGTGAGGATGCAATAGAGTACGTGGAAAATAGCCAAGACGAAGATAAATATATGCAGCTGATGAATACCATCGGCAGATATGAATGGAACTTTTCCCTGCAAGTTTCAAACAAGAATGATCATCATTGAAGCTTTTTGTGTCAAAAGAAGCCTGCTTTCAATTAGATAGAAAAGAAGATTTAACCACTTTTAAATTGACCGATCAAAACATACAGTATACAAGAAAATGTACATAAAATTACAGAAATTAAGAGAGAATAACCAAAGTAATGAAATCTTAAACTTATATGCACATTTCTTGACATGTTACTAACTTACTAAATGGAATAACCAACTCGGGAATCATGGAAGTGGGAAAAACCAAGTTTGATTATGTTCCCTGGTACTTATAAGTTGGTTATTTGCATGCAAGAATCCATGGTTTTGTCTAATTCCTCTATGAATCTAATGACAGATATAATGCATACGCTAGATGACAATTGCTATCTCTATAATCAGGTGTATTCACAAAAAAGGGTATACGTATAAGATATTTCAATCTTTTCTAAAAAATACCAGATATTTATTTTAAGTGGTCGACAGGCATTCATACCTTGGCTGCACACTTGTCGGTGCCAGCAGCCGCCAAAACGCGGCGTACGCTTCCACCTCCATAACCAGATTCAAACGCCGCCAGCAGTCTCCTACTCGGGCTTTCAACCTCTTCTTCTTCCTCGATCTTCTTCTCCTGCTTCTTGCTACACGGATGCCACGTGTTCCCCACTTTCTCCGATATGCATATGTTCGATATCGGACCCTGCCCGACGGTCAGCAGCAGCGATATGAACCCCAGTAGCATAAGCTCTGCACCCATCAAATCATAAACTCAATCTTTGATAACAGTTCAAGGTTTGAATCGAAAGTAAATATGATGAAATTAAAGGGTCTTCTCTTACCTGATTTCACCTTTTCTAGTGCTTCAAATAGAGCTCGTTTGTGTTTATTCTTCAGCCACTGCAAATATTTGGTACAAGATTTTAGTTTCCAGACCAGAGAAAGACGTACTCATAAATTTGGAGATTTGAACTGTTCTGGATATGGTTCACTAGCTAGCTCATTACGTACCTTTCCTATAAGTTCAAGTATGTGCTCGATGATGATTGAGATAAGAACCAAGACAAAACAGACGACGGCGACGGCCCATGTGGGCGTTTGCTCCAGCGATCTTCCGGAGGTTGATGCCGCCATTTTTGGTAATTCCGATCAACTTTCCCAATTGAAATGAAACAGCCTCAACATATGAAATGAAAGAACTCTAGCTAGCAGAGCGAAATAGAGAGAGAGAGAGAGAGAGAGAGAGAGAGAGAGAGAGAGCGAGAGCGAGAGCGAGAGAAGGGTGGTGAAAGATGAAGGTGTGAGTTGAGGTTGGGGAAGTTATAAGGGAGTCTAAGATGAACTCCAGGAACGGAAAACGGGAAGGGACTTGAGTGGAATATTTTGACTTTTGGGACGCGGTAAGGGGACTTGAAGAGAGAGACAGGCCGGTAAAGAGAGAGACAGGCATTTGAACGGGTCCTTGACTACTTGATCAAATTTTCAAACAAAGTTTTCTTTGAATGAATAATAATTGTTATCGACTCATTGAACCCTAATAATTCTTCATTGAACTCACTAAATAATAATTCTTCATTCGAGTATGTAGTGCAAGAAACTACACTGTTATTAATTAGCTTTAGTCCACTAAATGATGCAAAGGTGTTCTTGTTCGTGTTGATATAACAGTATTTTCGAGCATTTTAATCTAGTGAGGGATTCGACCTTTAATTAACAATACTATGTTTGGTCTATGAAACCCTAAACAGTTAGTTAAGTGATAGAGTAATGCTCCGTGAACTATTTATTGGTGTACCACATGCATCTCATTTTATGTGACAGTAGAACGTCTAAACTATATAAAAATTTTATTAAAAATATGTTTGTGCCACATCAGTTACACATACGGTGAGATACAAATTATACCCGAGAAGAAAATGTTTCACTCTTTAAAATTTTTAGCAAGTTCTTAAGTTTGACACTTTTTATCATATTTATCAAAAAGTAAAATAAACAAAGAAATATTCTACCTTGTGTGGTTTTGCAATATCATCAGATGATGAGTGTAATATAACAAACAGAGCTAATCCGACTAAGTATTATTGTATTCAAAATTAGCTCGCTAGCTGTTAATCACAACTTGAGTCAACACTTTGCTTCAATACTTTCCTTGAGCTCAAAGAATGCAAAAGTCATAATTCATTCTTGTTCTCTCTCAGCCCTTGATTGGTAAGTGAACCTGATCATGTCCCAATTCGATACGAAAATATTAAGTATCCACAACAAGCTAACAATAATCAGAAATATGACTCTCCTAAAACTACCCAGAAAGCTCCCATATCAGATGGAGCCAATTCATTAGAGATATGCATTTGACTGAATGAGGGTGACAAGGGATTTAACTATTTATAAGAAGAAGTACCACGTCAATAATGCACACGTAAAAATAATATTTATACGCAACTATTGACTAATTGGTTTGTTATGTCCTACATAGAATTTGAACGATTCTCTTTGGGAATTTTAGAATTATAAACCTTGAACTGCAAAAATTAGTTAACAATCGAGGGAAAACGTATCTCACAATTTTCTACGATGTGGATACAATATTATTTTTTTTGATTCAAAAGACAGTTTTATTATTAAGTAATAAATGCTCAAGGAGAGTTGTTACCAAATAGAGCTTGAAAACAAGCATATCGCCCAGTACCATTTGGTCTAGTGGCATAGTCTCCCCTTAGTAAAAGGGAGGTTGTGAGTTCGACTCACGTAGTTGTAATATTTACATGATAAAAAAAAACATATCGAAACACATTCAGAAATAGCGTAATCGAATTTGAAGAAATTTTGTTCTAACCTAAGGCCAGAGTGGCCATTAAATACCCGTCTGTTGCCATCTATAGACAGAACAAGACGTTGTGGTAATACTCACAATGGTAATTAATGTCTTGTGGTCCACTCATTTGACATTTCATGCTCCACATAATATCTTGAATCATCCTTCAGTACTACTCCAGAAGATTCAATAGTCTCATTTGTTCCAAAGTATCCATCTTTCAACCGATATCAAAACCTCCGGGATCCCAAATACGGAACCCTAGCAGACCAGGGCTCATCAACGTGGCTCATAAGTGAGCCAGAATCCAAAACAAGGCTGTAAAAAGAGTCCATATTAAAGCCTATCCCCGTTTAGATTTCAAACCTCCATTGGGCCCCAAAGCAGAAGACCCACCGGACACCCATCCGAAATTGAATTTGAAGTTGGGCCTGGGCCTCGGGGTTGATGTTCGCACCCACCTAGAAGTGAGGCCCTCAGAAACTCCACCACCCACCTTCTTCCCAATCTTGGTCGCCGCCACCGCGTTATCTTGCAATGTATTCGCAATCCAACATGCCATATGCAACCATTCGAGAAAGGCAACACTACAACTAGCCAATTCCAAACAAAATCAGATTTTCCCAAAGCTTCCTTCAATAGATCCATCGCTTGGTTGCAGTATATCAACAACTCCATTCATCGGCATCTTCCATTTATATCGCCGCGCTTCCTCGATCACCAAGTCAGCTTCTTCCTTATCTATTTCATTGATTTTGATTCGCGCCTAACTGGGTCGGATCTTCTTCCTTCTCAATGAGAATGCTGGAGGCCACACATCTCCAATTCCATTGTTCAGATCTTCTTCGAATAGCTATTGGGATGGAGACCAAGAAGTAGATGAGATCCCTCTGTTTGGAATTGTGGTTGGGATCGATCACCAAAATTGGATCCTCAAGAATAACCGGTTGGGGGTGTGGGAGCCTTATACAAGTGGCCATGAGAGGTTTGGTGTCGGAGAAACTCCAGTTTGGTGGCAACGTAATTACGCGGTGGCCTTAGGGTTTTGGTGGTTGCACTATAGAGCGGCAGCTTTAGAGTTTTGAGAAGTCATGAGGAAGCCATCTCCCAATATAACGATGTGGATACATGGATTATGCTATATATATATATATATATATATATATATATATATATATATATGCATATCATATTTTATGTTAGACTATTGTAGATTATTTAACGGCTGGTGCACTTACCCCCAAGCCTTAATTGATAAAAACCCTTA
The DNA here is from genome assembly GCA_034370585.1 of Fragaria x ananassa. Lineage (NCBI taxonomy): Eukaryota > Viridiplantae > Streptophyta > Magnoliopsida > Rosales > Rosaceae > Fragaria > Fragaria x ananassa. The sequence goes on from CP139766.1 coordinate 23,201,310, forward strand.
ACAAAATTGTCGAATACAACGAGAGTCGACACATTTAGATTAAACTTTGGATTACAAAGATTTGAAATAATATTAGAATTAGACATTAACAAGTATTCAACCACACACCAACTAGCAGAGAGTGCTAGCTCCCACTACCAGAAGAAAGGGTTTAGCCGACGAAAAAAAAAACCAGGCCAACGAAGCATTTTTTCGTCGGCTATAGTGGGCTTTAGCCGACAAAATTTTCTTTCGTCGGCTAGGGTAAATTTTCGTTGGCTATAAAGTCCACTTTAGCCGATGAAATTTTATTTCGTCCGCTATTTTAAATTTTCGTCGGCTATGGTAAACTTTAGCCGACGAAAAAAAATTTCGTCGGCTAAAGAATTTATTTTTCGTCGGCTAAAGTTCACAAACTATGGCCGACGAAATATTTAAAAGTTTAGCCGACGAAATTCATAGTCGTCAGCTAAAGTGCTTTATATTTGCAGATCTGGGCAGCAGCAGCTCATTTGGAAAAAAAACGGGAGAAGAAAAAAGGGGAGAAAAAATTTGGGTGTTGTCGAAATCTGTCCATAATCAGTTTGTGGAGCCATATATAGGTACGTATATGTATATATATGTTGATTAATTGAGTTTTATTTGAGTTGATCGATTTTAATTAGTGTGATTTAATTGAGTTTATTGATTTTGATTGTGATTGAGTTAATTAATTTTGAGTACGTTGGATGTATATATATATGTGTTGATCGATTTGGTTGATGATTTGAATTGATAATATATATGAATTAATTTGTTGTTAATAAATAGTAGATATATATATATGTTAATATTAATTTATAATATTATTGTGTTGATATGGTATGAAGTTGTTGATGATATATATGAGTTCATGATGATTTTGTTATTAATTAGTTGTAGTACGTAGAATATATACTAAATGAATTGAGATTTTATATATGGCATGAAATTTTATTAATAATTAGGTAGCAGCGTTATAAATATATATATATTTTGTTATATTTTCAGGATATGGATAAGAGTTGGATTTCGCTTCCAAAATGGGACAAAAGATACGGTGCAGGAGTTATGAGTTTTATAGAATATGCGCTGGCTAATGCTAACGGGAATATAATTTTTTATTGCCCGTGCACGAAATGTCAGTGTCGCAGCGATATGCATCGATTTCCCATTGACAAAGTATGGGAGCACCTGAGGAGTAACGGGTTTTGGGAGAAGTACACATGTTGGTTATATCACGGTGAAACATCATCAGGGGGTCCGCATGATCATGGCTAATTTTTCGAGACGGGCAGTGCTAGTACCTCCAACGATCCAACAACGGCATTCATCAACGACATGTTTCCTTATGAGAGCGGTGTATGCACTCAAGGACAGTATATGCCTGACCCGGTGCAGCCCTTCCCTAGAGCTGTGAACACTGCTGGTATAGAAAAGTACAACAAACTGCTTGCTTTCCAACAGACCCCTGTGTACCCCGGTTGTCAGAAGACCGTTCTTGAAAGTGTGATGGACGTAATGAGGATTAAAGTTGAGACAAAATCGACCGTGAAGGCTGTTGATGAGTATCTACAGTACACTGCTTCGATGCTGCCCAACGGTCATCGTCTTCCTACCACTCATCGGAAGGTCCGATGTATCCTGAAAGATCTTGGGCTTTCCTACATCAAGATCCATGCATGCAGATATGACTGCGTTCTCTTTTGGGGTACAGATCCAGAAGGGAATGACCTTGGTGGCCTTGACTCATGTCCGGTATGTCACACTGACAGATATAAGCTGACTCCTGCAGGCAACAGGAAACCTGTAAAGGTACTTCGATATTTCAGTTCTTTTATATGAATTTCAGTGATACATGATGAACATGTTTTTTTAAATGTATGGTTTACTAATATCGTCTGTTTTTTTCCCTGTCTTTTTACTTTAGCCGACGAAATACACTATAATTCGTCGGCTAAGATGGTTTTTGCCGACGAATTACCTAATATTTCGTCGGCTATTCCGGTATTTTTAATTTTTAAATTACATACTATAGCCGACGAAAAAAGCCTTAATTCGTCGGCCATAGATGTTTTAGCCGACGAAAAAAGCCTTAATTTCGTCGGCCATAGATGTTTTATATTTTTTTATTACACACTTAAGCCGACGAAATACACTGTCATTCGTCGGCTAAGATAGTTTAGCCGACGAGTTTAGCCTTAATTTCGTCGGCCATAGATGTTTTTTATTTTTTTTTATTACACACTTTAGCCGACAAAATACACTGTCACTCGTCGACTAAGATGGTTTTTGCCGACGAATAACCTAATATTTCGTCGGCTATAGTTATTTTTTAATTTTTTAATTACATACTATAGCCGACGAATACGTTAGGGTATTGGTCGGCTAAACCCTAAAATTTTTCTATTACCTACTATAGCCCTATGTTCGATGGTTATTTTGCGTAAAATTTTTATACGACTTGTTGCGTGTCATCGTTATAAAACTATTTTTAGTTGGAGGTCCGGCCAAAATACGTAATTTAGATGGTCGAACGACCTTTTCCGTGCGTTTAGGGGTTTGACTTACGAGATTGACCGTCCGGATCGAGCCCTTGTTCTTTTCGGATCAAGTTGAATTTTTTCCCATACATGCATTTTACCATGGTGGTCAGATCTGACGGCCGGATTTGTGTTTCTCAAGTTTGATCATCACGATCACAACATGCGTATTAATGTTGTATAACTTGTTTACCAAGTGTTATGTAAATATTCCGTTTCAAAAACAAACTATATCGGGCGGGAAGTCGAGGACGTACGCCGGCCGCGTGGGAGCTCTTATTAGGGATAGAGTCCCTATGTTGTGGTCCGACTGGGGCGAGGTCCCGCAGGAGGTTAAGGACATGGCCCACAACGCGATGTCGGTGAGTTTACAAAATAATATTATGTATTAAATTGTTGATTTCTTGAAAAGCTAAACTAATAAACGGTTAAATGCAGGTGTGGTTTGAGGTTCCCGAGCACCTGAGGGACAGCTGGGCCGATGTTGTGCATGGGGGAAGGTACGTTGGGAAGTTAATGAAAAACAAAATTGTATGTGATATTAATAATATTTCTAATATTTTTGTTGTATCTGTAGGTACAAGGAGTGGAAGAACGAGCTGCGGACCCATTGAACTACGCACGGGAACGCACGTTCTGGTACCCCTGCTGAGTTCCAGTATAGGGAGTATGAGTGGCGCTGGCTTCTGACATCAGAATTCAACAACCTTCGTAAACAGGTATTTAAATAAATTAGTTAGTTAATTTAAAAATAAGTACGTGCGTTTTAAAATATTCTACTAATAGTTTTCTTTTTTCTTTGAAGACGGTTTCCCGGGTGAACGCTCAGAACCGGCAACGCAACACAAGGAACCATCATGCCGGTTCTAGACCGTTCGCTGTCTTCATGGACGAGGCGGCCAAGGAACATCCAGAAGTCAACCCGTACGTCTATACGTACGAGAAGGCATATCCTGACTCCCAGGAGGATATTGTAAGTCACCTTACGTTTTTAAATTTTTAAATTTATGTAAAAATTTTAATTAATAATTTTTTTCCTATCCATATAGGCGAGGGTGAGGGAGGCTACTGACGAGGTCATGAGTACCGTAGTGAGGGAGACATTCCCGGACACGCAAGAGGAAGAGATGTCCGAAGCCATGTCCCGGATTGACACTTCGGATCCGACGATTGGGGCGAGGATCATGGGCAAAGCCTTCCCACCGAGAGGAAACAACTTCTACTGCTGGGGTCTAGGAAAGAGAGGCGAGGGGGTCCTGAAGACCACTCCAGGATTTCAACGAAAGGCAGCCTCGACCAGCAGCAGGACCACGTCCACGATCAACAGGACGACTCAGCTAGAGTCGGAAGTTCAGAGACTACGAGAACAGCAAGCTGCTCAAGCTGCTTAGGCTGCCTCGCAGGCAGCCTTTAATGCCACGCAGGCAGCCTATGTTGCCGAGTTACATGCCATCCAGCATGCCCATCAACAGTAGATGTTACAGTACATGCAAGACTTTGCAGCTGCCCAGATTCAGGGACTTCCGCCTCCGCCCATGCCTCCGCCCATGACGCTACCCCAGCCGCCGCAACCTCCGCAGCAGCCCCCAGAAGAGGACTTTAACTTAGACGATATAGACTTTACGTAGTTGATATATACTTTTATGTAATTGATACTTTTATGTAATTGACACTTTTATGTAGTTCATATATTCTTTTATGTGTTTGTTGTTAGTTATATGAAATTGTTTTGGTGTTTTTTGCAGCTTGCTTGGAATGGTAATTCAGAAATTTCGGAGTTCTTTTTTTACTGGAATGCACTTATAGCTGACGAAAAAAACCTTAATTCATCGGCTAAAGTTTTTTTTAAAAAAAATTTAAGTTTTAGCCGACGAAATATGCTTTAATTCGTCGGCTAAATACCTATAAAGCCGACGAAAAATACTATATTTCGTCGGCCATAGGTGTTTTATATTTTTTTTATTACAAACTTTAGCCGACGAATATTTTAAATTATTCATCGGCTAAAGTTTGGAAGATAACCGACGACAAAAATGTCGTCGGCTAAGGTATGGACTATAGCCGACAAAAAAATCGTCGGCTATAGTATGACTATAGCCGACGAAATAATGTCGTCGGCTAAAGGTTGGACTATAGCAGACGATATTATTTCGTCAGCTATAGTCATACTAAAGCCGACGAATTTTTTTGTCTCGTCGGCTAAAGTCATCACAGACGACCCTTTCCCGACGACACTATAGCCGACGAAGGTTCGTCGGCTAAGAGCTTCGCCGACGAATTTTTTTAACAGGCCGACGAAAATTTTTCGCCGGCTAAAGTACTTGTTCTGGTAGTGTCCATTGACTATTCTATTTGTGCGCTTTGATATATAAGTGACATAATGAAAAGATTGCTCTCGACTTGTGCAAATATGGTCATGTAACAAATTATATTTCCAAGTATAAATTAGTGAAGCATTTTCTTCCGTATGAAATATATGTGAACAAATTTGACTGTTAATCTATGATATAAAATACTATAATCATCTATTAACCTGCCACAGGCTCGGCCTCCAAGACCATTACCGAGACTCCAAATGCCTCTATGGCTATCTCTAATACTCACCGCTCATTTTGCAAAGTTTGTTCACTAGCCAAATTGAATACAAGACCATCTTTTGCTAGTGATTCTAAACAAAACATTTCATTCCTACAAAGAATCCAAGGTGATATTTGTGGACCTATCAAACTAGAGTGCGGACCATTTCGATATTTTATGGTTCCGGTTGATGCATCAACGCGTTGGTCACACATTGCTTTGCTATCCACAAGAAACGCTGCATTTGCTAAACTCCTAGCTCAAATTATTAAGCTCCGGGCTCACCACCTTGATCATCCAATCAAGTCTATTCGATTGGACAATGTTGGAGAGTTTACGTCTAAGTCTTTTGACGATTATTGCATGTCTATCAGGATTGAAGTAGAACATCCCGTACCCCATGTACATTCACAAAACGGTCTTGCAAAAACTACAATTAAGCACTTACAATTGATTGCACGGGCCTTGGTGATGCGCACCAACTTGCCTGTTTCTGCCTGGAGTTATGCAATTTTGCATGCAGCTACACTTATTCATTTTAGACCCACTGCAACCCAACCATTTAGTGTGTACTAGTTGGTAATTAGATATGAGCCTGATATTTCACACTTACGCATATTTGGTTGTGCGATTTATGTGCCTATTACACCTCCACTGCGTACTAAGATAGCTCCTCAAAGATGATTAGATATTTATGTTGGCTATCAACATCCTACGATTGTCCGCTATTTAGAACCTTTGACAGAAGATCTCTTGACTACGAGATTCACAGATTCTCGCTTTGATGAGACATTATTCCCGCCGTTAGGGGGAGACATGATTTTTTCTGTTCCAATTGAAAGTCGAGAATTAACGTGGTCTGACCCCACTATGTCTCATTATGATCCCTGAACTTCTGATAGTGATTTAGAAGTTCAACTTATTCTCAATCTTGGAAGAGTTGTAGATTCGATGCCTGACTCTTTTACCGATATCGCAAAAGTGATGAGATCAATTATACATGCTATAAATGTTCCTGCAAGGTTAGATGTCCCAAGTAAAGGGACATTACAGGTCGCACCTGGGCTCGAAAATGCCGTCATTGACGTGTCAGATGCCCACCTTGGAGGTGTGGCCGCGACCTCTACTCCCACCAGGAAGAGGGGGAGACATGTTGGTTCAACAGATATTGTGCATAGAAAAAAGCGTGACAGTAAGGCACTAAATGATACACTCATCATCAACAATGTGAATCCTTCACATGAGATTTTCTTTGACTATAGTTATGTCCAAGAATCAATGTTAGTGTATCTGGGGGACGCATTGGATCCAATGTTGATGTTGAAAAATAAAGAAATCTCATTAAAGTATACCGATGCGCACGGTATGATGGAAAGAATTTCCACGACTATTGATGAAGTTTTTGCTTATTCCTTCGCTCAAAAAATTATCGACGATGATGAGATTGAACCGCGCTCCATTGTAGAATGCCAATGTCGAGCAGATTGGCTGAAATGGAAGGATGCAATCCACGCTGAACTAGACTCTCTAGCAAAAAGGCAAGTTTTCAGTTCGGTAGTGTCATGCCCACCCAATGTTAAGCCTGTTGGACATAAATGAGTATTTGTTCGAAAGCGAAACGAGAAAAATGAAGTCATGCGCTATAAAGCGTGACTAGTGGCGCAAAGATTTTCTCAACGCCCTAGAATTGACTACGAGGAGACATATTCTCCCGTTATGGACGTCATTACCTTTCGCTACTTAGTTAGTTTAGTATTGTCCAAAAAACTGAGCATGCAGCTTCTGGATGTGGTTACTGCATATCTCTATGGGGATCTTGATTCAGAGATATATATGAAAGTGCCTAATGGACTTTCACTACCCAAGTTAAGTGACTCTAAGCTACGGAGTGGCTTTGCAATTAAATTGCAGCGTTCACTATATGGATTGAAACAATCCGGACGAATGTGGTATAATCGTCTAAGTGACTACTTGATTGGGAAGGGATATAAAAATGACAATCTTTGCCCATGCGTGTTCATTAAAACAACAAGTACCAAATTTGCTGTAGTAGCCATCTATGTTGATGACATGAACATCATCGGTAATCTCAAAGAAATTGATGAGACCGTGACCTACTTGAAATCTGAGTTTGAGATGAAAGATCTTGAAAAAACTCGATTTTGCCTAGGCCTAGAGCTAGAGCATCGAGAGACTACAATATTAATTCATCAGTCAGCTTATGTCCAAAAGATGCTCAAGTGATTTAATATGAACAAAGCTCACCCTCTTGGTACTCCGATGGTCACACGAAGTCTGGATATCAAAAAGGATCCATTCCGTCCTAAAGAAGACAATGAGGAAGTCCTTAGAGCAGAAATTTTGTACCTAAACGCTATCGGAGCTCTATTATAATTGGCTCAATGCACAAGACCAGACATTGCATTCTTAGTAAACTTATTAGCTAGGTTTAGCTCTGCGCCTACGCAATGTCATTGGACCGGTGTTAAACACATATTTAGGTACTTGAAGAGTTCAATTGATTTGGGCTTGTTTATCCCTTACAAAACTGAAGTGGAAGACATGAATGTCGATGTCCCTGTTGATGGCAACATTGCCGACACATTGGCCGAGCCATAAGGGCCCCTGCCGTGCCCAGCAGTGCCTCAGTAGCACTAGGCAGCGCACAGTGTGCCCCTGTCGAGCCTGCCGCGCTTCAGCGTGCCCCTGCGCATCCTCGAGAGTTTCCAATGCCGTAAACGAGCAGATTTTGTTCCCCAACCAAACTCTAGCTTTTGAAGCTCCTTCTAGCTCAAACTTGACTCAATGCAGTATTGTCCCCTATTCTGAAACACCGAATAATGTGTTAGTTGGATTTGCTGATGCTGGGTATCTTTTTGATCTACACAAAGGACGTTCCCAAACTGGTTATGCGTTCATCATTGGGACTACAACAATTTCTCGGAGATCTACCAAGCAAACCCTTGTTGTTACTTCCTCGAATCATTCAGAGATTATTGCACTACATGAAGCAGTCAATGAAAGTTTTTGGCTTCGCTCTATGGTAGCTCATATTCGAGAGTCAAGTGGGTTGACATCTACCACTGATGCACCAACTTGTATCTATAAAGACAATGTGGCATGCACTGAACAAATGAATTTGGGATTCATCAAGGGTGATAATACTAAGCATATCTTGCCTAAGTTCTTCTACAATCAGCAATAGCAACAGCTTTTGAATATCCAAGTGAACCAAGTGAGTTCTGAGGATAATGTAGCAGATTTGTTCACCAAGTCTCTATCCAAATCTACTCTTGAGAAGCATGTGCGAAGTATTTGTATGCGTTGCTTATCTGAACTCCATAATTGATTTAATTATCAGGGGGAGTTGATTGTGTAGACATCAAGGGGAGTCTACGTCACATGTTTTACATTCAAGTTGTAGTTGGAGCGTTGTGCTATTTTTCCCTTCGACCAAGTCTTTTGTTTTTACCCAAGAGGTTTTTGTTTTACTTGGCAAAGTTTTTACAGAGGCAACGTTCATGCGCCATGTGATTCTGGTGCGCGACACAAGGGGAGTGTTGAAGGAATTTACATTCCTATCCTTGATGATGTGACTTGACCGAATCTTCTCCTTATTAGATTAGAATATCTCTTAGATATCTATCTCTGATTTACATGGATTCTCTATGTAATGCCTATATAAAGACCAATCTATCAATGAATGAGTAAACATTTTTCTCTCGTATTCTCATACTCTATAACAAAAATAAAATTGAATGAATACTATACTTTGAGGGCCCGACTTTGAGAGTTCAACTCAGGTCTAAAAATCACAGGTCCGGACATGACGGTATGTTATATCAATCTGCCATTGAAATCCTAGGCCACCATAGTTCTGAATTTCAATTTGAGTATAGAAAATGGCTAACATCAATCTAGAACCTATACAACATATATGTCTAGCTAGGACATCCATATTTATGAATCAGAAAACGTTGTGTACAAATTAATGAAATGACCGTGGAAGAAGCAATAGATCCAAGTTGGAATTTATGAGCTTATTAATTTGACCTAATAGGGAGGTGACTATTTCTTCTTGATCTTCTAAATAGTTTGGCAAGCAGCCCGTTGACATTAGGCATATGTAATAAGGTCAAATGAACAAATCAAACTATATTCGTGAAAGATTGGAATTATAATATACTCCTTATTAACGTACGTACGTAGCAGCTAGCTAGCAGTACCGAAAGGAATTATTAGCTAGGTAACTTTCTCCCTAAGGTTCAACCCAAGTGTTATTGCCTCTGTACGTACGTCTTCTGTGTGGCAAGCGTTTTGCCATAAGAAAAGTCCGGCGTCGCGAGCAGTGGCGTAGCCAGAAACTATGACTAGGAGGGAGGGTTAGAGTTTAAACAAGGATACTAAACGAAAAAATTTCATTGAATAACATAAACATGTATGAATTATTACATCAATACTTGAAATGGACAAGTAACACCATTAAATCAACTGTAATCGTGTCAATACAATTGTTCAAATAATTGTTCACGATGATTGTTCATATGTTAAAATATTTTCATGATGGTTTTATTATTAACACCATCAAATATATCTTTCATGATATGATCATGTTATCATTCATCAATATGTCTTCCACTCGGTTTCGCAAATTATTTTTTATTTAACGAAATTACGGTAAGCAACGATTAAGAGAAAACGATAAGAGACAAATAAATTGTATAAACATATGTATATACAGACGTAAGTAACAATTGAGATAGGAGAAAATTCATGGGGATAGATAATGAAAATATTAGCAAATAAAAAATCATGGGGATAGGTTTTGTCACATGGTGGAGTCTTGTCCAAATCAAGACAAGACTTTGAAAACAAGTTTGTCACTTTGGTGTCAGAATGGGGACAAATATTGTTTCAAAGTATAATATGCCCCAACCAATTACAGCTTAACAGACTTCACTTGAAATGTCAGAGCAAGGGTTCAATTGAACCCTCTCACCCCACTGTGGCTACGCCACTGGTCGTGAGCTCGCCATCTCCTGGTTTTCGTCCATCTTTCTACCTGCAATCTGCCATTGCTGAAGAGCGGAGTCGTGGGATCTAGCTTCGTGTGGTTGTGACTTCTCTCCAAGACCTTAAAAGCATGCATGGGGCAGCTGCTCGGAGGTGAAGCCAATCACATAGGTAAATATGTGAAACCGAGACTGATTGCCGAAAAATAGTACTTACACTCGAGGGGTCACAAATTAGGAATTAGGGAACACCGTTTTCACATCTCCTCAAAAAGTTTCCGAAGATATTGCTATAATTTCTTACTTGTTGACAAGATGCTACGTACTTGCATTGTAGCTTGAGGCCTTAAGTTAGATCTCTATGTGGCGTGGTGTGGAGGATCACTTACAATAAGGGAATTAATTTAAGACTGTTTGTATGGTAGGAAATCATGGTATGGAAATGAAATTGGTTTTATTTTCCATTCTAATGTGTTGCTTGGTTGTAAATAAAGATTGAAAATGAAACAAAAAATGAGATATAATTAGAAACTGACTATCTCATGAAGCCTGAATTGAAATACCTAGTGAGAGGTGGTATTTTAATTTCATTCCCACCGTCAAAGGTAAATTACAGAAATTAGTTATCTAAAAACTTTATATTCCCTTAAATAGATCATATATACAATTCATAAAAGGGTGTTATTGGAAATTAAAGCTTTTAATTTCATTATTATGACTTATTAAATATTGTGTAATACGGAAATGATTTACTAATTTAATTACAATATCAACCAAAATAGTTGGGTTCTTCTATGCACACTACAAAAAAGAATTCAGTTAGCCACCCCAAATTGCCACGGCGTGGATTTGCCATCGCCATTGGTCAAAGTTTCGCGATGGCGCTACAATGGCAACGCTTCCGTCGCTAAATTTAAACCATTTTACGACGGCAACTTCATGCCGTGGTAAAAAAAAAAAAAACATTTGCGACGTCAATGTCAAGCCGTGGTAAAAAAATAAAAACTTTGCGACGGCGTTAGAAAGCCGTGGCACCCTTTAAAATCACCACTTTTTATTTTGTCTCATCCTTTAATCTTGGCCGTGGATTTTATATATTGACCCTGAGTATAGAAGTGAAAAACCTAATCTCTATCCCTCATTTTGTTGAGAGAGAAGAAAGAGTGTCTGACACCGAGTTGCCCAGTAACCAGCTGCCATCCTTCAAGCGGCTCCCATCCTTTGAATGGCCGCCCACCAAACGAAGACCACAACCGAATCCCCTCTCTACCCTCTTCCTCCTCCTACCTTTCATTTCAACATGCATCCACCCAATTGGTAGATCAGAATCTAAACCCTAAAATCCCTAATTCCAATTCCGGCGCAATTCATCCCCAAAAGGTAATATATTCTCTTTCTTCAATTTCGAGCTTCATTGAGCTTTAACTCGCAGCTTTGGTACCTAATTCTTCTTTTTCCCGTTTTTGGGTTTTGCGAAGTACTGATCCGGTATGGCCTACAAATCAGGCGACTTCCCCTTACGTTCCAGGTTGCTTTCAGGGTTGAGGATGACGGGATAATCGAGCTTGACAAGTCTAGGTAAGTGGCCTTGCTTATCGGTTTAGTTTTGGGATTTTGTTCGCGTTTGGGAGTTTGAATGGTTATTGTTTTGGCTTGAGGTGACGACCGAGAAGGTCTGGTGGTCTTCTTTTGTTTATGTTTGAAAAAATCAGAGAGTTCCCAATCTCTCATTTGAGTTGGTTTCACACTTTCACTGTCCTCTTCACTGTTCACTCAATTCTTTTATTTTCTTCTCAGTGGAAAAATTGATGGGTCTGAAATATCTTTGGATCTGGATTGATGACGATTGACACACCATGAGGCTCCATCAGATATCCACCTTGAGGATTTTATTTTTCTTGGATCGGCTATATCTTCCCATTTCAATGAAATCCTCTTAGGGTCCCGGCAATCTTCACCTTGAGGCTACGTCTCATCCAACCGATTTCCAAAGGCTCATAACTTGAGATCTATTCCCTCTGTTTATTATTTAGATTTTTGGAAAATTATTTGTCTTCCTTACAATTCAATTCTAGAACCAATTTAGGGGAAGGTCAAGTTTCCTTGTCACTTAGTTTTTGCCCGCATTAAGATGTTGACTTTTGCAAGTAGAATTGGGTTCAAAGTTATCAGGTATGTATCGTCTGTGTTTCAATTGTTAAGGTTCCATGACCTTGTTGAAAATAGAAAGGTTATTTGCTTCTGAATCTTTGCAAAACAGGTGCTCTGTGGCATTAGAAGGTTTATGACAACTATTTACCTTTATTTTTATGAAACTCTTATTTTGGATGGATCATAAATCCGTGGTTCCCTTGACAGTTTTTGCATATGACACTTGTGGGACTCCTCAAATACTTTTTTTTGCATGACTTGCTGCAAAATGGTAAGTTTTGGAGTTGAATCATCTAATTATATAAAACTTAGAACCCGACTTCGGTGACAAGGGCTAGTCACCTTAAGGTGACCACAACCAATGAACATGAGATACGTGTTCATTTTAAAAAATTTGACTGTAATTTCAGGACATAACATGGAGGTTTTTGGTATTTTACATGTTTGTTTATGATTATTGTTGACACTTGTCAATCTCTCATTGGTGTTTGTCACCCATAAGTGAGCATAGTTGGTCACCCAAGTTATTTCCTAAAACTTACATGGGATTTATATTTAGTAATCTGTGCAAAGACAATTTGCAATTACAACCATTGCATATGATTCAACAAAACTACTTGTAGGTTTCTGTACTTGTATATGGTAGCACTCTAGTAGGCATCTCATTCTACTTTTGGTCAACCTCTGCATATGTTTCTAGGTGTTCACTTGGACGAGAATGAGTGTAACACCTCGGACCAAATTTTACCTATTTTTGAGTGTTTCTACAAATTACTGAGAAATTTAACCACGTTCGGTAACTTAGTAAGTCAACACTCGAGTTTATTTACGGATTTTTCTTAGAATGTCAAATTCTTCTATTAAGGTCTCGATGTTGTATTTCATGTTGACACAAGTTCACCAGTGTTTTCGGATTATTTTTCAGAGCTTCGAGGTATTTTCTTTGATTTATCGAAGGTTTTATATTATAATTAATTTTCTGAAATTAAAATAACTTTTAATTCGGGCTGTCAGATCCATTAGGGTTTTAATCTGGGCCATTGGATTAAACTTAAAAGGGTAAAGAGGAGGTTGACCCAGTCAAAGAACCCAACTCGGCGGGTTTGACCGAGCCCAACCGAGTCTCTCTCTCTCTCCTCCTTCGTCTCCCTTTGCCGATGCACTTCTCCAACGCAGCACTGCCGTCTCTGGCCACCCCTGGCGACGAGACAGCCAATGAAGTGATCCCCTCCTCCTCCTCAACTCAGCCCAGTCCTTATATCCGGGAGGCATCCACTCTTAACGGAGATCGAAGGAGGAGGACGGCGACTGTGTTCTGCAATTTTCGGCGAACTCTAGCAGGGACGACGGCTTTGAAGGGTATATTTATGTCAACCTCACTTCCCTCTTCCTTTCTATGTCCTTGAATGTGCGAATCGAACCCTAATCTGGAAACCTCTTTCTTCTCTTTTCTGGTTTTGAGCCCCTAGCTCCGGCGACCGGCGTTCGATGGTTTCCGGCGAGTGCTTCGGATTTTTCTGGAGCCGATGAGGCTTCATGGCACCTCTTGTCTCCTACCCCACGACCTGCTGAGCATCAAGAGGCCAAGACGATCGTGTGTGGAAACTTGAGGTGTTGCTGCTGCTCTGTGGGAGGAACCACGAACCCGGAATCCGGCAAGAGAGCCATCGCTGGTCAAGAGAAGCTTTGCTATCTAGAGTTGTTGGGTTGCTGCTGTGTTGATTGTGGTTTGAGAAAATTGGAGTATGGTTGCTAAATTGAATGTTTTGGTTGTTGTTGTCGATAACTTGGTGATTCGGAGTTTACGGGAAAGCTATGGCGAAATTCTGACAAGACACCGGAATTCGGCAAGTATTGCCCGCAAGTCATTGAAATCCAGTAGGGATTACGGCGAGGCAGTAGTTACGGTAGAAGAAGATGAGGTAGTTATTGACGTTTCCTTTCTATTTTGTATCGTTTCAGAAATATGAAAGTTTGTCAAATTGTAAACGGAAATCTTTTAAGTGAGGAAAGTTTCTATTTTAGGAAACAATCCCTTTTTGGAAATTTCCTATTTATAGAAACTCTTTTTAGGTGCCCTTAGCAAATTTAATGGGTTTTCCAGATTAATGTTTTCCGGATATTTGACTCTTTGAAATTACATTAGATTGTTTAATCAAAATCAAGGTTCTCCAAAATGATTTATTTAATCAACGCCTAAATGTTAACGATTAGTAGGGAATTAGAATACTAACCCGAATTGTTAAGTCGAAGGTTAAACTGAAAAATGTCGAAACATCGTTAGTTGGCCAACTCTAAATCAATTGGTCAAACTTAATCAATTATGGTCAACTCAGGAAACCTAGTCAAACTAGGAAGTAGTCGAATCGATAATTATTGGGGTCCGGTCTGATCGATTTGTTCTATTGTTTATCATTAGATGTGGGAATTGACTAGAGAGGGTGAATAGTTGGAGGCAACGCTCGAGGAGTATTCCGAGCATTGGAAAGTTTAAGCCTAATACTGTGAGTGGACACTTTGTTTTTAAACGAGTATGCATGCATGATTTATTTTGAAAATTATTGTTCTATTTACCGAACTTATATTATAATTTCGGTTTATGATATGGTCTTGAATTTATTTGAGTTTGAAGCATTGTTTAAGTGTTGGTCATGATTTATGGATTTGAGCTCGGGTTTTAAAGTTGGTATTTGAGTTTGGATATTCTTTATGACTCCGGATTTAATTATTATCGGTTTTATTTGATGATTGTGAGATTTATAAAAGATTACCGAAAATGAGATTTTTGGTAGTCCTCTATTTATAACTTTCTCATCTACTTGTGGATTATCGATATTGACATTGAGAATATTTTTAGCGAGTATTTTCGGATTATGAAATTATTTACAATTTATATTTGATAATTATATCTCGCTTATAATTATGGATTTGAGAATATTTTGACGTGTGAGACACGTCATAGAATTTTATTTTAATTTTTTATGATAATTTCCAAGTACGGTTGAGAACCGTACCATTCGCATGTTCTTGGGGAAGCTTTATGGATTTAAGTGTTTTCGTATATTTTTAGTCACAATACTATAGGGTCGCTATTATTCATTACTAGCTAGCCTTTTTAGCGGTCCTCACCATAGGTGAGTCGAGTGCTTAGCGTGGGACGCTACTATAGCCTGGGAGGCACCGATTGGTTATTATTATTTATTGCTAGCTAGCCTTTATTAGCGGTCCTCACCATAGGTGAGTCGAGCGCTTAGCGTGTGACGTTACTATAGCCTGAGAGAGACCGACCTGAGCCTTGGAGGCTCTTCCTACATGGTGATATCTCTTCCCCTTGTCTTATTTTTCTCATTTATGTAATTGATTAACTAGTGGGGCTGGTTTATCTTTTCTGACGAGAGTTTTGTATTTGTTTAACCAGCGGGGCTGGTTTGTCCATTTTTATGAGATTTTGGATTTAAAATTAAATGTTTATCAAAGTTACGTACATCGAGTTTTAAAAGTTTAAATGTGAGAAAGTATTAAAATTACGTTTTTGTTAAATTATTTAATTTATTTTTATCCACTCACTCTAACGTTTTTAAATTACTTTTCCCTGACCTCTTCGGTTTCAAATGCAAAGTTTGCAGGATAAGTTTATTTGAGGTCGAGCATACAAGGAGTCGATATCACATCCCGACTCTTAAATTTTTACCTTATTTGCTAGCTTGGTATTAATAAGAGTTTTACCGTCTTCGTCAATGACTTTATAGTTTAATTGGTCCCTAGAAGGGTTTAGGGGGACGATTATTTCGAAGGAATTTTACGTAGGAGAAAAATGTGACAACGGTAAAAATAGTAAATTTTAGTTTGTAAAAGGTAATTTTTATTAGGGTATTATTTTGTGGTGTTATTTTTTTGGACTTGGGTTGGTATATAGTTGGGTTAGGGGACCTGTTGGGAGGCCCAATTCCTTCCTTCTCTTTTTCTTCTCTTTCTCTTCTCTCTCCTTTTCCCCGATCCTCTCTCCCTGCCGGATTTTCTTCACGCCAGTTCGTCGTCGTTCGGCCACCATAGACCGCCGCACCGGTCCCAAACGATCGGCCATCACCTCCTTTTCTTTCCTGGACCACTGGCAGCCTTTCTAGCGCTGCCGTGAGGGTGATATTGCGCCTGAGAGCACCAGTCGTCCGTGGTGTTCCATTGCCAGAACTTTCTCCTCTGGCCACCAATCCGGGCAAGCCTTATATGGTTTTGAAGATCTTCAACCCAGTTGTCTTGCCCTAAAAAGACTCAATCCAGTTTGCTTCAGGTGAGGAGAATCAATGAGTGGAAATTCTAGGGCTTCTTTTAATGTTTTTGTTCGATTGACCTAGTTAGGCTTTGAATTGGGGTTTGTGCTAGTTAGGAGAGTTGTAGAGCGGGTTGAGAGAAATGTGCTGTTAAAATTTGGTAGGCATTGGAGGTCGCCAGAGTCGGTCGCCGGCCGCAGCTATTAGGGGGATTTTCATGGTTTTAAAGGTTTGTTATTAAGGGGAGTTTAATTATGTGAATTTTGGAATTTTTGGAGGAATTTTGGATAGGTTTGGGATTTTTCAAAGTTTGGTATTTTGGCGGTTATTTTGGATAGAATCTAGCCGTTGGATTTAAGTTGTTTAATCTGTAGGGGGTTATGTTAAGGCTACCGATTATGGTATTGAAGTTTGGATCATATCAAAGTTAGGCAATGATGAGCGTGGTTACGGCTCATGTTTAGTTTTGCCTATTTTTACATAAATATTGGAATTTGGATGGGAATTTACTTTTATATTTGGAACAGGACGTGAGGAGGCTCAAGCAGAAGAGGCCTCGGATCGACATTAGGCTTAGGCCTATTTAGTTAGTGGATTTTTGTTTTAAATAATATGCATGTCAATGGTTTATTGTTGATAAATTTCCTTTGGTTGGAGCATGAGACGTCATTTTATTTTGACAATTTTATTTATTGTTGGAGATTAACCGAAAGTGAGAGTTTCGGTGAATATATATTGATATATATGGATATTTATGAGGATAGTATGTATATAAATACTAGCTAGTCATACGTGTTTTTCCGTCATAATGAGGTAAAATTTCATTATGACGTGATGCGCTAGACGCAATTGTGGTAGCCCTATATAAATATAAGAATTTATACAGGGAATATGCACGTATATATATACACCGTCTTTTCCGCATAATGAGGTATAATTCCATTATGGCGTGACGTGAGCGTTAGACGCAAGCGTTGTAGTCTTGTATGAATTTCTATTTTTCATATTTTCTTTTCTTAGAATTCGTACAAGAAATATGACGGGTGTAAATACATACATTTATGAATATATAGTTTGGCTTGAGAGACCCGATATTTATGAGATAAGTTTTATCGCTCGAGGCATGGATTCGATTTATTTGGAAATTAAATTGGGAAAACATAAATATTTTTATTTATTGGTTCATTTTATTAAATTTATTTTTGTCCACTCACTCTAACGTGTTTCGAATCTTTTCCCCTGGGCCATTCGTTTTAAAAATGCCCAGTCTGTAGAGTACGGGTTGGCACTAGTAGGAGGCGAGGCATAGTTACCTATTTCTCTGCCACTTTTCACCAGTAGGTTACCTGTTTAACCTACCAGTGTATTTTCTTGCGTCCTCTAGTTTTAGTAGCTCTGATTACCTTGAGGATAATGTATAATATTTCGGTTGTGTGCTAAGTCTTTCAGTATATTTTGGGATACTCAAAGGATGACCTATGATATATTAGTTGGATATTTATGTGATGGTTTAAATGTTATATTGTGGTGGTTGTTGTTGGTGGGGAGCGGATGGCTCCAAGAGTTAAGGATGGTTGTTTCATTATAGGAGTGTGTGTTCTGAATTTTTCAGGTTAGGGTTGTCCATTTCCAAGGGAAGTTATGCCAAATTTTTCGGTAAATTTTCCTTGGAGGTGAACCCCGCAGGATTTACTTCGGGTTTCAGGGTGAAATTCGGGGTGGGTCCTGACAATCAAGACATAGTCAGAGGCGGCTTCCGCTTATTCTTCATTCATTGTTTTCTCTCATTTTTAGATATGCTCTAATAATCCAGCTATTAAATTATGGAGTGTCTTGGTTGTTTGCTGTAGGATTATTTTATATTAGTATTTGATATTTTGGGAGATGTGATGAACTTGGGGAGCAGGAAGGCTTCAGGAGTAAAATGTTAGAGTATGATTTTAGAAGTGTGTTTGCAGGTGTTTTTAAGAAGGGTTGTCCATTTTCAAGGGAGGTTATGCCGAATTTCCGGTAGCATCTCCTTTGAGGGTGTTCCCCACAGGGTTCAATATGGATTTCACAGTGAAATTCGGGGTGAGTACTGATAATGAGAATATGATTTCTTTATGCAATGCAAGCACACTACTAGAAAACTGGGTAAAAGCAACCATTTTTGTCACTAACATGCTCTTGAACTTCAATTTTTGGATCATGATGACACAATTTTGTTTTTCTAAGGTGAAGCCAACTATATATTAAAAAGCATTTCTATATATTTTTTCCTCCGCATCATATGAACCCAAATTGTGACTTATATTGCCACCTACTTTACTAATTCATGTATTTATAAGTCAAATAACACTGACATGAGTACTTATTGAAAATGTCTGGTGAGTGTTCTTGGAACTTCTGGACTGTAAATGTGATAATCAAAGAGCTCAACGACTGAGTTTTAGGTGATTTTACTATAATCAGATGATGTCATGTGTTTCCTAATCATGTTAATAAGAGCATTTTGTGTTGTTCATTAGTGAATGAAATAATGCAAATCATGTTATTTACTTTCTGATATGTTTTTGTTTTGTGCGAGATTACTCTAGTACGTAGCATAGTAGTTTTGGCTTTTAAAATGTGAGATTACTTAATATAGATTGAATGCTGCGAGTAATGTACACATATGGTAATGGTGTATGATATGTGAGTATCATGTTTATTTGAGAGTGTCATAGAACTTCTGTTAAGAGTGTCATAGAACTTCTGTTATCATTCATGGCCCTTACTAAGTTAAGTAAGTCTTATTTTAATCTGGCAGCCTAAGTTGCATTCTGGATCCTTTTGACCTAGTCCTAATATTGGCTGCTTATGCACGGTTGTTTTGTCCTTCTTTTTTTTAAATACAATACTATTATTTCAAGAGGTTGATATCTTTAGTTCAAGTTCAGATTATTTTTATTACAGTTGTGCATCATACAATTAACTGTTGTTGGTGTCATGTGGTTTTTGGTCTGTAGGGTCAGGATCTTGTTATTGCAAATATTGAGAACTCTAGAGTTGTGATAGGTACAAGAGATGAAGATTGTTCTCTCGTTGCAGTTCAATTAACTGTACGTAGACTTAAAACCAAGCAAGTTACTTGGCTCTTATTTTAGTTAAGAATAACGATATTGTTTAAGGAAATTATATTTTCGTCCTTCTGCTATGTGTCTTGTCCTAATACACATAGGATTGGTTAATCCAGTTTCCTTATTAGAATAGATTACAGTTGATAAAACTTCTAGATCTTTCAGGAGACTCTATGTAATGCCTATAAATAGGCCTTTCTATCAATGAATGAGTAGATCGTTATCTCTCGTTATCTTTTCTCCTTTAACACGTTATCAGCACTGTACTCTAACCCGAGCTTGATAATGAAACCCTAAAACCCACCATTTTTGCCCTGGGCACCCACTAAATTACTATGGGCACCCTAGCTTGTCAACAACAAACCGTACCCCCTCGTCTCGGAGCTCCACCGGCGCTCAACTTCAACCCTGCGCCCCTCCTCACCTAGGCGGCTCTACCCCAGCTAGCAACCAGGATTTCCCTCGCCTCGGATCTCCTTAGATCCAAAGCCACTGGCAGCAACCCAGTCCGCTGTTCACGACGTTGCACCCAACTTACTTCCCAAACCGAGGACAAGGTCAGCCTAGGCGCCGTCGGTCCAGTCTCCGTCGGCGGTCATCCCCAACGCAGTCGTCCGGAAGCAACTCAACCCAGCAGCCTTGCGCACCGCTCCGGCCTCGACCCAGTCTCTGAACACCGGACTGGTGCACTTGCAAATCTCTCCTCTCTTTCGACGTAAACCACCGAGCTCCAGCGACTTCCTGCCTCGCTGCTACTGCCAGGCGCGTGCCTCCACCACCCTAGATTACGGCAGCAACTTCGACGTGAGCAGCCGAGCCCCCTAGCTTTCCCCTTGTGAGCGCGTTTCGGCATCCTCCACAGATCCCAATCCCTGGCGTGGCTCCACCAACGCACGCCGGCCACTCCTCGCCCAGCAGCCCTGCGCGCCCCAACCGACGCCGACGCCGCTGCCGCAAAAGAGAGCAGAAGAGAGAACGTATAATTGAATAATTGTACGAGGGGCAAAACGGTAAATTTGTCCATCCAGGTAAAAAGTTTCTACCCATAAGTAAAACCAATTTATTTACAGTAGTAACTATTTAATTAGTTTTACTGTTTATATTATATGGTGAATATGACTAACCATATGTTTTTCTTTTTCATGAAATTTTTCGCGCGATGGATTTGCGAGAGTAATTTCGTAACGTGGAAGTAAGCATGAAAATTACAACAGCAACTTCTCTTACACGACAAACGAGCACGTAAGCTTTTATAAAATTTACCGCTTTTGAATTTTAATTTCATAACCGGGCTTCGTAGCATTCTTCTATATCCCACCTTTCTTTATAACGTGGGACGATATTGAGGGATTGAGACCTCTCATATCAAAGTTGAAATTTATGACGGTTTGACAAGTCACGGTATTACGATGAAATATTGTCGTGTTAATAAAGGGACAAACATCGATTTGCGATGGAAATTGTCGCGGTTAATATCGATTTGTGACGAAATTTGTCACGGTTTACATCGAATTGAGTTACCATAAACTATGGTCTTGACCTAATTCAATACTTGGAATTAATTATCGTACATAGATAATAGTCAATATTCCATCTTGTTGTTGAAATATTTGACCAAAACATGAGCCCTGAATTTGACATAAAAAAAAGTGACGAATTTCGTGTCACGAGTTCTGCAAAGAGGGAGAAGCAACGCCTCGAACCTCATATGTCATAAGAAGATTGGACCGGTAAATGAAAGAAAAATCATATTATTGTTGTGGTTATATATCGGTTCACTAATTGCAATGAAATCAATATTATGGTCAATGTATACAAAATATATGGAGTCCTTACAACAAGAAACTCACTATATGGAAGAAGATGAGAACATTATTCTCACAGTTACAGATTTTAAAAGCGAATGGTATATTGCAGAAGATATGAAGCATATGACTTCAGTTTAAAAGTCTAGGTGACTACAAATCCGTTTATTTTTCCAAGTTTTATGAAGACATACACCTCACATATTTGACTAAAGTTACTTAGTCGTTATATTTTGAATTAAATTCATGGTCAAGACCTCGATACAATTGTTGGCATATATATTCGAATTTTGTCTTGCACATATGGTTCGATCTACATAAGCTCTATGTTAATGCAATATATTGCATTACAACATGACACTACATTGGACTACGAAAGACCACCAGTTACTATAAGGTGGCGTTTATAAAGGCTGAAATCGCACCAAGTATGGCGCAATGCATACTTGGGCATCATAATTAAACTAAGTGTAGCGTAATGCACACTTGGTATATCATGATGTTGAACAATGCACATCGGTTTTGGATCAAAGGAGGATTTGTAATGTCAAGTGTGGCACAATGCACACTTATACAATTACAAAGACATTACAAACAAGAGTAGTCTTTTACACTCTTGAGCGGATTCATAATTGCAAAAAAAAAATTGCGTTACGCTAAATGTCATCCAAAATTGGATATTGAAAAATCCTCATTTTTCTCTACAAGATCCAACAGTGAGCCGTTGGCGATGGCGCCGCCCCTATATAGGACTCACGACCTATTTTGCCAAGTTTTGGCATATGCATGTTTTAAGCCTTGTTTCGTCAATCTTAGTAGTATTACACGTCATGTCATGCACTCTAAAAGATTCTAATACATTTTTTCAATCTCCATCGAAATTGTTAACATATTTCGGTTTCAATGTCTTGACATAAGACTGTTGTTTCTACATTCTTGTATATTAATGTGTCGTACCGAGATTGAGTGCTTAGCTTATTGCAAGGAATAGACAACTATTCATGAATTTAGTGCTTTATAAATCCGATGTGACTACGATGACTAGATCATCACAAATAATCAAAGAGTGGATTAATGCTCAAGTTGCAATGCCTAATGGCGTTATGATTAAATCACACATGCTCTAAGCAATCGAACCGTGCTATGACTTAATGATATTCACGCCAACGTTTATCACCTGTAAACACAATGTGAGAATTGATGAGAATTTCTTATGTATCACTATAATGAATGCGCAACATTCATGAGTTACTAAGATTCGGTTAATTGAATCGGTTATTGTCACCAATGATGAAAATGGAGACATCGACTCATGTAGGCTTTAACATAAATCATTCGGGACAATTTTGGACGTGTTTTGATGATCCGTATACTATAGAGTAAAGACTCTCACGGACATCCTTTCTTTTGAGCAAAGTAACCATTGAGATCAAAGATCACCAAAATACAACTTGGTGGAGCCATGAGCAATGCTCACAACCTATAAATGGCATTAAAGCCATCCGCATCATCCTCCTATACAATAGAGGCACTACTCATACTTTCACAAGCACATATGACGCAAAAGAACCCCATGATCTCTCATTGGCCATGCTCGTTAATCGTTTTGTAAAGCCTATTCTTTAGCAAAGATTAGGAGCGACACCCTCCTACGCTAAAGACAATGTGTATAGACTAACATATAAACAAGATGCTAAGTCGTTGTTCACTAAATAAGACATTACAATGTCTATAAATGATTATACAAGAATGATACATAAGATGTTGGCTTAATGACTTCTCATTGTTCACTTTGAGGCATAATGATGATATGGTGATGTTCACAATGGTTTAACTCAAACCATAACAATTGGATGTTATGGGGAACCTTCACAATAATTGAAAAGTTGACAAAACCTTGAATTTCTGGTTTTTCAGCTTGCGGACCAGTCATTGTGAAGACTAGTTCACCAAATTTTAGACCGATTCTTGAGATTCTGTTTGCAACCACGGATTTCTAGAATCCAAGCCTACTGATTTAAAAATTTTCGTGGCATTTAGAGACGTGTAAGGTGGTGAACCACTCAACATAAGTGTGCACGGATGTCCAGCGACTCCGACGGACGGTTTGGCATGTTTAAGGCTAGTTCCGCCGTTGAGACTGGCGGTTTTGCAATCCTGGCACCCATATCTACCTGCTTACAAAATTTGGTAGCATTTAGAGCTCTAGAAAATAGTGAACCGTTAAAAGAAGTGTAAAATAGAGGTCCGGTGATGCCGGCGGTCGGTTCAACCGGTTTCTTTTTTACCAGTCCCAGCGGTAAGGCCAGCGGTTTTTTGGACCGTAAGACTAACAGCTATGGTTTGTAACAAGATCATAGTTTTACTTATTCATCTTTACCCATCATCATTCAAATCTTTATGTTACGGTTGTAACGGTATGCATATTTGTGAACGGATTGAGTTAATGTTCTGCAATCTATATCGTCCACATGTTGTCTGTGCCATATTGCGCCTCCACAAGAGCACAATGATGAGTTATTTATGATGAATATTGTGTTTGAAAAAGACATGAGCTTTCGACTATAGTCCACTTATATAAGGACCTTGACAAGCGATCTCTTTTATGTCACTTTGATGAGCCAGTCTTCCCGTCGTTAGGGGGAGATAAGAACAAGAATGTTCAAGTAGAAAGACTTGAAATTGTCGTGGTTTGTCTCTACTGTGTCTCATCAAGTTCCCTAAAGTGATGAGATCACATATACATGCTGCAAACATACCTGCAAGGATTGATGTCCGGATAAGAGCATGTTGATGTCCGGATAAGAGGACATGTTGATGTCCAGATAAGAGGACATGTCGTCACACATATATGGTGGCATGCTGACACCAAAAATATGGTAGATCGTGTCGCTAGGCCGTGGCTCCCACGGTTTAGGGGGAGGCCACTTGGTTCGATACATACTTGCCAAGGAAGAATGCGAGTTTGGCACAACTTGATCATTTGATCAATGATACTCATTCGTCCGTTATTGCTGGATTATGGTCATCATTGGGGGATGCCTCAATGTCAATACCAATCCATATAGAGATCTTTATACTTAGAAATTACACCGGTGTACATGATGACATGTTTTAATGAGTTTGATATCGAACCATACTTCGTTGAGAAAATATCAACGTTGTAGATTGGCCTAAATGGAAAGATGTGATCCAGTTTAAATAAAAAGATAGTGCTTTGGTTAGGTGACGCCGACACCCGAAGTGTAAACTCTATCAGTTATGTCTGTTAGAAAGCGTAGTGAGAAAAATAGTTTAGACTTACCTTATGGCGCAAGGTCTCTCACAAACACCCTAGAATCGACTGTGATGAGATATACTCTCATAATGAATGTCATTGCACTCCACTAACTTGTCAGTTAGGTAATTTCTGAAAAACTAAATAAGCAGCTTGTGGTCACAACTTATCTCTGTTGGGAACTAAGAGATGTACATAAAGATCTTGAATAGATCGGTTTTCACCCAAATCAAGTGGCTCATGACCACAGAGCACGTTTGCAAGGTATTTGCTTAGTATTTACTTGATAGGGAAGGGATATGAAGAATTATGTCTATTTGCATGTAAATTCTGGATGAATCGTGATGAACTCTTGTTAAACTAAGTGATGCCACTGATCCAAAATTAAGAATGAAAGTATCTTGGGAACACTTGGTCTCATAAGTGAGGACTGTTATTGATGATGCTTATTCATCTGTCGGCTTAAGGCAATCTAAAGGACGATGAAGTTATGCCTATATGTGTTCCTTGATCGGTCGAAGTCTTGAGAAGACTTGTTTCGTCCATATGACAAAGAAGTCTTGGGAGAGATTCTCTATCTAAGTACGGTAGCACATTCAAGTACTTGTTACAATAAGCTTGTCTCGACATCTCATTCGCTATAAACTTGTAAGGCCAAGTTCATTAGTCTTTCATCTCTTTTCCTAGTGGTAGAGCATCTTCGCTCCCTCTTAGATGAGTGTTAAGGAACATCAAGGTAGTGGTCGGATGCGCCCACGCAACGCCAATGTAATGGCAGTAATTTGTTCTATGAAAGGTTTATGCCTATTCATCCCAACAGAAAGACACATTAAAGGCGAAATCAGAATCTGCCCAGTTTCGTAGGTCAACTTCCACGGGAAAGGTCTAAAGGTCTATGTGTCTACTTTCCAGGGACACTAACCATTTGATCACACCTATCACATTGAGTTAGTTATGGCTATTTTCATAAAGTAGGACGGATCTGTCCGAGAATCTGCTATGGCAGAACAGTCAACTTTGACAGAGCTTTGTGATCAGCTCAAGATGAACTAGGTTATGGACCTTCTGTGGTTGGAAAGCTACGGGTGTCTAGTTTCCAGAAATTTTTACGGTTTGTTCATACCTATTGTATCGAAGACGTTATGACTGTTTAAGTACACGTAGGTCATGCCACGCGTGAATCTGATTTTCAACGCGAACTTATGTTTTGAGTTGTTAGGCAACCTTCTCCTTAAAGATCAAAATAATGCTAAGTATAGCAGGTCTGATCTAAGGATAATGTGGCTGGATTTAATGACTAAATCATTGCCCAACTCTACTTTTGAAGTATGTGAAGTGCATTGGCTTGCGCCGTTCATCTGTACTCCGAGATTGAGTTACCAATCAGGGGGAGTCGTTGTGTAGACATCAGGGGGAGTCTACATGCATCACATGTTATCTTCAATTGTAGTTGGTACGTTGTGCTTTTTTTCCCTTCGTCCAAGTCTTTTGTTTTACCCACAAGGTTTTTGTTTTACTTGACAAGGTTTTTACTGAGGCAACATCATAAGCACCGTATCGTATTAGGGACACAACACAAGGGAGAGTGTTTAAAGAATTATATTTTCATCCTTCTGTTATGTGTCTTGCCCTAATACACATAGGATTGGTTAATCAAGTTTCCTTATTATAATATATTACAATTGATAGAACTTCTATATCCTTCAGAAGAAGCTATGTAATACCTATAAATATGTCTTTCTATCAATGAATGAGTAGACCGTTATTCTCGTTATCTTTTCTCCTTTAACATATATGAGTTTTTTAGTGTTGTGTTTATGTTTGTGATTAAGATTCAAATTTATAATTTCCTATGATGTATACTAAAGAATCCCTATTGCTGGTATATTTCTGACGTGAACTTCATTTAATTACGCATGAAGGGTTTTTGAGCTGTCTGATGACTCACATAGATAAGGCATCAGACTATTTGAGTGGTAATATATATAAGCAACTCTAGTCCATTTGATTGTTAAGAAACTTTGGCTTAGTTGGTTGCACTTAGTTGCTTTTGTCTATATATTATGTACTTGTGTCAAGGAACTAATTAGTAGAAACACTTGACAATTACTGCTCCAAGTTATTGTATTAATAGTTCTTGTACAAGATTGGCATTTGAGAATCTTTAATTGAATGTGACAATTCTTTTTCAATGCATTTGATTCCTTTTTGCACAGCTTTTGTCCCAAAAAAAAAAAATCTGGCATGCTAATATGCTTGCTAGATTTTTTTTTAATTCATAAATAGAACTTGCCACGGCAAGTTTGTCGTCACCAATGGGTTATTTGCGAAGGTGGAAGCAGTCGCTGCCTGCCGTCGCAAAGAGATGGCGAAGACTCGTTGCCGTAGCCAAAAGCAACGGCGACGCCCTCAACGGTGACGGCAAAAATGCCATCGCGAAGCCGTCGTCGTTGCTCTTTCGTGACGGCAAAGTAGCTTTTGGCGACAGATTTCTGCCCTGGCTAACTGAATTTTTTTTTTTTGTAGTGGCAAGAAGAAAACTTAGAAAGAACAAAGTGGTTTGGATCCGAAAAAGAACATCTAGATAGAAATACCAAAACCTTTTCCATTCCAAATCTATAAGAAAAGGAAAATAAATCATTTCTCTATCTTGACATTCCTGTTAACCAAACGGGGCCTAAGTGAAAGATATTCCAATCTGCACGGTTTTTTTTTTTTTGGTTACAGAAAAGTTTAGGTGAGAGTTTGGTTATGCTACACCACCATCGTCAGGGCAAACCTGCAACCTCAACCCTGAAAGACTGGCAGTGGACATGTACATGTCACATCAGCCTCTAGGTATGGATTTCCACAGGACAATTTACAGATCGCGAACCAATGAGGCCTATTGGTAGCGAGGATCAAACTTGGATAGGGTCTCCACCACAAACCATCTTTGCCAACTGAGCCAAACCTCGTTTGTTTGTATTTTATTTGTTCTTCTACTAATTAATTTGTGCTTCCTTCCATTTTTTGGGGTGGAGTTTTCCTGTC
This sequence comes from Fragaria x ananassa, assembly GCA_034370585.1. NCBI lineage: Eukaryota > Viridiplantae > Streptophyta > Magnoliopsida > Rosales > Rosaceae > Fragaria > Fragaria x ananassa. The sequence goes on from CP139766.1 coordinate 23,229,074, forward strand.
TAAGGCCTAAAGTTTGAGTCCAATTATATTGTTCATCAAATTTCCAATACTTATCTCTCTACATATATAGTTTCAACTGCTTGTTGATAGTTTGGTTCATTTGATTGTGAAGCTATTTATGTATAAACATTACTTCTCTCCAATGGAATGCGTGTTTCCTACAACTAGGTGGAGAAGTCTAGAATGGTTGTTCACCAAAACTGCTACCACCTTACGACTGAATGTATGTCAGTCTCACAACCATTAGTTGTCTCGATAACTATAGTTCCCAATGGACCATTAGAGATTATTAGGTCCTTCCTCTCTTAGACTCTAGGGGATCTGATAACTAAAGACAAATTCTTTAGATCAGTCATGGCTAGCTAGTTTTTACATGTCAATAACGATACAATTCGTTGAAGTTGATATTTATGTTCTAGTACATGCTTTCTCTCATCGATGTACAACTCTAACTTATACGTGTATGATTTTAACTTTACAAAAGAAACTCTTATAAACCTGGTTAATAATCCTATGGAGGTTGTCTGTTTTTTTTTTTTTCAAATAAATAAGAGATTAGACGATATTAGCACCTCGGAGGTGGACGATGTAGAGAACAAGTCTCACCCTCAAATTCGAAAGTGAAGGGTCCACCTCACTCTAGGAACCCACCCCCTGTCCCCCTATTTTATTTAAATAACAAGAAAAATTACATAATTCGAATAAGAAAAATATAAGACAGAAAATAAGAAAAGAGAATAAGGTATTCTCATCTTTTGTACAAACCAAAAGGAAAAAGGGTAGATAAAACTTACAAGTAGTCCATATAATTAGAAGCATCAAAGCAACTGTGAACACCAATCTTGGACATCCTCATCCCCCAATATTAATACGCCAACATGCAATGAGATATGAATGCCCTGATAACCAAATACATAAAACCAAAGATGAGAGAATTTCAGGCGGGGGAAAATCATACCAAACCAAAGATGTGGATGTCAAACCCAAACTCATTATTTTATCAGCAACTGTGTTACCCTCCCGAAGAATATGTGAGTATAAAAAGTGCATGACACAAATTCGTTCGAGGCAATTCACCCAAAGGATTCGCAGTGGTGATGGTGGATTAAAAGAAGGATTAAAAGAAGAGGAAGAGAGACAAGCCATGACACTTGTTGAATCACTCTCAAGCCAAATATAATGTGTCACCCTAGTTGGTAGGCGAATTCAATCCCAATAATAACCATCATTAACTCAGAGAAAAAAGTACTTTGTTGATCTAGTCCTTGACAATAACCTCTAATGAATTTCCTAGAACTATCCCTAAAAACACCACCACAAGCAAGACCATCAGTATTAAGTTTTAAACAAGAAATAATTATGGAGATTTTCTTTTAATTCATCATGGTTCCCTTGGATTATTCTTACTCATGATTCGGTTCTTTTCGTTCTATTGTTTTTCTGAGAGGGTTTGGTTTCATGTCCTCCTTTTAGATAACAATCTTTTTTATTTAGTAAACTTGTTCGATTGCGAAAATAAAAGGGTGTTCTAAAGGCGGTCTTGGAAATCATGCAAAGTTAAAAATTTAGAATCAAGGCCTAGTGTGAAAGATCAACAAACAAACAAGCTAGTGTGTTCATGGGAAAACAGGCGATAAGATGTCAATGAGATTATCAGGGAGCATCTGGACCGAGCAATTGGGAATGTTGAATGGCTTCGTGATTGGCCAGAGTCTTTTGTCAAACATGAACAGAGAATTGGGCTAGATCATTGCCCTGTGATTCTATACTTCCAAGCAAAAGTAGAGAGATTTGAGAGGCCTTTCCGCTTTGAGGCCAGTTGGGTGAAGGATCCGGATTGTGATGAAGTAGTGGCTGCTTGTTGGAAGTCAGAGTGCTCTGATCCTTTTCGAAGATGGAGTGAGAATCTGGAATCTTGCAAATTTGGTTTAGCTAGGTGGAGCAAGGCCAAGTTTCTAAATAATAAGTTTTGTGTTGAGAGGCTCCAAAATGACCTTCTATATTTATAAGAGGGTTCGGTCTTCGGTGACTCAAAAGAAAAGGAGCAGGCTTTGCTTCATAAGATAAACCACACTTGGAACCTTGAGGAATCTTTTTGGAAGTAGAGATCCAGGATAATTTGGCTGCTAGAGGGTGATCGTAATTCAAAGTTCTTTCACATGTCTACAATTTTCAAGAGGCAGATGAATAGAATTAGTAGCCTATGTTTAGGTGTAGATATTTAGATCAGTGGTGACTTGGAGATCAGAAATGCCTTCACTAAGTATTTTGGTGATTTATACACCACTTCTGGGCCTAGGTGTTGGGGAAATGCTTGGATAATGTTCATTCCTCTGTATCTGATGAACAAAATTTGGATCTCTCTTGACCTTTTTTGGTTGATGATGTTCAAAAAGTTGTTACTCAATTGGAGACTTTCAAGGCTCTGGACCAGATTACTTTCCAGGTTTCTTTTACTCGAAATATTGGGAAACTGTGTGTGATAATGTCAACTCTGCTGTTAATTGCTTTTACAGGGGTGAGTTCTTAGTGAATAACATCAGCAAGACAAATATTGTCTTAATCCCCAAGGTTCCTCATCTGGAGAGTGTCTCCCAATTCAGGCCTATCAGCTTACGTAACAGCTCCATCAAGATTATTTCCAAGCTGCTAGCAAACAGACTTAAGCCACTTATCCCTCAGTTGATCTCTGAGCATCAAAATTTGTTCGTGCCAGGGCGCCAAATCCAGGACAACCTAATTCTTGCTCATGAAGCCTACCATTATTTGAAGTTGAAGAAGTCCAAGGTTGATCATGAGTTTGCTTTAAAGTTGGATACAGGGTAGAATGGGACTTTCTTGAGGCTGCTTTGTTGAAATTTGGTTTCTGTTCCGACTGGGTTCGTCTAGTTATGAGAGTTGTCTCTTCTGTGTTTTTATCGATTCTAATTAATGGGAAGCAAGGTCAATCCTTCACTCCCACAAGAGGACTCAAGCAAGGAGACCCTCTGTCTCCCTACCTTTTCCTTATTGTAAGGGAAGTCCTTTCCAAATCCATCACTGCAGCCACGTGCTCCAATCAACTTTAACAAATCAAATTGAGTACGAGATGTCTCGGTCTTTCTCATCTCCTATTGACGGATGATTCTCTGTTCTTCCTTAAACCCACACCAGGAAACTCTTAAAGCCATTCTTCACTCCTATTGCACAGCTTCAGGGCAATTGGTCAATCTTGGAAAATCCTCTATTTTCTTCTCAGCTTAAGGAATCAATAACATCCACTCTTAACATCCCTATTTCAGATAAGCCAGGTATTTATCTTGGTCTCCCTACTCATTGGGGAAACTCAAAGAAGAGTGCTTTGGCCTACATCTGTGAAAGAATTAAGCAGAAATTGGAGGGTTGGAAAGCTAATGTTCTCTCACAAGCTGGAAGGGAGGTGCTCATCAAAGCGGTGGCTATGGCAGTCCCGGCCTACCCTATGTCTATTTTTCTTTTACCAGTTACTTTGTGCAAAGCTCTTAATTCTGACATCTCATATTTCTGGTGGGGTTTCTCGGACTCAAAGGACAAGCTTCATTGGAAGGCTTGGGACTCGTTGTGCAGAAGCAAGTTAGAGGGTGGCATTGGCTTTAAAGATCATCACACTTACAACAAGGCTTTATTGACAAAACATTGTTGGAAACTGATCAACAGACCAAATTCTCTGTGGGGTAAAGTCATGAAAGCAAGATACTTCCCAAACTCCAATTTCTTGAATGCAAAGAAAGGTTCTCAGCCCTCTTGGGTATGGAACAACCTCTTAGCAGGTAGTGAAACAATAAGTGAGCATGCTTTGTAGCAGATTAATAGTGGAAGAAATGTGGATGTTTGGACCGATAGATGGGATCCAAATTCTAATCAGGGACTGATCAAACCTATTATTACCTCTAATCGCTTCACTGCCTTGGTTGTGCCCGATGTAATTGATGAGGATAGAATTTGGAATATTTCTCACATTGAGCCATTTATGAGGAAAATGATGATGATGTATTGGTGTGGCCTCATACGAAGTCAGGAAACTATTCTGTAAAAAGTGGCTATCATAAGCTTTTCGAACTCCAGAAGAAGCCGCATGTAAGTAAGCCTTCCTCTTCCCACTCTTTTGATGTCAGAATATGGAAATTGATTTGGAAGCCAAGCTTGGCTCCCAAGATTACTAACTTCATGTGGAGAGCATTGTCGAATGCCCTGCCATCCATGTGGTGTCTCTTCCGAAGGAAAATTGTGAAAACTCCAATGTGTGCTATCTGTGGTGATCAAGCAGAGACGATTAAGGATTGTTTGTTTCATTGTCCCTAGACTTTAGTTGTGTGGTTTGGGTGCTCCTTAGGCTACACTCCTGACAGGGAAAGGAGTTCTCATCTTGAGGAGTGGTTGTTGGAGATTCATAGGAATGCTAGTATGTTTTCTTGTGAAAGAGAGGATGTGCTTAATCTTGTTTGTTTGCATTTGTAGGAGATTTGGAAGCACAAGTGTTCAGTGGTTATGAGAAATGGTACACCAAAGCCAGACTTGTCATTGAAAATATTCAAAGAGATGTGAAGAAGCAAGGTTGTCTATGGTTCAACCCTCTCAATTTATTCCAAGACCCATTTCTTTGTGGGTTCCCCCTCCTGTAAATGTGGTAAAAATCAATTTTGATGGTGCCTAGAAGGAGTCAAATCATAACAGTGGCTTGGGAGTTATTATTCGCAGCCATATGGGTGTGTCTATTGCAGGGGCAAGCCTCTTTCGGCCTCACAATTTGGTTGTAGAAGCTAACGTTGAGGCGCTTCTTTGTGGTGTCAAAATGGCAGTGGTTCTAAAATTGGAGCATATTATTGTCGAAGGGGATTGTTAAGAGGTGATCAAGGCTCGAAATGAGTCTTCAGCTTCTCCTTCTTGGAGAATCTCCCCTATCTTGAAGAAGGTCTTGGTGCCACTATTTAGAAGGATTCATTTGAACTGGGTTCCACGAGAAGCTAACCGCCTTGCAAACTGATCAATAAACGTCTTACTCCCATTGACTCGTTAGACTTGAATCATGACTATATCAATATTATTCCAAATAACCCCATTTTCCTGCAAATATATATATATATATATATATATATATATATATATATTATCAGGTCGAAATATCCTTATTTATTTAAAATGTATGGATTTTCATAATTAACCCATTTTTAGATCATATTTTCTCATCTTAACCGTTCACATTGTAGGTATATATGAGTAGATTATCTCTACAAATTTTCAAACCAAATTGATAATTTTTTAAAGCATTCAAAGATGTGATTTAGAACTAAAAATACGAACGGTTCAGGTTGAATAATTTCAATTCGTTCATTAATTTAATTCATTTTCGATACCTTAACGATCTTCAAATTAGCTGAAAATTTGTAGAGATGATCTACTCATATATACATACATTGTCATACATTGTGAACGGTTAAGATGAGAAATATGATCGAAAAGTGGGTCAAATTAAGAAAATATGTACCTTTTGAATAAATAAGGATGTTTGTATCTGAAAAAGCTTGTGCGTGTGTCACTACCAGGAAAAGCACTTTAGCCGACGAAAAATTTTTGTTGGCCAGTTAAAAAAATTTGTCGGCTAAGACCTTAGCCGACGAGCCTTCATCGGCTATAGCGTCGTCGGGAAAATGCCGTCTGTGATGACTTTAGCCGACGAAATTTTTTTTTTTCGTCGGCTATAGTCCCACAGTTAGCCGACGAAAAACATGTCGTCGGTTTTTTCCCAGATTTTAGCCAACGAAATATTCGTCGGCTAAACCTTGTAAAAAAATTTAAAAAAATAATTATAGCCGACGAAACATAGTATATTTCGTCGGCTAAACCTTGTAAAAAATTTAAAAAAATAACTATAGCCGACGAAATATAAAATATTTCGTCGGCTAAACCTTATAAAAAAAATTAAAAATAACTATACCTGACGAAATATTAGGTTATTCGTCTGCTAAACCTTGTAAAAAATTTTAAAAAATAATTATAGCCGACGAAATATAAAATATTTCGTCGGCTAAACCTTATAAAAAAAATTAAAAAAATAACTATAGCCGACGAAACATGCCATAATTCGTCGGCTAAACCTTATAAAAAAATTAAAAAAATAACTATAGCCGAAGAAATATTAGGTTATTCGTCGGCTAAACCTTATAAAAAAAATTAAAAAATACTATAGCCGACGAAATATTAGGTTATTCGTCGGCTAAACCTTATAAAAAAATAAAAAAATACTATAGCCGACGAATATAGTGTTTAAATATCGTCGGCTAAAGTTGCTGGGTTTTGAAAAAATAACTGCAGAAACTTTCGGCCACCTCCAATCACGACCAAAATTTGACAGAATCTTCCTCTCAACATTTCGAACAACATTTTGACAGATTATTTTAATGAAATTAATTGATGAGAAGTACAACTTATTATCCAAAGCATCGCATTATTTTTCCACTTCCCCTTGTCATCCTCTAAATCAAATCTTATGTAAAACTTTTAACAGCTAGGAAAAAGAAAAAGAGGTAAACCATCTCAAGCAACTGGGGGACGAAGAACATGATCTTGTGAGGTATCAACTGCAGCCTGTGGCATGAACTGCCACATAGAAACTCCAGGGTATCCAGACACTCCAGGATACCCCATGAACGGCATCAGTTTGCCACCAATGACTTGGCCTGGGGCAGAAAATGGAGCTGGAATTGCAGCAGGGTGAGGCAAGAAGCCCGGTTATGTACCCAAGGCTTTAATTTGCTCTCAAAATGTAATAATGCAATAATAGACTTGAAAAAAATCTAGCAGATAATAGACTTCTTACCATCCATCTTCGCCTATATAAAAAACTTTAGCCGAAGAAATTCTTTATTTTCGTCGGCTAAACTCTTTTGAAAATTTTGGTTTATCGCCAAAAAATTTTGGTTGAAAATTTTTCGACTTTAGCCGACGACATTTCATATATTTTCGTCAGCTAAAGTCTTTTGAAAATTTTGGTTGACCGCCAAAAAATTTTGGTTGAAAATTTTGAAAATTTTTCGACTTTCACTACCAGAAGAAAGGCTTTAGCCGACGAAAATAAAAAAACCAGGCCGACGAATTTTTTTTCGTCTGCTAAAGTGGACTTTAGCCGACGAATTTTTTGTTCGTCGGCTAATACGAAATTTTAATTTCGTCGGCTAAATAATTTTTTTTCGTCGGCCATAGTCTGTGAACTTTAGCCGACGAAATTTTCAAAAGTTTAGCCGACGAAATTTTTAAGAGTTTAGCCGACAAAATTTTTAAAAGTTTAGCCGACGAAAAATATAATTTCGTCGGCTAAAGTGTCTTATATTTACAGATGTGGACAACAACTCATCTGGAAAAAAAAAACTATACGTAGAACCTTCAAACGCAAAAAAGTCGTGAAATAAGATATGACCAGAATGGTGAAATACATCTACGGTTGAAAAATGACGGTATTCCGGTAAAGTCTCGGTGCCGATTGTTGACTTACCCTTATTATTCACTATGCTGCAGATTTGGCGTTTGGTGTCTGATTGACTATTGTGATACCTTTCCGAAAGCGTAATGGCGCTACGAGTCAAACTCATTGCTATTGCCTTGATGTATAGTCTTTTTTGGCCATCCGAGTCCGTTTAGGGCTTCAAAATACAGTTTTCTTATTTTCGATTAGAGTTGACCGTTTCGATCGAGTCCTTAACTTTGTCGAATCCAGTTGAATTTTTTATCATAGACATCTTTCATCATAATGATCATATCTGACGGTCAAATTTTGGTTTGTGAATTTTAGTCATCGGAATCACAACGTGTCTACTATTTTCCGTTATTCGGGTTTATGGGGAGCCCTATCGTCGGAAGGTAAATGTCTCAAAATTTTTATATGGACAGTTGCGTCTCATCTACGTGAGAGTTTTTTTGTGTGGAAGGTTTGACCAAACTACGTAATATAGAGGGAGATATGAGCGTTTTCGTGTGATAAATGACGATGGATTATGGTTGACCGTTTCGATCGAGCCCTTAACTTTGTCGGATCCAATTGAATTTTTTACCATAGACATATTTTGTCATAATGATCATATCTGATGGTCAAATTTTGGTTTGTGAATTATAGTCATCGGAATCACAACGTGTCTACTAATGTTGTATAACTTGTTTAGTAGGTTATACAACTTTGTGAACCAACTCTACATATGAAGCAAAATTATTAAAAATCTCGTGATATAAGATGTGTTCAGAATGGTAAATACGGCTATGGTTCAAAAATCACGTAAATCGGGTAAAGTCTCGGAGCCGATAGTAGCGGTCAACTCTATTTACCGTTATTATTTCTTATGGGGAGCCCTATCGTCGGAAGGTAAATGTTTCAAAAATTTTATATAGGTGGTTGCGTCTCATCTACGTGAGAGTTTTTCGTGTGGAAGATTTGACCAAACTACGTAATATAGGGGGAGATATGAGTGTTTTCGTGAATTTATAGACTTTACCCGACGAAAATATGTGAAAAGTCGTCGGCTAAGATGGTTTTTGCCGACGAATAACCTAATATTTCGTCGGCTATAGTTATTTTTTAATTTTTTAATTACACACTATAGCCGACAAATACGTTAGGGTATTCGTCGGCTAAACCCTAAATTTTTTGGCGGTCAACCAAAATTTTCAAAGGACTTTAGCCAACGAAAATATATGAAAAGTCGTCGGCTAAAGTCGAAAAATTTTCAAAATTTTAAACCAAATTTTTTTGTCGGTCAACCAAAATTTTCAAAAGAGTTTAGCCGACGAAAATAAAGAATTTCGTCGGCTAAAGTTCTTTATATAGGCGAAGATGACAGGAAGAGTTTAGCCCCCTGTCGAGCCCTGCCGAGCCCTGCAAAGCCCTGTCGAGCCCCCTGCCGATCCCCCTGCCGAGCCCTGTCGAGAAATTCAAAACAAATAGAAACTTTAGCCGACGATATTCAAACACTATATTCGTCGGCTATAGTGTTTTTAAATTTTTTTAAATAAGGTTTAGCCGACGAATAACCTAATGTTTCGTCGGCTATAGTAATTTTTTAATTTTTTTATATTGTTTAGCCGACGAATAACCTAATATTTCTTCGGCTATAGTAATTTTTTAATTTTTTTATATTGTTTAGCCGACGAATAACCTAATATTTCGTCGGATATAGTAATTTTTTATTTTTTTATAAGGTTTAGCAGATGAAATATTTTATATTTCGTCGGCTATAGTTATTTTTTTATTATTTATTACGCACTTTAGCCGACGAATACTTCGTCGGCTAAAGCCTGGGACTATTGCCGACGACATTTTTTTCGTCGACTAAAGTGAGACTATAGCCGAAGAAAAAAAATTTCGTCGGCTAAAGTCATCACAGACGGCCTTTTCCCGACGACACTATAGCCGACGAAGGCTCGTCGGCTAAGGTCTTTCGTCGGCTAAAGTACTTTTTCTGGTAGTGTTTAGCCGACGACTTTTCATAAATTTTCGTCGGCTAAAGATACCAATTTTGTCGGCTATACACCAATTCGCCGGCTAAACTTTATGAATTTGTCGGCTAAACCTTTGAAATTCGTCGGCTAAAAGTATTTTTATACATTTGGCATGTTGTGATTGTGATGATAGGGCTATAGTACATAATAGAAAAATTTTAGGGTTTAGTATGTAATTAAAAAAATTAAAAAATAACTATAGCCGACGAAATATTAGGTTATTCGTCGGCAAAAACCATCTTAGCCGACAACTTTTCATATATTTTCGTCGGCAAAAGATTTTGGTTGAAAAGTTTAAAAATTTTTCGACTTTAGCCGACGACTTTTCATATATTTTCGTCGGCTAAAGTCCTTTGAAAATTTTCCTCCAACTTTGGTTTACAGCCTAAAAAATTTTGAAATTTTTTTACCTTAGCCGACGACTTTTCATATATTTTCGTCGGCTAAAGTCTATAAATTCACGAAAACACTCATATCTCCCTCTATATTGCGTAGTTTAGTCAAATCTTCCACATGAAAAACTCTCACGTAGATGAGACGCAACCTCCTATATAAAAATTTTGAAACATTTACCTTTCGACGATAGGGCTCCCCATAAGAAATAATAACGGTAAATAGGGTTGACCGCTACTATAGGCTCCGAGACTTTACTCGATTTACGTGATTTTTGAACCATAGCCGTATTTCACTATTTTGAACACATCTTATTTCACGAGATTTTTAATAATTTTGCTTTCTATGTAGTGTTAGTTCACAAAGTTGTATAACCTACTAAACAAGTTACACAACATTAGTAGACACGTTGTGATTCCGATGACTAAAATTCACAAACCAAAATTTAACCATCAGATATGATCATTATAACGAAATATGTCTATGGTAAAAAATTCAACTAGATCCGACAACGTTAAGGGCTCGATCGAAATGGTCAACCATAATCCATCGTCACTTTTCACACGAAAACGCTCATATCTCCCTCTATATTACGTAGTTTAGTCAAACCTTCCAAACAAAAAACTCTCACGTAGATGAGACGCAACTGCCCATATAAAAATTTTGAGACATATACCTTCCGACGATAGGGTTCCCCATAAACCCGAATAACGGAAAATAGTAGACACGTGATTCCGATGACTAAAATTCACAAACCAAAATTCAACTGTCAGATATGATCATTATGATGAAAGATATCTATGATAAAAAATTCAACTGGATTCGACAAAGTTAAGGGCTCGATCGAAACGGTCAACTCTAATCGAAAATAAGAAAACTGCATTTTGAAGCCCTAAACGGACTCGGATGGCCAAAAAAGCCTATACATCATGTCATTAGCAATGAGTTTGACTCGTAGCGCCGTTACGCTTCCGGAAAGGTATCAAAATAGTCAATCAGACACCAAACGCCAAATCTTCGGCATAGTGAATAATAAGGGTAAGTCAACTATCGGCACCAAAAATTTACCGGAATACTGTGATTTTTCAACCGTAGATGTATTTCACCATTCTGGTCATATCTTATTTCACGACTTTTTTGCGTTTGAAGGTTCTACGTATAGTTTTTTTTTTTCTCAGATGAGTTGGTGTCTAGATCTGCAAATATAAGGCACTTTAGGTGACGAAATTATATTTTTTCGTTGGCTAAACTTTTAAAAATGTCGTCGGCTAAAGTTTAAAAAGTTCGTCGGCTAAACTTTTAAAAATTTCGTCGGCTAAAGTTCGCAGACTATAGCCGACGAAAAAAATTATTCAGCCGACGAAATTAATATTTCGTCGGCTAAAGTTGACCATAGCCGACGAAAATTTTAAATTAGCCGACGAACAAAAAATTCGTCGGCTAAAGTGGACTTTAGCCGACGAAAAAAAAATTCGTCGCCTTGGTTTTTTTATTTTTGTCGGCTAAAGTCTTTCTTCTGGTAGTATCTATGTGTGTGTATATATATATATATATATATATATATATATATATATATAGGATCTAAAGATGATCTCCTTAGTTTAAGAATTTGAGAATTTTTACTATTTTACATTAGTATATGACTTCTTTTAACAATTTGAACGATTGATCCTCTAGATTCATATGCAAGAAATATGTCTACAAAATTTCAACTAATTTCATAATGATTTGGTCATTCAAATTGATGTAAACAATTGTAGGTTGTTAGATAAAATTAAAACGAATATTGTACTAATCAAATGGTTAAACGTTTTTCATTTGGCTAATTTTTTGTAGGATTCATATGTGGGTAAGTAACTAGGGAATGAGTGGCTTTGATTGTCAAAATACATGCTAGAACTAAAAACATCTGTACTTTAAGAGTTTAAAGAGGTCTTCCCTTGATCCAGACTATATATATATATATATATGATGTTGAGAATATTGAAATACAGCATTCGATTCAGACATCAACATGTTGGGAAAGACAAAATGACATGATGTTAGAGGGACTATTTTTAAGAGGCCAGGCTCGCAACTTTCATGTATATTAATGTTCATCGTCCTATTAGAAGGTCGAATAGTTTTCATCTCAATGAATTGCCCTTAATGCTAAATTTAGGTCGATATTGAATGGTTCTTAACTTCATTTGATGAGTGTCACGCCCCAATTTTTCGAAAGGAATTTTCAAATTTTTTTGCATGATCTAACTTAAAATATTAACATCCCAACCTGTTATCAACAACAACATAACAACAACAACAAAACTCAATTACAGAATAAAATTTCCACAAGATCTATCACTGAATTAAGATTACACTTTCTTGTTTACATAGTATGCAAAACAAGAACATGAGAACCATCTTATGACTTAAATACTGTCTATTCAAAACTAAAACTATACAGAGTTTGATAAAAGAAAGGAGAACCCTGCCACTACGCCTCCTTCTCACCCCTGCCGATCCTCACATGCAGGTCTAACCCCTACACCAAGAAATGATGCACCGAGATTGTAGAATAACAAACCCGGTAAGCTAAAAGCCCGTATATGAGTAAACTTAAAAAGATAACTCCACATTTAACACATCCAACATACCAAAATGTGAAATTTGATCAATAATTAAAAACCACACATTAACGAAGAATGTACCCATGAGTCTCAGATATTTAGTAAATACCCCTCATGACCTACAACAACAATAAGTGTACCCATGGGTCCCAGATACTATCAAGTATCTCTCATGACCTACACTGACAGACGAACTAGAGCTCTAATTCCTAACCGTAACCAATCACCCGGCCAAAGGCTTGGAATCTGGTTTGACTGTTTAAAACCAAAACACAAAATAATAAATAGCATCTTAACCGTAACCAATCACCTAATTAAATGCTTAGAACCTGGTTAAGCTATTTATTCAACAGTCATCATATCCTAACATCATTATCAACATCACAAGATTTACATCATAAAATTATGTCCTTCACAAGGATATAATTATATGAACAATATAAATTATTCCAATAAAATAGCTTCTCACAATTTAATAAAATCATGATCCTATGAGCCCTAAAATAACACATAAGAAAAACTTGTTTTATTTTACCTATGAGCCGTTGACGATCAAGCTCATATATTTTTAAAACTAATTATAGCAAAATATTAAATCACATCAAAATCATTATCCTTAAATGACCATAATTAATCTTGGTTCAAAAGTGAACCTTGGTGAGGTTTACTCACCTAATAATCCTGCTGCGTTCTTCAGCAACACATGAGCCAAGGAACCCAACAAACTCACAAAACACCTAAAATTGTACAATTAAAACCCTTAATAAAAACAAAACACCACAAGGATTAAAATACTCTTAACTTAAAGGTTGCCCCAAAGAAGGGCAATCCTTCCTGCAAGACCTCCCAAGGTCATCGGACACTCGACAACAACAACACTACCTCCAAGACCAATTTTTCCAAGTTTCCGACCTAACAAACACCTAGAATCAACTTAGCACCTACAATGCAAAACCTAATCAAAACTCAATCTTTACACACCAACAACACACTAACATCGACAAGGATTAGCTAACACAGCAAACAAGGCCTCTACCCTGCCCGGACGCACCTCCACCAACTTCACAATTTGGGAAAACTCAAAATATGAAACTTGTAGATTAAAGTATGGTGAACAACTTTAATACCTGAGGCTTCACCCAAAACTGGCCGGAACCGGCCGGAAACTACCCCGAACAGCAACCCGAAATCAAACTACAAAACCTGCAAATCCGGGTTCAAAAACTCAAAAGCTTGATTCAATCTATGCCTAGCCATAACCAGGAGGAGGAGAGGAACAGAACTCACCTAAGGTTGTCCCTCGTCGCCGCCATAAACGGTGGCTCCGACCGGTGACACAACAGCCCCCTTTCCTGGCCAAAAAATCCTTTTTCGGCGTGCTTGGGAGTCGAACGGGACCGGTGGTGGCAAAAACGGTGGTCGGACGTCCGACTTCTTCTTCGGTGAAAGTGGCGACTCGGGGAGGAACAGAGAGAGTAGAAACAGTTTTTCAAAATTTAGGTTTCTACCCCCCAAAACTTTTCTATTTAACCCAAAACCCAAAAAGATACCAACTTCCGCTGACCATAACTTCTTCATCTGACGTCCGTTTCACACGTGTCACATGTCTACGATCTCTATTGACGAGTTCTACAACTTTCATGAAGGAAGTTTTCGAAGATAACTTACGGAAAATAATGTCAAATTTTTGGTCCCTTAAACGTCAAAACACTTTAAAATAAACTCCCGAATTTCAACTTCACATAAACCAATAAGAATTTCCATAAATTTTCCTTCATTAAAATGTGAATAATAAAAGGAAAATGGTATGAAAATCTAGGGTATTACAATCTATCCCCCTTAATGGAATTTCGCCCCGAAATTCAAAAATTCTAACCCAAAAACAAGCTAGGATACATTGCCCTCATGTCTGACTCTAACTCCCAAGATGCATCGCCCTCATAATAGTGACTCCAACACACTTTAACCAAATTGACTTCCTTCCTTCGAAGCCTCTTGGTTGATCTATCTAAGATTCGAACCGGTTCAACCACAAAAGTTGCATCCGCATTCACCTTGATAGTTCCATAATCAATCACATGTGATGCATCTGGAATATACTTCCTCAACAAGGACACATGAAACACATTGTGTACCCCGTACATGATAGGAGGTAAGGCAAGCCGACAAGCCAAATCTCCTACTCTTTCCAAAATCTCAAAAGGCCCTACATACCTTGGAGCCAACTTCCCCTTCTTGCCAAATCTCACCACCCTTTTAGTAGGAGAGACCTTCAAGAACACATGGTCCCCAATATCAAATTCTACTTGCCTCCTCTTCAAGTCGGCATAGCTCTTTTTCCTGCTTTACGCCGTTCGGATCCTATCTCGGATAGTAGCGACATTCTCTGTCGTATCTAGCACAGTATCAAGACCCAACAGCTTGCTATCACCCACATCCGCCCAACATACAGGAGATCTACATGGCCTTCCATAGAGTGCCTCATATGGTGCCATGCCGATACTAGAGTGATAACTATTGTTGTAGGCAAACTTAATCAATTGGAGGTGATCCTCCCAACTTCCCTTAAAGTCCATGACACAAGCCTTCAACATATCTTCTAACACCTGATTCACCCGCTTAGTCTGCCCATCAGTCTGAGGGTGAAATGCTGTACTCATGTCTAAGGTAGTACCCATGGTTTTCTGAAAACCACCCCAAAACTTTGAAGTGAATCGGGGGTCTCGATCTGAAACAATCGAAGTAGGCACTCCATGAAGTCTCACTATCTCCTTCACATACAACTTGCATAAGGCATCAACCGTGTATGTCATCGACACAAGAAGGAAATATGCTGACTTTGTCAATCGATCAACAATGACCCAAATAGCATCATGTCCATGCTTGGACTTAGGCAGTCCATTCACAAAGTCCATAAAGATCTGCTCCCACTTCCAAGTAGGAATAGGTAATGGCTTCAACATACCTCCAGGTCTTTGATGCTCTGCCTTCACCTGCTAACAAGTGAGACACTTGGACACATACTCAGCTACATCCTTCTTCATCCCATTCCACCAGAACTGCCTACGCAAATCTTTATACATCTTGGTGCTCTTTGGGTGCACCATATAACGAGAATGATATGCCTCCCAAAGGATCTCCCCTTTAGGTTCCTTACTATCTGGGACACACAGTCTCAATCTATACCTCAAACCACCATCTAATCCAACCGACCACTCTGAAGGACAATCATCCAACAAATCCACCACTAACTCCACCAATGTTGTACATGAGAACTCGTCATGTGCTTGGCCTTGGATGATCCTGGAAATCAGGTGGGTTGTACAGAGGCGCTTCCAAGAAAGATCCCCTGCTCCTTGTCTGATGGCAGAATGCCAAACTCAGATGCAGTCTCCAACATGAGCCACTCCTGCACCATGATAGAGGCGACTATACCCCTAGGCTTCCTACTCCATGCATCCACCACCACATTGGCTTTCCCAGGGTGATACTCCAAAGTGAAGTCATAGTCCTTAAGGAGCTCCATCCACCTCCTTTGCCTCATGTTCAAATCTTTCTAAGAGAATAAATATTTCAAACTCTTATGATCAGAAAAGAGTTCGAACTTCTCTCCATACAAGTAATGCCTCCAAATCTTCAAGGAAAATACTACTGCAGCTAGCTCTAGGTCATGAGTGGGGTAATTCTTTTCATGAACCTTCAACTGTCTAGAGCCATAAGCCATAACACTGTCAAGCTGCATCAACACACAACCCAAACCCCAATGAGATGCATCGCTATAGACAACATAGCCCATACCACTAATAGGAATGACCAACACTGGGCCGTAGTCAATCTAGTCTTCAACTCCTCAAATGCCTTCTCACACTCATTGGTCCACACAAACTTGGCATTCTTCTTTGTCAACTTGGTCAAAGAAAAGGCAATACTAGCCAACCCAAGGAAACTACGGATCTCCGTAGGAGTAGTGGGACGACTCCAATTCAACACAGCCTCTACCTTAGAGGGATCCACCAAAATCCCCTCCTTTGATACCACATGACCAAGGAACTTGACCTCTTCCTTCCAAAACTCACACTTCTCAAACTTAGCATACAACTTGGCCTCCCTAAGAACCTGCAGTATGATCCCTAGATGCCTATCATGATCCTCCAAGGTCTTGGAGTAAATCAAAATATCATCTACAAATATTACCACAAACACATCCAAATAAGGACTGAACATGCTGTTCATCAAATCCATAAATGCAGCTGGTGCATTGCTAAGACCAAATGGCATGACCACAAACTCATAATGCCCATATCTCGTCCTGAAAGCGGTCTTCGGAATATCCTCCTCCTTCACCTTCAACTGGTGATAACCGGACCTCAGGTCAATCTTAGAGAATACCGTAGCACCTCTAAGCTGATCAAACAGATCATCAATTCTAGGCAAAGGATACCTATTCTTGATGGTCACCTTGTTCAACTCTCGGTAATCCACACACAACCAGAGTGTATCATCCTTCTTCCTCACAAATAACACTGGTGCACCCCAAGGCGAGGTGCTAGGTCTAATGAACCCCTGCTCAAGAAGACCCTCAATCTAAACCTTCAACTCTTGAAGTTCAGTTCTCCCCATCTGATAAGGAGTCTTTGATATCGGTGAAGTACCTGGTACCACATCTATAGCAAACTCCACTACCCTCTTAGGAGGTAATCCCTGAATCTCCTGAAACACATCACTAAACTCAGAGACTACTACAATATCCGCAATACCCACGGTACTACCGACAGCCTCAATGTGAGCTAACACTCCTTCCCATATGGTCGTGTCCGACCTATGATAACGATAGCGAAAGCTCTGCTATCCAGGAACGTACGTGAAATGACACCACCATATCAAAACAGTCAATCACAGCATGGTTTGACCTTAGCTAATCCACTCCCAAAATCACATCATAAGAGCAGTCTGAAATCACAATCAGAGATGCAAGGAACTCTCTCCCAATAATCACTAAAGGGCAAGCACCACACAAAGTGCCTAGCTTGATAGAAACATCGAGAGGCGATGAAACACACAATGATCTAGTAAGCGGTGTCGGAGTCAAGTCTAATGCCCTCACCACAGAGCTAGATATGAAGGAATGGGTTGCCCCTGTATCAAACAAAACTGTAGCAAGCAGATCATAAATAAGAATGGTACCTTCCACACCTGCACCACGCTGACCAATGGCATAGATTCTGGCTGGTAGTGGAAGTAACAGCCACTACTGATTACCCTGCCCTCCAGCCTGAGGTCGGGTGCAATCCCTAGTAAAATAGCATGCTTGCCGACAAGTGAAGCATCCCTACCTCTTGGGCTTCGTGCATGCCGAAGAGAAGTGTCCCAGCTCACCACAGTTGAAACACTTCAGGGGTGCTGCCTGCCTAATAGGTGGAGCCCTAATAGGTGCAGCTGCTGCTCTAGCTGGAGCCAGCTGATGAGTCTGTTGCCTCTTCCCAAAACCACCTCTATGGTACCCTGCACTATTACCCCCTGCCAGGGCCTTGCCCTTCCCCTGAACATCCATCTGCCTTTCTGTCTCATGTATGGCCTCTTCCTGCTCAACTGCAAGGGCACTCTCCACCGCTTCTGCTAGAGTAGCAAACTGGTGGGAAGTCACCAACTTCCGGAGTTCATGTCGCAAACCCCGAATGAACTTCCATGCCAAATCTACTGCATCCATCTCTCTAGCGAACGATACAGCTGAGAAAACCGGGCCTCATAATCCTTGACACTCATCAAGCCCTGTATCAAAGTTGTGAACTCAAGCTCCAACTGTTACCTTACTGTATCAGGAAAATACTTCTCTCGAAAGAGCTGAACAAACCCCTCCCAAGTCAAGGTGGTCACATCTCGAGATCTCTCTACCCACTCCACCATACCCGTGCCTTATCCTTGAGAAGAAACGTAGCAATACGCATCTTCTCAATCTCCGTACAAGTGATCATGGTGAAGTATGTCTCGATGCCCTCTATCCAATGATCAGCTATGAGGTAGTCTGTACCTCCAAGGAAGGAAGGTGCTCCTAACCTGATGATACCCTGAGCCAGCCTGGCCAGACGTAGACCATCATCTACCACCACTGGCACTGGCATCTCTAACGCCACTTCCTCCTCAAGGAAGTCATCCACAGGTGGAGCTCTACCTCTGCCTCTCGCCCTACCTGCCCTTCTGGCTCTACCGGCCCCTCTAGCCCTACCTCAGCCTCTAGCTCTTCCTCATGGAGGATCCATCACCTAAGGAGCAAGTAACCTTGTTTAATTTTATACATAAAACTTAAACCAACGTATAAGTCAAATACGACAATTATTAACCAAGATACAAACTCAAGATGGAACGCAAAGATTTGAGAACCACTAACAGAGTATTCTCTACTCTGACACACCACTCCATTATCACAGCTTCTTTTCGCTTGTCGTGACTTGGGGCAGCATCTTGATCACGTCCAGTAATTGGACAAAGCTTGAGTTGATCATACCCTTGATCATGGTGGTTAAATATAGAAGGAAGGCGAGCTCCGCCTTGCCCCCCATGCAGTTGACATGTGTCCATGTATACATCCCGCATGAGGAAGCTAGGTATTTGGAAGTTGTGGTTCGCCATCATGCAAAGTTGTGGTTCGCCTTCAGTGTGCGAACCGATTTCTTTTTTAAAGATGGACTATTCTGTCCTATCTTCAGGCTCCTTTTCTTGACGAACACCGCCGATCTTTGAGATAGGATAATTACCCATAATCTCAGCGACCTCAACCTCAGGTTCTTCGGACGTGGGTTCATCCAAAGAAGAATCTTCACCATGAGATTGGCTGCTAGGTAATTCAATCTTTTTGTGCAAGACACTCGTGGTTTGCCCCAACTCTTGTTGGGTTCGTTGGAGAGACCCATCCACTAGGCCTGTGGTTTTTGTGAATTGGCCGTCTAGGTGGCCATGATCCTTACTGATCATGGTGAGTTTGTCATGGGTGGCCTGAAAAAGGGCTCTACCTTGTCTGGCTTGTTCGAAGAGGCTTGTGACGCTCTGTTGAGTAGCCAAAATCTGACTTGTCAACTACTCGAACATCTGAAAGATTTGCTCCATAGATGGAGCAGAACCTGTGTCTTGGGTCGGTTGAGAGCCTACCATGGCGGTCTCTCAGGTCTTTCAGGTTTCCCTATTGTGAATCGCTTGTACTCCCGGTCCCACTAGGCGTGCCAATGTTTTGGCCACAATCATCAACGCACGGAGCAGAGGTAACTAGTGAACAAAAAGAATGGGGTGTTGGGGGCGTGCCACCTCGCGAACGAGGAAAGAGTAGTAGGGGTGCGAGATCTTGACTTCTGATCAGGCGAAGGGGGTTTCAGGTGCCACCTCAGACGAGGATTTACGAGCACAAGCGATCGATACTCACGGCGGCGTGAGCAAAGCAACTAATAGGGAGTTTAGAGAGAAATCGGGGGGTAGAGTCCGGAGGGTTCTGAAGAAGAAACCTAGGCGGCGGCGCTTAGGGTTAGGGTTTTTGAGTAGCTCGAAGGGTAACTGGGTTTCAGTTTGTATTGTGTTTTCTGTGTTTGTTTGAGAGAGAGTGTGTTGCTTCGGTAGGGAAGCGAAGGTAGAGCTCCGAGGAGCGTTGGAGGTTCGACTGGGTCGAAGGTTTGTATACTTCTGTTGAGTAGTTGATTGTTTAGCTGTATTTGAGAGTTCTCCTTTTCTATAAACCTTTGAGGCCTTTATATAGCAGCTCGACTTGTGGCGGAAGAAAGATGATTAGAAACCAAGTCGGACTTTGAAACCCTAACAACACAAGGGCACTGTTCCATCCACGCGAGCCAACCAACTTGTGACACATGTCCAGTTCGCACACTCCGCATGGGCAACTGCTTCCATCTTGTGGGCCTTTCCTGGCCCGCGGGCCATTATAGCACGCGGACTCCGCCTGTTGCTTCCTCGCGAAGTCTTCTACGCGAGCCAGTTCGCCAGCTCGCCTCGCCTCTCCTACGCGAAGTGTCAAATAGTAATTCCGCGCGCAAATTGTATAGTCCGCACAAAGTCCTTGTAAATCAGTTCGCGTTGTCTTATTGGCAGACTATTATTTGTAAACTTAAAGAACTTGGGCTCGCCGGTGTGAAATGGACCAAGAATTTAATTAATATTCACATAGACATTTATTGTCTAGTAAAATATTAATTTAGGTGTAAACATGACTAAGACAAACTGTTTTGGAATGGGAAATCAAATTGAAAATAGCTACTTGCTCTGCAAAAGGAACAACATATCATGGATTGTGAGTTCCTTTCAGGGATCTTTCAGTGTTTTGTCTACAATTTATCTATTAAATCTATTAAATGAATTGCATAGTTTTGCTTGAGATGAAAATCTATGGTACTGAAATTATTCTTAACTTGCAGGCAGTCCAAAAACATGATATCAAGGCATCGAATAATATTCTTGTGGATAGAATTATGAAGCAAATGTAGGTACTTAAGGAATTTTGTTCCCTTGTTCCTGGTAATTTTCATATCCTGTAATTGAGTTCTTGTTCTCAATACTAATGTAATGTTATGCCTTTGATGATTTCATGAATGTTGTTTATTTGTCTGCCTTGTATGTTTGGTACTTAAGGATATTGAAACATTTCTGTTTGCAAAGAAAATAACTTGAAATCCACTATACTTGTTCTCATTTCTGGTAATGTAAGGACTTGACAAGCTTACTTGGTAAGGTCTATATTAACAAACTTAACATTACCAGTATTGAACTTTGCTTTGTATATCCATTCGTTGCTTGTTTATATGTCATATTTAAATATCGTTTTGGTAGGTCAAAGCTTCCTTGTGCATTTTAGTTTTGTGCTCTAATGTCACCAAAATGACTTGTCTAATTTCCAGTGCATTTGATTTTCTTGCCTTGGTAGTTGAAGCTTTTTGTTGCATGGAAAAGGCAGAGGTCGCACATTTGCAAAATATATAGCAAGGAGAACTGTCTAGCATTGTCGTCCATCTAAACGGTTGATGTGGATTACCTAATCCAGCTAGGTAAGGTAAAATCTTCTATAAGCCTTGAATTTTCACTTGCTAGTTATATTTCCAAGTTTTAAATTGATGTCACCATATTAATTCATTTAATTGAGTACCTAATTATTTCCATGGATCCGGAGAAGATTGACAACAATGTGGAAGAGCATGACAGAGGTGAAGGATTAGAGGAACTTTGGCATAGAGTAATATGCATGGTTGTTATATGGGCTTCTGTTTCAGATGAATTGTTTTGAAGAGATTATGTCAAGCTCCACATTCTCCTTGTTCACACAATGCTGAGGTTTCGAGTCTTCAAATTGTGTATGACAGTTTAGACTATAGTGTGCATTACCTTTTCTTTGTAATACTATTACCTTTCCTTTGTAATACAAATCTTAAACTTGAGCAAGGGTAATGACATTGGCGGCAACTGTTGAACCCAAAAACTAAAGAACAGAACAACAAAGCTTGTGTGAATACCTCAATATTCCTTATTAACAAGTACTGGCTTATATAGCCTTAAAAAAGAAACTGAATAATAAAACAACAACCTACACACAGCATAACTCTAAGTGCGTGGTACATGATTGCAGGAATGAGTTACTGGGGCGTTTTGATATGACAGATTCTAATAGGGTGATTTCCGGCCTCGTCCTCATCTCATACTCATGGTGGCACGGAAGACTTGATCTTCTTCATGTCCTTGTTTACCTTAACACTAGTAGGCATGGATGTTTTTCTTTTAAAGGAAGAATCAACATTCGCTTCACACTCGTACTCCTCGTCGGATCCCACCAAGGAGGGGGGAGGGATCTGAGACAAGAAGGACATCAACAAGCAAGAAATGAGCTTCGTGTACCTATGATTAAATACATCTCTCTTTCAACTACAAGTTTCGCTGTATTGCTTCTGTTTGGACTTTCTTTCACTAGCGTCAGTTCTACAGGTTAGCTCATCTTCTTCTTTGATTTGATCCAAAAGCATTAATGTCATTAATGGCCTAAATGTATCTCATTTTAGTGAATTTTATTTCCATATTTGTGTGAGGTTTGGCAATTTTCTGTATGTATTGCGGATCGGAAATCGGATTGTGCTTGATTAACAAAAAGTTTCATCTTTACTATCTAATACCGTCATTTTTCAGGTACTTAAGGATTTGGTGGAAACTATGGACCTCGATCCTGTTATTGTTTGCTTTCCACCAAATCGGAAAAGAGTAGAAAACTTCCGGAAGTTGGAGTTATGTTTGATTGGAACTTTTTGTTTTTCACAAGATCAGTAAAGAATGGGATGTGATTGGATAAATCAAAGAAATTTAGCCACATAAAGCTCCTAGTTATTCAGCTTACCAGTATTTTTTTCACTCTTTCTCTTGTTGTTTTTGTTGCAGAAGCATATGATCCAGTTGATCTCATCGGACATATCACAATCAAATGGGATATCATGAACTGGACTCCTGATGGTTTATGTTGTAAGTTATGTTTTTATTTTAAACCATTGATAGCATATGTTTCTTTATTCTGTTTCATCAGTTATATTTAAAATGGTTGACTCTAAAGATGTTATAATATCTAGACCAAAATAAATAAAATAGTAATGAAAATAATATGAAAGGTTTCATGAGTTACATGAGTTACACAAAGGTTACATGAGTTACACAAGGTTACATGAGTGGTTTTGGAGTCATAGTCAAGGCATGAGTTACATGAAGATTCATGAAGTACCATTTGGGAGAGCATTACTGAGAGGTCTAGATGGTTCCTCCTTAGCCTATAAAAGGAGAGTCATTTGCTCATTCCAAACATCTCATCCATCTCAAGCATTTCTTCCAAGAGAGAAACATCCATCTTCCGAGTAGAGAAGAGTGTCCACTCCAAGTTGAGAGTGTAGAGTAGTTGATAGGA
Organism: Fragaria x ananassa; assembly: GCA_034370585.1. Classification (NCBI taxonomy): domain Eukaryota; kingdom Viridiplantae; phylum Streptophyta; class Magnoliopsida; order Rosales; family Rosaceae; genus Fragaria; species Fragaria x ananassa. The sequence continues at coordinate 23,252,498 of CP139766.1, forward strand.
GAGTTATTTGCTCATTCCAAGCATCTCATCCATCTCAAGCATTTCTTCCAAGAGAGAAACATCTATCTTCCAAGTAGAGAAGAGTGTCCACTCCAAGTTGAGAGTGTAGAGTAGTTGATAGCAAAACAAGTGTAAGAGAGGGTTTGCTTCAAGTACTGTTCTTGAAGTTGTGCATCTCGTGTATCCATTATTTCATAGTGGAAGTTCTTGTTATTGTTGTCCCGTGGACGTAGGCACATCGCCGAACCACGTTATATCCGGTGTTCCCTTTCCTTTATCTTTTACATCTTTGCATATTTATCCTTTGTGTGGTTTTGAGTTGTTACTTCCATTATATTATTTTTTCCAACAAAAGAAAGAAATGCATAGTGAATAATGGAAACCATGTGGTTCTGAAGAATCTGAATTTCAAAGAATCAACTTTGAGATGCAGGAGCTCCAAGTCAAATCCTCCAAGAAATCAATTTCTGTTTTATTTTCCTTGAGAATAATAGGGTAACATATGTATCGTAACCACTAACTAGGTTTCTCTTAAACCAGGCTGTTGTGAAAATTAACAACTTCCAGAAATATCGTAACATTCAAGAACCAGGCTGGTCATTGAGATGGACATGGAGAAAAGAGGAGGTAATATGGAACATGATGGGAGAAAAACCAAAAGAGAAAGGAGATTGTTCAAGATTCAAAGGAAGTACCCCGCGATCTTGTGAAAAGAACCCAACAATAGTTGATGCAATGCCATCAACTCCTTACAACCAGCAAATTGCTAATTGCTAAAGGGGGGGGAGTACTTGGTTCATTTGTGCAGGAACCAACCAATTCTGTAGCTGCTTTTCAGCTTACTGTTGGTAGAGCAGGAACAACTAATCGAACGGTCAGGCTTCCTAAGGACTTCACGCTGAGTGCACCAGGGCCTGACTATAGTTGTGGCCGTGCTACAATTGTTAAGCCGACTAGATTTTTTACCCCAGATTTAAGGAGAATGACTACAGCTTTCAGTAAGTAGAAAAGCTTTCTAAATTATGTCTTTTGATACCAGTACTAATTCGAGTCTAATGTGACTTTTTCAGTAGAGTTTTTCGGTTAACCTTAGACCTTGTTTGTGATAGTGACATGGAACGTTACATGTACACGCTCACAATGTGGTTCAGCAGGTTCCCACCTGTTGCGTATCACTATCTTCTTTCTACAAAAACACAACCGTTCCCTGCAGTAAATGTTCATGTAGCTGCCAAAACAACACCAGCAAATGTGTAGAGTGAGTGAATTCTTCAACTAGAAACATGATTTGAAGATGAAATGTAAGGTTGAATTTGCTTTGTATTTTTGAATTTGCAGGCTGCATTCGTCTTCAGTTGTCCCGGCTTCAGACAAGAGCTATGCATCTCTTGTTCAATGTACAAGCCATATATGTGCCCCCATTCAAATTAGTTGGCAGGTTACAAAAGACCACAAGCAGTATTGGCTAGTGAAGCTCAAAATTACATACTTCAATTACAGGATGAACTATTCAGATTGGAACTTAGTTATCCAGCACCCAAACTTTTACAATTTGACCCGGATTTTACGATTTAACTACAAGTCCTTGACCCCTTATGCAGATATAAGTACGTTAATCCCCATGCCACTTATTGGTTTCTGTTGTTTGTCGATTATAACTTGCTATTTAGCTTCTGATGTTCTGTTTCATTGCAGATGATACTGCAATGCTATGGGAAGTTAAGTTCTACAACAAGCGAAATTATTCAGCGCACCAGACATCTCCACCGTCGGTTCCGTTTGAGCACGTGGACTTGGGCCATTAATTGGGCGTTTGCGGTCTGTTAGATAGGCGAGTGATGGGCAATTAAGGGTAGAGTGGGCAGAGGTAAGTTGATCCGCTCTTGTGTTGTCTCACTCAGAAACTCAACTTTATGGTTTCGCCATCGTCGACGACGGTAGCAATCGTCTTCTTGTATGGAAGAGAGCTACATCGCAGGCCCTTATTTTCTTCTTCCGTTGCACCTTACCAATCTCTGCTGGTCCAGAACCGCCAGGAGATGGTCAACCGCCACAGCCTCCACAACGCGGCGGAGGAAGCTTCTATCCAGAAAGAGATCGAAGCTTCTTCAAGCTCTGTGTAGGTCGCCATTTGGGATAGTCAACGGGATTCGTGGCCTGTCAATGACGGCGAGTCATCGACTCAAGAGCGATCATAGTCCGACTAATGACGTGGGTGGAGAGGTCCAACGGATATGTGAAGCTTCTGCTACCAACGCCGCCGATCGGGCTCGGATCAGTTCTTACTGTTACCTTTCTCAGAACAGGGAGTACTATATTGTTTCTCTGTGTTCTAGTTTACTTTTGCTCATGGGAATCTTGTTTACTTTTGATCTGTGTTTTTCTTCATTATTTCGCTTTACTTTTGCCAATATATGTTAGTGCATATTCAACTAATTTGGAAAGAGAGTTTAATATTTGCATATGCCATTTTTTTGTTTCAAGGGAACAAGTGAGGAGTGCTGCTTGAGTTCAAGTAGGATGCTGAAAGAGTATTGATGACTCTTGCTTAGGAAACCCGATGGCAGAGAGGAACCGTATAATACTTTCGGACTCAAATAATTGTATATGTATATATATCATTGCTCTTCAAATGACCATTGCTCATTCCAAAGATATGGTATACCTGACCACTACTCATATACATGTTACTATGATGTAATTCTTGCTTTTGCTCTTTGGTCATGATCTTGCAGGTGTAAATTACTTATTTGGCTTTACAGCTGACTTTAGATGGGCATATTGCTCTATAAAAGGTATTATTTTTTCTTTATAAATTGTGATTGTGTACTTATAAAGGTATTCTATAAAAGGTATTATTTACAGCATTGCAATTGTAAATAATGTTTAAATCAACGTCACTAATTACATGAAAACGCTCTTATATACCCCTACATTACCTAGTTTGGTTGATTCTTCCACACACAAAACGTCTCATGAAGGACTATTTAAAATGCTTCATACAGTTTACCCACCTTAATCATAAGTGGATGCAGCGGTCCCAAATTGTTACCGATAGATTGAGGTTGAAATTACTACTTAAAAAGAATAAGTTCATTTCTTTTCAAGAATTATAATATCAACAAGAGCAACAATGATGCTACTGCAGCAAAGAGGTATGCACTATACAGAGTTAAGAGGAAGAAAAGCAAAGGCCAAAATGCCCTGTATACAAAACTATAAGGTAATCTAACTCCACAAAAGAACTAATGCAAGCCAGGTATACACCTTGTTCCTTGACAAAAATTATGATAATAGTGGCTGTTTACGCCTAAATTAATATTTTACTGAACAGTAAATGTCTATGTGAATATTAATTAAAGAGAAAAGTTCACCATCGGTCCCTCAACTCTTGTGACAAGGCCAATGTGATGCCCAACTTATAAAAACTACCAATGTGATGCCTACACTTTATTTTTCGTATCAACGTGGGGGCTGAGACCATATTCCGTCACGGCGCCGTCTGCTTGGTCACGTGGCTCACTAAAATCGGTCCCTCAACTCTTGTGGCAAGACCAATGTGATGCCCAACTTATAAAAACTATCAATGTGATGCCTACACTTTAATTTTCGTATCAACGTGGGGTCTGAGGCCAAATTCCTTCACGACGTTGTCTGTTTGGTCATGTGTCTCGCACGTGGCTCACCAAAAAAAGGGCATAAAGGACATTTTGTGTGTTTTGTGCCGTCTCTTCCGATCGGCTTCGTCTTCAACTTCATCTTCATCTTCTTCTACCACAGCTCTCAACCAAGCCATGGCCGCCTTAGTCAGCGCGTCCCTCATGTCCGTCTCCGCCTTCTACATCCACAAGCGCAGCGTCGACCAAGTCAGCGACCACCTCATGGAGATCCGCCGTAAGCCGCTGTCTCGCCTCCGCTCTCAACACTCAGACGACAAAGTCGACGATAAGGAAGAAGATGATTACATCAACGAAGAAGACGAGTGGGACCAGCGGCGAGACCTCGGCTCTGACGGCGACGCCGTCATTGATCTCAAATCAGCGCCGTCTCGATTTTATAGAATTTTCACTTGTTTGGTCGATCTGGTCGCTAGCGGTGTAAGGGTTGATCTGGTCGCTAGCGGACGACGAAGGTGATGACTGTGGGGATGATGAGGACAATGATGGCGTTGTAGCAGAGGTGACGAAGCTGTGGGCGAAGTTGAGAGAGCGGTAGTCGAACATGGGCTTCCAGGGGCTGCGGGCGCCGAGATCAACCTTGATGCCGTCTTTGGCGAGGGAGATGTACTCGCCGGAGGCGGAGGTGGACCTTGATGGTGGCATTGTTCTGTGGTTGGGACAATATGTTGAGTTTCTGAATAGAGGAAGACGACAACAGTCTGAATAGAAGACGAAGCAGAGGTCAGCAGCATAAAGGGATTTGAAGCAGAAGGCGCCGAATAGATGGAAGCACGATGCTAATCCGAAACTGAGAAAGATGTCGGCCTGAGATTTGAAAAGAGTCTAGAGCTGTTCTGACGAATTCCGGAGCGGGTCTGACAAAATTTGAATCTTGGGTCTGTGTTGGCTGTAGACGAAGCCGATCGGAAGAGACGGCACAAAACACACGAAATGTCCTTTATGCCTCAGACCCCACGTTGATACGAAAATTAAAGTGTAGGCATCACATTGATAGTTTTTATAAGTTGGGCATCACATTGGCCTTGCCACAAGAGTTGAGGGACCGATTTTAGTGAGCCACGTGACCAAGCAGACGGCGCCGTGACGGAATATGGTCTCAGCCCCCACGTTGATACGAAAAATAAAGTGTAGGCATCACATTGGTAGTTTTTATAAGTTGAGCATCACATTGGCCTTGCCACAAGAGTTAAGGGACCGATGGTGAACTTTTCTCTTAATTAAATTCTTGGGTTATGTCATACAGGCGAGTCCAAGTTCCCTAAGTTTACAAGTAATAGCCGCCAGTGAGACCACACAAGCTAACTTACAGAGTTCGGGCGGAGTAGAGAGCTTGCGCGCTTCAAGCGAAATACACAGCTCGCACACTTCTTGATCTCGCGCGCGGAATAACTTCGGGCGTAGGGGAGGCACAATAGTACTTCGTGTAAAAGTCCTAAGCGAGGTGGAATACATCAAGGCGAGCTGGCGAACTGGCTCGCGTGGGAGACTTCGCATAGAAGCCATAGGCAGAGTCCGCGTACATCACATTAATCGTTGAAGACTCTTACAAGTCTTTGACATGCTTCGGGCCAATCCATGTGGCCCTTTCAATATAAAAAGTCATTCTAAGGCCCGCGAGATGGAAGCAGTAGCCTATGCGGAGTGTGCGAACTGGACATGTGTCACAAGATGGTTGGTTCGCATGGACGGAGCAGTGCCCTTGTGCTATTAGGGTTTCAGAGTCCGACTTGAATTCTAAGCTATCTTTCTTCTGCCGCAAGTCGAACCACTATATAAAGGGCTCGAAGGTTTACAGTAAATGACAACTCTCAACACACACAAAAACTTTACAACAACAACTTAGAGACAATCTCTAAACAGAACCTTTCAACCTATTTGAAACCCCTTTCGAGCCTCTAGAAAACCCTAACCCTAAGCGCACCTCCGCCTAGGTTTTTTTTCAGAGCCCTCCTGGACTCTTTCCCAATTTCCCTGATTCCCTATTGTTGCTCTGCTCGCATCCCGCCGTGAGTATCGATCGCCTTGTGCTCGTAAATTCCTCATCTGAGATGGCACCTGGAAACCTTTTTCGCCTGATCAAGAAGTTAAGCGCATACTCAAACCTTTTCCTCGTCCGCGAGGTGGCACGCCCGCAACACTTCTCCTTTTATTTGTTCGCTATTTACCTCTCGCCCGCGCTCTAAGGATCGTGACCAAAATAGTGGCAACCAACTAAGCAGACAAAACTTTCACACATGTAACATACAACCACAGTTAGTTCGTACCATTGTTCATTTCAAAATCAACATCAAACTTCAGCATGTAAAGAAATAAACCACGGTACAAAAGTCTATTTTACTGGTATTAATGATACCTGTTGTATCCAATAATTAATCTGTTGATGTATAACGGTCAAAGAAACCTGGAAATAAAGCAGAACAATTGCAATGCTGTAAATAATACATTTTATAGAATACCTTTATAAGTACACAGTCACAATTTATAAACTCAGTCAAACTTACATTTTGTTACTCGGCTTGACGTCGGCTTCGACGCCAGCCAACTGGTCCAAATTGGTGTCGGTTTATAGCAGCCAACGCCTTCGCCACTCTCGCCGCAGCTCGAAGAAGAAGGCTTAGAGTGGCGGGGTTGAATTTGAAGGACTTGTTAAGGTGTAGGAAACCGGAGGAGCAACAGAATTGGCTGACCCATGAATTGGGCACCACCGCTATGGCTTCCAAGCCTCACCATCTTGAGCCCAGCCGCTCCACCTCCAAGCACAGCCTCTCCTTCATGTCCTGATTTTGAACTTGTTTACGGATTCAGAATGAGGTCTCAGCCACAAGGAAGACAAGACAGAGGAAGATGAGATCATGATTCATGAGAGAGAGGAGAAAGAAATGACTAAAACGAGAACTAGCGGACTTAACAACGCGTTGTTTGCACGCGCTTTTTGGCATCTGGGTAGGCTCTCCTACAACAATATACTGATGCAAGCTAGGCCTCTTGGTACCGTCGAGTCGGAACTCATCTTCCAGAAGCATGGTACAGATTCTAATTTATCAAAGGATTGGGCATTCCCTCAAAGGGTCTATTTCAATCGCGATAACTGTATAATGCCAAGTGCTGATGCATACCCAGTGTTGCCGAAGTAGTTTAATTATCACCGTTTTTATTCACTTACGCTCTTGCTTGAACTATTTGACACAGAGGTTGTGGTTATCAGATTATTCATTCATCATATATTTTTCTGAACTGCATGTGTTGACAACTTCAATTGCTATACAATGTGTTAATTAATGCATGACATGCATCAACTTAATACGATATTGTGAAGAGAACCAAGTAGATACTTGCATTTATATGAAAACATGAAACATGTTGAAGAGTCGCTGCTTCAAGTTTCAAACTATGGTGTCGAAGAAAGAGATAGGAGAACAGATCGAAGACCGAAGATTTGGAGCAATTTGGGAGAAGATGAAGCTAGTGGACATGTGACCTTGGTGTTAGGAAAGTAACACTGATTTGAACTGAAATAGGCATAAATATGAGATTAACTTGAGAGAATCATCACAAGGCAGAAACCACTATAAGAGTGAAGAATCACCACAAGGGTGAGGAAAAAACAAGTGCTCTCAAAACAGTAGGAATTTTCTACTCATATAATTCTCATTCATCAAAGAGTGAGGTTAATGGGCGAATGGGAGATCAGTGAGGTACCATAGCTTTACCCATTCCTCTATAGGCATTGCCTTACTTCCTCGTTCTTAATTTTCTTTGACTCAGGCAAACCCAACAAGCGCAACAAGTATTCCCAACAAGTATTAGTGTTATAAGTTGATATACCAGACTTCCTGTACATAAATTTATAAACGTTGCGGTAAAGACATTGCGGCAAAGAAATGATCAACACAAATAACATAATCAAAGTTTCACTCGATCTTCCCTGCCTTGCCGATTTCTGTCGAGAAATTTCCTTTTTGGAATTTGGTCTATTGTAGGCACAGAAAAAGTATTATCAGACATGGTCAAACTTCGAACTTCCTTCCATACCAGTGCAAGAGCTAGAGCATGCGTAGGCCAAAGCTTGTTCCTCACTCTTTTAGTTTGACATAGTCAATTTTCTCCCACTATTTATATACTGAGATCTCTCTGTTCTCTCTTTTAAAGAAGCTTCCGGTTGTGTCTTGTGTCACAAGAAATAATTGAGACCAAGGTCCTCAAGAATCAAGATTGGAGCTTCCTGTTACTACCAAGTACCAATGATTAAATCCATCTACCATTCAACAGCAAGCTTCACTTTATTGCTTCTATTTGGACTTTCATGATGTAGCTTCACTCCAACAGGTAAGCTCATTCTTCTTCCTTGGTTCATTTCGATCCTAAAGCATCAGTGTCGTTATGGCCTAATTGCATGCTTCACAATTTTAGTGAATTTTGATTCTTGATTGGAGAGATATATAGTTATGAGATTTGGCAAGTCTTGTGTAAGTAGTGTGGAAATGAGTTTTCCTTGAATAACAAGATGTTCCATCTTTTTCGACTGCCATTATTGGCAGTTTCGGACATATGGATTTTGGTGGAAAGTAGGCCTGGGTCATATGAGCTTCTAGTTCTTGTTTAATTTTCACCGACTGCTGAAATGAAATAGAGTAAAAACTTTTGAAAATCCATGTTCTGATTCAGATTTTAGTCATTCTTATCAAATTGTGAGATCACAAGTTAGAGAAGAAAATTCTTATCATATTGGTTTGCTCCTTTTTCTATGCAGAAGCATATGATGCACTTGATCCCACCGCAAATATCACGATCAGATGGGACGTCATTACCTGGACTCCTGATGGTTATATTGTACGTATTATTTCAATCTTAAACCACTCTGAGATGGTGAAGATTTGCAACGGTTGCCTGAGTTCTAGTAATCAAATAGTTGACGAAGAAAGAAATATACGCGCAGTTAATAATCGATGTGGTTCTGAAATCTGTACTTCAAATGTTCAACTGTGAGCTGCTGCAGATCACTTCCATTTTTCTTTCCACCTAATAAGCTAAATAATTATAAGGGTAAGGGTGTGAGTATGACAAGTATTTTATTCTCTTTGAAAAAATAGGCCCTTGTTACAATTAACAACCTCCAAAAATATCGTCACATTCAAGCACCAGGCTGGTCACTCGGATGGACATGGGCAGAGGAGGAGTTTATATGGAGCATGGTTGGAGGAAAAGCCACAGAGAAGGGAAATTGTTCAAGATTCAATGGAACTTCACCACATTCGTGTCAAAAGACCCCATCGATTGTCGATTTAATGCCTTCAGCTCCTTACAACATGCAGATAAAAAAATGCTGCCGAGGGGGAGTGTTTGGGTTCTTTGCTGCAGGATCCAGCCAACTCTGAAGCTGCTTTTCAGCTTTCCGTTGGTGAAGCAGGAACCAATAACAAAACAGTCAGGCTTCCAAAGAACTTCACCCTGAGTGCACCGGGGAATGGCTATACTTGTGGCTCGGCAAGAATCGTTAAGCCGACTAAATTTATCACGGCAAAGAGATTCACTCAAGCTTTCAGTAAGTTGTAAAATGTTATAAATATGTTTCAGTATTAATTAGAGTCTAGTGACCATTTGAATAGAGAATACTTGGCTTAAGCTCAACCTTTGCTGGTTACAGTGACATGGAACGTTACATGTACGTATTCACGATTCTTGGCTCAGAAGGTTCCCAACTGTTGTGTCTCACTATCTTCCTTCTACAATAGCACAAGCGTTCCTTGCAATACATGTTCATGTGGCTGCAAAAACAACACCAGCAAATGCGTAGAGTGAACTTCATCAACTAGAAACATGATTTAAAGTTGAAATACATCTTATACTTCTGTGTTTTTGAATTTGCAGGCCGCATTCATCTTCAGTTGTCCCGGCCTCAGGCATGAGCTATGCACCTCTTGTTCAATGTACGAGCCATATGTGTCCCATCCAAATTAGTTGGCAGGTTACAGAAAACCACAAGCATTATTGGCTTGTGAAACTCAAAATTACAAACTTCAATTACAGGATGAACTATTCAGATTGGAACTTGGTCATCCAGCACCCAAACTTTGAAAAACTGACCCAGATTTTTCGAATTAATTACAAGTCATTGACTCGTTATGCAGGAATAAGTATGTTCATGCCCACATATTGGTTTCTGTTGTTTTTCTTTGTCAATTATAAACATGAGTTCTGATGTTTTGTTTAGTTACAGATGATACTGCAATGCTATGGGGACTCAAGTCCTACAGCAATATATTGATGCAAGCTAGGCCTCTTGGTACTGTCGAGTCTGAACTCCTTTTCCAGAAGCATGGTACCAATTCTAATTCATCGATGGGTTGGGCGTTCCCTCGAAGGGTCTATTTCAATGGTGATAACCGTTACGTGCCACCCCCTGATGCATACCCAGTGCGGCCGAATTAGTATAACTACGACTTCTTTGTCAAGCGTTTTTATGGATTAATTACAAATGATGTTTTTGATCAACTGAAGTATAAGAACAGATGAGAAACACAGAAAACTTTTGGACGTAATTTTCAGATCTCAAAATTGTTTTTTTGCAACCTTAACTATATAGTCAAGGAGTTTAAACAACTATCTAGCCTTCTTCTGGGCTGCGGCTGAAAAGAAAAGAGCCGATTGACTAGATTATACTAGTACTATACCCCAAAAAAAAAAACCTAGCCAATCTTGAGTGCAAAAAGAGTAAAGCAAGTGGCCTCACAGTCACAGCAACTTGTGCTTTCCTAGTTGAAGCAGGAAAGCTAAATTCAAGAAAGGATGGCATTTTCAGTGTGTGTTTAATCACCATGCCATCCAGACTAGTAGCTGAAATAATTAGGAAAACGGAAAAAAAAAACCCAAGTATATTTTTATAAAATATACAAGAAATAGATACTGTACCATCAAGGCATCTGAAAAGAAAGAGGTAGCAGATTGGTTCATAGAAGATATAACAATGGAGTATTATCAGACAAAGATGCGAATATGTAGCTCGATCACCGTAGAGCTTTTCTATGTGCTTTTCCACAATCGAGACCCTTGCAAGCATGCAAAAACTACCACCAGATTACATTTTCTACATGCTATTCCACTGAACAGTTTCTTTAAAGAATTGAAACAGAACAAAATCTTACTTGATTAGCAGTGTACTAGTATTGAATGATGGACATAAACCTCCTACTTCCAAAATCAATCTATAAGGCATCTCTTTGTTAGTAGTATTGAATGATGGACATAGTCCACAATCATCTCAAAGCACAAAGGCATGTACATATATATGCAACACACATGAATGCATAGACTCACCGACTACCTCTAACGTACAGTAAGAGACTGAGACTTTGACAGTTTTTCATGAGCTAAGCAAGAAACAACTCATGAAGGTTTCCTAGATGAAATTATGGCTCATGCTTTCTGCAGACAATAAGGGTAGCTAGAAAGCTCTCTATGAAGAGGCATTCACAATAGGGTCAGCTCGTTAGGATTCCAAGACAACAAAATCACTCGTATACACAAATATGAGCAAGTATATGAATGCAAGAATCACCTGATAGTGATATGCCGAGGACAGTAGCACTTGAATCTTTGAACACATCCATATTTATGAAGTCCCAAGAGATGAACAAATCCTAAAATTTTAGGCCTTCATTATGAACGGTCTAAAACCGCCCAAAGGATCAGCTTCAAGTGCTTCAAATTAACAACAACAACAACAACAAAAAAGGCTGATAATGCCAACTCTAGGTGAAGACACAAGTATTGAGGGGATAAAATGTCTTGCAGAACATTAAAATTAGTAATCGAGTCTTTCATGTTAATGTACACTACTACAATTTTGAGCAATGGCCACACATCTAGTGTAGCCATTAGAGGTGTTGCAATTCCCCGTAAGTGTGGCAAATGAGGATACTAATAGGTATTGGTGGGGTATGAAAGCAAATTGTCACACATATGGAGATTGCAACACCCCTAATGGCTACACTAGATGACAAGACCCTTCACGAATTTCATCCCGAAACCCGAGAAGGTCCTGCGGGGACCACCTCTAAAGAAAAATTCTACCGAAAGTTCAGCAGAACTTCCCCTAAAAGTGGACAACCTTGACCTGCAAAGAAACTCATAAAAAAACACTTGTATATCAACATCAACACCTGTAGCCATAATTTATAACTTATAAAATCTACCATGTACATAATAGGTTTAACATATCAACTCAACCCCTGGAGCTGTTAGCTCTTTATATCCACAACCACCCACCCACTATATCAACGACAAGGGTCAAGTTATTATATTTACATTAACAACTCTACCGCACCAAATAACTCAACAATCAAGATCAACCAATAATGCTTCTAAAAATAGAAGTGATGAACCAATCCCATTGGTTCGTAACAATCATGGAAAGGGGAAAATGTTTCACCATAAAGATGAGCCTCCCAGGCTAGGGTCGGATCCTCCCAGGCTCTAGTAACGTCCCACGCTAAGCGTTCAACTCACCTATGGTGAGGACCGCTAATAATGGCTAGATAGCAATGAATATAAAATAGATCAGGGCCTCTCAGGCTATAGTAGCGTCCCACGCTAAGCGCTCGACTCACCTATGGTGAGGACCGCTAATAATGGATAGCTAGCAATGAATAAGATAATAGCGTCACACGCTAAGCGCTCGACTCACCTATGGTGAGGACCGCTAATAATGGCTAGCTAGTAATGAATAAAAACCGATCGGAGCCTCCCAGGCTACGGTAGCGTCCCACGCTAAGCGCTCGACTCACCCATTGTGAGGACTGCTAATAATGGCTAGCTAGCAATGAATAAAAACGACACTAGTATGGTGACTAAAATTATACGAAAACATCTAAATTCATAAAGTTCCCAAATTTCGTGCAAATGTAGTCACGAGTACAATTTTCAACCATACTTGAAAATTATCATAAGACAATAGAATAAAACTCAATGGCATGTCTCACACGTCATAATATGCTCAAATTTATCATTATAAGCGAGATATAATTATCAAGTATAAATCGTAAATAATATCTCAACCCAAAATACTCGCTAAAACATTCCTAATGTCAAGATCAATAAACCACAAATAAACGAGAAAATTATAAATAGAGAACTACCGGAAATCTTATCCTCGGTAATCTTTTATAAATCTCCAAGTCAACAAATAATGATGATAATAATTAAATTCGGACATCATAAAAAATATCAAAACTTAAATACCAAATTAATGACCCGAGCTCAATTTCATAAATCATGACCAACTCTTAATCGATGCATCAAACCCAAATAAATTTCAAGACCATATCATAAACCGAATTATAATATAGACTCAGAAAATACAACGATAATTTCTAAAAGAAACCAAGCATGCTTATTCATTTAAAAACAAAATGTCCACTCATCCAACAAGATATCTCCACCAATATTCGTACCATACTATAGAGTCTATCCAAAACTAAATTTATCTAAGGCATTTCTTATAACCTAAGCTAAAAATCCAAAACTACCGATTCCACGTTGGATAAAATCTACCCAATATGATCATCACAAGTATAAAATTTTCCGAAAATTCCCAACAACCCCCAATGCTCTCCTATGATGAGTCCTATCTCTACCAAAACAAGTTATACGGTTCGTTCACCTTATAAACAAACCAATGTTCACATTTTGGAAACTTCCGACTAAGTCATACGATCACCAAAATTGGTAGATCATACACCGATGGGTTCGTTGTTACGAACCCTACCTAACAAGTTAATTCGGCTCACCTGAAGAGGCCGCACGCGTCTCACGCGCCGCCTGCAGTGGCGACCGGCCTCCTCGGCCAATCACCGATTATAACAACAAACGATATATCGATCTCTTCCTTTCAACAAGGACAACAACATTCAAAACTACCACAAAAGCCGATTCAAAGTCTAAAGACCAGAAATTACCTCGAAAGCAATCGAATTCGAGTATCTCTCCTAGGGCTCGATTCTCCTTGCACGTTTTGAATCGACTCAAACCCTTTGGAGGGTTTACTATGCTGGAAAACCCCAACAAAACTTGGGTGGTCTCGCCGTAAAAGATGACCGGAGGAGGGAGAATGAACCGGGTCACCAAAACGGGTCTAACCAAACGGACTGTTTTTGGCTAGCTGGGATTTATACACCTTGAATTGATCTACAAGGCAGGCATGGATAGATAGGGGAGGAAGAGACGAAGAGAATGTGACCAACGGCGTCCAATTCCGTCGCCGTACGGAGGAGTAAAGACTGGAAAACTCCCCCCCCCCCCCCCCCCCGTCTCCTCCTTTTTCAACAAAATGAATGTAAATTAATTCTTACAACCTTTTACAGTTCATTGACCCGTAAAACTAATTTTGAGACGTTACACTAAACGTGTAGTTATTGCTCAAAACTGTAGTAGTGGTAGTACAAAACGTTCTAATAGTATATATCTTTGTTTCTTGCTGGAGGCTCTTGACAGTGGACTCAATTCTGTCTTGTCGATCACTCGGTACCCAAAAGCTTAGTTAAACCTAATATCAAAGTCTTTTCTTTTTTTTGAGAAGAAAACGTAATATCAGTCAGATTTTGGCAGTGTATCAAAAAAATAAGTCAGATTTGCAGTCATTAGACTCGATCTTGTTTAGATTCGGAGTCCAGCTTGTTTTGGGCCGAAGGGAAAAAGTCTAAAAAAGAAAAGAGTTGGGAAAAGGTTAGAAGAAAGGGGCATTCCCAGAATTGAACTCGGGACCTCGCATCCTAAGCGAGAATCATACCGCTAGACCAAATGCCCATGTCAGTTTGTTGTGCAACTCCTAATATTGAATTATACTCGAGCTGTTCTACATCTGACTTTTGATAACCAACTTAGCATACTTGATTCAAATTTACAAGAAAATTAGCAATAACTAGACGTAGTATGGATTAGTACTTGTATAATATATGAAAAATGTAATTCGAGTAATAACGTAATATAACATTCCACATGTTATAAATATTATAGTCTATATGGATGTCTACGTAATTACTCATTAATTATGTATTTTAATGTAAACCATACCTCTATATAAGGAGACTAATGAGAATGAATGAGAACATTTTTACCTCTTCCCAACTATTCTTCTCTTCTTTTTTTCTTTACTTTACAACACGTTATCAGCACGACTTTACCTTTAAGTTGATAACAACCAAATCCTACCCGAAACTTTTTTTTCCTACACTACAATTTGCTTTTATTGTTCTCTATGATGATCTATGAGTCATATGGGGTGACTTTGTTGCTTGGCCATAATTCTCTGATCTATGAGTTTTTTTTATTTCAGTGAAATTTCCATAGTCATTTAGTCCATGTATCCGTAAGGCTTCTATATATACATTGATCCATCAATACGGTTAGGATTCCCATCTTAATTTATCATTCATTTTGTTAATGATTGGTGGGTGATCTTGTTTTCAATTTTAACAGACTAGGTGTCTTCGATTTGTTAAATTGTTTTGATTGAGTTGTTGGTATTTGGGGATAAACACATAGTTGTTATCTGCCTCTACTTTAATTTAAGATTTGGTTAAATCCTAGAAAACCAAAACTCATCTTTTTCCCCCAAAACTCGATGATGATCAAGGATTTCTTGGTGCAACGCTTGTTGTTTTTGACCATGATGAATGATCTATGAGTTCAAATTTCATAATTATATATAGCAGTTGATTTTTTTTAACCTATAATTGTTTTCAATCGCAGGTTATGGAATTATGCCAATAAATTGGTTCAGTGTGCATATATATGAGAATTTTTTCCTAACATGTTGATTAAAGTATGACTTGCATATCAAATCGTTTGATTTGGTTAAATTTAGGCTTCTGGCAAGCAAACAAGATCAAGCCTTTTTTCTATGTTATTATTGTATCATGATATATATGGATCTCCATGATTGGGTAATTACTTTAAGGCGAGATAACATTCACAATAGATTCAGTGTGATCTCCTCCTTTTTAACAGCGTATCGGTCTCATTAGTGTGATTGATTGTTATGCTAATATGGATTTTTCAATCCAGATCGAGACCTGAAGTCTCTTGATCAAATAATGGAGGGCCTGAAGTTCCTTAAGAGTAATATCAGAATTTTAATATAAAGTTTCTCAAAGTTTATGCAATTGACGAGGGCCAGAAGTTCCTCCAAGTTATAAAAAGATCATTAAAGCCACACCTTGTGATCCCTAATCATACGAGAACTCGAAGTTCCTCACCTTATTTTGATATTATATTCTTGTACAATTAAAGGAGATAAACAAGATTATCGATCATATTGATGAATTTAACAAGACCAGAAGTTCTACATATTTTATTCATCTATGGAACCAGAAGTTTCCTATTACAATTTATTTACTTTTTTTTCTTTACAGTTTTCTTATTTTGTTATGCAATTTTATTATTGTACTTCTTGTTTAAATTTTATTGTTATTTATATGGGCCAACAACCCTATATGTCGAAGATATGAATTTTGAATACATGTAATATTGAACCAGAAGTTTCAATATTGTATTGTAGAACCTGAAGTTCTAATAATAAATAAATATTTGAACCCGAAGCTTCGATTACACCACAAATGATTGATGGCTACAGAAGAGTGCATACAATGTTAAATTTCTACAATAACTCGAGGCATATAATATCATGAACCAGAAGTTCATTGAACCAAATACATTATTTGGCATGACAAGTTATGTCATATTTTACGTATAATACTGCTTGGAATCAATAACAAGTTTTGATGACCACTAACCCTACTCATAGCCGATTATTTATTTGTCGCATATTTTTGAGTGGTCACTTTAATGAGACAATCCTCCCGTCATTAGGGGGAGACATATTGTTCCTGAAGAACGATGTAAAGTGGTGTGAGTTGTTTATCCACCGTCTCATTTTGGTTTTGTGAAATATCTCAACAAATGAGTTGATAAAAGATCTTGATAAAATTATATGCTAAATGCTAAGGCATCTGCATGGGTTAAAGACCTAGAGACAAACCATATTAACGCATTTGATTTTTGGGATGCACATGTATCCAAGTGACATGGTTCTCCTGAAGAGAATGACATGATACAATGTTAAAGTTCCTAATACAGCTACACATACAAATGTTGTATGTACGCCATTAAAGAATGATATTTTGGTGGATATTAATGAATATAATATTTTTGATCTCATACTTGGTTTAGGTTCGCCACCAGCCAATAAACATCTCACTCGAAAGAAAGTGATAGAGCTTTAAACGCATGTTTGCGGATGGTCATAACATGACAGTCTTCCCGCCGTTAGGGGGAGAATAAGACTATTGTCATTTGAATAACGGCGTGAATTTAAGTGGAATGTATCCACTAAGTCTAAAGTTTTAAGTTCTTGAAAATGGAAAATTATACAAGTCCTCTAATGGTCTACATGATATTACAAGTAAAAAATCCACATTCGCTAGATAATATTTGTCTAAGAAGTGACAATATTTGCCCCAGAAGTGGCACGGGTACCCAATATAAAAAATGCATGCATATAAGAGTGTGGGATCTATGAATGATGATCATCTATGACAATTTACAAATGGTAGCTACTAAAGACCATTAAGGACTATATTAATGGATGCTATGCCACGTTTCATTATGCATGTCGACAAAGCATATTATTGGCCAAATTGGAAAGAGACAATTCCAATGAAACTAAATATTTGAAACGTGATGAGATACTTTGACCTTTAACCGTACAGATACAAAAGGGTATTTACCACAATGAAAGTAAATCACTATGATTTAATGTCTACAAAAGACATGGGATTATGAATCTGCCCTTATACGAATGATACTTTTCTATAAGTACAGTGTTACATGTAACTGTTACATGGACGAGAGACTTATGGCATGTTGTCATCGTATATTACGAGGGCCTTTAAAGACACATTGATAAACCAAATTCTCAAAAGTGAAATGTCATTACAAGTTTATCGCTTGTCAAATCCTCAAAGGATTCAAGTACATGAATGATTATAATATAAATTGATCCATGAAGCTACTTCATGGAATCAAATAATGTAAAGTTAGCTCATATATACTCATTCCGTTATAGCTAACGTGATCGAAATTGCCTCAATGAGTACTATGATCGGACTACATAATCGAATTCGAATTATGAACATTATGTTGCTACATATTCTAACTCTTAGGAAGTTATGAATTACTCAGAGCTCTTGAAGAGCTTATGTATATGAGACGTATCACTATACAAAGATATTAATGTGTATGGCTAGATATGCCATGAGATATTTCAATGTTTTAATGCCAATTTGCTTACTTGTTTAGCTATTACTTAGTGTATGAATTTGGTCATACGACTCAATGAGGTAAGACCTATTTATAATCGTTTAGATTTGTTAATATTGTTTTAACTTTGTAGGTACACAATTTCACGATGAGCCCCTATATCCAAAGCACACATGGTCTCACTTTAATGATGGACAAATCAAACTGTTATTTACGGCGCATGAAGCTTATAACGTTCAAGGAGAGATTCTCATCAGGGGGAGCATCCAGAAGTATGCTACCTAAGACATATGTGTGTTGTACTCTTTTTCTCCTTCAACCAGGGTTATTTTTCTCCCACTGGGTTTTTGTTACCTGACAAGGTTTTTAATGAGACAACATTAAATGCAACCAATTTCATCATTCATTGATGGACATCCAAGAGGGAGTGTTATAAATATTATAGTCTATGTGGCTGTCCACGTAATTACTCATTAGTTATGTACTCTGATGTAAGTCATACATCTATATAAGGAAGCTAATGAGAATGAATGAGAACACTTTACCTCCTCCCAACTATTCTTCTCTTCTTCTTTTCTTTACTTTACAACACCACCCCTCTATATATAATTATATACACGTACACACTTTTGCTATTTTGGAATAATTCAACTCATGTCACACCCCCATCCTAGATACAATAAAATGAGAAACGATGACGTGACATTAATTCAAACATTCTTATTATATATACACACACAGAAACATTTTAGCTTCTTCATGATCTTGTATTACATGAACATTTCAACTCTTGAGCATATTCAAACTTTCAAACACTGACTTCCAATCAGTCTTCACATTTGGTAAGAGCTTAATCACAAAATTATATGAGCTAATTCTTTTAGAGGTCTTGCCTCTCTTGAAGGAGTTTCCGGCACATAATAAACAATATGTTTAAGACTTGATTAGTGTACATAGAAAAGTAATTGACTGTTGTTTATGGAGCCACAAAGTTGAAAGTCCATACTTTTCAAGTGCTAACTTCCCCAAGTAAACCCAAATCCACAAAACCCAGTCCAATATTGATGGCTGGGCTACAGACTGAATGGAATTGGCACTCTTAAATGGTAGTCAAGGTCGCATAACCTTGTGTCACTAATAATATCATACACTGATCTTACTTTCCATTCTGTTATGATATTGTATTTCTGATTAAGACATTTATGTTACTTGTGAATTATCCATGTCCATTATTAGTTGATGTGTCTCTCATTTAAATCATATTATTTCATAATGGGATAGCGATCGATTATTACGGAAAGAAAAACGATCAATAAAAGGAAAAAAGTAATACATGCATCACAAGTGATCGGTCTATGTGATCCAATGGCAACTCTAATCCCTACCTACTATGATCAACTGCTCATAATATATATAATTGTACATAAAGTCTATAGTTACATGCATATTTCCAGAAGGACCAAAGTCTGATGACTTTCTACTTCTAGCAGAACTCCAATTATTTCATTAGATAAAATGTTAAATGTGCAAAATATGCCACTAGCTATCAAATGTGTTCCTTTTCTTATTGTTTTCATATATAACTAACTTTGCAAAGAATCCTTAGACAAGAAGTAATTTATAGTCTATTGTTATTGAGAAGTCATCTGGTGAAAGACTTTCAGAAAACTGAGAAAATAAGATATACTTCGGAACAAGAATGTTCGATCAGAGTATAGAATGGTCCTGTGATGACTATATTGTCAATTGTGATGCAAAGTATGCAACGGCCAAAATTGGTTAAGAGAAAACAATTAATATACCTGCATATGTAATTGAAAAAAGGGAATGCCAACGCAGAGAATCGAATATTTTGAAAGAGAATATTATGGTCGAATCGGTATATTTCATGGTTGATTTCCATTCTCAATCAATCTATCCTTTAATTTCATTGTCGAAATTGTTCAATTCTTACGTCCTGAAAAGTAAGTTTACGACATACAACCCAATACCGTAGATAACCCCGTCGTTTATATATATTTAGTCTTTCTATGTATATATGCTTGAATGGATACCAATTACCAAGTTGGTCTTTCTCTAGCTTGTAATGTAGAAGTTTCTTCTAGGACTGGACAATCAAACCAAGCATTCCAGAAATGAATTGTAACGAACCGTAGTTGATACAATAAAACAAAAACTGCAAACTATATATGAAAGTACGTACGTAGCTGGGGAAGGGTCCATGTGAATGTGATCGATAAGTGTCCACAGAATATATAAGCTGACCGAGTACACGTACTCTTATTAGAAATGAAGAATGACGACCTGCAGATTGTTAGGGAGATATTAAGAATCTTATTGGGTGCTGAGACTCGTGCATGGAAGTCGGAGAACGCTACGAAGGTTCAAAGCTAGAGATGCGTAATGGAAAACTAACAGAAAGCTAGCTGGTGATTCAGAGATATGCATGAGACACGTCGTAGATATAATAATAAGATCTATCAATTTCATGGCACTTTTTGACATATATAAACTGCATGCCCCAAAATTCAAAACAAATTTTGCAATGGGGATACGATGACTTATATATGGAGGTCACAATCAAGGCAAAAGGCCAAAGGCCAAAGAGAGAGATGATGAGGGAACATAGAGATGGACAGTATTATATACGGGGACTTTTTTAATATATATGTTATATAGCATACATCAAGTCTTGAATCGTCGCATCGTTTTGATTTTTAACTTGTTAAACGATCGGACAGTTCACAGCTTGATGTACGTTATACATATATGTATAACAACCAAACCCACTATATGCAATATAAACGGTATACAACTAATATACAAGCTCATCATCTGATATCGCAATATTAGAGCAAGAGGCATGACAAATTATATATAGATCGAAGTGCTGTTCTCTTGTCGGTGCAAGGAAATTTGATTTCGAGAAGGCACATGAATTGACTTGTGGAGTTCTTAAAGTCTTTGTGTAAGCCAAATTTAAGCCCCCATCTCCTTAATACATAAGTTAATTACATGATGATAACATTCAATAAGTCTCGATCTCCTTTACGGCTAGTGCGCACTTACTAAGAAGCAAGCAGCTTTTTCTTCTTCATCATCGTATCCACATATGGCAACCATTTTTCTTGTTACTGAAAGAGCTAGGGCCCGTCGGTTGTTCTTAAGCCTTGATCATTAATGAAATAATATAATACATTTGTGGGGAGAAGGAAGGGAGAGGGCATTTATGGATGGAATCAAATATGGTAGAATAAGCTAAACCTCTCTTAATATATTTTTGAGCAAGTATTGATTGTTATGTGCATAGAGGAAAAATCGAAACAAAAACCATATATAATGATGAAGTAAGGAACTCGCCACCTAGTCAAAACACACAAGAAATGAGAGATAGTTTTGTATAGTTGTTTTATTATTTCATTTCAGCAATTAGTTTTATATAACCGCTCAAATAAGATATCGATAGTTCTTTAGAGACGGTATAGTCCAAAAAAACAAAACGGAATTTCTTGACGGTCAACTGGCGGAATGGACAAAACTGTCGACAAATGAAAGATTAGGAATGTACAAATTAAATTTGAAAACTGAGAGACAAAAATGTTTTTAAGGGTAAAATATAAGATGTCACAAGTATTTAATGTTTTTTTACAAGTCACTGAAATTCACTTGTTTTTCACAAATCTCTTAAATTGTATCTTTTTCGAGTAAAATGTTATCAATTATCATTGGTAGCAGAACTTAGGCTAGCAATAGTACAATGCATCGTCCATAACTGTAGTCGGTAGTCGACAAATACCTCCCCTGGCCTGTGATGCTACGAAGCCCAGTATTAGGCAGATCGAACAGGCCATATCCTAGATGCTATAGCAGTCTGGGCCGGGAGGGGGAGACTCCACAAAAGGCCAAATTAACAGACCTTAACAGTATACTTGTCCCAGATTGAATAACATGCAAGGCATAAGTCAACGCGGGGCTATAAATACAATGGTGAAGTCAACCAAAATGATAAGAAACATCTCCTAGCATTTAATACTTACCTACCAATAACTGAATTTATCATCGGAGAGAGAAAGACCGGAAAGTCCCGGTCGGTCTCCTTTTGCATACAAGGACGGATCATGTGCGGCAGTTTCTACGAGGTCTATGGGATCCGGTAGAAACAATTGACGCCGTCTGTGGGAAATCTTACTAAAAGCCAGAGTCTCGATGACGGAGTCAAATGAAGCAGAAGTCGGGAGCAGGATAATGACAGGAGATCACAGTGGCCTTACTAGAGATAGGACGCTGGGAAGCAATACTAGGACTGGAGGAATGAATGAAAGACTTGAATGCGCAACGGCGACAAACGATCCGCAAAGGACCCCGAACGAAACAATGCTCGATCTCACGCAGGAAGAAATGGAGGACATGGTGGAGAGGTTGAGAGGGGACGTGGCGCATATGGAGAGAGAAAGAACGTGGGACCACTTAGACGTAGCCGCTCGGGAGAAAAAGCTGGAGAGAGATAACGCGACGATAATGGGCGCGTTATCGAGAAGACTGGAGAGTGACGAGACAATTGAGCGGGCGGCCGTCACTGTCCACGAGGCACAGGGCCAGGGCAGAGGTTCACCGATAACACCGCTTACGGTTACCCGCAGGACGATCGTTGTCTGGACAAGTGAAGCTATGGAAAGAGAAGGCCTACCACCGCTCCAAACGCCCGTCGAAGACAGAAGGTTGGAGACAACAGGAGTAGAGGCGGCCCTGATGGCCATGCAGGACAGTGTAGTGAACCTGACCACAAGGGTAGACGAAGCAGAAAGATAGGCGGCTCGCAACCAGCCCGGCATGCGATTCGAAGAAAGAGGGGGACCATTCACAAGGACCATCACGCAGACCTTACGTTTTCACGCAACCAAACCTCTTAAGTTGAACTACGGGGGGGGGGGGGGGGGAAGGGGACCCGCATCTCTTCCTTGACAGTTTTAAATCTCATACAAATGCAAAGGGTTATTCGGATGCCGCGTACTGCAAAATGTTTCAGGAGACACTGCCGGGAGAGGCACTGAGCTGGTTTTACGAGCTCTCGGCCTGCTCGATAGATTGCTTTAGGAAGCTAGTAGACAGATTCGTGAACCGATTCATATTACGTGCGGACGGGCAAAATACCGCCTAGCTGTTCAAGGTAAAGCAAGGGCACGCCGAGGGACTAAAGACCTTTGTAAATCGTTGGCAGGGGGCCACAGCCAAGGTCAGGAGTTTCGACAAGAAGGTGGCGGAGGAAGTCTTCGTCCAGGCCCTGTTGCCTGGGAAGTTCTTATACGCGGTACGAATTGAAAATCCCCATGGCTATGATGAGCTAATGGAAATGGCAATCAGGCATGCCCAAACAAACCATGACACATACGGGGATCAGCATGCGGGCAAGAGAAAGGAAGACATGAGGTCCGAATCCCAAGGACAGATGATCCAAGAAGTAAGAACCTGGAAAAGGGACCAAGAGGGACAAGCTTTCACTCCTAGCAAGAGGTTCAAGGACGGAGGCAGGAAGCAAGCCAAGCAAATGGGGGGTCCACAGGGGAAGAGCAAAGGGAGCTATCAGGATAATGGATTTAGAGTAGCAGTTCTAGTAGCCAGGGAGAACTTCACCACATTAATGGCAACCCCGGAGGTGGTGTGGAACGAGAACAAGGGAGCGATCCTGGGATCAGCAACCAGAAAGTTTCCACCGTCTCGATTGACCCGGGAGGATACCGGAAAGTACTGCGGATACCACGGGGAAGCAACGCAAGCGATAAATAACTGTGTTGAGCTAAAAAAACAAACGAGAGCCAACTAAAAGCAGGAAAGCTTAAGTAGTACGTGTTAGGTCAACGACAAGCAGCGGGGGAATCCATGTACAAGACAATCAACACAATTTGCGGGGGAGCACGGATAGATCATAGGAGTAACAGAGCCAAGAAGCAATGCCCTGGGATCAGAGATGGGCGAGAGATATACGCCTTCAGAAGCTGTAGCGCTTAGAATGTCAACGTGAGGTGGAAATCAATGACGTTCAAAGAAGAAGAAGAGCAAGGGACCAGACTACCTCACGAGGATCCATTCCTGATCACTGCACAGTTGGATCATTGTCTCTGCAATAAAATTCTAATCGACACTCGGGCGTCCGTGAATGTGCTGTTCAGAAATGCTTGGCTGGCGCTAAAGAGGGGGAGCAGCAAGCTCACGCAGGATAATGAACCATTGATAAGCTTCTCCGGGGACATGGTGCAGCCTCTTGGATCTAACTACATACCGATGATCCTCGGACGTTTAGAGGGGAACACGCTGAGAACAACGGTAGACTTCATAATTGTCGACTGTGATTCGTTGTACAATGGGATACTTAGGAGACCGGCCCTGTGGAAAGTCAAGGCATTCATCGCCGGTCACATGCTGATGATGAAACTACCATCCCTAACGGGTATTGTTACCATCTAGGGCGATCAATTGGCTGCAAGAGGATGCTACGCTATCGACCGAGATAATGGTAGGAAAATAGCAGAGGTATTAGCCTCCGGGAGCACGAGTAAACTCATGTCGGATGTGTACGAGGATCCCAAAATTAATGCTGCAGCAGAAGGAACCGAGTTCGAGAGACCTGGATCAGTTGAGGAAGCAGAGTTCATTTGCATTTCGGACGAGTTCCTAGCAAAAACCACAAGGATCGGGTCGGGGTTGCCACTCGTCGTAAGGGAGGAGCTCGTGCGTTTCCTGAAGGCCAACATCAAAGCATTTGCGTGGTCGTATGCTGACGTGTCCGGTATCTCGGGTGATATAGTCACGCACAAGTTGGGAGTCCGTAAAGGCGTACCTCTGGTACGATAGAAGCTGAGGTCGTTCGACGTGGCCAAGTATGAAGTCATCAGGGGAGAGGTACAGAGGCTGCTGGATATCCAGTTTATCAAGGACGCGAAATACCCTCAATGGTTGGCCAATGTGGTCATGGTCCCCAAGAAGGTGGTAGGGCAATGGAGGATGTGTGTGGACTACACCAGTCTTAATAGGGTGTGCCCCAAAGATAGCTTCCCGTTGCCTCGAATTAATCAACTCGTCGATTCCACCTCAGGGTTCGAAATGCTGAGTTTTATGGATGCTTACGCAGGCTACAATCAAATAATGATGCATCCAGTGGACGAGGAGCATACCGCCTTCACGACCGACAAAAGAGTCTACTATAACAAGAGGATGTCATTCGGACTAAAGAACGCGGGAGCAACCTACCAACGCCTGATGAACAAGATGTTCACTAAACAACTGGGGATTACCATGGAAGTGTATGTGGACGACATGTTAGTGAAGAGTCTCACTGCGGTTAAGCACATTAGCAACCTGCAAGCAACTTTTAATATTATACTCACGTACGGTATGAGGCTGAACCCGGAAAAATGCTTGTTTGGGGTTGTCAAGGGGAAGTTCTTGGGCCACTTGATTAGCCGGCAGGGGATCGAAGCGAACCCGGAGAAGGTCCAAGCTATAATGGATATTGTGGTCCCGAAAGTCCAGAGCGACGTGCAGTCCCTGACGAGCAAGGTGACGGCTCTCGCTAGGTTTGTCTCCAGACTCACGGACAAGTGCGCGCTATTCTTCAAACTGCTCAAGAGCCAGCATTGCAAGCTGATCAATTGGGGGCCCGAGCAAGATGAGGCTTTTAGGAATATCAAGGAATATTTGGCATCCGTGCCAAAGCTTTCAAAAACCAATTCCCGGGGAGATGCTATATCTCTATTTGGCAGCATCCAGTACGGCAGTAAGCTCGGCTTTGATCAGGAAAGATGACGCCATGGAGCTTCCGGTGTATTATGTAGGCAAGGGCTATACACTGGCTGAAAGCAGGTACCCGGATTTAGAAAAGTTGGCCCTAGCACTCATCGTGACCGCTCGGAAGCTATGGCATTACTTTCAAGTTCATTCCATCACCCTGTTCACTAACTGCCCCCTCAAGCAAGTCCTCCAGAATCCAGAGATGAGTGGGAGGCTGGCCAAATGGGCGATAGAACTGGGAGAGTTCGACATACATTACATGCCGAGAGTAGCCATCAAGGGGCAAGCAGCTGCGGATTTTATCACAGAATTGACCCCCATGAAAAGAGTCGTGGAGTGCTTGGAGGTTGAGCGAGAGGATACGGTGGCTCCCTAAGAAGTCCAGCCGTGATGGAAGTTGTTCATAGATGGCTCCGTCACTAAAGAGAAGAGTGGGGAGGGAATAATATTGGTTAGCCCGGACGGGTTCGTGTACGCCTTGGAGTTTAATTTATCCGCGTCCATTAATGCAGCCGAATACGAAGCATTGATCGGGGGGCTATAGTTGGCACTAGATATTGGAGTAAAAAGAGTCGACGTGTTCAGTGACTCACAGCTTGTGGTGAACCAAGTCAGCGGGACATTTGAAGTTAAAGAACCTCACTTGAATTCTTATCGGGCACTCGCAAAGGCTCTCTTGTGCGGATTCAAGTCAGCAACTGTGGCTCAGATCCCTAGGAAGGAAAACAGCCAGGCCGATGCTTTGGCTCGGCTTGCCACCGGTACCCGCCAAAAAGGGCGCAAAAAGATGAAGGTTGAAATCCTAGACTGGCCGAGTATCGACAAGACGATCTCAGAGATATTCGCCATCACTACCGGACGTCCCAAGGAACCAACATGGATGGACCCCATCATCGAGTTTATCAAAGAGGGTGTCCGCCCAGAGAATAGGCGGCAGGCGAGGAAGTTGCAATCGAGATGCGTCAGATACACGCTGATCAACAGTAAACTGTACCGTAGGGGTTATTGCTTTCCCAACTTGAAATGTGTATCAGTACAAGAAGGTGAGACGATCCTCCGGGACATCCACGAAGGTGTTTGCGGTAATCACTCCGGATCGAGATCCCTGTCCTTCAAGGCGCTAAGAAAGGGATATTTTTGGCCTAATATGGGGAAAATGGTAGATCAGGTGTCAGCAAGATGCCATAAATGCCACCAACATGCTAACAAGGTCCATTCCCCGTCCATTGCACTCTCGATCATGCTGTCTCTGTGGCCCTTCGCGTAGTGGGGTCTAGATTTGATCGGGAAATTTCCCACTGCTCCTGAACAGTACAAATATGCCATAGTGGCGGTGGATTACTACACCAAGTGGGTTGAAGCAGGACCACTTAGTCGAATAACCACCGACAGTGTGATGGGTTTCCTCATGAAAAATATCTACTGCAGGTTCGGTGTCCCAAAGACTATCATAGCCGACAATGGTACGCAGTTCAACAACTCGAAGCTCATCGAGTTCACCAAGGACATGGGAACCCGGATGGTGTTTGCATCGGTAGCTCACCCAAAGACCAATGGGCAAGTGGAGGCGGTCAACAAGATTGTAAAGAAACTGCTGAAGAAGAAGTTGAACGACGCTAAAGGATTGTGGGCAAAAATGCTCCGGGAAGCTCTGTGGGCCATTCGAACCACTGCTACGGAGTCAACGGGAGAGACGCCCTTTAGCTTGGCTTTCAGCACGGAGGCTATCATTCCCATTGAGGTGACGGTACCGACTGGAAGAGTTGAGGGATACGATGAGCAAACCAACATAGAGGGGCTACAGTTAAACATGGATCTCATCGAGAGAGAAGGGACAGGGCTGACCTACACAACCAAGTTTACAAGCAGTGCGTTGCCCGACACTATGACTGCGAGGTCAGGCCACGAACCTTGGGTCTAGGAGATTGGGTGATGAAGCGGGTGATGACCCAACCAATGGCCCTTGATCCAACATGGGAGGGCCCTTACGAGATAGTGGAGGAAGTCGGCCCAACAACGTTCTTCCTAAGGGACAGGGACGACATAGTCACCGGGCACCCGTGGAACACCGAGCACCTTAGGTTCTACCCCGTTTAATCGAAGTCAGGAATTGTAAATCATGCCCACCAGGTTTGACTAGGTCAACCCAGGAGGATGCCTTCATTTGTTTTGATAACAACTATTACAGAAATGAAGAAGTTAAATTTGTAACACTGTAGTGAAGTTAAATTCAAACACTGGAGTAAAACTGTCGGTTTGATACACCGGGTTCAAAAGGGCAAAAGAAATAGAGGCAAAACACAGAGAATTCAAAGGCACGAAAATGGGGGATTTAACATGGGCACTTAAATAAATTATGAGTATAACAACCGAACATCCGAGTAGAAGTCTATATTCCCCGGAGCAGGCACAAAGCCATTCCAAAAAAAAAATCAAAAATTACAATCCTGTTGCACTCAGTTCAAAGCCCTAAGCTAAGTCATTCTCGATCGAGTTGACTGTATCTTCTTTTTCCTCACTCTCAGATGCATTCACGTCGACACCGACACTGTCAGGATTGGCCTCGGAAGGACCCTCCGGGTGGATAGCCTGGGAGTCATTTGCTTTGGCCTTCTCCTGCGTAGCAAACAGATCCGCGAGCATCCGGGATTTGTCAAGGTACCCATGCTCACTCCACTCTGTGAACTTCTCAGTGATAGCCTCATCCTGAGCAGACTGGAGAAGATCTTTGAGCTCCTGGGACTCCTTGAAAGCTGCAACGGCCTGATCACAGCGTGCGGGAACAAGGCTCTCCAGCTCCGTGATCTCGGATTCCTTCTCACGAAGCTTACCCTCCAGTGGGCTATACTTTTCAAGCTCCACCCTCAAGGATTCCACTTCAGCTTCGAGATCTGGGACCCGATCATCTTTGCTCTCCACGCCCCGAACATGCAGTTGAAACAAGGCCAGCTTCTCAGCCAAGGCATATTTCTCCCTTTCCAGAGACCCCTTCTCGGTCTGGAGGTAGCTCACATGACCAATAGCTTGGCCACCTGCTCTTTCAGTTCGGCAGTGTCCTCGCTGCATCAATAGAGTACACCGCGAAGAGAGACTACAAATAATGGCTAAAATAAGCAAGTCCCCAAGAACAATTCCAAAAAAACAAAAGCGTCCCGTATGCTAACCTTCATCAAATGTTCCCGTGCTATCTTTCGGGACTCAGAAGGAGAACCTTCCTTGAATCTCACCTGGTCGAGATCGATCCCCTTCAAGTCGTTGATCATTGCACGGATGAACTTCTCATCCATACAACCGTACTCATCGAGAACCTGTCTGATTGGGGTCTTTGAAATCTTAGGAACTACAGGGGTGAGTATAGACAGCGAGGGAGTCGAAACGGAGCCCCCGGGAGCCGCCTTATGCTTCTTCGGTTTTGGAGCGGGGTTCCCAGACATGTCCTCGCCGGTATATGTCACCTGGGACTCAGCACCTTGGGTTTTCTTCGAATGATGGTGGCGTCTTTTCTTTTCACCCAAAGTGGTCCGCCAAATTACGGGAGGAGGTACCGATGGAGTCTCCGTTGACCCGTATACTTCATCGAGAACTTCAAGTACCTTTTGCTTGTCTAAGACCTGTACCGTGTGCATATCCACATCCACCTCGGTGCGTGAAGCCAGATCCGCTTTGGTCAGTAGCTTCTTCAAGAGGGCTTAATCTTTCTCTATGTCAAGAGGGTGATTAGGGCGAGGAACACGCCTATGGATTTTTTCTGCAAACCAAAGGCATAATATTAATTGAGCTGAGCATAACGAGGACTTCAAATGTAAAGCAGTAGTAAAGATGAACCCACCGGGTACTCTACCCATCTCGCAGTGCGTGAGAACGACTGACCGCGTCAAGTGATACGAACTACGGTCCTCATCGTGGGGTTAGACAGCGAATATACGGGAATACGCTCCTGCTCGATCGCTGTCAGCGAGTAGCTCTAATCCCCAATAGCCCGGAAGTAGTTGGGAACCATGTGTCGTCTCGTCCTTCTTGCCATGGGCCCCCCACCAGGACTACCTTCGTCCTCCACTCCTTGTTTATCGAAGAAGGGAGATCGGTGATGACTGACTCATAGTCCCGCGCGGTGAAGCCTACACACCTGGAGCTTCCCGCCTTCTTTGAGTATGACAGTCTGTAGAGTATGCGGAACTCGTTGATTGTCGGCCACCCCATATTCGAAAGGGAGTACAGACATCCGAGTCCCAAAAGTTAACGCCACTGATTCGGCGGGACCTGGCCTGGAGCAAGGTGCAGCTTGCTCAGTATGTACTGCACATATTGGGGTAGCGGTACAGAGAACTCATTCCTGAACATGTTATCGTGCACCGCTACATAATTGTCTCTTGGAGTGCATGCTAGTTCTCCCGAGTGCAAGGCACGCATAGGGATACAGGAGGGAATGTTCCACTCCTCCCTAAACTGTTCGATCTCCTCAGGCGTGAAACTGCATATGGGCTCATCGCACACCCTACTATCCTCCAGACGGTGAAGGGCGCGGCGCGTGTGATCAGGATGGCTTCGAGTACAAGGTGCTCGGGGCTCGAGCTTGAGAATCCGAAATGGGATTTTGCCCGCCCGGCATCTCTATTAGTTTCCTGGTGCAGGTACCCTTCCATCCTTTCATCATCATCAGCGGCAGCCCGCTGAGATGAACCATAGACGCTGGCATCGGAAGCCCTAGACTCTATTTTAACCCTATAAAAACCTTATGGACTATTAGATACCTACATCGAGTACCGTAGCCGGGAGGTTTTGACACCACCCATCTAAACACGGCGAAAGTTCACAACAAACCCAGCAACCCAGAAACACCTAGAAACCCAGAAAAGTCTACCGATCTACAAACCCTACAAGATACGCTCGGTAACATAACTAAACGCTGGAGAAGGGAAACTAACCAGATAGTGAAGGCCGGAGACACGCCAGAGCAGCAAACGGATAGCACCTCGCAATCGGAAGATCAGCTGTAGCAGGGAAGCATAACTCCCTCCAGGCGCAAGAATCTCTTTCTCTTCTGAGCTCAGCTCTGCAGCACCCCCTCTGATCTAGGTTTCAACAGAAGGAAGATGAAAACAAAGAGAGAGAGAGAGAGAGAGAGAGAGAGAGAGCAAAACGAAAGAACGCAGAAACAGACAGAATGAAAGAAGAATGAAACAGAAGGCGGGGTTATTCGGGACTGAACATATATACGAAGATGGGGAAAGGACACCTCGATTACCCCCCCCCCCAACTCATTTACCGCAAACGAGAAAATTGGATCCGTCGCGACCCACCGTAGGATCGTAACACATCCCCCACTACCGGGTAACTTCTCGAACAAGAGAGGAGTGAAACGACTCATATTAAATGCACGTCCCTTCACCCCCTACAGCGCCACCTGGCGGACATGCAATTAATACCCTAACAGACCACCACCTACCCAGGCTACCAAACCAACGACACTACCCGGTAGCACTTGCCAGCAATCACCGAGCTCCCGGGGAGTGCGCAGACCCATCGGTTAAGCCATCAGGGATGTCGTAGCATCCAGAGAAAAGGCGAGTCCCAGATATTCCACCTGGAGAAATTCCAAACATGGGCAAATTATCCTCAACCATCGTGGCGATCCGCTGCGATCGACTTTCCGCTATGACAAGTTTTGACCCCGAATAACACCACCAAGCGGGATAGATAATCCTCCAAAACGGTGTGGGGGCGGGTCACCGCACAAGCGAGGAATGAAGAAGCGAACTCAGCTCGCCTGGTAATGTCATTCTTTCCATGCGAAGAGAACTCAGCTCGCCTACTAATTTCATTACATATGCGCGAGGCGAACTTAGGCGCGAGATCCATCACACATACATTTCGCCAAGATCACAACGGGGCCATTATGTTCCAACTAAGTGACCAAAATAGCAAGTCTCGGATAAGTGTGGGCAACATAGCAAGACAACTGCAAGTCCTGGATAATCTCAATCTCCGGATAAATGCCTGAAGGGAAGGAACAATTGTTACTTGAGATTCCTATTCCTAGGCGACGATAGCAGGACAACTGCAACATAGCAGGACAACTGCAAGTCCTGGATAAAAAATCCTGTACAATGAAATTTAAATGTGTTTTATTTTATTTTAATTATTCGGATTACTCTTGGCCGACAAAATTCTTTTATTTCATCGGCCAAGTAAAAATAAAAAAATAAAATACTTAGGCAACGATATATTTGAGTTTCGTCCCCTAAGGATTAAAAAACTTAGGCGACGATATAAATATCTTAGGCGACGAAATATTGTTTCGTCGCCCTAGTTTCTATATTAGGCGACGAAATTTAGCCTTAGGCGACGATTTTATTTTTGTCGCCTAAAGTTCAACTTTAGGCGACGATTTTTTTTCCTTAGGCGACGATTTTTTTTCGTCGCCTAAGTTTTCTCTTAGGCGACGAAAGAAAAAATCGTCGCCCGGTTTTTTTTGTTTCGTCGCCCAATACCCATTTTCTGGTAGTGCCTGAACATGAACCTAAAGGAAGCATGCATGCGAGCTAAGGCATGCATACCGCCCTGGAAACATTTCAGCAGGAAACAAGGTTGAAACAACTAAGCCTTGAGAGCTGTAAGTCTCTTGTACGGCTCCTGAAGAGCAGGAGTTGGGCATGCCTGTATCATTCCCTTCACACGGAGAATAGTGGCTTGATAACTCACACGGGGATAATACCCCGTGCTCGAGCAACAACTAACGTGGAACGGCTCGCTACGTACCTTCCATCGCAACAATAATCCGTTCAAACATGTCCTAAGTACAAACTTGGGGGGACTATGATCGGGTACCTATTAATAATTCGGCATCACAAACCATTTCTTCGAGTCCCCACTCAAAACATGTCTTGAACGGGAACTTAGGGAGAATTGTAGTCGGTAGTTCTATAAATACCTCCCCTGGCCCGCGATGCTATGAAGCCCAGCATGAGTCAGATCGAACAGGCCACATCCTGGATGTTATAGCAGTCTGGGCCGGGAGGGGGAGACTTCATAGAAGGCCAAATTAACAGACCTCAATAGTATACTTGTCCCACATCGAATAACATGCAAGGCATAAATCAACGCGAGACTATAAATACAATGGTGAAGTCAACCAAAATTATCACACCCCGACTCTTAAATTTTACCTTATTTACTAGCATGGTGTTAATAAGAGTTTTACCGTCTACGTCATTGAGTTTATATTTCAAAGGTCCCTAGAGGTGTGTTGAGGGACGAATATTTCGAAAGAATTATTCGTAGGAGAAAAATGTGACGGCGGTAAAAATGGTAATTTTTGCTAGTAAAATGTAATTTTTATTGGGGTATTATTTTTGAGGTGTTGAATTTTGGAGTGAGTATTTGTTGGTGGACCGGCTGGGCCGAGCTCAACCTTTTTTCTCTTTTTTTCCCTCTCTCTTCCAGCTCGCGCTCTCTCTCCTTCCTGAGTCTCCCTCCGCCCGAAAACTTCCGGCCGCCCGTTTGCCGCCGCCCCTGACAGCCGCGCTGTTCCCGTTCAAATCACCATCCTCTCCTCTTCCTTCCTGGGTAGGTGACTGAGCCCCTAGCACTGCCATGAAGGAGAAGCCAAGCCCGAAAGCCCCGACTGTCGAGGTGGTTTTCTCGCCAGAACTTCCTCCTCCGGCCGCCATAGCCGGAGGTGCTAGCACTACTAGAAAAAAGGGCTTAAGAGACGAATTTTTTTAATTTCGTAACATAAGTAACCACTTAAGACTTAGGTACCTACTTACGCGACAAATCTGGTTTCCTCTCTTAAGTGAGAACTTAAACGACGAAATTGAAATATTTCATCTCTTAAGTGAGAACTTATGAGACGAAAGTTGTTTCATCTCTTATGTGACCACTTAAGAGACGAAAACTTGTTTTGTCTCATAAGTGCTCACTTACGAGACAAAATTAAATGATTTAAACAACGGATTATTATAAAAAAATTATTAAATATTAGAAATATATTAAATATTAGCATTTCATACATACCCACTTAATTTAGTCCATACAAAGATAGTAAAACGAACATTTTCTCGGGAAAGTTCACTAAATCATCTTGAATAAAATTTAAAAAGATATGATCGGTATAGTGAAATATTATTAGGGTTAAAAAATCACATATTTCTGGTAAGGTTAAGCCCATGACAAAAGCGTTCAAATCTGTTACGACACTTGTTTCATGAACATAAAGATACGAATGCTTAAGCTATATACTAATTTAGTTCACATACAACAAGTTTTGAACAACTTCTATTATTTTTCAATTTCAAGCTTTAATATTTGATTTCACGTACCATTTAATTTATTCCACATACAAATTAGTAAAACGAACAATTTTCCGGAAAAGTTCATTCACTCATTTTGGATAAATTTTAAAAATTTCCGGAAGCGCAATAAATAACATGTTCCATAAATTTACAAGGAAAACAAAGTATGCATAGCGTCATTAATTATAATAACCGATTAAAGGAAAACATTCAAACTATTTATAAAAGGTTTGTATTAATTGTATTTATATATTAACGTTGTAAACTTTTATTTCCTAATTAATAAAGATTCGTTATTAATTAAATGTGAGTGATTTTAGATGATTATTCCACACCCATATTCTTTCCATTCTTATTTAGTTTTGATGAGTATTTTTTTTAATTATTAAACATGTAAACATGAGTGATTTCTCATAAATACTAGGATTTAAAAGAAAATGTGGTGACGAAATAGGTTAGTATCGTCGCATAAGGGAAATTATTATTTATACCCGGAACACCACCTATTTTATGTTCCTCTTTAATCTCATTGGTCCACGTGTTTTGTTCTTATTTCTGATTGGTGTATTTAATTACTTTTTCTTTTTTTTCTACCCCGTGCTGGTCCCCACATGAATCTGAGTTATATGATTGGTCGGGTACAACACCTAGCAGTGTCACGTGGTGTTCCGGGTACAGAGAATAATTACTCGTCGCATAAGTTTCCAAAATTTTGGCGTGGTCTCCCTTTCCGCTAAAAATTTGGAACAATTTCAAACATAATTTTCAAAATTTTCATGAAATATATGGGGGCAATTTCACCTCTCTACTTAAATACCCAGTCCTCCCTCAAACCCCATTCTTCACCTCTCCTCCGCCCCTCGACAACCATATCAAGAGAAACCATCTCTGCAAAGCACCCATCCCCGCCGCGTTAAGAATCCAGTCCTCCCTTGCCGCGCCAAGTAACCCCTCTGCGTTGTCAATTACAAAAGCCTACGGCTGATCAAGCTAGCTCCACAAATCGTCTACGTCTTCGTCCTCACCATTGGCCTCCCTAATTAAGCAATCTGGACTTCTTCGTCAACATCATCGATCTAGTCCTTCTCTTCTCTCCTCTCCTCTCCCCACCAAAACAACCACCACCGTGTGGTAGAGGATTGTTGCCAGATTGCTTGAGGGAGAGGAGTGCACAGATCCGATAGGGGGGATTGGAGAGGGGGATGCAAATCAGATGGAGAGGAGAGGACGACCCAGATCTGAGGGGGCGGATGACGGTCGCCGTTTTAGTCGACCACTTCACCTTCCCCAGCAGACACGCGTCTAGGGTTTGCTTCGTCGCCGCTCTCTTCTACCTGTCCGTCGACGCTCTCATCGAGCGATGGATTGGTGCTGAAGTCAAGGCCGTGAGTGTTCTGGTCTCGATTGTCTGGGCCTGGGCAGCGGCCATCTAGTTCTCTAGGCCGTGAGTCTTCGCCGGAACTTGCTTGGGTGTGCTTAAGGGTGTGTGGTTGAGTGGTGGTGCGCGTGGTGGCCTTTTAGGTGAGAAGAGAAAAACAAAACTAAAAAGAAAAGAAAAAGAATTAAAATTTAGAATTTAATTTAAAATACACAGAACTGAAAAATAAAAAAGATTTTTTTTTTACATATTTATAACTCTTAGGCGACGAAAACTTTTGTACCTTAAGTGGTAACCTTTTGTCCATTAGAACTTTGGCGAAGAAACATAGTTCGTCGTTGAAGTGCGACTTAAGTGACGAAACTAATATTTTCGTCGCTTCAATACCTATGCGACGAATTTTCGTCTCTTCAATTCTTATGTGATGAAATTTCTCACTTAAGCGATGAAACCATGTCGTCACTTAAGTCCTTTGTTTTAGTAGTGTAGGCTCAAAATGAAGCCCTCCTCCCGTTCTCCAATCCCTCCGAAGGTTTCTTCCCAATTCGGCTTGGGTAAGGAGAAATCAGTATTTAAAATTTCTAGGGCTTTTATTTAAGTTTCTGTTCGATTGGCATAGTTAGGTTTGGAATTGATGTTTGTGCTAGTTATAAATGCTATAGAGGAGGTTGAGAGGAAGGTGCTGCCAAATTTTGGTGGGGATTGGAGGTCGCCAGAGTCGGCCTCCGGCCGCTGCCACCGCCACTGTTTTAGGGTTTTTCATGGTTTTAGATGTGGAATATTAAGGGGAGGTTAGTGAGATGAATTTTGGAATTTTTGGAGGAGTTTTGGATAGGTTTGGAAATTGTTAAAGTTTGGTATTTTTGGCGGATTAATAAGTTCAAATTCAGCCATTAGATTATTTATGGTTAGGAAGGTGGGAGGTGATTTCAGGATGCCGATAATTGTGGAGAATTATGGTTGGCAGTGAATTTAAGTTTAAGGACATTAAGCATGGTTGAGCGCACAAAGCTCACGTTTCTTTTTGCCTATTTTTTTTATAAGCGTCAGTTTCCTAGTTGAGGATTTATTTATGTCTTGGAACAGGACGCGAGGAGGCTCGAACAGAGGAGACCTCCGACCGACATCAGGCTTAGGCCTAACTTGTGAGTGGACCTTTGTTTTAAATAATATGCATGCCGTATTTTGTTGCTCAGTTTATTTCTTCTGTTGGAATATATTACCTTTCTGATAATTGGTAATTTTAATTATTTTGGTGAGTTACCGAAAAGAAGATTTTAGGTGGATATATATATATATATATATATATATATATATATACACGAATGATTATGAGGATAGTATGTATATAAATAAATGCTAGCTAGCTATACGTGTTTTTCCGTCATAATGAGGTAAAATGTCATTATGGTGTGACATGAGCGTTAGACGCAATCGTAATAGCCATATATAAATATAATAATTATTCATATAGGGAGTATGCACGTATAAAAATACACCTGTCTTTTCTGCCTAATGAGGTAAAATTTCATTACGGCGTGACGTGAGCGTTAGACGAGAGCGTAGTAGCCTTGACGAGTGTAAATACGTACATACATATATATATTTTAGCCTGAGAGGCTATGTTTAATTAAGTTTTGAAGACTAGCCGGAGCTAGTCGTGTCCTTGCCAGTTTTTGAGCTGTCGCATGCAGCATAATTTCTATGGAAAATAAATTGGGGAAGTTTAAATATTTTTTTCAAAATTTATTTATGTCCACTCACTCTGACGTTTTCAAATGTTTTCCCTTGGGCTCTTCGTTTTTTTTTTAAAATGTCCAGTCTGCAGAGTGCATGTGCGTACTAGTAGGAGGAGACGAGGCATAGTCACCCATGTTTCTGCCACCTTTCACCAGTAGGTTACATATGCTTAACCTACTAGGGAATTTTCCTGCTTCCGTTGTCTTTAGTAGCTTTGAATACTCTTGGAATTAGTTGTATAATTTTATCCGGCTATTTATGGGTTGAATTTGGAGACTGATATAATTGTTAAGAGGGTAGTTCTGTAATTTTCTGAATTAGGTTTGTCCATTTTCAAGGGAGGTTTGTCGAGTCTTTCGGTAAATTTTCCTTAGAGGTGGTCCCTGCAAAGCTTACTTCGGGTTTCAGGGTGAAATTCAGGGTGGGTCTTGACAAAAATGGTAAGAAACATCTCCTAGCATTTAATACTTACCTACCAATAACTGACTTTATCATCAGAGAGAGAAAGACCAGAAAGTCCCGGTCGGTCTCCTTTTGCAGACAAGAATGAACATATCCAAGGACGGACCACATGCGGCAGTTTCTACGAGGTCTATGGGATCCGACAGAAACAATAACTATGATTACCATTACAGTTGGTCAATTTGGCTCACTTATTAAGCCTATAACACTCATAAGCTTATTTGAAATATGTGGATAGCAACTTTTGCTGCTAAGATGTTCATTTGCGGTATTTCAATGACATCATCATTAAAGTATGTCTTTCTTCACTCAATAACGTCATGTTTGCTGGTGAACGAAAAAAAGAAGTGATTGCCTCTGGCTTGAACTTCTACAGAACGCCACATAGAATGCACGGGGCTCCCGAATACATCAAACATCGTTGCCCTGGCAGTGTTAATAAGTCGTCTGACTAGGTAGCACCAAGGAGCCACATCCTTTTTCCGAGCATCTGAGATCGCCTAGGTCAACAGGTTCTTCCTGATGTGAGAAAGAGAGCTTGGAGATTAATCTCGTTGTTAGAGAAGCAGTGGATGACGCCATGGTTGCCATGGATGGTGGGGCGACGCTTCACAGTAGAAACCCTAACCCTAACGAGAGAGAGAGAGAGAGAGTTAGTATTAAGCCGCGGTACCGGAATGTTTTTATGAATTTATCAAATATGATTGGGATTCGTCTCTTAATAATATTGACTAGCTTTTTTTTTTAAGAAATGATATTGACTAGTTATAATGTGTGTTTTATATACACGAAAAATCATATATGTTGGGGAGAGAGAGAGAGATATAGTTTTAAACCGCGATACCAGAATGTTTTTCTGAATTTATCAAATATGATTAAGATTCATCTGTTAATGATATTGACTTCTTTTTTTTAAGAAATAATATTTACTAGTCACATTGTGTGTTTTATATACACAAAAAATCATATATGTTGAAGCAGTCAACATGTGTGAATGCCCATCATACTAATTGATATCTAACTGCCAAGGCCTTCTTGTAGTAAAAAGCCAGAGGGTGTTCCCCAAATAAATGGAGCTAACCCTGTCCCAACCATCCCTTTGGATGTTTCTTTCCCAAATGAGCCAAAAAGAAAATTAAATAAATTTTTACACATACCGTGTCAAACTGTATATAATGGTACCGTGTCAAACCGTATATAATGGGATGAGACCTTCACAAGTTGCAAGTTGCTTGGACTCAAATAATCACCCCCCACAAAGTGACTGCAGCTAGCTAGCACAGAAGATTTGAACATATATCTTCTTCTTCTTCAGTCTTTTTCTTCTTCAATTTGGTCCTAGTCGCCTTAATTTCGAGCTAGCTAGCTATTTAAACATATCCATCCTCTCTCTGTGGTTCTTAATTATCATTTCATCAATTGGTTCCTCCATTGATGCTGATCATCTATTTCTTGCCAAGAAAGCATCACCAATATGGCTTCCGAAGGAACAAGTCGTTCTCTGCAAGACACACCCACTTGGGCTCTGGCAACAGTTTGCTTCTTCTTCATCTTTCTCTCTATTTTCATAGAGCACTTGATCCATCTCCTTTCCCAGGTACCTCTTCAATTTTTGAAGAAATAGTCATGGCGGGTTTCTGAAAATGATTAGTACACCCATTTATTAATTTTGGTCATGAATCTTCTGCAGTTTCTCAAACGACATAGAAAGAATGCATTGTTCGAGGCCGTAGAGAAGCTCAAATCAGGTACTCGATCGAGATCAAACCCATGACCTATCCTAATTCTAACCATTAAGGCTTAATTAACTCATTTCTTATACAATTTAAAAGATAATTGCAAAATCATAATATAGTTATATACCAATTACGCTGATACAATCTCTGCTGAATCATTGTTGTGTTCTTCTTCTTTTTGGTTGGGTGCAGTGCTTATGCTTCTGGGTTTCATGTCACTAATACTGACAGTAACACAGAGATGGATATCCAAAATTTGCATACCCACGGAAGCTGCAGAAACTATGCTTCCCTGCAAAAAAACAGCATCAACTAAAACTACCAAAGCACTTGGTTTCGATCGCATGTGGAGCACCAGCGCATCTACAGCTCTCGAAGTAATACACAGAAGGCTAGCGGAAACAGAAGATACTACTAGCACCAGTTCTACCACTTCTTCTGAGGATCAGTGCGAATCCCAAGTACACAGATAGATTATGATTTTATTTCATTTGCACACAAAAAAGGGTAATTCTTTGTTTAACTTCATCATGGATTTTGCAGGGGAAGACCTCTCTTATATCCCAAGGAGGACTAAATCAGCTCAACAACTTCATCTTTGTTCTGGCAATTATGCAGATTGTGTATAGTGTTCTTACAATGGCTTTAGGAAGAGCCAAGGTATGTGCATAATTGCTTAGACTCCTCCTTTTTCCCACCACATAGTCTATGGTTGTCTATTCTTAGTAGTAGTCAATTCTATCTTTGATGCTTTAACTGCTTTTTGTTGTGTTGGGATAGTCTTCATGGCTTTCATGCACCCCATAACAGAAAGTTACAAGTAGCCGCCTAGCTATAAGGGGGGAAAATGTGAGAGACTATGGTACAAACTCATTCTTTTCAACGGTTAAAACTTTCTCTATTGCTGACATAAACGAAATAGATAGGATGCATGTTTCCTACTAAATATTTTTTATTTAAAAGTAAACTTTTAAATAATTAATGACTATTGATCTTCTTCTTTTTTGGTCAACTTTTAAACAATTAATGACTATCGATCACTTCTCATAGAAAAAAACAACTATCAATTATCCTGAAAAATCATAAGGTGTGCACGACTACACGCGACATATTTACTCTTCTATCACCTCACACACACACACATATATATATAGTCCGGATTGGAGGCGGACATCCGCACGCCCTTAAAGTACGGACGTCCCTCCGTTCTCTACTATCTGGCGCCGACGACGGCGCACCTCCACCTGAGCTGACACCAGAGGCGTCTCTAATCACTTTCTCTCCTCGGTAAGTCCGCCAAATTCTAGTTTTCCGGCCAGATCAATCTTATCTAAGTTTCAGGTGGAGGTTGTTGCCCAGACCTTCAAATCGATCTCGCCGGGAAGAGAGAGTGATTGGGGACTCCACTAGTGTCCGCTCGGATGGAGGCGCACCGTCACCAGCGCCGGACGATAGAGAACGGAGGGACATCCGCACTTTAAGGGTTGTGCGGATGTCCTCTTTGGAACGGCTTTATATATATAGGGCTCTTCCACTAAAGGATCCCTTATTTGGGTTTATATGAGGGATTACACCAACTTTTCGATTATATTTTTGAATCTCCACCGTTCGGTTTGTTGGTCCTTATATATAGATCAATTCTGTAAAGTTTCAGCCAATTTGGTGATCGTTAAGGTGTCGAACAAGATTAAATGAATGAACGAACCAAATCTGCCAAACATGAACCGTTCATGCTTATAATTATAAATCGTAGTTTTGAATGTCTTAACGATTACCAAAATTTCTGAAAATTTGCAGAAGTGATCTACTTATATAGAACTACATATTGAACGGTGGAGATATGATTTTGTGATCGAAAAGTTTGTGTAATCCCCCATCCCTCGTATATGTCAAAAAATTGAATCCCTTAATGGAAGGGACATGTATGTGTGTGTCCTTTTGTTCTTGATCATAAGCCCACACCATCAAGGCACTCCCTTGACCCTCCCCTCCATATCAAATTATCAACAACCTCTCAACTATAATTGCAGCTGAAGTAATACATTCTTGCTTAAAATAGAAGAAGCCCCTATAAAATTTGAGTTTATATTTCTAGAATTTTGATTTTTTGGGGAACTAATTAAGATTGCATTCCCACCTTTGACTTCATAGTAAGAGTCGGTGTGACATGGCCTAGCCTTTTGTCTGCTTCGCTTTCAAGGTTTTACATGGAAAATGTTGCACTTGGGGGGTCAATATGTGCACCAAGATTTGGGCAGTGGAAACATGGGACTTATTATTGCATCAAGATTCCGATCACACATTGTCATATTTCACACTGATATTTCTATTTAACGCAATACAATTTCAAAAGAATTTATATATAGGGTAAAATATTGTATAATCCTTGTGGTTTGAAGTTGACATCTGTTTAGTCCTTATGGTTTTATTTTAATCTGAATAGTCCTTAAAGTCACAATTTTTCATCTAAATAGTTCTTATGGGTTTATTTTAATATGAATATTTTTTAAAGTCATGATTTTTCATTCAAATAGTCTTTATGACCTTTAACTGAGAAAATTGTTGTAATGACTATTTGGATGAAAAATCATGACTTTAAGAACTATTCAGATTAAAATAAAACCATAAGGACTATTTAGATGAAAAATTGTGACTTTAAGGACTATTCAGATTAAAATAAAACCACAAGGATTAAACAGATGTCGACTTCAAACCACAAGGACTAAATAAATTTTAATTCTTATATATATATATATATATATATATATATATATATCTCAAAAAGTAATGTTTACCCATGTATAATTTTTATTTTTATTTTACTTTGATTACGTAAGAAGCGTGCATATGGGAAGCATATTAGGATCACCAGCAAATTGTTTTACTTTAGTTTGTATGATTATTACTTTGTTCCAAATTAATCAATAGATGAAGCGTTGGGAAGCATGGGAAAGAGAAACGCAGACGGTAGAATACCAAGTTGCAATTGGTAAGATTTTTGACATTTGAGCTGAAAAACCACAGGTTCTTCGATCAGCTTCAAAAATTAGAAACTAAATCAACCTTCGTTCTCACTTTTGCGTGTAGATCCTAATCGATTCAGGTTTACAAGGCAAACAACATTTGCTCGTAGACACATGAACTCTTGTACAGGAACACCTATTCAACTGTGGATTGTGAGTCGATTTTCTTTCCTTATTGTTGTGTTCTCTACTAGTTTTCTTCTTATGATTACTTACATTTTGAAATGTTATTTATGTGCAGAAATGCTTCTTCAGACAATTCTTCCATTCAGTTGAAAGAGTTGATTATCTCACATTACGCCACGGCTTCATTTCTGTGAGTATTTACACGTACTATGATAAATTTACGAAATTCTCTCATCTAATTCGTCTCATTTTAGCTATTATGATTGTTGGTTTAGATTAGTCCTCCTCATAATCAAAATCCAAAGGACATATTGCAAAGTGACGACCAACATTTGAGTATATATATCTTCTTTGAAAAACCTGCAGACTCATTTGTCAACAAACAACGCATTCAATTTCCAGAAGTACATAGAACGGTCGCTGGAGGATGATTTCAGAGAAGTAGTTGGCATAAGGTTATCGATCAATCATATTAATATGGGTAATATATTGTATAGTCCTTTGTGGTTTGAAGTCGACATCTGTTTAGTCCTTATGGTTTTATTTTAATATGAATTTTTCTTAAAGTTATGATTTTTCATCCAAATAGTCCTTATGGTTTTATTTTAATCTGAATAGTCTTTAAAGTCATGTTTTTCATCCAAATAGTCTTTATGCCCTTTAACTGGGAAAATTGTCGGAATGACTATTTGGATGAAAAATTGTGACTTTAAGGACTATTCAGATTAAAATAAAACCATAAGGACTATTTGGATGAAAAATTGTGACTTTAAAGATTATTCAGATTAAAATAAAATTATAAGGACTAAACAGATGTCGACTTTAAACCACAAGGACTAAACAAATTTCAATTCTATTAATATTTATATTTGTGTTTATTAGTGTAAGACCGATTAGAAATGTTATGTTGTCAGATTGTTAATTAATTAAAACCGTGTAACATGCATTGTGCTAATTGTGTGTTTTTTTCTGCATTAATCGACAGCCCCTTCATGTGGTTTATCGTCGTAATCTTCATTCTCGTGGACGTGCATGGTAATTACTTGATTAAGTACCAATATTTTCTTTATGATCAATTCTTCATATGTATATATATATCTGCACTGGTTAAATTTAAGTTCTAACTGATGTGTTAAACTTTTGACTTGAACAGGTTGGCAGGTGTATCTCTGGGTATCATTTGTGCCACTAATTGTATGTACTCTTTCTGAGATGGATTTTTAACTTTGGTATACTTGTGGAACTGTTTTACTAATTACAGCTTCGGCTTAATTGGAAGCTAATTAACTAGTTCTACACATGCTTATAGATTGTGCTGGTTCTCGGAACAAAACTGGAAGTGGTGGTAGCCAGAATGGCTCACCAACTCGGTGACCAGCATAATGTGATCAAAGGAACTCCTCTGGTTCAGCCAAAGGACAGTCACTTCTGGTTCAATAAACCGCGATTCGTCTTGACTCTCGTACATCTCACTCTGTTCATGGTAATTACCTGACCTTGGACTAATTTGGTAACAATGCTTAGTTACTATCAGTTATACA
Source organism: Fragaria x ananassa (assembly GCA_034370585.1). Classification (NCBI taxonomy): domain Eukaryota; kingdom Viridiplantae; phylum Streptophyta; class Magnoliopsida; order Rosales; family Rosaceae; genus Fragaria; species Fragaria x ananassa. The sequence continues at coordinate 23,296,576 of CP139766.1, forward strand.
TTTGCTATATATGCTCAAATTGACTTGTACACTTATACATACATCTATTTTCCAGAATGCGTTTGAACTTGCTTTCTTCATTTGGGTCACGGTACGTATCTCCATGTTTCAAGTTGGATCAATTTGCAAAAATGTTTACTCCTCAACCAGTCTGTTTTATTATAAAATCGACTCATATTAATTTGAATCTGAGTAGTCATGACTCATGTTTAAAAAAATGTAGTAGTCTATCTGATGAGAGTAAATATTTTTCATCTAGTTTAGCTACCTTTGACTATCTGTCTTAAACCTAAACAAAAGTTAACATTCTTCTAATGAAAGCTATATAATTGCCTTCTTCCATTCTCTTCATTTCAGTTGCAGTTTGGGATACACTCTTGCTACCATGAACACATTGAGATTATCATTATAAGAGTGGTCTTAGCGTAAGTTCCAATATTATCCCCCTCCATTTTCTTGAACCATGTATATAGTTATGGTTATAAAATTAACATGTATACATTAGATCAATGAGTCTAATGCTGGTTGATAATGTTCGCTAAAAATCAATGGTGGTAATTTCTGTAGGGTTGTCGTTCAAGTTACGTGCAGTTACATTACTCTTCCCCTCTATGCTCTAGTGACCCAGGTATGAATACATACATCAATTTATATGTATCTAATTTCAGCTACCGTCCCTGCATGTTGAAGTCTATATTACCAAAAAAATATAAACTGGATTGGTGGTACATTGTACTATATGCAGATGGGGTCAAATTTCAAGAGTACCCAAGTGCTTGAAGAGCAAACAACAAAAGTTATGCAGCAGTGGCATGCCGACGTGAAGAAAAAGAGGAAAAAGAATAGGCAAGACAATTCAGAATCCGGCCACGATTATTCCTCTACTATAGGAAGCAGCAGTAGGAGAACCATGAATTCCCCAGATTTCTCTTCCCATCGCCGGCAACCAACTTTTGCTGCAATGTCCCAGACGGAGATTGTCGAAGATGGTCAAGAAATTGTTGAAGAACATCAAGCAGCAAAGGGTGTCCAAACTGAAATTGAACTAGCTAGTGACGTACACATAGAAATTTCGGAGGTGAACAGAAGCCAAACGTGAACTTAAAGAATTTTTTATAGATAGAACTAGGTAATCAAAGGAATCATTTCCTAAATAAGCTATTCCGATCTCCTTGTATATTTTTTGTTGATGAGCCAAGAGATTATTTGTCTAGATGTTTTGAATGAGAAGGCCAGGCTTTAAGGACAAGGGAACTATCAGCTAGAGCTTATAGATTAAGCAGTATAGAGCATTTAGCTTCGAACTCTCCTTAATTTGTGCTTCCATACAATCAACAAAGAAAACAGAAATTAAACCGTGGACTAGCAAAAGTAACATGTGAATCCGCATGCAGCTTCATTGATAGAAGAACGAAGGTATACTCCTGGTGATTCTAGGAGAACTACGTACATTCTGCAGATTTATGAATGTTCTTGATCTTGTTGTTATGTGTTTATGATGATTGTGAATAGATCTTAATCTTTAGTCTATATGATGGTGTGTGTTGTTATATGATTCTGCATACTATCTAATAGTCACTTGCCCAGATCATTCGTATAGTTATCAAATCAATATTTCCAAACATCCGGAGTATTAAATCCATATATATGTACGTAACGAATGGCGGAGGGAATGAAGGACTAGTGGGGGCAAGGCCCCCATTGGATTTTGAGAAATGGCTGATATGATACACTTGTGCCCCCAGTAAAAAAGATAAAAGTCTTAAGTATTACCATGTAAAAGAAAAAATAGCAGTCCCACACAAAAAAGGGTATACTAAGAAGCTTCTCATGTACCTTGATCATCAATTATAACTTATTGAGAAGCCCAACTACCCAAGTATCAAAGCCTCTTAGTTACCAACGTTGAGATTCTTATAAAAATTTCATTAAAATTTACCACTAGAAAAAAACTAAAAAGAGCTCTTATACTAGTGAACGCAAAACCTCTAATTCATGTTAGGAATGTTTGAATTGGAGTTTTTTCATATCTAGAAACTGAGCTTGAGCATTCATTTATCATTATATTTCTCTGTGTTTGGTTCAATAATCATGCCCCCACACGGATTTATTTTTCTCCTTCCACCACTATATGTAACCTCTTCTACTATGAGCCTTTCCTAAACAATATCAACAACATGAACTCTGTGGGAGGGTCAACTTTGCAAAACGCAAGTAACATCAATCGACTCGAAGGTGTCGTCTGAATGAAGCTCACTTGTGACAACAAAGGAACATGTTTAGAAGAATCAAGAAGCAGAGAGAGATATGAGACAAGCTGACAAGGGTAACATCCAAACCCACCTACGAATATTGTTGAAGACAACGACCCACAGGCCCAAAGACAGATCGAAAACATCAACGATTCAATTTTGCTGGTGGGAAAAGATCAACCTATATCATTTGGTGCGACAAAACATAGTTATAGTTGGAGACCCACAATTATTAAAAACATGTTGGAACTTAGTTTTCAGACTTATTTGACTGGGATTGTTCCTCTTAGGGCACCTCTGGTCCCTGAAAGCTTGTAAATCAACTATGTCATGTTGCAGTCACAAACCTACCTCAACATTGATAGCAAAAAAAATGCATGCAATGGGTGATGCCAAATAGTTACTGTGCATGCAGTAAAAGAGTATATATACTGATCGATCGATATGACTACCCCGTAAAAAAGTTGCTGAAGCCTAAAGATATCTAGATGGTTCTCTAAAATGCGGTCCACTTAACATAATTTCATACTAATCGATGTACGAGTCGTATATGAGATTTCAAATTTGGGTAATTCTACTGAAGAGAGACGTACTAGAGATTGCGAGTTTGTATCCAATGACCTTATTAAGATCTATAGCATCTATCACTCATAATATGTCATAATACTCATATTAAGCTTATATAATTACTTAGAGATGTCTGGTAGTTTGTTCACTAATTTTTGTGGTTATAATCGCTAGCTCTCCATTAGGGTTCATAGTTTTTGTTAATATTTTCTTTCTTTTTTCGGATCGAAAGAAACCTTGTTTGATAATGACTGAATACCTTACAAAATGAAATGAAAACCTGGCTCGATCTAACAAGGGCCCTAATGCATATCTAGGATGAGTGATCGCGTTAAAACTCACACGAACATATCAACACTTTGTAGCCAAAGTCGTATTACTAACACTCCTTCACCACAAGGCTTTTTGTTAATTTGTCGTAAGTCTGTGCAAGTTTGATTAGATTTTTGGATCGTTTCAGCTTTCAAATAAGACTTTATTTTACTGTGTACATAATTAATCATCGGTCTTCCTCACCCATGCGTCTCCTAAATAATGGTCGCATAAAAAGGTATCACAGGTTCCTACATGTCTGATGTATGAACACCGAAACATCAGTCTAATGACTTCATTTGACAACTGAGAACCACCATAAACAATGTTAGCTAGATTTGGTTGAGTACCATGTAAAGTGACTAAAACGTATCCTGGTTTCGTAACTATATATATATATATATATATATATATATATATATATATACATGATGGAACAACATACCAAGTATTTGTAGCTGTTGGTTGCAGCAAACCAGACCAAAATGGTCCCTTGATCAATTCAACTACAAAGTCATCCACTAATCAAAATGATAAAGAGATTGTTCACCAAACATGATAAAGGATTTAGACAACAGCTCCGAGAAGTAAATATCTTTATTTCTTGATTACACAGTACTTCAGGATTTAGGGTTTACAGTTTGGTTTAGGGTTTCCATATATACGTATTTGCTTGTAAAGAAGTTAAGAACAGACAGACTGATACACCTGGTATCAGTAATCGGGCCATAGTCAAGAACTCTATTACTCGCACCAGTTTGATATCTCCTCATTTCATAATACAATGGAGACTCTAGCAGGCTAGCAATTTTTTTTTTTTTTTTTCCGATAGACATAAAGAAAAACAGAACTACAAGGTAAAACCGTAAAACCACGATCAACGCCCCCTTCTCAGCTGATCTAACTGGAACGCTGAGGACACAGAAAAGGGTAACTAGTGAAACCAAACAGCAGGAGACTAAAAGAGATCTTATATATCCTAGCCTCAAACAAACAAGATCTTCTAATCGATAAATACGTTTTCAAATTTAGCATTATCCTATCGATGAGATATGATGAATCGGTGACCCCAGTTGCTGCAAGCTTGTAATCATGGGGATACCATTTGCCCCCTAAAAATGGACCCGCCATGCAAAGCTTTCATTGAATAGTAACCAAGGTTCCCAGCAGCATCAGCTCAGCTGGTAATCGTGTTTGTGACTCTCGCCTTGCAAAGTCTTGAGCTCCTTTTGATAAAGATTCCTTGCAGCTGGTATTCGTGTGTGTGGCTTTGCAAAGTGTTGAGCTCCTTTTAATAAAGATTTCACAAGCTAAGGGAAAAGGGGCACTCCCGTACGTGTGGTATCAAAGTCATAAGTGCTTCAACACAAAAGGTTAGATTTATCCTCAAAATCTTACCGTCCTATAAACTATGGTTGATTCTTGGTTTCGGTTTTCACTAAAGATGGTCTATATATGTTTAAATCCTGTATAGATAGTTGTTTGCAGCTTCACAGTTGGAACTGTTTGGTTTTTGGTGCTTGGCTTTGGGTTTTCTTGCATGCGCTAAATCTTGGAGTTCTTGATAAATTTTTGCTGCAGATACTTCATTCAAGAGAAATGTAAAATGTCGGTAGAAAAAAGATACCACAAAAGTAACCTCTACATGTATTCATTGATTCCTTAATTGATTCCCAGTAGGGCACTATTTCTACTTTTTCCCCAAGAGGAAAACTCCATCACGTTTGAGCGGGGATGCATGTCAAGCAACAGTGGTACATGGTGGCTATCTTTGGCAAAGTAGGGTCGTTTTGTGATTATAGAAAACAAAAGCCTTGGGCATAGGGAGTGACTGAGAGAGGGAGACATATGTGGACGTGTGAGCCTGATAAAAGGGTACGATGAATGTGGGAAACAAAGAAGAAAGAGATGATTGATCATGATGAACATAATGAGAATTTCGAAACTACTCTATCTATAAACAAGATTAAAGTTAGAAAAAAAGAGAAAGAACAACAAAGATGACCTATCACCAGACAAACGAAGATTGATTAAAGCAAAGCTGGAAACAACGACTGCAGAATAAAGATAAAGATGGATTACTGTTATGTGTTTGTCAAGCTGTGAGTGGAATTACTGGAAAGCATCACGTAAAGTTTTACCGGCATGACTCTCGATGGTTTCTCTTCTCTCTGATCTGATAATTGCAGATGAAACTGGGGAGCCCTGCTGAATCGTTCTGATCTCTTACGCATGCTGTGTTTTTAAGCACGCAGCAGATGTATAAAGTCACTGAGAATTGGGCACTAATCAAGCACACATACGATGCATCTCTTATTTTTAACTTGAAAGGAATTGACACTTGGGTTGTGCTTTTGTTTTGACAGTACTCTCTCTAATTATATTAAGCGACAAAACTTTGTTGTGACACTTCAGTATCTAAATGATTGTCTTCCACCTGCTGGCTTTGTTTGTTATATCTAACTCCCACTAACATATTCTCATCATTTATATATCTAACTTACAAGTTAAATCAAACTTACCTTCTCAAAATGAATATCATGTAGACAACTAGACATTTAATTTCTCTTGGGGTTAGTACGAGGGAGAGAGATGAAATTTGGGTTAAAACTTGTTAATATATTATATTGGAAAGATAGAACATCGGTTATACTAGTTTAAAAAGACACATATTACCACATAAAACAGACTTGGGTCTTAACTAAGCCTAAGAAACATACACTCTTCATTGAGGGCATAATAGTAATACACTCTTCAATAAAGACAAAATGGTACTTTTAGGGTGCATCTACCCTATCTCCATAAATATATATTTTCACCTCTCATTTGAGTGAGTCTTCATCTCTACTCTATTCATACCTTATTTTTATTCTTATATGGCTGACTTAGGCATCGGAGGGTGGAAGGCCGGCAAACCCGGTCTTCCCTCTAATGTCATTTGCTCATGATTGACAGGTTATGGGTCTTGAAAATGGTGTTCTTCCCGCATTCTATGTGATTCATTCCCTCAGGAATCATGCCGAAACAATTGGCGCTAGAAAGAGGGCTTGAACCTCCGAAACAATAGGCGCTAAAAGGAGAGGCCTCAAGTGGCAACCCTCACATAGCTCACCACCAGCATATCCATCGTCTTCCCATAATTCCTTTTTCTAGAATTTTTCATTTTCTTTTTTCGGCTGTCGCTTTTCTCTCTGCTTGTGCAGCTCTCTTTGCTCACACTCAAGCACTCCAAGAGCTCACCGTTCACTTATCCATCTTGGTTCCAGGTGGCCAGTGTGAGATTCAAACCCACTGAGCTTCTGGTTTTAATTTACAATGAAACATGAGGAGAGAGAAAATAGATCTGGGTTTTCTCTCTCTTCTTCCACCAATGTTTACAGGCATCGCCGCCCCTCAGCTCCGCCCTCATCAGAGTCACCGACCTCCGACGAGTCTCCTCTAGTCTTTGTGTTCATCGGCGACACTGGAGAGGAACTCACGCGCCGTTGCAACATATACCCAGATTTACTCTGGGCACCCCTGGCGCTTTCGGTCATCGATGAGCAAACCAGCATCGAACCAGCAGCTGTGGTCTTCATTCTTAACTCTGAGTAAGTTGTGAGGCTCTGGATTCATCAGCCAGAAAATACAGAGAGAGAAACCACACTTCACTTTCCCTATATGGTTGACAAATTTTGACAGCCTTCATGCTTCACTGCCGGGGTTATAATCGTCTCGGCATCCCAGCAGCAACGTCGCCCACGGTGCACTAGAAACGGTCAAATTAAATCTTATTTGGGTACCCATTCCGGTAGCGACACCAGCTACGCCACAAGTCAAAATAACGACGGTGACACAATGTCCCGGCAGTGATACGCCCTCAGTCTCGCGACCCTAACCCCAACACCACCCTCCTATCTATAGCTTGAGAAACCAGGGAATGACGAGACTCGAACTTGGCACCCACCCATCCCTGCACCCCGACACCTCTTTCTCGTCTTCCCGGGACACAGTAAATCTAGCAACCTCACTCCCGACCACCCCTCCCTGGCCTCCCGAGCTCACGACACCCTTCTACTCTTGCTGTCTCTGTCCCGAGACCAGCCCCTAGCTTTCCCGGCTCCCAACACAGATCCTTTCTTGGTGTCGGGACTCATCATATCGGCACCTCCCTTTCCTAGTTCCCAGCACAAGTCACACTAAAAAGTGGGAAGGGATAGTCACGGCACCTGGAACTCAGAACCTTTCCGAGAAAACCAAAAGCCTGCTCTCGGCACCTCTCCCGAGACCCAGTGAATCCAACTCCGTGAAGTACCAGTGTCATTAGCGTGTCCCGCGAAAGCTCTACCGTCTCTTGGTATCCGGACCGATCACCCCACCACCCCTCCTGGGTTCACTGCACAACGATGTGCTGACATGAAGTTCAATCCTCAACCTCTTTATACTCCATTTCACACTCGCCTCACACATGAAGTTTGTCATATATCTCTCCTCTCCTGCAGACACCTCATGCAGTTGGTTTGACTATTTGGTTAATTGATCAACCACATATATCTGAAGCTCGTGCTATTAATCTCATGCATCTCCCTATCCATACCTCTATGATTGCATGCATCTCTGGAGGACAACATGCATATGGTTAATTATCTCTTCGAGACCGCATAACTATGTGATTCACATACCTCTTAAGTGCCACCACGCCACTGCATCTATTTTTTGGTTACTAACTATCACCACCGACTTGATCCTACAACACATAGCATGGGTTGTTACTTCTTAGACACATGTTGTCAGGACCTAACCTGAATTTCAACCTGAAACTCGAAGTAAGTCCTGCGAAGAACACCTCCAAAGAAGATATTACCGAAAATTCAGCATAACCTCCCTTGAAAATGGACAACTCTTCCTAATAATACCTGCATACACTTCTAAATTAATCCAACTCCAACATTATACTCCTGGAGCCTTCGTACTCCTCAAATTCACAACACCTCCCGAATTATTCACTAATCTAAATAATTAATCTCACAACCTACATTTATTGGCTCAGAGCGACTCTAATGGTGAAGAAAAAAGAAACAGAAATATATAAATGAGCGAAAACTTTACTATTGAATGTGTCTCAGCTCCGTGTACTCCCGACCTCAACTATGTTAACCTGTAAACTGGGCATTTAAAAACCAAGGGCCCAAGGGAAAACATTTGAAGACGTTAGAGTGAGTAGACAAAAATAAAATTTAATAAAATGAACAAAATATTTATGCTTTCCCAATTTGATTTTCATAGAAATTATGCTGCATGCGATAGCTCAAAAGGTTTTAACTTAAAAGTTAACAAAAACGTGACTAGTCTCACTAGTCTCTCATACTTTATAATAAAGAGCCTCCCAAGCTAACCTATATATATATATATATATATATATATATGTATTTACACTCTTCATATTCCTTATACGAATTCTATTAAAAAAATATGAAAAGTAGAAATTCATACAAGGCTACGATGTTTGCGTCTAACACTCAAGTCGCGCCATAATGAAATTTCACCTCATTATGACGGAAAAAATGGGTGTATATATACATGCATATCCCCTATATGAAAGTAGTTTTCATATAGGGCTACGACGCTCGCGTCTAACGCTCACGTCGCACCATAATGAAATTTCACCTCATTATGACGGAAAAGCATGTATGGCTAGCTAGTATTTATATACATATTATCCTCCTAAATATCCATATATCAATATATATTCACTGAAACTCTCACTTTCGGTTATTCTCTAACAGTAAATAAAATTGTCAATTTAAAATGACGTCATATGCTCCAACCAAAAGACATTTATCAACAATAAACCATTTGCATGCATATCATTTAAAACAAAAATCCACTCATAACTTTAGGCCTAAGCCTGACGTCAATCCAAGGTCTATTCTGCTCGAGCTTTCTCACGTCCTGTTTCCAAATATATAATTAAATTCCCAACTAAAATTCAATACTTATTAAAAAAAAAGGCAAAATTAAATGTGAGCTTTAACATGCTCATCCTTGTCTAACTTCAATATTCTTAATTCAATACGGTCCAAACTTCACCTCAAATACAGACAACCTTATTACAACCTTATACAGTCCTAACAATATTAATCCAACGGCCGGATTTCCACCTAATTGACCTCCAAATTCACCAATCTTTGAAAAATCCCAACCCTATCCAAAACTCCTCCAAAAATTCCAAACTTCACATCATTAAACTCCCCTTAATATAACAAATTTAAAACCATGAAAATCTCCCTAACAGCGACGGTCGGCGGCCGACTCCCGCGACCTCTAATGTCCACCAAATTTTAACACCATCTTCCTCTCAACCGCTTTACAACTTTCCTAACTAGCACAAAGTTCAATTTCAAGCTTAACTAGGTCAATTGAACAAAACACCACAAGGTACCCTAGAAATTCAACTCAACGATTCTCCTTATCTAGCTCAAGAGGGAGTGAATCCTTTTGAGGGATTGATGCACGGGAGGAGAGCTTCCTATTGAGCCAAGCAGCTCCGGCTATGGCAGCCGGAGGAGGGAGTTCCGGTGACGAAACACCACGGACAGTCAGACCTTTCAGGCGCGATATCTCCCTGACGACGGCACTAGGGAGACTCTCACAAGTCCAGGAAGGAAGCTGGGTCGATGGCCGACCGATTGGGACCGGTGCGGTGGTCAAAACTGGCCAGACATCGTCGAACGGGCGTGGGGAATTTTCCGGCAGAGAGAGAGCTAGGGGGAGAGGGAAGAAAGAGAGAGAAGAAAAAGAATTGGGCTTTTTCCTTCCAATTGACCCAGTCCACACTTCAAAACACACTCCCAAAAATAAAACACTCCAACAACAACCCAAAAATAATACCCTAATAAAATTTACCTTTTTACTAGCCAAAAAAATTCCCTTTTTACCGTCTTCTAATAATTCTCCTACGAATATTTTCTCCAAAAAACTCATCCCTCCAAACATCTCTAGGGTCCTTGAAACTATAAATTCATTAGCGAAAACGGTAAAAACTCTTATTAACATTATACTAGTAAATAGGGTAAAAATTAATAGTCGGGATGTGACACATGTTCAAACGAGCTTGACCAATTGCTATGCCTAGCTCGCTACCTAGTTCAACTCTCAAGTCTTCAATTGTCATGCCCTCGTGGCACTATATATTTGTATCGGGTCAAGCTCAACAGCGAGTTGTCGACATGTCAACATTGTACAACTCGAGCACCTACAGTTCTACGTACTTCTTCTATGAGCTATCCATGAACAACATGATATTAAGCTCTCTCTTTATCAATGGTGACACTTTGTACGCTCATCTCTTGCTCTTTTGCCGACATGGAGTCTTATATCAACAACTCCAATTTCTCTACAATATCTATTGTCAGGATCTACCCCGGATTTCCCTTTGAAATCCGGAATAAACCCTGCGAGACCCACCTTTAATGGAAATTCTACCAAAATTTTGGCATAACCTCCCTTGAAAATAGGTAACCCTACCTGAAAAAAATACCAACTCCCAATACACTTCTATACCAACATATTCAACATCTCCTGTAGCCACCCGCTCCCCTAAATAAACATCTACCACCTCACAAACATAATATGTCAAACAATTCCATAATTTAATTTCTCATGCAATCCTACCAAATAATTCTTTCAAATCACTCCTAAATTTAGTCATACACTCTTAACACACTTTACCATAAATTAAATACAACATCTCATGGTTATCAGAGCTACTAATTGAAGAAAACGAGAAAATACACAAAAAGGTTAATCCGGTAACCTACGAGAGAAAACTGAATCAGGTGGAAAATATGACTCATCTTCTACACTTGCCGAACCAACTGCAGACTGGCATTTAAAAACGAAAATCCCAGGGTAGAAGCATTTAAAACGTGAGTGTGAGTGGACAAAAATAAATAACAATAACATTGGCTTAAATATAGAGTGATAGAAATCAAAGTTATGCTCTCCCAAGTTTTTCAATAAGAAAAAACTTATGCATGCCACTCTTGGAAATTCTCCAAAAATATTTAAAGATAAAAAATGATGAACCAATCCCATTGGTTCCCAATAAATAATAAAATGGGGAAGAGGTTTCACCATAACGATGAGCCTCCCAAGCTATAATAGCGTCTCACGTTAAGCGCTCTACTCACCTATAGTGAGGACCGCTAATAATGGCTAGCTAACAAATAAATATAAATACCGATTGTTGCCTCCCAGGCTATAATAGCGTCTCACGCTAAGCGCTCAACTCACTTATGGTGAGGACCACTAATAATGGTTAGCTAGCAATAATCAATATATATCAACTCTTTTATGGTGAAGTAAAATATTACAATAAAAAGATCAACACTTCCCCAAAAATTATAATAAATTCATAGCACACAGTACAGTTCCCAACTGTACTTGGAAATATTACTTAATAATATAAATCACTTGACATGTCTCACATGTCAATTAAAATTAGCAAGAGAGTTCCGGAAAAATAAATGGAATTTGTTAATCCAAGAAAATACTAAATCTTCAAAAGCCTTTGAAATTAAATAAACTTTCGCGCATGCATGATATTAAAATCAAAGGTCCACTCATAGTGCTAGGCTATGCTTGCCGACGATCCGAGGCTTCCTCCAAGCGATCCTCCTCACGTTCTAAACAATGCATAATATTAAGTCTCCAGACTAGGATAATACTTTAATAAAAATTCTAAAACAAAAGGGAGCCTAAGAATTCTTCTCCCTTGCCCACTGACTCCACTTCTAAACAATTAAGGCTCTAATTTCACCACAATCACCAATAGCCATAATGTTAGTACATAGCCAAAATACTTGGCTGAGCCGAGAATAAGGTACAAATACTCGGTCGTGATAGCCCTGTTGAGCCCTTCACGGGCATCCAAAGAGTGAAGGACCGGTAACAAACCGCTTGTCAAAGTCACTCTAACGGCAAAACACCCCCAAACGGGGAGACACTCCAAAGGATAGCAAGTAGTCCCACATTGGAGACTAAGGCCAAGGTACCCAAGCTTGGCCTATAAAACAAGCTCAACCTATCATAAAAGGTATACACTCTCTCTCTTTCACACTCCTCTACCCTTGCAAGTTCTCAAAGCTAACTTAAGCATCGGAGAGTCGAAGACTGGGACACCCCAGTCTCGACCCCGTGACGCTGTCACTTGTGCAGGTTCCGTGTGAAGGACCCAAGAATTCTACTTCGCTCCGCCTCGCGACCCCTTCCCGGCTCGGGACGAAGCAGGTATAAACAATTGGCGCTAGAAGGAGGGTCCCTATCTTGTGGAACTCCCATTTACCTTGGCACTCAGCACCATGGTGTAGATCATTGATGACCCCGTGGACCCTGGCACTCAAGTGGAACTTTAACCCGGCAACACATCCCTTCCCCAAACCAGCAGCCCAGCCCCTATTAGTCATCCCGACCCCGCCACAGCCCTTGAAATCCTCAAGTGAGACTTCCATTCGTTCCTCGAGCAAGCGGCGAAAGAGAGGGCAGAAGCGGAAGCGTACCAGGTACGTATTGCTGAGTTGGAGAAAGAGCAATTCATGCTCCGCGCCACGTTAGAGCATCGTACCGTGTACAATGATAGCTTGGACCGTGCGGCGCGAATTGCCGAAACCCTGGATTCTCTTCAAGGCCAGACTGGTTCCATGCTCCCGGGAGGGCCTAACCAGATCGTATACATGTCCCATCCCCTCGCCCACCCCTCATTTCCACTCCCAGCCCCTCAACCATCTCCAATCCTCAATGACTCCCCTCTGCCACATCAACCTAATCCATCTGTCCAACCTATCTCTACTTCAACCACTGCCAACTCTCCCAACCCACCTCTTGACATGCCAACCCGCCTACTGCTCCAACTTAGCCAAACTGTCACGCAGTTAGCCTCACAGGTTGAAGGCGTCGAGAGTCGCGGGGCTCAGCGACCCTTGTTCTCTAGCTATGGACATCGCCCAAGCCCCTTCACACCCCGAGTGCAGATGGAGAAGCAGCCTCCGGGAGCCAAGCCATTCAAGATGGATAAGTATAAAGGCACAGGGGACCCTCATCTCCACCTCGAGACATTCTTCTCGCTTTGTATCTCCTCTGGCTACAGTGACGCCATAGCCTGCCACGCCTTCCAAGAGACCCTCTCGGACGAGGCCCTCAGTTAGTTCCTCAGCCTGCCACCCAACTCCATAGACAACTTCGACCAACTCTCGGAACGCTTCCTCAACCGTTTCATACTACACACCAACATTTACCACAGTGTAGACGCCCTGTTCCACATCAAGCAGAAAGAGGGCGAAGACCTCCATGAACTGCTGTCCCGGTGGCAATCTGCCACAGCGAGATACCACAACTTGAAACCTCGCGTAGCGGAGCAAGCTTTCCGTCAGGACCTACTCCCCAGCAGTTTCCTGATGGAGATCAATAAGAACCCTCCAGGATCCTACGATGCCTTGATGGACCTGGCGGTGCGGTGGGCCCATGCAGAATTTGCCACTTTCAGACGTCTCGCCCACGCAACGCTAGCTCTTACCGCCCCGGCACCAGATGAGCACTTTGGCCGCAGGCAAGAAAAGGGGCAATCACATGGCCCATCCCGAGAACAGGGGCGCGGCTCCGACCGTCGCCATGGGGGACAGAGAAACCGCGACCACCCTTACAAGTCGAAGGACCAGAGCCCTCCACAGCAACAGCGCCGTTCCTCCCCGTCGCCTCATTATGAAGTCCACACTACTCTGACCACCACATATGAGGACATATAGGCCAGGCACAAAGATCTCATCCCCCCACCTCCCAAAAGCAAGTATCCAAAAAAGCCCCGGTGAACCACCAGCAACAGGTACTGCGCTTATCATGATAATAACGGCCACACAACAGAGCAGTGCAATGGCCTCCACAATGCAATCGAGCATCTGATCCAGAATGGACAACTCCATCAATACTGTGCTCCCGCCACAGGAGCCAACGCCATTGAAGTGCATGGCCAGATCCTAACCCTGCATGGTGGAGCCCCACGGTTCCCCCCACGCCAGCCTTCTATAAAAAGGCAATGCACGGCACCTTCAGAAATCCTAGACATCCAATGCGGTGTGACGATTACCCCATCAGCGTGGGATCAAGTGATATTTCGCAACGATGAGGATACCCTGCATTGCCACAACAGCGAGCCATTCATCATCAATGTGCAGGTGGACCATTACAGGTGCCACAGAGCTCTAGTGGACACGGGTGCCGCTGTAAGCGTCATGTTTTCTGATTGCTACAAAGGACTCCGATGGGACCATACTAAGCTGTACAATAACCACGACCCACTTGTCAGCTTCTCTGGCGAGACAGTACAGTAGTTAGGCTCAAACCGCCTAACCGTGTCGGTGGGAACCACTCCTTGCCGCTCTTCCATTACGGCCTGCTTCCTCATTGTCGACTGTCCTTCATCCTACAATCTCATCTTAGGCCGGGACATCCTCTGGGGGTTGCAGTGCTTCATAGCTGGCCATATGCTTCTCATGAAGGTTCCTACCCTAGGTGGCACCCTGACAATTCAAGGGGATCGAGCAGCCGTCGAGCATGGCCATCTTAACGCCATCCAGCAGAGGCGAGGAGCCTATGAGATGTTGCCTCTCAACCCCCCGGAACCCATAGATGATCCACGGGACGACACAAAAGGGTGCAAGACAGAGAGCCCCGCGACCTAGTCCTACAAACGCTCGCCACCACCTACCTCAGACCAATTTTAACCTTGGCTTCGAAAGCCGTTACTTCATTGTTACTAGTGTATATACAATAGCCTAGTAGCGGCTCTACCTATGTACACTTTTCCCGCTAGCGGCTACATCTAAGTACAATGAAGTATTTTGTCATTCCAACATGCTATACTTTGCCCCCGCAACGCAGGGCCACAAACCATACAAAAGTATACAGCAAGACAAACACAAAGGCTACACATAACGTCAAAATATCAACCTAGACTCCCAGGCAAATTAGTATAAATTAATTACAATGGCTAACCACGCCACTCACATCGTTCCAAAACAAAGTCCTACAAACTATCAAAGTGTCCAGGCACATCTCACTCCCTCCCAGCGGATGAGTCGCCAAACTTGTTCACACTCCCCTTCGACCCGCCACTGCGGCCACGCACCTGGCTCACAGTCCCCGCTACCCTCTACCCAGTCAGCTGCTTCAACTGGTCCCGGGACAAAAAGGAAGGCCTCACAGCTACGGCAGGGCGGATAAGTGAACTACCAGGAGCCACCTCAGGGCCGGGGCGTCCTTTCACTGGAGCCTTCTGAACTTCAAGGCCCGTATGTGCCACCAACCCCGGAGCCTGAGGATCGCGAGCCTCAATGGCAAAAGAAGCCACATGCGACACTACTACTTGGGCAGACATGGACCCCTCGGGGCCAGTGGCCCTCACAGATGATGCAGCTGCAATGGCAAGAGGTTGCGGGTCACCCACAGCTGACGTCCCCTTCTGCCCAGCAGACGTTGCGCGCCACGCCTCATGTTGCTTCGCCAGAGACCGCGAGATCTCTGCTTGCTTCTTCTGCTCGAGCGTCATTTGTTCCCACGCCACCTTCGCAGCATTTTTCTCTACGTACCACTTGCGTATGGCAGCCTCGTTAATCCATCCCGCCTGGTAGCCCAGCCGGCTCAACTCATCCTGCCTTTATTTATAGGCACCCTTCAATTGCTGCTTGTACACTTCACCCTCCCGGAACAACCTTTGCCCCGCCATGGCAGCTCGCTCGCACTTGGCCTTCCAGGACACATCTAGATCCACACAAGTGCCTGCGTTAACTTGGCCACCTCAGCTTATAGGACGCTGCCTTAGCAGCCGCCACTTCCAAAGCCTCCACCTGTTCATCCTTCTTCCTCACAACTTCCTTCATTTCCGCCACCTGAGCCTAGAAGACAGCAGCGTTCTGTTCCACATGAGCTAGCTGTTTTGCAAGGTTCTGTTCCGCCTGAGCCAGCTGCTCTGCAAGGCCATGGTTATGTTCTTCAGCCTCCCTCAACTGCTAGCTCTTCGTCTCAGCATCATCCTGCCAGTGGGAGGCGGCCCGTTCACTCGCGGCGTACATCAGCAATGTCGCTTGCAGTCACATAGCGACGTATAAACCCCATGCTCAAACCAGTGGAACACAAAAGCATACAAACACTTACCCGAGTCAATTTCTCCTTAGCGAGAGCCATTCCCGCCGGCGGATCCACATCCTCCAGTACGTGCATGTCGCGAGCACGGTGACGCATATCGAATGCCATCTGAGTTAAGTATGGTTGTGTGTCCCCTGTCCCCTCCAAGGCTTAGACAACCTCAGCTAGACTTGCAAATCCCCCAGACCGGTTGTCCCTCCGCGACCCCTTTGATTGGCCCTCGCGAGCCGGGTCAACCCTCTCCTTCCTCTTCCGAGTCCGGGCCGCACCTGTCTCTTCCTCGCGGTCCGCAACCTCCTCCACAACAGGTTCCTCCTGCGCCTGGTCAGGTTCGCCCTCGTGATCACCCTCTACCGGCACCTCCTCCACCTCCAACTCCACCTCTTGGACGCCTAGACCTATCGCTTCCGCCACCAACGGAGGCACATAGGCATAATCCTCATCCGCCAGGTTCAATCTTAGAAAATCTTCACAATCACCCAGCTCCAGCTCCACCTCCCTTCCCTCCCCCGTCTCCAAGTCAATGTCATACTGCTTGGCATGATCAGCCTCAGCCAGCAGCCCATCTAACACGTCCTCATCCGACACCTTGTCGTAAGGACCTTCCTTCTTCCGCGAACCCCCGTCACGTGGCATCGTCACTGCAACAAACAAGCAATAGTCAGACAACGACACGCAAACCTATAACAGGTAACGCAACTACTAAAATACAGACTCGGAACCCGGGGGTAGCCGAAGTGGCTGTGTATGCCAAGACGACATATCCTATATGAGCTCTTACATTCAAAGGCCCATATCACCAGGCGAATCGGCCGCTCCATCAGCTCAGTTAGATTGTACTCTTGCGGCACTGCACAAAGCTAGTTGTTAGCAGTGACAGAGCAGACAAAACAAAACAAAACAACACAAGGCAAGAGCACGGTACCTATTCTCTGGAAGCTCTCCGAGACCCGGAAAGGATGCCCGTGCCACTCATGCCACTGCCCCCAACAAAGAAACACTTGCGCCTCTAGGTTTCACTTGTTGAGGTGGGCAAGTCTTCCACCAACACTTTAAACTTACCCCGTGACTTCATCGTCACACAGCCTCGGCTGCCCTTCTTCGCGCACCACCCCATGTGCCAGCAGGCATTGAACTCGTCATAATTTGGGAACTCCTGCTTCAGCAGGCGAAATAACACGCCCGTTCCCAATATTTGCTTCAGCATATTGGGGGTAACCTGCCCCGGGGCGACATACAGACACGCTAAGGTGTACTGCACAAACGGGGGCAGCGGGAACATCAACCCGCATCTTAGTTGGTACTCGTATACCAACGTAAAGTTGCCCGGGGGATCCCAAAACTTCACCCCCCGGCCAAGCGGCCGCAACAAGACCTCCTCTGGAATACTCTAATTTTGCCAAAGCACTTCAAGCTCCGACGAAGTCAAACTCTCGCCAGGGGGTTCCCAAAATGAATCATCCTCCTCACGAGATGTCGCCATGATCAATTCCTCTACCTCCTGCAATAGAGGGTCACACGAGGACACATGAGACCCGGCATCCATCATAGGAATGCCTTCCCCCAAGTCAAGGGCAATCTCCGCCATAAGGTTATCCAATCCCTCCTCCATCCGGTGCAAAGTGTCCAAATCGGCATTAAGCGAACTAGAGACCACCATGATCTCTTCGCTGGACACCCACACCGGATCTGCCATACCCTGCTACCTTAACCCTAACCAGCCCGACAACAAATCTCTCACCCTAGAATTCCTACCAACACCACAAACATGTGAACAATCTCACACCCCAAATAACCCGAAACAACGCCGCCACCACATACAAAATCAAAGACAGAGAAAGCGATGAATTCATACCTGAAAACAACAGGTTTGCGTAGTGGCAGTGAAGCTGATTACAAACGGCTGAGCGCTCGCACCCAATCGATTGATGATGAAATTGGACGTTTCCTAATCTGAAACTTGTAGAATAGCCGAAACCCTAAAACATAAATCGCGGCTCAACAGTTTCCAGTTTCAAAAGCGCGAACTCTCCCCTTCAGTTCTCTCCAACCCTATTTATAGGCATTCCCCTAGACCCCACAAACCTTCAGGGTAAAGCCACGTCACCTTTGGCCACTTCAAAAAAAAAAAACGCGACAGTCCCCAACCAAGCGCGGACTGACTCGCCAAGGCAACGGCCCACAACGCTCAATAGCGAGTCTCCCCAACCAAGCAAGGACTGACTCACCACGCAGCGGCCGTAACGCCACATAGCGACAGTCGCCAATCAAGCGCGCACTGACTCATCACATAGCGACAGTCCCTAACTAAACATGGACTGACTCGCCACGCAGCGACCGCAACGCCACATAGCGACAGTCCCCAACCAAGCGCGGACTGACTCGCCAAGGCAACGGCCCGCAACGCTCAATAGCGAGTCTCCCCAACCAAGCGCGGACTGACTCGCCACGCAGCGGCCGCAACGCCACATAGCGACAGTAGCCAATCAAGCGCGCACTGACTCTCCACATAGCGACAATCCCCAACCAAGTGCGGACTGACTAGCCAAGGCAACGGCCCGCAACGCTCAATAGCGAGTCTCCCTAACCAAGCGCAGACTGACTCGCCACGCAGCTGCCGCACCGCCACATAGAGACAGTCCCCAACCAAGCTCGGACTGACTCACCAAGGCAACGGCCCGCAACGCTCAATAGTGAGTCTCCCCAACCAAGCGCGGACTGACTCGCCATGCAGCGGCCGCAACGCCACATAGCGACAGTCGCCAATCAAGCGCGCACTGACTCGCCACATAGCGACAGTCTCCAACCAAGCGCGGACTGACTCGCCAAGGCAACGGTTCGCAACGCTCAATAGCGAGTCTCCCCAACCAAGCGCGGACTGACTCGCCACGCCAGCGGCAAACGTTTCTTCTCGCCAACTTGTTTTTGGAACATCACCCCCGTAACCTCGCGACTCTCGCGTGGGAACTTGGAGACTCGGCACCATGCCTCCCTCACCCGGGTAAAACCTATTCTCGGCATCTCTAGAATAACTCCCCACCCAAGAACTCTCTCGGACTGGGGACTTGGGGACTTGTTAGTATATAGCTAAAATACTTGGCTGAGCCGAGAATAAGGTACAAATACCCGGTCGTGATAGCCCTGGTGAGCCCTTCACGGGCATCCAAAGAGTGAAGGACCGGTAACAAACCGCTTGCCAAAGTCACTCTAGCAGCAAAACACCCCCAAAAGAGGAGACACTCCAAATGATAGCAAGTAGTCCCACATTGGAGACTAAGGCCAAGGTACCCAAGCTTGGCCTATAAAACAAGCTCAACCTATCATAAAAGGTATACACTCTCTCTCTTTCACACTCCTCTACCCTTGCAAGTGCTCAAAGCTAACTTAAACATCGGAGAGTTGAAGACTGGGCCACCCCAGTCCTGACCCCATGACGCTGTCACTTGTGCAAGTTCCGTGTGAAGGACCCAAGAATTCTACTTCGCTCCACCTCGCGACCCCTTCCCGGCTCGGGATGAAGCAGGTAGAAACACATAATTATCCCTTTTAGATTTTATATCCTGCTCAACCAACTGTCGAATTTTCATTCTAATAACCGCCACAATCCTGAACCATTGAAAAATCTCAAACCTTATCAAAACTCCTCCAAAAATTCCAAACTTTACTCTATTAAACTCCTCTTATGAAAACATGAAAAACTACCCCTAAGGGGCAGCGCCGCCGCCTGCTCCGTGGGTAGCAGCAGCTGGCAGCCGGCAGCCGTACTCCAGCGACCTCCAATGTTTCCCAAATTTTAACACAATAATCCTCTCAACACGCACAACAACTTCCATAACTAGCACAAACACCAATTTCAAACCTAGATAGGGTAATCAAACTAAACAATAAAATAAGCCCTAGAACTTCAATTATACATTTCTCCTTACCAAGATCGAATTGAGCCGATTCCTTTTGAGAGATTACTAACCTTGATGATAGCTACAAGATGAGCCAAGAATCATGAGCTATGGTGGCCGAAAGAGCGAGTTACGGCGATTGGACCTCCACGGTAGTTGGAGCTTCTGAGAGGCTTTTCTCCCTCACGACGACACTAGGACGGCTTCCACCGGTCCAGAAAGAGAGCTGGGTTGATGGCCGACCAATTGGGACCGGTGCAGCGGTCTGTGGTGGTCGGACGACGGCGAACGAGGGTGGTGAATCCGGTTGGTCGGGGAAGGTTTGGGAGAGAGGAGAAAGAAGAGAGAGAAAGAGTGTGTGGTTTGGACTTCCCAAATTCTTACCCGGTCCAAACTTAAACACCACCAAAAATAAAGCCTTATAAAAATTTACCCTTTTTATCAACTAGTAACTTACTCCTTTATCTAATAACTTTGTCATGTAAACTCTGTTTTTAACCCATAGCATGCCTAAAAATTGGTATTAATGTCCTTTACAACCTCCTTAAAGAAATTTTCCCAAAATAATTTTCCTACAAAAATTCCACTCTTGGGTCCTTAAGTAGTAAAAGGTTACCCAAAGTGGTAAAAAACCAAAGTAATACCAAAAGTAAATAACCATAAAATAACTTAAGAACCGGGGTGTGACATGTATAGCGGCTCTACCCGGCTCCAGATAAGTCATACCTTACACTATCTAATTGAGTTATTATCATACAAATAACATGATTCATACATCATAATATTCTTAAGCATGCTTATTACATGAAAAAGTTAGGAAACACTCTCTATCACGTACACATGTTACATATATTCTCATGTACATGCTAAATACACATACTTGCAAACCATATAACACTTGCTTCATATCATTGCAAGTCATACATGCTATATATCTATGATTTTATTCTCTTAAACAAGTGTCGTGATCATGGCACGACATCCCACCGGCCGGGAACCATGCAAATTATCTTTAGTCAGAACAAAACATTGAAACTATGGGAGATACTATAGCAAAGGTTGATTACAAGTTTCGCAAGCACCTTACGTGCAATCTCAGGTTATACACACAACATGTGCAAACAACCAGCACTCAAACATGCAATCTCAGGCTACACACACCACGAGTGTACACAGATATGCAATCTCAAGCTACACACGCCACGAGCGTATACAACAACCTCACCTCGAGGAAAGGTATCTCATCATGATCTTTCATGGCAACACTCCTGCCACGGAAACTTCTCATGGGAGCACACCATCAGATCTATATACTACCACCATGATCTTTCACCAACATCTTCCAGTAAAGTTACACTTGTCAGTTACTCCATGTAGCCACTCTCTAAGATCGCCCCCCATGATAGACGACTTTACTCTCTATGGTCTCTCCACGATCACCTTATGGTTTCTCTTTGGTTCTTTTCTTTTTTCTCTAGGACATGATCTCTCTGACCTCGCTACCGCTGCTCCCTATGGTTACATGTCAGTTGCTCACATATAGATAGCCTCCATGACCGCTTCTTATGGTGGCTTTCCTATCTTCATGAAATTATATGCTCTCAGCATAATATCACCATAGATAAGCCAATCGTGGCGAGTACACTCCCCGGCACATGGCTTTTATCAGTTAACCGTGATGAAAAAAACTCTCAGCACACGACATCTACCATCTATCAACCAACCAGGGTGAGTTCATGAACACTCCCCGACGCATGACACCTACAAGCCACCAAAGTGCTTAAGACACTTCTCGACACGTGACATTATCCTCACCTCTCGAACACGCCATAAGAAGTCCTCTATGCCAAATCAGTCATCTTTTCGGTAACCGGCCACTTTAATCACTCCCGACACCGGGGGACTTACACATCCTACCCGACACTATAATCGCTCCCGGTAATAGGAAGAAATGTTGAATCTCCCATGTTTCAACATCTATCCAAGATTTCAGCAACGACTCTCCCATGCCTGGGGAACAACTTTATATGCCGACATTTACCACGCCTTCGTGATACTCGCCATGGCTACTCGATACCCTCATCATAACGACACTCACCATGACTGAACGACACTCTCCTTGCCTTGTTAGGCACCCCTGCCATGCCTCTTGGCATGCTTTCGGTACACTTTGGCAACGCCTGCCTTACCCCATTGACATCTTGGCTACGCTACCTAGTATGCTCTTGGCATCTTTGCCACGCTTCCTAGCGTTCTCTCGCTATGCCATAGCAACAATCACCCCTTCCTCGACAACTCTTTACATGCCCTATCGGCACTTCTCGCCATACCTCGACGACACACTTGCCTCAATGGCGAAATGGTGAACTACGTTTGGTTTGATCCTATAAATAGGTACGTAGGAACTCTAACACTCACCTAGAGGCAACCACAAAATATGTCACCACAATCTCCCCTTGGAACACATACATGCTGGAATAGCTCAGCTAGCTAGAGCGTATATCTAATACAAATAAAAGGCTACTAAACGCCTAAGGCATACAAACATGCCGATACCCGCTACCCACACGAGATGCTCACCAGAGTTCTCACACCTGACACCAAGCGGTATCTAAACTTCGACCCCCGATCACCCTGCAACCTCCAGACATTACACCGGAGCAACGGTCCTAGTGTCACACATATTCATGTGTATCTCTAGGCAAGATATCATGACATCAAGATTTCTTATAACGTGATAGAACTATAGCACCCCACGACACCCCACTTAGAGGAAGTCGGTCTATCCCCTCCCTTGCATGGGGATTTAGGGGACTGAGGACTGGTTATGTCACCACTAGTAAGGCTTGTACTCCTGATACTCTATCAGATAAAGTCTTCACCCAAGAGAGTCTCTTGACCGAGAATTTGAGGACTTGTTAATACATCATATGTGAGAGATAGAACATCGGTCCTACTCGCCTAAGAAGACACATATTGCCACATAAAACGGACTTGGGCCTTAACTAAGTCCAAGAAACATACACTCTTCTTTGAGGGCATAATAGTAATACGCTCTCCAATAAGGGTAAAATGGTAATTTTAAGATGCATATACCCTATCTCCATAAATACATGTTTTCACCTCTCATTTGGATAAGTCTTCATCTCCACCATATTCATATCTTATTTCTATTCTCATGTGGCTGACTTAGGCATCAGAGGGTGGAAGGCCGGCAAACCCGGTTTTCCCTCTAACGTCATTTGCTCATGATTGACAGGTTATGGGTCTTGAAAATTGTGTTCTTCCCGCATTCTGTGTGATTCATCCCCTCAGGAATCACGCCGAAACAATTCTCTCCCTTCCAAGTTTTAGTGGAATACAACAAAAAATGTATTTGAACAAACGCTTGTAGTTAAAGAAAGACGGTGCGAGCAAAATTAGCATTTGAACTTTACACGAATGAAAGTCAATCTAGAGATTTCTTTTCTGCCAAGCTGAAAAGCTAGAATAGAGTTACATTATTTCTCCTTTTCTGTAGTTTGGTGCCTCCTGATTTGTACGAGACCAATTGACTCTGGTATTGAGATATTCCTAGCCCAAACAGGGAGACAAGTATGTATGTGATGTCCATTTCAAAAATTGTCTTTTATAGCATGTGAGCTTTTGAAAGCATCTTCTTACCAGTCGAAAGGAATTAGGGAAAACGAAAACAAAGAAAGAGGTGGAAACAATCTGCCAAAGCATTTGAAAGAATAAAAATAAATTAATAAATAAATAAACACATGTTTGATGCATAATGAGTTAATGACAACTATATCTCAGATCGAGTCATAAATATCAAGAACAGTTACAATCAAAATCCTAATTCACTAACTTCAATCTCATAATTAATTTCTATTGTACTCATACTCATTTGCATGTCGTGTATTTCCTTTTATCACCATGGAATAGTATTTTATGCTAAAACAATAACTCCATTTAAGAGTTCACCAATACAACTAAGGGGGCATTTATTAAACTTGAATGGGATTAAGAAAAAATGTGGATGAATGAGAGAGTGAATGAGTCATTCCCATTGTACTTGTTCAAGGAATGATAATAAAAATCATAATAAAAATAGAGTTGATTACAAAAATATCCTTCTGATACTAATGTCATATGGTTTTTGTGTTCGGAAGTATTAGGTTTTCATAAAACTATTAGGTCATTTTTGAAAGATTGTTAAATCACCAATGAATGAAAATCAATGTCAATCCCCAAAAAATGAAAATGAGGGAATGATTCATGACATTGATCCCACTATACTGTTTTTTTTTTTTTTTTTTACGATTCCCCTATAGTGTTAGTAAACACAAATTTATAAAAAAAATACGAATGACTTTCGTATTCATTCTCTTTCATTTTTAATAAACACACCCTAAGGTTAGTGTGTTTGATGAAATGGTGAGACATTCATTTCTCACTTGAGAGGTCATGTGTGCCATGTAGCTACCTTAAAAATTTGGATGGACCGATGTCAGTTCTCAATTATTTTGAGCAATTTAGTTCTTAATTTCCTTAAAACTAATTAATGGTTCTATTCTCAGTTTGGGTAAAAATTAAATCAAACCGAACCCGCATTTTTTTTTAATTGAGAAGTAACTAAATCTAACATAAATGAATATATCCAGGAAAAAACATGCATTGAAGTGCAGAGGGCGCGTGATAAGGAGAGAGGGGACAACTCGTAAATACCCCTGCGGACCTTGCCTGTCTCTCAGACGACCACTAGGTCATCTCTGTAAATGTAACAAACCACGAGGGTAAAACTGTCACAAACAGAAATCGATGCGCAACTCGAATGTATTATGTATGTGCGGGCCGGGGCTAAAAGAAGCAGCAGCGCCAAAGGCGCAGGCCTCCTGCATCATCTTTTCCCCTCTGATCGTATCCTCAGGACCGCACTCGCTCTTCCCTCTCCGTCACCCACAAGCCTACAATCTACACAGCATTTTCTGTCACGCGCAGTTAATGGGGGTGGGGAAATCCGTGGGGGGTTGTGATAAAAGAGGTTGATTAGACGTGAGAGATGGTTACGGGGAAGAGAGAGAGAGAGGTGGTGGTGGAGGACTGGTGGTTGTGGTGGGTGGTGGTGGTGGTGGTCTGAATCACTGAGACTCTTTCTTCATTAACAACTAGGACAAGAAGGAACAAACGATTCACTCCCACGATAGTTGCTGCTGCTACTGCCAAAAGGAAGAAGGGGTCCCTTTTCCTTGTTAACGGTGACAACTCCATGTCTCTCAGTTTTGGCTTTGTTAATGGCCTCTGACTTGACTCTCTCCTGACCTTAACTGTATCCTTTACCATATTCCTAGTTAGACTCAACCTTGTTGATGGTAAATTACGATTTAAGGTAATACTTTTTTAAAAAATAAACCACTCCAAATTCTGGCTAACAACATCCAAGTCAGATAGTTTTTTTTTTTTGACAGTTTTACGGTTTAAAGGCTCTCTGGGTGCGTTTGTTAACGGGGAAAGGAAATGAATATTTAGGGATAGGGAGTCATATTTATTCTCCTTAGGGCTAGGCACTTAGTATCGGAATCTTGATCCCGTACTGGTCCCGTCTCGAAAGTTGGTGGGACGAGATAGGTTTTAAAAAGGACAATCTAGTCCCGTCCCGTACCGTTATCGTAATGTTGAAACGAGACGGGACGAGATCGGGACTATCCCGAAAAATCTCGTCCCGTAATATTAGAATACCTAATTTTAAACATTTTATATTTAATTTTTTAGGTTGCATGATGTTACAATGCACTCAACCATACTCAATTTGGTCTAAAACAGTAAAACCTAAACACAAAAGAAAATTTAATCTCACTCTCAAACATAATGCCTCCACTCCCCCCACGTCGTGCATCATCAGAAATGTGGACCGACTCAAGTAACAAGGAGTCCAACTATGAGCAACGACGGGAGAGCAAATGGAACTCGCGTTAGGGTCCTGATAACAAGGAGGCATAAGGTTTGTTTGACAAATGGGCTGACTCAGGCAAAGATGAGAGCATGTCGGATAAAGGCTCATCTCATGTTGGAATTCACAGAAATGATTGAGGAGGGGAGGAGGGAATGGAAGAGGAAATAACTTTGGAGATCTATTCCTCCATTTTTATTTTCCCTCCTCATACTTTATGCCTGTTATACCCATTGAAAAATTGCATAAAGCACATCCTTTCTATCTGCTCACCTTGAGATAGTGTAGCAGTTTAAGTATTTAACTATTGCCTCATATTAATGGTTTCTAATGAAAAAAAATATAAATATCAATTTAGCATCGATGATGTCGGCCATGGATGATCGATTGAGTTGCAGAGAAAGAGAGAGACACTACCAGAAAATGGGTCTTGGGCGACGAAACAAAAAAACCGGGCGACGATTTTTTTTTTCGTCGCCTAATAGGGAACTTAGGCGACGATTTTTTTTTCGTCGCCTAAGGAAAAAAAATCGTCACCTAAAAATAAATTTCGTCGGCCAAAATAGAAACTAGGGCGACGAAACAGTATTTCGTCGCCTAAGATATTTATATCGTCGCCTAAGTTTTTTATCCTTAGGCGACGAAACTCAAATATTTCGTCGCCCAAGATTCTTCTATATATTGAGAGGCCGGGATAGAAGAATGAGAACTTTGAAAATTTGAAACATAAATTTCTCTAGTTCTTCAAATCGTTCGGTGTTGTGGAAATCTGTCCATACATAGTTTGTGGAGCTACTCCCAGGTACGTACATATGCATATGCACATATATATATATATATGCATATATATATTGATTTTCAGTTTTATTTGAGTTGAATTAATGATATATATATATATATATATATATATGCATAGAGTTTGTTCCAAGCTGAGTAAGGGGTCATTCTGTCATAGATATGGTTCACAGGTTTGTTTAACTGGATCTCAAGATCACAAACTGACCACTCTTCTCGGTGAAGGGGTTGATAGGGGTTCGCCTCCGTGATCACAAACGAGTCCTGCCTGGTTCCTGTAGGGGGTTCGCCCTCTGACACTTGCCTTCTGAAACCACGGAATCCGCTTGAACAAGATATATATAATTAATAATTAGTATGTTGTATTACATTAATATATATATATAAGATATGTTCATTAAATATTGATATATATATATGTGCTATTTTCAGGATATGGATAAGAGTTTGATTTCTCTTCCAAAATATCACAGAAAATATGCTGAAGGAGTTTGGGATTTTATGCAATATGCGCAGGCCAATGCTGACGAGAGTGGCATGTTCTATTGCCCGTGCAAGATGTGTAAGTGTCGCAGTGATATGCATCGATTTCCGTTTGATACAGTATGGGACCACCTGAAGAGTAACGGATTCTGGGAACGTTACACATGTTGGATATATCACGGTGAAACCTCATCACGCCCGCATGATCATTGACAGTTTTATCAGACGGGCAGTACATCCAACGATCCAACAACGGCCTTCATCAACGACATGTTTCCTCATGACAGCGGTGTATGCCCTGAACGACAGCACATTCCGCAGGCGCCGATGCAGGCCGTCCCTAGAGGTGTCAACACTGCCGGTATAGGCAAGTACAACAGACTTATTGCTTTCTAACAGACCCCTCTGTGCCCAGGTCATGAGAAGACCGTTCTTCAGTGTGTGATGGAGGTGATGCATATCAAGGTTGACACAAAATCGACCGTGACGGCTGTTGATAGGTATCTACAGTACGCTGCTTCGCTCCTGCCCGACGGTCATCGTCATCCCACCACGCATCATAAGGTCCGTCATATCTTGAGAGATCTCGGGCTTTCCTACATCAAGATCCATGCATGCAGATATGACTGCGTTCTATTCTGGGGTAAAGATGTAGACGGTAATGACCTTGAAGGCCTTCATCGTTGTCCGGTATGTGGGACCGACAGCTATAAGCGGACTCCCGCAGGCAACAGGAAACCTGTTAAGGTACTTCGCTATTTCCCGTTGAGGGATATGCTGGAGCGGTTGTACATGTCTTCAAAGACGGCCGAAGCTATGAGATGGCACGCTGTGAGGGAGGTGCATGACGAAGACCTCATGGTACACCCTGCTGACGGGGAGGCGTGGAAGCATATAGACAGGGAGTTTCCTCATTTTGCTTCAGAGGTGAGGAATGTGAGGCTCGGGCTGTCATCCGACGGGTTCAACCCTTTTGGGACCATGAGTCTTTCGTACAGTATATGGCTGGTCATTTTGGTGCCTTACAACCTTCCTCCATGGATGTGCATGAAGAAGGAATACAACATGTTGACCTTGTTGATTCCGGGGCCCGGTTATCCAGGTATCTACTTTCCCTTCATATTGTATATATTGCTGTTGGTTCAATTTTTTCTCCATTTATTGTTTTTGTTCTATATTGTTGGTCATATATAGTCGTTATCTGAATTTGTTGTGATTGTTGTTGTTGTTGTTATCCAGGGAAGTGTCTCGATGTGTATATGAGACCGCTGATTGAAGAGTGTAAATTGCTTTGGGAGGTTGGTCATCCCACTTATCACTCCCACAAAAATGAGATGTTCCAGATGCATGCCATGATTGTTGGTACCATCAGTGATTTTCCTGCACGTGGGATGTTGTCTGGCAACGTTGTTAGGGGATACAAGGCTTGTCCTGAGTGCCTTAGCTCCCAGGGGTGCAGCAATCATTGCAACAAGATAGTCCGGATGGGTCACCGTGCTTACCTACCACATGATCACCCCTGGCGGATAGATACCGGGGCATTTGATGGGGCATTTGATGGGCATTTAATTGTTGTTGTTGTTGTGATAATTGTAAATTGTTGTTGTTGTTGTTGTGATAATTGTAAATTGTAAATTGTTGTTGTTGTTGTTGTGATAATTGTAAATTGTAAATTGTTGTTGTGATAATTGTAAATTGTGATGTAATTATGGTAAATTGTGATGTAAATGATAATTGTAAAATATTAGGGTTTACGGTTTAGGGTTAAGGTTTAGGATTTGTGGAAATAATTTGTAAATATATTGTAAATGATTAAATAATTTTTGATTAAATAATTAAATAATATAAATTATAATTGTAAATATATTGTGGGCATTTTGTAAAAAATAATGGATTATTTTTTAGTAAGGATGTAAATATTCGTAAATTAATTTTTGTGATGTAATAATTGCGAATTAATGTAAATAATTTGTTATGTGAATAAAAAAAAATAATAAATCCTATAATAACTATTAATTTTTATTTGTGCTATTATTGTTGATAAATTTTTTGAAATTTATGGTTATTTTTTGTTAAATTAATTATAAGACGGTAAAATATTTTTAATAAATTTATGGTTATTTTAAACAGGATGGCCATGAGGAGAACTTCTGGACAACGTTCGGGTGCGAGGAGCCAAGACGACTCGGACGGTACCTCAAACAACCCGTCGGAATCACCGTTGATCGGGTTTCCGTGGCAGTTGACGGCCCGATATGCGGCGCTTAGGGGTGGCGCGAGCGGCTCGGGTTCTGCTGGGCAGTCGGGTCCCGCAGCGACGGCTCCTCGTCATCCAGAGATACTTCGCCGGTCGCGATCCCGCAGCGACGCCCCCACACAGTCATCCCTGACCGACGGTGATGGCGGGTCATCCGGGGTCCCTATGGTGCCGTCCGGCCTCTTCCTTCCTCCGACGATACCGGCGATACCTCGCGTCGATGACGAGGGTTGACCGATTCGGGAGCAGCTCCCGCATGTGGCACCGCACGAGGCCTATATCTACAGGGAGTTTCCCACGCCTCTTCATCCCGTGAGGGTCTCCGAGCAGGTGGACGGAGACGAATCCGTCGGCTCAGCCTCATCCTCAGGTAATTTATTATTACTTTTTTGTCGATTTTAATTTTTTTTTGTAAAAATGTATTATTAATATTAAATTTGATTCACAATGTCACAGCCGCCGGAACGAGAAGGAGGAACAGGAGAGGCACCGTCAGCAACAAGGGACTCGATAGGGCGGTCGAGTCCGCTGGACGGATCGCCATCCCGTTTTCCAACGGGAAACCGGTGGATGCCGCGTTGGGAAACCGGTACACGCGCGCCGCGGGAGGCACCATCCGCTCCAGACTCCCTATGTTGTGGGGAGTCTGGAGCCAGGTTCCTGATGGAGTGAAGGAGATGCTCCATCAGTCGATGTCGGTGAGTTTACTCGATCAATTACTATTTTTTTAACTAATAAATTATTTAATTATCGAAAAAAATACTAACAAGTGGTAATGCAGCAATGGTTTGTGGTTCCCGAGGAGGGACGTGACTGGGCGGACAAGGCCCATAGGGAGAGGTACCTCTATTTAATAATTTATTAAATTTTTTTTTTAATAATATATTTAATATTTTTTTTGTATATGTAGGTTCAAGGAGTGGAAGCACGACCTCCGGTTACACTGGAAGCAGTACGGGAGCGACCGTTCGGGTACCCCGAAGGAGTTCGAGTATCGGGAGTACGAGTGGCGGTGGCTTCTTGTCACGCAGTTCAACGACCCTCACAAACAGGTAATTCGTAAACAAATTTGAATTAATTTAATTAGTGAATTAATTATAATTGTATGTTTTTAAATATTTACTAACGATAATTTTTTTTGAAGCACCTCGCCCGGGTGAACGCTGAGAACCGGCAACAGAACACAACCAACCATCGTGCCGGTTCGAGGCCGTTTTCGGCCATCATGGACGACGTGCGGCGAGAGCGGCCAGAGGAGAACCCCTATGTGGGGACCTTTCAGAGGGCATATCCTCATTCTGAGGAGGATCTTGTAAGTTCCTTATATTTTCTAATTTTTAATTTTAATTACATTTTATTAAATGTATATTAATATATTTTTATAATATATCCAATTAGGCGAGGGTGAGGGAGGCGGAGCAAGAGGTCATGAGAGGCATGGTGAACGACACATGGCCGGGCACGGCAGAGGATGACATGTCAGAGGCCATGTCCATGATCGACACTTCAGATCCTACCGTTGGGGCGCGGATTATGGCCACTGCCTTCGCGTAGCGTTCCAGCACCTACTACTGCCGGGGTATGGGAGACGCTGGAAAGGGGATCCTGAAGACGACGCCAGGATTTCAGCGCAAGGGAGCCGCCGGAGCCTCAAGCAGCAACAGTCGGCTACAGGATCAGTTCGAAAGTCTACAGTCTGAGCTGGAAGCCCAAAGAGCGAGGGAGTCTGAGCTGGAAGCCCAAAGAGCGAGGGAGATGGCGGCGATGGCGGAATCATATGCGACTTCCACGGCTGCGCATATGGAGCGGCTGAATGAAGTCACCAATGCCAACCAGGCGGCTATGGAACAGTGGATGACTGCCTGCATCGCTGCACATGCCTACGCCTATACCATTACCTCAGTGGCCCCACCCTCAGTGGCCCCAGCCTCAGCAGCAGCCTCCTCAGCCTGACCAGCCGCCGCCTCAGCCTCAGGACCCTCCGAACGGGAATGATGAGTTAGATTTCGAGTTTCTCCATAGGCAGATGGACTGAATTTTTGTAATAAATTATTTATAAATTTATAAATTTGTGTTATTTTTAATTAAATTTTAGTATTAGAAAAATTTAAAGAAATGCCGAAAAAAAAATTCCAGCAAAAATTAAAAAAACATTATTTATATATTTAAAAAAATTATTTAATTATTTTAAAAAAAATTTAAATATATCTTAGGCGACGAAATTTATAAATCGTCGGTCAAGGACTTACCATATAAGACGACGAAAAAAAAATCGTCGCCTAAGATGTAGTGATCTTAGGCGACGAAATATTTATTTTCGTCGCCCAAGGTTATAAGATCTTAAGCGACGAAAAATGTTTTCGTCGGCTAAGGTGTTAAATCTTGGGCGACGAATATTTTTTGGGCGACGAGAAGTATATTTTAGGCGACGAAATTAGTTTCGTCGCCTAAGAATTACTCTTAGGCGACGAAGGAATGAATTTTCGTCGCCCAAGTTCTTGATCGACGCAGTTCTGGCGACGACGTTTTGGCCGACGACATGTCGTCGCCTAAGTACTTAGGCGACAAAATTTTTTAACAGGGCGACGATTTTTTTTCGTCGCCCAAGATCTATTTTCTAGTAGTGAGAGAGGTGCTAAAACAAGTGAGGTGGTGAGGTGAGACAGAAGAGAAGGGTGGGGATATTTTCAGTTGTTGTTTGTTTGAGGGTTAATTTTTCGGGATCCCGATCCGGTCCCGGTCCCGATCCCGTCCAGTTCCTGATCAGGATCGGGACGTACGAGATAGATTTTAAAAAACGCATTCCCGTCCCGTTCTTTTATTTTCGAAACGGGACGGGATTCACCAAATCCTGCCCCATCCCGTCCCGTGCCCAGCCCTAATTCTCCTCTAGATGTGTGTTTACTTACACCATAATGAATCAATTTTATACAAGCCCCATGACAAAATATGGAATCATTCTCCCATTTTCATTCCTCAGGTGGGAGTTGATATTGAAATCCATGGGTAAATCAAAACTTTTTTTTATCAAAACTAACCTCATAGTTTTATGTAAACTCTAAACTACCAAATACAACATACAAAAAATGTTTTTTTTTTTTTTATAAACAGCTTCATTTCTATTCTAATTCCTTATTTTTCATTCCTTCAACAAGTAAACGTACAAAAGAAATGACTTCTTATCTCCCTCATTCCTTCTATCCCTGGTTCTTTATCTCTCCCATTCAAGTTTAGTAAACGCCTCTCTATGTCTAGTAGTTAATACATTAACTATGCAATGCAGAAAAATACATGATTACTTAAACGTACGACTTCAAGGTAAAGTTAAATAGTTTAGTAAAAAACAATATGGATGCCATATAATACCTAATGAGAAGATTTGGTTGCATAATAATTGATACTAATTGCTATGGCTTTTTAGCCAAATTGCTACCATAGCTTTTACGATTGTGTCAATTTGCTACCCTAACTTTCAATTCAACCAATTTGCTATCCTAGGTTTTCATAATTAACCAATTTGCTACCCTAGGTATTATTTCTGCCGATTTGCTACCTTATGTTATAAAAATTAGCCAATTTGCTACTTTTTTGTCATTTTAATTTATTTATTTTTTCATCAAAACATGAATTCATTCTGAAAATCGAACCTTAAAGTTGATTAATATTGAAATTTCGATAAATAAATTGGTTAATCTTGAAACTCTAAAATAACAAATTTGATGGAAGGGTAGCAAATTAGCTGAAATAAAACCTAAGATAGTAAATTGGCTCATTTAGAAAAGTTAAGATAGCAAATTGACACAAAGACATAAAAACTAAGGTAACCAATTGACAATTACACCAATTAATATCAGAGATAGGTTGACGGTGACATATCATCTAAGGTGAGTCAAATGAATGTTGAAGGTGGAGGAGTGGGTGAGAGAAGACAGTCTTGATTGAATAAGTTTTGTAGTTGTGCAAGCTAGAATAAAAAGAAAAAGAAAATCTTGATCAAATGTGGATCGAGTATGGGATTGATATATGACTTGAGGGATGATGGTTATAGAGAAAGGTTGTATCTGGCCATGATAAAAATTGTTATGTGTCTTGACTAAAAAATTTAAAAGAAAAAAGTTGTTATAAGTGGATGGCTAGTTCTGATAATACGAGCATTTTGTGACAAATTTATTCGTAAAAAACAGAACTAATGTTTTAAACAAAATCGTTGGATTATGCACGCTATTTTAGTTATTTAAATATAAAATGTGAGTCCTAACATGGTTAGAGCCTAATTTATTTTTTCTTCAGAATTTGATTCTTTCTTTTTATGCCGTATTGTCCATGTCATTCCTAGCGCCTAACCCCGCTTCTATTATTCATACTCCCTAGGCAAGTTAAAGGGTGGCTAGGTTTGGTACAGTTCTGTTTCTTTTCTGTTCCTGAAAATAGACCCCCCCCCCCTCTCTTTTTCTGTGGAGGGAAACCGGTTGAGATGACAGTTTAATAACTTCATAAATACTCAGTCGGGAAGAAGAAGATGACAATTTTCCATTTTATTGAATTTTTTTCTTCGAAGAAAAATAAAGGCAATGGAAACCCCTTTTTTGTCTTTTCATTCTTGCCCAGACCTTCCTTTTGTCTTGGTGGAGGGCCTTCACCTACAGTTGTTTAGTGAGAACTGATGAGATGGAAAATTGGAGTAATTTAAAAGCTTTAAAGAGATAAAGAGGGCAAAGGCAAAGGCAAAGGCAAAGGCAAAAGCAGAGAGAGAGAGAAGAGTGGGGGAGAGTGTAGGCAATGTACAGTCCACCACATCACCCACTGTCTCCTCCACCCAACACAGTCCCTCACTTTCTCTCTCTATCCATCTCTTGTTCTTCCTCTGTCTAACAGTCTTAGTCGAAAAGCCATCACCACATTGGCTATTTTCTTTTGCCTTTTGTTTTCCTATATTGGAATTCTCTATGTCTGCTGCTCCCTCTTCTCACTACCTGCAAATGGGTGGGGAGGATTCCTACTTTGAATTTCTTGATATTATTTGATACCATTCTTTTCCTTCCTCAACTCCCACCCTTCTGGTTAGTGTAATTGGGTTGGTGGGTTTGCCTCAAAATATGATTTTGCTGTAGTTTTCTCACTCCTCTTCTGTTTTAGCTTTCTGGGTACCTCTCAAAATATGAGTTTCTTGAAATAATTTGACCCCATTTCCAAATTTCCACTTGCTCTTCCACTTGGTTACTGATACCCAACTCTATATCTCTCAATTGTTGCTGGTGGGATTGTGTAATTTCTGTTTGAGCAACTCTTGGAACAATTCATGGAATTTGATCTGAACCATGCAGTAGTGGGTGATGTGGTGGAGAAGAATGCATACTGTAATGGGGATTGTCACAAGGGTGGTTGTGCTCATTGTTTATCCTCTTCTACTTCTTCATGTTCTTCAAATTCATCATCACCTCCTGTGGTTTGTTCAATGTATTTGGAGCTTTGGCATGCTTGTGCTGGTCCACTCATTTCACTGCCCAAGAAAGGAAATGTGGTTGTCTACTTCCCACAAGGTCACTTGGAACAAGTTGCTTCATCATATCCTCCTCTCTCATCCATGGACATGCCTCACTTTGATCTCCAGCCTCAGATAATCTGCAAGGTTGTGAATGTCCAGCTACTTGTGAGTAACAGTTATGGCCTTCTGAGTTCTGTTTACATTATGCATATACTTCCATATCAGTTTTAAGCATTCTGAGTCTTATACACATGGTTTGGTTGTCTCTTGAATTTTTGAGACAGGCTAACAAGGAGAATGATGAGGTCTATACACATGTTACTTTGCTTCCTCAGACAGAGGTATGATGCTTGGTTTTAAGCAAAAGTAATTTTGTTGGAACTGCTGTACTCTATTTGACTTCTCTTTATTGATTTGGGATTAAAGGGTTTATGTTAGAATACCATTCTATTTTTTGTTTGGGCATGTTGATGTTGAATTTTGGGTATTCAATAGTTGTTAGGACAGAATTTGGAAGGCAAAGAGCTTGAAGAGTTAGGAATGGATGAGGGCGATGGGGGATCACCTACAAGATCAACCCCTCACATGTTTTGCAAAACACTTACAGCTTCTGATACCAGTACCCATGGAGGGTTCTCTGTTCCTCGCAGAGCTGCTGAAGACTGTTTCCCTCCTCTGGTGAGGATTAATGAATCTAGTTTTCTTGCATTCACATTTCCTTTTTTATCTGGAAACTATGACTTTTGATGTAGCGTGTTCTACGTAAAGTAAAAGAATCAGTTTATCTTTTTCAATTTTTAGGATTATAAGCAGCAAAGGCCCTCTCAAGAGCTTGTTGCAAAGGACCTACATGGTGTAGAATGGAGGTTTCGACATATTTATAGAGGTAAATAGTTTTCTCATCACTCTGTGCGGTTTGTTTGATGCTTAAATTTATACAATTTGTTTTGTAATATTCATCAGGTCAGCCCCGGCGGCATCTGCTCACCACAGGGTGGAGTATTTTTATAAGCCAAAAGAATCTCGTCTCAGGGGATGCTGTGCTATTTCTGAGGTAATTACTTTTAATTGTTGCAATTTTGATCACAGCTTAGTACTTAGTCGCATTTGTTTCCTGACCAATTTGAGCTCCTTTTGTTTTTTTAAATGGTATGAAAACAATCATGTTATGTATGGAGAGGATGTTTGCCCGTTTTGAGGGGCTACTAGTATCACAACCGATTGTAAAAGCATTGCTTTTCATTTGTAGTACTTAATTGTATTTCCATTATTTATTTTCTTGAAATCTTGTTCTGCCGGAATACTCATCAATGTCCCTGAGGCCAGAATTGGTTTTCCTACATACTTAGCTGTAAACTTGTGTGTTGTTAATATAAACTTATTTGATGACATAAACAAGCACGAAGCGAATGTATGTCCTAGAATTTTATTTTATTTTATTTTTTCTCCCGTTCATTGTCTGATGCCTTTGATATCTTAAGTCAGTTTTGATAAATGATGTTTGTAGGGGTGAAAATGGAGAGCTTAGGTTGGGCATTAGAAGAGCTGTTCGGCCTAGAAATGGCCTTCCTGATTCAGTTGTTGGCAACCAGAATTCTTATTCTAGTGTTGTTTCCCTTATTGCTAATGCAGTATCCACCAAGAGCATGTTCCATGTATTCTACAGTCCGAGGTACTATTAAGGTCACTTGAGAAATTGACTAGTGTCTCTTTATGTTATTGTTCGACTCAATTCTTTGCCAATAATAGTATTTGATTTTCTGGTGGTAATTTGATAAAATCAATAGAATATGAGTTCCAGTGCAATTTTGCTTCTATTTCTTTTCCTAAGACCATCTGCATCTTTCTCTTAAAACATTTTCATTACAACTCATATATTGTGTGTTGGTCATATCTTCTTCTAAAACAAATTACCTAGTTTTCAATCTCTGCAGTGCATACTTTTCATGTTCACTCCAAATAATTTTTGCTGAGTGGATCTTACAGCAGTAGTTAGGTCACATGACAAACTGCCAATATATAATATTCACTTTAAAACCCATAAAAATTCTTCTGATGGTCTTAAACATCTGTTATCTAAAAGATGCTTCACTCTTTAGATGAGACTTAGTATTATATCCTCAATTGTGAGGACCTCTCTATCTATTGCTCAAATTCACTAATCAACAATATCCTCTTTCTCTAAATGTGAAACAGGGGATATATTTCCACAACTAATCAACTAGTTATCTCATGATATGAAGCCTATCATGTGTATAAGATGCATATAGATTAGCTTGACTCCTAGGAAATTTCTTAAGTGCTTGGTTAGAGTTATGCATTTTTATTGCTGAAATGCAGGGCAAGCCATGCGGAGTTTGTCATTCTCTACCAAAAATATATCAGAAGCATTGCTAATCCAGTGACCATGGGGACAAGATTCAAAATGCGATTGGATAGGGATGATTCACCAGAAAGAAGGTCTCTTATATTTATAATAATTAGCTTTACTAGATTCTTATCACATTTATTGATGTTGATTTGTGTTTCTTGTAGGTGCAGTGGTGTAGTGACTGGCATCAGTGACTTGGATCCCTATCGATGGCCGAACTCAAAGTGGAGATGCTTGATGGTATGCTATGTACTTTATTTTACTTATGCATGTTATTAATTTATCTGTCATTAAATTTTGCTTGGACGATTGTCATCATAGCCGCCACTTGAAGTTCCTATTTGCATGAAAATTTTATTTTCTATATCCATTTTTCAGAGAGAGAGAGAGAGAGAGAGAATAGCAATTGGGAAGATTTAAAATGCAAGATTGTTTGTCATTATATGTGTCTACACATGCACTACATCTGCACCTTGCCAAATTCAGGAACTCTAGTTCTTTTATTGCAGTGGTAAAATTTCTATATTTACGCCCTTTGATTGATGCTTATCAGGTGAGGTGGGATGAAGATATAGGAAATGATCATCAAGAACGAGTCTCTCTGTGGGAGATTGATCCTTCTGTTTCTCTCCCACCTTTGAGCATTCAGTCTTCTCCAAGACTGAAGAAACTGCGGACAAGTCTGCAGGCATTGCCACCTAACCCCTCCATTCCTGGTAGACTTCTCGAGTCAGAAAGCAACCTTATTTTTTCTTTACTTTTTTTTTTTTGTTTTTTTTTTTTTGTTTTTTTTGTTTTCCAAATTGGTGGTCTCTGAATCTGATTTTTCTTGCAGCTGGAAGTTGTGGGTTTATGGACTTTGAGGAGACAGTTAAGTCCTCTAAGGTCTTGCAAGGTCAAGAAAATATGGGTTTCATATCACCCCACTATGGATGTGATACATTGAAGAGCCCTGTGGATTTTGAGATGCAGCCTTCAGCACATCAAAATCTTGCATCACATATAATGCAGAAGGCTACTATTGGTGAGTTCATGAGAGCTCACCGCACCAGTTATACAGGATTTGCGGAATCTGATAGATTTCCGAAAGTCTTGCAAGGTCAAGAAATATGCCCATTGAGATCCTTGTCAGGAAAAGCAAATTTTAATCTGGGTGATTGGGAGTCCGATCGTGGTTGCACATCTTTCAACAGTTACCAGGCACCCAAACCAAATTTGTTCACTCTGGGTTCTGAATCGCTTCTAAACATGTATTTTCCTTACGGTGACATTCACAAGGTTGGCCAAGATCCCATGACATGCTCTAATACTACCAATTTAGCCAGAGAAAATATCAAAGCCAACACTCATCCTATTAAGATGGGAGTTGCAAGAAATGAAGTTGGAAGGCCAAAAACCCTTAGTGAGCATCGGCCACAGGAAATTTCCTCTGCTCTTCCTACTTCATTGACAAATGTAAAAAGTCCAAAAGAGGTCAACGCTGATCGAACTGCCAGTGGATGTAAACTTTTCGGGTTTTCCTTATCGGGGGAAACTCCCACTCTGAGTCAGAGTTCCAGTAAGAGGAGCTGTACAAAGGTATTGCTATAATTACCACCAAACTTTGGTTGTTATTTGCCATGTCTTGGATATGTTTGCCAACTGATGTTACATATATTAACTGAAGGTTCACAAGCAGGGCAGCTTAGTGGGAAGAGCCATTGATCTGTCGAAACTGAATGGCTATGGTGACTTGCTGAGCGAACTGGAGCGACTATTTAGCATGGAAGGCCTTCTACGAGATCCTGATAAAGGATGGCGGATCTTGTATACTGACAGCGAGAATGATGTCATGGTTGTTGGGGATGACCCATGGCAGTGAGTCTCTAATCTCAGTTGCTTTCTGTTTTTCTAATGACCGCAGCCCCCTCCATCCAATGGATATAAGGAACTTTCTATATCGGAAGTTG
Source organism: Fragaria x ananassa (assembly GCA_034370585.1). Classification (NCBI taxonomy): domain Eukaryota; kingdom Viridiplantae; phylum Streptophyta; class Magnoliopsida; order Rosales; family Rosaceae; genus Fragaria; species Fragaria x ananassa. Next base: position 23,336,057 of record CP139766.1, read on the forward strand.
CTTGTGTTAAGTCTTATAAATATATTTTCTTATTGTTTGTTTGAACATTCAATTATTATATATAACTTTCCTGGAAATGTTGTGTTCTTGGTGTAGTGAGTTCTGCGACGTGGTATCCAAAATTCACATATACACCCAGGAAGAAGTGGAGAAGATGACAATTGGAATGATCAGTGATGATACCCAAAGTTGTTTGGAGCAAGCTCCACCTATGCTGGAAGTGTCAAAGTCCTCATCAGTTGGGCAGCCGGATTCTTCACCAACAGCATTTAGGGTCTGAGAAAGTTTTAATGCTGTAATTATGTTATAATTTAACGTCTGAACTTATGTTAATGGCATGTAGGTAGCGTGCATGCCAGAACTTATGTTGTTGCCGGTTTCTGGATTTTAAGATGGAAGTTAGTAGTGGCCAACTCGCCATTACCATAGTCGCTGAAAACGAGATGTGTTTGGCGTTCTGTCGATTGACCTCTGTCATTATGTGTTGAATGCTGCTGACTATTTAATTTTAATGAGTATAAATTGTTGGAAGTGGTGTTATTCTCTAGGTTCCCAGCAGTAGTGTAGAAAAGAACAGAATTTCGGAATTTGTTTGGAACCTGAAAAGGTGATCATCTCGGAGAAGATATTTGTGGAATGAAATGACAACCTGCGAAAGTTTAGCTATAAATCACTACAGATGTTGCTGCTACTGAAAGTTGGCTATAATTCTTATAAATGTAGCGCAACTGCAGTACAATATGATGCCTCCACAACTACAAGTGAACTTCGAAATTAGTATTGTGCATGTTTGAGGTTACCTCGGATTTACTTGTCATTTGTCAGTCTGAGATAAAGTCATAAAACAACTTAGCCAAGTAATGTTTCGAGTCCCAGTTATCTGTATTATTTCCTTTTTACAGTGCTCCATAAACTCCTAGTTTCTAATTTTCTATCATAACCACTGTTTTAAAAATGCGCATTGAGGCATAGCCAATAGATGATCCTGATCAAGACATATGTTCATCTATAACTAAACTCGTTATTTTCTATCACAACCATTAGAAGAATGATAGGGAAGACGAATGCATATACTGGAGTTGGTAAAACTCAGTATGGTTAAAAAGGAACAAAAGGAAAATATCTTAATTTATTTGCTTAGTAAATAGAACAGCAAATTCACAACGAGATAATGTCATGAGAGAACAATAACTAAACTAGAACTATAATCCAGGTTACAAAAGTAGGACACATAATGAAAACCTAAGAAATTAACTTGCTTACAAAGAACATCTTCCAACAATATAATGGTAATCAACCCGCAAGAGGATTGAGGACCTGCCCCATGAAGAGCACTGTTCCCGTCATGTCTTCCCGGCCTTATCAGAAACATGAAGGGGTGATCAGCCACAAAGTCTAACTTTTCATCCGGCTCTGAGGCTTTGCCTGCGCTACAAGTTCTTATTACAGCATAAGTCGCAGCTGCAGCTGTTGTGCCATTTTCATCAACCTCTATTACAGATTCATGAACAATCTCCATCAAATCCAAAACATCCCCCAGCCCCATTTTCTTCAGAACACCCGAAGCTTCAAACCTGGAAGACATTTTAAACTTTGGGATCAAGAACTCCCTAACCCTAACATATCTAAGGTCTGTATAGCGATCTAGAAACCCAGACTCGGTACAAACTCTTTCAACCAGAGCCGGCAGCCCATCTCTTGCATCCGGAAGCAACCAAAAAAATAGAGAACTCCCGGTAGTCGTCGTATTTACGGTTGCCAGTACGAGACAAATGAGACAAGTCCTCAAATAACTCACCATCCTCATACTTCCTGAAAAAAGTCTCAAGACTTTGAAGCCGTCAAAGGCACCGATGTAGTGGCAATCATTGCTGGTCATGAAAGGCACTTTCATAACTGAGTCTCCGTTCATTAGGTGAAACTCATGCTCTTTTGTCTTTGGTTCTGTGAAGTGCGGCTTGCTCCAAGTTGCTTTGAAGTATAAGGCGTTTGCACAGATGAGACTCGTCTCAGTTTTGATCGACCCGGGAGGAAGAATCTGAGGGATGAGGCCTTTGGTTTCTTTCTTTACCCATGCATTCACTTGGGATCTCACTTGTTCCGGATTGGTTTTGAAATCGACATGGTTCAGAGCCGCCTTGTAGGAATCCAACACCACCTTTTTGTAAGATTCGTCGAGAGGTTCAGACTCGTCGACCCAGACGCCATTTGTGAAGTTCAAACGTGGCCATCCTCTGGTGGGTGAATCAACCAAAACGGAAGCGACGAGATCGCCGACGAGGGAGTTGAGTTCGGCGATGGACTTGGAGTTGAGAAATGAAAGAAGCTGGGGAAAGTTGTTCCTGGCGGCTATTAAGCTGAGGACGATATGGATGGATTGCGGGGAGTAGATCATGTTCTTGCCATGGAATTCTGTTTCAAGGAGTTGCTTTGATATTTGCAATGCGACGTTGGTTTGGTTGATGATGGGTTCTTTGAGTTGTTGTAAATCAGCCATTGTTGGTGCTTGTTGATTCCTTCCACGATATGTTCGAGAGATCGCGTTGTTGTGATAGGGAAAGAAAGGAAATGCTGATCACTCCTACTTTTATCAGATCAAACTCTCATACCCTAAACTCTGTATGGAAGTTATGTTTGGATAAGCACATCAGAATAATGTTATCCGTGAAGACTTCAACTCCTAGCCTTGATCTATTTTGCCCTAAACCTTTTGTTCTTTTTGTGAGAAGATACCCTAAACCCTTTGAATTGCTTAAGAGGACATAATATCTGTGCTTCCTTGACGAAATTATGTCTCAGGTCAAGGATAAACAACGTTGATCTATTGTTCGGTCCATCTAATGGCCGGTGATAATGTAAAGCTAATACAGAATTCTTTCTAGAGAAACTGACATGATTAGCCGTAACAAGGATCCATTGTTTAGGCGGTTAGTGCCTTTTAGTGCCAATGTAAAAATTAGTCTCTTCTTTTAATATCTGTATTATTATTTAATATTAAGGTCTAGTCTTAAGGGATCGATGAATATTTCTCGGAGGGAAGAAGAAACAATCATCACGCAAAAGAAGAAATGGAATGGAGGTTTCACTTTTCATGTCTAAGCATTATAGTTGAAATCTCCCTTCCCCGAATCTGGTATGGCTCTGTACAGCCTGTTAATTGAGCTTGATGGATCACTTATAAATTCTTTACAGAAAACAATCAAACCATATAATATACCATTATTTTGATATATGGTTTGATTCTTGACAATCATTATAGCAGTTGCAGTGTCATAAGCTAGCATATCCAATACGTAGACTGCAAGATATGACTTTATTGGGAGCCTGTTCATCAGCTCAGAGTGAGTGCAGTATTACTTGAAGTCCATGCTGTGGCCGAACGGTGAGAAACGGATAAGGCCAGTGAACATAGCCCGGGAAAGAGTAAATGAGTAGCGTTGCAGAATCATTGACAGAGCAATTTTTGTTTCAATGGCTGCAAAGTTTGATCCCACACACATTCTAGGTCCCACTCCAAAGGGCATGAATGCGGCTATGTTATCGTTAGTGGCTTTAGCAACCCCTTCAGAGAATCGCTCTGGCTTGAACAATCTCACATCTTTCCCCAGAACTGAGATTCATGGTTAAGTGCTAGAAGTGGGATACGCAACTCCATATTAGCCGGAAGTAGGAGTTTTCCCAGTCTAACTTCCCTTGCAACGTTTCTTATTATCAGAAGACCTGGAGGATATAACCTTTAGGGTCTCATTTATAATCATACTCATCTGCATCCATAGAATATAATCATATATAGAAGATTAGATCAAAGAGAAAATTAGATATATTAAATTATTCGAGTTACAGAAGTTCTTACTGTTTTGAGTTTAGCAAGGCCATCGTAATTTGGAGTTTGTTTGACAAACAACTGCAGCACCTCTTTTCTTGCATCCTCTTGCCAATCAGGGTGCTGTGCCAGAAGAAGGATAATCCAAGACAGTAGAGAATTAGTAGTCTCTACTCTCTAGTCCAGCAAAGTAAAAAGTCCTGCATTGCTGAATCAACTCATCAATCGAAATCCGTTGCTTGTCATTGGAACAATGATGAGCCTGTAAAAGCAATCCTAGAAAATCATTCCCAAAGCTATTTTCTTCTCCAGTGATTGCCTCCATTTCTCTTTTCTTGACAATTTCCAATATGGAGTAGCGTATACTTCTCTCAAGCTCGTCTGATTCAATGTCATCACTGTTCCTATAAAACTTGCTGCAAGTTAAAAAAAACTTAAACACATGAGCAGTCGTGACCCTCGACATGTATTGCAGTCAAAGTAGATTAAATAACTAAACACATGCAAATTAAGATCGATTGCTGATTAAAACCCACAGAGCTAGCTAGCCACCTTATGCCAGGAATCCTGATTTTGATATTATTTCTGAATATTATGCTGTATAACTTCGACAAGTTGTCGAAAATGGTCTTGCCTTCTAAGTAGCTGCCGCCAAATGCTGTCCTTGATATCACTTCTGAAGTGTACAACCTAAATTCTTCAAACATGTCAACCTCTTTCCCTTCATGATTTTTCAAACTTTCTACCATCGTTTCAGCACTAGCTTTCATCTCTGCAAACATATTCTATTATCACAGTATCAAATGCAATTAGTAGCCACTTTAATTAGTTTCTTTCTTGAAAAAAATTCCTAGTAAACTCACTAAACTGCATGCGGTTATCTCTTACTTTTAAGCTGTCGCCATGGAAGGCATGATTAGAGACCTTTCTCAACCTGATTGATTGTTCCTCATCTGTGTTATCTCCTTATAGCTTCTTCGCAAGTTCAGGCAGCTTCTGTTTCTGATAAATTCCGTGTTTGTTGTTGAGGATCTCTTTGCACAACTCAGGTTCTGTTACAACCAAAACAGGCTGAACACCATTCCTGATGGTTTTAGAAGGTTGGGTAGTTAGTGTTTAGGCCAAAGAGTGTTTAGGAAATGGAAGATTTGGTTTAGAGGAGGTGTAAAACAGAGGAGATGTAGTTGCTGTAGAAAACAGAGAAGTTTGTACGTATTGATGGCTGAGTTGAGTTACATCATGATACAAGGCTTTGATATTTATAGAGTTGTAAACCGACATTGGTTTACCTTCACTGACATAGCTTCACTCTAGACAATACTAGATTATATATAATCTAGACTTTTCTACAACCATACATGTTTACTAAAGACAAATTCTAGATTAAACTAGATAACTTAAGTATAGTCTAGAGAGACTAATGCGCATTACTGTTTAACACTCCTCCTTAATGCGCATGGGTGCTACTCCAAGCATGCTTCACATTTCAAACCTTGTTCTCGCGAGTGCCTTAGTGAATATGTTGGCTAGTTGTAATTTTGTCTTGCAGTAGTGGAGCTCAATTTCTTTGTTTGTTGAAGCTTCTCTCAAGAAATGATGCTTGATCTTGATGTGCTTCGTTTTGTTATGACATACCGGATTCTTCGCCATTGCGATTGCAGACTTATTGTCACTGAAGATTCTTGTGGCATTTTCTTGTTTCTCTCCCATGTCTTCAAATATTCTTCTTAGCCATATTGCTTGACATGCCGAGCTTGCTGCTGCAACGTATTCCGCTTCAGCTGACAACAAGGCGGTTGTGTCTTGTTTCCTTGAAGACCAAGAGAATATGCCAGACCCAATAGTGTATGCATAGTCTGAAGTACTTCTCATGTCATCTATTGATCCAACCCAATCACTGTCTGTATAATCAAATAGTTCTGATTCAAAGCTAACAAGTTTTGTCTTTGAAGTAGGCTGGTACCAAATACCATAATTAATGGTACCTTCATTAGTATAGAAAAATTTTCATGACGTTTGAAAAACGTCATTATAGTGATTTCATGACGTTTATCAAACGTCATCTACTTCGCCCTCTTAACCGTAGTGATGGAAAGGGGCCTGAAACAACGACGTTTAGAAAACGTCATAAAATAACTTTTAAAGACGGTGCATAAACGTCATAGATAATAAGAATGACGGTTGGAAAGTGTCATTTAAAGTTTTTGCAGGACATCTTTGCGCTGTCATCAAATATGTACCATGACTGTTTCCAATTGTCATCATATGTTTTTAGATGATGTTTATCCAACGCCATCAGTAGTGTTTCCATGACGTTTTATAACTTACATCCAATGGTTTCAATGACATTTTCTTTTTGTCATGTTATGTTTGAATGACGCTTTTACATGTCATTATCTCTTTTTCAATGACAATGTCAAAGTGTCATAAAATACATTCAATTGGGTAAAAAAAAATTATACCAATTAATTTACTGAATTCACTTGGCATTAAAAACTATAATTCACAAGCAATTACATCCATCATCAAATAGTACTTATGATACAAAAGTCCAACCATCAAATAGTTTTTGTCCTACCTAGCTAGCTAGCTGAAAATTGCAGCTTATGGTGGCATGATCATATATATATATATATATATATATATATATATATATATATATATATATATATATACATTGACCATAAGCAACAACAAAAGTTTAAACAAGTACTACTTATTAACATATTGCCTAACAACATCCTAAAACCAACAACAATAGTACAAAAGACTGCTGATTCATAATGCTTGTAACAAAAACAGCAATAATTCAAACTAGCATAGCCACAACAACAAAGTACTTAAAGAAAACATCAATACCGTACCGATACTTAAAGAGGGACAATGTATTTTGTTGGCCAAGCAATGGTACTTCCAACTGCATCTTCCATGGCAGAAAATTCAGGTTGGGGACGATAGAATTCAGCTCTAGGAACGACATCTTCCCCAACAGCAACTCTATAACAGTTAGGTTCAAGATTGTAGCCATGCACTTTTGTAGTTGGGTCAACTGCTGAAATCTTTCCTCTAGACACAACTAAATATGTGCCCTCCTAATCGAGCACTTCACACAGATCATTGACACAAAGGGTGCTTCCTTGTACTGACAACACAATCAAAAGTCCAATAACAGATTGGTTAAATCTTTTGATTGACATACAAACCTAAAACACTTTAACTCATATGCTTAAATAATGTATATTCACCTTAGAAGTTCTAGTATGACGGCCAAAGTGAATTCCTACTTCACTATTTTCAGGCACATCCTAAATGGTAAATATATAGGCAAGTCAGTACATATAGATGAAAGAACAAAGTTTCAACCAAAGAAGAAAAAATCGATAATTTCGCCGAAATATCGGCGAAATTTTCGTTTTTCTCATGTCCCGATATTTCTTTCTCCCTCCATAATTTTTCGTCCGATATTTTCTATATTTCCCGATATTTCGCCGAAATATTCGAAATGTCGCGAAATATTCGAAATCTGACGAAAACAGCGCCACGTCATCAAAGCGATTGATTTTTGGTCCCACCAAAAATCAACTCAAAAACCCATAAATTGGGTGCAGTGAGTTTCGAACCTCGTTTGCCAAGTTTGCTCCCAAACGACTTAGCCAATAGTGCTAAGCGAGCGTCTGATGTTTGTGTTCTTCTTTGTAATATATATTGCCTTTGAATCTGAAAACTTTGATGGCAATTAATGAACCAAAAATCAACTCAAAAACCTAGAAATTGGGTGCAGTGAGTTTCGAACTTCGCTTGGCTAGTTTGCTCCCAAACGACTAAGCCAATAGTGCTAAGCAAACCAATGATGTTTATATGCTTCTTTGTAATATATATTGTCTTCAAATCTGAAAACTTTGATGGAAATTAATCAAGGTCTAAAAAATCGATAATATCGGTGAAATATCGCCGATATTTTCGTTTTTTAATGATCGCGATATATCTTTCACTTCCCCCTTCATTCTCGTCGAAAAATGCCGAAATATCGCGATATTTTGGAAATTTCACAGAAATCTCAGATCACGTGGTTTTTCTTTATCTGTCGGCCAAACAAATGCGCACCTCCTTCACGTGGCTTTGTCTCTATCGGTCAGAGATCCTTCTGAATCTATGTCGGTCCCCATGCAGAAGCTGCCTTTTCTCTTTAGATGCTCCAAGAAGCTGCCTTTTCTCTTTAGATGCTCCAAGAAGCTGCCTTTTCTCTTTAGATGCTCCAATTGTCAGTTTGTCTTTGACTCTTTTCCCTCACAGCCCCACTTGGCTTGTATCTGCAAAGTTCCAAAGGTCACCAACGTGGGTTGGTTGAATTTGGATGGAAATGACAAAAGTTGCTCTCTCCGGGTCTCGAACCTTGATGATGAAAATACAAGACTTAGCACCTTAGCCAACTCTACTACTCATTCGTCTTTGACTATCTTTACATCTTTATTGTATATATTCTTTCTTCTACCGCAACTAATTTGCAACCACCTTTCAAATATATTTCCTATATAACAGCCAACTTTTAATCTTTCTCGTCAGCTATTTCCTTCTTCTATATTTCACTACACTCTTCATTGAGTTCTTTCTCCTGCTTCTTCCTCATTTAGTTCATGCATTGATTTCATGCTCCGATGTTTTAGTAAGTGGTTAGTCTATATTATTAAATGTTTTTGTAATTTAGTTTATTATTCTAATTAATTACTAATGCACTTCTATCTAGTTATCTACTATGTTTAGACTTGTGAGTTCTAACTTAATACATATGCAGGAGGTCTTTATAAGGAAATTCAATGGCTAGTGGGGGAAGTAGACGTGATCCTGTATGGGAGCATGGAGAACAAATTCCTAGCAACAAAAATGGTAGCATATTCAAATATTGTCGGTTGACAATGAAAAGTGGTGGCACTACTAGAAAATAGATCTTGGGCGACGAAATGAAAAAAACCGGGCGACGATTTTTTTTTTCGTCGCCTAAAAGAAAACTTAGGCGACGAAAAAAAAAAATCGTCGCCCAAGGAAAAAAAATCGTTGCCTAAAGTCGTCGCCTAAGGCTAAATTTCGTCCCCTAATATAGAAACTAGGGCGACGAAACAGTATTTCGTCGCCTAAGATATTTATATCGTCGCCTAAGTTTTTTAATCCTTAGGCGACGAAACTCAAATATATCGTCGCCTAAGTATTTTATTTTTTTATTTTTACTTGGCCGACGAAATAAAAGAATTTCGTCGGCCAAGAGTAATCCAAATAATTAAAATAAAATAAAACACATTTAAATTTCATTGTACAGGATTTTTTATTTTTACTCTTGGGCGACGAATTTAACAAATATCGTCGCCCAAGTATTATCTTGGCCGACGAATTACCCTACTTTCGTCGGCCAAGAGTAATCCGAATAATTAAAATAAAATAAAACACATTTAAATTTCATTGTAGAGGATTTTTTATTTTTACTCTTGGGCGACGAATTTAACAAATATCGTCGCCCAAGTATTATCTTGACCGACGAATTACCCTAATTTCGTCGGCCAAGATAATCCAAATAATTAAAATAAATAAAACACGTTTAAATTTCATTGTACAGGATTTTTTATTTTTACTCTTGGGTGACGAATTTAACAAATATCGTCGCCCAAGTATTATCTTGACCGACGAATTACCCTACTTTCGTCGGCCAAGATAATCCGAATAATTAAAATAAATAAAACACGTTTAAATTTCATTGTACAGGATTTTTTATTTTTACTCTTGGGCGACGAATTTAACAAATATCGTCGCCTAAGTATAATCTTGGCCGACGGATTACCCTAATTTCCTCGGCCAAGATAATCCGAATAATTAAAATAAATAAAGCACATTTAAATTGTAAGGAAATGTTTTTTATTTTTATAGCCCCGCTAGCGTCTCGTCGATTGGAAACTATTCTCAGTTGAAGGTCCGGCCAGATTACGTGATTTCGAGGGTTGAATAGCCGTTTCCGTCCGTTTAGGGGTTTGACGGCGCCGATTGACCGGACGGATCGAGCCCTTATCTTTGTCAGATGGAGTTGAATTTTTTCCCACCTACGTAATTAGTTATGCTGGTCATATCTGACGGTCGGTTTTCAGTTCCTCTTCTCCGATCACCAAACTCACGATATATGTACTAATGTTGTATAATTTTTTTATATAAGTGTTGAGTTTAAGTTTCGTTTTGAAGACAACGTATACGTAGAGGCCTCAAACGCAAAAAAGTCGTGAAATAAGATATGACCGGAACGGTGAAATACGTCAACCCGTGAAAAATGAAGATATTTCGGTAAAATTTCGGTGCCGGTTGTTCCGGTCAACGAATTTCTCTTATTTCTACCTAGTGGTAGCCCTATCCCGGGTATTTATTTTTTACCAAATTTTTATAACCCCATAAGGGTCTCGTCAATTGGAAACTATTCTCAGTTGAAGGTCCGGCCAGATTACATGATTTCGAGGGTCGAATAGCCGTTTCCGTCCGTTTAGGGGTTTGACCGCGCCGATTGACCGGACGGATCGAGCCCTTATCTTTGTCAGATGGAGCTGAATTTTTTCCCACTTATGTAATTCGTTATGCTGGTCATGTCTGACGGTCGGTTTTCAGTTCCTCTTCTCCGATCACCAAACTCACGTTATATGTACTAATGTTGTATAACTTTTTTATATAAGTGTTGAGTTTAAGTTTCATTTTGAAGACAACGTATACGTAGAGGCCTCAAACGCAAAAAAGTCTTGAAATAAGATATGACCGGAATGGTGAAATACGTCAACCCGTGAAAAATGAAGATATTTCGGTAAAATTTCGGTGTCGGTTGTTCCGGTCAACGAATTTCTCTTATTTCTACCTAGTGGTAGCCCTATCCCGGGTATTTATTTTTTACCAAATTTTTATAGCCCCGTAAGAGTCTCGTCGATTGGAAACTATTCTCAGTTGAAGGTCCAGCCAGATTACGTGATTTCGAGGGTCGAATAGCCATTTCCGTCCGTTTAGGGGTTTGACCGCGCCGATTGACCAGACTGATCGAGCCCTTATTTTTGTCAGATGGAGCTGAATTTTTGCCCACCTACGTAATTCGTTATGCTGGTCATATCTGACGGTAGGTTTTCAGTTCCTCTTCTCCGATCACCAAAATCACGATATTCTGAATTTTATGATAGAACTCTTGGCCGACGATTTTCTTAATCTTGGGCGACGAGATTTATAGTGAAGAAAATCGTCGCCCAAGTATAGTATCTTAGGCGACGACGTGAAAAATCGTCGCCCAAGATTATCTTGGCCGACGATTTTCAAAAAACAGGGCGACGATTTTTACAGAATCATCGCCCAAGAATTCCAATATAAAAGGCAAAAATTCGGAACCCTAACCATTCGCACAGCCGCTCACAAATCCAAGCCCTCTCTCTCTCTCGCTCCGAAAATCTACCGAAGCCCTCTCTCTCTCCCTCTCTCCGACCCCGACCCCGCAACCCGACGCCGACCCGTTTGTCGATAATCAATTCCCCAAGTTCTTCAAATTTGGTTCTGATTAGTGCTTGGAGACTTGCTCTACCACTTTAGGATTCTTAGTGTAGCTACTTAGTTGTAGTTATGTGTTTCGGAGACTATTGTATCTAATTTTGTTGGTTTGGTGGCTTTTCAAACCAATTCTTGTGTCTAATTTTGTTGGTTTGGTTGCTTCTCAAGCCAATTCATCTTGTAATTTTGTTAATATCTATCAATGTAGTAGATTCTTTTTGTGCTCGTCTAATTACACTTTCCTATATTTCTTTGAATCTTTGTTTTCATCTTGTTACTACTGAAACTAAATTCGACTCAAACTAAGAAGATTTTACCAGAACGAAGTCGTTTTCACAACCAGGCCATTTCGGAGCAACATCGTCATGGTGAATTATATCTTCGGCCGAGCTCAAGCTCAGGCTCAGCACCGTCACGGCCACCAAAGAATTATTTACACAAAAGCATGTAGCATTGTTTAAAAAAAAAAATCAAAAATTGCATTAAGTAAAAAAAATTTAAATATATCTTAGGCGACGAAATTACTAAATCGTCGGGCAATGACTTACCATATAAGACGACGAAAACAAATTATCGTCGCCTAAGATGTAGTGATCTTAGGCGACGAAATATTTAGTTTCGTCGCCCCAGGTTATAACATCTTAAGCGACGAAAAAAATTTTCATCGGCCAAGGTGTTAAATCTTGGGCGACGAATATTTTTGGGCGACGAGAAGTAGATTTTAGGCGACGAAATTCGTATCGTGGCCTAAGAATTACTCTTAGGCGACGACGGAATTAATTTTCGTTGCCCATGTTCTTGGCCGACGCACTTCTGGCGACGACGTCTTGGCCGACGACATGTCGTCGCCTAAGTACTTAGGCGACGAAATTTTTTAACAGGGCGACGATTTTTTTCGTCGCCCAAAGTGAAATTTCTAGTAGTGTGGAGTGACACGTCTCAAGTACCACCTAAGCGGCATGGATCCTGGAAACAATGTCTTGCGAGGTGAGTCTGTTCCAACAGAAGTGAGGGCATATATTAAATCCTTATTGATGAATAAGCAAAAAGAAAAGGCAAAAAAGGCACATGTGATGGAAGAGGTTCGTGGAGAATTAATTGGCTCACAAGATGACAGTGATGATGAAGGAATTGTATATCCTGATGAGAACATGACCCTTGAGGAACTGAGATCATATCATATATATGTGCATGTAAAGTTTCAAAGCTCATGCAAAATGATTATGTGAGTCATGCTCTTCAAATAAATACATTGGAAGCTTTGAAATATTTCTGGAACTGATTTGGAAAAATAAATGCTCCATTTGGTGTTATGTAGGGAGTGTTACATTTGACCTCTACTGATCTTGCTCATACGTTTTGGATGGTTGTGGTTAGCAATACTGGCTATGCCATTCTTCTAATCTTCTTTATACCTTGAACTGAAAAAGAAATTTTTTTTTTTTTTTGAAAGGAAAGAAGCCAAATGCAAATCTCTTGAGTTTATCTTATAGACTTTGTTACATTAGTGGAAATTGAGATTATGCTAATCTGAGGTTGAAGTGTAAAATGTGTCCTTGTTGGCTACTCAGTAAACATTAAAGCTTACAACGTACGTTTACAATAAACATACTTTGCTTGTTATGTAATCTTCTAATGTGTTTATTGATGAGTTTGTTGTGAGTACCAATGAAAACTTTGCATATAATGATCATCCTTTTGGGAGCAAAACTATTGAGGAAGAAGATGATATATCAGAAAGACCTATGTGTGACCCTCCACCAACCTTGAGAACCGGTTTTAAACAAGTTCAGAAATACCACTAAATTGAAGACATCATTGTTGATGTAAATGTAGGTATTAGAACTCGAAGACAAGTTGCATTAGAGGTAAGTAATGATTCATCTCTTATGTGCCTCTTTACTGAAAAGTGAGGTGAACAAAAGCTTTTTTGATCATTGTGATTTTGTATCACTTTGTGAGCCAAAAATTGTTAAAGAAACTTTGTTTGATGATAAATGGATAAATGTCATGCATAATGATGAATCACTTAGAAGCACCATTGGTTTGTGCTCTAAGTATTAATAGTCTCCCTTTGTTTGATATACTTTGCATCCATTCATACTATATAATATCATAGTAGTATATATAGGTGCATTGCAAATTTTATTTCAGCAATTAGATATTGATATTCAGAAAAATGAAAATGAGGATTGCATACTGGGTTTAGTCCTGAACTATCTGAAAGTGTGAGTTGAACTGAGATTACCAAATTAGTTGTCATGGCTTTATTTGTATAAAACTCATAAACTTGTTTGCAGGTTTCGATACTGTTTGACATGATTTTGTAATCTTAAGCATGCTAGAATAATCATTATTGTCTTGAAAAATTGCACTTACACACTATCTTTTGTTGTGGTGGTATGAGAATATCTTGATGTGTTTCTATGATATAAAATCTGATTGCTTCAGGAAATGATAGTATTAATGTGTGATTGTATGGAGCATGGTCAGACTATTCTCAAAATAAGCATGTCATGGTCGTGACGAACGATACATAGTTATGGGAAGAAACGAGAATGGTTTGGCCACCCCGGTGATTATCTAAAAATTGGCCAGGCTATTTCCAAAGTAACCATGCCTTGGTCGTGGTGAACGATATGAAGTTATGGGGGAGAAACTGGAATGGTTTGGTCACCACGGTGGTTCATAGAATTTGACTCGAGTAAATGTCCTTAGGGGTGTCTTTGTTACACCTGGTACCCTAAAGCCACTGGCTTGGGAGCTGCTGATATTATACTTGCTACATGGGTTAAAAGTTCAAATATTAAAAAATATGTGAAGTGCCTACATGAGTTATAAGGAAGTTGTGATATTGTTTCTTATGCTAGTTGTTGAAAGCTTGAGATGTCTCACCCCATAGCAAAGATTGTTCACTTACTTCACACAAGGTACATGATTGGTCAGCCTATGTTTTTTGCTTACAAGGTTGTGTTGATTGAGTCAAGCATGCAAATTGAGTTTGTTTATTTTATATGTGTAAAGATATGTCTTGTACCTTGGTTAAATGCTTTGCCTCTCATCTTCATATATTTTATGGAAGACAACCTAGTTCATTGTGTGTTTGCATTTCATTCTTGCATTTTACATATCATGATCACTCTTAGGGGGAGTATTAATACTTGGACTTGTACTATAATTGTTTCGATGATTCATCTTGACTTATGATTCCGCTACTCACTTGTATCACTCTTATTGCATAGACTCTTGAGTTAAATAGCCTTGAGTTACATGCTTTTTATCTTACTCTCTTTGTTGTCCCTTTGTCATTCCTAGACAAAAAGGGGGAGAGTGTGCTTAGGGGGAGTGTTGATTTTACTTGTCAAATTGCTAATTGGAATATGCTATGACGTTGAGATTATTATGATTATCTATTCCACTTGCTTCTTACTTGGTTGTTTGTAGAGAATGTTTTCAGGTCTTGTGATTCTAATAAGGTGTTTTGTATAGGAATGCCAAAGGGGGAGATTGTAGACATAATATTCATGATTGTCATTCCTATACAAAAGTAATCTCTCACCAAATATGATATCATTCCTTTCTTAATTCTAATTTGAACAAGTTTCATTGCAGGTGATATTCATTCCTTTCGAGTGTATTTCGTGTTTTATTGCTGCGTGAGAAAAGAAAGGAAACCTAATTTAATTAGGTTTTATGTCCTTAAATATCTGATTGAATTTCCTTATTAATTCTAATTTAATTAGTATTTTAATAAGAAAATTATTCTCTCTATATTCTGATATGCTAATACGTAAGGAAAGAAGTTCTAATATGATTATATTATTTCACTTAATTACTATCAGATTGTTTTGGAAAAGTTTTACTCTTATCATATATTTCTGTTATGGAAAAAATATCTGATTATGGTTTCAAAATTGGTTTCCATGTTTATCCTAATCAGTGATCAATGGTGATCGATTATGTGGGAGTTTTATCTCTCTATATATAAACATGGAAATACTTTTCTAAACCACAGAGTTTTTGCACGTCAAAAGAATAATAAAATATATGTTGCACAGCAGTCTGCATTGTTTATGTGAAAAACTCTTGTCAAATTATATGCTTGTATCATTGCATTTGTCATTCTTATAGTGATCGAGATCAGTGGCTTGGAAAGCATTGAAGGCGTGTTCAGATCCTTCTTATGTGCAACTCAGATTCATGGAGAGTTAGAATAGGGTTATCAGTTTGTAATCAAGTTAGTTTGTATACTAATAAAAGTGATTGTATTATACATCACTACTTGATAGGTCTGTAATCCTTCTTACTCTATAGTGAATTTGATTTAGTGTGGACTACTTTAAAAGTCACGCAGTCACGTTTCCTCATAGAAAGTTTACACTGTTGTTAACAAAATCTTGTGTTCTTGTGTCTATTGCTTTTAATTTGATAAATGATTAAATCTACATATTCAATCCTTCCATATTCTTTTCCATTCTATACTTTCAAAAACGGAAGTGACGAGATCGCGGGCGAGAGAGTTGAGGTTGGAGATGGACTTGGCCTTGAGAAAAGAAAGAAGTTGGGGACAGTTGTCCTTGGCGGCTATTAAGCTGAGGACATTGTGGATGGATTGTGGGGAGTAGATCATGTTCTTGCCATGGAATTCTGTTTCAAGGAGTTTCTTAGTTATCTGCAATGGGACGTTGGTTTGCTTGATGATGGGTTCCTTGAGAAGTTTAAAATAAGCCATTGGTGCCTGCTTGGTGATTCTTTCGAGCTCTCAAGGTGTGAAAAAAAAGAGGTGGATCGCTGTAATAGTGAAGAAAGAATACCGACTGCTAGGGTTTTTCTCTTGATGCGACTGCTAGGGTTTCTTCTTGTTTTTCTTTTCCGATAACGTCTGCTAGCAAAGATATATAATGAAATAAAAAAGAAAAGCCTTATTTGTGGGTTAAGTAACACAAAATAGAGGTGTTAAAGTAGCTCGAAGAATCAAAAATAGCTTGATAGAATCAGATGTCTCCCGGGTAGATCTTCAGGATTTGGCTCCTTGACTAAGAAGAGTAGAAATTTGAGATCGAGAAAAAATATTTTATTCATTAATAAAAGATTTTTTATATAAGAGATTACAGAGTATATAAATAAAGAAAACATAATCTTATTCTAACCTGTAAACTTATCATTATGCAGAATTAACATAAATTTCTTATCCTAATTACATAAGGGTAAGACACACGTAACAAAATATTCTAGAACAAAAACTAAATTTTCATTCATTTCAAGCTTGAGCAGAATGAGGTTCCGAGCAACAATCAATCGACTCGTCTCTAGACCAAAACGACACCGTTGGCTAAAACGGGTCACAAGTATGGGCTGGGCAATGATAATAAGCCTAATAGAAAGTTGGGGTCCTAACAACTCTACCCTTCGATCAATTGAAGGAACTCAGTCTTAAAGTTCACAGATAGTTGGAAAATCAAACTCGGAGGCCACGAATGGAATGATTATTTAGACAAAGCTCCTCTACATCATCACTTCGACCAAAGTTTGATTCTTTTGAACACCCTCGACACTGGCAACGAGAGCAAGTGCTCAAGTTACTGCAGGACTCGCGGTTATAAGAAGGGCAAGTGCAAAGGCTTATTTCTGGCCGACTAGCTAGCTCCCTGGCTATGTGATTGCTATAAAGACATTTCTTGTCCGTTTTGTATTACAAATGTGAAGAAATCGTAAGTTACACAAAGGTTAGTAAGGGCGATCTTTTATTTTCATATAGTCGTTTTTCACCTCCTTATAAATACATGGTTAAAAATCCAATTCAAACACCTATATAATGTCATTTATCGAAACTCCTACTCTTGACTCAAGTACAAGGCAGAATTGGGAGGCAGATATCAATACTTTACACTCTTTTTTAGAGTCAATCATGTGATCAGATTAGAGTTTCCTTGTAAACTATTTGCTCATTATGACAATGCAGGAAGACGATTGCAGAGTATGTGGATCAAAAGAAAATCAATGAACTCCCATCATAAAAGTTACCGGACACCAACCAAACAAAGTATCTCTT
Source organism: Fragaria x ananassa (assembly GCA_034370585.1). NCBI lineage: Eukaryota > Viridiplantae > Streptophyta > Magnoliopsida > Rosales > Rosaceae > Fragaria > Fragaria x ananassa. The sequence goes on from CP139766.1 coordinate 23,353,477, forward strand.
CTATTTATTTGTACCATGGAAAGGAATCCGACAGATAAGTATTGCCTTTTACCAAATTTACAAGGGAATATAAGTGTCACCTCTAGAAACTCATTTGACCTCAGTTGACAATATACTTGACAGATGATCAAACGAAGATGGAGCCACCTTTTGTTATACTAATGGATACGGCAGTTTCAATATAGATGATGATACTGATGGTGTGATCCCTTGATTCTGTGTCCCGGATCATGTGAGAAGAGTATAGTCAGAAAGGCTGAACTCTAACACCAGCAGTGTCCTGTAAAGGTACGGGGTTCTGCAGATATTTTAATCCAGCAACTGAAAATGTACATCATGCCCTCTTATTGCTCCTTAAATAGTCCACGACCAATGATCATTCTTCTGATCTCACTGGTTCCTGCTCCAATCTCATAGAGTTTGGCATCTCGAAGGAGACGGCCAGTTGAGTACTCATTTACATAGCCATTACCACCTAAGCATTGTATAGCCTGCACGGTTCAAACTTGTCATGGCAAAATCATTGTAATGTAAAGGAATCAAATCTTCCTCCTAGGCTTTTCTTTTTTTCTCTTCCAAAATCAAGCATAAGGATATACGTATTCCTAAATCTAATTATATAAACCTCAAAAAAATCATGCAAATGGAGATTATGAACTTCAATATGGGGGCATTCAAGCAATATGCAATTTGCAAGCTAAGTTGATTAACCTGAATGAGGTTTGCTGTTTGAATAGACAAATTACATAGTTGCAAGACAGAATGGAGTTAGAGGAGATAATTTACCTGCAAAGCAACCTGCGTGGCTCTTTCAGCCGTAGATAGTATAACTCCAGCACAGTCCTGCAAATTGTATCCACAGAGATTATGGTCTGCAAAGAATTTATTTTGCTAAATGCTAAGACAGACGAGAAAAAACAGAATCAGAAAACAAAGAACCTTTGGGTCAACTCTTCCATTGTCACATTCCCTTGCAACAGAATACACATAGGCCCTGGAAATGAAATGAAGTAGAGAGAACCAGAGACAGTTATCAGTGTTACCAAGTAAACATCAGCAGATGAGCAGTGCACAAAGGAATCAAAATCCTTTACCTTGAAGATTGTAAAGAAGTATACATGTCAGCAATTTTCCCCTGTTATTGTGGTCCATTAACAGCACAAGGTTTAAAGTTCATATAGAAGGAGCTCAAAGATGAGAAAGAAATACAAGTGTCTAGACACAAAAATAAACCTGTATAAGCTGAAACTCTCCAATAGGACGGCCAAACTGCTCTCGCTGTCGAACATATGGAAGGACAACATCCATACATGCCTGCATAATACCTAGGGGCCCACCTGCTAACACAAGCCTCTCTAAATCTAACCCTGACATCATGACATAGACTCCTGAAAGAAACACAATATAACAGACTTATGGCAGTTGAAGCAGTTTATTTCTCTATTGAATTACAATCGTGAAAACACACAGACTTTAACAGCATTAAATGCCTATGGTAAATCACCAAAAAGTCCTAAAGATATTACCTAAACAAGAATTGTCACGGGGTTCCAAATGTTTTTCATCCTTCATCAAACAGTTATTATTCATATTAGGGGTAGAAAGTCATAAACTCATAACTGCTTCATTGGATACTATCAAGATGAGTGATGTTATGGACAAAAGGGAATCCATGTCCGATTGAGTTGTTGCAGTGCGACAAGAATAACTCAGGAGTCCCATTGCAATTGTCAGCTTCAAAGTAAAGTTCTGACCATCTTTATATACCAGCATGAAAAGTTTATCAAGTCATATGATGCCTAAGCAACCAGATTCTAACTAAAAAACAGCAACATTACTTGCTTATGTAATTAACGCATGCAACATATTCCACAGATCTCCTTCTAGTCACAAAAATAGAAAAAGAGTGAAAAATCACCAACCTTTTCCTTCCTGACCAAGAACATTTTCATCTGGAACAAAGCAATTCTCGAAGACAAGCTCACATCTGGTCAGATCATTGCCACTGTTAGTAGAAAATCGAAAGGGAACGGACTCCGATATAGATAATTTCAATTAAAGCATTGCAGACGTACGTATCGCTTCCTCGCATGCCGAGTTTGTCTAATTTTTGGGCAGTACTGAACCTGCATGGAGGTATAATTGACTAAACAAACATGAAAAATTTCAAGAAATTCCATGTAGCATTTGTTATTACGTTTTTATATTTTAGTAAAATGCACAAGTCCTCATAACAAAGGAATAATAGTAATTATACTCAATAAAAGATAGAACTAGATAGTTTATGATAAAAAAATCCAAGCTATGTTGGCCACATGTAGACTGGGTACCGCATAACCTAATTTGACACTCTTGCACACAGATGCCCAAGTTTTTAAACAGAAAATAGCTGTGTGATTATGCAATTACCCGGGCATCCCCTTCTCAATGATGAATGCTGTTATTCCCTTTGAGCCCGCAGTTATGTCCGTTTTTGCGTAAACAACCTAATCCATATAAATGTTAGTCACAGCCAATTCATAAATGTGAATTAAATCTTATGGCAAAGTTACATGCATACATAGAGACAAATGTACAATCTGATCAATATGCATTGATAATAGAAATATACATACATGCAGATTGCAGTGTCCTTCAATTCATTCTTTGTAATTCAAACAGTATCCTAAGATATCACTTTACCACCACTGAAACATAATCCCAAATGGATATAGGTCTGACATAAGTTTTAAAGATTACACAGTGACAAAAGGTAGGTCTGCATCTGCTGCAGTTCAATAATGAAACATATCTTGAGACAAGTTATGGAATTGCTATCCAGCATCATGAAACATCTTCTGTGTAAGCCTATTCTATTGTTCCTACAGTAAGTGGTAGGAAAGCTCAAACTCCTCACATTCAATGGAAAAATATGGTGAAGCACAAAGTAAACTGAAGAAAAATAGTGTTTGTTGGTTGTCTGTTAGTGTTTGAAAAAATTATATTAATGCATGTGTGTGTCTATTAGTGTTGCACATAAATTCTTTATATGTATATAGGACTGACCATGAACTTATCCCATTGCTTGGGCCATATGATATACACAAAAGATGCACATAGAGCAACAGTACAGGGCATATCGTTATTCTGAAACAAAAAAAAAAAGAAAAAAAAGGCATTACCAATGTTTGAGCAACTGGGCCATTGGTGCACCACATCTTGTTCCCATTTAAGATATAACCCCCATCTGCCCGATCAGCTTTGCACTTCATGCTAACAACATCAGAACCAGCTAGAAGAAGGGGGAGAGACAGAGAGATCAGAATCTCAATGAATAAAAAATGAAATAAGTAAAATAGTACAGGTAACTTACAATTGGGCTCGCTCATTGCAAGGGCCCCTACATGCTCTCCACTAATAAGCTTCATAAAAAAGATAGATTTTGTTAAGGACAAAAAAATTAAGGTGAACTAAATGATTGAACATAAGAAAGATTATCCCATACAACATGATACTTCATTGGTCTGGAAATAAAAGAGGCAGGAGAAGGAAGGATGGAACAATGGAAGTCAAGCTAGCCATGAGTTTTCTGATCAATATTTAGTTCAATAGTATCACCATGATATGTAATCTCAGCAGTTTGGCAATGAAATAAAATAACACTACTGATTAATATAAAACCGAAATGAATAAGATGATGATCCTATTAGTTGTGATCCCTCGGGTGATCTACTCTTTTTCTTCTTCATTTCTTCTTTACATAGACACATATTACATTTTCCCAGCTATAGACTAGCCATCTGTACTAAAATCACTAGATCGGCTCCACACCTCCCTCCCTTTCGCAATCAACAACTCGAGAGCACAAAGAAAAGCTATACTAAGAGGCAATGAAGAAAAATTGTATGTACTACATGGTGTAAATAGTGATTCAAATGAAAGTAAAACCTTTGGCAAATACTTCTCTTTCTGAGTAGGATTTCCATGCCTCACCTACAACACAAAGAATTCAAATAAAAAAATTGACATTTATCATATCCATGCAAGTATTGGCACAAATGTACTCATTTGTTTTGTTACCAATTGATTAATGCACAGGTTGGAATGGGCACCATAAGATAGACCGACAGATCCTGAAGCCCGGCTTATTTCTTCCATAGCTATGCAGTGATACAAATAGCCAAGACCCAAGCCTCCATATTCCTCTACAAGAAAACCAATAGTCAATTTTCAAAATGTACTTCTACCAAAAACACGGTGAGTAGAACATTGTCATTTCTCCCTTTTTTTAGGTTCCTTACAAACTCGTTACCCACCCTACCAGACAAAATTCAAATGAATTCCTCATACATTACTACCGGTTGAGGATGAATATCCAACTCACTTCGTATTCAGTAGTGACTACCAACATGCAACATACATAGCATAATGAGATATATTTTTTTTTTTTTGGGAAGATTATTTTGCCTATTAAACTGCATCCTGGATTACAAATTCATATAACCAAAAACTCAGCACGTAAACTAAACCCTCAACAACTGAAGAGCAAACATAAGTTCATAGCATCGCATACACACCCAAAAACTGATACATTTTCAGAAACCAGCCAAATCTCTAAGATACATAGTTCTAAGGTATGATAAGAACATCAGTTAAAATGTTACCTGGGGCAGTAATTCCATGAAGATTAAATTCCCCCATGAGCTTCCACAAGTTGACCTCCTTGGGAAAATTATTGGTGTGGTCTATTTTTGAAGCATGTGGGGCAATGTGTTCTTGTGCAAACTGACCCACACTTTCCTTAAACTACATCAAAATCCAACACCATTCTACTTAACGGTATTTAAAAAAAAATAATAACAGCAGTGCCCAAATGATCAACAATTGCATTTGGGTCCAATCAGTTGAATACAAAGATTGCAGCTTTTTTTGAGAATCTGGGTAAAGAAATGAAATTTACATAATAAAGACATGTGAATATTTGAATTGATTGATGCAATATGGTGAGGGAGGGGGGAGGCACCTGAATCTGAGTGTCATCGAAGAGTAGAGCGGTGGAGAACGAAGCAGAGTGTCTCTGGTTTCTGAGAAGACTTGTGAGCCCAGACCTCGCTGAAACCAGTCTTTGCATATTCACACCTTCGTTTTAGAGAGAGAAGAGAGAAGAGAGAAGAAACAGGGGAGGTTTTCGGAATTTAATATTTTACGTTTCGTGGGAAATTGAGTTTCCTGGTGACGTGTACGCTGGTGATTGGGGAAGAGAAATGGAGCTAAGCTGGAGTTGGGGTTGGGCACACATGATAGTTGGTCTGTTTTGCTGAGGTGATTATCTCTAGTATCTATCAAATCAGTGACACATGACAGTGTGTACGGATAAGCACTGCAATACCTAATATCGTTTAATCTCTTATTTCACTAAAAAAAGAGAAAGAGACGAAGCTGAGGCAGTGCGCAAACTTTCATAAAACCTTAAACAATGAAACTCAAGGGTCTGATGCATTCCAGATATAGAGTACAGGCAGATCGAGACTCGCTTAACACAGGAGAATGAAATACCTCATGTTATCCAATTATTCAAACACTTGCACCTTATAGGCAGAGCGTAAAGAATGGTCTGACATAGCAATTTATAAACACATGATGCTCAGAAACATAGTACAAAACAGACCTTGGAAGAAGGCAATATAATACTTTTACCACAGACCTTCTCGGCATCTTTTATGCATTCTACCTAGAAAAACCAAACACAGATCTTGTTGAACTTTTTTTTATATTTTTTTTGATAATTAACAAGGTTATAAACTTAAATTATATATAGAATAAATTAGGTGAGAAACACACTTCATCACTCATACATCTTTTACACACACAAGACTAACTTAAAGTAACAAGACAGCTGTGCTGTGACACTAAAACAGAGACCACCATGCTATTTTAGGAGACCAGTAGCAGCCACCATGCTTTAGCAAAAGATGAGACCAGTAGCTGTATACAACTCATAAGTAGCTGTCACACACTTACACAATTTCACACCTTTAAAGTCAACTTAAACTAGATTAGTTCAAACTGAATTAATCTCTTACACAACAACTCTAATATACAAATAATGTAAAGTGTACAAGTAACATATAAATAGTAAATGGTAAGCATGTAAGGAGACCACCAGCCATGTATCCTCAGATTTGGAGGACCACACCACCCATGTATCCTTCGGATATAACCATTCTTGCACACCAGAGCCATACCTCCAATATCCTAGTTGTTGTTGTGTGGATTCTACGGTGTGTGTGTGTGTATATATATATATATATATATGCGTTCCCTCCAGTAGAATCATATTTTGCATGTGATGCTGCTATTGCTACAGCTTCTCCAGGAGGTGGGTGGTCAAATCTGCAGGATGCACCATACTTACATGTGCCATTTCTATGGCAGTAAACACAGATAACAGCACCCTGTAAAAAAGTTCCACCCAAATTAATGATCTTACATGTATAGGATAGACAATACATAGATAGAAACAGAAAATAAGATTTCAACATACAAAAATATAGTTAAATGCAACAGAAAATCCAGTCACTTCTCACTGAAAAATAAAAATAAATAACATGTCTAATTTTCCAATCCTTATTGAGCAAACAGTATAATCATAATATGCATAGCTTTACGAGATAAGCGGCAATCTGAAACTACAATGCAAAGACTTCGCATGATGTAATCATTCTTATGAAGATTAGCCATATGCTTTCAAAGTTTTATGGAATATGCTGGTACCCTGCATAAAACAAGGACAAGTGAACCCTACTGATAGATGACTTGGGATAATCCTAATAATAAAGAATAAAGGAATAGCTCCACCATTCATACCACTCACCCTCACCTAGGTAGTCCAGTAACTGATAGCTTCAGATTTTCTTGTTGAGATGGCTTTGTTATTGACAATGGCACTGCTGGCTTTATCAATCAGGTGATGGAATCTGCATTATGCACCATACTTACATTCCCCAGTCTTCATAAACATGAAAACAATCATCATTAAGTGCTGAATGATGCAGAAATATGAATAAGTAACCAAACAGAACCACTACTGGCCAAATATCTACTATCAGATTAACTAATGTGGATAGATTAAGCAACAATTCATGTTTGAGATTTTCATGAATAATATGATGCGTAAATTATTGGAACTTAAATTCAGTATACTTTCTCATAGGATCACTTTCACAGTAGATTATAAATACTAAAGGTCCTAGAGGGGGTGTGAATAGGCCTTTTTTAAATTTTCGATAACCTCAATATCTGAGGATAGCAATAGCGTGTGCTATCCCAGATTTACAGTATACAAGAATGCAGAAAGTAAAACTCAGCAAGCAAAGAAACAACACAAGGATGTTTTTGTTCTTGCAGAAACCCTAGAAAACAGGGAGAAAAACTGCGTGTCTCTAACTCTAGAGAGACAAACATTTCCACTAAGTTGAAGTGACTTCTTTACAAGAACAATAGTTCCAGTGATACACTACCACAGTGCTATCCCCCCAAACTAGTCTAGACTTATTCCCTCTCTTGTTCTTAAGCCCTTACAACATGAAATACATTTAGAAGCAGCTTTGTCTGTGAATTTTGCTAACCACTAGCGGATTCAGCCTTGAACGCTTCTTGGGTTGGTTGCACTACGCATCCCACATGGTATGCAACATGATATGAGTTGATGAAAGAAGTTTTGAGTTCAAGCTCTAAGGTTTACAGTCACGAGGAAGACTTAGAGCAGCATGAACAATGCAAGCTAAAAACTAGACTCAACACAGAAAACACTACCACAACAGTTTTCAACAACCATCGAGCAAAGCCAAAGCTATAGAAATATATAAGCAGTCAAGGCATCAAAAGCTGATGCCAGCTGATCTCAGCAGGTTTCAGGAAGGTTTGGACAGAAGTGTTTGGCTCTCATACTGAAAGCGATGTGTCCAAGCATAGAGATGATAAGAGCAATCTCAATAAGACAAAGAAACCTTTCCTAAAACATGAACGATTCAAAGCAGGGAGCAAAGAGGATTCAGACCCTCTACTCAGTCCATCAATGGACTTGTCACAGTCGAAAGTGACTGGTCTTTGAATCACACATGGACCAGCTACTGCATAGGATATCGTATCATAGGATCCAAGCTGAAGCCTTGAACATCAAACCATTTGGTCACGGGTTGGCATACCAAAAGATCTCAACCCTTAGACTGGTTTAAGCGCTAAGGCACTTCCCTCAACCCAGTTGTCCATTTGAAATTGAAAGACGACAATAATCTATTAAACTAATATAACAGATTCTTTGAGTTCAAACCGAGCAGATGAAGGACTCAGAACTAGGATAGCAAGCATGGCTGCTATCCTCTGTGAAAAACAGTGATATACATATGCATGATTTACCTGAGACCATAGGGGATTGTAATGACACTTATTCTTGTTCAGGGGGAATCTCCAGGTGTTTTGTTAGACTAGGATTGCCAATCATCCTTATACCTTCAATCTTTCCCTTTGGCATTCCTTCACAAAACACTTCATTTGTAGAAAAACAACCTGTAGAAAACAACTTCAAGAACAAGTGAAGAATCACAGAAACAACAACTGAGTTATGAGCACACTAACCAACAATGTCTTAAAAACATAAACATCAAATCCTACAATTAATTCTCCCCCTTTTTGGGCAAGGAATACCAAAGGGAAAACAGAGAATAAAATATCTGAGAGGTTTTAAAACAGGAAACCAAAACAGAAGAAACAGATAACAATTACAAAGCTTCTTCAGACTTCAGAGCAGAAGTGTCCAGAAGATTCCTCAGAGCTCGAACCAGAAGATGAGGAGGAAGGGGCTCCATTCCCACCAGAGGGGTTAGCAGCAAGCACACGTGTTCCCACAACAGCGATCAGGTCAGAGCACAAGGCCTCCAACTGAGTAGTGAAGGACACTTGCAGAGTAGCAACTGCCTGAGAGAGTTTACACTTGATGTCTTGCTTCAGCAAAGTCTGCTCAAGGGGCTCCACATAGACATTAGAATGGCTTATAGCTCCTTAGTGGGTTCATCCCCAAGATAGACAAAATTAGGGCCAACAGGAGTATTTGACATGTTTGGGTAGAGAAACTAGGTTGGTTTGAAACTGAAGAGTTGGAATGGGGGAAGACAAACTTGAGAGCATAAGGGAAGAGAGAGAAAACGACCAAAATAGATAAGGCGGAAGCATTGGACAAGATCAGAGTGCCTCGAAAACCGTCGACCCCCTACCCCAACTACTCAAAAATGACTACAATAATAAACTCATGCAATGAGGAAGTTAAGAGATGTGGCAAACCAACACCGCCCAGAGCAGCCAATAAGGGCCTATGGAAGAACCACGAAAGCACAAGCAGACAACCAAAACCCACTCACATAGGGATCACCCAAGTCTATACTCCCCCTAAGAGTATGCATAAGAAAAGATAAGAAGTTGTTTGTTTCTAAATGACATAAATGAAGAAAACAACTGCACACAAGCTTAGGAAAGAGACCACTCAATTTGCATCCTTGTATTTTTTTAAGTCAGTCTAAGCATAGACTCACAAGGTGATATATCATAACAAACAAACAAACTTTGATCAAACAAAAGCAAATCACATAGATTTGTGATAGTGACAAGTCTCAATTGTCTCTATTTTTATATGCAGCACTTTAGAGTGAATGTGTAAGTGAGATAATGTCATATGGTGCTTGTTAAACTTAAAGGCATCAACTGAGTATTTTGCAAATGGAGCCATGTAATACTGGTATATCAATTAGTCCTTCCATCCTTATTTCTCCAGAAAGTGATTTTAAAGTCCAAAGGCTACAAACAGCCTAGAGATTATTTTGTCCAATATAAAGTGCACAACTTCAACTGAGAAATCATCCTCATAAGTTCAAGTAGCAGAAAATGTGTCATTGCTTCACAAGATCAGTTGACATTGGACAATATGTGTAACGAGTACACTCTATGGACACATCATCCGAACCCATTGAAGGATAGAATGTATCTTAGAGATCCCCACTGCATACCAAGACAAGTGGAGGACTAGCTAATTCAAAAGGTCATTTGTGATTGGCATTTAGATTTTTCTTTTTACAACTTGTTCCAACCAGACTACCTAACTCTAAACCAATCTCATTTCTTCCCACCCTTACAAGGAATGTGTACTTTGAGACTAGCCTAGATCATTGAGTTCTTGGAACCTCAATCTTCAAACCGACCTCGTTTCTGCCCACCCTTGTATTGTTCACCACAACCAAAGAATGTTTACTTTGAGATTAGTTTGGTATGCAAACTCCCCCTCAGTACAAACTCTTATCTTAAGTATATAGCCCATGATTTAGTGCAGCTAAAATGATCATTAAGAGTGAACAAAAGGAACTGTAGATTTGCACTAAAAGTCAGACCACATACAACATCATCAAAACATGTGCACACACCTATGTGAAGAGTAAGACTACACCAAGGAATGGAAAGACAGATTGTTACCTAGGTCAAGTTCAGAAACTGACTAAGGATACCAGGAAGGTCTTTTATCCTGAACATGTAAAGAAGAAACTGGAAGAAAGATTTTTGATTTTTTCAGAACATATGTACACCAAAAAAAACACACACACTAGCACGGGAAGCATTCACTTGTTGTCACACAACCCTATAGCCTTGCATAGACTCAAATGCCTTGCATTGTCAAGTGGTTTAGTGAACAAATCAGCCAATTGCTTTTCAGTTGGAATGAAAGTAAGCTCAAGCAATTTCTCTTCAGCCAAGCCACGAATGAAGTGATATCTTATCTCTATATGCTTGGTCCTAGAATACAGCACTGGATTCTTTGATATGTTGATGGCAGAGGTATTATCACATAAGAGAGATAATGTACCTTGCTAGAAACTATAGTCTGCAAGCATCTGCTTCATCCACATGAGTTACGTGCAGCAACTTCCAACTGCTACATACTCAGCTTAAGCGGTAGAGAGAGATGTGCAATTTTGTTTCTTACTGTGCCATGAAACCAAATTGTTTCCTACGAAGAAGTAACCACCAGAGGTGCTCTTCCGGTCATTTGCATCTCCAGCCCAATCTGATTCAGTGTACCCTGCAATCTCAACATTGGTGTCAAAAGTGTACTGGATTCCATGATCATGAGTCCCAGCAACATATCGGATTATGCGCTTTACTGCCTTGACATGAGATTGTTTAGGATGAGCTTGATACCAATCACACACACCGACACTATAAGCAATATCTGGTCTACTAGCAGTCAAATACATGAGACTACCAATCATGCTCCTATAATTGGTTTGGTCCACATTAATACCAGATATATCAGCACTGATCTTACAACTGGTGCTCATAGGAGTGGGGAAGGCAGAGGTCGTTTCCATCTCAAACTTCTTAACAAGGTCCTATGCATACTTAGATTGATAGATAAACAGACAATTTCGATTTTGCACAACCTGAAGACCTAAGAAGTAGCTTAACTTACCACAGAGACTCATTTCAAATTCTTTCTTCATAAGCTCAGTAAACTCATACACCAAAGATGGAGAAGTAGACTCAAACACTATGTCATCAACATATATCTGAGCAATGATAATGTGCTCTGAGGTACATTTGACAAACATTGTTTTGTCAACTAAGCCTCGCACATATCCATGGTTGACAAGGTGATTTGACAATCTCTCATACCAAGCCCTAGGGGCATGCTTAAGACCATAGAGGGCCTTATCAAACCTATAGACATGGTCAGGATAGGTAAGACTCTGATATCCTAGGGGTTGTTCCACATACACTTCCTTCTTGAGGATACCATTCAGAAAAACACTTTTCACATCCATTTGATACAAGGTAAATTTCAAGTAGCAAGCAACAGCAAGTAGAAGACGAACTGACTCAAGTCTCACCAAAATCTAGACCTTCTATTTGTGTATACCCTTGCACAACAAGTCTTGCCGTGTTTCAGGTGATAATGTTTTTTTCATCAGTTTTGTTTTTGAACACCCATTTGGTTCCTATGACATTTTTGTCCCTAGGCCTAGACACTAAATGCCAAACATTGCTTCTTTCAAACTGATTCAACTCGTCTTGCATGGCACTGATCTAATCAGCATCAAGCAAGGCTTCCTTCACATTCTTTGGCTCTATTATATAAACTAAGCCATAATATGTAATGGTGTTGATGTCATCTTTATGCATAGCAATAAAATATTTAAACACTGAGGAATTGCTCACCAAACTACCAGTCTTACTCCTGGCCTTTCTAGGCTCAGACACATCCCTAATTACATGGGATAGATCATGGTCCTTTTGCACTTGTCTTTTGCCGCTTCTGTAAATTGGCTGGATGGCAAGCGTATCATCATTCCCAGATTCTGGAAGATCTGTGTCATCATCCATCCCTGAGTCATCATCTCCTTGATCAGACTTGGTTTCAGATGAGGTAAATTCAGCTTCCTGTTTGGATACCTGCTCAGACACAACACACCCATCATTCTTGCAAACAAGAGCATCATTAACAGCCACATTTACTGATTCTATAATTTTGCAAGTTCTTTTGTTATACACTCGATAAACACGACTGTTTCCAGCATAGCCAAGGAACACACCCTTGTCACTTTTATCATCAAACTTTGTCAAATACTCTCTGTCCCTATAGATAAAACAAGGACTTCCAAACACTTTGAGGTGAGAGATATTTGGCTTCCTACCTCTCCAGATCTCATAGGGAGTCATGGTTGTTCCAAGTCTAAGAATTACACGGTTTAAAGTGTAACAAGCATTATTTACTGCTTCTGCCCAAAAAGAATGATCAAGACCAGATGCAGCTAGCATTACCCTAGATAATTCCACAAGAACCCTATTCTTTCTTTCCACAATGCCATTATGTTGTGGAGTAATGAGAGTAGAGAATTCATGATGCACACCAAACTCTTCACAATAATTTTCAAAATAAGAGTTTTCGAATTCAGTTCCATGATCTGATCTGATCCTAACTATATGCATGTCATCATTTAATTTCTCATTTGTGACTCTCTTAGCAACACTGTAATAATTTTCAAAATTTCATCTTTGTTAGACAAGAATCTCACCCAAGTGAACCTAGAGAAATCATCAACAACAACAAGAGCATATTTCCTACCTCCAATGCTTTAAGTCTCAACAGGTCCTACCAAGTCTAGATGCAACAGTTTAAGAACATGAGTAGTGGGATTAGCATTCAACAGAGGATGAGAAGATCGAGTCATCTTACCAACTTTGCATTCACTGCACATACCTTGGGGAATACCAGCAAGCTTTGGTATTTCTCTGACAGCTTCTTTTGAGGACAGCTTCACCATATCCTGATGATTCAAGTGACACATGCGTCTATGCCAAAGATCTAAAGGTTCCTCACATATCATAGATCTAAAACATAGCTACGGTGGGAACTTCTCTTTTGCTACAACACAATAGCATTGATCCCTAGTTCTCTTTCCTCTCATTACGCTCTTCCCTTTACCATCTAAGACCACACATTTCTGCTTATCAAAGGTGACAGAGTTATGCTCATCAACAATCTGACTCACACTTAACAGACTTACTTCTAAACCTTTGACCAGTAAGACATTTTTCAGACTGGGGAGACCAGGGGCATTTACTGTCCCGCTTCCTACTATTGGAGCTTGAGCTCCATCCCCAAAACCAACATTCCAATCTGGATGAACATCATCCATGGACGAGAACCACTTGGGATCACCGGTCATGTGCCTCGAAGCACCACTGTCTATATACTAAGAATCAGCACAACGTGCTGTGAGGGCTGTAAGGGCTATGCGATACACTGCTACTGTTCTAGACTCATCAGTAGATCCTAGACCAGTCCTAACATGAGACAAGAAACAGACAATGTTTTCCTCCTCATGATCACTGTCACATTCGTCAAGAAGGTTTGAATCTGAGTGCGAAGGTTTGGGAGTGTAAGGTGTAGAGTCCTTTTTCTTAACCCAAGCTGAGTTCCTGTTTGGTTTTCTAGCTGCAGTGACAGATAGACCCTTAGCTATCCTAGCAAAATCCTGCAGAGATTTTTCTAGAGTAGCTTGAAAAGATGTGAAGAAACTAGCAACTGACTTGTTGTTCTGAAGGCTGGCAGACTCGTGGTTTCTCTTAGGGTATGCCTGGCTGTTTTGGAGTTTCCTACAAAAAGGTCGAATGTGACCAGAAACACCACAGTGATGGCAAGTAGGTTTGAATCTTTTTGGAGGCCCAACCTTGTTAGTCACTACTTTAACATCAGGAGCTTTGCTTTTGACAAACACAGTTCAACTACTCTTAGAGTTCTCACCAGTTTCAAACCCTAGACCCTGTTTGTTCTACTCTGGTCTACCCATTCCACACATCTTAGTCAATTTTTCAGACCTTATTGAGAACCTAGAAAACTGTTGCTGAGATTCTTTGAGAGAAACCTCAAGCGCTAGCTTTTCAGCCTTAAGACCATTAAGAGAATTTTCTAGACTCAACTTTTCATCTCTCCACACTTCTTGCTGGGATAACAGTTCAGCTTGTATCCTTGTTTTCTCTTTCTCACACTTTGTAAAGTCTTTGGTCAAAATGTCTATCTTAGATAACATGGACTTTGATGCGTTGACAAGTTCAATGAACTTTTGCATTCCATCATCATCATCCTCCGGAGTCTCGTTTTGAGATACTGTGACAATGAAGGCAACTGGTTCTTCAACATGATCCAAAGAGGAAACGGGGACAACCCGAGCTATGAAAGCTACAGTGTCCTCCTCTTGATCAGACAAAGGATCCTCTTCACTGTCACTGTAAGAGACGGCAAGAGCCTTTTGATGACGAATCCTCCTATTTGCACAGTCAATAGCTCTATGTCCCACACCCTTACACTCAAAGCACACATCGCTTCTATGGGAACTCTTACCCTTAGGATTTCTATCTTGACCTCTATCTTGAGAGGACTTAGCACGAGAATTCTTAGGATATCTGTCATGTCCTCTATCTTATGATGTCTCACCAAATCTATGTTTTCCAAAACCCTGGTTCGAGGAAAACAGTTTCCTCCTTTTCTTGAGAAAGTTTTCAAACTGTTTTGTAAGGAGTGCACACTCTTCTAGACTGTATTCAACATCCTCAAGAATTTTAATCTGTAAACGTGACTCAATTTCCTTGATGGAGGAGAGGGCAATGGATTTCTCTTTCATCAATCCCTTCTTATGGGCTTCATAGGTTTTCAGGTTTCCTACTAGCTCTTCTAAAGAATAGATTCTCAAATCCTTAGATTCTTGTATGGCTACTCTCTTGTTCTCAAAACTAGGAGGAAGTCCTCTAAGAAGCTTTCTGACAATCCTAGATTGATCTAAATGAGAATCCAGACCAGCACACTGATTTGTTATGTTCAAAATATGACTATACAACTCATCTATTGACTCACTTTCAGACATTTTCAGCTCATCAAAATCTAACAAAAGATCTTGGAGCATCTGTTCTCTCACTTGCTCATTATCTTCATAGGTTGTCAGCAACACTTCCCAAGCCTATTTGGCTGAGACATAGGTAATGATCCGTTTGCGCTCACCCTCAGAGAGAGCCGGGTACAAACTGTTGAGAGCTTTGACATTCATCCGAGCAGCAATTTTTTCTGAGTCGGTCCACTCAGATCTAGGCTTCGATACACTTTCACCTGCCAAGATCGAGGTCTGTTCTGGTGCTGACCAGCCATCCTCAACCATCATCCATTGTTTCCCATCATCATGGGAAATAAAGAATGCGGTCATCATGATTTTCCATTATGAAAAGTTCCTTCCTTCAAACAATGGAGGACAGTTCACGTAAGTGCCTCTATCACCCATTTTAAAACCCGAGGATCTTACTAGCAAATGGTTGGAACTGCTCTGGTACCACTTGAAGGTCCTAGAGGGGGGTGAATAGGCCAACTTTTTAAAATTTTTGATAACCTCAGTATCTGAGGATAGCAATAGCCTGTGTTATCCCAGATTCACAGTATATAAGAATGTAGAAAGTAAAACTCAGCAAGCAAAGAAACAACACAAGAATGTTTTTGCAGAAACCTTGGAAAACAGGGAGAGAAACTGTGTGTCTCTAACTCTAGAGAGACAAACCTTTCCACTAAGTTGAAGTGACTTCTTTACAAGAATAATAGTTCCAGTGATACACTACCACAGTGCTATCCCCCCAAAGTAGTCTAGACATATTTCCTCTCTTGTTCCTAAGCCCTTACAACATGGAATACATTTAGAAGCTTTGTCTGTGAATTCTGCTAACCACTAGCGGATTCAGCCTTGAACGCTTCTTGGGTTGGTTGCACTACGCATCCCACATGGTATGCAACATGATATGAGTTGATGAAAGAAGTTTTGAGTTCAAGCTCTAAGGTTTACAGTCACGAGGAAGACTTAAAGCAACATGAACAATGCAAACTAAAAACTAGACTCAACACAGAAAACACTACCACAGTAGTTTTCAACAACCATCGAGAAAATCTGAAGCTATAGAAATATATAGGCAGTCAAGGCATCAAAAGCTGATGCCAGCTGACCTCAGCAGGTTTCAGGAAGATTTGGACAGAAGTGTTTGGCTCCCATGCATACGGAAAGCGATGTGTCCAAGCATAGAGATGACAAGAGCAATCTCAATAAGACAAAGAAACCTTTCCTAAAACATGAACGATTCAAAGCAGGGAGCAAAGAGGATTCAGACCCTCTACTCAGTCCATCAATTGACTTGTCACAGTCGAAAGTGACTGGTCTTTGAATCACACAGGGACCAGCTACTGCATAGGATACCGTATCATAGGATCCAAGCTGAAGCCTTGAACATCAAACCATTTGGTCACGGGTTGGCATACCAAAAGATCTCAACCCTTAGACTGGTTTAAGCGCTAAGGCACTTCCCTCAACCCAGTTGTCCATTTGAAATTGAAAGACGACAATAATCTATTAAACTAATATAACAGATTCTTTGAGTTCAAACCGGGCAGATGAAAGACTCAGAACTAGGATAGCAAGCATGGCTGCTATCCTCTGTGAAAAACAGTGATATACATATGCATGATTTACCTGAGACCATAGGGGATTGTAATGACACTTATTCTTGTTCAGGGGGAATCTCCAAATGTTTTGTTAGACTAGGATTGTCAATCATCCTTATACCTTCAAATACAACTCATATCTGGAAGGCCAATCGTATACAATTGGAATCAAACTCATTCAACAAATAATAAAATTGCTTACTTCAGACTGTCCAAAGCGCTGAGGATAGACAGTGTACCAATATTTTAAGGTTCTAGGCTTGATAATAGCTGGCTAGCTAGCAGCTATCTGATTATAGCAAGGTTCTCTTAGAAGGAGTTGGGAATGGTTCAAGCACAAGCTGCACAGCATTATAATTCATGGATTGATCGTGTCAGATTATATACTGGAATCAATAGATACTCCGAGTCCTTTAACCAGTTTTCAAATGCATTCATCGAATTTGAATATACACTTTCAGTATCAAAGTTGCTTGAATCATCTAATGCATGATAACGCTTAACTGATAATTACATGGCAATACCAAACATCGAGTATATATGGCTCACAACAATATAGATAATTTGAAATCTAAAGACACCAGCAAACCCAAGAACAATAATACTGGGTCTTCATCTACACCACTGCCACAATCAGCACCAAAGGGCAGTCCCATCGAGAGCACCTGAATCAAAGGAGAAACAACATACCCCATCAAGAAAGCCCTTCGATCACTGCATTTCATTCTTTCATTTCTTTTTTTCCAATCAAGTCTTCCTTTTCCAATAACGAGCCACTCTCGAAACGATTGCAAATGCCGCCCTCTCTTGTATGTTATCAAAGAAACGGAAATAGGCATACCTGATACCTCCATGATTTCTTCATAACCAATGTGCCACAAACACTCCAAAAGCCTATGATGAAGCCGAGTGCAGCCCTCACATACATACCAAACTTCCCATTCTCATCATTATGATGATCATCGTCAGGGTCAGCTGGTGCCACTGCACCATCTCCCCGGCAGAGAGTTGAAAGAGGAACCCCACACAAGAATGGATTGTCAACATAAATGGATGAATCCTCGAGTGTTTGAAGTTGGTTGCCTGAAGGAATTCTTCCGGACAAGTTGCTGAAAGACAAGTTTAGATGAGACAAAAAGTTTAATGAAGAGAGACTTTGTGGAATCTGCCCGGAGAGGTGATTGTGTGAGAGATCAAGAGTTTCCAACAACCGCAAGTTTCCAATCTTTCAGGGAATGATTCCGGTGAGTTGATTTCTGGAAAAGTTCAGCGTCCCCAAGTTAATGAGGCTTCTTATTCCTTCAGGGATAACACCTTCCAAGTTCTTTGATGAGAAGTCGATGCTATTTACGAAATCCAGAGTCGTGTCATATTCAAGGTCTTGTCCCTTCAATGTTAAGCTGACCATCTCCTGATAACTAGACAAAAAAGATTTAGCACTGTCATAACCATAGGCCAAATCAGTCAAATTATACAAACACTGGGGAATTGTCCCTGAAAAGTTGTTGCGGCTAAGGTCTATGATATGGAGAGAAGGAACAGAGCACAGTCGCCGGGGGATTTGTCCGCTTAAAGAGTTGGATCTCGACCGTAGCATATACAAGTGAGATGAAACAAATGAACTTGTCCATAAAGGTATGCTTCCAGTCAATCTATTGACTCCAAGATCAATAATCTGCAACTCAGTGCAGCTTTGGAATAGTGAAGAAGGAATTTGACCTGTGAAATTGTTTTTTCTCAGATTCAGTACGTTCAGTGAGCTGGGGACACCCATTGAACTTGGAATTTTGCCAGCCAAATTGTTGTAAGAGACATCTACAACCCTAATCGCTGGCCACAGACTCCATGCACGAGCAAATTCACCAGATAGGAGATTGTTTCTTAACATTAGGTTTAACAAACCTGACATGTTGCACAAAGAGGGTGGTATACTACCATTTATATGATTGCCAGATAGATACAATTCTAGCAAGTCAGGCATAAGCTGATCATAATTGGAGGGAATTGGCCCAGAAAAATTGTTGCTTCCGAGATCGAGATAGGCAGCAGCAGCACTAGACCATTGTGGCAGAGGGCCTTCAAATTGATTACGGCTCAGGTCTATATGCTCCAAAGATGGGGAGTTCATGTGAATTGGAAGCTTTCCTTGGATTTGGTTGTAAGATAAATCCAACGATGTGAGTTGGATTCAACAACCATTCCTCTGGTATGGAGTATGATATTCCAGTATTTCTGAGCCTGAGATACGTTAATTCAGTTTGAGATTGAAGCCACAACCCAAAGGCAGGACCTACGGTGCAGTCGACAATGTCGACTGAATCAAGTTGGAAAGGAGGAATCCAATCATGAGACACGTTAAAAATGAGGACCAAAGGTCGGTCTGTGAGAGACCTATCTCGGTCGTCGGTGCCGACTGCCAAAGACTTCAACTTTTTGAGAGTTCGGAAATGGGCTTCAGTTATATTGCCTTCCTATAAGTTCCAAGACAGATATAGGTGAACTAGATGAGAGAGTTCTCCCAAGCTTTCAGGAATGGACATATTCAAAGAATTACCAGAGATAAATTCCCAATGGATGGTGGAAGTGAACCAGAAAATTGGTTTGAACTGAGGACAAGTTCCTTCAGGGTTTGTAGCATTCCTAAGGTGGCAGGCAGTTCACCTTCCACCATATTGTGGGACAAAGAAAGTGATTCTAATTTATAACTTGTGCAATTTGAGAAACCATTTAAAACCTCTTCCAAACCACCATTGAACAGGTTGTCGGAAAGATATAATAACCTTAGGCTGCACAAAGTACCAAAGACTATGGGAATTTGACCTTGGAGATAATTACTACTTAAATCAAGGTCTTCCAAAGACTTGAAGTTTGCAAATTCAACAGGGAAGGGCCCGATTTGCCCGAACAAATTGGAAGATGCATAAATTTTTTGGAGGTTGGTAAGGTTAAAAAACCAGCTGGAAAATGAAGAGTCAATAGAATTTCTTTGATATATCAAGAACCAATAGGGATGTGAAGTTCACTGACCGGAGCTGGGAGTGTGGAAGGTTTTGAATTTGGCACCAGACAAATGCAACTCTAAGAGTGAAGGAAGCATGTTGACATCATTTAGCCAACTTACTCCTGTGCTGCTAAGGTTCACACCTCCAAGATTAAGGTACTTTAGGGAAGAGATATGAGAAAGCCAATTTAAGTTGTTGGAAAAATACGGATCAGAAAAGTATTCATTTTCAGAACCAAGGTCAAGATAAATCAAGTTTGAGAGGTTACCAAGCGCTGGGGGGGGGGGGGGGGGGGGGGGATCTCTCCGACGAATGAAGCATAGGAGAGATTAAGATTCCTCAAACTTGTAAGCTTCCTAAAGAAACTAGGAATTCGAAGTCCTTGAAAATCATTTCCGCTTAGATCAAGGTGATAAAGTTTTTCAAGCTAAGCAAAGAAGGATTGATCTTACCTCCCAAAAAAGTCTCCCCGTGGTAGCCTTGATCGTAATTCGGGTTCCGGAGGTCCATTTTTGCAACGTGACATGTACTGTTGTTGCATGAAATCCCTTTCCATCGGCAGTAATCCAAACCCATCCAAGATGAAAGTCTGCCGGAACTATCAGTAACATCTCTTTTAAAGCTGAGAAGCACTTCTCTCTCTTCATCAAAGCATGATGATGAGCTCACTCCACTCGGAAGTCCGTCACCAAAACACAGTTGAGTATTGTGCAGGTGTGAAGATGCCAGGAAAAGAAAGAGCAAGTAATGAGCAGCATTTTTCATGGTAGGCTTGAATAGGTTTCCACAGAAGCCATCCATGATTATACTGACCTTTCTTTCAACTTGTGGAAATGTATAGAATTCTAAAACCCAACTGACTAAATGAACGGGGTCCAGGTATTATGAAGTCTTTAACAAGAAGTTTCCAAGTCCTCTCAAAGTCTTAATTTAAGTCACCATTGGCGGCAGTTGACTCTAATTGTGACTATGGTCATTTCACTCGAATGAAGTATCTTCACATCACCATCCACAATTTCACCCAAAAAAATCCACAAGAAAAATTAGTAAAACATTTCCTACTCCGTCAAAATTTCACACAACAGTAAAAAAAATAGAGAGAAAGAGAGGGAGAGAGACTGACTGGCGAGGGCGTTGTGGAAGTCGCGGCCGAGGAAATTGAAGCCGACGCTCATTCCGGTGGGTGGAGTAGGCGAGTAGCCATGAGCCAAGCAGAAAAATTTCGTTGCTTCCTTATTGGGTTGTATACTTGTACTCATTCTGGAGGATACGCCGTTAGGCTATTGGTTTTTTTTGTTATCGAGAGAAAAAATGGATTATCCTTGTGGATGATCCCCGATGATACCACACAACAATTTCTGACATTTTTTTTTCAGTGAAATCCACACTTCTAAATTATAATTCACGCTCTTATTTTTTATATTTGGTAACTTAAATTTTATCTTTGTTGATGACTTAACTTTTGTTTTCTTATAAAAATGATGACTAAAAATAGAAAATAAAATCTATATTACAATTTGAGGAATGTGGATTTCACATTTTTTTAGAAACAATTTCTTACCTTTTCTATTTAATCAAAATCACAAATTTTGATGTTATTTTTCAAAATCTCGTTATGCTTGCCTTGATGGTGATGAACAAGATCAAATCCACGTTGCTCTGACTTGCCTAGATCATTAGCCAAGATTTGTCTAGGCTGTCGATTTTCAAGGTATTGTCTAGCTTGACCAATTTAAGCGTAATCGGGACGAAGAGGTGATTTTCATTTTTCAACGCCTAGTCAGCTTTGGGCTCCGATTTGTAAAACGTTGCCCTTCAAGGAAATAGATAATTGTAAAAGGTTAACAATATTACTAACATTATGTACTGATTTCATATCGTGTTTTAAAAATCATGTATTGAGTTGAAAAGAAAAACGATTTGAAATACATAAGTTTAGAGTTGCTCAAGTTTTTTTTTTATTAAAAGAAATTTCGTTTAATAAACTGCAATTACAATGCAATCATAGTACCCAACAAGGGATTACAACTACAAGCAAATAACTCTAGCCTCAAACTACTTGTCCTCACTCCGAAGAGGATATACAGGCATGTCAATGAGAAGTTGCTCAAACTTCATATACTGTTTTTGTTAAAAAAATGTTTCTACTTCTAGTTTTCTAGGTGTGAGGGTCTTTTTTCGAATTAAATTGCGACTAGGGCAAGATTAACCCAATAATCTAATTAAAAAGAAACTTGTATATGATACAAACAACAAATGGGGTTGACAGCATAAAGCGTAGTGTGGGAGCTAAAAACACACTGTAGTGAGAGAATTGGGTTTCTGGATTTGGAATTTCTAGGAAATTGGTTTGAATGAGAGTTTCTGGGAGGATGGCTGAGAGTTGAAGTTGGTAAACGCATGAATTCTTGGCTTGATTGCTATTGTTTTTAAGCTTGTTTTTGGGTTTCTTTGCATTGTGCGGGATTCTTATTCCAATCCTAAATCTCCCTTTATATAGACTAAATTGAGAACACAAAGTTTCTAGGTAAAGCAATCCTTCTTCAATTCTCACATAATCCATGCCTGAAATCAACAAAAAGAGGCGCTTACTTGAAAGATGTCGATTTAGGAGGATGTGAAAGATGCTGCAGGAAGCAACCATGGTTCCAGGCAAAGGTAGCTGCGGTGACACCAAAACCTGGAATGAGGTGGAAGGATTGCAATTCGAGGAAGAAGATAGAGAATATCATCCTACTGGTCCGAATGTTTCTTCTTCATCAACTAACAGAAGGGATACATATTTCTAGAGAATTTTGGATTAACACTATATGTAATACACTGCTGCGGGGAGAAGATTGGCTGCAGGAAGAAAACACGTGTTTTGAACGAGCTAGGAAGGAGATGAAAAGGAGTTGGGCTTTCTTATATAGGTATTGGGTTTCAATGAAAGGATAGCTGACCCAATTCTCATTTTCATAATTCATTCTTACTTTAAGCCATTGGACTTGGATTTCAAGCTCAAGACCGAAATCACCAATGACACTAAATCGAGAAATGAGCATTATATGTTTCCGTAACCTTCCACACCACACCCACGTCTGCAAGCCCCAAAAGCGTGATTGTGGCTTGGGTCCACATGCGTGGCATAACTATTCGATTAAACTTGTAACTTTTGTATTTCCAAATGTAATTTGCATGTATATTTTCTTATTGGGATTGAAATATCTATTAAGTATGAAAATTGATTTTTTTTGGGTATCAACGACATTAGCCCCCTTGATTATGTAGGCTATGCAATGACTATGAAATAGGCTACCTAATCAACAAGAAAGTAATCAAAGGTAAGCATGATGACCAAATGTATAGCATGCAATTTGAAAGAGTTATAGTCACATGAGCATTTAGAATATTCGCGTGATTAGCTTAAAACGATTCATGGGAGTCGGAGAGCATGTGTTTGGCTAGGGTGTGAGAAAAAATAGGCCTTGGATATGAGTAGTCGGCAATAATATTTGAATACAAGGGAATATATAGGTCAGTGCATGTCTTAGGACGAGTATGTTTGAAAATAATATTATTTTTTGGCTTAAGCAATAAAATGTAAGGTTGAGCATGACATGAATTGTGCAAGGAAACCAACTGTGAATTTAGAAAGCACGTTTCTTTGCTTGGATCAGTGAATATTGAATGGTCGCATGTTGTATTGCATATGCCTTGCTTAGTTTAATTTTGCCCTTAAATGAATATGCAAATCGCAATTGCTTGGCATAAAGATCTAGCTTGTGACAACCTTGCATAGGGCATGTATTAGGCATGTGTGTTGATTGCTTCGGCTTGTGGTTGCCATAATCATATGGAGAGTGCGTGGAATTAATTTGAATGCACATGGTTAAGAGAATGAAATGGCATGACTCCCAAACGGTCTCGAATAGATTCATAACCTTGACAAAGAGGAGCTTGACATTGTTGGTGAGCAAGTGCTTGGCATGAGCATGTGTAAGGCTTGACATACCTCTTTGGTTGTGAATCCGCTTGGCATTGTGTTTAGCTTGGTGCAGGGCTTGGAGTGTGCGTTGGCTTGTCATATATAGGCATGAGCTTGGTATATAAATTTGATTGAAAATTCATCTTAAGCATGTAGAGAAGAGCATGTGGCTTGGTGTATTGACTTGTTTCTCATACAAGCTTGGTACTGTAATAACAGTTCAGTGCAAGTAAGTTTACTGGAGCAACTCGTATTGTAGGATGTGATCAGCAATGACTTCATATCATTCCTATAGTAATATATGGAATTACATCAGCATCACTTGCATCAGAAAGATATTGAATAGTGACAACTTCTGATTCTTGCCTTAGCAACACCGTAGGAAATAAGAGAACACCTAATCAGCCTCGTTCATGTTGTTATGTACGACCACTAGCTATTTTCATGGTTTCATAGCTATGGTTATATATGTAGCTACATCTTGCGTTTGAGCATGAAAAAAAGGTATATATTATTTTCTAACTGATATTTCGAAGTTGCAGACTTGCAGCTCTCCCTGCAGTGATATGCATGTTAATCGCAACTTTATTTTTTTTCTGGACAATGATAATGGATGTGTAGCAGCATCTTGTATATATGAAAAATGAGATCGAGAATGGAATCACTGTTTAGAGAGATTTTTGATACTATAATTTGAGAAATTCTACAGTAAGATGATTAAAGATAATAAGGAGACTCCTAACAAATAAAAGGTTTACAGACAAAAAGGCTTAAGGCTCACCTGATGCAGAGAGATTATACTTGCTTGATGCTTTGAAGTAAAAGAAAAATTGGATGTGGGATATGCTTGTGGTTTAAAAGATTTTGGTATTATAGCTGTAGCAATGGTGGAGTAAAGCTAGGAATATATTAGACTAAATTGCTTGTGCGTATTTTAGTACGTACAAAAAGCTGCTATGAAAACAAGATTGCTGACTGCTGTGATGAAAAAGCTAGAAATTATTTGCATGCTAGCTACAAAAGAAGAAGAAACACAACTCTTTTCTTGCTTATGTTGGAATGATTTGCTTGATGCATGAGTGTATTGCATATTTTGTAAGCGTGTTTGCTCGGCATGAAACAGCGTAATGAGCGAGAACATAAGTCATACCAGATCAGCAAATAAGCCCGTACTCAGTCATGAAGTTTCTGTAATGACAAACTAAACACAAGACAGAACCAAGTCCCTTAGACTTTGGCGTAAACTATATGCATGTTATCGATTCCACCTTAGCAATTGAAGACAATTACGTCATTTTGGCATGGAAATTTGCATATATAGGAAAATAGATATTTGAGAGTAGAGTATGTTATTTTTCTAAAATTTCATATACATATATTAGTGTATCAAGTTTGTCTGCATGCCAAGTAGTTGAAATGAATACCAAACTGTAGTGTTGTCTAATCATAGAAATCTTATTTTGGATATTTAACTAGTGTAGAACTTCACTAGAGAAGTATTATTAATATGAGTAAGAATATTAAGACATGGGAGGAAGCTACGATGGATGGTAATTAAGACAGTAGGAAGCTTGTCTAAAGCAGTAAGAATGGAACAAAGACTTTTTGACTAGGGAAAAGGTGTAATGAAGGCTTTTCATTGGAGAAAATGTGTAACAAAGGCTTTTGACTAGAGAGAAGGTGAAATACAGGTTTTTCTTGATGCTTTGATATCGTAAAACAAATGTTTATGTCTATTCAGGGGAGAACTTTGGTCACGGCTATGACTGAGATTTTGCCATCGGATAATAAAGGTGTAAGTGAAGCTTGCTGCTACAGTATTTTATGAGTGGTAGGGAGCTTGAATATTAACCATCAAGGTTTGATATGTAGTGATATATGCTTGAACTACGGCCAATAGTTAGTTGAATGTGAGTTAATGAAAGCAACTCTGATGGCAACATCTAGATAATGAGCCTGAAGTGGGATTTGCTTGGAATAAACTTGATTTACGAAAGAATTATCTTGCTTGAATGCTTGAATCACATGATGGTTTGAATTTGGCTTGTTGGCTTGCTAAAAAAATGAAGTTTTGTTTACTGTGTTAGAAACCTTAGCTCAAATTAACAAGATTTTTTGCCTGAGAAATGTTTACAATGAGGTTTGTAACTACTTTACTTGGCTAGGAAACAATAGTAGCTTTGTCTTTGACAATAGATGCTTGTTTTCAATGAGGCTTGTAGTAAAGGTCTTTGCTACATAAGAGGTTTACATTCCGCAGTAGAATAATTATTGTGGTTACGAGACTTTTGGATGTGGTAATGAAAATGTGGGGAATGACTAGAGTATGATATTTGAGAAACTAGTTGCTTTCGAGATTAATGATAAATATTGCTTCTTGCTTTGAGTAAGCTTCACTAGGTTTAACATGGAGCATGATTTTTGTTTTTGGATCTGAAATATGATGATAAAGAAGGACTAGCTTGATGATGACTTCGGTATAACACTTGCGGATTAGAAAATATTGTCTAAAATGAACTTATGGTGTAGAATGAATTGGAAAATAGAACTATACATACGTTGTTTGGTTTTGACTCTGAGACAAAGCTAAATCTTGACACATGGTGATTTGGCTGTGAAAAATTGAGATCTCTAGTTTGTCACTGCAACCGAAAACTTGAAATATGTAGTAAAGTTGGTTTAAGAAAGTCTTGGAGCAAATGAATTGAGGCTTGTAATGAGGATTTTTGATTACTGCAGAGGCTATGGTATGGTTTTGGTAATGGCACTAAAGGGATTGTCTGTGAATGCTTCTTGTAAGAAAGCTTGACATCAATAGCTATTAATGAAAAGTTCATCATGGCATGATGCATCAAGGTGACTTAGAGTTAAACTTTCATACCTCAGCCCTCAAGTTTATTGGCTTGGAGTAATTCTACTGAATGTTGGTAGCATCAATTGTACAACATCAACAAAGTTGTTAGTCACTTTCATTGAATAAACATGGCTTGCATATCAGATTCGTTAAAGAGAAAGAAGGGCTACTGTGGTGGTGGTCGTCAGTGAGCTGTGGCTTGGTTGGTTAAGGTGTTTAACTGACAACTTTGAGGTCATAGGTTCAAACCTCACGACATATGTAGGGTGTGTGAGTTATTAATAAAAAAGATTTTAACAAAAAAAAGGGCTACTGTGGTTAAAACTTTGGCCAAAGAAGGTTTTCAGTAATACTCCTGGTTTGATATAAGGCTTGTTTATATTGAAAATAAACATTGTCTATTTGGCTGCAGTGGAAACTTTGGCTAGACTTTGGTAATATCTAATAAAGAATTTGGCTATGGCTGTGAATTCTGTGTGGAAGATTTCTATAAGGTAATCGTATAGATGAGTTGAGAAAGAGGTTGAGACAACAGTTTGTAAGCCCCCTAGTGTTTTCATCAATTAAGATGCATAAATATAAAATCTGTATCTTATGAACAAACATGTTTGCATGGCGTGAGTTGTTATAGCTGCGGGGTGTATAGAAACAGTAACAATACCAATGTTTTATTGTATCAAGCACAAGCTTTTATGAGGACAACAATATATGCTTGTTTGCATCAGTAAAATAGACTCAATAAGATCATCTTCTAAATCGCATGTAGCATGAGTATTAGGTTTGTTTGCAACTTCTTTAAGAATTAAAAACCATCGACTATAGTTCAATGCTACCACAGTAAACAACAATATCCAAATTTAGGTACTAGCTTCTTCAGTTTTTTTTTTTTTTGTAATATATTTACTACGGTAAAGGGTTTGGCTCTGAGAGTAGGACTTTGGCTAGGCACATAAAGTTTTGGATTTGACAAGAGGTAGCGAAAATGACTACTGCAATGAAAACTTCTGACTATGGGAGTTAAATTTTGGTTACTGCGGTGAAGACTTATGCTATGGCAAAGAAGGCTAGAACTTGGAATAGAGAAATTAGGATCTTTTCAGCATTTGATTTTGGCATGAAGTATGTTACTACAACTAATAAGATTCTGGTATAGAAAGTGAGTTATGGCCATGATGAAGAAATAAGGGAATTAAGGTGGTAGGCTTTCAAATGAGTAATCATCAACAATAGTACAAGCACAGATGCACAAAATAATTGTGAATCACATTAAGTAGCCCCCAGTTACTTGCATCCAACAACATCGATGGATAACACGTATGATCAAACTGAAATACTGCATGATAAGCCAATTCTTTGAATCACAACCTAGTCCTCAACACAGTCGCCAAAATATGAGGGTCTTTTTTCGAATTAAACTGCGACTAGGCCAAGATTAACCCAATAATCTAATTAAAAAGAAATCTTGTATGTGATACAAACAACAAATGGGGTTGACAACATGAAGCGTGGTGTGGAAGCTAGAAACACACTGCAGTGAGAGAATTGGGTTTCTGGATTTGGGATTTCTAGGAAATTGGTTTGAATGAGAGTTTTTGGGAGGATGGCTGAGAGTTGAAGCTGGTAAACGCATGAATTCTTGGCTTGATTGCTATTGTTTCTAAGCTTTTTTTGGATTTCTTTGCATTGTGCGAGATGCTTATTCCACTCCTAAATCTCCCTTTATATAGACTAAATTGAGAACACAAAGTTTCTGGGTAAAGCAATCCCTCTTCAATTCTCACATAATTCATGCCTGAAATCAACGAAAAGAGATGCTTACTTGAAAAATGTCGATTTAGGAGGATGTGAAAGATGTTGTAGGAAGCAACCATGGTTCCAGGCAAAGGTAGCTGCGGTGACCCCAAAACCTGGAACGAGGCGGAAGGATTGCAATTCGAGGAAGAAGATAGAGAATATCATCCTACTGGTCCAAATGTTTCTTCTTCATCAACTACCAGAAGGGATACGTATTTCTAGAGAATTTTGGATTAACTCTATATGTAATACACTGCTGCGGGGAGAAGATTGGCTGCAGGAAGAAAACATGTGTTTTGAACGAGCTAGGAAGGAGATGAAAGGGAGTTGGGCTTTCTTATATGGGTATTGGGTTTCAATGAAATGATAGCTGGCCCAATTCTCATTTCCACCGTTCATTCTTGATTTAAGCCATTGGACTTGGATTTCGAGCCTAAGATCGAAATCACCAATGACACTAAATCGAGAAATGAGCATTATGTGTTTCTGTTGCCTTCCACACCACACCCACGTCTGCAAGCCCCAAAAGCGTGATTATGGCTTAGGTTCACATGCATGGCTTAACTATTCGATTAAACTTGTAACTTTTGTATTTCCGAATGTAATTTGCATGTATATTTAAATTTTCTTATTGGGATTGTAATATCTATTAAGCATGAAAATTGATTGTTTGGGTATCAACACTAGACCAATATCTTTACGGTGTGTATGGATGCAAATGAATTCCTGCGAATTTAATCAAAAATGAGGAATTCCCAATTGCTTTGGAATTTTTCTACCATTTGGATTATTATCCTGTGGAATTTGCAATTTCCACATGAAAATAATTGTGAAATTTAGGATCTTAAATTCCCGATTTGAATTCCTCATAAAATAGGCTTCATTTATCAATTCCCTCAACTGAGGTTAGTCTAAATACTAATTCTTGTCAGTTTAAAATTCTACATCATCAAAATCAAACAATGGAATTCTCAATCAATGAAATTTGAATTCATAGAATTGTAATTCCCACGACTTTAAAATTTATGTGAAAATTAAATTAGAGAAATTTTATTAACACATTCTTAAATGTTAGATACACATCATTTTTTTATACAAATTAAATAGGACTTTGTATGTACATAAAATTACCAAAAAAGACATTTATATCAAAAGTAAAGAAACATAGTTGAAAAAAATATCCCCTTAAGACTATTATTCTCCTCTACGAGAATAACATATGTGAAGATATCAAGCCCTAATTAGAAATAGCTAGCGGCAGCCATTGTTTCAAGCAAAAACAAAAGACAACATAGTAGATTCCTGTTGTATTTCTCAACCCCTAAGTGAGGTATGACTTCTCTATCTTTGATTAAAAATGATCTACTACAAATTTTAGATTTTAGGGTTAACTGTTTGATTAGATAGTACAAATTGAAGTTGGAAAATTTATTTTTTACTGTTCATGCTAGGTCGTTTAAAAGCATTTACGTTTAAACAACAAACGAAAACTTAGGATGATGTTATATATAATTATATGGGGGTGGATTCGTGGCACCCATAATTATAATCAATATTATAACCTGAATTTCATCAATTAGATCTAATCGTAATTAACAGTTGAGAGGTATGTTTATAAATTTGTAAGTAATAAAAAAACCCTATGAGAGGAGCACAGCTCCTCTTCTCAAAACCTAGCCGTCATGACTTGGTTTCTCAATCACAGCGATCGACGCCGGTACCAAGCCATCCTATTAGTGAGACTAAGTCTGAACTTGAATCCAGGAGAGCTGCGTTTTTTCAACTAGAAGATTTGATGATGATGTCGGCGGGGGCAGGAATGCCGGTGACGAAGCCATCTTGGTTGCCATTAGTGCGATCGGAGATTGTCGACAAGCGACGATGCAAATCTGCTAGGGTTTGGGAATTGACTCAAGTGTTTAGGCCTGGATCTGGCCTTAAGCCCATCAAAAGTCAAATTTGGAATTGAGTTATTAAGCCTGATTTCAAACTGATTGTGGCTTAAGTCGCATGTTTGGATAGCTTGGCAGACTGAGCAAGCTAGCTGCAACTAGATGGATTCATGAGGCTTGGAGTACCGCAATTGAGCGCCTTGACTCTAGTTTTTATGTTTCTTTGGTATCTTGTTTTGTATCTAGTTTAATCCTCTGTTAAGCTCGCTTGAATATGTGAGTTAATTGTCTAATGTAATGGTGCTTTGATGTCATTCTGGCATGAGTTTATCAATGCAATATTTGAGATTTTTATTGTATATTTAATAGAAAGATAGAAAAATATCCTAAATTGATTTAAATAAAAAGAAAAAAAAAGAAAAAAATATATAATTTTTTATGGCCCATCAGTTGTTAATTACTCTTAGATCAATCTAATGGATTATAATTTTAGATGTAACGGATCCGCCCCCTAATTATGTGTATACTCTTCTTGTTTGCTTGTCATTGATCTAACTCAATGAGAGAGATCTCAAGCAAAATCGTGTCCTCGTGACACAAGAGATCTCACTAATATGAATTTTCTTTTAGATCTAGAAAATATGTGTATTTAGTGAATGAGTAGCGTATTTAGTGAATAAGTAGTGTATTTTAAATTAAAGTATTATAAAAAATTTAAATATGTATATCCCATAAAATATTAAAATAATAAAATTAACAAATGATATATTAAATATAATATATATATCTAATAATTAAGAATATGTTAATAAAATTTATCTCGTAACTACTGACTTCAAACAGAATCTTATTGTTTGTTTTTTTAAAACCCCAGCAAGCCGAACAGAGCATCTTATTATACCGCCGAAACGTGGTCGATTCCTTGAGCTTCCATGTCATAAATTACAGAGACTCAAACCCTCTCATTACCGGCGACATTGGTGATCACACCCACCGCCATGGACGGCAGAGACACCAAGGGCTCCTCGCCCGCACTGAAGCCCTCCAAGTTCTCGGTCTACCAGAACCCAACCCTTTCCGCCGCCCTCACCGCTAACAGCCTCCGTCCTCCAAAACATGCCCTTCTCGTCATCTTCTCTCTCTCCTCCCTCTCCGCCGTCGCCTTCCTCCTCATTCTCTCCAGGTACTCCTCTGCCCACTCCACTAGGGTTTTTCCAGGCTTTAAGCCCATCTTAATTTCTCTAGTTTCAAATTTCAAACTTCAAATTTAAGAATGCGGATTAGGGTTTTGAGATTGCTCTAGATATCACGGCATTGTTTGTTATTTGAATGAGAAATGTGATGTTAGATTTTGGCTTATGTGAATGAATCCGATTCCGCTTCGTGTTTGTTCTGTGTGGCTAACATAATGTTACTGTGTTGAATTTTCGAAGGGAGAATGAGTTTGTTAACCATATGAAGCTCAATGTTCTTTCGCAAGAGGCAGCCTGTAAGTTGTTTAAATCAAGATCTACGTCATTTAATGGTTCGATCCATGTGGCTTGTTTTTGAATGTTCTGTTTTGTGTTGCAGATTTGTTTGTCAAAGTGGTGCATACGGTTGTGGGATTAGTGTTTCTGGCTACTCTAGTTGCACTGTTTAGAGTCATTTTGTTGAGAAATGCCGCTGTTGTGCCGACTGTATCTTCCTCTAAAGGAACTAAGGATAATATGGGGTTGACGAGTCGACAGCTAGGACTACTAGGAATTAAGCTGAAGGTTGAACAAGTTGTATCTGAGTCTGCAAAGAAACCTCCCAAGTCCAAACCCTACTCGTCTTCCCCTTCAGATGTCCTTGTTCCACTTCATCCGTCAATTAGCGGCCCAAATCGTTTGTCTCGAATTGGCTCGGATAAGTATAACACCAGTGGGATCGGCAGTCCTTCTAAATCACCCAGTTCAGCTTCTTCTCTGTATCTTGTCCCAGGGGCAGTTTCACCAATGTCTTCTGTTCAGAATTCACCTGGAGTGGATTCGGTGGTGTCTTCTCCTTGGTCAAGTAAGCGAATCCCTGGAAGAGAGATGATGTCAGAAGAAAAGTTTGAACAGTTCTTGGCAGATGTTGATGAGAAAATCACACAATCAGCAGGGAAACTGGCAACTCCACCACCCACTATCAGAAGCTTTGCTTTACCTAGTCCCAGTTCAACTAATACATCTGGAACTACAAGGAGTACACCACTGAGGGCTGTGAGAATGTCTCCAGGCTCCCAGAAGTTCACCACTCCCCCAAAGAAAGGGGAAGGTGAGCTTCCTCCACCTATGTCCATGGAAGAATTTATTAATGCATTTGATCATTTGGGCATCTATCCTCAAATTGAGCAGTGGCGTGACAGCCTCAGGCAATGGTTTTCTTCAGTTTTACTTAATCCCCTACTCCAGAAGATTCAGAGCAGTCATATTCAGGTTTGTATTCATCCTTAATCTCCTGCACTATCATCCTTCGCTTCATATATGCAGTGAGCTATTTGATTTGTGGTTGGTAAATGGAGCGTTAGCTTTCAACTGCAAAATCTGATAGCATAATTGATACTGCTTTTACGTTAGATTAACTCTATCAAATACTGCAAAGTATTTCACTAATCATTACAAACTTTTCTGATTTACAGGTAATGGAAGCAGCTTCCAAGCTTGGGATAACACTCACAATTAGTCAAATTGGAAGTGATATACCGACTACTGGAACTACTTCAGTGTCTTCAACTGACAGGACTAAGGAATGGCAACAAACATTAACTCTTGATGAAGATGGAGTTATGCATCAAGTACGAGCTACTCTTCTCCAATGTATCAATGCTTCCACCTGTAAGTTGGTTTCCAATTATTGTCGCAGATTAATAATTCCTTTTGAAGTTTCAGTATGCACAGTTCTTTATTTTTTATTTTTTTATGTGAATCTTCCCACCATATGCAGCACAGCTGCCTCAAGCAAATCTTCAACAAACTCCACAGCAGAACATGGTGCCTATTATGCAGGAGTGTGTTGATGCGATCACTGAACACCAGAGGCTGCATGCATTGATGAAGGGAGAGTTAATCAAAGGTTTGCTACCACAAAGTAGCATTCGAGCAGAATACACAGTACAAAGGATTCAAGGTACTTAAATCTTGGTTGTTTACTATATATGTGAGGGAGTGTCTACTGCCTAGTATGGGATGGCTAAAGACTGAAAGACTCTGAACTTGGAGATGTTTAGGCCTACATAAAAATGGAATTGGTGAAACTAAAAAAATATTGGTCCAAGTACATATCTTTGTTAGATATTACACTTTAACTAGCTAACAAACTTGCCCTAGCTTGAGGTAGAGTTTCAAGATCTGACTTCTAGAAATTTTCTAATTATATGACTTCAGTTATGGTAATTTGAAATAAACGTTATGTACATTTCTTTATCTCTTTGGAATTTTGTGCCTTTCCTGGGGTGTTTTGCAGAGCTTGCTGAAGGAACCTGCGTGAGAAACTATGAATACCTTGGAAGTGGGGCGGTATATGATAAAAAGAACAATAAGTGGACTGTTGAACTCCCAACCGATTCTCACTTGCTCTTGTATTTGTTCTGTGCTTTCCTCGAGTACCCAAAGTGGATGCTACATGGGGATTCTATATCTCATGCTGGAGCTCAGTCTAGCAAAAATCCCCTCTTCTTGGGACTCCTACCACAAAAAGAAAGTATTCCTGAGAAGTACATAGCAATTGTATCAGGTTTCCCTTCTGCTCTCCACCCAGGGGGTTGTGTTCTTATTGTTGGACGGAAGAGCCCCCCAGTTTTCGCCTTGTATTTGGATAAGAAGTTGTTATTTTCTCTTCAGGTTAGTGTTTAATAGTCAATGCTAGCTTATAAAACATCGTCAGCTGGGAGAAAATGAAAATACCAATCATGGTTAATGGCTTAATGCCACATTCTTGCCAAAGTGATTTTCTATACCGTTTTTTTTTTTTTAGTTTTTTTTTTTTTTTTATAGTTTTTTTTCCTCTGTTGTTGCTCATCTAATCTTTCAATTGTTTCAACCGTTCAGTCTTTCTCAATTCTGCATTTGTGAATGTCTTTACTTCACTAATAATATGCAAAAATCCCAGGAAATGCTACAATGCTACATTAATTTGACAAAAATGTATCATCTTTATTTCAGGGAATGACTGCACTGTGGGATTCTATATTGCTTCTTTGCCACAGCATTAGGACTGGGTTTGGGGGAATTGTCCGTGGCATGCATCTCAGTTCTTCATCCCTAAGGATCCTCCCTGTTCTTGATTCGGAAACTGAAGGCTGATGGAACCAAAAATCTTTGCAATTTTCTTACATCACCAACAGGATTCACGGATCATGTTTTGATCAGCTCATCAAGGCATCCATTTCAAAGCGGAACTAGCCAGTTGGAAAATTTCTTCCTAGAAACAAGTCCCTATTCCGTGTTGTTCTTATAATGCTGGTCTCTGCTGGCGATGCCTCCTTCAGACTACAGATGATTGACTTGGGTAGAGTTGGAATCAAGTTTTTCTCATAACTATAGGGTATTCCTGAGAAGTACATAACTGTTGAGATATCTGTTGCCATATTGCTGTTCATCTGCATAGTATGTGTATTTCCCAGAGGATTTTTTTAATAATTTGATTTTCTAGACTAGGCTGGCTAGCCTTTAGACAATACTTTTGCCTTCTGGTAGTGGAAGCATTTTGGTTACCAAGTTTTTCATGATCTCACATTTTGCATACCACTTTACTTTTTATTTTCTTTCTTTTGATTTTAGCAATGTGGGAGGGATAGTTCGGGTCCTTGAACCGTCACAGGTGTTCGAGTTGGTA
Organism: Fragaria x ananassa; assembly: GCA_034370585.1. Classification (NCBI taxonomy): domain Eukaryota; kingdom Viridiplantae; phylum Streptophyta; class Magnoliopsida; order Rosales; family Rosaceae; genus Fragaria; species Fragaria x ananassa. The sequence continues at coordinate 23,388,878 of CP139766.1, forward strand.
AGATCTTAGGTGTGGAACATTCATACTCAACTCAGTACAACTTATTCTTTGGATTTAGAAAACTTTGGGATAACAACCGTTTGATCTCGAGAAAAGGTTATGTAATGGTATTTTTGTAAATTACTTGAAACCCCCACCTAGTTTAACTACAATCCCTCTTCCTCTCTATTTTAGGCGTTAAGTTCACAACGAATACAAATTTACTCCCCACTATTACTTCCTCACTTTCATCTTCATTCATCTAAATGTATGAAACATGTCTATTTTCTTTAACTCATCTAACCATGGTTAACAATATAAATTATTTATTTAATTTAAATTTGAGAAATTTGGCATTTAGGGTTTAAGTTTTAGGGTTTAGGCTTTTAAGGTTTGGGGTTTAGGGTTTAGGCTTTTAAGGTTTGGGGTTTCGGGTTTCGGGTTTAGGTTTTAGGGTTTTACTTAACTATGTCTAATCATGATAAAAGAATAAGCCCTAAACCTCAAACCTGCAACCTTAAAACCCTAAACCCCAAACCCCAAACCTTAAAACCCTACACCTTAAAACCCAATACCCAATCTTATAAATTTAAATTAAATAAATAATTTTAGATTTATATTGTTAACCATTGTTAGATAAATTAAAGAAAATGAGATTTGTGTCATGTATATAAGTGGGTGGGGATGAAAGTAAGGAAATAAGGTGGGGAGTAAATTTGTATTCGTTCACAACTACCGAGCAACGTGAAGTTAGACCTTGAGTTGTTCTAGTCTCGCAGATTACAGGATCTCAATTAATTCCAGGTAAATTTTCCTCGTTTGCGAACTCTGTTTAAGAGTCCCCTTACTCCCCTCTCAAGGGTACACTTGTCTCTGAAGCCCCTTTTTGAGAGCTAATTCTAGACATAAATTTGATCTTGATGTTGATTATGATTTATGACTGGTATATATTGATACTGAATTACTGATAGGGTAGAGATGAGTTCGATGGTGCCGAAACACCAAACAAGAATCAGAGATAGGATTAGTGCATTACCAGATGAACTTATATGTCACATACTTTCCTCACTTCGTACCGTCGAGGTTTTACAGACCATGGTTTTGTCTAAAAGATGGAAGAACATTTGGGTCTCTGTTCCCAGTTTAGACTTCGACTAGAAACAAAAGGGATTTTGGAAGAGATCACGGTCTTCAAGATTTTCAAACGGTTGTGAGTCGTGTACTCTACTTGCGTGACTCATCAGACGTACCAAAGTTTCGTCTCGTGATTTCCTCTATTTCGAAAGTTCAAGCTTTTGATGATTGGATTTACATTGCAGTTAGGCGTAATGTTGTTGAGCTTGATCTTCATATCGTAAATGATAATAACGCGAACCCAGGCTTTGAGTTGCCTCGGTGGATTTTTATGTGCAAAACCTAAGGGTTTTGAGACAGAATCTTGGGCGCTTGGTCGGGACTGAACCTCCTACATCTGGCAGTTGTTTCCCAAGTCTCAAGTTACTGCATCTTACAGTTTTTAATCCTTACAGGACAACAATGCAGGACCTTCTCTCTAGCTGCCCTGTGCTTGAAGATTTGACCATAGACGGCACCATTGATGTAATATTTACTGCAGTCAGAGACCATTTGAAGATCTTCGCTCCAGAACTGAAGAGGTTGAGAATAAATTTGGAAATTAATCGTCATCCTATGTATGTATACATCGATTCCCCAAAGCTTGAGAACATTGATCTAAAGATGGTTGGTTTGACTAATTTTTCTCTCATGGGGAGTGCAAAATCCCTGGTCAATGCCAATATTGTGTTCAGAGAATGGTCTGATCACGAACTTGATGCGAAACGACAGCAGGTAGTATGCAAGTGTGCAGTGGTGCTTCTGGATCAAGTTTCTAATGTTAAATCTTTATCTCTTTCGGCTCATTGCTTGAAGGTGAGTATATTCCAACTATTGTTTTGAATATCATAGGATGAAAGAAACAAGCTTTTATAACTTTAAAGCAAGGCAAAGCTAAGGAATGAATGGGAGAAATCAACATTTTAATAAATGATTGTGTTTTGGTTTGGGATGAAGTGCCATGCATATAAGAACATTTTGAGCTTTCATTCACTTCAATATACACATTAGGAACATCTGTTTAAAAAGGGAAAGACACATCCATATGTGTACCTCAATATTCTTCATTTTAGTTTGTTGCTCTTATTTGATGCTTTATTTGTACTTGTTTGTTAGTCCCCTAGGAATTTATGATTTAACTGGTATATTTGCTACTTTTCAAATCCTGCACCAGATTTTGTCTAATCAATATTTGTATCTTTCCCCAAGAACTGGCATTTTCCTAAGGATTGGCATCCCCCGGAATTTCGTAATGTCAACCAATTGAGGCTAACTGTAGGGGATTGCAGTTGCTGGGAATTGTTAACCAGGGTTTCTCAAGAATTCACCTAATCTTGAAGATTTTGTCTTAGAAGTTGTAAGTACATTATGTTTCCATTAAATGCTAATTTACAATGTGCAACTCCTAAAACATTTCATTTCAAACAGAGAACTGAAGGTTATGAGGAACTTTCAGAGCTGCACTGGAGTCCACCAGAGGATATGCCTCTCTGTTTCTTGTCACACCTGAAGACTATCTCCTTGAAGGGATTCAAAGGACGGCGGGTTGAGATGGAAATGGTAACGTTTCTGTTGAACAATGGCCATCTGTTGAAGAAAATGACTATTGCTACATGTCCTTGTCTTTCATATTCCAAACAAGAGGGGTTATACAAGGAGTTCATGATGTTCCATAAGGCAACAGCTTGTCATATCGGGTTTATGCATGCAGATGCAAGTTTAGACTCTACTAGGTAGGCGGAGGACACTACAACTAGGTTCTACAGCAGTATTGAAGCTGTTGTATGAGTGTTACCGATTAGAGATCTCACTATACTTTTGAGTAAGAGCTAGAAATAAAAGCGGTTCTTATTGTAATGATAGTCAATTCAATCCTCATTTTCATTTTGGTTGAGCTAACTAACAAACCTTTCAAAGAATTAGGAGAAGACTCTTTCCTATACTACTGAGGAATGAAGTGAAACCTATAAATACACATAGAAAACATTCTTGGCCGGTTAAGTTTCAGTATTCATAACTTGATATATAATTCAAGGTGCGAAGCCATCCTCAAAAGTATTCACCAAGTCAGATTTTGTATTGTTCCACAAGAAAGATGCATAGGCACAAGTAATTAATGAAGTTTGTGATCCCCTGCATCAGGCTGTTTCCAAGTCTCAAGTTTCTCCATGTATCAGTTTCTAATCCTTGGGGAAAACAACAATGGGATTGTGCTCTTCTATTGCTTCTTTGTAGGCCTCGTTTGGTTCAGGCAAAATAACCATTAGGAAGATAACGACTTTCCTTTCCTGCATTTGGGGTAGCCGAAGGAAACAAATACTCAAGAAAGTGAAACGGATGGGGAAGTTGTTCATTCCAAACTTCAAATGAATCACTTTCCCTCTTTCTTTCCTCGCATTTATAACCCACAACACATTATTTTATGGGAAAAAGCCCTAATGCACAAAATAGAAAAAGTCAAACCCCATTTCAATGATAATCTTTTTTCTTAGTCCATTTGAATACAAGGTACTTATTTTAAGCCCAAATACACAAATCTTTATTAAAATATAATAAATTGATATTTTAAAAGACTTTTTTACCCTTACCCTTTATTTAAAGAGAAAAAATGAAAAAGAAGTAGGGAAGACTTTCCCGGAAGCACACCGGACACCGAACACCGAACACCGGTTGCCGGATTCCGGTCACCGGACACAGGCCGCCGGATTTCGGTCACCGGTCGCCGGAAAATTGATGGTGATCGGAAAATCGCCGGAGATGCCGGAGTCTCATTGGATTTTTTTGAAAAAAATGTCACCAGAACCCACCGGATCTTGCCGGAAGCATACCGGCAAAAAAATGAAGATTACTACCCCTAGTAAACTTTTACTGGGGGTAGTAAACTTGCAAAACAGTAGCTCCAATGCCACAATTCACATTGAAAATGAGAAAAATCAACTTAGATGCGAAAAAATGAAGATTACTACCCCTAGTAAACTTTTACTGGGGGTAGTAAACTTGCAAAACAGTAGCTCAAATGCCACAATTCACATTGAAAAGGAGAAAAATCAACTTAGATGCGAAAAAATAAAGATTACTACCCGTAGTAAACTTTTACTGGGGGTAGTAAACTTGCAAAACAGTAGCTCCAATGCCACAATTCACATTGAAAAGGAGAAAAATCAACTTAGATGCGAAAAAATGAAGATTACTACCCCTAGTAAACTTTTACTGGGGGTAGTAAACATGCAAAACAGTAGCTCAAATGCCACAATTCATATTGAAAAGGAGAAAAATCAACTTAGATGCGAAAAAATGAAGATTACTACCCCTAGTAAACTTTTACTGGGGGTAGTAAACATGCAAAACAGTAGCTCCAATGCCACAATTCACATTGAAAAGGAGAAAAATCAACTTAGATGCGAAAAAATGAAGATTACTACCCCTAGTAAACTTTTACTGGGGGTAGTAAACATGCAAAACAGTAGCTCAAATGCCACAATTCACATTGAAAAGGAGAAAAATCAACTTAGATGCGAAAAAATGAAGATTACTACCCCTAGTAAACTTTTACTGGGGGTAGTAAACATGCAAAACAGTAGCTCAAATACCACAATTCACATTGAAAAGGAGAAAAATCAACTTAGATGCGAAAAAATGAAGATTACTACCCCTAGTAAACTTTTACTGGGGGTAGTAAACATGCAAAACAGTAGCTCCAATGCCATAATTCACATTGAAAAGGAGAAAAATCAACTTAGATGCGAAAAAATGAAGATTACTACCCCTAGTAAACTTTTACTGGGGGTAGTAAACATATAAAACAGTAGCTCTAATGCCACAATTCACATTGAAAAGGAGAAAAATCAACTTAGATGCGAAAAAATAAAGATTACTACCCCTAGTAAACTTTTACTGGGGGTAGTAAACTTGCAAAACAGTAGCTCCAATGCCATAATTCACATTGAAAAAGAGAAAAATCAACTTAGATGCGAAAAAATGAAGATTACTACCCCTAGTAAACTTTTACTGGGGGTAGTAAACCGACCGAGATGCCCACCAGGCGCGAGCTTCAACAAGTTAAGCCTCTCCACATTGATGATATCAACACCGGGAATGTTCCTGAAGGAGTTAACAAGCTTAGCGCCCTCGCTGCAGTACACAATCAGAGGACCCTTGCGGTTGATGTAGCGGCGGTTCCTCATCTTCCCCTTCCCCGACCGAATCGAGTGGCTGTCTTTCGCCTTCTCGGCGTCGTCATAAGCTCCAATCTGCTTCAGCACCTTGATAGCTCCAGAGGTCTTCTCCACGCTCTCAGCGGAGTCACTGATAACCAGGGGCAATTCGGGAACATTCTCAATCTTGTGACCCCTAGCCGTGACCAGAGACGACACCGACGACGCCGCAATCGCCGAGACGATGGCGTACCTCTTCTGGTTCACGTTGATCTTGCGATGCCAGCGGCGCCAGATCTTGGTCGGAGCGAACATCCTTCCGCCGCGGCACATGTTCCCGAAGGCAGCCTGACCAGCGCGGTGGGTCCCGCCGCCAGGAACACGGGGGATAAGAGAGACGGCGCGGCCGGTACCCCAGGACTCGGCGGAGGTCTGGTGGCCGGCCTTCTTGGAGACGGCGTAGGCCTGGCGGCTGTTCTTGGAGATGTTGGAGTGGACGAAGGTGACGATATCGGGGGAGAGAGAGAGAGAGAGAGAGAGGAGAGAGAGAGAGAGTTACTGATCGGGAAAAAAAAGAGAAAAAGAGTTAAATTATGGTGAGGGTATTAACGTCCTTTTATTAGAATTCATTGGAATGAGGTTGGTAAAAAGATTTTCATTGGAACGGGCAATAAATCTTTAAAATTAGTACTAAAGTGTCATTTACTCTTATTTTATTGCATTAATTACAAGCTTTGTTTACGTTTCCAAACATCAGAGTGGACAGTTTTTGGTAAACTTCACTTCCCTTCTCTTTTCATTCATATGGAAAAGACAAAAAAACCACTTTCATTTTCTCGAACCAAACAAGACCTTGATAGTATCAAGGTCTATGGACTGGAACTAGAGACATTGAGTAAAAGTTTAGCAAATATATATGGAGCCTGTATAGAAGTTTCAAAACCTTGATTTGAAGCTGTTTGGTTTGGACTAATTTTCTAATGGGATCTCAAAATGTCTGGAGAATTTGCAATTGACAACATCATCCTTTTTAATAAATTTCTGTTACTTCTATGATTTCTACGAATCATGACCAACTAGCCCGTCTAGCTCAGTTGGTAGAGCGCAAGGCTCTTAACCTTGTGGTCGAGGGTTCGAGCCCCTCGGTTGGCGTTAGTAAAACAGTTTTTGTTGTTTTGTTCGAGCCCCTCTTGTTTGCATCCTCTGTACTTTTCTTTCATGCACTTCTGGTTCTGGGACTAGACTTGGCTCCGCCGCCTCCAAGAAGGAGGACTACGGCCAATTAGTTCAAAAAACTTCGCCTAAGCTTTATGATATGAGTTTTACAAACCATCAAGTAGATAACTTCAAACCAAAGTTAGCAATTACTTGTGCACCAACTTCAGTCCATCCGATCTTGAGAGAGGAACAATGTTGGAAACTACAGGAGTAGGACGAAGTAATTACATAGCTGACTAGACCAACCATTTGCGACCACCGTCATAGAAGGGTTTGTTTCAAGTTTAAATAACAAACTTAAATTTTGTCGTAGGAAATACACCAGTATTATGTTATTCAAATTTCTGTTTTTACCTCTGTTGTTTACTTCAAATCAAATTTCTGTTTTTTATAAATATCGATATTAGTTTTCATATTTTTCTGATATTTTATATTTAGTCTATTTTTAGTCGAATATAAAATTTTTAGATAAAATTTAATAAAATGTCTATCGATATTCGATATATCCATCGAGATTTCTTTTTTTCAAACTACCGATATTTCCCTATATGAATTTATGATGTTAGCAATCCTATGATCTACCCTAACTGAATAATATTGGGAACTTAGTTACACTCTTGTGCTTGTGGACTATGGTTGTTTAACTCGTGAGAGGTCCATCTAATGTAATATGTGTTGTGGCATGCCATATGATCGACTATTACCTGGTTTAGTGATCTCTATCTTTCTGATCGACTATTGGTAAAGTGTTTGAAATTGCTATATTTTCTGTAGCATTGTATTACCTTGTTTAGTGATATATCTTTGTGAATGATTCTTGGTGGAGTGTTTGAAACTGCCATATCTTATGTAGCCTCTCTAACGTCAAAACATATATGTTTGATATTACACACAATGTGACGCTACATATACCATGGCTAGAACCTGTATGTACTATGTAGTCATCTTCGAGGAAAAGATAGACGATCAAAGGTGTTAATCGATCATTGAGTACTGATGGATTGGCAAAGGTCACATTCACCGAGACTGGGGTTTCTGGCAGCTAACTCCCCATGACATATTTCTTTCCGCCATTAAAAGCGATACTTCTTTCAATAAGTGATCTTAATTTCCTACCAAATATAATGTGGAAAAGAATCTTCAAAAGGACGGGTTATAAGAACTGACAACTGGTACCCTGCATCAGAAACTCCACAAGTACAAATAACTTGGGATGCCTAAGTTTTGCACCTCCAGGTACAACCCCTTAAGTCAGCCAGCCAGCCAGCCAGCACCCAGACTTTGGAGACAACATGGAACCAGTGAGAAACCCAGGACGCCAAACCTGTTCGCTGATGCAGGAATGCCTTCTTGGGACCATCTGGGCATGTATCCCCCAGCCAGCACCAGCTCTAAGTCCACTTTTGCTCCATGGAATATCTTAGAAATTCCTCTTGCCCAGCGCATTCCATATTCTGGCTTGATGATTCCTGAAGAAAGTGAGAAGGGCAGTTACAAAAAGACAAAGATAACTAAACACCAACGCACCACAGACAAACTTTCCGAGGGTGTTGATCCACCCACAATGTTGTGTGTGGTTGATCAGAACCTGGTATAAGGGTATAACTAACAAGCCCATGTTACACCACCTTGCACACATGGTGCTTAAAAAGTGAGAATAACTGAAACACGCATATACAATGAAAGTACAAAGAAGTAAAATCTGACCTTTAGAAATTCTCCTGATAGTCTGTCTACTTAAGTTGCTTTAGCAGCTGCTGGATTACGGCCAAACTGGATGATCATTGGTTTTCCTTTGAACACATACCCATTTACTAGATTCTGCAACCAATGTTTATGATTCAAATTAGTACTATCCCTGCTTCAATGCAACATCAAGATTAAAATAGATCTGCTTCAATTTAAAATTTATACACTGACTAAATTCCCTGAAAATCCTATGAGAACACGGAAGTTAGGAGACAGGGTTCCAAAACCAATTCAACTGTTTGAGCAAGAGACAATCAGCGAAGATGCTGGCATAAAGTAAAGTGTCTGCCATGCAAAAAGAAGCAGGGCCTAGCTTAGACTGGGAAGTCTATCCAATATCAAAAACCAATTATGTAAAATACAGACATCGCTCTGTAACTTTTGATACTTTGTTTGGAGCTAAAATGTGCAGCTGCTTTATATTTTGTTTTAACTTACAATGCAGACAAGAGATGAAGCATTTATATTTTAATTTCAAATACATAACAAATGACAAAATGAGATTGGAAGATGCATACCAAAGCATATTGGCTTTGCTCAACTGAAGGAAATGTCACGAAAGCTTGGCCCCTCATTCTCCCTTCCTGAAATCCAAAATATTGATCAGCTTGTGGAAGTAGGAAACGGTCTCCGATATTCCAATACTATATAACATCTTATGCCAGGTACAATCTTTAAAGAATGGCATCATCTTCAGGGCAAAGTTGGCAAGGAATTCAAATCTAGCTATGGTCTATCATATAACTCAGTAAGACCCATTCTTCACAACTCAAGGTTAGAGGTTCATCCAAACCCCATAGCCCTCACTTCCCTCTTAAACTATGGTCATAACTGCTAAAAGTTTTCTCTTTTTCCACCTCTTTTGTCTGGCCAAATTCCAAAGGATTACAATAATAGTACAGGGAGATTTTCTGCAAATTCAACAGCTCTGTTGCAGCTTCTTTTTCTAGGAGTATGAGTGATCTACCAACATGCTGCTACTTTCATTAAAAAGACTTTCCGATGTGGTCTGTACTAAAAAAAACTTGAGACGCTATATTTTGTCAAAAGCATAGAAGTTACCAAGATAATTTACCTGCATTAGCTTCACACTGAGACCAGATTTGGCTGCATCAGCGCTTCCAAATAATGACCCTACATCATTGTTATCAAAGGGAGAAATGGTAGTCAGTTTCAAAGTGCTTGGACTGGGAATACCAGATAATTATTTCTCCTTTGACACCAAAAACAAAGGACATGTGAAGAGAATGTACATCCAAGATACGGTCTACTCTCAGAATATAAATATCTCCAACCAAAATATTAGTATAGAACACTAATCAAGTTTGCGAGCTCACCAAATATGTAGTAGAAGTCATCAACAACAATGTCCTTTGCCAAGTTCTTTATATACAACACGGGGGCAGGAGTCCCAGCGGTATAGTTCTACATATACCAAGTGAAATTGTAATACCAAATTATGTTATTCTGTTTTCTGAAGTCAGCTAAATCTTAATTTGCAAAAGAATATTTTCATGGAAACTGTTCTTCCTCAAAGTTCACATATTTTTTCCCTGGCTAAACTTCTCTCAGATAGTGGCCTGATCCAAACCGTTTAGAAAACATAACAGGGAAACAGCAATTGAAATCCAGAAAGGAGAGCTAAAATGCAGATTGAAATATTATTTAAATAGACAATAACAAGATTGACTGCAGACATGAAAATCCTTGTGTCCACTGGCATGAACTCCTAAAAGCTAATAATGGCTCCCATGTAACCAATGATCACACATTTCAGTAATAAAGTCAAACTTTTAAATTGACTTTTATTTGCCTGAAACAAGACCAAAATACTGTATATATGTCTATACCTATATTGCATTCCTGAATAGCACAAGGCAATACGTTATGACGATGAATAAATTTGAAAAACAATATCGAATTTTCTCTATATTAAAAGACTGTCACATTATATGATAAAATGCAATGATTTCATAAATATCATATCAAGATGGAACTGTTCTTGCCAGCTGGGGAAGCTAAGGTGTAAATATTAGAAAAGGTTATCATTGTGCCATGCTCATGTTACCAGAATATAACCAAAACTTGGAGTTGGTACCTTAAACATTGGAAGCGATAATATTTCTTCTGGAGGCAACTTCCCTCTTTCTAGTTCTTCAGGAGTTGCAAAAGGGTTGATGACTGAACTCTCAGTTTCTGGAAGCTCTTCTTCTTTGGTGGTGCTATCATCTTTATGCTCATTGTTAACAACTTTCTGGGTAATTGCTATCTGTAACAATCCAAGAAAATTAAATAAATAACAAGAAGGTAAGCCAATATGTGTGATCATTAATCTTCAAAAGTATCTTACATGTAGCAGAGGATTCTTCTTCTTTATCATCGGCATCTCTTTTGGGACTAGAATAGCTTGTTTCAATCCAACATCTTCATGTGCTACACCTTTATCAACTGCAGGACCAAGAATAGATTCCCATCTGGCACGCTTCTTTCCTCTTGAAGCTCCTCTAGACGCCTCCTAATAACATTGAAAGTCCAGTCACAAAAAATAATATATAAAGTGAGTAGAGTTAACAAGCAATCAATTTTACTACTTTTGTTTGATTATGAACTTATCAAATTGAAGAATCGTGAAAATAATTTCCCCGCGTGTCGTGTTAAATGTATACTAATGAAATTAAAGATTATCGACTTTTAGCTTTTAGTTTTTTTTTTGTTTTTATCCTTAAAGAGGGTCGACAATACCAGCCTTTATAAATCTACAATTTTTTTTTTTTTTATCTTTTTAGCTTTTATTGTAGAAAATCACTCCACCTCTAGATTCTCCCTAACTTCTCACATATCTCTCTCAACTAATAAATAAATCAAGTAAAAAAAAAAACAAGAAACAAGAACATCATTATCAAACTAATACTTCTCAATCTAGAGGGAAGAAGTTACCTCATCTGAAGACTCCATTTCAGACTCATCACTTGATATATCTGCTAATGGAGGCTTTTCAGCAAGAGGAGGGGCAGGTGGGGGCACAGGAGCTGCAGGTGGTAGAGGTGGAGAGGGAAGAGCCATGCGAAATGGAGCTGGAATATTCATTTTGTTCATCAAGTGCAAAACCTAAAATACATTGCTGATGTGTGTTAACAAAGTAGATATTCAAACTGTGGGAGCTGAAAGACACTGTTACAATAGCGATGCATGAGATTGGAGAGAACCTGAGTATAAAAGCGAGGAACAGCAATAAGAGCATTTACAATGTTGGTCAGGATATTCCCATCTGGTGGTGGGTAAGCATACCTGTTACAGAACATTTATTTATGTATAAGCAAAGCAGTTTGTCTGTCATAGACACAACCATAACCTAAAATGCAAAACCAAAACCTAACTTTCATGACATGAGATAATATGTTCAGGAAGAAAAATATTAGGTAACTGGTTATTGTCTGATACTAACAAGAAGATCGATCTTTAAACAAGTAGGGTTTCTCTGTTGCCTCGTTTTTTCTAAAACCATATATAATCATAGATAAGTTGAAGTAGCAACACTCGTGTCTAATGGCCACAAGAGCAAAGCACATACAATCAATATCTCCATATATACAGAACACCATCATAAACAATATACATACTCAAGGTGAGGAGGAAAGAAGTAATCCACCCCAAGCCTCGGGGCAATAGGCTCCGCTCTCGCAACATCAGCCTCTCCACTCTCTTTTTTCGCGGAAGACAATGTGGAAGCGGGTGGCACAGACACCGGATCCTTGTTGCCATCCGGCAATGTCATCTCACTATTGCTAGTAGCCCTCTCCACTTTCAACACCTTCCCAAGAAACCTCAGCCTAAACCCAAACAAACAAAACCACACCAACCCAATTAGCAACATTATTTCACATTATCACATTACAACATATTTTGTGGAGAATGTGTGACAGTTGGGTATACCCATTGAGCTGGCGAAGTGCTTGGAAAGCCAGGCCTTCGTTCTGGAAATGGACAAAAGCGCAGTTTCTGAGCCTGTGGGTAATAATCAAAGATTAGAGAAAGAAGAAGAAGAAGAAGAAGAAGAAGAAGAAGAAGAATGGACCGGGCGGTGGGAGAGCAAGAGCGGACGGAGGAAGCGCCGTAGTGGGAGAGTAAGCGGAAGAGGGTCTCTTCAGGAATGGCTTCTGGGAGGTGACGAATCAAGAGACTCGCTTTACTGCTGCTTGATGCTTCTTCAATGCCCATTTGTTGTTGTTGTTGTTGTTGTTGTTTTTGGAAAATTGGGATGTGGGTTTGGTGGAACACGCAGATTGGAATACTACAAAGCTGAAATTTGCTTGGTTCCGGCGGGTAGCTATTCGCGATTTTGGGATATTCAATCAAGGAAATTTGATCAAGTAAACTCCGGTGAAGTTGGACGCTTGGTGATGGTCTAGAGGGTGTGAAACTGGAGATTCAGAGACTGCTTTTGCTGAGGATAAATTTACCATATATCTATTTTCTGTGCTGACGTCATCACTGTTCACTGTTCAGTGAGCGGAGAGGTGCGACACCATTTTTCACCCTCACTGTTCGCAGAGCAGATCATGCAGTTTCTGGTCCGAGATCAGCCGCTGCCTTCTCTTTTGCTCTTCCGAGATCAATCTTTCATTGCTTTGTTCTCTCTCCTCTCTCACGGCTCCACCGCTTCTCTTTCGTCAGACTGGAACCGAGCTCCCTCTTTCAACTGTAGCCCTTTGATCTCCTTGGTTCCATGCATTCAGAACAAGTGGTTTCGAGCAATTGATTGCAGGCTCTGTGGCAAGCTTATGGTAAGAACCTTCTTCCCATTCTACTTCTCACACCAATTTCTGCCAATGGCAATGATAATGAATTAAGCGGGTTCCCTAGAGGTAGTTCTTTTGTAATATGTTGTTAGATTGATATTGATTATATCAGTGGTTTTTATTGTTGCTATTTAATTCTTTGTATTTGGAAAAACGTGTCTAAAAGATTTAAAAGATTTTGAAGATATGGCTACTCTTAAATTGATGGGAAAACTAGGTGATACATTCTTTCGATTCACCTGTACAAAGATGAAGAAGATTTGCCTCTGTAGATAAGCATTAAATTTGGTGAGTGTCATGTGTAGGACACTCATATTGTCAAATCCAAATACAACATTGCAATTTTGTTTATCTGCAATATCTGTTTTGCTGCAGAATCAAAGATCAACTCAAAATTGGGAGAAACAGAAGCAAATGAAGTGCAAATTTCAGCTCTGGATTAGTATTGGTAAGAAGGCAGCACGTATCCTGTAATATGTCTTTATAATTGAGCTTCTAATCAATTGTTGTTAATCAGATGTCCCTATGACGCAGGTTTTTTGCTGCAGTTATATTCTTTTATTTGTTGAACTGTTGATGGGTTCGTTGTTTCAGTATATAGTTTTAATTGTAAATGTTCAATGTTACTGGGATAGACGTGCATAAGAACCAAAGTGCATTCTGAACAAAAAAAAAAGTCTAAAAACCCAGACAGAAGAGAAAGTGAGAGAGAAAAGAAGAGAGCAGAAGAAACAGAGCGGAAGAAGGAGACCGGAAGAGTGCGACAGAGAGAGAAAAGGTCTTAGAGAAAGTGAGAGAGAAAAGGTCTTTTGCCAGAGTTGTCTTACCAATTCCCCCCATCCCCCAAATTCCTCCAGCAAGCACATCACTCGACCTTAGATCCAGGTACCACTTCTGAATTCTTTTCTCTTTTCTGAGTTTTTTTTTTTTTACTGATGGAGAATGAGAGATGAAAATTGATTTTGGGTTTTAATGTTTTGATATTGGGGCAAAGATGAATATATTTCGCTCACTTCTCAGTTTGGTTATGAATATGGAGGAGATAGAGTTGTTGTCATCTGCCTCTACGTATCTGGTATGTCCTCTCTGCACCTTATTTCTCCTTTCTTTTGATCTAAATTTGTTTGGGTTTCATTTTGATGCTCACTTTTTGGCAAAGTCAAGTAAAATGAAGTAATTGATATTTGTGTAAGAACTTAGGAAAAAAATATAAGAAAATTCATGTTTCTGGATGCATCTATTGGCGCTGGTTTCTCCTATGCAACTGATGCAAAATGATCCACCTATCATGTTATCAGAAGCTTGATTCAATTATTAGAGCTATTGTATATTATAATTTGATTATTTCTTTAACAAAATATGTCTCAGATTAATCTGGGAATCTATTGTATATTGTGATTACTACCCTCTTAGCAACTATGATTGGTTTTCGTTTCAGGAAGTTCTAAGATGGTTGAGACAGTAACTTTTGGATCTGCAAATAGCAGTTTAGAGAACTTTTTTCTGAGGTAAAGCTCTGTCCGTTATTGCTTAACTCAAGCAAATCAGATTTTCGGAACTGTAACCTGTTGTATACTACATGTGTATGATTACTGCAGTTTGTTTTGTCAATAAGCTTTCATGTTATATGTTTCAGTTCTTGAAGTTGAAATTCAGTAAATCTCTGAACCATGAATTAATTTTTGTATTCTGTTGTTTGCTTCTATTAAATCTCATAATTACATGTAAAGTTGAGGTTTCTCAGATTTTTTGTGTTTTGTTTGATTTTATTTTCAATTTCAGCTATACATGTGTAGTTACTAACTTACGCATTTACCAGTGTGGCATGTGTAGTTTCTATTTTCACTTAATATTGTTCTGATGGAAAATATGAGATTTGGTTTATTAAAGCTAATGTTCAATTTTTTGTGCTGATTTCCTTTAAGCTGTTATTAAATCAGTAGCATTGAAGCTTTCCCTTAATATCTTCGTAGAAGCGCAATGCCTATTGGATTTTAAAGTGTGCAGATGTATATAACCTTTTCTGACTCTGAAAGTTCTCATTTCTTTTGCAAGCAAAACTAGAAGTTAAGATGCTCAGGAAGAAGCTGACCTTTAAAGCTACTTTAATGGCATGAGTTAACATAACCTTGCTCTCAGTTTTGTTTTGTAACAGTGTATATTAACTTTAAGCTGAGTTTACATATGTTGTATATTACATTGCTGATCCATTCTTGGTTTAGAAAATCTAACAAGTCAAATTTGTTCTTAGACTTGATTCCGACCCGTCTTAGTTCTGTTGTGTATTACAAGTTGAGTTGATATCTTTTGCTTATATGGAAAAAGAAACATTTATTGCATACAGAATATAAGTGTATTGAGTTAGACAACAGCAACAAATACCGCGGCAAAGCACGGGTAATATTGCTAGTCTGGTAAATTGATTAAGTTTTGGCCCCAAGGTTTGAATTTCTTTGAAAATAATTTATCAAATTTCTGTTTCTGTAATGTCTTCAAATATAACTTGGGTTTATTATAAGATGGAGAAAAAATAGAGAGAAAATGCAAAGAGAATAGTTAAAGGAAGTAGAAGTGTTCTTAGCCAACTTAATTATATAAAAGTAAAATTTATATTATAGTATATAACTAATGAGTATTTACATAAACATTATGGAACTCAGGTCTTCCAAGCAGAAAATGAAAAAGATGACAACGAACCCAAAAAAAAAAAAAACCATCAAACATTGTCCCCCTTCTTCTCCGATCACTTTGCATTCATGCCGGTGGGCTTTGGAATTGTTAGCTCAATAAGGAAACTTTGGATGTGCAAGAATGAAAATTAAGAGAATGAGACTCTACCTGATTAGATAAACAGACCCAGATAAAAAATTTGAAGAATTGAGCCACTGAGATACAAAAGTTTGAGTCTTTAGAACAAACTTATCAGACTTGGATGGAAATTCTGAAGCTATGGACAGAAAATTGAGTCAATGAGTTGGAGAGTTTTCGAGGTGAAACAAAACTTCGGTTCAAGTATTGAAACATGCAAATGAAAAGTGAGAAAATTAGATAAAAACCTAAAATACCAGACTTCTTTTAAGATAAACTCATACATATTTTTCTTTCATTTTACACTCATTCCACATAAGCAAACATACTATATAGAGCATATGTCTATAATTAATAGTTTTCTTCATTTTTCGGTTTCTCTTATTTGCCATTTAGACGGTAGAAAGTCAAATTTAGTATCTTTCTCAATTTTAACATAAATTTGAAACTCAAATACTGAGCTAAAATTTAGTTTGATTTAACTTTGTTATAATCAATTACATTCTTTAATTTTTTTACCTTGTTATTACTAACTTGAGTGTATATATATATGTTATATACATACGAGCATCTTTAGCAATGCTAGCTATATCTGAGTTAAATTTTCGTCAAATTAGTTAAAATGTTATTTTGGCTAGCCACTTTATAAATGTGTATGCATCAATGCTCTCTATTTTAGCTAGCATTACATTAATATTATTTTCAAATAAAGATTAAATAGTTTAAATGTATTTATATATCACCTAAAATGTCTTAAAAATAATGTAATAAATTATAGCTAGCCTCATTTGAGTTATCTCGCTAGCTAAATATAGCTAGCGAGATAGCTAAAAGTTATAATAGCTTAAGTTTGGCTAGTCTGCTTGAGCTCCTAAAACATCCAAAAAAGCTAAACACACTATTTAAAATAGCTAAAAACTAAAATAGAGAGTCTGTTAAAGTTGCTCTAAGTATGTCATTTGTAATAGAATGATTATTTTCATTCCTAAGCTCACATTTGGTATCTCTCTACATAGTCGAAAAATGTTTAATTGTAAGGTACACGTTCTTGTTCATTGATTAATTTTCTTCTTTTTAAGTATATTATTATATCATTTCTCATCCTGATCAAGAGAACATTTTACTCTCAATTATTTACATTTCTAATGTACCTATTAAGTAAGTCATGATATGATAATATACCTAAAAAGAAGAAACCCAAAATTGGGTTTAGGGTATAGGGTATAGGGTTTAGGGTTTAGGGTTTAAAAAATCAAGGTCTTTGAAAAAATAGCTAAAATGAATTTTCATCATTAAAATCCACATGTCAAAATTTGATTGGAATAGATGACCATGTTAGATTTCTTCTTTTGACCATGTTAAGTCACAAAGTCTTACGGTAACACTGTAAAATTTCTTCTTTTGACTTTAATAATCAGATATCTTATCTTAGTGTGGCTATTGGGACCTCTAAATTTGCTCACTATACCTCTCATCCTCTCTACACCTCATTTTTACTTTTCAATATAAGCATTTACTCACTACACCTTATTTCAAATTCCTAAAATAACCTTAGTTATTTATTGACATATATTTCAATCAATTAATTACCTCTTATTCACTCAATAGACCTCTCTCTTTTTTTCCTTTTTTTTTTCAACATCCATCATCCCTTCCTTTATTTTTTGATTCTTTTTTTCATGCAAGAAAATATTTTATCAGGAACTATTTTATATATCTTTTTAATTGTTTTTCTTTTTTGTATGTGTTATTTTTTCTCCATTTTTTTTTGAATAATTTGATACTCTATTTTGGACAGATCATAATAAATTATTTCAATAAATATATATTTTCTATAATAGGTATATTTTCTTTTTTTTATATAAAAATATTTATGCACTTTTTAAGTATATACGTTCAACATGTATGATAATACAAAGTTTTATGTCATATGATCGATATTGATTATTTTTTTAGCTCTTATAAACTATATGTATGCTTTAATAAAGGGCCAATTACATAGAAGTCCATTTTGAAACATTTTATCCTATAAAGGTCCACCTAAACATTTTTACCCACATAAGTCCACCTAATCCTAAACAAGCCTAAATAAAGGTACCGAAGTTCAACCATATTACAGACTGCCATCCAACAAAAAAAATTAGATTTTCTCTTTTATATTTATAAAAATGTCACTAATGTAAAAAGTCAACAACCACTCTCCTCCCCGGAAGTCTCAGGCAGACCTCCGGCGAGATCTCCGACAGACTCCGGCCGACCTCCGGCGATGTCTCTGGCCAACTTCCGGCGAGGTTTCTAACGATTACGAAAGTTACTACCGCCAGCAACGAAAGCTACCACCGCCAGCAACAAAAGCTACTATCCCTAGCTACAAAAGCTACTACCACAGACTATAAAAGCTATTACAGCTAACAACAAAAGCTACTAATGCAAGTTGCAAGCAACAAAAGCTACTACTAAACAGAATAAAAGCTACTACCACCAGCAACAAAAGCTACTATCGCTAGGAACAAAAACTATTACTAGTAGCAACAAAAGCTACTACTACTAGCAACAAAATTTACTACCGCCAGTAACAAAAGTTACTATTCCTAGCTACAAAAGCTACTACCACCGACTATAAAAGCTATTACAACCAACAACAAAAGCTATTATTGCAAGCAACAAAAACTACTACCAAACAGAATAAAAGCTACTACCGCCAGCAACACAAGCTACTACCGCCAGCAACAAAAGCTATTATCCCTAGCTACAAAAGCTACTACCACCACCAACTATAAAAGCTACTGCCACCGACAATAAAAGCTACTATTGCAAGCAACAAAAACTACTACCAAACAGAACAAAAGCTACTACCAAAGGTTGAGAAAACTATTTTCATAGACTTACAAGACTAGGGAAATGTAGAGGATACGACTAAAATAAAAATGCTAATGCAATCGAGAAGCTACTTCCATAGTTGTAAAAATCTACTACTATAGTTTATGAAGTATACTATAATAGCTTTATAAAACTACTGTCAGTTTTCAATAGTGGTGTTCTAAACCATATGCATAATTTTTCCCCCTTAAGCATGAAACTTGATTTCAAACATTTCTATTGCTTGGTCGCATGACTTCTTGGTTAATGGAGGCTTCAATATCCGAATTCACATGATTTCGAAATCTACGACCACAATTCCAAACCAAAGATTTCTGCAAGAGCAACATAACGTAATATTAGTATTTGAAATGAAAATAGAAGTTATTGACATCATGTGGAAAAGATACTACCGTAGAGTTATAAAGCTACTATCACTGTGTTGAAAGGATACAACCACACAATGAGAAAGCAACTGACATTGTCTTCAAAATATACTGACATAGAGAAAATATTATTACTGTGTTTAAAAAATACTAACACAGACACATGAGCATACTATCACAATATTAAAAAGATACTAACACACATAAAAACTACTATCACTATATGGAAAAGATACTACCACAGAGTTAGAAAGCTACTATCAATGTGTTGAAAAGATACTACCATGACGAAAACATACTATACTAGGTTAGAAAGCTATTGGTTAGAAAGATACTGACATCATCTTCAAAATATACTAACCTAGACGGAAACATACCATCACTAAGTTGAAAAGATACTAACATGGACACATAAAAATACTATCAAAATGCTAAAAGGATACTAACACAAACATAACGGTACTATAGTACTAGCACAATCCATAAACCTAGATTGCGACTATGCAAGGATGATGCGATGAGATTAATCCATGAACCTAAAAGTAACAGTACACAATCCTGAACAACAATTCTTCCACATTCATGCAAAATTATAACCTTGCTTGAGTTAATTTGGCAACAGACAACCAAAACAGACGAGATCTAACAAAGTTGTTTGTTTTCTAAATCCACACTATTATACATCACAACTCTTAAACCACACATGTAAACAATCCGATGCAAAAATCTCACTAGTCAAACACATTCAGGTAAACCAAAGACCGATGAGGTTAGAAACTTACGTCACTGAATCAGATTTGTAGACGAGGTCGAGCGAGATGTCGTCGTCAGAATAGGATATCTAGTCGAGGTCGTCGTTGACCGCATTGGAGATCCAGTCGAGGTCGTTGTCGGTGAAACCGAAGATCCAGTCAAAGGCCTTCGTTGATGGAATCAGAGATCCAGCCAAGCTCCTCGACGATGGAATTGGAGACGCAATGGAGGTTGAGCCGGCAGCATCGTCGTCGATCCAGCGGCGTCCGTATCCAGGCGACGTCGTCGTCTATCCGGCGGCGCAGAGTCATCATCGCCAAGCCGGTGTTAGCCTGGACGCCACTATGGCCGAAGATTGCGGTAGCTTTGGCCGATCTGCACCTTCTTCGCGTTGGATTGAGACGCCGCCATGGCCGGAGATTTGAGTTGGAAAAGAGAGGGAGGAGGAAGACGAAGAGCACGAGAGAGAGAGAAGAATGGAGATTTGTTTTCTTTTGTTTCAACAAAGAGAGAAATTGATGTAAGGAAAGGATGGTAGTATAGGAACATCATAAAAGTAAAGTAACATATCTGGGTCTAAAAGTGGATTTATATGGGCAAAAAATTTAAGATGGACTTGTGAAGGAAAAAATGTTGAAAACTGGACTTCTATGAAATTTTCTATTTAATAAAACAAAAATTGGAAATAAAAAATATATAAGAAAAATAATAAAGAATGGAATCAATTATTATTGAATTGGAAAGTCCAAAAAGAATAAATATAATATTTCCTTTTGTGTAATTAATCATTATTGTCCTTAATAGTCATTGTGTATAAGGATATATATGTCATTTAATAATTCACAATAGAGTGAGGTATAGTGAGCAAATTTGGAGGTCCTAATAGCCACACTCTTATATTATATTCTACACATTATGTATAGATGAGAGATTGAATTCATTTCACCTAGATTTTTTCATAAAAATAAAGAAAACTGCATGATTCTTACAAATTGATTGAAAAATGTGATTGGTTATTTATAAACCAATTTATTTTCTTTATTCATTACTAGATCATCGTTTATAGTATGAGTAAATAAGGGTAATCCCGCAGATGACTAAATGAATTTAACTACTCAAAAGATGTCACAAAAGTGACTACTGATCCTAGCGACCAGCAGTCGAAACCTAATGAGTTGACTAAGCTAAACAAGTCAGAAAAATACGAAACTTTACAGACACAAACTAGACACATAAACGGACTCACGTACAAAATTTCATATTAATCGGAATTTGTTTGCTATGTCAAATAAATACTGGAAAACAAAGGACAGAAAGTGACGAAAACTGATTTTGGGTTTTTGGTTTGGAAAACAATGAAAATAAACTAGTTAGGGAAGATGCAATTCACCACCGAAAATCACACACAAAACAATTTTTTCAGTTATAATTCAATTAATCTAGATGAAGATGCTTAGGTTGGTTCGGTACGCTTGGCACACAACCTATTACCCTTTCTTTCTTCGTACGCTAGGCAGAAAGTGTTCTACACTTAAACTATTCTCAAGCAATGCAACCTAAAAGTACGCTTATTAGATTAAATATGTAGAGATCATTACATTCTAAAAGAGTTTGAGACATCACAAGGCATCGCAATAATTAAACTTAGCGTCTTGCTAAACCTAGGACTTAGTTTACTTGCTAGCGAAAACTAACAATTGCTTTTCTAAATAGTATGAGGAGTCCGATATTGACACTGACATCAAACTATCAAATCTATAGAACCCTAACATGTATATTAAGCATGACCTCAAAGTAAACATGAAAAGAATTCATCAACACAAATATAGTAAACCAAATCTCATCTTGAATTAAAAAAAAACTAAAACCAAAACTCAAATCATCTTGTTGTTTATGTCTAGGGCTTCAAGCAGCCTAACTAAGAAAAAATAAATAAACATAATAAAAAGAAAACGCAGAAAGAAGAGGAGAAGAGCTGAAGAAGAGGAGAAGAAGCGGGAGAAGCCGTCAAAGATGATAGCACACGGCTTTTATATTGCTTCTTTTAACCAATCCTTCTTGATTTAGGTTTTTTTGGACATTCTGATTGGTGCATGTCAGTAGAACCAATGAAAATATGCCAACTCATTTAATTCTTCATAATCAGCTTCACATTGGGGTTATAAGTCGTAATATGAAGTGCAAACTCGTCCATGAGCCTCCCGATGTGATTTGGACCTCAAAACACAAATTCCCGTCAAGAGTTAGATTCCCATGCAGTTTGACCTTCTGGTACTAAATTGGCCATAACTTCTTCTAGAAAAATGTTATCCATGAACCATAAAATGCTGTGGAATTCTAACATCCGTAGCTTTCTGTTGACATAAGACTCGTTATTTGGTTCTTCTTGAGCTTCCCTCAGTGTGCTGTCGAAATTGGCTGACTTTCATAGGAAGATTTCCAAATTTTGTCTTCTAATCTCTCTTTTCCTTCTTTTCTTCTTATTTGCTTTGAAACACCTAGAAAACAAAGAAACAATGTAAATAAATAGGAAACACACCAAACAAACAAAGAAAGTATAGAGGATTTTGATACAAATAATGTATAATTATGCCCCTATCAAAATGTTAGTGTTAGAAGAAAAACTCATAATCAAGGTATTTAAGACAACATCAATTAAGCTTATTTATTATGTTTATATGCATGTCATAGTTGAATGGTGAAAATTATGTAAAATTTAGAAAAAAATAGGACATAATATGTATCATAATTGATACATTTTAGATGTCTATTAGAAAGAAATATTATGGTGTATATGGAAATCCCCCATGAAAATTTTGAGAGATTGAAACGTAAGCGAATCGAAGAAAACTGGAGAAGCAACGTTACTATAACACTAACATTTTAACTATAACATATTGCCCCCATTCAACTATAACATATTAATATAAGAAATAAGCTTAATTGATGTTGTCTAAAATACCTTGATTATGAGTTTTTTTTTCTAACACTAACATTAATTTTCAATCAATTTGTAAGAATCATGTAGTTTTCTTTATTTTTATGAAAAAATCTAGATTAAAAGAATTAATTCTCTAATCTATACATAAGGTAAAATATAATATGAATAAGATATCTGATCTAAACCCTATACCCTATACCCTAAACCCTATACCCTAAACTCTAAACCCTATACCATAAACCCTAAACCCTATACCGTATACACTATACCGTATACCCTATACCCTGAACCCTATACTTTAACCCTATACTCTAAACCCAATTTTGGGTATCTTCTTTTTAGGTATATTATTATATCATGTCTTACTTAATAGATACATTAGAAACGTAAGTAGTAGAGAGTAAAATGTTCTCTCGATTAGGATGGGAAATAATATAATAATATATACTTAAAAAGAAGAAAATTAATTAAAGAACAAGAACGTGTATCTTATAATTAAACATTTTTCAACTATATAGAGAGACATCAAATGTGAGCTTAGGAATGAAAAGTATCATCCTATTAGGCTATTACAAATAACATACTTCTGTATATAGCATACATATATACATATATATATATACACACACACACAAGTTAGTAATAATAAGGTAATAAATTAAAGAATGTAATTGATTATGACAAAGTTAAATCCAACTAAATTTTAGCTAGTATTTGAGTTTCAAATTGATGCTAAAATTAAGAAATATACCAAATTTAGCTTTTTACTGTCTGAAGGGAAAATTAGAGAAACCGAAAAATGAAGAAAATTATTAATTATAGACATTTGTTCTGTATAGTATGTTTGCTTATGTGGAGTAGGTGTAAAATAAAAGAAAAATATATATGAATTTATCTTAAAAGAGGTCTAGTATTTTAAGTTTTTATCTAATTTTCTAAAAAAAAAAAAAAAAAACATTTCCGTCGAATTGCATAGCTCAAATACTTGAACTCGTCATATTTATTCTTTTCCCATCAACCAAGATTTTCCATATGCATCCTGAAAGTGAGTGTGATAAGCAGCACAAGCCTCATAACAAGGTGTTCATAACAGTTTTTGGGTAGAAACCGTAGAACAATACAAGAGTCAGCGGATTGAAAACGGAGGATGGTTACAAATAGGGGCTGATATAGAAGCCAATAATAAGAGAGGTCAAGATCAAAGAATCTAAGAAATTAATAATATATGAGGCAGCTGAACAAGACTACAATAAATCCAACTGTAATGTCCTAATCTACACGACTGGTTTACGGTTGAAGGAAAAGAGACGTAGGCCAAATACCTCCATTTGACTAAACTCTTGGTCATACACTTGAAAGTCTTAAACTTCTAGGTTGTTGTAATTCTTGATCATGCTAATTTTTACTTGATTTATAATCCCATGCTTTCACAATCTGAACTGCCAATGCTTTAAGAAATGTTCATTCACGATAATCCTACGAATTTCCGTTACACCTTCATACTCTAAAACGTTGTGTTATCGATTCAAGCCATTTTAAAAAGTATTGTCTCTCTAAAACTTGAACAAAGTGGAGACGTTTAGTGATTCATGTACGTGTATCAACTACCCCAAATGAAATTCTGATGATGCTAAGAATTGTGCTTCTCTTAATCCCCAAGTAAAGATTTCCTTCATAGAAGACCAAATCAGTTTGATTTGATCTCTTAAAGTCTCAGCTGCAATTAGTCTATTACCCCAGTATCTGCCTCAGTAACCAAAGATATAAGCCAAGTCAAGAATAAGATTATTGTCTTCCATTTTCCTGGAAATATCATAATTCACAAGTATTTGCGTATACGAAGCTCTAACTTGACCAAACGAATGAAATGATGGTACATAAAGCAAAATTATGTTGTAAAGCTTTCCATCATTTCGTTGCTAAACAATCAAAACCAAATGTCTTCTCCCTCTGCAAACTTTTACAAAGTCAAAACGATTTATTGGCTCTTGTCTTCTCTGCTTCTCTATTTGTTCATCATTCTCTCCAATGGAGTTGCAGCTCAAAATGGTATCAGTGTCACAAACGTTGGAGCAATCATTGATCTTAATTCTCGTATCGGTAGAGAGCAGAAAGCTGCCATGGAAATAGCAGCTGAAAGCTTCAACAACAAGTCCAACACTCATGAGCTACTCATTCATTTTCTAGACTCAGAAGGAAACCCCTTTCTTGCTGGTTCTGCTGGTAATCAATTCAATACAAATGAATATTATAGATGGTCATGGTACCCCATTAAGCTTTTGTATATGATTACTTAGATGTTGATTGTTTTTTTTGTTGTTGTAGCTGAAGAACTGTTGAAGGAAGAAAAGGTACAAGTGATTGTTGGCATGGAGTATTGGCCAGAAGCAGTCCTAGTAGCTGATCATGTTAAAAACCAATCTCAAGTTGTGCCGGTAATTTCATTTGGTGCACCTCTTATAACTCCACCACTGATCCAACGCCGGTGGCCTTTCTTGATACGTATGACCAGTGATGGTTCATATCAAATGAAATGCATTGCAGACATAGTTGCTGCATACAATTGGAGAAGGGTTGTGGTGATATACGAAGACGACGGTTATGGTGGTTATGTTGGCTTGCTAGGTCTTTTATCTGAGGCTCTTCAAGATGCTAATGCAAAGATTGAGCATCATTTGGTTCTTCCGAGACTATCTTCAGTGTCTGAGCCTAATTTTGATGAACTAGAAGAGTTGATGAAGCTTCCTACCTTTCAGTCTCGGGTGTTTATTGTTCTTCAATCATCTTTACCAACAGTGAATAATCTTTTCAGAGTGGCTAAGAAGATGGGACTTGTAGGGAGAGACTCAGCTTGGATATTTACAGAATGTATCACCAGTTTGCTTGCTCCTCAAGGTAACAACGATATGGAAGGAGCTCTAGGAATCAAGACTTACTACAGTGAGTCTAGTTCTTATGATGAGTTCCAGAAGGAATTCCAAGTGAAGTATGCAGAAGGAAATAACTCCAAGCCAGGAATTTATACTCTTCGAGCATACGATACTATTAATGTCATTTCAAAAGCCATAGAAAGAATGCCTAGTAACACCAGTAGTACTAACCTTCAAGGTATGATAACTACATTGTTGAGCAATTACAAGGGTTTAAGTGGGAATATGCACTTGAAAGAAGGTGAAGCACAGTTGGATTCTCCGAGACTGAGGATCCTTAATGTTGTCGATGGGAAGATGAACACAGAGTTAAACTTCTGGACACCAAACGGGTTTTCAGAAGGCCTTGGCACAAGTACAACAGATGTTGTTGTTAAAGTGAAATGGCCTGGGAACCTAAGACGTACCCCAAAAGGATGGGCAATGCCTAGTGTTGAAAAGCAAATGATAATTGGGGTTCCAGGAGAAATTTCCTTCAGCAAATTTGTAAAAGTGGAATATAACAAAGACAAGTCAGATGAGAAAACCTATGATGGTTTCTGCATTCAAATTTTCTACAAGGTTTTAAGTCGTTTGAATTATCCTCTGCCGTATGAGTTTCAGGCTGACAATGGAACCTATGATGAACTGGTTGAAAAAGTCCATAACAAGGTAACAACTTTATCCTCACTTCCTTTAGTTTGTTTTTGTCACATTAATTTGATGAATGTTACTGATAAACAGTGTATTCTTGTCATGTTCATCAATATATGAACCGAAGACGTTTGATGTTGTGGTTGGTGATATAACTGTTCTAGCAGACCGAATGGACAAGGTGGAATTCACTCAGCCCTATATGGGGTCAGGGTTGTCAATGATAGTACCAGAAGTAACTGATGAGGAGGCAACATGGATGTTTATGAAACCTTTCACATGGCAAATGTGGGTGGTCACCGGTTCCATATTAATCTACACAATGTTGATAGTATGGTTCCTAGAGTGCCCATCTAATCCTGACTTTGGTGGTCCATTGAAGAATCAGATTGGTACAGCAGTTTGGTTCACCTTTTCCTCTTTGTTCTTTGCTCACAGTAAGTACCAATTTCAAACATTAGTACAATCCTAATAGAAAAACAATCTGACCTGCAATGTAAAATAACCTATATGGGTTTCATTTTGCAGGAGAAAAAGTCTATAGCAACTTAACTCGAGTAGTTTTTGTTGTATGGCTGTTTGTTGTATTGGTCCTAACCTCAAGCTACACTGCTAATCTCTCTTCAATGCTCACCATTCAACGCCTGCAACCAAATGTAACTGACATCCAAATGCTACTGAACACCAATGCACCGGTTGGTTTGGATGGGGATTCATTCGTGTACAAGTACATGGAGAAAGTTCTTGGATTCAAGCGAGATAACTTGATCAAGGTATCGAGTGAATACAGCTATACAGGCAACTTCCAAGACAAAACAATATCAGCTGCCTTTCTTGAACTCCCCTATGCTGATGTATTCATGAACAAGTATTGTGAGGGATATACTTCTACCACTCCTACCTTCAGATTTGGAGGCTTAACCTTTGTAAGTTTTTTTTTTTTTTTTCCAAAAAAAAAAAAAACAGATAGTGAAATTTATAACATTCTTCACTTTCATCATACAGATATTTCAGAAAGGCTCTCCAATTGCCAGGGATTTCACTAAGGCCATACTAGAGCTATTGGAGAACGGAGAGATTAAGAAACTTCAAAATGAGTGGTTGACTCCAGAGGATGAGTGCTCAAAGAATTCAAACTCCAATCAACCAAAAAGCTTGAGCCTCAACAGCTTTTCCGGCCTCTATGTAATATCCGGTGCTACTTCTACATTCTGTTTTCTACTATCTCTTGCTATATGGATGAGGAGGTTTCAGCTCCAAGAAACAAATGAAGTCAGTGCAAGTCCAAGTAATGAGAATATTTGGAACAAAACTGTTAGAATAGTGAAGTTTTTTAAACTTCGAGATCTTGAAATTCCAAATAGAGCTCCAACTTTTGCTAGTTATGTTGTGGATTGGACTACTCCAAGGTGGGGGGAATACTCGCCTACTTCTAACAATCCGGAGCAACCTCCGGCTTTCACGCCAGCAGAAATTGAATGCATGCTAGTAGAACAGACAGAAACAAGGGTACAGGGGGGGTATTCAAAATCCAATACCAGCTAGCTGCTTCCTTAAAATAGTTCAGTGATCTTTCTCATTAGAGTTGATGCTAAGCACTACATCCACATATTCATTTATTTTATGGTAAAAATACCTCAATGCCAGATTTGGCTATGACAATTTATTGTTAGGATTCATTACAAAAATAATGAAACATTACTAGGTATGAACTTGTATATATATATATATATATATATATATATATATATATATATATATGCTTCTCTTTGTAACAACAGTACTCTTTATCATTACAATTCGTCAGTTATTACTTATCAGCAAAACTTGTGGTTTCTCTTCCATTCAAATCCCATTGATCTTGGACTTTCTCTAATCATTTTTCATTTCTGATGTTCTCTCTTACTCAAAAGATTTACTGTATTCAGAAACTAAAAGACATGGGAAAAAACAAGATTAAGCCACAAGCAAGCTCAAATGGTGAAAAAGCACCAGTGGTCTAGTGGTAGAATAGTACCCTGCCACGGTACAGACCCGGGTTCGATTTCCGGCTGGTGCATCCTTTTTTTAGTGGCATGGCAGTTGGTGTATATTCTTTTTTCTTTTCATGCTTAACTTTTTGTGTAGGCATCAAATTCAGAAAGACCATGAATATTCAATAATGATGATCAGTCAGCTTGATCAAGGTATCTATGTAGAGGCTAATTATTAAGGCATGATATTTAATGAAATATCTTGGAGAGATTTCATACGTAATGATATGCACAACAAAACTACGCTATATTTATGTAAATTTTCTATATTTATTTATACTCATGAAAAAATAAAAATAAAAATATCGGATTAGTCTAAACCGTGAGGACGAAAATGCATGACGTGAGAAGGAAATATCATATTATTATCGAAATGATAACTAGCTCTTGTGCCTTTTCTTTTGCAGGGAATGGTCAAATGATGTTGGCTGATGAACACATCCAAGTGAATGTTTCTCTTCCCACTCTCTGACGACAACTTGTAAATCACAAGAACTTCCATTCTCAAATAATGTTGGTCTTTAATCTTGATCTTCTAGTATCAGTTTTCTTCATAATAGACCAAGTCACTACTTTCACTTCGACGACTTCTGCAACCATGTTAGCAATTCCAAATTTCCACTCTTTCATGGAAGACCAATTCAGTCATAAAATTCCACACTTCTCTTTTTCTAGAATTGGTAGTATGTTGGCTCAAAAAAAGTAATCCTATATACGCAAGTTGTGTTGTAAAGGTTCTGAGCTTTCTGAATCTGTGCTACATAATCAAAAATTAGTCATGTCTTCTCATTCGACAGCTAAAACAGTACAAAGACTTGGGATCTTGTTTCCTCTGCTCATTATCTACTTGCTGTTCAATCTCTCCTATGCGGTTGAAGCTCAAGATGAAAAAAGTATCACCAACGTTGGAGCAATCATTGATGTTGATTCGCGTATCGGGAAACAACAGAAAGCTGCCATGGAAATTGCAGCTGAAAACTTCAACAACCAGTCAAAAACTGATGAGCTAATCCTTCATTTCCGAGATTCTGGCCGCGACCCCTTTCTTGCTGCATATGCTGGTATAGAGTATAGTAATTAACATATATGCTGCATGAACATGATAGTGATCACCAAATAAGCAAGTGTATGATTTAGTTTTGTACTAATGGATTAGTTTGATTTGTTGTAGCTGAACATTTGATAAAGGAAGAGAAGGTACAAGTGATAATTGGCATGGAGACTTGGCAGGAAGCTGTTACAGTAGCTGATGTAGTCAAAAACAAAAACCTATCTGATGATCAGGTTGTTCCAGTTATTTCCTTTGCAGCACCAACCATAACACCTCCGCTAATACAACGCCTTTGGCCTTTCTTGATAAGAATGGGAAGCGATGTTGCTGCTCAGATGGCTTGCATTGGAGATATAGTGTCAGCATACTACTGGAAAAGGGTTGTTGTAGTATATGAAGACGATGGTTATGGTGGCGGCATTGGGAGGCTAGCTCTTTTATCCGAAACTCTAAGAGATGTTGGTGCAAAGATTGAGCACCGTATAGTTCTCCCACGAATTTCTGAGTCTACTGATCCTTATTGGGATGAAGTAGAGAAGCAGTTTAAGCTTAGCAATGTACAGTCTCGGACATTCATAGTTCTTCAGTCGTCTTTGCCAACTGTAACTGGTCTATTCAAAGTACCTAAGAAGATGGGACTTGTAGGAGTAGATTCGGCTTGGATAATCACAGAAGGTATTGCTAGTTTGCTTGATCCTCAGGGCAACCATGATATGGAAGGTACTCTCGGAATCAAGACTTGTTATGACAGGAATACTACTACTTATGCCAGTTTCCAGAAAGAATTCCGAACAAAGTATTCAGATGAAGATAACCCTAAGCCAGGAATTTATGCTCTTCGCGCATATGATATTATTTCAATCATCACACAGGCCATAAGTAAAATGAATACTAAGACTACTAATACTAGTCTTCAAGAGTTATTAGCTGAAAGGTTGAGCAATAACTACAAGGGTTTAAGTGGGATCATGCAACTCAAAGGAGGTGAGGTACTGCTGGATTCTCCGAGATTTAGGATCATAAATATTGTGGATGGGAAGACGGATAAAGAACTAAACATCTGGACACCAGGGTTTGGATTCTCGAAAAGCCTTGTTAAAGTATCGGGTACATACAGAAGTAGTGATGATGTTGGTGATGTAACTTGGCCTGGGAACATAACACTACGTCCTTCCAAAGGATGGGCAATGCCAACTGTTGAGAAGAAAATGAAAATTGCGATTCCGATTCAAAACAGACCATTTATTGTCCTGGGGGAGAATCGATATGACGGTTTCTGCATTCGACTGTTCGATATGGTGGTAGAAAATTTGAGTCATTTATATTCCTTGCCACATGAATTTCATGAGTTCAATGGCAACTTCAGTGATCTGATAGAACTAGTTAATGACAAGGTAACAACTTCATCTGTACTTAATTTTGTTTTAAAGTCTATGTGCTCTTAGGGCCTATAATTCGTTACCATAAGTTACATAGAGTGAGGCTGACACTAATTAGGATAAGCCTTCTTCACTTCTTCACTAGTCTATCAATATTGTGGAAATTTTATTGTATCTGTTACTGATAATGATTATATGCTTTTCATGTTCATCAAAACATCAACCAAAGACTTAGGATTAATTACAAAACATAACCCGAACTATGATGTTATTTTCATTTTCATACCTAACTATCAAAAACTTACATTTTCATACCCGAAGTTTCATTCCGTTAGCATTTTGATACCTTGACCACTAACACCGTTAAATTTTGAGGGCATTTTTGTCATTTCAATAAATATATCATTTTTTACATTTACTTTAACAAAATAATTTATTTTTTCAGGTAATCAAATACAAATAAAACAATTTACTTTAGTAAAAATATTCAAAAGAAACTCCAAAATTAAATATATATTTTTGCAACAATAGTGATAAAAGTTAGTAAAACTCTTGTATGTATATTAATTTTTGAAGTTACATGTTAAGCAAAGCAAAACAAAACAAAGTAAACTATATAATTAAAATAAATTATATCGAGAAAATATCGAATATCAATGAAAATTTTATCAAATTTTATATAAACATGTTTAATCTATTGTTGGTTAAATATATACCATTGTTGCAAAAATAAATATTTAATTTTGGAGTTTTTTTTATATAATATTTGTGCTAAAGTAAATTTTTTTTATTTGTATTTGATAACCTCAAAAAATAAATTATTTTGTTAAAATAAATGTAAAAAATGATATATTAATTGAAATGACAAAAATGCCCTCAAAATTTAACGGTGTTGGTGGTGAAGGTATCAAAATGCTAACGGAATGAAACTTCGGGTATGAAAATGTAAGATTTTGATAGTTAGGTATGAAAATGAAAATAACATCATAGTTCGGGTGGTGTTTTGTAATTAATCCAAAGACTTATGATGCTATTGTTGGTGATATAACTGTACTTGTTGAACGAATCGACAAAGTGGAATTCACTCAACCATACCTGGAGTCTGGTTTGACAATGATAGTTCCAGATATATCTGCTGAGGAGGAAACATGGATGTTTATGAAACCTTTCACATGGCAAATGTGGGTGGTGACTGGTGTCATCTTAATCTACACGACCTTAATAGTATGGTTCCTTGAGGTGCCATCCAGTCCAGACTTAAAGGGCTCACTTAAGAGTCAGATTGCCTTTGCAACTTGGTTCACCTTCTCGTCTTTGTTCTTTGCTCACAGTAAGTACCAGTTTTAAACACAAGCACAAGCCTAAGCTTATGAAAAGTTGCTAAACAAATATTCTGAGCTGTGGTTGATTTCATCTTACAGGAGAAAAGGTCTACAGCAACTTGACTCGAATAGTTTTCATAGTGTGGCTGTTTGTTGTATTGATCTTAAGCTCAAGCTACACTGCTAATCTGTCTTCAATGCTTACCATCCAACGACTGAGCTCGAATGTAACAGACATTGAGATGCTGAGGAGAACCAACTCATTAGTTGGTTGCGATAACGATTCCTTTGTCAGGAATTACCTAGAGAATGTTCTTAATTTCAATCGAGATGCTATCAAGGTAATAGACAGCAACTACATCCCGGAAGAGATCAGACAAAAAAAATTATCTGCTGTATTTCTTGAATTGCCATATGCGCAAGTTTTTATGGACAAGCACAAGGGCTACACGCTCACCCAACCCACCTACAATTTTGGAGGCTTTAGCTTTGTAAGTAGTGTCCACTAATCTTGTTCGGTTCTTTGTGTGCATGCAATGATATAAAAGCTAACAAATTCTTCACTTTCAAAATGCAGGTATTTCAGAAAGGCTCTCCAATAACTAGGGATTTCTCTAAGATCATTCTAGATCTACTGGAGAATGGAAAAATGAGAAATCTTCAAAATCACTGGTTGACTCGTCCAACCAATACAACTTCTGATATGCCGGAAAGCTTGAGCCTCAAGAGCTTTTGGGGTCTCTTTGTGATATCCGGGACAACTTCCACCTTCTGTTCTGTAATAGCTCTTACTATCTGGCTGAAGAAGTTATATCACCAAGAAGCATCCCAAGGCATTTAAAACTTGACAGGCTTTGGTAGATTACTTGACATGCCAGATTTAGCCAAGTGAGTATGTAAGGAGTAAAACTTCATGTATTAATTTCTCAGGCAATAATATGTATGCTGACTTGTAAGTTCTCTGTTTGGTTTTAATTATTTGCAAGCCAGTTCCAATCCTTCATACAACCACAATGACACAGCTCCAAGAATCAAACAGGAAGAAGCATATATAGCTATTTTTGTAGCTAGCTTTTATATTGAAATGAGAAGCATTACATGCCTTTTTATTCAGTATTACAAAAAGCCTACCCTGACGATTCTTCCGGCAAAATGGATCCCAGGTTCTTGAGAAATCTTGTTCATGGTCCACTATATATATATATAGTCTCTATCCACTATATATATATATATAGTCTCTATCCAGAGCGAAGCTTCGCTCTGGAATTAACGTGCGAAGGTCCTTATTTGACTCACTTTTCGGTCATATTTTTCGATCATACCCGGTCAGTGTCTAGATACATATCGTATGATCATCCTTACAAAATTTCATCATGTTGGTACAAGAATTGTTGGCTATCCCTTTATGATCAAAACACAAGGATACATGCTACATGTTGTAGCTTGGTAGCAAGGACTACTCAAGTGAAGAATGAAGAACCCGACAGATTTCATGTGCATCAGTTAGTTCATGCATGTGCATCACATTCATTCACTAAGGATGGCAGCCGTGCTTGCCATCCCGATTACACGGATACCCCTGCTGTATCTGTTCTATCTTCTGGGTCTGACCATGTGCATATTCAAATGTGCTTGCTTAAGTTTTCTAAGTGTTTGAATTTCAAATACCTTTTAGCAAAACATTAGTCTTTCGTACTTGAGCTCCAAGTTAGTCTAGGGTGGTGTGGCAAACCAACCCGTGACCACATAACTTGAGCCTTTGGGAACCAGCTGGGTTTTGTGACTCAAAAAACCAAGTTGACAGCTGCCCATGTGTTGCCCGCCCAAGCTATCAGCTGTCCTAAGTGTCCTCTTAGGAAAAGTGGTTTTGTAGAGTCTTTATGTTTGACTAAATCTAGCCTAGTTTTCCCAAAACCTTTTGTCTTATCCTTTTGGCTTTAGTCTTTCCTAGGAAAGTCTATTCTCAGCTTTTGTCTTGTGAATGGAGGGATCCCTAGGGTACTATCCGTCCTAGTCTCCAGAAAAGCAGCTTAAAGTCCAAAAGAATCTTGTTGATGTGGCAAACGTGCTTGCTTCCTCATAGCTGTGCACTTTGCCTATAAATAGAGAGCAAGACCTCTCTTGCTCCTTGGTTGTTGAAAATTGTCATTTGCATTTTCTCCCTTTGAGCCTTAGCTTTATTGCTTCCTTGCTCCTTTGCTCTAAGTCTTCCTTGTTGATTATATCTTAGAGCTGAGCATCAAAACATTTTCAAAACCCATTTCATTGTTCATGCATACCTTGAAGGTGTCTAGGTGATGCAACCCGGTGAAGTCTTCATAAAGAATTAGCAAAGGTGTTAGCTAAGTTCGTGTGAAGCAAGGTGTAAGCTGTCTTTGAGAATTAGCTAAAGGTGTTAGTTGAATTCTGCATAGAAGCTTAGATTCGTGCTATGTGTAAAACACTTGAGTGACAAGAGAGCAAGTTCAGTTGTGTGCTAGTAGTTAGACTAGGCAGAATGGCTAGGTGTTGTGCCATCCTCTGAGTTGTGAGTCTTGTAAGAAGTGTCTTTACAATAGTGGAATCGTTTGTCTCTCAAGAGTTAGAGGCACGCAGTTTTTCTCCCTGGGTGCAGGGTTTCTGCGTATAAAAAACGTACTGGTGTTATATCTTTTACTTTCAGTACTTGCCTTTTTATTTACACAACTTAGTCTCACAGCAAACAGGATAGCACAATCTTTGCTATCCTTGTGCGCGGGATAGAGCAAAAAAGTTGTCAGGGCCTATTCACCCCCCCTCTAGGACCTTCAAGTGGTATCAGAGCGGGTCGCTAGCCTAGCTAGTGAGATCCCTCTGTGTCCCGAGAATGGACCGTGGTAGAGGCCCTACCCCTGTGAATACTCCACCATTCTTTGATGGAACGGATTATTCCCAGTGGAAGGTAATGATGACCGCTTTCCTTATCTCCCAAGATGATGGGAGACAATGGACTATGGTCGAAGAGGGTTGGAAACACCCTATGAAACCCATGAATGAGGGTTCTGCCGTATTAATGCAGAAACCCAAATCTGAATGGGATGATATTGAAAAAGGTGATTTTAGGATGAACACCAAAGCTCTCAACAGCTTGTTTTCTGCACTATCTGAAAAAGAGCGGAGAAGGATCATCACTTGTCCTACCGCTAAGAATGCTTAGGATACTTTATCCACTACCTATGAGGGTAACACTAGGGTAAAGGCTCAGAAACTTCAGAGCCTGTTCCTTGAGTTTGAGGAAATGTCTATGCGTGAGGATAAGAGTATAGATGAGTTTCATGGTCGCCTTCTTAGTATCACGAACCAGTGTCAAGGATTGGAAGACCCCATTCCCTCCTATAGGATTGTCAAAAAATTCCTTCGTGCTCTTCCGTCTAGTTATGAGGCTAAGCAAATTGCCATAGAGGAAGCCCAGAACCTAGACACCTATTCCTTAGATGAGTTGGTAGGAAACTTGAAGGTGTTCGAGTCTAAGAGAAAGAAGTCTAGAAAGGAAAAGACCATAGCCTTATCCACTGTCAATGAGGTAGATGAGAAAGAAAAGGAACCGGAGGTTCTTGAGGATAGTCTGGATGAGATTGCCTACCTAACTAAACAGTTTGATAAGTTTCTTAGGAAGAGAAGGTCTTTCCCTGTTGGTCGTTATCCCTCCCGAGGATCAGCTTCTAGGACTCCCAAACCTAGTGATACCACAGGCGATAGGACTCCCAAGCCTAAAACCTTTCAGAAAAGTGATAAGTGCTATGAGTGTGGTGGTGTCGGACATAGATCTGTTGAATGTCCAAGTAGGAAGAATAAATCCCACAGAGCTTTTAAGGTGTCTTGGAGTGATAGTGATTCCGAGCAATTCTCCGATCATGATGATGAGGATATAGCTCTTGTTGCCTCTATTGAGTTAGATGAGTTCCTTGAGGATGATGACTGTGATATCTCCATGCACAATAAGTGTTCTAGGTTAGTGTCTGCCTCTAAGTCCATGCTTGCAAAAATTGAAGCTCTCTCTAATGAGCTTTCGGAATGCAAGGAGACCAATGAAGGGATGCATGAGAAGTTGCTATCCCTCAAGTCAAAATGGAAGACAGAAAAAGTTTGTCTAGAGGACCAAGTATTGTCTCTGCAAACTAGTCTAGATTCTCAGACCAAACTAGTTTCTACTCTAACCTCTGAAAAGTCAGACCTTGAGAAAACCCTAATTGATTCACGTCAACAATTTGAGAAGTTCTCTTTTGGATCCGAAAAGCTGACTAAGATTTGTGGTTTGGGTAAGTCCGATAGGGACAAGTCTGGTCTAGGGTTTGTATCTGGAAGTTGCTCTAGTCAGGGTAACAAGACCGTGTTTGTTAAGAGCAAAGAGCCCTTGAATCCAACTTCCTTAGAGCCTACTAGGTCACAACGTTTTGTTCCCACTTGTCATTATTGTGGAGTAACTGGACACATCCGTCCTCGTTGTAGGAAGCTTAGATTCAGTCAGCAAAACTCTAGGAAGTCACAGAAGAAGGAGAGTATCACTACTTTTCAGTCAACTCTTGAGGACTCCCTTAAGGAGCTATCTAGGATAGCACAGAGTCTTGCCATCCCAAAGCCAAAAATCCCAGCTAGGAATCCTCCTGCTAGGAGAAGAGCCAACCCTAAGGTAGGAAAGGCTAGGAGAACTTTTGAGACAAATTCTCTTGATAAACATGTTCGAGACCATGATTTTGATGATGACGATCTGTCATGTTTTGTTACAAGGGTTAGCTTCCATCCTAAACCTCAGGATAGGATAGTAGCCATCTGCAATGTCGCCCTTACTGCTCTTTCAACTAGGAAGCCCGACTCTTGGTATGTTGATAGTGGTTGTTCTAGGCACATGACTGGAGACCGAAAGTGGTTCTCATCCATGGATGAGACATATCCATCAAGCAGTGTTGTGTTTGGGGATGGTGCCAAGACTAAGATCATAGGCAAAGGGACAGTTAGTACTCCTGGTCTCCCATGTCTGAAGAATGTTCTTCTTGTCAGAGGTCTAGAAGTCAGTCTGTTGAGTGTCAGTCAGATTGTGGATGAACATGACTCTGTCACTTTTGACAAGTCAAGATGTCTCATCTTAGATGGGAAAGGTAGGAGTATCATGAGAGGTGATAGGACTAGAGATCAATGTTATTGTATCTCTGCCCATGAGAAGTTCACTCCCCAAATCTGTTTTCGATCTCAAGTTGCCGAGGACCTTCTTGATCTATGGCATAGACGTATGTGTCATCTCAACCATCAAGACATTGTCAAGCTCTCTGCAAAATCCGGGGTAAGAGGACTACCTAAGCTCACAGGTAAGTCCCCAGGTATGTGTGGGGATTGCAAAATGGGTAAGCTAACCCGTACCTCTCATCCTTCACTTTCTGCTAAACCTACTTCCAAAGTTTTACAATTAGTGCATCTTGATTTAGTAGGTCCCATTGACACCGAAAGTGTTGGTGGTAGGAAGTATGTGCTTGTTATTGTTGATGATTTCTCTAGGTTTACTTGGGTAAAATTTTTGGCAAGTAAAGATGAAACTTTTGAGAAATATTTTAGCTTTGCAAAACAAGTCACAAATGAGAAGTCACATGAGAGGTTGCATATTGTTAGGATCAGATCCGATCATGGCACTGAATTTGAAAATGCAAATTTTGCTGATTATTGTGATGAATATGGTGTGCACCATGAGTTCTCTGCTCCTATCACTCCCCAACACAATGGGATAGTTGAAAGGAAGAATAGAGCATTGGTTGAAATGGGTAGAGTAATGCTAAACTCAGCTGAACTCGCTCACTCTTTTTGGGCTGAGGCTGTTAACAATGCTTGTTACACTTTGAATAGGGTTATCTTTAGGCCTGGAACCTTCAAGACTCCTTACGAGTTATGGAAGGGAAGGATACCTAATATATCACATCTCAAGGTGTTTGGGAGTCCTTGTTACATTTATAAGGATAGAGAATATCTGACCAAATTTGATGCTAAATGTGATAAAGGTATTTTTCTTGGTTATGCCTTGAACAGTCGTGCTTATCGTGTGTACAACAAAATATCTTGCAAAATTATGGAAACCATAAATGTTGCTATTGATGATTCCCTTGTTTGCTGTCACGGTTCTCCTCATGTTCCTATGCAGGAACAAGAGCCAACTCAGAGTCTAGCTCTCAAAGACAAACCTTCCACATCTGAAGTGGAAGAAGAGGTAAGTGACCCTGATCTTCCGGCTGAGATCCTCACTGATGGGATAGATGCAACCTTAGCTATCCAGAAGCCTCACAGAACTGGTAAGCGCCAAGTTCAGAAAGATCACAATTCCTCCGACATCATTGGTAAGCTTGATGAGCCAAGAAAGACAAGGGGTAAGTCTGCTCAGTTGGTAAGCAACTTTACTATGCTTAGAAGTTTTCTAGCTCTTTTCAAAAGTGAGATCAATGAGATCACTTGTTATGGTTTTGTGTCCACTATTGAGCCGAAGAATGTGAAAGAGGCCTTGTTAGATGTTGAGTGGATAGGTGTTATGCAAGAAGAGCTTAATCAATTTGAGAGGAGTAGAGTGTGGCATTTAGTTCCTAGGCCAAGTGATAAGAATGTCATAGGAACCAAATGGGTGTTCAAGAATAAGTCTGATGAGAAGGGAGTGATAACCCGTAACAAAGCCCGATTGGGTGTGCAGGGTGATTCCCAAATTGAGGGGTTAGATTTTGATGAAACCTTTGCCCCTGTTGCTAGATTAGAATTTGTGCGTCTCCTTCTAGCCATAGCATGTCATTTGAAATTCACTCTATATCAAATGGATGTGAAGAGTGCCTTTCTGAATGGTATCCTCAAGGAGGAAGTCTATGTGGCACAACCCCCAGGATTTCAGAGTGTCAGCCATCCCAACCATGTGTATAGGTTAGATAAGGCCCTCTATGGTCTTAAGCAAGCCCCTAGGGCTTGGTATGAGAGACTCTCTACACATTTGACTGAGAACGGGTATGTGAGAGGTTCTATTGACAAGACTATGTTTGTCAAGTGTACCTCTAAGGACATTATCATTGCTCAAGTGTATGTGGATGACATTGTGTTTGGATCCACATCCGAGACCCTAGTGAAAGAATTTACCACTCTCATGACTAAGGAGTTTGAAATGAGTTTGTGTGGTAAGCTTAGTTATTTCCTAGGTTTGCAAGTGTCTCAAGGTAAGGATGGATTATTCATCTCTCAATCGAAGTATGCCAAGGAACTTATCAAGAAGTTCGGGATGGAAACCTCCACTGCTGTTCAAAATCCAATGGGGACAAGTTGCAAAATCAGTGCTGATCTTGAAGGGATAGATACTGATCCAACTCTCTACAGGAGTATGATTGGTAGTCTGCTATATCTCACGGCCAGCAGGCCAGATATTGCTTTCAGCGTTGGGGTGTGCGCTAGGTATCAAGCCAACCCCAAGGAGTCTCATGTTAAGGCGGTAAAACGTATCATTAAATATATCAAGTATACTTCTGATTATGGCATCAAGTATACTTTTGATACTAACGTTGAGATTGCAGGATACTCGGACTCCGATTGGGCCGGAGATGCTAATGACCGGAAAAGCACTTCCGGGGGCTGTTTCTTTGTTGGGAACAACTTGGTATCGTGGCACAGCAAGAAACAGAACTGTGTTTCGCTGTCCACCGCTCAGGCCGAATACATTGCAGCCGGCAGTTGTTGCACTCAGCTGCTTTGGATGAAGCAAATGCTCTCTGACTACGGATTCAAGCAAGGTATGCTATCCTTATTTTGTGATAATACCTCTGCCATCAATATCTCTAAGAATCCTGTGTTGCATTCTAGGACAAAGCATATAGAAATAAGGTATCATTTCATAAGGAACCTAGTTGAAGAGAAACTGCTTGAATTGTCTTTTATTCCAACTGAGCAACAACTAGCCGATTTGTTCACAAAACCACTTGACAATGCTCGTTTCACCAGCCTTCGTCAGGCCATTGGTGTGGGTAACAATGATTGATTTTTCTCCCCTGTACCTAAGTATGTAGTGTAGGGCTTATTGTTCCATGGAAAATCAAAAAAAATTTATATTTGTTGTTGTGGTTCTTATGGTCTCCTCGAGTTTAGGATGCCTAAGTTTGTTGATATCCCAGGATATGTTTTGGTTGATCTTAACCTAAGGATGTGTCTAGGGTTTTCATTAGCTTCCCTTACTCAAATCTTTGCATGACTATGTGTATCTACACACTCTTCTGTGGTCTGGTTATTATGACAAATAGAAGAACTATATGTCTCACTTTAAGCTTCTCTAAGTGGTGTGCAATATGGTGAGCTATATACTTGAGATAAGTAAGTGCAGTGAAGTTGTTCCAAGCTAGTCTCAAAGTATACATTCATTGGTCGTGACAAACGATATAAGGGTGGGAAGAAACGAGACTAGTTTGAGGTTGAAGTTGGTTGATAAAAATATTATTTACCAAACTAATCTCAAAGTATACATTCCTTGGTCGTGACGAACGATATAAGGGTGGGCAGAAATGAGGTTGGTTTGACGTCTTTGAAGAAAGGTTGGAACTTCACAAATATAACAAACTGTGTAAGCTAGCCAGTTCTCACATCTGTGAGGATTGCTGAGTTATGATCTATCCTTCTATGGGTTTGGAAAACTGTCCTTGACGTGTCCTTGTTACACGTGTTGCCCTAAAATCAACTGGTTTGGGAGTCAACGACAATGTTTTCTCGTTATATAAACCTATGAGGACGACCTTTCAGCTAGGCTTTCAAAATAAAAATAAATAACAGTGCTGAAAATGTTCTCTGGAGATATAAGGAGGGAAGAGACCTCTGGTCTCAGGTTCTTTGTGATATCTCACTGCTTATCTCAGTTGATGTAATCATATGCTCCATTGAGATTGCTTTTCACACACACACTCCTTCTGATATATGTCATGATATATGGACCATGTAATTTTGTTAGTCATATGGTCATGTGTAGTATTGTGTGAGTATGTGAGGTTAATAGAAACCCTAG
Organism: Fragaria x ananassa; assembly: GCA_034370585.1. Classification (NCBI taxonomy): domain Eukaryota; kingdom Viridiplantae; phylum Streptophyta; class Magnoliopsida; order Rosales; family Rosaceae; genus Fragaria; species Fragaria x ananassa. The sequence goes on from CP139766.1 coordinate 23,429,995, forward strand.
TGTCCATGCTTTGTGTGTTTATGCACCACATATCCTAAAACATTGGGATTCGTTCTTTCTCTATTTATTTTTGCTCAAGGTGTTAAATTTGTTAGTTTCTTTTTCAAATTTATGCACTTTCTAAGGGGGAGTAAATTCAAAAATTGGGACACTCACGGGTTTACACATGTTTAAGCCTTTTGTTGCTTGTGTTGGTATGTGAACCTTGCTTTTGCTAGGATGGCAGTTGCCTTTTGTATCTCTTATGTTGTTTGCAGTCCTAGGATTTTTTGAGTTTCTTTGAGGACTTCTAGGCTTATAAGAGGGCTTTGCTTTCGGTTCTGAGATGGGCTAGGCCTATTCTCCCATGGACTCTTGTGAGGGTCAGCTTTTGAGAAAAAGAGGGGGAGACTTCCCACAGCCGTTGGGGGTTTGCAATTCTCAAGACAGCTACGTCTAATCAGGGTTGCTTTTTGCATGCCTATTAAAAACTGGTTTCTCCTTCCACTCTTTCATCTTCTTCACCAGTTACTTCGCTTCCTCATCTCTCTCTCACCAATTCTCATCTCTGTTTCTTCACCCTCATTCCTCTCCTCCATTCCCATGGCTGAACCAAACCAAAACTCTGCTGCAAAAGAAACCGGGTCAGTGACCTCTCCAATGGTTTCTTCTTCTTCGCTCCGAGCGAATTCTGATCCCTTGCTTACTGCTTCTCAAGTGTTGAGAGCCTTCTCCTCCTCTCCGAGTTCTACTCCCATCTCCTCCGCTGTCGCTACTCCTTCTCTTGTCCCTGTACAAGTGGATTCCACTATCGTTGCACCTCATCCATCCACCAAAGAGGTTGAAGCCTCCATTGCTGCAACTTTGAATGAAATTAGGAAGAGAAAGGGCACCATTCATGCTGGGTCTGCTCGGGCCAAGAAGATCAAGCCTTCTGGCATGGGTCGCACTCAAGGGATACTCGATGCCCCTGCATCCCGCTCCCAGGGATTTGCCAAGTCCGGACCTTCCTCCACCGGCGCCGCCCCCAAATCTGCCAAGGATCCACTTCCCAAGGTTGGAAAACAGCCCAAATTTCCAATTCTTGATGATGATGATGAAGAAGAAGAGCCTATGGAGCTCTCTGGTTCCTCCAGTTCTGATCCGGAATTTCGCGCTCCTCGCCGTCGTATCACCAGGAACTCTGGCAAGCCAATCGCCGGTTCTTCTAAGTCTGGATCGAAGGATTCCTCTGGACCTTCCAAACCTTCCAAAGCCAAGCCTATTGGAGCCCAGGATGGGAGACCCTCGTTGCCTCTTAAGAAAAGGATGTTTGAGGTAACTGATATCCCCTCTAAATCCCATTTCCGTTCCAATAAAGCCATGTCCGTCTTCTCTTCTGTCACTATCAGTAGACCCATTATCTATGAGAAGCCATTTGATTTTGCAAACATTCCTCCAGCAGTTAAGCTTTTTGTTGATAGGCTAGGGTGGGTCAAAGCTTTGGAGTCTTTTCCTAGGGTCAATATCTCTTTAGTTCAGGAATTCTATGCTAACTTCCCTGAGAATGTCCCTGCTGAGATTAAGCTTAGGTCCACTGATCCCATTATGGTTTGGGTGAGGGGAGTGGAAGTTGATATCCGGCCAGCTAGGATACGTGAGGTCTTATCCCTCCCGATTACTGAGAAGCATACCATGACTAAGGTTTTTCAATACAGGGATTCAACAACCATAGATCACCTTGCCTCTCTCATGTACTACCCTCCTCCTACTGAGCCTCTCTCAGATCCTTTTCTCTCCAGTAGCCTCATGCCTGAGTGGTACAAGTTTATGACCTTTGTAGCTAGGTCTCTTCTCACTCCCACAACCCAAACCAGCAAGATCACTCACCTGCAAGCTGTTTTGATTGCCTACTTCTGTGACAAAACCAAACCTCTCCTTCCAGCCGAGTACTATATCTTTCAGGCTATCCGACGCGCTGCTATCCCTCAGCGTCTCTCTGTCTCCAGCTCTATTGTTTTTCCGGCTGTGATTACTCTTCTCTGCATCAAGAGCAATGTTCCATTCCATGGAGATGATGCTCTTGCTCTGCCTGTCAACCCTGTTGACCGTGTCACAATTGCCAAATCCGCTGCTCAGTCCGGGTTATATGTTGAGTCTTTGGAGCAGACCTTGCTGAAAAAGGAGATCAAGCTCATTGTGGACAAGGCAATGCAGGAGGCAGTCATTGGTTTTAGGGATTATGTTGGACATCAGTTCTACACCTTCAAGCAGGAGATGCCTGCGATCTTAAGGGAGTTTGAGCGCAGCAGAGATGAGGATGCCTCTGGTTCTTCCACTGCTTCTTCTCAGGATCCGCATGCCTCCTCTGATCCTGATGATAAGGAGAGTGAAAGTGATGATGATGTGATCCGCAGGGAGTCCAGTGATGATGAGGATGCTTCTATTTAGGTTTTCTGTTGTGGTTCTCTGCATTAATGTTGTTTTATCCATTCTCGGATGTAGGTTGTTTTTATGTTGAACATCGGTTTCTCTGTTTCCCTTTGGCATTCACTGCCAAAAAGGGGGAGAACTAATTGTAGGGCTTATGTTGTCAAAACTCTGAATTATTTATGAATGCTGTGTGGTTATTTTCTTGACTTATGTTGTTTGCTGGTTATGCTATTCTGTTGGTTATGATGCATGATTGTCTTGGTATCGCACAGCTTGTGTTTCATAAGAGTTTTTTTGGCCCTCCATACCTTCACTTGTTCTTGAGATGTTTGTGCAGGTGTTTAGTCTATTCTTGTGTTTAGAACCAGCACAACCTTTGAAGGTGTGTTTTGATCAGGAATGCCAAAGGGGGAGATTGTTGGTACAAGAATTGTTGGCTATCCCTTTATGATCAAAACACAAGGATACATGCTACATGTTGTAGCTTGGTAGCAAGGACTACTCAAGTGAAGAATGAAGAACCCGACAGATTTCATGTGCATCAGTTAGTTCATGCATGTGCATCACATTCATTCACTAAGGATGGCAGCCGTGCTTGCCATCCCGATTACACGGATACCCCTGCTGTATCTGTTCTATCTTCTGGGTCTGACCATGTGCATATTCAAATGTGCTTGCTTAAGTTTTCTAAGTGTTTGAATTTCAAATACCTTTTAGCAAAACATTAGTCTTTCGTACTTGAGCTCCAAGTTAGTCTAGGGTGGTGTGGCAAACCAACCCGTGACCACATAACTTGAGCCTTTGGGAACCAGCTGGGTTTTGTGACTCAAAAAACCAAGTTGACAGCTGCCCATGTGTTGCCCGCCCAAGCTATCAGCTGTCCTAAGTGTCCTCTTAGGAAAAGTGGTTTTGTAGAGTCTTTATGTTTGACTAAATCTAGCCTAGTTTTCCCAAAACCTTTTGTCTTATCCTTTTGGCTTTAGTCTTTCCTAGGAAAGTCTATTCTCAGCTTTTGTCTTGTGAATGGAGGGATCCCTAGGGTACTATCCGTCCTAGTCTCCAGAAAAGCAGCTTAAAGTCCAAAAGAATCTTGTTGATGTGGCAAACGTGCTTGCTTCCTCATAGCTGTGCACTTTGCCTATAAATAGAGAGCAAGACCTCTCTTGCTCCTTGGTTGTTGAAAATTGTCATTTGCATTTTCTCCCTTTGAGCCTTAGCTTTATTGCTTCCTTGCTCCTTTGCTCTAAGTCTTCCTTGTTGATTATAAATCTTAGAGCTGAGCATCAAAACATTTTCAAAACCCATTTCATTGTTCATGCATACCTTGAAGGTGTCTAGGTGATGCAACCCGGTGAAGTCTTCATAAAGAATTAGCAAAGGTGTTAGCTAAGTTCGTGTGAAGCAAGGTGTAAGCTGTCTTTGAGAATTAGCTAAAGGTGTTAGTTGAATTCTGCATAGAAGCTTAGATTCGTGCTATGTGTAAAACACTTGAGTGACAAGAGAGCAAGTTCAGTTGTGTGCTAGTAGTTAGACTAGGCAGGATGGCTAGGTGTTGTGCCATCCTCTGAGTTGTGAGTCTTGTAAGAAGTGTCTTTACAATAGTGGAATCGTTTGTCTCTCAAGAGTTAGAGGCACGCAGTTTTTCTCCCTGGGTGCAGGGTTTCTGCGTATAAAAAACGTACTGGTGTTATATATTTTACTTTCAGTACTTGCCTTTTTATTTACACAACTTAGTCTCACAGCAAACAGGATAGCACAATCTTTGCTATCCTTGTGCGCGGGATAGAGCAAAAAAGTTGTCAGGGCCTATTCACCCCCCCTCTAGGACCTTCACATCCAATTTGGTGACCGTTTAAGTCTCCATAATCATGATTTACTCCAACGGTTCTACTTGGACAGATTTTGTTCTATTGATTTATTTTATCTGATTCGGTGTGCAAACAAGTCACAACTATCTTTTCATACCTCTTCACTGCTGCTCTGGCCAGCAGATTTCAGAATGTTGAACTTGCTGGGTGGGCAGGTGGCATTGATTTGTAACCATTTTGTTACTTCACACAGCAGGAAGTAACACCGGCGGCGCCTTAGAGGACGACGACGGAGCTGCCTCTGCTCTCTGGCCACTGTGTTGGTTGAGTTAGATTTGGGTAAGAAGCCAAAAGGCCCCAATTGGCTAGATGGAGCCCATCTCGGCAGACCTAGGCCCAGACTTTTCTTTTGGTTGTTTTATTTTCTGCTTGGTTTAAAACTCATACAGTTAGTTGCTTCATGGCCACCTAACATAGCTTTTATCGTTACTCATGCGGTAGGTCATATCGGTAATTCTCTTTTTTGTTCCGGTATAAAAATGCTTATCGTTCTTGATCAAAAAAAAATTGAGAGTCCAAAAAACCCTAATTTAGCAAAGTAAAATCACGAAGGGTAATTTCGTCATTTACGCCTACTGAAAAGAAAGACAGGAAAAAATTGAAGCATCAAGGCCCAAAAACATGAAGAAGAAGAAGAGCTGTGCTTCTCTCTGCTCTGAGATCCTCCTCCATCACCCACCATGAACAACGGCGACCAGAGACGCTTAAACGGAGAAATCGAAGAAGACGAGGAAGACGAGGAGAACAACGACGGCCTCGCCGCTTGGGAACGAGCCTATGCCGACGAGCGTTCCTGGGAGTCACTTCAAGAGGACGAGTCTGGCTTGCTCCGCCCCATTGATAACCAGAGCCTCCATCACGCCCAGTACCGCCGCCGCCTTCGCGCCGCCACCACTGCTCGGATTCAGAAGGGTCTCATTCGTTATCTTTACATCGTTATCGACCTTTCTAAGGTACACTTGGTTGTGATTTGATTCGTACTCTTTTGAGGTTTGTGGAGAATTTGTTGGGTTTTGGTTGTGAACTTGTGATTGGGGAAATGGGTTTTGTTTAAATGCAAGGTTGGGTTGGTAAAGTTTGGGACTTTTGGATTGATCTGAAATCGGAATGGCGTTGTGATATTTTGTAATGCCTAAACTTAGAGCTGAGTAGTGAGTAATGTTCAGTATGATTCATACCCTTTTGAGTTTTCTGGACTTTTTTTATTGAATTCTATGCCACATTTCTTTACTAAAGTTTGGAACTTGTTGAACTCAAACTGGAAGTGTTACCATTTTGTATGCCTTGGTTTTCGACTTTTCGGGTTTACGTCATTTTAGACATGAAATCTATAGCTTATGAGAAACTACTAGTTTGGGAGAAATGGTTTATTGTCTTCAGTCAACTATGAAATGGTATTATTTGGGATACATGGATTCAAATGTGTTTTGGAAATTGGTTGTTTTAAGGGGGCGATTGTTCTGGTATTTGTTTACATGGGGTGTTGATGTGGCCGTTAAGTTGTTGACATTTGGTTTCTTTTAATGTATCTGCAGGCAGCTTCAGAGATGGATTTTAGACCTAGCCGAATGGGTGTGGTTGCGAAGCATGTTGAAGCTTTCATTAGAGAGTATTTCTACCAGAATCCGCTTAGTCAAGTAGGCCTTGTGACTATAAAAGATGGGGTTGCTCATATCTTAACGGATCTCGGTGGGAGTCCTGAGTCTCATGTTAAAGCTCTGATGGGTAAACTGGAATGCTCAGGCGACGCGTCCCTGCAGAATGCATTGGATCTTGTTCAAGGGTATCTAAATCAGATTCCTTCCTATGGTCACAGGGAAGTTCTGATCATGTATTCAGCTCTCAGTACATGTGATCCAGGGGATATAATGGAAACTATTCAGAAGTGCAAGAAATCTAAAATTAGATGCTCAGTTATTGGTCTCTCAGCAGAAATTTTCATATGCAAACATCTGTGCCAAGAAACTGGTGGCTCCTATTATATTGCATTGGATGAGGTGAGTTCAACTATCCAGCTGTATACCGCTAGATTGTTTTATATCTCAGTTTTTCAAGGCATGATAGCATAGATTTTACAACTTCACTGCTGCATCTGATGCGCTTCTGGAATTGTTATTGTTAGATTGACTTACAAGATTGTTATCCTCATATTTTCAACTGTTTCTGATTGTGCAGTCACACTTAAAAGACTTGATATTGGAACATGCACCTCCACCTCCAGCAATTGCAGAGTTTGCTACTGCGAATTTGATTAAGATGGGGTTTCCACAAAGAGCAGCAGAGAGCTCTGTGGCAATTTGCTCATGTCACAAGGAGGCAAAAGTCGGAGATGGATACACTTGTCCAAGATGCAAAGCCCGCGTGTGTGAGCTACCTACCGAATGTCGCATTTGTGGGTTGACGCTCATTTCCTCACCTCATTTGGCAAGGTCTTATCATCATCTGTTCCCAATTGTACCATTTGATGAGGTCTCTATGTCACTATTCAGTGATCAGCAAAACAAGTTACCTAAAGCTTGTTTTGGCTGCCAACAAAATCTTCTCGGTCTGGGTAAGTATTTAAGTTTGTTTACAAATTACCTTAAGAGCTTTTGCAATATGTCATCTGTGCTTTTTTAGTGGTAAAATATATTTTAGATGAAGATCATTAATGTTCCCTACGCATTGTGATACTTCACTAAGATATGAATAAAACAGATGCCTCTAACCTGCCAGGTTGATATCTCCCACGCAACTGAAGAAACATATTTGTTCTTTCCTAGGCATTTGAAAGACAATGCCAAATATTCTTACAGATAATTAGTTGCTCATCATGACAGTCATCTATGTTTGAGATAAAACATCCAACAGATTTGCTGCATCTTAAAGTTTGTTTTAAGTGAGGATGTACCGATCAGTAACTATGCCTTATAATTGAGTTCTATAAGCAGAATCTACCACACTTTGAGCTTGTGGTTGGAATACGGGGAGCTCTGTGATTCTTTGTCCTACAGTCCTACTACCATGTTTCTAACATATTAGCCAGTGCCCCTTAGGAAATCCTGCTTTTGACTGTGGAGACTTGAACCGGTCCCAATTTAAATGAGTTGACTTAAAAGAGAAAAGCCTTTTCTTGTTCTGTCAAAAACATGCAGTACTAGGAAAGAGAATGTGTTTGTGGAATGTTTTTGCATATGTATCATGTAACCTGGTATAGTTTTGAATCACCTATGTGGACCGTCTTTGATTCATCTTTACCTGGTAAAATCGAAGGAACCAGGAAAAAAGCACTTATTGAATTACCTATGTGGAATGTTTTTGCATATGTATCATTTGGCATAATTTTGCTTGCTTACAGTTCCTTTCATTGTTTATGACACAGGAAACAAACCTGGCCTTCGGGTTGCTTGTCCGAAGTGTAAGCAGCACTTTTGCCTTGTTTGTGACATATATATTCATGAGAGCTTGCACAACTGCCCAGGCTGTGACAGTACCAGGCATTCAAAGATACCGGCCGCAAATGAAGGAGGATGAAGTTCTGCTATCCTGGAATTGTTTGTGCTACCCTCTCCATAGTTTTGCGCTTGCATAACTGCCCAGGCGATGACAGTACCAGGCATTCAAAGATACTGACCGCTAATGAAGGAGGATGAAGTTCTGCTATCCTGGAATCGTTTGTGCTACCCTCTCCGGAATTGGTTGACATAGTTTTGCCTATCAATGTGTTGCTAACTTCTTAGATAATGTTCTATTTGATTACATGACGAGGTTGAGCATCCGTTATTGAGACATCAAGACCGTCGATACTCTTTTTTTTTATTACATAGCAACTGAAAATACACAAAATCTCCATGATTCATGAGTTGAACTCAATACCTCCCGTCGAGGATTACAGTACACAAATAGTCCTTCCTAGAACTCGTGAAAGACGAGTTCATAGGCAAATGACTCTAGCCCAGCATAACCTTCATACAATCGCTAGTGGCCTGTCTAGAACGTACTCGCCGACACATGTAGATGAGTACTTAATATTTCCGACCAATGCTTGGAACACGAATGTGAGGCGCTACTGTGTCTTTGTTACAAAAGGGGTCTAAAAGACCCAAACAGAAAAAGCAAAGAAACTAAGAGCCAACATATGTTCATCTCCTAGCTCTGGGTATAGCAGAAATGCCATAACCGGAGAGGCTTGTGCAGCATGAGGGGAAGAACAACTATTTAGAACTATTATTTTAGTCACTCAGCTACAATGTCGTCTTACTGTTGTCTTTCCATCAAATGTACCTTCAAATCTGAGCAAGAGTTTCTTCTATAAAATAACACTTTAAATTATTTTATTTTTTTGGGAAAAGCGTATTTACCAAGATTTAAAGTATTCGACAAACTAGCTACAAATGAATAATTCCACCTCACTATTCCTCGGTGAACCGAGATCACATTTTTTTCTTCTGCTAAAAGTTATATATATATTTTTTTTAAGAAGGGCCGGTGCGGTTGTCCTTAAGCCTTGATTAATGAAACCATAGAATACAAAGGGGGGACATAGAACTTAAACCCCAAACTACAAAGCGTAACATATTCTAACATGTACCAGTTAGCAGAGAGTGCATCATTAGTAACTCTATTTGCCTTAACAAAACGGTGACATAACGGAAAGATAATTGTACTAAGGACAAGCATCATGACGACTAATAGTACAACTTTCCTACTATGTTGCCGCACGGAATCATATCCGACGACCCTATGTTTCATTATGCCACTAGAAGGTTGCGACCATTTAAACAAGCAAGAACTCGCAACTTACCCAGAACAGACAAGACACACAAGGTGCCAATTCCGGGACAACGCCCACATCTCCTTATTGTAAGTAGTAAATAACTTAAATCTAGTAAAATAAAATAACATAAAGCTAGTAAAATAATTGTCATAAGTGGGCTGATTTCCTTAACCCAGGCCCAATGGATCAAACCTAGCAGGAACCCAATCCTCCTTCCGGCCCAAACTCAAAGCTGCTCTGCCATGTCTCCCCACCACCGGCGTCGAGCCTCTCAGTCCTTCCGCCACCGACCAAAACACCAAGATTATGCAACAGGAGAAGAGGATTAGGCCGATTAGGCCAAAGGCCATTGCCGGCACCATGGCGCAGCCGGACAGGCAACAAGAGAAGAGGCGGCGTCCTCTAGGTTTTCTTAACAAGAGAGAGAGAGAGAGAGAGAGGGAGAGAGAGAGATTTTCTTAACGAGTCTCTAAGGGTACATGAATTGTATTAGAGTTTATGGGGTCTTAAATCCTAGTTCCACCCAAAAAAAATAGGAAATTTCTATTGTACCATGTGGTATGCTATGCATCTCAACCGTGAACCGTCAGATCGTTTAACATATCTCAACCATGAAAAGTCGGATCATCTTGATTTTTGAAATGTTTAACGATCCGACAGTTCACACCTGGGATACATAACATAGTAAACATACCATACGGTACAAACATAAATTTCCTGTTTTTCTTGCGCTTTAGGCTGGACCGCTGGACGGTTGTGAGCCTCTCTTGTTCACGCGACCATATGGCCTCTTCAGCATAGATGGTTAAGTTACGGAAGTTAACTGATCATGTTGTTTCACTTTGTCAATTTTACAGGGCCATGTTGTGGCAAGTCCCTATATCAGCTTGATCAATCAAAAATAAATAAATGAATATCATATTGCACAGGCTTTCAAGAAACTATTAAAAATGGAAGAATATCAGTTCATCCCAATTACAAGTCTAAAAGTGAAGTCTTGAGTTCAATCACATGAACTGTAATGCTCTAATTTCGATAGTTCTAGTCTGAGTAATCAGAGTGATACACAGAATGGCCATGCTTCCTGTACTCTTCATGGACTTCCAAGTAATGGGCATCAACAGTGGTATATGAACAAAAGTATCAATTTCAAAAAAAACAAAAAAAATGACTTTCTATAAACAACTGATCTGAGTGAACATTTACAAGCTACTGCTCTGATTACAAAACCGAGACAATGCAAGCTATTTTGTATATCTTTGATGGGGTTCCCCCACCGCATCTACCATTTAGATAGATGGATTAAATCACAAATTTTTGGATTCACAACCCTATTCCCTGTACAAATAGGGTTCAGGTTCCTGTACAAATACAGGCACTGACCTGCAGATCATCACTGAAAGAGAAATTGAACCCCAACAGGTATCAGAAACTGGGGTACCTGATGAATGAAGGCATTCAGCTTGCAGAATCAGGGAGAACCTTTGCAGGTTCGGGTGAAGTGCTAGTAAGCACACAGTATATTAGCAATATGTCCTACCCCAGTCACCTTGTACCACACTAAACACTTTATCTCTCAACAGGAACCCAAAATTAGTCTTTCTTCACAGTATAAATCATGAACTAGATCCTCTAGTCAATCATTGGACAACTCCAGGGAACGCCTTCTATTGGAGGGAGGAATAATTTAAAGAAGCGCAAGTGGTTGTTCTCAGAAAGGTAAAAAAAGGGTTACAAGATCCTCTACTCAGAGTCAGAGTCGATGGAAAGATACAGCCGTGTTCTTGAAGAACGTTTTTGGCGAGGAAATGAAAAAGGACTATTTGATCTCGGCCTACTTCTCTTGTCAGATCTGCCACTGTCATTATTCATACCGAGAAGCAAAGAAGCTGCAGAAGGTTCAAAAGTGAGACCTAACAAATTTCTGAAGTCTGTCAATAATAAAGATAACCAAACTTGGTTATGCTTTGTATTCTCCTATCTTTCAGCTAAAGGTTTTAAAGTCTTTTTCCTTTTAAATAAAAAAAATAGATAAACACGTTGATAGATATGTAAGAATGCTAACAGCCTAGAAGCACTAGTCATCTTGGGGTTAAGTGAGGATTGGAAGCAAATGCCACATGCATCACCTGTTGCTTCTTAAGCGTAATAACTATCCCTATGGATATTATTATTTCTCTTAATAACTATCATCATAAATATTATTATTGTTCGTAATAGGTTTGTGAAATTGAAATGTTAACATCCTTATTAGAGTTGATTTTAGCAATACGAGGACAATGAGATAAACCCTTCCTCTGAGTTATCTGAACAAGTTAAAACGGGAACCCCAAAATCAGTTTTCAGACAAACATGTAAACTGATAGATACAACAGAAAAACATCGTAGATTAACCCATCAAGCTACCTTAAAGCCAATTAAGAAACAAATCTAAGATACACTCGCATATTAATTGTCAAAAGAAAACGAACCTTCAGCCAAAGTATTCATTGTAGCTTCTCTAGATGGCACATGCCTTTTAGAAATCTGTCCATTTGGAGTCCCAGATTCTCCTTTAAAGCCACTAGCATCACCCCCTAGCCTAAGAGATATCCAATCCTCTGAATGAACACCATTCGACACATCAGCCCGATCTCTCATATTGGATTGAAGTGATGCATCTGATGGTCTTGTGGGAAGAAATATTTGAAGAGAGGGATCATCACCAGTAAAAGCCAAGAGATTATCAACTAAGCCATCATTCATGTCAGTATCTAAAGGACCAACAGATGATTCATGGGCTAGAGTGGCAGATCCCATGGCAGCTTCTGGAGCCAACGTGTATCCATTCATAGATGTGGAACAATTTATGGAATCATGATGTAGACTGACTAAGGGATCTGGTAGATCTGCCTCAGAGGTAAATAATTGGAATCCAGCGCCACCTTGAGTTCCAGGAGGTAATGGTGGCCAGTTGGACAGATATTCATCGTCATTGCCACTAAAAAGACCCAAGCATGAATTACCCCCATTAGCAAGCACATGATCTTCACCGTAAGAATCAGCAATTCCTGAAGAGGGCACAGGAAAACCAATTCCACCAGCATCAGAAAAATTATTCCCGTGAATGATTTCAGAAGGCATTATGCCTTCGTCTGAATCACTTAGTACAATAACTTCTGCATCTCCTACTGGTGCAGAAGAATTTGGTGCTGCAAATCCATATGCTGAATCAACATTCAGAGAAAAAGAATCCATCTCTATTCCATTGTTTGTAGAGAAATCAAAATTCCCACCACCGTCCTGATTTACACTTGCATCTTCACCATCCCTACCACTCCCAGTGGCACTGCTACTCATGGGGATAACTTTAAGCTCATGTCCTCCAAACTGCTGTTGTAACTTGTTACCAGAAGAAGTGTTCATTTCTTCAGGTCTGCTAACTTCCCAAACACCATTCCGGTTCTTCCTGATTCCAAGTTTTAGACCAGTATGACCTTCTGAAACACCTTCCTGTTTGACCGGCTTCAACACCTCCGATTTTGGGGTAGTTTCTCCATTTGATGGAATGCAAAGCGTACTATCAGGAAGGTGCCACCGCCCAAGTTCCCCAAGTTCCCTGCGTTCACTTTCAGTTTTAACCTTTGCTCGCCAAGAACCATCAGGCTTCACCTCAATCTCTGCAACATCCTCTCCACAATGTCTCATCTGTAACAACCACAAACCATGGCACAACAAAAAAAAGATAGAAAAAGATTTAAGGATGATTCAATCATAATATGATTCCACACAATTATTCTACAGCACATAAGAAGGCATTACCTTGGAAGCGATACGATTAAAATAAGGATCAACAATGACATTCTCCAATGCGTAGTTCTTTAGACAAATTGGACATTGCCACTGCAATGACAAATCCAAAGCATGCTTAGACAAATAGAACCAATAACAGGAACAAGAAAGCCACATCTTGAACGATGTGAAGAAACTTGCCTTCCTTGAACGCTGATTTAGTTCAACAAAAACATCTAGATCAAAACAGCCCATGTGAAGACAAGGTTTGAATCTACCAGCCACCTTCATTCTTGAACCACTCATCTATAAAATAGCCCATTCAGTTCCAGAAACAAATTACAGTCAGAAGCAAAAGCATAAAAGACATCATTACATTAACAAACCCACTATCATGACTTAGTTCCCCCATTATTCCATTAAGAAACCCGCTACCATGATTTAGTTCCCCATACCGAACAAAAAACACACACATGAAGTCCTATAATAGAGAAGAAAACATAAAGTAACTACAATAATACCGTGTTTTCTTGTTAGGCCATCTCCATTTTTTTTTTGGCAATGAGGCCATCTCCAATTGAAGGGTGCAAATAGATGTTCTATTATCATAAATACAACCCCAATTGTCACTATTCAAGCAAATAGTGAGTTGCATTTGTAGAACATTTCCAACTGAAAAGGTGTAATTTTAAATCCTGGTTTGTGTTTGCATGTGGGTAGGCGACTTTCTCTCAATTTCAATTTGCAACAGTTGCATCTGAAGTCCTAAATATGAAACATAAGTTAGTATTTTGCAACTTAAAGGTGGGCCTACAGAGTTCCATCTCAACAATTGAAGATGGTATTATTTGGCGAAAACTTTCTACATTTTAGTATGCAGCCTTCAATTTGGAGATGGCCTCAGAACAATTAGTTATCATGTTACAGCTTAACAGATCATTGTCCAAACAGTAGTTGGGAGTTGGGATGTTGAAACTGCAGCATCTTCATGCACTCACGCAATATTGGAACTTTCCGAGATAGCCTATTAATACAAATTCTTTTTTAAATGAAGGCAAAATCATAAGAAAGAATCTGAAGAAGCTCAAACTCGAGTGTTCTCAAGAATCGTATTTGACAGCATATGTCATTACACATTTTATATTGTCACATTTTATGGTGGTGCCTAGAGAACAGAGCATTTTGCATCACACCAAGGTTTAAAAGCAACTTACTGGACATCGAAGATTGACGGTGAACGAATCTGCCACAACTTCCAAGTCACTGTCACTATCATCATTATCCATTGCAGTACCGCCACCAACACAACGACAAACACGAGCAAGAGCATCTTCAAATCGTTCACCATCAGACTCCTTAGGAATCAGATTGAGAATCTAGAAAGATAAAAAAAGACAGATATAGTCAAGACTTTTTTATTTTTTTGTAAATTTATGTCATTGCAATTACATAATAGATAAATACCATCCGCTATCACAGACAAAATTACAGTTAAGCATTGAAGTACCAGTGGAGATTGATAATGTATAAATCTGCAATGTCTACAGAGAACCTCCCACAAATATACAGGTCTTGTAAATTGCAATATTGAATCCAAGATAAAATTTTATGTAAATTCCTGCCTCACAATACATAATAAAATTGTTACTGAGTTTCTTTTTCATTTTTGGTTTGTTGTAATGTTAAGCAAGAATGCTTTACATGCAACAATTCCTAATGAACATGAAGGCCTAATTCATACTTGGTTCAATGAAGTATCAAAACATATATTCAAATAATCAAAGCTACCTGTTGGACAGTGCGCCTCTTCACAATACGAACCCCTAAGCAGAAAATACGGGCATCACATATTGTTAAGCAAATCTTATTAATTCCGTCTCTCGTGTATGGTGTGATCTGACAAAACAAGATGAAATAACTAAGATACTCGACACACAAAAAACAACTCCTTTTCTGATTCACAGAATACACATTATACTGGCATGAATGAAAAAATATATGGGTTGAGCGAATAAGATTACTGACACTATGAACTATTAGTGCACAGGGAGAGAACTTACAATGGGACCATCATCACGGCCATTAGCTCCAAGAAGTTGCGAATTAGGTCTATTAATGGCACGAACAGGCATACCTACACATAGTTTGAATGGTACACGAAGTAAATTCAGTGAACATATTTAATTTCCCTATACACAACTGATAATGCTACCTCCACAAGACCATAACTTGAAATTTAAAAAAGAATTTTAAAAATAAGTCATCAATCACTGTAAGAGAATCTACTGACATACCATTGACCTGTAGATCTGCATATTGTGGCCATTGCATCCTGAAGGAAACTTTGTCATTTAACAGCATACACCAAGCCTGCAAAATGATGTCAAACTGCACGGGTCAATATATTTAGAATCAAATATAATGCCAATTATTCATCAACCATCACTCAATTACATAAATATACCTGAACATCATATTCTGGTTTAGACAGCAAGTCCCTGTCTGCTCTTGTGAGTTGAAATGTTTTATCCACACTTTGTACAGGATTTGAGCTGGACAATTTGCACAGTAGTGAGACAACATAAGATGTAAAGTACAGGAATAATAACATAAAAAATGTGCATACTGTGAGAAAGAAAGTCTGCTTTTCTGCGTGTGAAAGAACATATCTTGGTATAAATTTCAATAGTTGAGTAGTTTTTTGTAGTTAAAAAAACTATAAAATGTTCAGGGTCGATCAGAAGGAAACGACACTTGAATTTAGGCCACAAGCCATAGCTCTTCTGAAAGTGTTATGGCCTACATTCAGTTCATGAACTCTGTACCATCTTTCTTGAGTAGTAGTTCCAACTGAACCTAGGATTTGCATGATCTACATACCCTCTACATCCCACTCCCATCTGATTTTTTTTTTCAAAACAGCAACAGATAAAGTAATCACCATTGCAGTGAAATTCATTGTTGTTTAGAACAAGAAGTTTGTTATCAGAGTGCATACCACATATGCATCATAAATTTGTAGAAAATGCTGCATATTGAGTTCTAGAAAAAAGAAAAACAATTATCCCCCAATGTTCTAGTTTTCTTGTTCATAGATATATCTAAACCAAACATTTCCAAACGTTTGGCCTAATAACAGGTTAAGT
Organism: Fragaria x ananassa; assembly: GCA_034370585.1. Classification (NCBI taxonomy): domain Eukaryota; kingdom Viridiplantae; phylum Streptophyta; class Magnoliopsida; order Rosales; family Rosaceae; genus Fragaria; species Fragaria x ananassa. The sequence continues at coordinate 23,445,927 of CP139766.1, forward strand.
TATCTTGAAAATTCCTCTATTATTAATAGTTGCAATAGACTCAATGATAAACAGGAAAATAATTATAAACCACACCTTCTAAGATATAAGCAACAGCAAAGAAACGAACTACTTACCCATCAGTTGGAATATTAGTAACATTCAACTTCACAGGATGTAAAGGATGAAGCACAGTTACCCAAAACCTGTAAAAAACAAAAAAAATTCAGAAAAAGTGCAAACAAGAAAAAAAAACAATAATAATTATAAGAAAAAAAAAAAAGCAGAGATAATAAGTGCCACTGATCAAATAAGGTAAAAAAAATCCAGCGTATAAATATATGCAAGGTCAGACAAACACCGCATTACATCAAACAAATGGAGTTCCAAAATTTTATCGAAATCAAATATGACGACCAATCAAGTAAACCTTTAAAGCAAAATATATATGCAAATCGTTATCAACAATTAAACTGATATGAAGGTTTTGTAACAATAGATACTAGTGGAACATACGGGTCAGCTCGACTTAGTCGACAGAGTTCACAATAAAATAATTCAGGAACTGGTGGATTGCCTTCCATCAGCTTCTCTGGAATTATAACACAACCGATGTGTTGCCACACTTGACACCTCGGATCCTCACACTGCCAAAATGAAATAAATAAACAACAAAAATAAATATAAAAGAATACAAATTACAAGTGTTTGATTGACAAAATGTTTCACATATAGTAGTCCAATGGAAAGAGGACATCTAGAAAACTTTTAATTCTTTAACGAAGACTAGCTTCTCTTTTTATAACAGATAGAACCATGCTAACGGGTTCAATTAGAAAAAGAAAAAAAAAATGTTGATACGTACCTTGATCATTGACTCTGTTTCTAATAAACTCCCGCAGAGACAACGAACCTTCATATCTGACTGGAAGGGATCATCAATTTCACCTTTAACTTTCACATTGCTAGAATCAGAGATGCACTGGCCCTTCGATGCTAAATCAGTGGTGGCCCCAGATATTTGCATTTTTCTGTGAGGGGCAAACAAGCAAGTCAGTGGAAGAAAGAGAAGTAGGAGCAGAACACTTGACAATACTAACTTTGTATTTTCAGAAACTAGAGCTCCAGACACTAAGATGACAATACAAATGATAGGGATCAAGCCACAGAAGTCTAATATGAGAAGAAAAAAGAACTGTTTCCAACCTTTTAATGACATTAAAGGAAGATAATGCTTATGAGGACTAACCTATAGGTGTCATCTACAAGTTCTGCGACCTGTACCTTTCCAACAGCAGTCTTCTTTGGCCACAATTTTGAAACTGTTTATATGAAGCAAAATTTATGAAGACATTAAATCAAGAAAGAAATTATCAAGCAAAACAATAAATCAAGAATAGAAAACGTATACAAAAGAATAAAAAATTGTAAATAGGTTGTTTAAAAGTTCAACGAAACCCCAACATGAGATGTCAATCAGAGTCATTGAGAGCATAGATGCTAAAAAGAAAGTGCAGCAAAAGATGTTAGGGTGCACAACAATATCAATAATAATTATATTTCAAAGACTTTGTAAATCAACAAATTATGCATCATGAGTCTGTTTCAACAATGGACTCCGGATGAAAATCCTTACAGGGAAAAATTGGATGGCAACCCCATATTTAAAAAGATACTGAGTAGACAGTGGTCGGCATAGAATCCTAATGTGTGTGTCACTAACTACATTTAATTGTTTCCTAAACTAGAAAAGATTCTTCAAGAAAAAGAGATGAATCCCCCAGTCCAAGATTCTTATACATGAGGATACAATAGCACAACACACTTCCTAGGTCAGTACCAATGCAGGAAAATAGCAAATAAAAGCCACTCCTTATGCAACTTTTGCTGCTTGAAAGATGTCACATACTCGTAAAGACCAAATTTCACAAGAAGTTAGCATTAACAGCTTATAACTAAGAAGACCTCTTGATAAACAATATATATATATATGTGTGTGTGTGTGTGTGTGCGCATGGCTTATGTGAGTGTGATACAACTCGTTTTCCCACATAAGCTACATTTATATCTATATGTGTGTGTATCAATGCATACAACTCTTTCCCCACCATAAGCTACAATCATGTTTAAAAAATAAAACATAAACCATAATCAATAAGGGCTAGAAAGGAAAAAGCAAAGCATCCCAAGCAGGATGATAATAACTGGTATAAAAGAAATTTACCTTGCTCATCAGAAAGAAGGGACAATATCCGGTCAACAAGATCCTGCATGATAGATATAGGGGAAAGATCATAAGCGACATTCATCTCAAAAACCTTTTTAAAATGGCTTCACAAGACACCATTGCTACAAGTAGGATATTTCTTATGTTCACTGACAAACTGTGGCCATAACATACCTAACTAATTCGACAGATCTACGTACTCCAATGCAAGGCATAGAAAAGAACAATAGAAATGCATCAAAAGTATTGGTAGAAGAAACCATCTTTTGGAAGGTGCAATAATTGAATAGAATTGACAGTTGCACACTTGATTGATGGAAAAACATTTATTTTTACAACGTGGGAGGAGGGAAGCTAAGAGAGCCCAATTAACATGGCAAATAGTGATGCTCATCGGTGATAATAACTCAAGAGCACAAAAAGAACTACATATAATCTGATCCTAAAAATTTAAGCCTAAATTCAAACATAGAAGACAGTCATATATTAACAATTACTAACTTGTTTAACAAGAGCATTAATAGGCACAATAACACCCACAGAACTACAACTTTATTTATGCTCCAAACTAGTACAAGCCACTTTGGCACAGTGTCAAGGTTACATAGATAATATCCAGAAACCAAGGGTACCCAGTAATTCAGCACAAGACCAATATTTCTGCCATCTCACCTGCTTCTTCCCCTGCTTTGACAGACCTAATTGGGTGAGAACATCCTTGAGCTCTTTTATCCGAAAATATGCCAACTTTTCCTGCAATAGTAAACAGAAGTTGCTATAAATCATTTCAACGAGTCTACATTCCACCGCCTTTCAAATACGGAAACCTAAACACATAACAGTAAGAGCATCCATCTGGACATATGAACTTCAACCTTCACACGGCAACTGATATACAAATAAATTGAAGAATTGCTCCTTGCTCCAAATCTCATCTTATTGCAATCCCAAGAATAACAAGAAATTTATTTCAAGGGAAATGTAAAAACTGTCAAACAAGTGGTGGGGATTCTATGAACTATTGTAATGATTTCGAAAGAAATAACACATTAACCAGCACCTTCCGTACAACCTAACACTGGCCTCTCATGTATCTAATACAACCTAATTCATCCAAGCTAAAACATGCCTGCTTATAAACGAATGCAATATGAAAACAGATTGCCTGAAATTCAATTCCATGTGGTTAAAAGCTGTGGGTATACGTATATCACAGATAGCAAGAGGGGACACTGGAAAACAAGCAGATACTTGAAACCAGTTCAACAGTAATTTCGTACCGAAACCACTTGGCAACTATTCATGACATCCATCTTGAAGTAAAATATCTTTTCTCCGATCACATTTTTCGAATATGAAGTAGTTATATTTATTATGTCATACACTCGCACCTCATGCAAGTTGTACAAACAACAGTAATCTAAAGCTTAATTAAAGTGAATACAATGTGATCGGAACTTCGGTACAGCCAGCTACATTTCATCATACACTAATAGAAAGTACCAAACATACTGTCTTACTCTTTCCTAAGGCTGCTTAGGTGAACTTATTCACACTTTGCACTTTACTAGTAGCTGAACAAACCGGAAACATTCTAGCCTATCACTCAACCATACCGATCAGCTCAAGCTCATCGTCATATATTATTCAACACCCATTTTTTCAGCAAATTTAAGCAGCATTTAGAACAATAAGCATAAAAAATAATAATCGAAATAGCGAAAAAGGCAACAAAATACCTTGCAACTAGCTACCAAGTCCATTTTAATAGCACCAAATTCCTATTTTCCCAGACAGTACTGATTCTTCTCTCTGGGACTAATTTAACCAAATAAACCAGCACATAGCCTCCACAGTGATCGATCTAACCACCACAAAACAAACCCAAACCAAAATTAATACCAAAAAATCAGAAAAAGAATTAAAAAATAATAAAAATCCAAGTCCTCGATTGAAAAAGCAACAATCCACGCACCATAACCAAAAACCCTAGAAACCGGATTCGAATCTCACTTATCTGAAACCAATAGGCGACGACGACGCCGGAGCTCTGAAGAACCGGAAAATAATAATGCTCGGCGCCGACTAGTACTATACTCGTCTTCTTTCTCTCTCTTAATTGTTCGGCGTTTCTTTTTTTGACCCCAACCAGAACCGATCCCCCAATTACAATGCTCGGACCTATCGCCGATTATCCAATCCGGTTTTCTTCACGGGGATAAGTCCGGGTTCCGTTTCAGTGCGCTCCCACCCTTTCCTCTTTTGTTTTCTTTCGCATCCCCGTCGATGAGAGTCATCTTCCCCGATCAGATATCGCCACGTGGTTGTGGGTCCCGCGTGACGATTTTTATTTTTTTATCGTGCAGTGTATCTGTCCAATTGGGAGAAGGAGTGTATGGGATTTGGGTGTGAGTGTTTTACACGGTAGGTTTTACGGGAAATTAAAGGCGCTGCGGAAAGAAAATAAAGATGGAAAATACTAAAATATAAAGGCAAATGGGAAACTCCGAAGGCCGCGTTAAAAAGATGGGGAGGGTAGGCGGGACCCGCCGGACGGAAAATTGCAAAAGTCTGTTTTTTTCTGGAGTTTTCCTATCAGCGACGCCAAGTCGCGAAAGAGAACTTGGATTTGAGATCTCTATTTTGGTATTTGTTTTATAATTAAAGGTTATACTTTATTTTAAGAGATAACAATCTATTTAGTTATAAAAAAAGATAATAATCTATTTATATTATTGATAATTTATTGGTCAAACTACAATACCACGTAATTAATTATGTGGTCACGAACTACTACGTGATACTGTAGAGGAAATTACCTCTGCCTGATTGCACTATGTTTAACATGTGTCCCTAACAAAACTCTGACATGTGAAATCTCAGTCATCATCACTTAACTGAAACCTAAATCCTAACCAAAAATCTCTCAATATGCTTTTTCAATATGATCAAGTAATAAGATCGAGATGTCTAGATATCAGTGTATAAAAGAAGAAAATTATTATAGTAATTAATCCACATCAAACACAAAGGCGTTGTACCTACACACAAGCTACGGTGTGCTACAGCCCACCCCAGATTTTGAAGAAAAAAACTTACCTTGTGGCTTAATTTTAGTTCAAAATATTAATTATTTAAAACTAGCATACCCCAAATTTATATACTTGTCCTTTTATGTTGTTAAATATTAGTCCACATGTTATCTTTTTTTTAGTTAGATATATATATATATTTTTTCCTTTTCTTGAAATAATTTTTTTGAATATATTTTTCATTTTGCTTAAAGACATTAAGCACGGTCATCTAAAACGCATGCGTGTTTTTTTTTAAAAAAAATTAGCTTAAAGTTTTTATTTTTTCTCACTTTTTTCTCTGTGTTTCTCTTTTTTCTCTTGTTGACTTGTCATTTCTCTTTTTAGTAATAGAAGGTTTTGCTTTTATTCAAGAGCGGGGTGTAATTTTGTCTCAGAATTTTGGTTATCGAACTAAATATGGTTTTTTTAAAGGATATCAATTAACTACATGAAAAAAATTACCCAAAAGAAACTCATTTACCATAATAACAACAAATATGGGTGTCACATACATTGATCTAAAAAGGTCTGTCATTGATCAAACACTTTACATGTGGACCAATCGTTTCATAACAAGGTTGTTTCGGGAGTATGCAATTATCTAGAATAAGATTGATGTATTTATTCAAGCGGCTTATAAATAAGGAGCACTTCCTATTTAGGAAAAAGATATATATATAATTTCATTATTTATCCATGATTAGAAGACATATTCACTAATAGTCGTCTTGTACTAACATACTGGCTACAAGCTACCAAGCTAACTCACAAACGACCTCACTACAAACAACTAAGCGCACTTATGGCCTATACACAAATACTACAGCTATCAAATCCATATATAAGGTAAAATTAGTCGCCTAAAAACTGCAATAGATGTGCAAATAATAGAACCCATAATTAAATAGGAGTATTTCACGATCAAATGTTGATACATACTTGGAAAGACTAGAGCACTAATGGGGTCCCCAAAAGGGACTAAAAAAGAGATGAGGCCTAAACAACAACCCCGGCCCAACTAGTCCAACAGTCTCCAAGAAATGACCTAGCCCAAGTTCAGCAAAGAGAGCAAAGCCAACACGTCACCACCATCAACCATTTCATATATTTTCATACCATCTTTTCTCTTTTTCCTCTTCTGTTCTTCTCTTGTTCAACTAACCAAACTTTGCAAAATCCAATTAAGTGAATAAACTTTATCCAAAATTAGCGATATGCATATACTTAATTGGTTCATTGTAACATTTGGATATGTTTTTTTTACTTTTCACCTTCCTCTAGTCATCTATCTTTGTGACCTAGTGAAGCTTATATACTAGGATTGAAGGGAAGTGACGATAGAGACGACGTCGTTTCCATTATACTGTAATTCTCTATTGCCGGGTGATGATTGAGTTTAAGAATGAGGGTTTGCCTTCTGGTTTTCTTCAAGGGAATGAGATGGGCGGAGGGAGGTGTCACACCCCAATTTTTGAAAGATAATTTTCAAAATTTTTGGCATGATCTAACTTAAAATATAAAAATCTCAACCTGTTTCAATAACAAAACCAAACAACTAAAACTCAATAGCGGAAAAGTAATATCATACAACTCATCACTGAGTTAAATATTACACTTCCTTATTTACATAAACTTGCAATACGAGAACATGAGAACAATCTCATGAGTTTAACATTTTCTACCCGATTAACAAAACTATACATAGTACATCAAAAGTCAAAAAGAACTCTGGCACTAAGCCTCCACCTCAACCATGTTGATCCTCACCTGCAGATCTAACTCATACACCAATAATTGGTGCACAGAGAATGTAAAATAACAAAGCCGGTAAGCTAAAAAGCTCGTATGAGTAAACTCAAAAATAACACAACATTATCACATCCAACATTCCACAAAAGAGATTTGATCAATAATTAAAAATCACAAATCCAACACATTACCAAAGAAATGTACCCATGAGCCCCAAATATTTAATAAATACATCTCATAACCTACAATCAACAAATTATGTACCCATATGGGTCCCAAATACCATAAAGTATATCTCATGACCTACACTGACAGACATACTAGAGCTCTATTCCTAACCGTAACCAATCACCCGGCCATCTCATGACCTACACTGACAGACATACTAGAGCTCTATTCCTAACCGTAACCAATCACCCGGCCAAAGGCTTAGAACCCGGTTTGACTGTCTAATATCAAAACACAAAATAATAAATAGCATATTAACCGTAACCAATCATCTGATTAAAAGCTTGGAACCCGGTTTTTCTATATATCCAACAATCACAATATCACAACATCATCATCAACATCACAATATCACATCATATGATTATATCTTTCATAAGGATATAATCATAAGAACAATATATATTATTCCACAAGAATAACTTATCAATAATCAATAGAATTATGATCATAAGAAGCTCAAAATAAACATATAAGAAAAACTTATTTTATCTTACTTATGAGCTGTTGGCGATTAAGCTCATATATTTTAAAATAATTAATAGCATAATATTAATTTTAACATCATAATCATTATCATCATCACATGAATATTACTGAGGCTGAAGTTTATGTAAGCATCCATGCTGAGTCTGCTTACGACAGATGGGCTCAGTTCTAGCAATTTGCTCAAGATTTTTGATCACCTCCCTCGTATTCAAAGCCTTGAAATTAAGTGGCACTTTTTGAAGGTAAATGTATTTCCTGGCTAATTTCATACTTTATTTAATGATCATTGTCATCGCTATTGGAATTTCGGTCATTAGTTTTATTTTTTTCTGCATCAGTATTTGTCTTTGGCTGCGTTGCCAGAAAAGCTCCCTACACCCTGCCAATATCTGAAAGTTCTTTCTATGGACTTATGCTTTGATGATCCGGATGCAAGTCAAACTGCTCTATGCATTCTGATAAGCTCCCCTGCTCTGCAGGAATTAGAAATCTTTGTGAGTTGATTCTGCTGACTTAAATCTTAATTTCTACGGACATTAGGGTAAACTCTCTGATTAGTTTAGACAGCTATTTGCCAAAACCTCCATTTCTAATGCTAGACCTTTGTAGATGGATGACAGAAAGAAACTCACAAGGTCACCCGGTGTTGTCGAACAACAGGACTCTTCTTGTTTCGAGGTCAGCTACAAAATGCACATTCTATCAACTGCGACTTGTGAACATACCCGGATCTCTGGTGTTGAAGCTGAACTAGATTTCATCGAACGTCTACTTTTAGGTTCACCTCTGCTTGAGAGAATGACCGTCACGCCTGCTTCTATGGATGGGTTTACAGAACTTGTAAAAGAGCTACTCCAGCTTAAACGTGAATCGAAGCATGCAGCGATAATTCGCATGGATCCATAATTCTTCAATGGATCGAAGCAGCTAAGCGGTTCTGGACTTCTGGTTCAAATGAAATAGGGTTTGGAGTGGTATCTTTTGGTACAAGTCTTAAGTCTTCATATCATGATTTCCTCTGTCACTATTAAGTTGGTTTCGCATACAAAATTGTGTATCCTGTTAAATTTTTGTCACAATAACCAAAGGTCTGAACAAAATCCAGTCTGAAAATTTTGGGTGTGCATATATAGCAGTCTTTTAAGTTAACTTGTCTATCTGTTCATCTTCAGAAACGTTTCTTATAAATTAAATATAAAATTAAAATCATCTCGGTATAGACTTCTTATAAATTAAATATAAAATTAATTAGAATAAACGTCATACAACCCTAAACCCTAAACAACAGCTAAGTTACCCCTCTTCTCTACTTGGTACCAAATAGGCAAAGTACTAAATTGATAGTGTGACAAAAACAATAAAAGACCACAGTGGATTTGGATCAAATACAAGAAACAAGCCCAAAATAAAAAGAAAAGCCAAAATATCCAAGCCACCAAACATTCGTTTAGAAAAAAAAAGCAGAGGAACAGTCATTGTGAAAGGCAAGCATACCGGAACAGAAATTAAGCATAAAAAGTAACAAAAATAGTAAAAGAAAGCATAATATACTACGAAATAAAATTGAAATTTAGTTCTTAAAAATTCAGATAAACCACAAAATTCTTAGCCACCTTTGGCAAAACCAAGGGCACCAAAACACTCCTGCGCCACCGCCTGTCAAGCACCCAATTCTGGGAATGAACACCTAACAACGATGGCAACATACTAAGACCTATAAACCGACTCAACATACTAGCAAAAGAAACCTCGATAGAATTTTCAAGAATAATTTTTTTATTGAGAAAGACTATGGAAATCTTGGGGGAAGCCATGACGGTTCACTTCTTCTTGGCAGCGGACTTGGTCACCTTGGCACCAGATGGATCCTTCTTCTCCACATTCTTGATGACTCCAACAGCAACAGTTTGGCGCATGTCCCTCACAGCAAAACGACCAAGAGGTGGGTACTCAGAGAAGGTCTCCACAACCATGGGCTTGGTGGGAAGCATCTTAACCATACCAGCATCACCATTCTTCAAGAACTTGGGCTCCTTCTCAAGCTCCTTACCAGACCGCCTGTCAATCTTGGTCAAAATCTCACCAAACTTCACAGCAATGTGGGAGGTATGGCAGTCAAGAACTGGAGCATATCCATTTCCAATCTGGCCAGGGTGGTTCATGATGATGACCTGTGAGGTGAAGTTAGCAGCTTCCTTGGCAGGGTCATCCTTGGAGTTGGATGCAACAAAACCACGCTTGAGATCCTTGACGGCGACATTCTTCACATTGAACCCAACATTGTCACCAGGTAGAGCCTCAGGGAGAGCTTCATGGTGCATCTCAACAGACTTGACTTCAGTGGTCAGACCACTGGGACCAAAGGTCACAACCATACCAGGCTTGATGACACCAGTCTCAACACGTCCCACAGGCACAGTTCCAATGCCACCAATCTTGTACACGTCCTGGAGTGGGAGACGGAGGGGCTTGTCTGAGGGCCTCTTTGGCTCGTTGATCTGGTCAAGAGCCTCAAGGAGGGTAGGACCCTTGTACCAGTCAAGGTTGGTGGATCTGTCAATCATGTTGTCACCCTCGAATCCAGAAATGGGAACAAAGGGAATCTTCTCTGGGTTGTATCCAACCTTTTTCAGGTAGGAAGAGACCTCCTTCACGATTTCATCGTACCTTGCCTTTGAGTACTTGGGGGTGGTGGAATCCATCTGTACACATTTAAAATACAGAGTTAAATACAATTATCAATTACAAAAACCACAATGACTGATACAGTAGCAATTGAATTAGAAAGGCTCACCTTGTTACAGCAACAGATCATCTGCTTGACACCGAGAGTGAAAGCAAGGAGAGCGTGCTCACGGGTCTGCCCATCCTTTGAGATACCAGCCTCAAAACCACCAGTGGTGGAGTCAATAATGAGGACAGCACAATCAGCCTGAGAGGTTCCAGTAATCATGTTCTTGATGAAATCGCGATGTCCAGGAGCATCGATGACAGTGCAGTAGTACTTGGTGGTCTCAAACTTCCACAAGGCAATATCAATGGTGATACCACGCTCACGCTCAGCCTTGAGCTTGTCCAACACCCAGGCATACTTGAATGACCTCTTGTTCATCTCAGCAGCCTCCTTCTCAAACCTCTCGATCACACGCTTGTCAATACCACCAAGCTTGTAGATCAAGTGACCAGTGGTGGTCGACTTGCCAGAGTCAACGTGGCCAATGACCACAATGTTGATGTGGGACTTTTCCTTACCCATTACGAGCTCTTAGCACGAAATCTGAAATCAAGACACAAAATAACAAAAAAAGAATCAGCAAATTGTTTCAAACTTAAACACAATTATCATAATAAAGCCACAATTCACACAAAACCAACTAAAAACAAAGAACTCAGTCCCTCAGATGTTCATAACAATCTGCGATCATATCCGCAAAATCATTACAGGTCTGTTAGGACTCATCACTGTTCCTTACCAACAATCAAAATCACCAAAACTCAAAATAAATATTACACATGCAGTCATTATTTCTCACAAATCGACAGCAGAAAACGATTTCAACACTGAGAATATTGCTTCAAATCGGCAAACCAGATAAAGAAGCGCCAATTTCAATAATCCACAAATCCACAAACAGAGCAAATCAAATTGATTTAACCAAATAATCCAAATATTTTATTATTACAAATAAACAATTTGCATGCTGCATGAGATCGAACACAACAGTCATCACAGTAAAAATCGATGCACACACTTTAAACACAATTATCGATTCAGATCTAATCACATAACATCAAATTCAGATATCAAAATCCAGGCTATCGATTCAACTCAGACTTCAATAGACAAGAATCAAATTGAAAAACAATCGCAAAATTCAGATCAAATCAGCAATGGTGCACAATCAAACGAACAGAATCACAATCGTAAAAGCAAAACGGAATCTGAGAGAGAGATCGAACCTGAAGATAGAGAGTGGAGGCGAGAATTGTGGTCTCGAAACGATCGCCGGCTTCGAGATTGTGAGAGGAGTGTGAGAGGTGAAGTGAGAAAGCTGTGTATTTAAAGAGGAGAAGTGACTGCTCGGGCTAACTAGGATTTATTTCTCAGCCTTTGATCGTGATCAGACGGCTGTCGAGAATTACTTTTCACTGCGGTTTCTGGTGACCTAAGTTGAGTGGAATGACGGATATGACCCTATAGTATATTCTAGATGGCCGAATTTTTGGCCCGTTTTGTGGGGCTGGAGTTTGAGTTTGGTCCCGAGAGCGTTACCGTGTAAAACGGGGTCAAAACGTTAGGAGTTTGCTTCAAATCTGTCTCTAATCATCGTTTGTCAAATAATCAATGTTATTTTGAGAAAATGAAATGAGGATTTATTACGCCCGGTAAAATACAAGAAGCCCACGAAGAGAACTATAGAAGTAAAGATTTACCGAAAGTTCTTGTATGCATCATGATGCATGTGAACTAATCATGACTGACCAATCACTATTATTCATTTAATACAATCAACTATATAACACTAACATAAATACTAACACCGTTAAAAAGAATTGAAAAAAAAAATTTAAATGAACATGGTAAAAGTAAGGCTAAGGTAAATATTAATTGGCAATTAATTCCGAATCGCAATTAACACTACCAGAAAAAAGGCTTTAGCCGACGAAAAAAAAAAACCAGGCCAACAAATTTTTTTTTCATCGGCTGAAGTCCACTTTAGCCGACGAAATTTTCCTTCGTCGGCTATGGTAAACTTTAGCCGACGAAATTAATATTTCGTCGGCTAAATAATTTTTCTCGTCGGCTATAGTCTGTGAACTTTAGCCGACGAAATTTTCAAAAGTTTAGCCGACGAAATTTTTAAGAGTTTAGCCGACGAAAAATATAATTTCCTCGGCTAAAGTGTCTTATATTTACAGATGTGGACAACAACTCATCTGGAAAAAAAAAACTATACGTAGAACCTTCAAACGCAAAAAAGTCATGAAATAAGATATGATCAGAATGGTGAAATACGTCTACGGTTGAAAAATGAAGGTATTCCGGTAAATTCTCGGTGCCGATAGTTGACTTACCCTTATTATTCACTATGCTGCAGATTTGGCGTTTGGTGTCTGATTGACTATTGTGATACCTTTCCGAAAGCGTAACGGTGCTACAAGTCAAACTCATTTCTTTGCTATGATGCATAGGCTTTTTTGGCCATCCGAGTCCGTTTAGGGCTTCAAAATGCAGTTTTCTTATTTTTCAATTAGAGTTGACCGTTTCGATTGAGCCCTTAACTTTGTCGAATCTAGTTGAATTTTTTATCATAGACATATTTCATCATAATGATCATATCTGACGGTCGAATTTTGGTTTGTGAATTTTAGTCATCGGAATCACAACGTGTTTACTATTTTCCGTTATTCGGGTTTATGGGGAGCCCTATCGTCGGAAGGCAAATTTCTCAAAATTTTTATATGTGTAGTTGCGTCTCATCTATGTGAGAGTTTTTTGTGTGGAAGGTTTGACCAAACTACGTAATATAGCGGACTGACCTGAGCATTTTCGTGTGATAAGTGACGATGGATTATGGTTGACCGTTTCGATAGAGCCCTTAACGTTGTCGGATCCAGTTGAATTTTTTACCATAGACATATTTCGTCATAATGATCATATCTGACGGTCGAATTTTGGTTTGTGAATTTTAGTCATCGGAATCACAACGTGTCTACTAATGTTGTATAACTTGTTTAGTTGGTTATACAACTTTGTGAACCAACTCTACATAGGAAGCAAAATTATTAAAAATCTCGTGAAATAAGATGTGTTCAGAATGGTGAAATACGGCTATGGTTCAAAAATCACGTAAATTGGGTAAAGTCTCGGAGCCGATAGTAGCGGTCAACCATATTTACCGTTATTATTTCTTATGGGAAGCCCTATCGTCGGAAGGTAAATGTTTCAAAATTTTTATATAGGTGGTTGCGTCTCATCTACGTGAGAGTTTTTCGTGTGGAAGATTTGACCAAACTACGTAATATAGGGGGAGATATGAGTGTTTTCGTGAATTTATAGACTTTAGCCGACGAAAATATATGAAAAGTCGTCGGCTAAGATGGTTTTTAATTTTTTAATTACATATTATAGCCGACGAATAACCTAATATTTCGTCGGCTATAGTTATTTTTTAATTTTTTAATTTTTTAATTACATACTATAGTCGACGAATACCCTAACGTATTCGTCGGCTAAACTCTAAATTTTTTGGCGGTCAACCAAAATTTTCAAAGGACTTTAGCCGACGAAAATATATGAAAAGTCGTCGGCTAAAGTCGAAAAATTTCAAAATTTTAAACCAAAATTTTTTGGCGGTCAACCAAAATTTTCAAAAGAGTTTAGCCGACGAAAATAAAGAATTTCGTCGGCTAAAGTTCTTTATATAGGCGAAGATGATAGGAAGAGTTTAGCCCCCTGCCGAGCGCCCCTTGCCGAGCCCCTTGCCGAGCCCCCTGCCGAGCCCCTGCCGAGCCCTGCTGAGCCCCCTGCCGAGCCCTGCCGAGCCCCCTGCCGAGCCCCTGCCGAGCCCTGCCGAGCCCCCTGTCGAGCCCCTGCCGAGCCCTGCCAAGCCCCCTGCCGAGCCCCTGCCGAGCCCCCTGCCGAGCCCCTGCCGAGCCCTGCCGAGCCCTGCCGAGCCCCCTGCCGAGCCCTGCCGAGCCCCTGCCGAGCCCCCTGCCGATCCCCCTGCCGAGCCCTGCCGAGCCCTATAAAAAATTACAAATAGAAACTTTAGCCGACGATATTCAAACACTATATTCGTCGGCTATAGTGTTTTTTAATTTTTAAAAATAAAGTTTAGCCGATGAATAACCTAATGTTTCGTCGGCTATAGTATTTTTTAATTTTTTTATATTGTTTAGCCGACGAATAACCTCATGTTTCGTCGGCTATAGTAATTTTTTAATTTTTTTATATTATTTAGCCGACGAATAACCTCATGTTTCGCCGGCTATAGTAATTTTTTAATTTTTTTATATTGTTTAGCCGACGAATAACCTAATATTTCGTCGGCTATAGTAATTTTTTAATTTTTTTATAAGGTTTAGCCGACGAAATATAAAATATTTCGTCGGCTATAGTTATTTTTTATTATTTATTAAGCTCTTTAGTCGACGAATACTTCGTCGGCTAAAGCCTGGGACTATTGCCGACGACATTTTTTTCGTCGGCTAAAGTGGAACTATAGCCGACGAAAAAAAAAATTTGTTGGCTAAAGTCATCACAGACGGCCTTTTCCCGACGACACTATAGCCGACGAGCCTAAAGTCTTAGCCGACGAATTTTTTTAACAGGCCGATGAAATTTTTTCGTCGGCTAAAGTGCTTGTTCTGGTAGTGTAATATGATTTTTAAATATTTTAGTGAGATTTTTTATCCTTCTTTATTTATTATGTTAAAACGTATTAAATATAAAAGTTACCTATTAACTCATTCTGAATAATGTAGATTCCATGTGATCTTATAATGGGTAGGTGAGTAAAATTTGCTATTAGAATTAGGATTATGTATGATTATCTATTTATTATTTTTATTGTTGTATTTGTAATAAATAATTTATTTTTAATTAAAATTAACCTAATTAATCGAATATTCGAATTACATTAAAGGGAATAAACGTACATGAGTCAACTAAAGTTGAATCAAAATTATCTCTTAAGATTATTTTCAACTTGTCGGATTGAGCCAACTCCATTTCATTCTATAGTTATTTTTCAAATGAGCTATATTATCTAAATAAAATGTTATGTGATGATATCAAAACATATGATTGCATTACTCATGCTCATCAACCTTGTATTTTTATTTTTTTTAGTTTTAGAATCCTACATTATTTAGATAAAGTTTGGTTATGAGTATCGTTATTTAATAGAGTACATTTGATCATGTCGATTGTGACACAAACGAATATCATAAGGACAATTATTTTGCATAGCTATTTTATCCTAAATTGCATTATGTGAGAAACAAAAAAGACTCGAATCACTCGACATTGCCTATAGATACTTGAACAAGGACAAGTGTGGTATGTAGATCACTATTGTATTGATACTGTCTCAATTTAACCATCTTTAAAACGTCGGGTTTTAACTATAAAAAGTTTCAGTACAATTAGGTATATATAATCCATCCACTTATAAGTTATATTTTTCTTTGTCCATTTTCTGATGTGAGATCTTTCCTCTCTAACATATATATGGCTTGGTAATATGAATCATGTGAAAGAAGTAGTTATGTCTATCATTGTTTAGGTTTGAATTAAGACAACGAATTGTTAATTTTTTATTTTCCTAAAATGAAATAAATGACATTCAAATCGGATATCCAAATTTTGGTGACTATAAGCTTTGATGATCGATTGCTAAACTTCAGCAATTATTGTACAAATTTTCGGTACCTTGCCTAATTAATTGTGTATTTTCTCTGTAGTTAATTATCATGCTTATTTTAAAAAAAAAATCGACCTAACTTGTAAATCGTCATTCCCATATAAATACAGTTAATACTTATTTAAGTTAATTACATACATGTTTTTAAACTTGCCTACACCAATGATACATATATATATATACACACACATTGATGTAAACCTCCATAAATAAAGGGTTTTTTCTCATCCGCCCAGTTTGTAAGGATTTTTTCCATTGACTCCCACTAGCTAAATATTTAATTTTTCTCTATTTTTCTAACAAAACTGCCGTTCCTTCTCAATCTCTCATCTCTCTCTCCCCATCTGGATTTCTTCCAGATCTAATCCCTCTCTCTCTAGTCTCTCCCATACCAGTCTCCCACATCGACGACCAATGCTGGCGGCGCTGCTAGACCTGAAAGCCGCTGATACCATAGCCTCTAGTCGGAGCTTCCGACGACGTGCGACGATGACAACCACCACCAACACCTCTCAATGACTCCTCCTTCCACTCCCCAACCCTCACCGTCAAATTCCTTTGCATCGAGATCGTCCTCAAAGTCTATTGTCGAGATTAGCTTCGGCGGTCGACGTGTATTGTTTTCTGGAGGCTGGGTTCTTGTGGAGAGTGAAAGAGGCTAGGTGGTATTGTTTTCTGGTTTTTACCGAAAGTTCTTGTATGCACCATGGTGCATGTGAACCAACTATGACTGACCAATTACTATCATTCATTTAATGTAGTTAACCACATGACACTAACACCAAGACTAACACCGTTAAAAAGAATTAATAAAAAAAAATTAAATAAAGATGGTAAAAAGTAAGGCTAGGGTAAATATTAATTAGTAATTAATTCCAAAACGCAATTAAAACGATTTTTAAATGTTTTAACGAGACTTTTTATCCTTTTTTTTATTTTATTAAAATGCATTAAATATGAAATTTACCCATTATGAATGATGTAAGATCCCATGTGCTCTTATAAGGGGTAGGCGAGTAAAATTTACTATTATAATTAGGATTATGTATGATTATCTATTTATTATTTTCATTGTTGTATTTGTAATAAATAATTTATTTTTAATTAAAATTAACCTAATTAATCGAATATTGGAATTATATTTTTAAAGGGAATGAACAAAGTACATGAGTCAGCTAAATTGAATCAAAATTATCTCTTGAGATTATTTTCATCTTGTCGGATTGAACCAACTCCATTCCGTTCTATAGTTATTTTTTAAATGAGCTACATTATCTAAATAAAATGTCATGTGATAATATCAAAACATATGATTCCATTACTCATGCTAACCTTATATATATATATTTTTCAAAATCCTACATTATTTAGATATATTTTGGTTATGAGTATCGTTATTTAATAGAGTACATTTGATCATGTCGATTGTGACACAAACGAATACATATCATAGGGACAATTATTTTGCATAGCTATTTTATCCTAAATTTCATTATGTGAGAAACAAAGAAGACTCAAGTCACTTAACATTGCCTATATATACTTAAACAAAAAGACAAGCGTGACATGTAGATCACCATTGTACTGATATTATCTCAATTTAACCACCTTTAAAAAGTTGACTTTTAACTACGAAAAGTTTCGGTACAATTGGGTATGATTCATCTACTTATAAATTATATTTTTCTTTGTCCATTTTCTGATACAGGATCTTTCATCTCTATATATGGCTTGGTAATATGAATCGTGTGAAAGAAGTAGTCATGTCTATAATTGTTTAGGTTTGAATTAAGACAATGAATTGTTAATTTTTTATTTTCTTAAAACGATATAAATAACATTCAAATACGATCTCCAAAATTTGGTGACTATAAACTTTGATCGATTGTTGAACTTCAATGATTATTGTACAAATTTTCGGCAATTTGACCTTGTTTAATTAATTGTATATTTTCTCCATAGTTAATTATCATGCTTATTCTGAAAAAAAAATAAATATCGGCCTAACTTGTAGATTGTCATTCTCAGATAAATGCGGTTAATACTTATTTAAGTTAATTACATACATGTTTTTAAATTTTCCTTAAACACCAATAATATATATATATATATATATTAATGTAAAACCTCCATAAATTAAGGGTCAATTTTTCCCATCCGCCCAGTTTGATTTTGGATTTTGGGTTGATGGAAGGGAAAACAGAGAATAAAAAAACAGAGAGAGGATGACCAGAGAGAGCGACAGGTCGGCAAATTTTCCTTGGCATGGCCTCTATTTTTTGTTTTCCTCTTCTTTGAACCCAGACTCTCTCTCTCTCTCTAGTCTCTCCCATACCAGTCTCCCACATCAATGACCAACGCTAGCGGCGCTGCTAGACCCCAAAGCCGCTGTTACCATAGCCTCTAGTCGGAGCTCCTTTTTCCGACGACGTGCGACGATGACGACAACCACCACCACCACCACCTCTCACTGACTCCTCCTTCCACTCCCTCGCCGTCAAAGTTCTTTGCATCAAGATCGTCCTCAAAGTCTATTGTCGAGATTAGCTTCGGCGGTTGACGTCGGGCGGTGGATCACTTGAACATTAGGGTCTGGTACCATGGTTTATGACTAATTAGTTAATCTCAACCCTACCACCTCAGCCGGCGCCGCCTAGGCCGGCATGATTGCTTCCACCAGCTTTTCTGGACCCGGCGGTTGTCGGGATAAGTGGCGACGGCCATGGGTTCGATCTGAATCTATTGTTGGGTTTAGAGAAGCAATGGAAAGAAACGGAAGCAACTGGAACCCAGAGAGACGAAGAGTGGGTTCGATGACTTCGATCTTCTCACCGTGGTTGCTGGGTTTTTACCACAGTTTGACTTCTAACCGACGTTTGTTTGACTGTTAACATTTATAATTGATTAAAGTGAACCATGATGGATTGAATCCGCTTCGAGGTAAAAAAACTAATCAACCTGGTAAAAAAAAAACATAAGGATGTGGTATTGTGGGGGATAATTAATTCCAAGATATGGGTAAAATCTGGAGAGGACAACCTCTTGACTTTTATCTTTTTTCCGGTGAAGTCACCGTCATGGAGTTTCTCTACATAAAGGGCTCAATCGGATCGAAAATGAAAACGGGTCTTCTCCGCCAGCGTTGCCTTTTCCGGCACCGTATCTTCAATTGCCGTCAGAAAACAAAACTCAGACCTTCCTTTGGTGCGGCGGTTGCCGGAGAAACCGTGGTTCGATTGGAATCTATTGGTGAATCTATTCACAACAACTGGACATGTTTAACAACTTCCAATTCCAAAGAAGGTGGTACATGGACTACCGAAGAAGTTTCATGCCCTCCAATCTCCTCCCAATCTAAACTGTAGAAAATTCATCAAGGAATCTGCAAGTCTAAGAGGAAGAAGAAGCAATAGATTCAAATCGATAAATTCAACATTTCCTATGTTGAGAATTTCTGGTTTGCAAATCGATATGGAATTTCTGGTTTTGAAATGGTTTAATAATCAACATGAAGTAAGGATAAACATTGAGAAAATTTTGGGACAGTGGCCTTTCAATCTCTTCGGCGGTCATGCTCGAAGGAGATTAGGATTTTGGAGGCGAGGGGATGGAGAGATGCAGATAGATTTTTCTACTGATGTTGTGCTTGCTTTGACTTTTTTGGCCACTAACGACGTTTGTTTAACTGTTAAAACATTTGGTTGGGTTCAAGTGCACCAAGGTGCACTGAATCCGCTCCGGGTTTTTACTGCCGTATTGATTTTTGTTGTTGTTAACCATCGTTAATGAGTCTGTTAGTACAATTGACTGGTTCAAGTGCACGTGGACTGAATCCGCTCCGAAGATTTACTTGAAATATATTAAAGCCCGGACAAAAAGAATCTACTTAGTAATAATTTGGATTTGAACTGACCACATGATGGCTCCTTAGTATCGAGTATGTTTGGGAAGGGTGTGAGCTCTGTGTCATGCTCAAGCAAGGCACGCGCAGATGTCGACAACATGCACAAGAATACAAGAAGGGTCAATGCAAGGGTGCATCGCATGCAACCGGGGTGCCCACACTTATACACCTCGGGTCCACAAAGGGTCTAATAGGATGCGCAGCATCTATGCATCCCAGGGATTCCCGCAGGGTGCGTTGCACGAGTCCAACATGGTCCATGAAAGGGTCTAGCAAAAGGGTGCGAAATCTTTAGCACTCAAGGGTCTGGCAGGGTGCGAGCCTTGAGTTCGTAAGGGTGTAAGCATTGATGACAATGGGAGTAGGCAACATAATGGCACGGCCTAGGTTGCATGAAGGACGGCACACACGAGGGTCCGAGGGCAGACAAGCATATGTAGCAAGCTAGCACTATGCGGCGTGCATGGGTGTCTTGGCCAGTCGAGTGCGAAAACGTGTAACGACAAGCTCCCTACATGCATGACATGTGTAACACTTGGGCAATGGTTACCAAGTAGTGAGCGATTATCCAAGAGCATTACACATAGTGGTTACCACGTAGTGGGAAGCATCAAGATCGGTTGTTACCAAGTAGTGGGAGTCATTCACACAAGTAGTGGATCATTACTTACAAAGTGGTTGCCAAGTAGTGGATGGTTACTTACAAAGGTGGTTACCAATGTCAAGACTCATCCTGAATTTCACCATGAAACTCGAAGTAAGTTCTGCGGGGACCATCTTGAAGGAAAATTTACCGAAGAACTCGGCAAACCTTCCTTGAAAATGGACAACCCTAACCTGGAAAAATTATAGAACCACCCTCTTAACCAAAACATCAATCTTCAACTCAACCCAAATAACCGAATAAAATAATACACAAATATTTTATCCGAAAGTATTCAGAGCTACTACAAGAAAATACTTTCGGATAAAATATTTATGTATTATTTTATTCGGTTATTTGGGTTGAGTTGAAGATTGATGTTTTGGTTAAGAGGGTGGTTATATAATTTTTCCGGGTTAGGGTTGTCCATTTTCAAGGAAGGTTTGCCGAGTTCTTCGGTAAATTTTCTTTGGAGGTGCTCCCGCAGGACTTACTTCGGGTTTCAGGGTGAAATTCGGGGTGGGTCCTGACAGTTGGTATCAGAGTCTGTCCCTGGCCGGAAGTGTGCTGACGCGGACGTCGGGCCCTAAAGATGTCGGCCCCTAACGTGGTGGATTGTGATGACCTAACTAGGTAAACAAACTAGTAGGTGTATCCGTCCCACATCGCCCGAGGGAGACAAATTGCTATGCTTATATGTGCAGAGCTAACACCTTACATTGAGACATGTTTTAGGGTGAACCCTTAAGAGGAAAACCGTGAGGGTCATTGAGCCCAAAACGGACAATATCTTAATGTATTGGGCTAGACTGTTACAACCAAAGTAGTGGGTGGTTACTTATGCAAAGAAGTTACCAGTGGGTATATTCTTGCTCCTCTTCTCTTCCTTTCTGTGTCATTGGATGTCCAATTTGAGACCTAACCCTTGAATTCCCTCTTCTCTACATGACTTGATTTTTCTGACGAAGGTTTGAGCTTTGGTCACCGATCCACCTAGCGACGGTGAGTCCCTTCCTCCTCTCTTCCTTTTGCACAGTCCAGTGTTCTTTTCCCCAAATCCACCTTTGTGGTCTGATTGATTAAAATGATTAACTAATAACTTTAAGGTTATTGATTCAAACTTTACTAGTATACGTAAGATGAATTATTTAATATTTTTTTATATTTTTAGAAAATGCATCTCTAAGCAACAAAACATTTTATGGACAAACAAAGGTGAATCAATTTTTTTTTTTGATAGAAGCTCAAATCTATATGGATTAAAAAAAAGCTCAAATTTTGTGGGTTATTTCAAAAAGGAAAAAAGAAAAAGATTAGTGGGTTTTTGGGAAAAGAGCGATGGTCGCACACAAGGGACAACCCAATAATAAAAGTCTAAACCAGACCCTTCCAAAGAGCAAACAGATTCGACCCAAAAAAAGAAAAGAAAAGAGCAAACAGAGCCCAAAATGGCATCCAAATCCTTCATCTCTGCGACTCAAATTTGCCATTAGCAGCCACCATCCAGTTCTCAAGGTTCGTATAGCTTTGATTCAGCTCTATGT
Organism: Fragaria x ananassa; assembly: GCA_034370585.1. Classification (NCBI taxonomy): domain Eukaryota; kingdom Viridiplantae; phylum Streptophyta; class Magnoliopsida; order Rosales; family Rosaceae; genus Fragaria; species Fragaria x ananassa. The sequence continues at coordinate 23,468,193 of CP139766.1, forward strand.
GTATTTCTAAAATCTTAGTGAATTTTTCTCAAGAGAGGTATCTGTGATTTGATATGGGTTTTTGTGTAAAGCCTAAACCTCTTTTGGGTTTATATTTCTTTCATAGTTTGGATTCTGGGTCAGCTTCAATTTCAATTTGGAATGTGTCTTTGGGTAGAAACAGGTAGAATTTGATGTTTTCAATTGGAGGTGTCAATTGGGTTTTGGTGATTTTATTCCTTGGCGTGGGTTTGCATGTTGGTGATGGCAATTGGCTATTTGGCTTCCTTCTGATTATTTATGAGATACTGTAATTCTATTTTCAATGGAAAACAGTTCGTTTTGTGATTTGTGATTCTGGGTTTAGGTTAGTATTCTTAAAACTTACTGTTGCTGCTGTTGCTGTTGCTGAGAATGATCGGTAAATTTGAGTTAATCAGCTCCATATTTTGCGTAATTTGCAAGTGTTGATAATACCGTAGGACAGCAACTTCACAGTATGTGGCTTCCAAAAATCATTTATTTGGTCAATTTATCTTTCAAATAGTTTCAGTTCATGATGTTCACCCTCGGTTTAGTACCAAATCATGTGAAAGAATTCTTACCTGAATATTTTTTTTTCCTTCTTTATTAGATTTAGAGGGACATAAGGCTTCAGTACCATGTTACAATTTAAAACTTACAGTAGTGGGATACAAATTTTTTGTTTCATAAAGAAGCCGGCCCTCCCCATTCTATACGTTTAAAACCAGCTGAGTAGGGAATATGAATATTTAGACTATGAAGCATGTAAAGATATGCAAATTTCATAATTGGATATGAAACCTAAGAAAGGGACCTCTATGTAATTCGTAACAAAGAATTGAGAATTGTATATCTCTGCTTATATTAACCATCATGAGCTGCTAAATCTTAGTTGGAACTTGGTCATTATCAAATATAGCAGATTCTACTATTTAACAGTACAGTATTAGAAATGCTTTCCTTCATTCATATAATTCATGTGATTTTATTGAAGATTGTATTTCATCTGTAGCTTTCCATTTGGTTTCTTCATTTGCTTTTCATTTGATATGTCTATGCTGTGTTTTGATCTGTTAGATGATGAAAGTCCACATTTTGATAATCTGAGAAAGGATTCTCTTGTATTATGAAATTTCATTATTTTAGAGACGTTACATCAGGTTGATTTTTATTTTTTTATTTGTTCTGTTTGTCATTTCAGCTTTCCTGCTGAAGAGCCATATGGTGTACAGAGGTTGACCAAGTTAGCAAGTTCAATACTTCGGAACTTGGTGTTTCTCAACTTTTGGTCATTTCTCAGTAACTGGTAATATGATTTCTCTTCGTGGACATTGCTGCAAATGTAGTTGCATTCTCAGAAACCTCAATACCAAGCTCTTTTATGAAAACCCTTTTCATCAATACTTGCCCAAGCTGAAGAGCATGGATGCTTATTCCTATAGTTTGAATCCCATTAATGGTACTCTGAGGCCAGTACACTCTTTGACTCGATCCCACTTTGACATAGTACCCAAAGTTACTTCCACTGGATTTCTTGGTATTTATGAGCGATTTTCATTGCATAAGTTTTACTCATCCCTATCTCGATCTTTTAGAAGAAGAGAAAATAAAAGATTAGAATCCAGTAGAAAACCAACTCTTAATCAAGCCCAATTCCAAAAGTCTGTGTCCCAGTTGTTGCCTAGATTTACGCCTGAAGAACTGTGTGATATTATAACTAAGCAAGAAGATCCTCTTGTGTGTTTAGAGTTGTTCAATTGGGCATCCCAACAATCGCGGTTCAAACATGATGTTAACAGTTATCACATTACAATAAAGAAACTTGGTGTAGCTAAGATGTACGAAGAGATGGATGACGTCGTCAACCAAGTGCTTGCTATATCTCACATGGGTTCCGAGGCGCTGTTTAATTCGATTATATACTTTTTCACAGAAGCTCGGAAGTTGACTAGAGCTGTCAATATATTTAAACACATGAAGAGTAGTAGAAACACGGACTGCAGACCTTCAGTTAGGACATACAATATTCTCTTTACTGCCTTTTTGAGTAGGGGATGTAATACCTACATAAATCACATGTATATGGAAACCATTAGATGTCTGTTTAGGCAAATGGTGAACGATGGGATTGAACCTGATATTTATACTTTGAATTGTATGATTAAGGGGTATGTTCTTTCCCTACATGTGAATGATGCACTTAGAGTATTCCATCAGATGGGTGTGGTCTATAACTGCCTGCCAAACACATTTTCCTATGATCATCTCATCCATGGATTATGTGCTCAAGGCCGAACAAACAATGCTAAGCAGTTGTGCGATGAAATGAAGACTAAAGGGTTCATTCCGAGTAGTAAATCTTACAACTCGCTTGTGAATGCTTTGGCTCTTAGTGGAGAGATTGAGGAGGCAGTGAAGTATTTGTGGGAGATGGTTGAGAAGCGAAGGTCAACTGAATTCATTACTTATAAGACAGTACTTGATGAATTCTGCAGACAAGGACTGGTTGGACAAGCAATGAAGTTGCTAAAGGAGTTTCAAGAGAAAGACATTGTGAGCGGGCATGCTTACAGGAAGCTCCTATATGTGCTTGAAGATGACTATGGAGATTCTGTTTCCCATACTCGATTGAGGTACTATTATTAATCATATATGTACACATCTTCAATTTACTGTGATGTTTATATATCTTCTAGACTACCAGTATTGTTAGTCTGGACTACTGGCTCAAGGAGTATATGTGATTAGAAACTGGCTCAATAATATTGCCAATTTGGATAGGATCATAGTATGAATTTTGTTGTTTCTTGGAGGATCATAGCCTGGTTTTCATTTCTTGGATTGTAAGCCATAACTATCCTATCATTACTTGTACTCTAGTTGACGATAAAATTGATAAACAACGTCTGAATGAAACTTTCTCATTTGCCTAATAAAAATTTATCTGTTAGAACTTAGAACAGGTTAAGACTCTACTACTGTTTGAACCGTTCTTATTAAGGATGGTATATGGCATTCTATGGGAAGCCTGCTACCTTGGAGGATGTCTAGTTATTAATTTGCATCTCATGTGATTTGCTTATTTGGTTTGAAGAAAATCTGATTCATTGGCTCCTTTATTGTTTTGCAGATAAACGAAGTCTAATGGTTACACACTTGTTTAATGCATCATTGGATATAGTTTTATGATCACAAAGAAGGTTGCCATTTGGTTGAAAATCATTCTTTGGGAATATTACAGCTTAACCCACACTCCAATGATGCTGTTAACAAATCAGCACAGCTGTTGTTGCCAAGCATGTATTCAGCCACCCCTCTTCCACTTGCACATGCCCATGTGACATCATCCGTCCTCATCCAAGTCAACACCAGGTCTTTTATCCAATTGCTCGAGGAGCACCACAAGACATCTGTTCGATTCCGTGGAATGACTGGTCAGTACCTAACATTCAATCTCTGGTATTTGTTTCATGTTGTGAAATTTTTTATTGTTGAGGTAATTACTAAACTCAGAGTGATGATCACAGAGAATGTGAAAAATGTTGCAATGAAGTAGATGGCATGTGCAGCTGAGTAATGGTGGAAGCAGTGAATGGTGGGGTGAAGGTGTTGTTTATAAACATGAAGTGAATTGAGCTTGAAATCCTAGCATTGGCTGCCACCCTTCATCAAGTAGACTGATCAGTGGCTGTCAGTCACCCATTCTATGAACACTGTCATGAAGATGGTTCATTTTACTAGCTAAAAGAAACTACAATTAATTTGAAAAATAAAAGCCACCAGATCCAAACATTCATAGTGTGTTGTGCTAGTGCTCATAAAATAGCTTTTCAAGTTTTATCTTTCTGTCCAGTTGCTGCACTGAAAGTTTTTGTCAGAGACTTGTTCAGCTAAAAACTTTTTATCCTTTCTTATGTTCTTAACACAGGCCATAGTTCCATAGCATTCTGTGACAAACAAAATGGCGGTTCTTTGTATTTGTCCCAGAATGCTATGGAACTATGGCCTGTGAAATATGAACACCTACAACCTTAAAACTCTGAGTGTGATTGCTCTAAGTTTAATGATTGTAGTAAACAGGTTCATGCTTTAACCTCTTACACATGGTACAAAATAAGCCATCATTACTTGTAACGAGTAGCTTCTAGAAAAAGTAGATTTTAAGGCTTATTAAAGAGTTGACACCGTTAAGATGCAATTGTGCAATAGTAAGGTGCAAATATATCTGTACGTAGTCCACGTTGTTTAACTTGCATTTTCTCTTTATCATAGAATTGGTACTCATTTCACGTAACAGGGCATGAGAACATAGTATGACGTGTTTTGATGTTGGTATCTGATATACATACAGGGTAAAGCAACCAGATCATCGTCACCTCATAGAACTTGGGGCAAGGATGAATCTGATGAGCTTCCGAGCGAGGTGCACATAGTGCTGGTTATTTCAGATCTCCTATCCAAGATGCGATGGGGTTGGGCTGATGTGCGTGCCTAATTAAAATATGGGTTATGGTTATAATTATATGTGACGCATGATGAAAATGTGCCCAAGTTTTGGAGCTGTACATGTTTTGTGCTATCAAAATGCATGAGTTTACAGAATGAATGAGGTACTTTGTATTAATTGGAAATAATACTTAAACAAAGATCTTGTAATACCCCTGTGAAATTGATGGATTACTCGGACTGTGTACAAAATTGTGATATAACAATAGAACAAGCACACACAAACACAAGAAAAGATATGGAAGATACACAGAGAGCTAACTTTGGAAGAGAAAGAAGAGGAACGTGCCAATGTGGAAGTGTGGAAATATTTGCTCGGGTTTTCGAAAATTGCAGTGATAAAATCACTGAAATGTGCCATTGAGCAGCTTTAGTGTGATCCTAGCCGTCTACCCTTTACCGCATCATGATGTTCCTATTTCACCACATTGTATTCAAAGATCTTTGTCCCACTCCCACAGCCTACTAAAATACTGCAAAAATAGCACGGCTGCGCAGTCCAAACTTACTTTGTTGGAGAGCAGTCCGGCAAGCTAGCGCTACGGCATAGCCTAAGTGCCCTTGTTCAAGGCAATGGCACGGGTTCTCCTCTCTTTGAGGCAGAACATGGTGAGGATATGAGGAACTTCGCCGTGGCTAATCCTGGTTGCAACAAGTTTATCAATGAAGCAGTGGGGCTTGTGATACAAGCTTGGCCCTGCCTATACTGATTGAGAGTTGTTTAGAGGTTTTTTGTGGGATTGATTGAGATCATGCTAGATGCAGGTAGTGGTAATGGGACTACGTTAGGCTTGCCCTTGGATTAGTGGAAGGATCAACTTTGACCTTCCTCTGTTGTGTCTGTTGCTAAGGAGAATGTTGAAGGTGAAGACATGTTTGATTGTTTTCCAAAGGTCAATGCTGTTATATCAAGGTTAGTATCGATACCGTCCTCGATCTTGCTTTATCAAGCTACCCCTGCTTATTTATGTTTATAACTTCTTTATTTTATCCATCATCAACTATTTAACTTTCACTCTTGTGTGATTCTTTAGGGTAAAGATCTTCGGGTTGCTAATAACTTAAATGCCTAAGGTACATCATCTGTATGCTCTGCTAATACACTTCAAGAAAATATGGTCCCTCTGTGCATCTAGCATTATTCGTGTAAGTTCTGATTTCGGTTCGTGTATTGTAGTGGGTTCTTCATGATTGGGGAGATGAGGAATTCATCCGTATACTGAAAAATGCAAGGATGCGATTCCTGGGGGAAAATGGGGAAGGTGATAATAAGGGAAGCTGTTATTGAAGAAGATGAGTTCAAAGAAGAGCTGACCGATGTGAGATTGATTTTAGACATGGCGATGATACTAACAGTCTAACACTGGCAAAGAGATGACTTTCAAGGAAAGTGGATATGTTCTTGGGGAAGCTGGCTTTCGCTGACACATGGTCACGTCTATTAATGCAGTCCAATATGTTATGCAGGCTTTTCCATAATGGTTGAACACTGGTGGGATTTGAATACCTGAATTTCATGTTTTATTGTATCCTTCAAGTTATGCTTGCTGGTTCTCTTGCTGATATCTTTCAATCCCAATTTTATGTGGAAAGTGAATTGTCAAGTGACAGATACCTGTGAGGTTTTCCTAGTAGTTAATTTCAAAGTATCCTTTTACTTGGGCCATCAACAAGCTCAAGGAATTGCCTCAGCAGAGTTGCAGCAATCACATTAGTTGATCTTGGATCAATATTTTCTTTTCATGCATGTGTGTAATATATGCCTGAAATGGGTGTGTAGTCACTAGTCTGTATGTCTTGGGGTCAATCCGTCCCACATCAAAAGTGTAAGCAAACATTCAACTGCGAGTAGTATACATTGAAGCATTCTGGTCTTTGTTAAACTCACGGAGCCATGCGTTGAGCACATAGTGAACTATTCTTTCGCCTTTTACTAAAGAATACCGTGTAATGCGTGAGGATATAAACATGATAACATTGAATAACAAAGAAGCATGGCATCCCTAGCAGTACTAAACCGTTCATTTAAAAACTAAAGCTGGTACTATTTTTTGGCATCTAATTTAGGAGCTTGTTAGCTTCAAGTCTACTTCTGTTCTAATAATAGAGTTAATTCACTTGATGAATGTGAGTCAGGAGGGATGATTTTGAGTCGTTCTTCACAATGTTAGGCCTTTGCTGTTAATCTCAGGGTTTTACCCTTCACGGTGTGCAAATTGGTGCTTTAATTCCTGTTGTTTATATCTTTGTGTGTGCTTATTTACTGCTCTCCGTTATGAAATGATGGAGATAAAAGCTAGTGAAAACATGAAAGATGATTTGAAAGATGGTACATAACACCATTGCCATTCTTTGAGAAAATGTGGATAACTGGAATGAGGATAAATTGGAATCTAATGCATGCAGCGCATGAAGTCATGAACCAATATAGCATGCATTATTTGACCCACAAAAAAAAAAAAAAATATAGCATGCATTACATGCTAGATGAACTAGGGGAGTTATTATATATTGAAATGCGAGAACAAATGATGTTGAAGCAATCTTGGAGGGTATCATTAGGTTTTTTGTAAAGATATATGAGGACTAGGTGCCTCTCCATGCATTTTTGCTGTTGCTTCTTGTATGTTTTGTAGTGTCTATCAGAAATTATGATTAATTATGACTTGTAGTAGCTGTTGCAATATCTTTCAGAAAGATCAAGCTATGCTTTAGTTTCTTAGTCCTTACCGCCATTATGTTTACTTGCAGTTTGATTTCCCTCTTATTCTAAATGTATCTAAAATGTTTCTCAAGTTTGGAATCTCTGATTTGTCTCTCAGAGTTGAGCTAGTTATAATATAGTAGTTGATACAATATCTTTGAGAAACCTGAAGCTATGCTTTACTTTCTTAGTCCTTACCACTATCAGAAACATTATAATATATCCAAAACCAATTGACAATGGATAAAGTGACACAAACTCTTATAAACTCACAGACAATGTCCAATTTTCAAACCTATTATGTGGACAACTTTTGGGTGACGTAGAGTCCGTGTAGTCATTTGGGCTTCTCACGTGGAAGTGGGTAACCTGTTTTGATATCATGATAAAGTAGTCTGGGGTATTCATCCAAAACCAATTGACAATAGATAGAATGACTCAAACCCTTATAAACCCACAAGTAATGTCACATATTTCCGATGTGGGTTTTATATCTCAACAATGAGACCAGTTTGTCATTTGGCCCTTGTTGAGACCCTTCTCTCAACATAAGTACTTTACTCTCTACACCAAAGCATTTCCAATAGCAGCCCAAGCAGATCAAACATTAACCAAAGTTTGGAACCCATCGGGTTTGGCCCAACTCTTGTTGTGGTCCTGTATTTTGTCTCCTTTCTGATTTGTCAAGTTCCTCATACTTCTCCTTATATTCTGTATTTTGACACCAGTTAGGTACGAATAAAAATATGCATCTATTGTAGTATTACCTTTTCTTTTCTTCCTGTTCTGCAATTGTGAACTCAACATCTGGTATCATAGCCTGGTTTTGATCCAGGGACCTGGGGGTTTAAATTTGAATATTGACTTGGCTAATTTAGCTATTAGTCACATCACTTTTCATAGGTCTGTAAAAAGAAAAGGAAGACCAAGGACAGGAAGACCGAATAGTCCTAGATGAGGATATGGTTATCCAAGGATCAAATATGCCGTCGAAGATATTAACTGCTCAAGTGACAAGAAACTAAAATGTATGGCATTAGCTACCAGGCTCTTTCTTTCATAGGAATGGCAGCTGCTGTACAAAATTGGAGCACAATAGAAGGACACTCTTCCTAAGTGATTGTCCAGACGACTTTATGCAGCAAATGGATTAGATACTATAACACACGCCAAGCTTGTTTAAAGAAGTTGACAATACCGATGAAGTACATGTAAAGTATCCACAGCTAAACACATGCCCACTTCCTGCGTTGTTCCTTAATCCTTCGTTCTGGTTAGAGCATAACGAGAGATTATCCTCTGAAAACAAAAGAAAGAGTCGGTTATATATGGAGGTTATCTTCTGATCATAACATGAGCAACAATCTTCCTCGATCACTTCTCCTTGTCACATATATATATCTCCATCTTCTAGTTGCTATTGCAGATAGCATCCCTGCATTCTCTTTTCGTATTGAATCTCAACGTGGATTGGATTGTGTTAATATGACTGGTTAGAGTAAGCAAGTGTAAACTGGGACGGAGCTAGGATTTCAAAATAATCTAGGCTAAATTTTCTTTTGATAAAAATTCCAATACATATGAATACCTTTTGAAAAATTGCTCATTGAGAGTTGTCTGAGTTGATAATAGTGCTCATTTTTTAGTAACAGATGCACACTCATATCCCGACTTTTAAATTTTTACTTTATTTACTGGCTTGAAATTTATAATAGTTTTACCGTCTTCGTAAATGAAATTATAGTTCAAAGGTCCCTAGAGAAGTGTTGAGGGACAAATATTTCCGAGAAATTATTCGTATGAGAAAATTGTGACGACGGTAAAATTGGTAAATTTTAGCTAGTAAAAATGGTAAGTTTTATTAGGGTATTATTTTTGGGATGTTTAATATTTGGGGTTGGGTTTTTATTTGGTGAGTATAAGGAGTTGGGCCGGTTTGGAAAGCCCAAACCTTATTCTCTCTCTCTTCTCTCTCCTCCCTCCCTCTCCCTCTGCCCGAAACTTCTTTTCGGTCGTTCGCCGCCATATGGCCGCCTCAGACCGCCGCACCGGTCCCAAACAGACGGTCGTTGACCCAGCCATCTTTCTGGACCAGTAGCAGCCTCTCTAGCGCCACCGTGATATAGAAAACGGAACCGAAAGGTCTGACTACCGTGGTGGTTTTCTTGCCAGAGCTCCCTCCTCCTGCCATCATAGCCGGAGCGGCTTGGCTCGTTAGAAATCCCTCCTCCCGTGCAACAATCTCTCCAAATGACTCCCTCCCTCTTGAGCAAGGTAAGGAGAAATGTGGAGTTAAAATCCTTAGGCTTATTTCCTATTTCGGTTCGATTACCCTATCTAGGCTTGAAATTAGTGTTTGTGCTAGTTAGGGAAGTTGTTATGCGTGTTGAGAGGAAGGTTGTGCTAAATTTTGGTAGACATTGGAGGTCATCAGAATCGGCCGCAGGCGGCGCGGCCGCTGTTAAAGGGATTTTTATGGTTTTAGATGTGGAATATTAAGGGGAGGTTAATGATGTGAAGTTTGAAATGTTTGGAGGGATTTTGGATATGTTTGGGATTTTTCAAAATTTGGTATTTTGGAGGTTAATTAGAGTAGAATCTGGCCGTTGAATTTCCCTTACTATTGTTTTAGAATGTTGAAATAAATGAATTGAGATTGTGGTTGGAGTTTGGTGTGAATCTGATAAGCTTAACCCTGAAAAAAGTAGTGGATTAGTCAGAAGAGTTTTGGGTTATATATTTAAGTATTATTATTTTCTGAAATTAAAGTTTGGTCCTAAGCATGATTATTGTGCCAGGATTCGAGGAGACCTCACTTTAGTGGCAAATTGAATTTCGTCGGGCTTATGTCTAAAGTTATGAGTGGACTCTTGGTTTAAATAATGTGCATATGCAATTGTTTATTGTTGAGTAATTTATTTTGTTGGAGCATTGGACTTCATTTTTATTTGACGATTTTATTCATTTTGGTGAGTTACCGAAAATAAGATTTTCGGTAAATTATAATATATTTATGAGAAGAATATGTATATAAATGCTAGCTAGCTATATGTGTTTGTTCACCTTAATGACGTATTATATAATCGCATTATGGTGTGACGTGAGCGTTGGACGCAAGCGTAGTAGCCTTATATGAGTGTTTAATTCATATAGAGGGTATGAACACATATTTATACACACGTCTATCCACCTTAATGGCGTAGTGTATCACCGCATTAAGGCGTAACGTGAGCGTTGCAAGCAAGCGTAGTAGCCCTATATAGATTATTTTAAATCTATTAATTTATATAGGGAGTATGGGCGTATATAAATACATACATATTTTGATATATATTTTGTGTGAGCTGAAGAAGCACGATATTTATAGGATCAAGGATTTATCGCTTGAGGCATGCATCATATTTTCTATGGAAATTTTAAATTGGAAAAACATAAATATTTTCATTACATTCATTTTTGTCCACTCACTCTAACGTTTTAAATGTTCTTGTTTACGCCCAAATTAATATTTTACTGGACAGTAAATGTCTATGTGAATATTAATTAAGTTCTTAATCCATGTCACACCGGTGAGCCCAAATTCTTTGGGTTTATAAGTGATGGCCCGCCAACGAGACCACGCGAGCTGAATTACATAGTTTGTGTGCGAACGAGACTTCGCGTGAATTACGCAGTTCGCATACAAAATGGACATCACGTGAACTACATAGCTCACACGCGGAATTACTAGCTGACTCCGCATAGGTGAGGTGAGATTGACACTTCGCGTAGGCGAGACGAGATTGACACTTCGTGTAGGTGAGGCAAGCGGATTACATCGAGGCGAGCTGGCGAACTGGCTTGCGTGGGAGGCTTCGTGAAGAAGGCATAGGCAGACTCCGCGTGCATCACATTAATTGTTAAAGACTCTTACAAGTCTTTGACATGCTTTGGGCCAATCCATGTGGCCCAGAATTAAGGAAAAAGCCTTTTAAGGCTTACGAGCTGTAAGGGCCCGCGAGATAGAAATAGGCTTCAGGGGCGCGCGGGATAAGCTTCAGAAGCACGCGAGATAGTCTTCTACAAAGACTGTGACACCTTGCAGGATAAGTTTGAGTTCGCATAGGAGTCTACAGTTGAGCAGCAGGCGAGGCCGTATCCTTGTGGTACTCAATTACTTCCCTCTTGGCAGCGAGCTACTATATAAAAGGGCTCGAAACCTTAAGCTCTCTCTACACACACAATCAAAACACATAACTTTTACAACAACAACTCAGAGACAATCTCTTTACAAACTGCAACACAATTACCTTTTCGAGCCTCTTGAAATCTTAACCCTAAGTGCACCGCCACCTAGGTTTCTCAGAGCCCTCCTAGACTCGCCCATGATCACCCTGATTCCCTATAGTTGCTCTGCTCGCGTCTTGTCGTGAGTATCGATTTGCCTTGTGCTCATAATTCATCATCTGAGGTGGCACCTGGAAACCCCTCCGCTTGATCAGAAGTCAAGATCTCGCACCCATACAACCTTTCCTCATCCACGAGGTGGTACGCCCGCAACATCTCCTTTTTTCTTTGCTCGTTATTCACCTTTCATCCGCATGCTAAGGATCGTGGCCAAAACATTGGCACGCCTAGTGGGACAGGGAGTACGAGCAAATCACCATAAGAAAACCAGGGTAGTCTATGACGACACCTTCGTCGGGATCGACGATCAAAAACAGATAAAATATGCCGAACTAAGAGCTACCAACCACAAAAAATATGCTGCCATCATCAAGTAACGCGCTGAGGAAAGGGCTACTAGAGAGGCTGCTGAAGAAAAGGAAAAAGCCGAAATAGAAGCCTTTCTAGAGGGGTTTCGTCAACAGTGCGATGCCTTGAAAAAGGCTTTACAACGCTAAGTTGTAAGGCCTATAGTTGACGATCATATCCTTGCTAAAAAGATTGATCTGCCTAGCAGCCAATCTAATGGGGAAGACTCTCCTTTGGATGAACCTACATCCAAAGAAGAAATTACTTTGTTAGTCAATGACGAAGAACTTGAGGTCAAGGCTGTTAAAATTATGGATAATCACCCTATCTCTAAGATTAACGTTGTTCCTCAAGAAAAGGAGCCTGAAGATAGGACATAACAGTCCATCTTAGAAGCAGAAATTGGTTCGAACACTAATGATGATGGCGAACCACAATTTCACATGAAAGGTGACCCAGGAGCCAGCTTTCCTATGCGAGACATATATGAGGACACAGGTCAGCTGCATGGGGGGCAAGACGGAGCTCGCCTGCCTTCTTTATTTAACCTCCATGATCAAGGGCATGATTCACTCCAGTTTTGTCCAATTACTGGACGTTATCGAGACGCTGCCCCAAGTCATGACAAGCGAAATGACGCTGGACCAGAGCCTCTTGAGTTTCCTTTTCAGCCTGTACACGCGGGGTGTCAAGGCTGGCGATGTTCATTTCTCCCAATGGTTTGTCTCGCCAATCTTATGTTCACCAGCGAGATGACTCAGTCCGCTTCACCAATCTTAGGTCATGATAAGCTTAACTATATATGGCGTGGTGGTATACCTAGGCCAGTCAGCAGTTTCACATTTCAATATGATTGGAGTCTCTGATGCAAGTTCAGAGGCCCGGATATGGCTTTAGTATTTTTTATTTCACTCTAGTGTGCAGCAGGAGCTTGGCGGCATCTGAGCATGATGCTCATAGATGTCATATATCTGCATCAGGGGCAGAGGTGGATTCGCTGGACTATAATGACTCTAAAATTGAGTTTGACACATAACCAATTTATGATGAATACGATGAAGACTATATGTTGGTGTGTCTCTCTCATAATCATAGTCCACAGGAGTTCAATCCCAGTGAAGCTCTTGATTTAGTACCTTTCTATGACCAATACGTGGTTGTTCCCGATGAGACCATGCATTATGACATGGTAGTCGGTGACAAGGCTGATCTCGACAGCATACGGTACGCGAGAATGCTGTCAAAGATCATGTTTGGTCAAAAGACAAGGATGCGTGGGGGGGGGGGGGGCAGCGAGACGTACCCTACAAACTACCTTGCTCAAATTTTCAAGTTGTTGACGCGAAGCAGCCCTGCTCAACATTTGGAGATTCTCGACGAAAAGAGTCTCATGCTGGAAACATGACGACATCGAGGCTTGGAATGAAGCACTGGTGGCCTCCCCCGTGGTCTAACGAAAGGTAACTAATCAAGCTATGATCCCTTCTTCTCTTTGCTCCTCGCCTTAACTTCAGCCTTTACTTCCGTTTCTTTCATTTTTTCTTTCTTGTATTGAAAAAAGAAAATACAAAAAAAAATCAAATAGCAAAAAACACAAAAAGAGATCCTTGGTTTTGATGAAATGCAGGACAACGTTCTTGCCTATGAAAGGCTTGAACTTTATTTAGAAGCCTATCCATGAGGCTTGACGCCAACATGCATTCCATATGCCTTGAATTACTGCCAGCAAAGTCAAGATAGAGAGGCAATACAACTAGTTTGCAATTCTGAAACGTTGCAGCAACCTCTACTGGACAGTCAACTTCGAGGACTCCACTAAAATGATCCAGGAGGAATTAGCCGGCGCACCTTATATCCACCGAAAGCCCTGGATGTTTATTTTCCGGAGGATTTTACGGTTTGTCATCCTGACATTAATGGAGAGACTTATGGTAGTTTGAATGCAGACATGTCAGGATACGCGCAGATTTACAATGCGCATTTTCAATGTGTTTTCATGATCTCATAGCATGCTTTTCTCACTGAGGGGCATCCATAGAATTTTGGTATACCTTTATTCATACACCAGGATCTACTCAAGGCCGATCCACGACCTTTCTCGGTGTTTTTCATTTTCAATGAGGCATGGTACCACAACTCCTTCCCTGGGGGGTATGCTAAAGTTTTGATGTCCTTCATTCTTCTCAAGCCTCGACTAACAGACATCAAAACTGAGAGGCACATTGGGGTAGATATGTGTTCCGGATATTTCAGACTTTAGACATTCTTCAAGTACTGTCTTAGTCATTATTTAGGCCAATCTCTGTGGCCTCTAAAAAAAAATTCACAATTATGCGGCCGTTCGCCACCCTTTTTTTTGCCTCATTGGTTCGTACTAGGGGAGGGTAACGAAGTACATGGCCAAAGTCATTCCATTGTTTATCACAAAGTTGGTTCGTCATCGCCAAGAGCTCGCGAATGACCATTTTTTGGAATCTAGTCTAAGCAAACGACTGCTCGAGGTACATCCATTCAAGGTATATCCATGCGAGCTACATCCGCACGCGGTATGTGCAATGTACTAGGTCTTCTGAGTAGAGCAGACAAATGCAGAAGTAGAGCAGGCGAACTCAGAAGTAGTGCAGGCGAATGCAGGCGAAGTTGAAGTCCAAGGTGCCTAGGCGAGCAGTACAACAGCTTCGCTACAATGCCTTGCTGGGTGCTTGGGTTTCAAGGCCTATTCAATGCCTTGGGATTATTTGTATAATTTTTATCTGGTTATTTATGGGTTGAATTTGGAGACTGATATAATTGTTAAGAGGGTAGTTATGTAATTTTTCAAATTAGGGTTGTCTATTTTCAAGGAAGGTTTGTCGAGTCCTTCGGTAAATTTTTCTTAGAGGTGGTCCCTACAAGACTAACCTCGGGTTTCAGGGTGAAATTCGGGATGAGTCTTAACAGAAGATGTGATTGATAGAGGTGCTAATTAATAGTGGTGCTGGAAAGAATGAGACTACAAAAGGTTTACAGAAGTCCATCCATGGTCACTATGCAGCCATTGAAATAAAGTGAAATTGAAGTAAAGAGACCAATCGAACTTGACGCAAAGAGATCGAAACCCTAATTTATCTTTTTCTAAAGTTAACGGCAAGATAACCGTGGTTCCCATAGAAATCCAAAAATCGGTGAAAATGTGATGTGCCAAATGTTGTAGCTCATAGATTAAATAAAGAACTTAGATTTTATAAATTTTAATTAAATTCATACCTTGTTCACTTTAGAAGAGCCGGATCTTGTATGAAACAGCTTCTTGCTTTAACTCCTTACACGTACATGGTACAAAATAAGAGCGGCTTCTAGAAAAAGTAGATCTTAAGGCTTGTTAAAGAGAGTTTACACTGTAAGCTGCAATTGTGCAATATTATAGTGTAAATATATTAGTTTGTCAATCTGTTTATATATCTGTATGAAGTCCAAGTTGTGTAACTTGCATTTGCTCTTTACCATAAAATTGGTACTCATTTCATGGAACTGGGCATGAGAACATAGTATGACGTGTTTTGATGTTAGTACCGGAAATACATGCAGGGCAAAGCAATCATCAGATGATCATCACCGCATCGAAGTTGGGGCAAGGATGAAGCTGATGAGCTTCCAATCGAGGTGCACTTAGTGCTGGTTATTTCAGATCTCCTATCCAAGATGCGATGGGGTTGGTCTGCTGTTCGTGCCTAATAGAAAAGGGGTTATATATGCGATGCGTGTTGAAAATGTGCTCAAGTTTTGAAGTTGTACATGTTTTGTGCTATCAAAATGCACGAGTTTACAGAATGTATCAGGTACTTTGTATTAATTGGAAATAATACTTAAACAAAGATCAATAAGATCTTGTAATACCCCTATGAAATTGATGGATTAGTTGGACTGTGTACAAAATTGTGATATAACAATAGAACAAGCACAGATAACAAAATATATGGAAGATACACAAAGAGAGCTAAATTTGGAAGAGAAAGAAGAGGAACTTGCCAAAGTGGGAGTGTGGAAATATGTGCTCGGTTTTCGAATATTGTAGTGGTAAAATCACTGAAATGTGCCATTGAGATTGGAGTAGTTGATGCTATTGATTAATTGCCATCGAAGCCCCATGACATTCTAAAGTGTGATCCTTGCCTTCTACCCTTGAGGTTCCAATTTCACCACAATGTATACAAGAAATCTAACCCCACCCAAAAGTTAAGGGTTTATTGCTAAGGGTTTAGAGCTTATTACTCATCCTCTTCTATCTTCATAAATGATCTTCAGAGTGCAGACTTCACAGCAAGTTGGCGGCTCTAGTCTAGGCTGCTCCAGATGACTATCAAATGGCACAGGTAACAGGTGGTAATCGATCAGAGACATAGTTTGGTACATGGTAAGTAATGCTCCGAATGTGAAGTTTGGTCTTTGAGGACATTTTCATGGTCAATGTCGCAAAAACCTACCAATCTTTCAATTTTGCCCATCTATGCAGTACTCGATTAGTTGCAAGGAATTCTATTTTGGACTTATTAGCCATCTATAGTGAAGACGAATGGCATTTGCATGAAGAACATCAATACTCAAACCTGTGAGCAACAAGTCTGTAGCAATATTATTTCTGTGCAGGTCAGCAGTTTATTCTAAGAGCATACTAACACTACTTATGAACACAAGATACTCGGATACTGCAATTTCAGTGTAATAGGGGAGGGTGTCCAACACATTCTTAGTTCTCTTCGACATATTCATGTAATGCATGTAATGAAACTGAGAGTCTATAACGCCTAATCTTCAAAAAATAAATCTAGATAAATCCTATGAAATTGTAGGTAATAAAGCCAGCACAGCTGCGGAACTTCTCTTCTCCTTTTTCTTTTTGGAAAGACGTAGTGCCTTCTTTAACCAATAGCAGTAGTCTATGTAGTCCCTTTGATGATGTCCTACTACAATCGGACAACATCCCACATCGGGGAATAGAGGAAGCTGAGTCGGTATTGCTTCTATAAAATGCAAAGTAACACTTGGAAAAAAGCATCGTTGAGCCTGGGGCAATGACGCAGTTAATGAGGTTCTAACTGAGGCGCGTCTATTGCTTGTTGAAAACTACTTCCCCAAACCCCCTCCTGGGCCTAACATTATTGATTTCTTCCAAACGAATTTCGCTCTGATTTACTTATATAACATTTGTTGAGGGTAAAGTGAAAACACTGTTTATTAACAACAGTAAACGGTTTTGTTTTTTTTTTTTTGGGTTCTCAAACAAGTAATTTAGATTTTCTTATATAGGTAAAGATTTTTTTGCCTTCTATTTTTTTTTTCTGCCTCTTGAATTCAGGATCGATGTTGTCTCTTTAAATTAACCTCCTTTATTTTTATTTCTTCAGTCTCTGATCTGTCTTTTGATCTCTTTCACTATTGTTCCGTTTATTAAAGCTCGGATAAATATGGAGACTTAAAAATTTGGGTATTTTTCATATATCTTAATCTCCGAATTGATTTATGTATTGTTGTTATTGTCTTTGTTTTGCTTTTGATTTGCGATCTGGGCTGCGATTTCTCACTTTTTTTTATCGGTAGGATTATGTAATTTGCTAAGTTTGATTGGGTTTGGTCAATTTGAAACTTCGAGCTCACCACCATCGCAAGGTATTGCTTCTCAACTTCGTTCTTCTCTGCTGTGAAATCAATCTATAGTTAAACCCTCTTCTTCTCCTTTATTACTATGAATCGCAACGTATTGCTTCTCAACTTCGTTCATCGCATTGAGCTTTCCCCAATATATGTAAGATGTAGCTCCATACAGAGTGCATTGGTCCCTCTATGAGCTTCTTTTATGTTTTGTCCTTTAAGTGTTTTGTGTTCTTAGGAGTGAACGTCTATTTGGTCTAGAATGAGCCTGTAACTATTAGAGATTGATCACTTTAAATTGTTCTTAAATTCCTATAGAGTGAAACTTTTTGTGATCGATTTTCCTTTGTAGAGTGAAACTATTTAGTACTGATTGTGTTGTATTTGTATTGATTAATGCAAGAGATCTTAATATCAACAGAAGCAATCAGGTAAAGCCGTTAGCATGACTGATGATCTGATATTTTTATACGAATTAGTTTGGTTTTCTCTAAATTTGGTGGCTCATTAGTAAAGCCTAGCCAAGATAGTTGCAATGAGTGATTGTCTTTACCCATATGTTGTTACAGAGTTGTCCTATTGGTGGTTTTTAGCCAAGTAGAAGTTGTCTTATTCTATAGCTGTTAACGAATAGGTGGAGTATTTTCTTCTTGAACAACAATACTATTTGTTAACTATAGTAATTTTCTTCAACATGTCTCCCTTTTATAACTGTAGTAATTTTCTTCTTGAATAAAATTGAGTTTACCTTGCCTTGTTATTTTTTGGCTTCATTGTGTCTGAATGATCTTTTGTAATTGACATTCACACTACCAGAAAATAGATCTTAGGCGACGAAAAAAAATCGTCGCCCTGTTAAAAAATTTCGTCGCCTAAGTACTTAGGCGACGACATGTCGTCGGCCAAAACGTCGTCGCCAGAATCGCGTCGGTCAAGAACTTGGGCGACGAAAATTCATTCCGTCGTCGCCTAAGAGTAATTTTTAGGCGACGATACGAATTTCGTCGCCTAAAATATACTTCTCGTCGCCCAAAAAATATTCGTCGCCCAAGATTTAACACCTTGGCCGACGAAATTTTTTTTCGTCGCTTAAGATCTTATAACCTTGGGTGACGAAAATAAATATTTCGTCGCCTAAGATCACTACATCTTAGGCGACGATATTTTTTTTCGTCGTCTTATATGGTAAGTCCTTGACCGACGATTTAGAAATTTCGTCGCCTAAGATATATTAAAATTTTTTTTTAAAATAATTAAATAATTTTTTTTAAATATATAAATAATGTTTTTTTAATTTTTGCTGGAATTTTTTTTTCGGCATTTCTTTAAATTTTTCTAATACTAAAATTTAATTAAAAATAACACAAATTTATAAATTTATAAATAATTTATTACAAAAATTCAGTCCATCTGCCTATGGAGGAGAAACTCGAAATCTAACTCATCATTCCCGTTCGGAGGGTCCTGAGGCTGAGGCGGCGGCTGGTCAGGCTGAGGAGGCTGCTGCTGAGGGTGGGGCCACTGAGGGTGGGGCCACTGAGGTAATGGTATAGGCGTAGGCATGGGCGGAAAATCAAGTCCGGCCGCATGTGCAGCGATGCAGGCAGTCATCCACTGTCCCATAACCGCCTGGTTGGCATTGGTGACTTCATTCAGCCGCTCCATATGCGCAGCCGTGGAAGCCGCATATGATTCCGCCATCGCCGCCATCTCCCTCGCTCTTTGGGCTTCCAGCTCAGACTCCCTCGCTCTTTGGGCTTCCAGCTCAGACTGTAGACTTTCGAACTGATCCTGTAGCCGACTGTTGCTGCTTGAGGCTCCGGCGGCTCCCTTGCGCTGAAATCCTGGCGTCGTCTTCAGGATCCCCTTTCCAACGTCTCCCATACCCCGGCAGTAGTAGGTGTTGGAACGCTGCGCGAAGGCAGTGGCCATAATCCGCGCCCCAACGGTAGGATCTGAAGTGTCGATCCTGGACATGGCCTTTGACATGTCATCCTCTGCCGTGCCCGGCCATGTGTCGTTCACCATGCCTCTCATGACCTCTTGCTCCGCCTCCCTCACCCTCGCCTAATTGGATATATTATAAAAATATATTAATATACATTTAATAAAATGTAATTAAAATTAAAAATTAGAAAATATAAGGAACTTACAAGACCCTCCTCAGAATGAGGATATGCCCTCTGAAAGGTCCCCACATAGGGGTTCTCCTCTGGCCGCTCTCGCTGCACGTCGTCCATGATGGCCGAAAACGGCCTCGAACCGGCACGATGGTTGGTTGTGTTCTGTTGCCGGTTCTCAGCGTTCACCCGGGCGAGGTGCTTCAAAAAAAATTATCGTTAGTAAATATTTAAAAACATACAATTATAATTAATTCACTAATTAAATTAATTCAAATTTGTTTACGAATTACCTATTTGTGAGGGTCGTTGAACTGCGTGACAAGAAGCCACCGCCACTCGTACTCCCGATACTCGAACTCCTTCGAGGTACCCGAACGGTCGCTCCCGTACTGCTTCCAGTGTAACCGGAGGTCGTGCTTCCACTCCTTGAACCTACATATACAAAAAAAATATTAAATATATTATTAAAAAAAATAAAATTTAATAAATTATTAAATAGAGGTACCTCTCCCTATGGGCCTTGTCCGCCCAGTCACGTCCCTCCTCGGGAACCACAAACCATTGCTGCATTACCACTTGTTAGTATTTTTTTCGATAATTAAATAATTTATTAGTTAAAAAAATAGTAATTGATCGAGTAAACTCACCGACATCGACTGATGGAGCATCTCCTTCACTCCATCAGGAACCTGGCTCCAGACTCCCCACAACATAGGGAGTCTGGAGCGGATGGTGCCTCCCGCGGCGCGCGTGTATCGGTTTCCCAACGCGGCGTCCACCGGTTTCCCGTTGGAAAACGGGATAGCGATCCGTCCAGCGGACTCGACCGCCCTATCGAGTCCCTTGTTGCTGACGGTGCCTCTCCTGTTCCGCCTTCTCGTTCCGGCGGCTGTGACATTGTGAATCAAATTTAATATTAATAATACATTTTTACAAAAAAAAAAAAAAAATCGATAAAAAAGTAATAATAAATTACCTGAGGATGAGGCTGAGCCGACGGATTCGTCTCCGTCCGCCTGCTCGGAGACCCTCACGGGATGAAGAGGCATGGGAAACTCCCTGTAGATATAGGCCTCGTGCGGTGCCACATGCGGGAGCTGCTCCCGAATCGGTCGACCCTCCTCATCGACGCGAGGTATCGCCGGTATCGTCGAAAGAAGGAAGAGGCCGGACGGCACCATAGGAACCTGAGCCGCTCGCGCCACCCCTAAGCGCCGCATATCGGGCCGTCAACTGCCACGGAAACCCGATCGACGGTGATTCCGACGGGTTGTTTGAGGTACCGTCCGAGTCGTCTTGGCTCCTCGCACCCGAACGTTGTCCAAAAGTTCTCCTCATGGCCATCCTATTTAAAATAACCATAAATTTATTAAAAATATTTTACCGTCTTATAATTAATTTAACAAAAAATAACCATAAATTTCGAAAAATTTATCAACAATAATAGCACAAATAAAAATTAATAGTTATTATAGGATTTATTATTATTTTTATTCACATAACAAATTATTTACATTAATTCGCAATTATTACATCACAAAAATTAATTTACGAATATTTACATCCTTACTAAAAAATAATCCATTATTTTTTACAAAATTCCCACAATATATTTACAATTATAATTTATATTATATAATTATTTAATCAAAAATTATTTAATCATTTACAATATATTTACAAATTATTTCCACAAATCCTAAACCCTAAACCCTAAACCCTAAACCCTAAACCGTAAACCCTAATATTTTACAATTATCATTTACATCACAATTTACCATAATTTACATCACAATTTACAATTATCACAACAACAACAATTTACAATTATCACAACAACAATTTACAATTATCACAACAACAACAACAACAATTTACAATTTACAATTATCACAACAATAACAACAACAATTTACAATTATCACAACAACAACAACAATTAAAACCAATTTAGGGTTTTAGGGTTATACCTTAAATTGTGGGTCGGCGTCGGGGTCGGGGTCGAGGTTCCGAATTGGGGTCGGGGTCGGGGTCGGGGTCGGAGAGAGGGAGAGAGAGAGGGCAGAGAGAGGATTTTCGGAGAGAGAGAGAGAGAGGGCAGAGAGAGGATTTTCAGAGAGAGAGAGAGAGAGGGCTTGGCGGCTGAAGAAATGGTTAGGGTTCCGAATTTTTGCCTTTTATACTGGCGTTCTTGGGCGACGATTCTGTAAAAATCGTCGCCCTATTTTTTTAAAAATCGTCGGCCAAGATAATCTTGGCCGACGAATTCAAAAATCGTCGCCCTGTTTTTTGAAAATCGTCGGCCAAGATAGTATACTTGGGCGACGATGTTCTTCACTATAAATCTCGTCGCCCAAGATGAAGAAAATCATTGGCCAAGAGTTCTATCACTTATGTAAAAAAGTTATACAACATTAGTACATATAACGTGAGTTTGGTGATCGGAGAAGAGGAACTGAAAACCTACCGTCAGATATGACCAGCATAACGAATTACGTAGGTGGGAAAATGTTCAGCTCCATCTGACAAAGATAAGGGCTCGATCCGTCCGGTCAATCGGCGCGGTCAAACCCCTAAACGGACAGAAACGGCTATTCGACCCTCCAAATCACGTAATCTGGCTGGACCTTCAACTGAGAATAGTTTCCAATCGACGAGACTCTTACGGGGCTATAAAAATTTGGTAAAAAATAAATACCCGGGATAGGGCTACCACTAGGTAGAAATAAGAGAATTTCGTTGACCGGAACAACCGGCACTGAAATTTTACCGGAATATCTTAATTTTTCACGGGTTGACGTATTTCACCATTCTGGTCATATCTTATTTCACGACTTTTTTCCATTTGAGGCCTCTACGTATACGTTGTCTTCAAAACGACACTTAAACTCAACACTTATATAAAAAAGTTATACAACATTAGTACATATAACGTGAGTTTGGTGATCGGAGAAGAGGAACTGAAAACCTACCGTCAGATATGACCAGCATAACGAATTAAGTAAGTGGGAAAAAATTTAGCTCCATCGGACAAAGATAAGGGCTCGATCCGTCCGGTCAATCGGCGCGGTCAAACCCCTAAATGGACGGAAACGGCTATTCGACCCTCCAAATCATGTAATCTTGCCGGACCATCAACTGAGAATAGTTTCCAATCGACGAGACTCTTATGGGGCTATAAAAATTTGGTAAAAAATAAATACCCGGGATAGGGCTACCACTAGGTAGAAATAAGAGAATTTCGTTGACCGGAACAACCGGCACCGAAATTTTACCGGAATATCTTAATTTTTCACGGGTTGACGTATTTCACCGTTCCGGTCATATCTTATTTCAGGATTTTTTTGCGTTTGAGGCATCTACGTATACGTTGTCTTCAAAACGACACTTAAACTCAACACCTATATAAAAAAGTTATACAACATTAGTACATATAACGTGAGTTTCGTGATCGGAGAAGAGGAACCGAAAACCTACCATCAGATATGACCACCATAACGAATTACTTAGGTGGGAAAAATTTCAGCTCCATCTGACAAAGATAAGGGCTCGATCCGTCCGGTCAATCGGCGCGGTCAAACCCCTAAACGGACGAAAACGGCTATTCGACCCTCCAAATAACGTAATCTGGCCGGACCTTCAACTGAGAATAGTTTCCAATCGACGAGACTCTTATGGGGCTATAAAAATTTGGTAAAAAAAAATACCCAGGATAGGGCTACCACTAGGTAGAAATAAGAGAAATTCGTTGACCGGCACAACCGGCACCGAAATTTTACCGAAATATCTTCATTTTTCACGGGTTGACGTATTTCACCGTTCCGGTCATATCTTATTTCACGACTTTTTTGCGTTTGAGGCATCTACGTATACGTTGTCTTCAAAACGACACTTAAACTCAACACTTATATAAAAAAGTTATACAACATTAGTACATATAACGTGAGTTTGGTGATCGGAGAAGAGGAACTGAAAACCTACCTTCAGATATGACCAGCATAACGTATTACGTAGGTGGGAAAAAATTTAGCTCCATCGGACAAAGATAAGGGCTCGATCCGTCCGGTCAATCGGCGCAGTCAAACCCCTAAACGGACGAAAACGGCTATTCGACCCTCCAAATCATGTAATCTGGCCGGACCTTCAACTGAGAATAGTTTCCAATCGACGAGACGCTGACGGGACTATAAAAATAAAAAACATTACCTTATAATTTAAATGTGTTTTATTTTATTTTAATTATTCGGATTACTCTTGGCCGACAAAATTAGTGTAATTCGTCGCCCAAGAGTAAAATAAAAAATCCTGTACAATGAAATTTAAATGTGTTTTATTTTATTTTAATTATTCGGATTACTCTTGGCCGACGATATTAGTGTAATTCGTCGGCCAAGATAATACTTTGGCGACGATATATGTTAAATTCGTCGCCCAAGAGTAAAATAAAAAATCCTGTACAATGAAATTTAAATGTGTTTTATTTTATTTTAATTATTCGGATTACTCTTGGCCGACGAAATTAGTGTAATTCGTCGGCCAAGTAAAAATAAAAAAATAAAATACTTAGGCGACGATATATTTGAGTTTCGTCGCCTAAGGATTAAAAAACTTAGGCGACGATATAAATATCTTAGGCGACGAAATATTGTTTCGTCGCCCTAGTTTCTATATTAGGCAACTAAATTTAGCCTTTGGCGACGATTTTATTTTCGTCGCCTAAAGTTCAACTTTAGGCGACGATTTTTTTTCCTTGGGCGACAATTTTTTTTTCGTCGGCCAAGTTTTCTATTAGGCGACGAAAAAAAAAATCGTCGCCCGGTTTTTTTTCATTTCGTCGCCCAAGACTCATTTTCTGGTAGTGTCACCATGACTAAAGCAATTATGTGATTATCATATGTTTTGTGATCACCATGAATAACAGATTCAAGTTTACATGTGCAAGTTTTTGATGTAAATATAACTTTTATGCATGTACCCGAGCCAAATCATGATCATAATACCTAACTGAGCAGCCATGAGCTCGAGATCGAACCCTTTAAAAGTATCTGCAATGCCAGGGCAAGCAACCACCAAAGTATCTACATCTACATGTAGTGACCAGCCCAGTGACTAGCAACAATTATTCTCTTATGAATCTTGTTGAGGATGGAATATATATTGGTATATGATCTAATGTTAAATCTACTTAATATATTTAAGAACACTCTTTTTGATTTGATGAAAACTATTCAACGCATATTATTTGCATTTATTTGGTATTTTGATTTCCTTGAATATGTACTAATTAATGAAGGATACAAAGTATGGTACTTCGATGTATATCTGCTTTTATTTTATATGTATATGAACAAAAATTACAATTTATATGAATCAAATTACAACATTGAGAACAATGGTATTATTTATTTACACTATTTACATAAAGTTAAAAAGAATTACAACATTGAGAACAATTTGTTTAAAAATTTGTAACATTGTTGTACATTTGGAATTACAATTATTTGAACAAGATTACAAACAATACGACTCAACATTACCATTTTGACTATAAATATGTTGTCACATTTGTAATATGGGTATCACATATATGTAGATGTAGATACCGTAGAATTTTCCATGAAGTATTAATATGTGTGTATATATATATATTGCATGTAAATATTTGTGCAATAAGGATGATTAGTCTTGGTTAGACTAAGTTTTAGCAGTAATATCGGTAGGCTATTCTAAGATTTCAATCTTCCTGAAGAGTATTTATCTCTAGATCGGTGTTGGAACCTTTCTCTGCACACATGGCATAACACTTGTCTCACTTTAACTCTTCGGGTCCCCTCTATTTAAACCCATACCCCATCCCACCACTTCACACAAACTCATCAGAGTATTACTGAGAAGAACTCAAAAAATCAATTCAAAATGGGAAAGAGAGTGATGATGAGCCTCCTGGTTATTGTAATTGTCATGTGCTTTGGAGTCATGCCAATGGCTATGAACTTCGATCATCACCAAGACGAGGACTGGGATCAGAGAGAAGAAGATTGGGATGCGCAACTCAGAGGGCATCACCATTGGTTCCTTTTGCAACGATCTAGACTACTGCTGAGAACTGAAGCTGGGGAAATGAGGGTGGTGAGGAGTGTAGGTAGGAGAATGGTTCATAGGCATATCAATGTTGGGTTTCTCTCCATGGAACCTAACTCTCTTTTCATCCCTCAGTACCTTGACTCCAATCTGGTCCTCTTTGTCCACACAGGTATATTACTATATTTTTCTCATGCATCGATCATGATGCATCTTCAAATTCCGGTACCGGTATTGTTCTTGTGCTTGTGCATATTTACAAGTCATGCATAGATGATCTTATATTCTATTAACTATTAGACCACAATGGAATTCTCATTATAATTTTGTTCCAGGGCGAGCAAATGTGGGACTCGTACACCATCATGAACTCGGAGAGAGGCAATTGAAGGCTGGGGATTTGTACAGAATCCCAGCTGGTTCAACATTTTACTTGCAGAATGTTGAGGATGGCCACAGACTTGAGCTCATTCTCAGCATTGACACATCCGAGGGTTTGAGAATGGGTACTTTGGAGGTAACACTAATCATTTCGTGATCTTGATAAATCTAGCTTTTTGATTCATTAGGTCTATCCTAGTTATCAAACCTGGCTAGTACCTTCTGTTACATAGGTCCATGCATGAGTCTCTAACTAACCTAGTTTCATTGGTTTTTACCTATGCAGAATTTCTTCATTGGTGGAGGAAACTACCCAAAATCTGTCCTTGCTGGGTTCGATTCTGGAGTACTCACAAGTGCATTTAACGTAAGCATATCAATGACTTCGAAATTAAAATGACAATCCCAAATTTCTAACAATAATGATCATTAGAAATGCGAGGAAATTTTACAGTACCTCTATGTACATGATACACTCATTTTCAGATCTGACAACAAATTTTAAGAGATGCGTACAGTAATAATGCAGACATACTGAGGATTAATTTCTGTCCATTTCAGGTCTCAGCTTCAGAATTAAGGCATGTTTTGTCAAGGCAACACCAGGGTCCAATTGTATCTCTAAATAATTCCCAATCATCAAACCTATGGAAAAAATTCCTAGGCATGGAAGAGCAGGACAGACTACAAGAACTAAAGAAAATGGTCGACTTCCCACATGAACAAGAGCAAACCCAACCATGGTCATGGAAGAAACTCTTGACCTCTATATTCGGAACAATCGAAAACCAGAAGAGGAAGCAGAATCATCACGAGCACGCCCAGGAGGCCTACAACCTCTACAACAGGAAGCCGGATTTCAAGAACAACTACGGATCGAGCTTGTCAGTTGATGAATCTGATTACTCGCCGCTACAAAGCTCCGGCATTGGCGTTTACCTTGTGAATCTTAAGGCAGGATCGATGTTGGCACCACATGTGAATCCAACGGCAACAGAATACGGCGTCGTTCTAAGAGGCTCAGGACATCTGCAGATTGTGTTTCCAAATGGAACCTTGGCAATGAAGGCAAACCTAAAGCCAGGGAGTGTGTTCTGGGTGCCGAGATACTTCCCATTTGTCCAAGTGGCTTCAAACAACGAGCAACTTCATATTTTTGGGTTCACTACCTCATCGCAGCCGAACCATCCACAATTTTTGGCCGGTTCTACCTCGGTGCTTGAAGCTCTAAGAGGTCCGGAACTTGCAGCTGCTTTTGGTGTGAGTGAGGGGAGGTTGAACCGTTTTGTTAATGCTCAGCGCGAAGCGGTCATCTTGCCTTACAATGCGGAGAGGCATCCAAAGGCAGATGGGATCCCCATGGCAGACTGGTGAGCTTTGGGAATGACATGTTCATGGCTTTTGATCGAGGATCGACTTTGGTTTGGTGAATAAGATCAATAGCTATTTGTTTTTCAGGCTAAGAAGCTCGAAGGGTGCTGTTTTTAGGGCACACCTCTTTGAGCAATTTTGTTTAATTTAGCCTCACGTTTCTTTTCAAATTTCGTTCAATCGATGCATCTCTTCATTCTCTTGGTCACTCAATTTTTTAGTTTCCATTTAACAAGAAAATAAGAACTCAAGGCCTTTCGAATCAAACCGAAGAAGCAGGCTAGCTATTGATCGAGATGGCGCCACCTTTGCTTTATGGTGGTGCACCTTCTAACCCTGACTTAAAGGGCAAAGACAAAATTTGATTTTGTCTGGTCAGGCTCGTATTGTCTGGTTGTAGTATAGAGGCTGGAATAAGTGAGCATGATTTTCTAGTGAGTAGTTCTATTGTACATTCCATTGTAAGCATTTTTTACTACTAGTTTCTATACATAGTAGCGGAATGGCCGGTAATAGCTACTCTAGCCTATGTTTGAGAATTTAATATAGAATCAAGTGATTTGCCTTAAAAAAAATAAAAATAAATAAATAAACCTCTCGAATCCAATAAGAACCCAAAATCTCTGAGTACATTTTGAAATCGAAGAAAACTAGATAATAAACATTGCTATGGGCTGTCTAAAAGGTACTCATCATCAAGTAGATCATGCCAAGATTTAGATAAACTTTCATTAATAAGTCACAGTACTTGTGAGCTGAAGGACAAGTGAGCAAAGCCCTTTTATAAGGCTTTAGTACTCCAACTACTACAGGTGGTCGAGTTGGTAAGAGCATTGGTGTGGAACCCCCCGTACATAGGTTCGAATCTCGTCGAGGCGCCGACGATAATTGAAGTTTGTTAATACCCGAAAATATAAGCCTATTTTTTCGGATGTCTTAGAGACCTAATGTCAAAGATCAGACTTAGATTTGATATGAGGCCCGTTTCATCCACATTTGGGGTCTGCTTCAAGCGAATCGGGCTTGGTGGTCTCTACTTACGATGAAAGAGGCAAGCCACGTCATGTCATGTCATGTCACGCCCAAATTACAAAAGGACGTCACGAAGGCCAAGCTCATCCTTAGATAAAGTTACACCAAGCCCACTAGGGAGTCAGGCCAGATCATGCTCATTCATTCCCAAGCACACTCCATCTATCTAGGCATGTGGCTCCTTATGGACACGCTTCAATAACCACGTGCCCACTCACTTCATGCACACGTTAACACACACCAATCAAAGTCGTGCACAAGCATCCTTAATGATATGTCTTACCCGTCTATCACAATATGCCACACGGCCAACTTGTAATGTGGACCCAAGTCACTAGGCCAAATGGGGCTTATTAATAGGTTGTGGTGTGGAAGGATACAAGATTTTGCAAGACCTATGGAGCCCAAATGTCAAGTATCCAAAACGTCTTAGGAGTCAAGGACCAAAGTTGAATTTGAGCTTCCTGCGCACGGGCTTGTAACGGATACCTCATCTCATCACCCTATGCCCTTAGACATAACTAGCATCACCAGTTACCTCAAAACTTGAGCCCTTGCTTCCACTCACGAGTCATCTCAAACCTGAGCTCTTGCTTCCACTCACCCTATGCCTTTAGACATAGAGCACTGGTATCATGAGTCACCTCAAACCTAAACCCTTGTTTTCACAACTTTCACCTTATAAGCTTAAGCTAGGTAAACCCAATGCCATGTTTTGTCATGAACTCTTAGCCAAGAATAGTTTAGTAAGAGATCGAGATTATTGGTCCCATGCTAAAATAGGAAGTCATGGGTCATTTTTGGATTCTCAATCTTCATCTACAATCCTATATAAAGAGGACTACAATGGACTTGAAGAGAGAGACACCTATATGCAAAACCACTATCAAGCTCTTCATGCACAACCAACCCTAGGCCACCACCATACTCATCTCTTCAAACACCTTTAGACGCTCTAAACACCACCACCACCATACTCTACAATCCCTCACCCACATTAGACATTTTTCATGATGAGCGTGCATTTTGTTATGCTTGCAAGATCCTAGCTCCCACACCATGCACACTACTAAGTCCTTTCAGTATTGATATTGCATGCTCGGAGCCTTTTCATCATAACAAGGTCTATCTTAGGAAGACTTTGGGCCTAGTTCTTGCAACCCTGAAGGGGAAGATCGAATCACCAAGCCCAACAACGACAAGCTCCTAGATCCTCATTCAATTTCTACCCCAACAGAGTTAAATCCCAATTTATTCTTGGTGGCCAAGGAGAGGAAGCGTTCTAATATGACCTCTCGGTGCAGATTAGTCTCTAGGCCCACAAAACCTTTGAGGATATCATCGTTGATACTCTAAAAAAAAAGGCTTAAGCACTCCAGCAATTCTGCTTCACATAAATTGGTAGCCACAATTTCGACAATACGTACAGGATCAACAAAAGAAATAGGGGATTGAATTTTGCACTCATATTTTTACAATCCACACCTTTTCTTTCCTTTTATAGTAAGTTTAATTTTGTCTTTACTCATATATCGTTTGTCTTTTTGTAAAAAAATTTAACTAAAAAAGGAAAAAGAAGTGTGGATTGTGGGGAGTACAAATTTCACTCTCCAAAAAATATGTGCAATAAATCCAATAATACGATTAACACGAGCAACAAGTGAGATAGATTTTTCACACGAGGGTTAACAATATTTAGATCATAGATTTTTTAAATCGACTTAGAACTGGACCAAAAAAAAATTATTAGAGAAGGCATTAATTACTTGCTTGGACATGAAAAATGTGTATAAACTACAAACTACAATCGACTCATTGGTGTTGCGCAACTGTAATTATTTACTATATACTAATTTTGTGTGGTTGTTGGTACTGTTCATTGCGATTTTCATATAAAAAGCAAAATGACGGTTATGCCCTGATGTTTGTTTTAATTACATTTGTGTCATGTATTAAAACCCCATCATCACCACGATCCATCTTTTTCTTGTTCCTCTTGCTTTCCACCACTTCATCCTCTATCCTGAAGTGAATGTGTCTAATTGTATACCATATGGTATACTAGAATTTTCTCTATTCTAAAACTTTTAGTGGCACAAATGTCGACATATCCATCCTCGGAAAACTTTATATGACAGGCTTTTCATCTTAGCTGCAAGAAAAGGCTCGGCCACCATATCGCAGACTTGGATCAAGACGCTTCATCTAGCCTAGTACTAACCAAAGAACTTGATGAACATGTACACACTATAGCTTGTTGCAAATGCTATAACCAGAAGAGCCTTGCTATAATCCAACATGCATAGCCCTATATCACGAGCTTCCTTTTTCCTAAACTTCTCGTGTGGCCTTAGCACTTCCCTTATGCTAAGCTAGTCTTACTTACGTAAACACTTTCGCTAGAACACCCGAACGAAGGGGAAGATCTTTGAAAGGGAGAATTTGTATTAAGCTAAGAGAACTTTACAAAGCTTTACAAGTGAGCTTGAATGCTATCAAACTCTCTATGTCTCAAATGGGAGGGGTGCTTCCCTATTTATAGACATCCTCCCCCCTGCCTAAATTTCTAGGCAATTCTAGGACATGTACAAGTATAGAGATTTCTAGAGTTTTCTATACAACTCTAAGTGTTACTGTGAGTATTCTAGAGACTTCCAGAGTAGTCTTGAGCCTTGAGCCTCTTTAGGGTTCCAGAGAGTTCTGGAGTGTCTTAGAGACTCTCTAAGGTTCTAAAGAGTTTCGGAGTTGTCCAAATGCTTCCCGATCATTCCGGAAGCTTCCAAGACCTTCTATAATATTCGAGATGCTTCTAAAATGGTCATGTGCTCTCTAAAACCTTTCTTGAGCCATGCTTGCGTCAAAAATACTCAAGAAAACTCCTTGTTAATTGGCGGGGCGTGACACTCTTCCCCACCTAAGCACGTGATGCCCTCATCGCGCCTTCGTTGTAGCGTTGGATCTTGTCCTTAAATTGCCATAGTATGTCCTCGGATTCCCAGCTGGCTTCTATATCGGGAAAACCTCTCCACTTGATGAGATACTCTTTATAACTTGGCACTCCTCGACGACGGATAACTCGGTCCGTGAGTATCTTATCTACTTCTTTGTCGAAAGAAGTGACAACCGTTGTTGGTGCTCGATGTGAAACTCCCCTTGATGGGTCCTCCTCGTCTTCATGAAAAAGCTTTAACATGCTCACGTGGAAGACCAGATGAATCTTCAACTTGGGCGGGAGGTGAAGCTTATACGAAACCTTACCGATACATTTGATAACCTCAAACGGCCCTTCGTACTTGCGTACCAAGCCTTTATGCACCTTCTTAAGGGACTTGAATTGTTGTGGCAAGAGTTTCACAAGTACAAGGTCGCCTTCCTTGAACTCCACGTGCTTCCTCTTCTTGTTCGCTCACTTCTTCATCCTTGTAGCAGCATTATGTAAAGCTGCTCGAGTTAACTCTGTTTGCTCATGCCATGACTTGGCAAACTTGAACACGGCAGGGCTCTTCCCTTCGTAATGAGTGGCAAGGGATATAGGGGTTGTCGGCTGCTGTCTCAAAATGATTTCAAAAGGACTCTTGTTGGTGGCCTCGCTTTGTTGCAAGTTATAGGAAAAGTGTGCAACATCAAGAAGCTTGGCCCAGTCTTTTTGGTTGGCACTCATATAGTACCGCAAGTACAACTCTAAAAGAGCATTAACGCACTTCGTCTGACCATCGCTTTGTGGATGGAATTTTGTTGAAAAGTTCAAGTCTGACTTGAGCATCTTGAACGGCTCCGTCCAAAATCTCCCAGTGAAGCTTGGGTCTCGGTCACTGACAATGTTCTTTGGCACTCCCCAAAGTTTGACTACATTGCGTAGGAATAGCCTTGTTGTTTCCTCCGTGGTGTAGTCGGCTGATGCGGCCATGAAGGTTTCATACTTGCTGAATCGGTCCACCATGACTATGATGCTTCCAAACCCTTCGGACTTCGGTAGACAAGTGATGAAATCTATATAGACGGTTTCCCATGGTCTCTCGAGAATGGGTAAAGGGTCAAGCAAGCCCCCCGGCTGCTGTTGTACCACCTTGTCTTGTTGACAAACAAGACATGCATGTCCTCACATACTCTTAGACCCCGTCTCGCATCCTTGGTCAATAGTAGGTGGACTTTAAGAGAGCAAGTGTGCGCCTTATACTAGGGTGGTCAACCCATAAGGAATCATGACATTCCTTAATTAGCTCCCTCCTTAAGTTACCCTACTTCGGTATATAGATGCGGCGGCTTTTGGTGTAGAGAAGGTCTACATCTAACCAAAACCTCCGCGTTTTTCCTTCCCTTATTAAGGCAATGATGCTTTGAGCTTGTGGATCCACCTTGATTCCTTCCTTGATCTTGCTCAATAGAGGGCTAGTGACTTGGAAGATGCTTGCAAACTCCGCCTTTCGGCTTAAGGTGTCGGCTACCACGTTCACCCTTCCGGCTTATACTCCATGACGTAATCAAATTCGGCCAGGAAATCTTGTCATCTAGCTTGCTTCGGACTTAGTTTTTTATGTGTTTGGAAGTAGCTTGTCGCAACGTTGTCTATCATGATGACAAACCTTGTCCCAAGCAACTAGTGTTGCCACACTCTAAGACAATGGATGATGGCAGTCAACTCCTTCTCTTGCACCGTGTAGCGTCGCTCTGTTTCGTTGAGCTTCCGACTCTCCTAAACAATCGGATGCCCATCTTGCATGAGTATACCGCTAATAGCAAAGTCAGAAGCATCAGTATGTACCTCGTATGACTTGGTGTTGTCGGGTAACCTGAGTACGGGTTCCTCGCATATCATCTTCTTTAAGTCTTCAAAGACCCCTTGACACCTTGTTGTCCAATCTCATACCTGGTTTTTTCTTGAGAATGTCGGTTAATGGAGCTGCCCTTGCCGAATAGCCCTTAATGAAGCGACGGTAGTAGTTCACTAACACAAGAAAATACCTCAACTCATGTACCTTAGTGGGTGACTCCCATTCTTGGATGGAATGCACCTTGCAATCCTTCATCATTAGTTTGCCGTCCTTGATCTTATGTCCCAAAAACAGCACCTCCGGCATGGCAAATGAGCACTTCTCCTTTTTGATGTATAGCTCGTTCTCCTGTAGCACCTTGAACAATTCCCTCAAGTGCTTTATATGATCCTACAAGGTTCTGTTATACACCACTATGTCGTCCAAGTAGACGACCACGAACCGATTGAGGTAGGGGTGAAATAACTTGTTCATCAAGGTGTAGAAAGTTGTCAGTGCATTAGTTAGACCAAAGGGCATAACTAAAAACTCTTAAGAATGGTAACTTGTGACACACGCGGTCTTTGGTTAGTCTCCTTTGGCTATACGCACTTGATAATATCCTGAACAAAGATCTAACTTTGAGAAGTAGCGTGCATAACCCAATTGATCGAATAGGTCGATAATAAGAGGAATGGGGTACTTTTTCTTTACCTTGATTTTGTTGAGCGCCCGATGGTTGATGCACATGCGTAGAGAGTCATCCTTCTTCTTCTGGAACAATACCGGGGCACTAAACAGGGTCTTTGAAAGTCTAATGAATCCGACGTCTAAAAGGTCCTTCAGTTGCCTTCTTAGCTCCGCTAACTCGAGAGGCGCCATGCAATAAGTGCCCATGAAGGGTGGTTTTCTACCTGGTTCTAGCTCTATCTCATGGTCTATTTCTCTCCTAGGGGGTAGTTTCTTGGGCAGCTCGGTTGGTGAAACATCTTTGAACTCCTCGAGAACTGCTGCTACCTCCTTAAGCATGTCATCTTGGGGTCTTGGCTCATCATCGTCGAACTCGCTAAGGATGGCCAAGTAGCTTTCCTCTTCCCCCTTCCCTCTTGATGCCTTTTCTTGAATTGTAACGCTGACAACACCTTCAAGTCTTGTTTTGTGTCTCTAGCTGTTGGCACTACATAAGCCTTGTCGCCTTCCGTGATGCACAAGCTATTGGCGAATGGCACCGGGATTACCTTGACTTGATCATGGAATTCCAACCCCAGGACGGCTTTAAAGTCATCCATTGGAATAATTGAGAAGTCTAAGTTCTCACACCATACTCCTATGCTGGTCTCGACTCTTCGAACTACACCATGAATGGGTCGAGCTGGTGAATTGACCGCTTTGATGGAGCCCCCTCCATTTTTCCCTCTAAGTCCTAGCTTTCGAGCCTCTTCAACTGCGATGAAATTATGGGTTGCACCTGTGTCGAGCATTGCCGTCATTGGCTTCCCACCTATAGTGAAGTCAACGGAGAGTAAACCTTTGGCTTGGATCTTAGGTGTGGATCGGATCACATTCAGCAGCTGTATAGACCCCACGTGTGCATCACCATTGTCACCCTCGGCTTTCGTCTCGCTTTGATGACTTCCTAAGAGTGCGCTAAGAGCTCTCTTTTGTGGGCAATCTTTAGCCTAATGCGGAACATCGCAAAGGAAACATTTGTTGTTGTTGTGTTTACCCGAGCTTCTTATGTCTTTTTGCTTGCCTTTATCCTTACTCCTTGCCGAGTAATTGTCTTGACGGGGCTCATCTTTGCGTTGGCTTTTGTCTCTCCCACCTTTGGCATAACTACTCTTCTTTTCCTTCGGTTTACCGGTGGACCCCTTTAGACTAGTATAGTGGATTAGGCTTTTGGCCACGGCAGTACTAAGGTCTTGCACCCCATGTCATCTTAGCTCGGTCTTAGCCTATGGTTGGAGACCGTCCATCAAATTGAAGAAATCATCCTTGTCGGTAAGTTGGTAAAGTCCTTAATATAATCACAAATAGACACTCAAGGTCTATTTGTGATTATATTAAGGACTTTACCAACTTAGTACTTGAGCCTTCGCAAGCGAGCTCTTGCCCTATCCTCGACATTCTCTGGATAAAATTGCTTTTCAAGCTCCTTTGTAAAGTCATCAAATGTAGTAATGGTGAACATACCTTTTTTCGACATCTCTTCGCCTTCTCCTCCACCATAACATGGCAATATCGGTGAGGTAGAGAGTCGCGGTCCTAATCTTGGCATCCTCCTCGGTGATGCGTACAACTCCAAAGTATTGGTTTAGCCCCCATAAGAAGTTATCTACTTCACGAGCGTTGTGCGATCCCCTGAAACTCTTAGTCTTTGGAACCTCGATACGCTTAGCCTCCACAATACAGCTGGTACCGGCTCCCGTAGCCAATGTGCGCTTGCATAGGGTCAAGTCCTTATACATCTCCTCAATGCCTGCAAGCGTGCTATTCAACTCCTTCTCGTGGACTTGTCATATTTTGGTGAGTTCCCCCATGAACTCTTCACGAATCTTCCCCATCTCGGCCCGCAAGGACTCCTCTAGCTTGAGCACCATGCCCTTGATCGCAGTGTGGATGGCAACATCCTCCGCCTCTAAGCCTTCTACCTGTTGGCCTAGATCATCCACATGGGCCTCTATGCCACTCACGTCCTCCTCTACCTGAGTTATGCGTGAGTTGAAATCAGAGATCATGTCCTTAGACAATTCTCACCTTGGAATGACAAGGTCGACTTGCTCTTCGCAACTTCTCCTTTGCGTAACTTTCTCGGAAGGGTTGGATCTGGATGCACCTTTGGCAGCATCATGTTTCGCCAATTCGGAGGGGTTTGATTCCCATATAGGTTTTGTAGCACCGTACTTTACCATTATGTCTAGCGAGGTTCCGATCAAACTTCTACTCTGATACCAACTGTCACGAGCTTCCTTTTCCCTAAGCTTCTTGTGCGGCCTTAGCACTTCCCTTATGCTAAGTCAGCTTTACTCACGCAAACACTTTGCCTAGGACACCCGAACGAATGGAGAAGATCTTTGAAAGGGATAGCTTGTATTAAGCTAAGAGAACTTTACAAAGTTTTACAAGTGAGCTTGAATGCTATCCAACTCTCTATGTCTCAAATAAGAGGGGTGTTTCCCTATTTATAGGCATCCTCCCCCTCTTGCCTAAGTTTCTAGACAATTCTAGGACATGTACAAGTATAGAGATTTCTGGAGTTTTCTATACAACTCTAAATGTTACCGTGAGTATTCTAGAGACTTCCGGAGTAGTCTTGAGTCTTGAGCCTTGAGCCTTGAGTCTCTCTAGGGTTCCAGAGAGTTCCGGAGTGTCCTAGAGACTCTCTAAGGTTCTGGAGAGTTCCGGAGTTGTCCAAATGCTTCTCGATCCTTCCGGAAGCTTCCAAGACCTTCCATAATATTCTGGAAGCTTCCAAGACCTTCCATAATATTTCGGATGCTTCTAGAATGCTCATGTGCTCTCCAAAACCTTCCTTGAGCCATGTTTATGTCAAAAATGCTCAAGTATTAATTTGTTGTTGAATTCGACTATAAAAGTCTCTAAATCATCTCGAATAAGTTCCACCAATGTTGCTAGTAATGCGAAGGCCCATTCCCCAACCATCACCCAAAAGGCTAACTACAATAAAAGTATAATGTAAGAGCAAGTTCACCTGTTGCGTTAGATTGAACATAGTGACCTGGGTCATTTAAGTGACTTGGGTCATTCTGGGTCACTGTGACTAGGCAGTAGTTTCCACCCGTCAGAAATGTGAGATTGCTGTCACGTGGTAATGACTGTTTATTAACTTTTAAAAAACGTTTTTTTAGTGTGAATAATGATTTTAGTTGTAAATGGATATAATTTAAATTATATGACATATTGAAATTATTTTTTTTATTTCATAACATTTAACAAATCAAGTCTATTTTTATTTTTTAACTTTCTAATGAAAAACTCACAAACATAGAACACACAATCTAAACTATTGTGCTTAATTGTAGAACTTTGCTGCAGCAGTTTGATTCAATTCAAGTTAATCATATTCATCGTGAAAGGAACACAGTTGCAGACATTTTGGCTAAAAACAGTACCCTGAATGATCATGGCATTTGTTATTGTCAAGAGCCTTCTGTGATTGTCATTGAAGCTCTCCTTGATGATATTGCTGGTTTTGCTAAGAACAAGAGTTTTAGTTCCAGCAATGCTGGTTAGTTTTGTTTAGTTGTTTTGCTCTGGGCCTTTGACCTCATTTGTACCAAAAAAATGGCTAGAGATATAAATAATTAGCTATAACTACGAAATTCTATTTTTTGGTTTGTAGAATGCAAAAGAGTGATAAGTATTAATAGAGAATTCATACAATATGAATTATTTATTTATTTATTTATTTATTTTTACAGATTTTCCATATTGCTATAATATATTTGTTTTCAATGATTTGCTCAATAAAAAAAATCTAAACGGTCAAAGAGGTCAATGGGGCCAGCTCTCTTTCATGTTTCCTTCACCTTTGTGAAGGTAGTCTTCACACAACACTCGTACCCACTAAAGAAGATAGGTGGTCGGCAATATGTGGAGTGGGACAACGGAGAGGAGCCCACACTGACATCACTCATTTTGTGGGTTGGGATGAGTGGCGCAAGTGACCTGGCTGGATTGCTCCTCCAACTTGGGTCAGATTGCACGTTTAAAATATAACCTACGTTGAATTGGGGAGATATCTCATTTATAGATAGAAGATACGTTTTTTTCTCTTGGGCTAGATTGCCTAGGTGTCAACCAACCCAGGTTGAATTCTTTTTCAATGAGTGAACTTGCTCTAAGGAAAAATATCACTTGATACCGAATTATACCTCTATCTTATAGATTATATCTGCACTTTAAATTTTTGTCACAACCAGTGTTGAACTTCTCGAATTCATTTGCAGCAGTACTTAAGCAACTTACGGTCACTATTATAGCCAAAAGAAACATGTCACACGCATATGTCTCATTTAAATAATGACATGTTGTAGTCGTTGCAAAAATTAAAATTCTGGTACCATCAACAAAATAAAGGTAATTCACAATTGAGTTCAAAATTGAGTTCTTCTTCACTGAAGTTTTATTTCGATAAAACGTCTTATCCATTGCACCGTATCAATATTCTGTTTTGCCCCATCAGAACCCACAATACAAAATATATCATCCATGCATACGTGACAACAAAAGCATGCAGGTGACAAGCATAAAATGACAACCAGAGCAGAAAAGAACAATGATGAAGAAATAAAAGATCTCTAAATTGTGGCGAAGGGACACACCGAAAGTTGGAGTACTAATTCCCTACGACATGACATTGTCACCGAGTGTGCTGCTGCTACTTCTTTCCATCTCCCATGTCTGTCTAAACCAAAACCCGCCACCGATCCTACCAGTTCTGCATGAATCCCACGTGTCTATCACTCTTCTCC
Source organism: Fragaria x ananassa (assembly GCA_034370585.1). NCBI lineage: Eukaryota > Viridiplantae > Streptophyta > Magnoliopsida > Rosales > Rosaceae > Fragaria > Fragaria x ananassa. Next base: position 23,507,002 of record CP139766.1, read on the forward strand.
TACAAAAACCCGTCGCCACTTCACCTACCTCATTCAGAAATCTCACACCCCGAACCTTCATAGTTCATAGATCAAACACAGCTAGCTAGCTAGAGAGGAAAAGAAACAGAGCAAAATGGGAAACAGAGTCATTAGCCTGCTGGTTATTGCGCTCGTTATGTGTTATGGATTGTCAAAGGCCGTTGGATATCGAGATGAAGACTGGGGGAAGCAGAGAGAAGACCCAGATCAAGAGCAGGAAGAGCAAGAGCATGAAGCTATGATGGGAGACGAAGATTGGTTCTTGTTGGGGAAGTCAAAGCAGGTGGTGAAAACCAAGGCTGGGGAAATGAGAGTGGTGAAAAGCGTGGGTGGGAGAATTGTTGATAACCCAATGCATATTGGGTTTATCACAATGGAGCCCAAGTCCCTCTTCGTTCCTCAGTACATGGATTCCAGTTTGATCCTCTTCGTACGATCTGGTATGCAATCTCCCTTCAAAGGGTTGCTTCTGAAATCTGAATTGTGTTGGGTTTTGGTTATCTTCGTACAACTGAGATATATCTACATTCGAGTTATCTATGGTACTCTGTGATGTATAACATACACTCATTTATCATTAATTGAACAAAAATTATAAGTTAATTGAGTAAAATTTACAACATTATAACACAATTACTACATTTGTTTTTACACATTTGCACATAATTAAACCAAGTTACATACACTCATTTACCACTAATTATCATTAATTGAACAAAAATTATAAGTTAATTGAGTAAAATTTACAACATTATAACACAATTACTACATTTGTTTTACACATTTGCACATAATTGAACCAAGTTACTACCAAGATACCAAACTGTTTATAAACTTATAAATTATCATAAGTTGAATATTACCTTTAATAGAACAAAATTAACTTAAAGTAATGACTATCTTTAAATGTAAATATAGGTATCACAAACATGTATGTCTCTATGAAAATTCTTATACGTTCTCTTTTGCGGCTTTTGCTTTTAGTTTTGAATTGCATGTTTGCTAAGTAAGAGATTAAAGATGGTGAATAAACGTCATCGTTTTGTGGGGTTTGTTTAAAATTGCTTGCAGGGGAAGCAAAGGTAGGGCTGATATACAAAGATGAACTAGGAGAGAGGAGATTGAGGGCTGGGGATGTGTACAGAATTCCGGCTGGTTCGGCGTTTTATTTGGTGAATACAGGGGAGGGTCAGAGAATTCACATTATTTGTAGCGTTGATACATCTGAGAGTTTGGGAATGGGTACTCTGCAGGTACATGTGTCAATCTCGCTTCATGATACTCACAAATTTCCATTACTATGTATTTTGATAATAATTTTTCATTCTCGTCCCTTGTTTATTACCGATAAAATATTTACCTCATTTTGGTATTTTACAAATGCAGTCTTTCTACATCGGTGGAGGATATAACCCAGCATCTGTACTCGCTGGATTTGACCCCGAAATACTTGAAAGTGCATTCAATGTAAGCTTCACTTCATACCGTATTTTGTTGATTTTACACTTTGTGAAGTAGGGTTTTGATCAATATTCAGCTAGTATGTAGGCTTTTTTTCCAATCGACATAGGTTAATCAATATGGTAAGAAAATGAGAGTTGAACTAGTTTCACCAACTGGTTTAAATTGGAGGATGGTTAATTGATAAATGACAAAAATGTTGTGTGTCTATTACAGGTTACATCAACAGAACTAAGTGATTTCTTGTCAAGACAACAAGATGGCCCGATTGTATATGTGACCGATTCACCTCATCCACCAAGCCTTTGGTCAAAATTCCTAGAGCTGAAAGAGCCGGACAGACTCCAAAAAATGAAGAGAATGGTGGGCTACACAGAAGAACCAGAGCACCATGAAGATGAACAAATACAAGCATGGTCATGGAGGAAGCTCCTCAACTCTGTGTTTAAGAGGAGAGATGACGATCCCGATGCTTTCAAGGGAAAAGGAAAATCTCATGATGCTTACAATCTCTTCAAGAGATCTGCAGATTTCAAAAACGACTATGGCTGGAGCAAGGCACTAGACGAATCTGATTACTCCCCGCTAAAAGACTCTGGCATTGGTGTCTTCCTTGTCAACCTCTCTGCAGGGTCAATGATGGCACCACATGTGAACCCTATAGCAACAGAGTACGGTGTTGTTCTGAGAGGCTCCGGCACAATACAGATTGTGTTTCCAAACGGAACCTCGGCAATGAATACAAAAGTTCAAGAAGGGGATGTGTTTTGGGTCCCAAGGTACTTCCCATTCTGTCAAATTGCATCAAGAACCGGGCCATTCGAGTTCTTTGGATTCACCACCTCTGCACGCAAGAACAGGCCACAGTTCTTAGTCGGTGCTAGCTCTGTTCTTAGGGAGCTCAGAGGAACTGAACTTGCAGCTGCATTTGGTGTTAATGAGGATCGGTTGAGCCGCATTGTTCACGCTCAACGTGAGTCTGTGATCTTGCCCTCGGTGCAAGCATCTACTCCTTACACGGGACATGAGAGGAAGGAAACCCCGGAGGAGGAGGCAGGGAGGAGAACAACCCCATACAAGGAGGACGAGAGGAGGCGGCGGCAAGACGAGAGAGAGAAACCAGCCGAGGAAGATGAGAGAAGGCAACCACGATACAGGGAAGATAAGAGGCAGCAGTCACCACAGGAGAGGCAGAGGAGGCAACCTCCTTATGGGGAAGGGGATGTGATATCTCAGAGGCTTCCAAAGGTGATCAGGAGTTTGGGGAATGAGATGGTTATGGGGTTCGATTGAGAGTGCTTTTGTTGGTGGTGAATAAGATGATGCACAGGTTTTTGTGGGTTTTTTTCTTTTAGGCTGTATTAGGAGTGTATCTTATGTGTCCGGTTAGCTTTTGTTCTTGGTTCATATTCTATGGTTCTGTTCTGGACTCTTGTGGGTACGTACGTGCATGACTTTGTTGTGAATAAAAACACAAATTCTGTTTTATTACTAGATAGACTGCCGGCGCAATGCTGCGGGCGTCTGGTGTTAATTCTCTTACCCAGTTACATTCACAATTAGTAGTCACTCATTCCAATCTAAGAAATTCTAAAAGAATAACTATATAACACAGGAAGGGGATGACCCGCAGTTGCAAACACATACTGCTGACCAACCAAATATGAATCATGGAATAGAAGATGTAGATTCTTGGATTTGCATAGACACAAATGGTTGCACATAAATGATCCACTGTCAAGTCGTCATCAGATAAACTCGCTTCCTCCAGGTTGACATCAATGTCGTCTTCCCATCTCTTTTCCCACCCAGCTGCACTATCTCTCTCTGTGACCAAACTGAATACCAAAACGAAGAAGACAGACCGAAGCGGCTGGCGAGGGCACATGCAGAAATACGGAACCAACAGTGAGGGCCAAAACGCAATGACACTGTTCTTATATAGTAGATCCGTGGAGATCATGAGAAGTCTAATTTGCCTAATCATGAGTGGGTTAGTTTAAGTTTTTCTTTCCTAATGTGTGCATGTAGAAGGCCTAACAAGGCCTAATGCTATGAGGAATAATTGATGTAACAACTATATATGTCGGATACTACTCCCAATAGTTGGATCCCAATATGTACCGAGAAACATAATCTAAGAACAAATAATGGAGGCAGCGATTGGGAGAAAGAGGAAGGAGCGAACACATGCATCGGAAGCAGGAGAAGAAAACTGTACGCAGAGAAAGAAGACGATGCAAACAACACCGGGAAGAAAGAGGAAGGAGAGAACACATACACTAGAAGAAGAAGAGAATTGCAGGCAAACAAAAATTGATAAAGCCAAAATAGACGTGAGTTTCTCAAAGAGGCGTAGAGGGTTGTTTGGTAAGGCTGCTCGTTTGTGCAAGGATTTTGATGAGACACGACTTGCGGTTCTTGTGGTTTCGAAAGCAGGTAGATCTTATGCTTTTGGACACTCATCGGTGAATGAAGTTCTCAATGATATCTACCACATTCAACCAACAACTAGTAAATCTGCCGTGGGGCTCAATCTGATGAGGCAGCTACAGGAGAAGAAAAAGGTGATGAGTGTGAAGGAAGAGATTGAGAACGAGATGATGGCCTGTCAAACTGTTGAGGGACTCGCATCATTGAGAGAGAAGTATTTGAAGCTTGATGAAGAGATCAACAAGAAGTTGAGACATTGTTCCTCTAAAGAAACCAGTTTTGAGGGTGGTGTTATGGATCAGAAATACAATATCGGCATCGTTAATGTTGGTGATGATGGACGTCTTATAGGGTCAGGGTATGAAAGTAGTTACACTGATCAGTTAAGCGCTGGTGGTCTAAGATTAGAGGGAGACACCGATGGTAAGGGGTGTTGTGTTGGGCTAGGACAAAGGGATGCAACTACTGGCATTATTAGTAATCCTTTGTTGGCTTCAAGTGAAAGTAATTATGGTGTTCATGATGGTGGTTTAACAATAAATGGAACCTTTGATGGTAATGGATATTGTTCTTCAGGGTTGTGTCATGATGTTGGTAATACTTCCTTGAGGGATCCAATTACCACTGGCATTAGTGATAACTTTTGGCTGGAGCTGGGATTAGGGTTAGGGAATGAAGTTAGTGGTAATTCTTCGCGGGATTTAACCACTAGTAGTAGTGGTAATTCTTTGTGTTTAACTACAAGTAATTATGGTGTTGATCATGGTTTTGGTGGTGGATTAAGAGTGAATGGACACACTGATGCTCAGGGATGTCCTTTAGGGTTAGGGCTTGAAGTTGGTAATACTTCTTTGAGTGATCCAACCACGGGCATTAATGATAACTTTTGGCTAGAGTTAGGGTTAGGGCATGAAGCTAGTGGTAACTCGTCGCGGGATTTATCTACTGGTATTAGTGGTAATTCTTTGTGTTCAACTACAAGTAACTATGCTGGTGATCATGGTGTTGGTGGTGGATTAAGATTGAATGGAGACACTGATGCTCAAGGATGTCCTTTAGGGTTATGTCATGATGTTGGTAATGCCTCTTTGGAGGATCCAACCTCTGGCATTAGTGATAATTTTTTGCTGGAGTTAGGGTTAGAGTTAGGGCTTGAAGTAAGTGGTGATTCTTCGCGGGATTTAACTACTGGTATTAGTGGTAATTCTTTGTGTTCAACTACAAGTAATAATGGTGTTCTTGATCATGGTGTTGTTGATCATGGTGTTGGTGGTGGATTAAGATTGAATGGAGACACTGATGCTCAGGGATGTCCTTTAGGGTTAGGGCTTGAAGTTAATGGTAATTCTTCGGGGGATTCAACTACTGGTTTTTATTCTGGTGACTTTGATCTAGGGGTGATACATTGGGTTTGTTCTTCTACCAATGATGCCTTGGAAAGAGCGGAGTCATCATCAGATTTGGTTCAAACCAATACGAACAAGGGATATTATAGCTACTTGATGGAAGGAGACGTAGACAGTGATCCTTGTAGTTACCAAGACTCATGTAATTTTTCATTCTAAATTTCCAGTTGAGGACTATCATATATATATGATCCCCTTTTAGTACTTTCTTGATTAATTTTCCCCGGCTTATTAGATTTCTTATGGCTGAAACCATCTTCTTTATATTTTGAATACATGATTTACAGCCAAAAGTGATTTATTATGTGTTAAATAATTTGGTTAAAGGTGAAATCTATGGATAGCTAAGAAGAAGAATAAGAAAATTTGTGGGTTTCACTTTGAACGGAAAACCCTCCCTTCCGCATCTCGCCGCGCGCCTTGTGCAGCCCCACTCTAATTCCACTCTTTTAATCTGGTCGGTTTCAATTTTCAGATTTGTGAATTCCTTACTGCCAGCTTCCATTTTTAGTATATTGTCTCCCACACTCCCACAGTCCTCTAATTTCATCAAAACCGGCATCCCAATGTTTTCCTGATCACTTCAGGAGTAAAACTTAACTTAGCTTGAGGCCCATTAAGCTCTCTGACCCGACCAAGTTTTATCTCTCACTTTTATTTATTAAAAAAAAAAAGTAATAAATAAAGGACCGCCTCATGTCACGTGCAACTTGCACGTGGGTATAATCTAAGCAAAAACATTACATTAGGTTTTAAATTAGGAGGGGGCGTACGAAACTGAATCGGCAGATTTTTGGTTCGTCGTGAATCAAAATTTAGCCTGAAATTTACAAATCGTGCGTAGCAGCCATGAAAACCCAGTTAGCAGCTTCTCTAGTTCTCATGTCCCTTCTTCTTCTCCTAACAATCCACACCAGAGCTGAGGTTATAACCTTAACCGCTGACACCTTCTCCGATAAGGTATAACACCCCAACACCCCTTTCAAATTCTTCACTTATTTCAATTCCAAATCGCAGATCCATTCTACTTATGCATCCCCATATTTCATACAGATTATATTTTTATGGGCCCAGATCCTAGTTCAATCCGTAGTGTTAGATTTGGTGCCCAAATTTTTTATTTTTTATTTTTGGAAAAAAATCCATGATTATTATTATTTTTTTTTTTCAGCTGAAGGAGAAAGACACTGTGTGGTTTGTGAAGTTCTGTGTGCCATGGTGTAAACATTGGTAAGTTTTTCGGATGAGGTAGAGTCTATGATTTGTTTTTTTGTTTTTTTACTTTGTGCTTGGTAGTGATGAGTACAATTTGATTTTCAGTAAGAAGTTAGGGTCATTGTGGGAGGATTTTGGGAAGGCGGTGGAAAGTGAAGATGAGATAGAGGTTGGGGAAGTTGATTGCAGTATGAGTAAACCGGTGTGTTCCAAAGTTGATATTCATTCTTATCCTACGTTTAAGCTATTCTTTGAGGGAGAAGAAGTTGCAAAATATCAAGGTTAGACTTCACATTCTGCTACTTGATTCTAGTTTATTAAACTTAGCCTTGTAATGCTACGAGTCAATACTACTTCATTATAAATTTTATCTGCTGCAAGTGTCTATGCATCTCTTCTCAATCCTTACAACTTACAAGTTACAACTCTTGCATGATCTGCCTTCCTCTGAAGGGTTTGTTTACAGTGTTTACTTATGTAGTCGGAGAAGCATAGTACTAGATCCCATGTATATTTGTGTATCATCCGATAGATTTATTTGTTAAAAAGCTACTTGGCTAAAGATAATACTCTTCTGGACATCCTAATTGATCACAACATTAGTTATTCTGTAGTTTTATAATATTACAGTTCTGTACATCACTAACATTGAAAACGCGTTACTATTTAAAAGATTAAGTATACAAATATGAAAGAGGAAATACATTATGTCTAATTAGTTGCTATGTAGAAAATCTATCCATCTATCTAGTTTTGGGTCTCTTTTTATTTCTGGTAGGAGAGGGGAGTGGAGTGAACATTGTTTAAGTGTTTTAAGTGCAGTACATTCAAAAGACTTGTTACTTTGCTACTTTGTTTATTATGTTTCTGGGGAAATCATTCAGAGAAACTGTTTGCATGGTGGCCGTGGTAAGCAAAACACATTGACTGTCATCTTTAAATGATGTATGAAAATGTTTATGAAGGGAAGTAGTTTCTGTAGGTGTCTGATAGTCAATTTTTATACCTCAGATTATAGTTAGCTAGTCTAGGTAGTATCCAATTCTAGTTGAGAAAAATCATCATTTTCATATGGACAATGAGGTCTGGTTTTCAAACCCGCTTACAGTGCCTATTGTCTAATTTCTAGAATTTCTTGCCTACTAAAGATCCTAGTGTTCAGCAGAGGCTCAGGTTGAGATTGACCCTGTCTGCACTGTGGGTTTGGGGATTTTGGGTACTATAAAAAATTTAAATCAGTTTTTTATGTGCTTAAATTCACGAGTCTTTTTTCTTCATTTGGTCTTTTGTGTTATCATTTGGTTTATCAGACCCGCTCCCTCGACATTTGGATTATGTATGGAACTGACAGTTGTGTATGCTCTGTATCAATTGACTTGAATCGACTGCAGATTTGCAGGTACTTCACGCTAATTTTTTGAATATCTTTTTCTAGTCTATTATCTCAGCTTGTCGTTGTTTCTTATGCAAATGATCAGGGCCAAGGGATGTTGAATCACTCAAGACTTTTGTCTTAGACCAAGCTGAAGAAGCAGCAAGAAAGGCACATCTTGGCAGTGATAAAGAGTTTTAATAAACTTAGGTAGATACCAAATGTCTCTTAATAGAGTTTTCTCAGTTGTACCACACAAGAGGCCCTTGCAAAGGGCAGTTATGAAGTTTATTTTCTAGAAAGTTCTCCTAACTCACTTTTTATACTCTATTATCTAATTTTAAATCAGCTTATCTGACAGTGGACAAACGTGTTATTGTTCATGTTTTATGGCTGCTTTTTATAACTGGATGTATTTACCTTCTGCAGATGTGGGACTTGTGCTGAAACACATTTCACTGGATGCTGGTACATGTGTCTATGCACATCTCTTCTACTTCTCAGTAGCTGGCAGTGGTGTACTTCTGGCGTTGTGAAAATCAACTACAACTGATGAATGGAGGAGCAGTGTATTCATAGACATACAGCTTTTGTTTGAAATGTTAGTGTTGGGCACATTTTTGAAAGTTGAAAAACAATTATAAACTTTTATCAAGATTTGAGAAGTTTCCCCATGTTCACACGTCAATTCGCTGTTGTATTTGAGATTCTTGTGAAACCAAATGACCTATATGCAATATGTGAGATGGAGAATAGCCCCTGGCCAAGTGCTAACTGAACTAAAACACAAATAGCTTACCCTTCGGGAGAGAGAGACAAAAACAAAAAACAAACAAACAAACCCAAATATCTTCGTTGAAACCCGGGCTAGGTTCTTCTTGAGGAAACGGTTCCATTGAACTGAACTACCAAGTCTTTCAAGTGAAGAAGGTCCATTTCTTGAATCTCCGATTAAGCTCCGCCATAAACGCACACTCCTTTCCTCTTACCTCCAAAGAGAATTTCTAGCGTTGATTGAATAGATCTCAATTTTGATGATGGAATCGCCTAGTGATTAGTCGGCCTAGGTTTTTCCAAACTAGAGATTGGAATGGAAGACTGAAATCGCAATATAAGATGCAACCTGAGACCTTATACACAGATACTGTGGACTTAAAATACTCAACCTAAAATGAAGCAATGGAAGAGTTTAAAGCTAATGAGATCCAAGGACAGCGCAATGTAAAGCTAAATGAAGAGATGTAATAAAACACAAGATTATAAAATGATAGTCATAGATATAAAAAGTTACAACATTAAGAAAGCTGTTCATCAAGCAACTACACAACTCACCTCAATGTATAACCGAAAAAACACGAAATTTTAAAAGGGAGACGGCAACACAGCTCGCCAAGCACCCAAAAATACATCTAGGTGCTCAACTCCTCCAACCAAGGCTAGAGGACTGTGAAGCAAAGGTTTCATATGTGTCCACAAAACTTCGGAATAACACAAATATTGAAATTGAAAGTTCAGCAAAACTAGACTAGCTAAAAGTAGGACCATCTCACTTCTTCTTGGCTGCAGACTTGGTCACCTTGGCACCAGATGGATCCTTCTTCTCAACATTCTTGATGACTCCAACAGCAACAGTCTGACGCATGTCCCTCACAGCAAAACGACCAAGAGGTGGGTACTCAGAGAAGGTCTCAACAACCATGGGCTTGGTGGGAAGCATCTTAACCATACCAGAATCACCATTCTTCAAGAACTTGGGCTCCTTCTCAATTTCCTTACCAGATCGTCTGTCAATCTTGGTCAAGATCTCACCAAACTTAACAGCAATGTGGGAGGTGTGGCAGTCAAGAACTGGAGCATATCCATTTCCAATCTGGCCAGGGTGGTTCATGATGATGACCTGTGAGGTGAAGTTAGCAGCTTCCTTGGCAGGGTCATCCTTGGAGTTGGATGCAACAAAACCACGCTTGAGATCCTTGACTGCGACATTCTTGACATTGAACCCAACATTGTCACCAGGAAGAGCCTCAAGGAGAGCCTCGTGGTGCATCTCCACAGACTTAACCTCAGTGGTTAGACCAGTAGGACCAAAAGTCACAACCATACCAGGCTTGATGATACCAGTCTCCACACGTCCCACTGGCACAGTTCCAATACCACCGATCTTGTACACATCCTGAAGTGGTAGACGGAGGGGCTTGTCTGAGGGCCTCTTTGGCTCGTTGATCTGGTCAAGAGCCTCAAGGAGGGTAGGACCCTTGTACCAGTCAAGGTTGGTGGACCTCTCAATCATGTTGTCACCCTCAAATCCAGAGATGGGGACAAAGGCAATTTTGTCTGGGTTGTATCCAACCTTCTTCAGGTAGGAAGAGACTTCCTTCACAATTTCATCATACCTTGCCTTTGAGTACTTGGGAGTGGTGGCATCCATCTGCATAAGTTCAAAACACAAATTAAAAACACTTCAATCATAACAACCATAATGACTCATACAAGCACAATTGAATAAGAATGGCTCACCTTGTTACAGCAGCAAATCATCTGCCTGACACCAAGTGTGAAGGCAAGCAGAGCGTGCTCACGGGTCTGCCCATCCTTGGAGATACCAGCCTCAAAACCTCCAGTGGTGGAGTCAATAATGAGGACGGCACAATCAGCCTGAGAGGTTCCAGTAATCATGTTCTTGATGAAATCACGATGTCCAGGAGCATCAATAACGGTGCAGTAGTACTTGGTGGTCTCAAACTTCCACAAGGCAATATCAATGGTAATACCACGCTCACGCTCAGCCTTGAGCTTGTCCAACACCCAGGCATACTTAAATGACCTTTTGTTCATCTCAGCAGCCTCCTTCTCGAATCTCTCAATCACACGCTTGTCAATACCACCAAGCTTGTAGATCAAGTGACCAGTGGTGGTCGACTTTCCGGAGTCGACGTGGCCAATGACCACAATGTTGATGTGAAACTTTTCCTTACCCATGATGAATTAGCTAAATCTGCAATAAGCACAAAACTTATCAGACATTTAATCTACGTATAACACATAACCATTTAATTTCAAACAAAATAACCATTTAATCTGCATAACTCATAAACCGTTGATAAAGATGCATATATAACAACTACAATCATTCCCAGACTAAGAAACAAAATTGAACACACAGAAGTACTGCAGAACTCAGACCCTTAGATGTTCAAAAGATATGCGATCATATCCACAAATCATTACAGGTCTGTTAAGAACTCATCATTGTTTCACAATACTTCAAGACACAGTAACAAAACACAACACATAAGACTTGACAAATAAACATATTACAGCAAACTCAGCCCCTTAGATGTTCAAAAGATATGCGATCATTTCCGCAAATCATTACAGGTCTGTTAAGAACTCATCATCGTTGCTACCAAAATCTAAACAACCAACTCAAATCCACAAAATTTTAAAAATCATCAGATCAAACTTTCAAACAAAGGTTTTCAGAAAACTCAGAAAATATAGCTGCTTCATCGTTGCCCAAACAGACAACAAAACCACTTGAGATAATCAAATCAACAAAGCAACACCTATCAATATGGCTTCAAGGGAACGAGTCACATGGAACTAAACAAATCCACAAACCAGATAATGAAGCACAATCCAAAATCCATCTAAAATTTCAAAATACACTTTCAAAAAAAACACATCACAAAACAGATCCTCCTGCATCATCCACATACATCTCTATAATCTTACACGCAATTAAAACAGTTTTTCTCTACTCGAACTACAAATCTCGAAAGAAAAACAGTAAAATAAAGCTTGACCTGAAGTCAAAAACCAGTAAAATCAACTCAAACGAACTAACAGTCTTCACAAAAACCACAGATCTAGCCATACACAGAAAGCTTAAACCAAAATCAAGTACATCAACAAATAACAAAGCTCAAAGTCACATAAACACATGCATATACATACCACAAATCAACCACAGCATACAAATCATCAAGAGCTAAAGAACTAGAAGCGATAATCTACAAGAGAAAAAGAGAGAGAGAGAGGGAGAGAGATCTGGACCTGAGAAGCTAGGAGGGGGTTGGTTCTCTCTCGCCGACTTGAGAGGAAAGAGCGAGATAGAATGAGATAAAGAGGAAGGCAAATGGACGAGAGGTTTCGCAATTTAAAGAGGAACAAGTACTGCTTCACTCGCCTAGGGTTTCTTCCTCCACCGTTGGATCTTCTTGCCATTTATCTCTACGGCTGCCAACTTCTCTCGCCGCTGCGGCTGCCCTAATCCTTACACTCGAAGGCGTTCTTTTCGCATTGCGAGGCATATGCCCTTTTTCTTCGAGTCAATGTCGGTATTGCCCTTGAGCTCTTTTTATCTTTTTCTTTGGATTTTTTTATTTGGACCAGGCAGTTCATTTTCTCCTATATACTTGTTACTACTTGTTACTACTTGTTACCGGTAATCTTTTAATGGTAAAAAGTGTGTAAGAAATGATTATGAATCATGGATCTTCAAATAGAAGAACAATGGTAACTACTTACTGAATTTATCAGAGAAGTGTAATAAGTCTTATCTCAGAAAGATAATTGTGAAGTCATATAATGAATGAGAGTTATGCTAATGTGTAATAAATAGTCAATTTTTATTCGTAACATGAATCGGATATCACAAAAAAATTAAATTTTCAAAGAGTGAGATGATTAGCATTATTCTTAAAGAATGTTGGACTGAAAACGAAATTTTGTACCAAGCTAAATGTTCGTTGTCTACCAAAAAGAACACTAACAATGATACCAGTTATTTCCCAATTCAAGTGTACGTATATTTCGCTTCCAAAGTCCTATAATGAAACCTAATCATGAAATCGGATTGTAGCCATATCGACGTATTGGAATGCCGAACTCAAGCCTTATGCATAACAGTTTCTTTCTTCTTCTTTTTTAGAATGGGAAACAAAAATTATAAAGAAGTGCCACAAGGGCGGCCTAATCTAGATCTATCAAGAAGAGAAGCAGATAAACAAGAGCTGGGAATAGAGTTCATCCAAATCTTCATGGAGTCCAAAGCGTGGCCACATAAAGCCAAAGCATCCGCAAGAAAGTTTGCCTCCTAAAGAACATGACCGAATGAAACATCTTCAAATATAGCCGACTCAGCAACGATGTTTGAAATGAGTGACTTTATACACCACAGGATATCCCAACTGCCTGTGACACAGTTAGTGATGAGAGAAGAATCACCCTAGACTTGAATACTTCTATAACCAAACGAGCAATCAGCTTTTAAACCATCCTTCAGAGCAGCACATTCTGCCACAAGGACAGAGGACACCAACAATGAAAAGAGTATCATTGCAATCACGAATAACAAAGCTCGCAACAACACCTTGATTTGGAAGCACAAAACCATCGAAATATAGCTTGACTACACCTTGGGGAGGCGAGTGCCACTTTGTAAGATCTGGGTAACTTTTGGAGGTCGGAGTAGGAGTAGGATTGTGGACTTTATGCACAATAGTTACCTTATCAGGATAGACTTCTAATAGAAAATGTTACACCCCAATTTTTGAATGAAATTTTTAAAATTTTTGGCATGTTATAACTTAAAATATTACAATCTCAAACATGTTTTCAATGACAACAACAACAACACTAAAACTCAATCGCAGAAAAGTAAATATTACATTTTCTTGTTTACATAAACTTGCAAATTCAAGAATATAAAAACTATTTTACGAGTTTAATACTATCTATACAACTAACAAAACTATACAAAGAACATCAAAACCACCTTTTCAACTTTGTTGATCATCACCTGCAAGTATACCCCTACACCAAGAATTGGTGCACCGGGTTGTAAATAACAAACCCGGTAAGCTAAAAAGCTCATATGAGTAAACTCAAAATTAACACAATATTTCACACATCTAGAATTTTCACAAAAACAATTTATATCAATAAATATATCCACAATTCCAACACTTTTTCAAATAACATGTACCCATGAATCCCAGGTATAAGAAATATCTCTCATGACTTGCAACAACAATATTGTGTACCTGTAGGTCCTAGATACGATAAGATATCCCCCATGACATACACCGATAGACGGACTAGAGCTCTATTCCTAACCGCAACCAATCACTCTGCCAAAGGCTTGGAACCCAGTTTGACTGTCTAATATCATAACATAAAAATGATAAATAGTATCTTAACCGCAACCAATACTCCGATTAAAGGCTTGAAACCCGGTTTGACTATTTAATATCAAAACACAAAAATGATAAATAGCATCTTAACTGCAACCAATCACCCGATTAAAGACTTAGAACTCGGTTTGACTATTTAATATCAAAACACAAAAATGATAAATAGCATCTTAACCGCAACCAATCACCCGATTAAAGGCTTGAAACCCAGTTTGACTATTTATCCAACAATCACAATATAAATTATATCCTTCCACATATATATATTTACATGAACAATTATAGATTTTCCACAAGAATAATCTATCCATAACTAAAAACATTATGATCATATGAACCTTAAAAATAATCATAAAAATAGGAAAATTTGTTTTAACTTACCTATGAGCCGTTGGCGATCAAACTCATATATTTTAAAACAACAAAAACATAATGTTTAAATTATTATCATCATCAAAATCATTATCAAAAATTGATCATCATAATAATTATCATCATCATAATCATTATCCTCATCATCACCCTCATTATCAAAATCAATCATCATAATCATTATCCCCATCATCATCCTCATCATCAAAATCAATCATCATACACAACATAATTATCAACAACACTAGATCCAGAAGAATACTGTAACAAAAATCAATAAGATTATGATCATGTGAACTTCTAAAAATACACATAAAGAAAACTTGTTTTATCTTACCTATAAGCCGTTGGCGATCAAGCTCATACATTTTTAAAACCAATAATGGCAAAATACTAAGTTCACATCATAATCACTATCCTTACCAAATGACATAATTAAACTTGGTTCAAAAGTGAACCTTGGTGAGATTTACTCACTTAAATACTCCCCCTGCGTCTTCACAAAACACAAGGGCAGCAAACTCAACAATTTCACAAATCACCTAAAATTACACCATCAAAACCTTAATAAATTCTCAACAATAATTAAAATACATTTAACCTAAAGGCTGCCCAAAGAAAGGCAATCCTTCCTCCAAGACATCCCAAGGTTATCAGACACTCAACAACAAACCAATTCTACCTCCTAGAATCAAACTTTCTAAGCTTCCGACCTAATGAACACCATTAACAAACTTAGCACCTAAGATACAAAACTTAAACAACACTCATTCTTCACACACCAACAACCCACTAGCAACTACAAAATTAGCTAACACAGCAACCAATGCCTTTACCCTGCCCAGACGCGCTCCCACGCGCCGCCACAGGCGACAGCGAGTGAGCCTCACGCGCCTCCATGAAACTTCAAAATTTGGGGAAACTAAAAACATGAAACTTGTAGATCAAAGCATAAATCAAAACCGATTCAGCTGGAAAACACCCCGCAATACCAACCAGGAAAATCAAAATCCACACCTACAAAATCGGCCCCAAAACTTGATTTCTAGATCACCAAAGGGTAGAAACATCTATAGAAGAGTGAGGAAAGCAAGACTCACCTAAGCTTGGCCGGAATCGGCATCCAAATTGCTGACTTTTCTGTGAAACAGCAGCAACTCCGCCGCTTCGTGGCAGCTTCTAGGTGGCGCGACGGTGAGCAAGACTGCCCCAGCAGTGGAGAGGAGGCCCGTGCCGCTCCAACGGAACTGACGGCATCCAATTTGGTGGCCGGATGAGAGAGAACTCAGTTGGAGAAGAGAGAGTTCGGGAGAGGGAAGAGAGAGAAAGAAAAAAAACTGATTTAGGTTTCCCAAAAATATCTCCAACACAATTTTCTACTTATACACTTTCCAAACTCGGAAACTAACTTCCTCTGATCGTAACTTCTTCATACGACAACAGATTTATGCGTGTCGCATGTCTACTAACTCGTATTGATGAGCTCTACAACTTTCATGAAGGAAGATTTTGCAAATAACTTACGGAAAAGAAAGTCAACTTTTGACACTTCTAAACAAAGCATTTTCAACAAAGAAATCTCTCGAACACCTCCGTTATTCCTTCGAACCTCAAAACACACTAACTTCTAACTAGAAAATTCCCAAATAATATTAGAAACTAATATCAAATTTCTGGGGTATTACAGAAAACAAGGACAAACCACACCTCTATAATTGTATACCGTGTGCACGAAAATATTATGATTGGGCAAGTCAGCGAGTGTTGGGGTGTGACTTACTAATTGAAATGATGTTATCATTAAATTTTGAGTTGTTCGGAAAATCCTGATTATTATTTTTCAACTCCAAATATATTGGTTTATTTTCTCATTAATGCTAGCTTTGTGTTTGTTGGTTCTCCATGAAAAGTAGAATCTTGATTCCTGTCGTTCTCATTGTGTTGAGATTCGACATGAGTTATTGTATATAGAAAATTTCATATAAGTCACATTCTTATAATTTTTTTTTTCTCATATAAGTCTACCTTTCAACATTGTGATAGTATATTTCTATCTATATGGTAGCATCTTCTTCCCTTGTTCTCTTGCATTTATTACTTGCACCACATTATTTTATTGTAATAATTAACAATTTTTGTAAGAATTTTTGTTACATTATCAAACACTGGGATTGAAAGTTCTTTAGAATTTTCTTTTTCTCTTCTTGTGAGAAAGACAAATGAACTACTTTCCTCTCCGCGAACCAAAAAAGATCTTAGTGGACGTGAGCCTAATTTGACATGCGAGTAGCGTAAGATTGTCAACTTGACATTGTTAAGTTAAGCCAGTAGACATGTATGGTAAATATTATAAATAAAATAAAAAATTGCTCATTTATTTATTTCTATAGGACAATGATTGTATCCTCAAATAGATTATTAACATAAAAACTAATCCGCGCCGAGAGATTATGTTAAAACGCTTCCTCCCCCTGACCACCAATAATAGATTGAGATTTAAACTCCAATCAGTGTTAGGGGGTTTCGAACTTGGTTATAGAGGTTCCATACCTAATTGATTATTTTCATGCTTAGCATAAACAACTTATTTTAAATCACAGGTCACAGCAGTGCCAAACTAGGTTGTACATACAACACAAAGAAGAGCTTCTAATTTCCAATATTGTTTTGTCTTTTTGTAGCCCGATAATTCTGAAGATGATCTACCACGATGGCAGAAGTTGCATTTCCCACCAAATTTGGAATGAAGTAGGAGATCTTAGTCTCCACATTCGAAGCAAGTAATATGTTTTTTTTTTAAAGACATATTTGGCTAGTTCATATGAAATCCTAACCCTAACCCTGCCTATATTTTCAAACACCTTCTCATCAAGTTCAATGAAATTGCCATTAGAAGATGCAATGTCCTTAATTGTATCAAGTTCCTCGAACAAAGATGGGACTTTTGTGATGTGCACCCAAAAGTAGAGTGCGTTGAGTTCAACAGTATCCACTTGAACCATGTCATCGTACTTCATCATCACCATTAGAGCATACATAAGTTCCATTACACATTACTTTGTTTCGATCATAAAAATTGCAGAAATAGAGAAAAACAGTGAGGTAAATTACAGGTCTCACTTGAAGTTCAACAAAAATTTAGCTAACTTTAACTTTTGGACATGTAACTAGCATCAAATACACTTATCTAGGCATCACATAACAAATCAACTCTTGGATCTCCCATGACAAGGGAATTTCCATCACTCTAGAGTAGAGCATAATAATAGCACTTGTCAGGACCCATCCCGAATTTCATCTTGAAACATGAAGTAAATCATGCGGGGACCACCTCCAAGGAAAATTTACCGAAAACTCGGCATAACCTCTCTTGAAAATAGACAACCCTTCCTAAATAAAACACCTGTAAGCACTTCTAAAAATTTCAACTCCAACCTTATAACTTCCGGAAGCCTTGGTGCGCCCCATAAATCACAACATCTTTCAATTTATATTTATTAATCTAACAAAAATCTCAAAACCAACAATTCATAGTTTCAGAGCAATTCTAACAGTGAAAGAAAGATAAATGTATATATTTATATGTATACAAGCAGAAGCTATACGAAGGACTATGCCTCGACTTCATGTACGTTCGACCTCAATTATACTAACCTGCAAACTGGGCATTTAAAACCGCAGGGCCCATGGGAGAAGCAATTGAAAACGTTAGAGTGAGTGGACAAAAAAAAATTTAATAAAATAAACAAATAAAAGTTATTTATGCTTTCCCAATTTTAATCTCTTCAGGAAAATTGAATGCATGCCTCAAATAGAGAACTCTTAATTCAGAAAAATATTGAGCTTCTTAAGCTCTAATAAAAATCAATATGTATTTACACACGCCCATACCCCCTATATAAATTTATGGATTTAAAGAAATTTATATAAGGCTACTACGCTCGCGTCTAACGCTTACGTCACACCATAATGCGGTTCTTCACTGCGCCATTAAGGTGGACAGACGAGTGTATATATACGTGTCTATACCCCCTATATGAATTAAACACTCATATATGGCTACTATGCTTGCGTCTCACGCTTACGTCACACCATAATGGCAGCTAATTGCTACACAATTAAGGCGGACAGACACGTATAACAAGTTAACATTTATATACATACTCTCTTCATAAATATACAAACACGTATAGCTAGTTAGCATTTATATACATACTCTGCTCATAAATATACACACATATATATATATACATCGAAAATCTCATTTTCAGAAATTCTCAAAATAGCAAAGTTAATAAATAAAATAAGAACATTTACCTTTGAAAATAACTTTACATAAAATATCTCACGAGAGGAAAACAAATTCCACAAATTAATGACCAATAAAATCATTATTTTAAAATAAATCTCTGCATGCATTTAATTTAAAAGAAAAGTTCATTCACAGTGATTCAGTTATTTATTGCCAAGTGGAGGCTTCCTAAGTCAATTGCCCGACAACTTCCTACGGCGAGCCTCTACGTCCAAAGACACATACTTGAGTCCTTTAGTTAGACAATTAACCCAAACTGTAAGTTAATAATCTCAATTACTTCTAGATTAACAATTATCAGTAGCCTTAACCAATAGTCTAATCCAAGACTTAAGACTGGTCCCTAAATAAAATTACATTGACTATTCCCAAATACTTCCCTTGACCAAACAAGCTCCACTTTGGGATATAGATGCTTTATCTCTTGCCACTTTTAATAATTCAGGTTACCTTGATTACTCTTAACCATCCGATTTAATTCCAACAACCATTTTACTAATTCACTTATTGGCTTCACTTGAAATCAATTAGTTCTTGAATAAGAACAAACATTTTTGCCAAATCCAATCCTCATTTATCCAATTTTCTTAATCCGAGAAATCCTCAATCACAACACAATTACCTCTGTTTTTCATCCATACAATCCTCATCTACTTCCTATCTACACAACTTCTCACCATAAATCACTAAGGGCACCAAAAAATGGGTTTCCATAAATAGAATGTTCTCAAAAAGGAAAGTCTCCATAAATAGAAACTTTCCTAAAATGAGAGATTTTACTAAGTCGGAAACTGCAACTTGACTTAGAAAGAAAACCTTGAGAACTACCTTCTCGGCTCTCTGTCTGATATGCTGCTTCATCGGAACCCTCACCGGATTTCGGTGACCTGCCGGAATAGTTCGCCGGATTCTGGCGACTTGTCAGAATTTGGCCATAGCCCCCTCGCAAACTCTGAATCACAAAGTTCTCGACAAACAACCAAAATATTGAGTCAGTCACCAAACTCCAACGATCCAACATAGAAGCAACAACACATTAGCTTTAGACAAAAGAGGAACTACCTTAGCCATCTCATGTCAAACTGCAGAACCTTGACCCTTGCCGGATTTTCTTCTGAAGACGAATTTTGAAGTTCGACCGGAGTCCCCGATTGGGAACTCGAGCTTCTACTCCAATCCCAAACCATGACTTTTGCTCTTAAATCCCTCCAAGGCGCGACTGAGCTCCATCCAACTGTTTCTAGACTCACCGAAGCTCGGTAGTCCTGCCGGAGCTCTAAGAACAAACCCACCGGAAAACCTAAAAACACAAAAGAGGGCTTTCTGAACTCGAAATCGATTACAAGAGTGAAAGGCATAGAAAGAAAGAGGAAGGACAGAGGAGAAGAACCCTACCAATCGTTGTCATCTGAGCTTGCCGGAATCCGACGAACACAGTCGTGTTCGATAGCTTCGATCTCCTCTGATCTGGTTTGCTTGCGTGATCCACGGGTTGGGCTAGAAGGGAGAGGAGGAGAGGAAGAGAACGACGGTCGTCTCGTCGCCAGGGGTGGCCGGAGACGGCGGTGCTGCGTTAGATAACGTGTCAGGACCCACCCCGAATTTCACCATGAAATTCGAAGTAAGTCTTGCAGAGACCACCTCCAAGGAAAATTTACCAAAGAACTCGGCAAACCTCCTTTAAAGATGGACAACCCTAACCCGGAAAAAGACCGAACTACTCTATTAACAAATAAACCATTCACCCATTCAACCATAATTATCCAAATAAAGAATATTCTGGTCTTAGCACATCACCGAAAATATTTACAACAAACCCAAAAGTATTCAGAGCTACTAAAAACGAACAACGGAAGTAGAAAATACCCTAGTATGTTAAGCAGGTAACCTACTGGTGAAAAGTGGCTGAGAGATGGGTAACTATGCCTCGTCGTCTCCTACTAGATCCAATCCGAACTGTGCAGATTGGGCATTTTTAAAACGAATGACCCAGGGGAAAAACATTTGGAAATGTTAGAGTGAATGGACAAAAATAATTAAAGAAAAATAAGTATCAACACTTATGTTTTCCCCAAACAAATTTCCGAAGAAAACGAATGCATGTTTCAAATGAGAAATCTTTTATCTCATACATATCGAGCCTCTTCAGCTCAAAAATATATATATCAATATACGTATGTATCTACACATACTCATACTCGCAATATAAATTAATAGATTTAAAATAATCTATATTGGGCTACTACGTTTGCGTCCAACGCTCACGTCACGCTTTAATGTGGTGCTACACTACATCATTAAGGTTGACAGACATGTGTAATAATATTTGCCCATACCCCCTATATGAATTAAACATTCATATATGACTACTACGATTACGTCCAACGCTCACGTCACACCAAAATGCAGTTATACATTATGACATTAAGGTGGACAGACACATATGGCTAGCTAGCATTTATACATACTCTCCTCATAAAAATATTTATAATTTACCGAAAATCTCATTTTCTGTAATTCTCCAAAATACATAAAATCGTCAAATAAAATGACGTCAAATGTTCAGACAAAATAATTTGCTCAACCAAAACAATTGCATGCATATTATTTAAAATAAAACTCCACTCACAAATTAGGCCTAAGCCTGATGTCAGTCAGAGAGCTTCTCCGCTCGAGCCTCCTCACGTCTTGTTCTAAAAATATAATTTAAATCCTCAACTAAATACCGACTCTTATAAAAATAGGCAGAAATAAAAGTGATATTCGCACGCTCGCCCAAGCCTAACGTCCATAATTCTTAAATTAGCTTAAAACCATACTTCACCACAATTTCCGACATCCTCAAAATCACCCTCCACAGTCCTAACAATATTTAACCCACGACTGCCTTTTAACTCATTAACCGCTATAAATCACACATCATAGACAAAATCCAAAACCTATCCAAAACTCCTCCAAAAATTCCAAGCTACACTTCAATAAACTCCCCTTAATATTTCACATCTAAAACCCTAAAAATCCCCCAAACAGTGGCGGCACCACCGGCGGCCGGCGGCTGACTCCGGCGACCTTCTTTACCTACCAAAATTTGGTAGCCTTCCTTTCAACCCCCTCTACAACATTCCTAGCTAGCACAAACATCAATTCTAAGTATAACTATGCAAATTGAATGGAAACATAATTAAAAGCCCTAGAAATTCAAACATCGATTTCTCCTTACCCAAGCCGAATCGGGAAGAAACCTTCGGAGGGATTGGAGCATGGGAGGAGGGCTTCCTTTTGAGCCTAGCAGCTCCGGCTATGGCGGTTGGAGGAGGAAGTTCCGGCGACTCGACCTCCACGACAGTCGGGGCTTTCGGCCGGCTTCTCTCCCTCACGCCAACACTAGGGCGGCTCCCACCGGTATAGAATGGAAGCTGGGTCGGTGGCCGATCGATTGGGACCAGCACGGCGGTCGGGCTTAGGAAACTTTTTCGGGCGGAGGGAGAGGGATAGAGAATCGGGAGGGAGGAGAGAGAAGAGAGAGAGGGGAATTTAGGCTTGGCCCATCCGGTTCCAACCCCATCAAATATAAACCCACTCTAAAATTTATCACCCCAAAATAATACCCCAGTAAAAATTGCCTCTTACTATCTAAAATTTACCATTTTTACCGTCATCACATTTTCTCTTACGAATAATTCCTTCATTTTTATCGTCCTCTACAACCTCTATGGGGACCAAATAAATTATAAACTTAATGTCAAAGATGGTAAAACTCTTATTAATATCATGCTAGTAAATACGGTAAAATTTAAGTGTCGGGGCGTGACAATTCTCCCCTCCTTATAAAAATTTCGTCCTCGAAATTTACAAACATGCTAATCAAAGAGGTAGGGATACTGCTGCCTAATTTGCCCCTCTAATTCCCAAATAGCTTCCTCTACTTGACGACTCCTCCAAAGCACCTTGACAAGTGGAATTGTCTTATTTCTCACCACTTGCTCTTTTCGGTCAAGAATCTGAACTGATTCCTCCTCATAGGTCAAATCCTTCTGCAAACTAATCGGCTGCTTTTGCAGCACATGAGAAGGATCGGCAATATACTTGCGAAACATGGATACATGAAACACATTATGTATCCAGGATAATTCTGGAGGCAAAAGTAGCTGGTAAGCCAGTGAGCCAACTCAGTCTATTATCTCATATAGACCAATATACCTAGGACTAAGTTTCCCACGCTTACCCCAAAATGTAATACTCCTTTCCAAGGAGACAGTTTCAAGAACACTCAATCACCCACTTAAAACTTAAGATCTTTCTTGCGGACATCTGCATTGCTTTTCTACCTACTTTGAGCGACCTTGAGTCTATCTCTGATCACTTTAACCTTCTCATTAGTAACATGGATTAACTCAGGTCCACAAAGCTCTTTTTCTCCTACTTCATTCTAACATAGAGGCGTACGACACTGATTTCCATAAAGTGCCTCAAAGGGAGCCATACCGAAACTCAAATGATAACTGTTGTTATAAGCAAATTCTATCAAAGATAGGTTCTTATCCCAACTCCCCCTGAATTGCAAGACACACACTACCAGAAAAAAGATCATGGGCGACGAAAAAAAATCGTCGCCCTGTTAAAAAATTTCGTCGCCTAAGAACTTAGGCGACGACATGTCGTCGGCCAAAACTTCGTCGCCAGAACCGCGTCGGTCAAGAACTTGGGCGACGAACATTGATTCCGTCGTCGCCCAAGAGTAATTCTTAGGCGACGATACCAATTTCGTCGCCTAAAATGTACTTCTCGTCGCCCAAAAAATAGTCGTCGCCCAAGATTTAACACCTTGGCCGACGAAAACATTTTTCGTCGCTTAATATCTTATAATCTTGGGCGACGAAAATAAATATTTCGTCGCCTAAGATCACAACATCTTAGGCGACGATATTTTTTTTTCGTCCCCTAAGATGGTAAGTCCTTGACCGACGATTTAGAAATTTCGTCGCCTAAGATATATTTAAATTTTTTTTTAAAATAATTAAATAATTTTTTTAAATATATAAATCATCTTTTTTTAATTTTTGCTGGAATTTTTTTTCGGCATTTCTTTAAATTTTTGTAATACTAAAATTTAATTAAAAATAACACAAATTTATAAATTTATAAATAATTTATTACAAAAATTCAGTCTATCTGCCTATAGATCGAGAAACCCGAAATCTAACTCATCATTCCCGTTCGGAGGGTCCTGAGGCTGAGGCGGCGGCTGGTCAGGCTGAGGAGACTGCTGCTGAGGGTGGGGCCACTGAGGTAATGGTATAGGCGTAGGCATAGGCGGAAACGGCTGTCCGGCCGCATGTGCAGCGATGTAGGCAGCCATCCACTGTCCCATAGCGGCCTGGTTGGCATTGGTGACTTCATTCACCCGCTCCATATGCGCAACCGTGAAAGCCGCATATGATTCCGCCATCGCCGCCATCTCCCTCGCTATTTGGGCTTCCAGCTTAGACTCCCTCGCTCTTTGGGCTTCCAGCTCAGACTGTAGACTTGCGAACTGATCCTGTAGCCGAGTGGTCTGGTTGTTGCTGCTTGAGGCTCCGGCGGCTCCCTTGCGCTGAAATCCTGGAGTCGTCTTCAGGATCCCCTTTTCAGCGTCTCCCATACCCCGGCAGTAGTAGGTGTTGGAACGCTGCGTGAAGGCAGTGGCCATAATCCGCGCCCCAACGGTAGGATCTGAAGTGTCGATCCTGGACATGGCCTCTGACATGTCATCCTCTGCCGTGCCCGGAAATGTGTCGTTCACCATGCCTCTCATGACCTCTTGCTCCGCCTCCCTCACCCTCGCCTAATTGGATATATTATAAAAATATATTAATATACATTTAATAAAATGTAATTAAAATTAAAAATTAGAAAATATAATTAAACTTACAAGATCCTCCTCAGAATGAGGATATGCCCTTTGAAAGGTCCCCACATAGGGGTTCTCCTCTGGCCGCTCTCGCCGCACGTCGTCCATGATGGCCGAAAACGGCCTCGAACCGGCACGATGGTTGGTTGTGTTCTGTTGCCGGTTCTCAGCGTTCACCCGGGCGAGGTGCTTAAAAAAAAATTATCGTTAGTAAATATTTAAAAACATACAATTATAATTAATTCACTAATTAAATATTCAAATTTGTTTACAAATTACCTGTTTGTGAGGGTCGTTGAACTGCGTGACAAGAAGCCACCGCCACTCGTACTCCCGATACTCGAACTCCTTCGGGGTACCCGAACGGTCGCTCCCGTACTTCTTCCAGTGTTCCCGGAGGTCGTGCTTCCACTCCTTGAACCTACATATACAAAAAAAATATTAAATATATTATTAAAAAAATAAAATTTAATAAATTATTAAATAAAGGTACCTCTCCCTATGGGCCTTTTTCGCCCAGTCACATCCCTCCTCGGGAACCACAAACCATTGCTGCATTACCACTTGTTAGTATTTTTTTCGATAATTAAATAATTTAATAGTTAAAAAAATAGTAATTGATCGAGTAAACTCACCGACATCGACTGATGGAGCATCTCCTTCACTCCATCAGGAACCTGGCTCCAGACTCCCCACAACATTGGGAGTCTGGAGCGGATGGTGCCTCCCGCGGCGCGCATGTACCGGTTTCCCAACGCGGCGTCCACCGGTTTCCCGTTGGAAAACGGGATGGCGATCCGTCCAGCGGACTCGACCGCCCTATCGAGTCCCTTGTTGCTGATGGTGCCTCTCCTGTTCCGCCTTCTCGTTCCGGCGGCTGTGACATTGTGAATCAAATTTAATATTAATAATACATTTTTACATTAAAAAAATTAAAATCGACAAAAAAGTAATAATAAATTACCTGAGGATGAGGCTGAGCCGACGGATTCGTCTCCGTCCGCCTGCTCGGAGACCCTCACGGGATGAAGAGGCGTGGGAAACTCCCGGTAGATATAGGCCTCGTGCGGTGCCACATGCGAGAGCTGCTCCCGAATCGGTCGACCCTCCTCATCGACGCGAGGTATCGCCGGTATCGTCGGAGGAAGGAAGAGGCCGGAGGGCACCATAGGGACCCCGGATGACCCGCCATCACCGTCGGTCGGGGACAACTGTGTGGGGGTGTCGCTGCGGGATCGCGACCGGCGAAGTATGGGTGGATGACGAGCAGCCGTCGCTGCGGGACCCGACTGCCCAACAGAACCCGAGCCGCTCACGCCACCCATAAGCGCCGCATGTCGGGCCGTCAACTGCCACGGAAACCCGTAAGACGGTGATTCTGACGGGTTGTTTGAGGTACCGTCCGAGCCGTCTTGGCTCCTCGCACCCGAACGTTGTCCAGAAGTTCTCCTCATGGCCATCCTGTTTAAAATAACCATAAATTTATTAAAAATATTTTACCGTCTTATAATTAAGTTCACAAAAAATAACCATAAATTTTTAAAATTTTTATTAACAATAATTGCACTCTTCGAAATTAATAGTTATTAAAGGATTTATTATTTTTTTTATTCACATAACAAATTATTTACATTAATTCGCAATTATTACATTACAAAAATTAAACTCAACAATATATACATCCTTACTCAAAAATAATCCATTATTTTTTACAAAATGCCCACAATATATTTACAATTATAATTTATATTATTTAATTATTTAATCAAAAAATATTTAATTATTTACAATATATTTACAAATTATTTCCACAAATCCTAAACCCTAAACCCTAAACCGTAAACCCTAATATTTTACAATTATTATTTACATCACAATTTACCATAATTTACATCACAATTTACAATTATCACAATAACAACAACAACAATTTACAATTTACAATTATCACAACAACAACAATTTACATTAATTATCACAACAACAACAATTAAAACCAATTTAGGGTTTTAGGTTATACCTTAAATTGTGGGTCGGCGTCGGGGTCGGGGTCGGGGTTCCGAATTGGGGTCCGGGTCGGAGTCGGGGAGAGGGAGAGAGAGAGGGCAGAGGCAGAGAGAGGATTTTCGGAGAGAGAGGGCTTGGCGGCTGAAGAAATGGTTAGGGTTCCGAATTTTTGCCTTTTATAGTGGCGTTCTTGGGCGACGATTTTGTAAAAATCGTCGCCCTGTTTTTTTAAAAATCGTCGGCCAAGAGTATCTTGGCCGACGAATTAAAAAATTGTCGCCCTGTTTTTTGAAAATCGTCGGCCAAGATAGTCTACTTAGGCGACGATGTTCTTCATTGTAAATCTCGTCGCCCAAGATGAAGAAAATCGTCGGCCAAGAGTCTACTTGGGCGACGATGTTCTTCACTATAAATCTCGTCGCCCAAGATGAAGAAAATCGTCGGCCAAGATTTCTTTCATAAAATTCACAATATCGTGATTTTGGTGATCGGAGAAGAGGAACTGAAAACCCACCGTCAGATATGACGAGCATAACGAATTACGTGGGTGGGAAAAAATTCAGCTCCATCTGACAAAGATAAGGGCTCGATCCGTCCGGTCAATCGGCGCGGTCAAACCCCTAAACGGACGGAGACGGCTATTCGACCCTCCAAATCACGTAATCTGGCCGGACCTTCCACTGAGAATAGTTTCCGATCGACAAGAAGCTTACGGGGCTATAAAAATTTGGTAAAAAATAAATACCCGGGATAGGGCTACCACTAGGTAGAAATAAGAGAAATTCGTTGACCGGAACAACCGGCACAGAAATTTTACCGGATTATCAATAGTTTTCACGGGTTGATGTATTTCACCTTTCCGGTCATATCTTATTTCACGACTTTTTTGCGTTTGAGGCATCTACGTATACGTTGTCTTCAAAACGACAATTAAACTCAACACTTATATAAAAAAGTTATACAACATTAGTACATATAACGTGAGTTTGGTGATCGGAGAAGAGGAACTGAAAACCCACCGTCAGATATGACCAGCATAACGAATTACGTGGGTGGGAAAAAATTCAGCTCCATCTGACAAAGATAAGGGCTCGATCCGTCCGGTCAATCGGCGCGGTCAAACCCCTAAACAAACGGAAACGGCGATTCGACCCTCCAAATCACGTAATCTTGCCGGACCTTCAACTGAGAATAGTTTCCGATCGAGAAGACTTTTACGGGACCCTAAAAGTTTGGTAAAAAATAAATACCCGGGATATTTATTTTAATTATTCAAAAGAAATTTAAATGTGTTTTATTTTTTTTAATTATTCGGATTATATTGGCCGACGAAAACAGGGTTATTCGTCGGCAAAGATAATACTTGGGCGACAATTTTTATTAAATTCGTCGCCTAAGATTAAAAATAAAAAATCAGTAAATGTTATTTATTTTATTTTAATTATTCGGATTATCTTGGCCGACGAACTGGCCTGTCTTCGTCGGCCAAGATAACACTTGGGCGACGATTTTTATTCAATTCGTCGCCCAAGATAAAAAATTAAAAGAAATTTAAATGTGTTTTATTTTATTTTAATTATTCGGATTATCTTGGCCGACGAAAACGGGGCAATTCGTCGGCCAAGATTGTACGTGGGCGACGATTTTTATTAAATTCGTCGCCCAAGAGTAAAATTAAAAATCATTTACAATGAAATTTACATGTGCTTTATTTATTTTAGTACAAACATATTCTTTTAGTACAAACATATTCTTTTAAGGGGTTTGGACAACAATTTGACCGCATATCTTTATATGAATTTGGACAACAATTACAAAGCTAAGGATCAATTATAACTAAGCTAATTAAGGCTCGTAATCTGAGTCATCCGATGAGTCTTCTTCGGTATCGGAATTAATATCTGGTAATCTATGCCTTAATTCGTCGTCAGAGTCGTCGTTTGTTTCTTCATTTGGATCAACATCAATAAAGGTTGAATCTTCGTCACGAATTCTGAGCACTCGACCATGTTTAACATTATTATCGCGAACAGTAGCTACATCATGAATACCTACTGCGTTCGGCTCCTGATACGCATCAGCCTCTGGCCCTGGAATGGTCACTCCAAGTGTAGCCGCCCGGTAAATGTTTCGAGGATGCACAATGTTCGCTATTTTCCACGCGTCACCCTTGGCAAGGTCATCAAGATAAAACACTTGTTTTACCGTTGTCGCAAAAACAAACGGGTCATCTTCGTAGGCGCTTGTAGCAGTGTTGACCGATAAATTGCCGTACTGATCCATCTTCATGCTCTGTGCGCCTGTATCAAACTATCTACACTTGAACAGATGCACTTTCATGCCTTCCGCATAGACCAGTTCGACCACTGAATGGAGAACACCGTAATAGTCAAGGCCATGACCTTTCGCCATCACCCCAGAATTCTGTGTTCTTCGTCTGTTGTCTCTCTCTTCAGATACAAATTTGACGCCATTCACTATGCAAGTGGGATAAACTCTAGCCCGTTGCGGTTGCATCGCAAGAAGTAATAGTTCGTGCGACCAGTTTGGATTATCATCAGATTTAATCATGTCCATCTGTAACAGATATTGAACTGTAAATATCCGAAAATCTATGCAATAGAAAATAATTAGATATATATATATATATATATATATATATATATATATATATAACAGGGAAGATTAAATTACGTACCCAGGTGCGAAAATAATTTGCGAACGTCATGTTGTGGTACTCGAGATCACCATCAACTTCCGGAAAAGATAGGTGCAACTCTTTCCAATATTTAACTTCTTCACAATTGATTAGTACCCACCAGTGCGCTATGGCTATCTCTTCATCCGACAATGCATACTCGGCGGACAGTCGTGCTCCACCAACTTCGACATCACTGGAAACTATAGAGAGATTGAACCGCGGCGCATGTTCCTCCATGGCTTGCGGAGCTCCCAACGACGCTCCTAAATACAACTTCATGTAAGTGACGCATTCATGTGCAATATATGCTTCAGCTATACACCCTTCAGGCGCGGATTTATTAGTGACATAATCTTTGTACTCACCAAGTTGCCTGTAAATATAAGATTGCAAACTATACGTTATGGTTATTGAACATGTACGTACATATATGTATTCTGGAGATGTAAGTGAATAAAACATACCTTTCCATGAGATACATCCAAGTGAAGTGTACTGGACCGGTAAACAACAATTGCTGGGGAAGATGGATCATCAGGTGAGGCATGATATCGAAAAAATTTGGCGGAAAGATCCTCTCGAATTTACACATGATGTATTTGATGTCTGCCTGCATTTCCCGGAGATCGGATTTTCTCACTTCCCTTGTGCATAACTTCATGAAGAATCTTGACAGCGCTACTAACGGCTCCACAACCTGGCCAACCACACATCACAAATTTAATATAAAATCCAACAACGGCAGGTTAACCGTAATTTTAACCACAAATTTACCTGACGGTGAAGGAACGGTCGAATGAAAACAGGGAAGAGACGTTGTAGCAGAATATGACAGTCGTGACTCTTCAAGCCGTATATCTTATTCTCCCGCAAGTTCACACACCGGGCTATATTTCCTGCAACGCCTGAGGGATACGTCACACAACTCATCCACCTTAAGATCTGGGTCTTCTGATCAGGCTTCACGGTGTAAGGAGCCCAAGGCATCTTTTTCTTCCCCTCTTTCAGCCAAAGATGTTTTCTGATTCCCATTTTCTTAAGATCAACGCGTGCCTTAGGACCGTCTTTCGTCTTCCCCTCCAAGTTGAGCACTGTACCTACCACACTGTCGCAGACATTCTTCTCTATGTGCATCACATCTAGGTAGTGCCTGATCAACAGCGTACTCCAGTACGGGAGTTCCCAAAATATGCTCTTATGTGTCCAGAATTTGTACCTGTCTGGTCTTTCAGGTATTCTGGCAACAATATCGGGATGATTGCTGAGCTGCCCAAAATCATACTCATCCAGCACTGCTAAAATCTCTTCCCCGGACCATCTATGCTGCTCCACACCTCTCTCTTCGATCCCATCAAATGCCCCGGTATCTATCCGCCAGGGGTGATCATGTGGTAGGTAAGCACGGTGACCCATCCGGACTATCTTGTTGCAATGATTGCTGCACCCCTGGGAGCTAAGACACTCAGGACAAGCCTTGTATCCCCTAACAACGTTGCCAGACAACATCCCACGTGCAGGAAAATCACTGATGGTACCAACAATCATGGCATGCATCTGGAACATCTCATTTTTGTGGGAGTCATAAGTGGGATGACAACCTCCCAAAGCAATTTACACTCTTCAATCAGCGGTCTCATATACACATCGAGACACTTCCCTGGATAACAACAACAACAACAACCACAACAAATTCAGATAACGGCTATATATGACCAACAATATAGAACAAAAACAATAAATGGAGAAAAAATTGAACCAACAGCAATATATACAATATGAAGGGAAAGTAGATACCTGGATAACCGGGCCCCGGAATCAACAAGGTCAACATGTTGTATTCCTTCTTCATACACATCCATGGAGGAAGGTTGTAAGGCACCAAAATGACCGGCCATATACTGTACGAAAGACTCATGGTCCCAAAAGGGTTGAACCCGTCGGATGACAACCCGAGCCTCACATTCCTCACCTCTGAAGCAAAATGAGGAAACTCCCTGTCTATATGCTTCCACGCCTCCCCGTCAGCAGGGTGTACCATGAGGTCTTCGTCATGCACCTCCCTCACAGCGTGCCATCTCATAGCTTCGGCCGTCTTTGAAGACATGTACAACCGCTCCAGCCTATCCCTCAACGGGAAATAGCGAAGTACCTTAACAGGTTTCCTGTTACCTGCGGGAGTCCGCTTATACCTGTCGGTCCCACATACCGGACAACGATGAAGGCCTTCAAGGTCATTACCTTCTGCATCTTTACCCCAGAATAGAACGCAGTCATATCTGCATGCATGGATCTTGATGTAGGAAAGCCCGAGATCTCTCAAGATACGACGGACCTTATGATGCGTGGTGGGATGACGATGACCATCGGGCAAGAGCGAAGCAGCGTACTGTAGATACCTATCAACAGCCGTCACGGTCGATTTTGTGTCAACCTTGATATGCATCACCTCCATCACACACTGAAGAACGGTCTTCTCATGACCTGGGCACAGAGGGGTCTGTTGGAAAGTAATAAGTCTGTTGTACTTGGCTATACCGGCATTGTTGACACCTCTAGGGACGGCCTGCATCGGCGCCTGCGGAATGTCCTGTCGTTCAGGGCATACACCGCTGTCATGAGGAAACATGTCGTTGATGAAGGCCGTTGTTGGATCGTTGGATGTACTGCCCGTCTGATAAAACTGTCCATGATCATGCGGGTGTGATGAGGTTTCACCGTGATATATCCAACATGTGTAACGTTCCCAGAATCCGTTACTCTTCAGGTGGTCCCATACTGTATCAAACGGAAATCGATGCATATCACTGCGACACTTACACATCTTGCACGGGCAATAGAACATGCCACTCCCGTCAGCATTGGCCTGCGCATATTGCATAAAATCTCAAACTCCTTCAGCATATTTTCTGTGATATCTTGGAAGAGAAATCCAACTCTTATCCATATCCTGAAAATAACACATATATAAATCAATATTTAATGAACATATCTTTTATATATATATATATATATATATATATATTAATGTAATACAACATACTAATTATTAATTATATATATCTAGTTCGAGCGGATTCCGTGGTTTCAGAAGGCAAGTGTCAATGTCACGGAGGGCGAACCCCCTACAGGAACCAGGCAGGACTCGTTTGTGATCACGGAGGCGAACCCCTATCGACCCCTTCACCGAGAAGAGTGGTCAGTTTGTGATCTTGAGATCCAGTTAAACAAACCTGTGAACCATATCTATGACAGAACGACCCCTTACTCAGCTTGGAACAAACTCTATGCATATATATATATATCATTAATTCAACTCAAATAAAACTGAAAATCAATATATACATATGCATATATATATATATATGTGCATATATATGCATATGTACGTACCTGGGAGTAGCTCCACAAACTATGTATGGACAGGTTTCCACAACACCGAACGATTTGAAGAACTAGAGAAATTTATGTTTCAAATTTTCAAAGTTTTCATTCTTCTATCCTGGACTTCCAATATATAGAAGAATCTTGGGCGACGAAATATTTTAGTTTCGTCGCCTAAGAATTAAAACATCTTGGGCGACGATATATTTGAGTTTCGTCGCCTAAGGATAAAAAACTTAGGCGACGATATAAATATCTTAGGCGACGAAATACTCTTTCGTCGCCCTAGTTTATATTTTGGCCGACGAAATTTATTTTTAGGCGACGATTTTTTTTTCGTCACCTAAGAGTAAACTTAGGCGACGATTTTTTTTCCTTAGGCGACGAAAAAAAAAATCGTCGCCCAAGTTCCCTATTAGGCGACGAAAAAAAAAATTGTCGCCCGGTTTTTTTTGTTTCGTCACCCAAGAACCATTTTTTGGTAGTGACACGATCCCAACATATCCTCCAAAGTCTGGATAGTCCTCTTTGATTACCCATCAGTCTAAGGATGAAAAGCAGTGCTAAAATGTAGTCGGGTACATAAAGCTGCCTGAAGTGCTCCCATGAATTTAGAAGTAAATCTAGGGTCCCGATCTGACACTATTGATTCGGATACACCATGAAGTCTCACAATCTCATTCACGTACAACTCAACCAATTTATCCAGTGTATACTTCTTTCCCACCGACAATAAATGTGCAGATTTGGCGAGTCTATCCACAATCCCCAAATACTGTCATGCCCTTCACAAGTACGAGGTAAACTGAAAACAAAATCCATGGTGATGTGGTCTCATTTCCACACTGGAATCGGTAACGGCTCAAGCAACCCTAAAGGTTTATGCCTTTCAGCTTTTACTTGTTGATAGATCAGACACCTACTCACAAAAGCTGCAATTTCCTTCTTCATGTTTGGCCACCAGTAATAATCCTTCAAAGTCCGATACATCTTTGTACTACCCGGATGAGCAGCATATGCAGAACTATGAGCTTCCTCCATTATCTCTTTCTTTAACTCTTCATTCCTCTTTGGAACACAAAACCTATTTTTGAACAACAAAGTTCTATCTCTTCTTACCGAAAAATCCACGGCTGCTCCATTCAATGCTCTCTCTATTAGTTGAGCAATGGAAGGATCATTATACTGCGCCTCATGCCCTTTATCCACCAAAACTGGCCTCACATGGAAACTAGCTACTAAGGCACCTATTTCATCCACCGCCAAATCCACTCATAAAGCTCGCAACTCAAAAAGGAGTGGAACCCGAACCATCCTCAAGTGAGACAAAGATATGGAGGGATTTCGACTAAGAGCATCAGCTACTACATTAGATTTTCCAGGATGATACTCAATAGTGCAATCATAGTCATTGATCAACTCCATCCACCTTTTCTGCCTCATATTGAACTCTCTTTAAGTGAACACATACCGAAGACTCTTGTGATCCGTAAAAATCTGACACTTGGCTCCATAAAGATAGTGTCTCCATAACTTGAGAGTAAAAACTACCGTTGTAAGCTCTAAATCATGAATGAGATAATTCACCTCATGCAACTTCAATTGCCTAGAAGCGTAAGCAATAACTCGATCATGCTGCATCAACACCCCACCTAGACTTCGTCTAGAAGCATCACAATAAACCACATACTCCCCGCTATCATCTGGGAGTGCCAAAACAAGAGCACTAGTCAAGTGATTCTTTAATTCTTGAAAACTTTACTCACACTGATATGACCATTCGAACTTAACTCCCTTCTTAGTCAATCTTGTAAGTGAAGAAGCAATCTTTGAAAAATCTTGCACAAAGCGTCGATAATAATCTGCTAACCCTAAGAATCTACGAATCTCTGTCACAGTGGTGGGTCTTCTCCAATTTGACACTGCTTCCACCTTTTGGGGATCCATACTAACACCTTTTGTCGAAATCATATGACCCAAGAACCCCACTTTATCCAGCCAAAACTCACACATGCTAAATTTTGCATACAACTGAGCATTTCTCAAAGTCTGCAATATCATTCTTAAATGTTTGGCATGCTCCTTCTCACTTCTTGAGTACACCAAAATATCATCTATCAATACGATCATGAAGCGGTCAAGATATGGACTAAACACCCTATTCATGAGATCCATGAACGCAACAAGTGCATTAGTGAGTCCAAAAGGTATCACCACGAACTCATAATGACCATAACGTGATCGAAAAACAGTCTTGGCAACATCACTCTCCCGGATCTGCAAATGATGATAACCAGATCTCAAATCAATCTTTGAGAAAACAGAAGCGCCCCTCAACTGATCAAATAAATCGTCAATGCGAGGCAACATATACTTATTTTTCACTGTGACTTGATTTAGCTTCTTATAATCAATGCATAGTCTCATAGTGTCATCTTTTTTCTTAACAAACAACACCAGGGCACCCCATGGAGACATGATAGGCCGAATAAAACTCTTGTCTACCAGCTCCTGCAGTTGAGTCTTCAACTTTTTCAATTCCGCTGGAGCCCATCTGTAAGGTGTCTGTGAAATAGGTATAGTTCCAGGAAGCAACTCGATAGAAAAATCTATCTCCCTTACATGAGGCAAACCAGGCAAGTCTTCGAGAAACACATCCGGAACCTCTCTTACTAGAGGAATATCTCCTATTTCCAACACTCCTATACTTATATCCACAACATGAGCTAAGTATGCCTGACAGCCTTTATTCAACAACTTCCTAGCAGCAACAGCTGATATCAGGCAACTAGAAATAACATCTCTTTCCCCTTGAAAAGCAACTTCAAATCCATCTGGAGTTCTAAGTACAACTTCTTTTCGGAAACAATCTACCATAGCTCTATAAGTCTCCAAAAAGTCCATCCCCAAGATCACATCAAACTCCACTATATTTAAAGGAATTAAATCGGCCTTGAAATTAAATCCCTCTACTAGCACTTCACATCCACGAAACACCTAATCTATTCTCATTACTTCACCAGAGGGTAGAGATACATGCCCCTCGCCTGGAAGAGACGATGATGGCACATTGGCATGGAGATCAAATCTACTAGACATAAATGAATGTGTGGCTCCATGATCAATTAAAGTAAATGCTGGCTGACCAAAAATTAATAACGTACCAATGATGACATCTGGAGAAGTACGACCCTCCTACTGAGTCATCGCATGAAGTCTAGCGCGAGTCATAGGACATCCATGCTGACCACTACCCTGCTAAGAACCACCCGTGGCTACTAAACCGCTCTGAGAACCGCCACTGGAGCCTCTGGCTGAAGACTGACCAACTGGCTGAGTAGGGGTGGTCCTCTGAGCTAACAAGAGACAATCTCTCCTGAAATGATCCTGAACACCACACTCAAAACACCCAGAGAACTGCTGCTGACCAATAAGAAAAGTCTGACCACCAGATGACCCACCCTGGGAACTGCCACCAGCACCAAACTGACCAGTCTGTTGCCTACCCAACTGACTTTTAAAAGGTCTCCTATTAGGCCCCTAGCTCTGAACTGAGAACTAGGACTCGATCCTCCACTACTGCCACTACCCGCTAAAGATCTAGAAGCCGATGAGGAAGCAGCCTTCTTCGATAGACCCTGGCTGGGACCACTAAAATCTCAGGGCCTAGCACTATATGTTCCCCTGGTCTTGATGGTCATGGCTGCAGTAACCGCATCTAGAAATGTTGGGTAAATAACACCTGTCATCCTATCTGCATACACTCCACCTAGTACCACAATAAACATGTCAATCCTGGTCATCTCATCAGGAACCAAATATGGCACATGGTAGCAAGGTAGTGAACCTCTGCTCAAACTCAATGACCCCCTCATCATCCCTCTTCTTCATGTTCAGAAAATCCAACTGAATTCTACTACGATGAGCGTGATTGAAATATTGACCCAAGAATAGTATCTTGAACTACTCCCAAGTCATATTCTAAGCACCATCATTACTCCTGCTGGCAAGAGTCCACCAATGATGAGCTGAATCATTTAGAAAAGACATTGCCATCTTTACCTTCTTTTCTTTTGGCAGTTCAGTGCTCTCAAAAGCCCTTTCAATCTTATCCACCCAAGTGTATGCATCAAGGGGTCCGTTGACACCCTTGAACTCAACTGCTCCTGCATCGGAAACATCTTTCTTCTTTACAGACCGAGGGTGCTGAACCCTGTCTAAAACATCTCTCAGCATGTCCCCTATAGAATCAGCTAATTCTCTTACTTCATCACCCTCATTGGCATTGGTCGAGGTAGCTACACGGGGTCGGCGTCTAGGAGGCATAGTACTTGAGGAAAAGACATATTAAGTAGTATGTACACAAGACTAACAGAACTATCACATGTACCCAATAACACATAGGATCCAAAGCATAAAATGTTAGTGAATCCGCCACGGTCGGATCACCACTCTATAGGAACTGCGTGCTTCTCAGGCAAATATGATAGTACTAAGGAGGCAGGAAATGAAACCTAAAGCTCTGATACCAACTGTCAAGACCCACCCCGAATTTCACCCTGAAATTCGAAGTAAGTCTTGCGGGGACCACCTCCAAGAAAAATTTACAAAATAACTCGGCAAACCTCCCTTAAGGATGGACAACCCTAACCCAGAAAAAGACTGAACTACTCTATTAACAAATAAACCATTCACCCATTCAACCATAATTATCCAAATAAAGAATATTTCGATCTTAGCACACCACCGAAAATATTTACAACAAACCCAAAAGTATTCAAAGCTACTAAAAACGAACAATGGAAGCAAAAAATACCCTAGTAGGTTAAGCAGGTAACCTACTGGTGAAAAGTGGCTGAGAGATGGGTAACTATGCCTCCTCGTCTCCTACTAGATCTAATACAAACTCTGCAGACTGTGCATTTTTAAAACGAAGGGCCCAGAGCATTTTTAAAATGTTAGAGTGAGTGGACAAAAATAATTAAAGAAAAATAAGTATCAACACTTAAGCTTTCCCCAAACAAATTTCCGAAGAAAATGAATGCATGCTTCAAATGAGAAATCTTTTATCTCATACATATCGAGTCTCTTCAGCTCAAAAATATATATATATATATATATATATATATATATATATATCAATATACGTATGTATCTACACATGCCCATACTCCCAATATAAATTAATAGATTTAAAATAATCTATATCGGGCTACTACGCTTACGTCCAACGCTCACGTCACACCAGAATGCAGTTATATATTATGGCATTAAGGTGGACATACACATATGGCTAGCAACATTTATACATACTCTCCTCATACAAATATTTATAATTTACCGAAAATTCTATTTTCGGTAATTCTCCAAAATACATAAAATCTTCAAATAAAATGATATCAAATGTTCAGACAAAATAATTTGCTCAACCAAAACAATCGCATGCATATTGTTTAAAATAAAACTCCACTCACAAATTAGGCCTAAGCCTGATGTTGGTCAGAGGCCTCCCCCGCTCGAGCCTCCTCACGTCCTGTTCTAAAAATATAATTTAAATCCTCAACTAAATACCGACGCTTACAAAAATAGGCAGAAATAAAAGTAAGTTTCGCACGCTCGCCCAAGCCTAACGTCCTTAATTCTTAAATTAGCTTAAAACCATACTGTACCACAATTTCTGACATCCTCAAAATCACCCTCCACATTCCGAACAATATTTAACCCACGGCTGCCTCTTAACTCATTAACCGCTATAAATCACACATCCTAGACAAAATCTGAAACCTATCCAAAACTCCTACAAAAATTCCAAACTACACTTCAATAAACTCCCCTTAATATTTCACATATAAAACCCTAAAAATCCCCCAAACAGTGGCGGCGCCTCCGACGACCTCCTTTTCCTACCAAAATTTGGCAACACCTTCCTCTCAACCTCATCTACAACATTCCTAACTAGCACAAACACCAATTCTAAGCTTAACTATGCCAATCGAGGGGAAACATAATTAAAAGCCCTAGAAATTCAAACACCGATTTCTCCTTACCCAAGCCGAATCGGGAAGAAACCTTCGGAGGGATTGAAGCACGGGAGGAGGGCTTCTTTTTTAGCCTAGCAGCTCCGGCTATGGCGGCCGGAGGAAGAAGTTCCGGCCACTGGACCTCCACGGCAGTCAGGGTTTTCGGGCGGCTTCTCTCCCTCACAGCGGCACTAGGGCGGCTCCCACCGGTCTACAATGGAAGCTGGGTCGGAGGCCGATCGATTGGGACTGGTGCGGCGGTCTGGGGCTGCCGGACGGCGGCGGTTGGACTCGGGAAATTTTTCCGGGCGAAGGGAGAGGGAGAGAGAATCGGGAGGAGAGAGAAGAGAGAGAGAGGGGAATTTGGGCTTGGCCTAACCAGTTCCAACCCCATCAAATATAAACCCACTCTAAAATTTATCACCCCAAAATAATACCCTAATAAAAATTACTTCTTACTAGCTAAAATTTACCATTTTTACCGTCGTCACATTTTCTCCTACGAATAATTCCTTCGATTTTATCGTCTCCCACAACCTCTCTGGGGACCAAATAAATTATAAATTTAATGTCGAATACGGTAAAACTCTTATTAACATTATGCTAGTAAATAAGGTAAAATTTAAGAGTCGGGGCGTGACAGAAGGGCAGCGGCCGAGGGAGACGAGGGAGAAGAGAGAGAGACTCGGTTGGGCTCGGTCAAACCCGACTTGGGTTCCTTGACTGGGTCTAACCAGTCTTCCCCTGTTTAACAACAACAACAATAAAAAAAAAATGGACAATAGGTGATCGATGATTAAAGATCAATGACCCAGATTTTTCGACAAATCAACAAAAATAGCTCGAACCTTCTAAAAATAATCTGATAACATTGGAAAACTCGTGTCGTTGCGCACTACGACCTCGAAGCCTTAAAAAAAATTCAACATTTTTAGAAAAACTCGACAATAAATTTGAGTGTTAAATTACCAAATTACCGAGCACGGTTAAATTACCAAATACCGAACACGGTTAAATTCTTCACTAACTCGTAGAATACCCAATAAATGAGTAAAATTTGGTCCGAGGTGTTACAACACTAGTCATCCCCCACTTTGGATCTTAGAAAGTTCCAAGCAAGAGAACCTTTTATACCTGTCCACATCTATAAAATACATGACGATCTACTCACACCATTGTAAACTCAAATGTTTCAAAGCTTAACCTAAGTTCCAATGTGAGTGTCAAAATCAATCTTCTGGTGCTCATAAACATTTTCCAAAAAAAAAAATGTAAACAAAGATTAAAAAAACGATTGGGTTGGGTTGGTCTTGGATCAAGCACCTCTGCTCACTACAACTGGGCCTTTGTCCAAGAAGATTTTGACCATTGGATGTGTTATTAGCCACGTGTCTTGATCTGGTCAAAAAGTTAAATAGCTTAAGTAGGTTGAGAAATAAGCTCACTGTGTCTCTTCTCCGCTTCACAACAGCAGTAGCAGACTAGCAGGTACTCCCTCTCCCTCACTGTAAAGGGTTTTGCTTTTCCATGATCGACTGATTCTCAATGCCATAAGCTGATAAGCCTCTTTTACATTTTTGGATATAGCTGTTTTGGTTGGTGTGTATATGCATTTCTTAATGTAATTTGCCTCTGTAAAACTCTAGAGCTTCTGTTTTGTTGGTTCAGTTTGACTTGAACTTGTTAATACAATATGCATGGTTGGTTGGGTTTTGTGTTTTAGTAAGATTTGAAAAACATATGGGGAAAAATGTGTTTCATAGGAGTTCTGATAATATTGCCATACAAGCACAAGTAGAAAAGAGGCCAACCCAAAATACCCAAATTGAATCATTGAGCTTTCTTGGCGCAGTATCACATTGAATCGAAAGGAAATCAGAGTGACCCTGACGCTATCTGGGTAATGAAATTCAAAGTTTGGAAAACAAATTTGATTATTGAGCAAATTTCAAAGTTGGAAAGCAAAACTGGGTACCGACTTTTCATTTTATCAATGAATGATTAGGTTTTGAAGGTTTGCTCCTTTTTGTGCTGATTTTTCTCCCATTATAATTATTTCCTTTTGGTTTTGGTCAGATTATTCACATCATATCTCAACACAACTTTCTTTGTTTACTGCTCAATATATCTACTGCTACTGTCTTTTTTAGTGTTGCTGTTGTATTGCTTAGCTAATGTATTCTTGTAGTTCAGGAACTGAAAGTGTAATGTAATGTATCATTTATTTTAACAAGGGTTGCATGTTTGGAATGTTTTCTGTTTGCTGCATGTTATTATTGCTGCATAATTGAATTTTATTATACACTAGAACATTTATATTCAGACAATGAAAGCTTTCAAGGTGGTTACAAACTTTCTATTGTTTTTGTTTTTGACAAAACCAAGGCTTTTGTCCTTTTTTCTTTCCCTTGTGTTTTAATTGAGACTGAAGGTTTTATGCTTGTTAAGTTCAAGCGTAATAGTTGGATGAAATACGAGCCAGACTTGCCAAAGTTAGGCCATAAGGTAGATTTTAAGGCTTTCAGTCTCGTAAAACCCTAATGGCCTAATCCGTCGCCTGACTCGCCTCTCCCACTCTCATTCACTCGCCTCTCAGCCCTCTCTCTCTCAGTCTTTGAATCAAACCCAGACGAATCCATCAGTCAATCACTCTCAGTCTTTCCCATATCACTACCAGAAAAAGTACTTTAGCCGACGAAAAATTTTCGTCGGCCTGTTAAAAAAATTCGTCGGCTAAGACCTTAGCCGACGATCCTTCGTCGGCTATAGTGTCGTCGGGAAAAGGCCGTCTGTGATGACTTTAGCCGACGAAAAAAAAAATTTCGTCGGCTATAGTCCCACTTTAGCCGACGAAAAATATGTCGTCGGCTATAGTCCCAGACTATATTTTCGTCGGCTAAAGTCCTTTGAAAATTTTGGTTGACCGCCAAAAAAATTTGGTTGAAAATTTCGAAAATTTTTCGACTTTAGCCGACGACTTTTCATATATTTTCGTCGGCTAAAGTCCTTTGAAAATTTCGTTGGCTAAAGGTACCAATTTCGTTCGCTGAAACTTGGAAATTCGTCAGCTAAACCTTCTAAACTCGTCGGCTAAACTTTATAAATTCGTTGGCTAAACCTTTGAAATTCGTCGGCTAAAAGTATTTTTATACATTTGGCATGTTGTGATTGTGATGATCAAACTTGAGAAACAGAAATCCAATCGTCAGATCTGACCATCATGATAAAATACATGTATGGGAAAAAATTCAACTTGATCCGAAAAGAATAAGGGTTCGATCTGGACGGTCAATCTCGTAAGTCAAACCCCTAAACGCACGGAAAAAGTCGTTCGACCGTCTAAATTACGTATTTTGGTCGGACCTCCAACTGAAAATAGTTTTAAACCGATGACACGCAACAAGTCGTATAAAAATTTTACGCAAAATAACCACCGAATATAGGGCTACTCATAGGGGGAAAAATGAAAAATTGCATTGACCGCAACTATCGGCACCGAATATTTACCGGAATAGTGTGATTTTTCAACCGTGGATGTATTTCAACATTCTCGTCATATCTTATTTCATGACTTTTTAGCGTTTGAAGGTTTTACGTATAGTTTGTTTTTGAAACGGAACATTTACATAACACTTGGTAAACAAGTTATATAACATTAGTATGCATGTTGTGATTGTGATGATCAAACTTGAGAAACATAAATCCGACCGTCAGATCTGACCATCATGATAAAATACATGTATGGGAAAAAATTCAACTTGATCCAAAAAGAATAAGGACTCGATCCGGACGGTCAATCTCGTAAGTCAAACCCCTAAACGCATGGAAAAAGTCGTTCGACTGTCTAAATTACGTATTTTGGCCGGACCTCCAACTGAAAATAGTTTTAAACCGATGACACACAACAAGTCGTATAAAAATTTTACGCAAAATAACCACCGAATATAGGGCTATAGTAGGTAATAGAAAAATTTTAGGGTTTAGCCGACGAATACCCTAACGTATTCGTCGGCTATAATATGTAATTAAAAAATTAAAAAATAACTATAGCCGATGAAATATTAGGTTATTCGTCGGCAAAAACATCTTAGCGGACGAGTATTTCGTCGGCTATAGTTATTTTTTTAAATTTTTTGACTTTAGCCGACGACTTTTCATATATTTTTGTCGACTAAAGTCCTTTGAAAATTTTCCTCCAACTTTGGTTTACCACCT
Organism: Fragaria x ananassa; assembly: GCA_034370585.1. Taxonomy (NCBI): domain Eukaryota; kingdom Viridiplantae; phylum Streptophyta; class Magnoliopsida; order Rosales; family Rosaceae; genus Fragaria; species Fragaria x ananassa. The sequence continues at coordinate 23,550,005 of CP139766.1, forward strand.
AAAAAATTTTGAAATTTTTTTACCTTAGTCGATGACTTTTCATATATTTTCGTCGGCTAAAGTCTATAAATTCACGAAAGCACTCATATCTCCTCCTATATTACGTAGTTTGGTCAAATCTTTCACATGAAAAACTCTCATGTAGATGAGACGCAACCACCTTTATAAAAATTTTAAAACCTTTACCTTTCGACGATAGGGCTCCCCATAAGAAATAATAACGGTAAATAGGGTTGACCGCTACTATCGGCTCTGAGACTTTACCCGATTTACGTGATTTTTGAACCATCACCGTATTTCACCATTCTGAACACATCTTATTTCATGAGATTTTTAATAATTATGCTTCCTATGTAGAGTTGGTTCACAAAGTTGTATAACCTACTAAACAAGTTATACAACATTAGTAGACACGTTGTGATTCCGATGACTAAAATTCACAAACCAAAATTCGACCGTCAGATATGATCATTATGACAAAATACGTCTATGGTAAAAAATTCAACTGGATCCAACAACGTTAAGGGCTCGATCGAAACGGTCAACCATAATCCATCGTCACTTATCACACGAAAACGCTTATATCTCCCTCTATATTACGTAGTTTGGTCAAACCTTCCACAGAAAAAACTTTCACGTAGATGAGACGCAACTGCCCATATAAAATTTTTGAGACATTTACCTTCCGACGATAGGGCTCCTCATAAACCCGAATAACTGAAAATAGTAGATACGTTGTGATTCCGATGACTAAAATTCACAAACCAAAATTCGACTGTCAGATATGATCATTATGATGAAAGATGTGTATGATAAAAAATTCAACTGGATTCGACAAAGTTAAGGGATCGATCGAAACGGTCAACTCTAATCGAAAATAAGAAAACTGCATTTTGAAGCCCTAAACAGACTCGGATGGCCAAAAAAGCTTGTACATCATGGCATTAGCAATAAGTTTGATTTGTAGCGTCGTTACGCTTCCAGAAAAGTATGACAATAGTCAATCAGACACCAAACGCCAAATCTGCAGCATAGTGAATAATAAGGGCAAGTCAACTATCGGCACCGAGACTTTACCGGAATACCGTCATTTTTCAACCGTAGACGTATTTCACCATTCTGGTCATATCTTATTTCACGACTTTTTTGTGTTTGAAGGTTCTACGTATAGTTTTTTTTTTTTCTAGATGAGTTGTTGTCCAAATCTGTTTTTTTTTCTTCCTTTTTAAAGAGGATCAATAGTGGTTCCCCACTTACCCCCCAGGAGACTCGAACCCGCGACCTAACGGATGCAGGTGAAGCAGCTTACCACTGACCTAACCCGTTCTTTTCCAGATGAGTTGTTGTCCAAATCTGTAAATATAAGACACTTTAGCCGATGAAATTATATTTTTCGTCGGCTAAACTTTTAATAATTTCGTCGGCTAAACTCTTAAAAATTTCGTCGGCTAAACTTTTGAAAATTTCGTCGGCTAAACTTTTGAAAATTTCGTCGGCTAAAGTTCACAGACTATAGCCAACGAAAAAAACTAAAGTTGATCATAGCCGACAAAGATTTTAAATTAGCCGACGAAAAAAAAATTCATCGGCCTTGTTTTTTTTTTTTCGTCGGCTAAAGCCTTTCTTCTGGTAGTGCATGGATTGGGCTTTAGGAAACACAGTTGAAACAAAATCAGAAAGCTTTGAACTCGAATCCAATTCAAATTCGGATTCGGAGGATCAAGATGTGGAGGTTGATTCTGAATCTGCTCCAGCTGAAAATTCCCTCATCCCTGCAACAAAAGAACCAGCTGCAGCAACTCCATCTCCATCTACCATGACATCCCTGCCACCGAAACCCCAAAAGAGATCGAGGAAGAGTTCGTCTGCTGCGTCTTCATCAGGGTCAAGAGAGCGTTCAATGGTATGGGAGCATTACGAGAAGTTTGAGCGGCCGGTGTATGAGTACAAAGATGGGAAGAAGGTCTTGGTTCGTAATTAATGAGCCGCGCGCCAAATGTAAGTACTGCTCAAAAGACCTTGCTTGGAATACTTATGATAATGGTACAAGTAGTCTGAAAAGACATATTGAGAATGTGTGTAAGAGATATCCGGGTTGGGCAGATTTAGAACAACACCAGAAAATGTTTGTTGCTGGTGGAAAATTGAGTGAACCTACCTTAGGAATGATAGCATTTGATGAGGATAGCATCCTAAAAGCATGTGTTGAGATGATAGTAATATATGAGATGCCATTTAACTCAATAGAGAAACCAGGATTCAAGAGATTTTGTAGAGCTGCATGTCCTAGGTTTAAGGTTCCTGGTAGAGGCTTGGTTGTCAAAACATTTTGGGAGATGTATGCTGATCAAAAAAGAAAACTTAGGCAAGAGCTTGCTAGTCACTGTGTGAATATAACCACTGATACATGGACATCAGTTCAAAATATTAACTATATGGTGGTTATGGCACATTTCATAGATTGTGGTTGGAATTTACACAAAAGGATCATTAACTTGTGTAATTCCTAATCATCAAGGGAACACCATAGGGAAGCTTTTGGAAGCATGCTTGCTTGATTGGGAAATAGAGAGGGTTTTAACTATTTCAGTGGACAATGCATCAGCTAACAAGGTAGCCATCGAGTTCATTCGTGAAAAAATGATGACTTGGGATAAACCACCTGTTTTAGGTGGTAAGTGGCTACATGTGAGGTGTTTATCCCACATTCTTAACATTATTGTGAAAAGTGGCTTAAGGATGATGGATAAATCTGTGGCTTCGATTAGAAATGCAGTCTGTTATGTTAGGAGTTCTCCAGCTAGGCTTGATGTGTTTAGGCAGTGTGTAGAGATCCTTAAATTGGACTGCAAGAAGGTCTGCATATTGGATGTGCCAACACGTTGGAATTCCACATTCCTCATGTTGGATACAGCTCTTCAGCTTCGAAAAGCTTTTGATCGTATGGCTGAAGAAGAGGATTCAAAGTATAGAAGCCATTTTGATGAGGAAGATGAATTTACTGATGATGAGGCAGACATAGCAGATGCTCAAAACAAGCCAACAGTTAGAGAAAAACGAGTAGGGCCACCAAATCTAAGTGATTGGGAGAGATCTACTGTGTTTGTCAACTTCCTTCAGGTATTTTTTAACCCAATCTGATATTAATTTATTTGCTGCCTAATATTATTTTCTAACTGTTTACTTGTTGCCTAATATTTTTACTTGATGCAGCAATTTCATGATGTGACCCTTCGAGCTTCTGCAACTAATACTCCCACAGCTCAGAAAGCATTCCATGATATTGTGATTATTCAGCAAGAGATTAAGGACCTGTTCAATCAGAGACACCTTCAAGCTGGCAGCCAAACACAGAAGATCTTGTTAGAGATGGCAAGTAAGATGAAGACTAAGTTTGAGAAATATTTTGGAAGCATCGATGACATTAATCAACTGCTTTTGGTGGCTCTGGTTCTTGACCCTCGCTATAAGCTGCGCTACTTTCAGCATATATGTGAAACTGAGCTGCACTATGACAGTTTTAGAGTCAAGCAGAAGTCTGATGAGTTGAGGGACTTGGTCTTCAAGCTTACAGACTTGTATGCAACCTCAATGGCCACCAAAAAGGCAAAGCCAAGTGACAAGGATGCAGAGAAATCTTCAACTACTTCCAAGAGCAGTAGCTGTGGATCAAAAACTTCTTCAAGCCTCACTGGGAAGAGGGCAGCAATGCAGGCTAATTGGAGACAAGCACTAGAAGATTCCTCTCAAACAGTTGTTTCACATGAGGTGGACCGATACTTGTTGGATCCTATTGAAGACCCTCCAGAAGGTGAAGGTTGGAAGCTTCTCGATTGGTGGAAGCTGAATGGTTCGAAGTACCCAAATCTTCAACTGGTTGCCAAGGATGTGCTAGTCATTCAAGTGAGTACAGTGGCTAGTGAAAGTTGTTTCAGCACATCGAAGAGGGTAATTGATCCATTCAGGACCTCATTGTCTCCAAATACAGTTGAAGCATTAATCTGCTTCCAAAATTGGTTGAGGTCTGAGAGTATTCAGAACTTAGAGTATCTTCCAACCATTGAAGACATCTTGTTCTATGAAAAAGCTGAAAGAGGTATATAGATTTGTGAGTTCAATGCCTTTATATCTTTAATTTTTTTAATAGACTAAGTTACTTTGTGTTTTTTTTATCATTCATAGATGCTCTAAAGGACACAGCTGATAGTCAACACGGGAAAGCCGAACAAAAACAAGTCAAGAAAGGGAAGAAACTCAAAGGAGCAGATCAGGCAACAAAGCAAAAAGGAATTATTGAAGCAATGACAACCAATGTCAAGACTGGTCTGAAAATTGGATCATCTGCCACATCTTCAAAAAAGAAAATGAAGACTACTGCTAGGAGTGTTGGATCTTCAAAGAAGACAAGAAAAGGAATAGAGATTTCAGGGTCAGTTTCTTACTTTGTAAATGCTGGTGTATGTTATTTGTTTTACTGTTTTTTTTAAACAACTTCATTTACTTAAAACCTTAATTGTTGCATTTTATTCATTTACAGTTCACTTGGTTTGCTTAAATTGATTAAGGGAGTTCCCTTTTGATTTGCAGGGTGGAGTGATGTGTATCAGTGTGTCATTGTCATGGAGAAAGGATTTCATGGACTTCGAGTTCATGATGTGAAGTGTGAAAAGACTGAAAGTTTCACTTGCAATTCAGCTTTAAATTTTAATAATTGATGACTTGATGTTGTTATGATTTATGAACTTTGGTTTATGGTAATTCGTGGTTTGTGTATGTGATTTGCAGTTTGACAGTTGCACTGTTTCAGACTTTGTGTAATTGTGTTTCGAACTTCATGACTTTGTGTTTTAACTTTTAAGACTTTGTAATGACTTTGTGTTTTAAGACTTTGTGAGTTTGTGACTTTGCAAGTTTGCAACATGTCTTTATGAGTTTATGATATGTTTTAGCAATGTTTATGAAAGTGAATTTGCAGACTAACTGGGCACTGCTGTTCAGTTTTGATTTTTGAACATGAGTGCAGATACCATTTTTTTACAACCTGAAAACCTGAAAACCCGGCCCGGCCTGAAAAAAGCCCAAATTGGTCGGTTTCTAGAGATAAAAAAACCGGCCTGACCCGACCAGAAACTTTTGGGTTCGGGCTTGGTTTTGATTTTTTTCGGCCCGGACCGACCCGAACACAACCCTAGGTCTAACTTTGGGATCACTTGGTGTTGGAGGCACACGCTTTACCCTAGCAATAATGGGAGTTAATCAATTCGATAAGCCTAAACATCAAACAACTTTCTTTAACTGGTTCTTCATTACCATATAATGTGGCTCAACGTTGGGTCTAACTGCCATCGTGTACATGGAGGACAATATGGGTTATAAATGGGGTTTTGGCCTAGCTGTCGCTGCCAATGTTTTTGCCATGGCAATTTTCTTATCTGGAACACGTTTCTACCGTCATATTAAGCCTCAGGGGAGTCCATTTGTTGTTCTAACTCGTGTCGTTGTTGCTGCTACTCGAAAAAGGAACCTCCGGCTCTCATCTGAAAGCAAAGATTATTGTTACTACGGGCAAGAGGGAGTGACCGGTACCGACGGGGTGGCTACAACACCTAGCAGGAGATTCAGGTACAAACTCAATGCTCCAATTAATATGATCATATATTTATGTAACTGATGTTGCTCTCTTTGTATGCAGTTTCTTTAATCGCGCAGCACAGAAAGTTGAAGGAGACATGAAACCAGGTGGGAATATTGCAAATCCATGGAGACTATGCACAGGTCACCAAGTAGAAGATTTCAAGACCGTCCTAAGACTAATGCCATTATGGTCATCAACCATATTTTTAAGTACTCCAATAGCAATCCAAGGTAACTTGACTATCGTGCAGGCTCTAACCATGGACCGTCACCTAGGCCCTCATTTTCTAATACCAGCTGGTTCTGTTATAGTCGTCGTCCTAATTTCCGGTGCCATATTCGTCGCCCTCATTGATGGAATACTATGTCCCTTGTGGCAGAAGTTAACCGGTCATTCCCCAACACCCCTCCAACGTATAGGAATTGGCCACATTCTAACTGTGTTGACGATGGTGGTTTCAGCACTGGTGGAGTCTATAAGGCTTAAAATTTCCCAAGACCATCCTGGTGCAACTAATGTCCCTATGTTGGCATTGTAGCTCTTCCCGCAATTCGTTTTGGTAGGCATTGGAGAGGCATTTCATTTTCCAGCACAAATTGCATTGTATTACCAAGAATTTCCTTCGTCGCTGAAAAGCACAGCAACAGCGACGATCTCGTTGATCGGGGATTTAATATTATCTAAGCACCGGTATAGTCGATTTTGTTCGGAGTGTTACAAGTTGGTTACCAAACAACATAAACGATGGGAAGCTAGCTAGTTGTGATTGGAGTGGTAAACTTTGTTTACTATTTAGTGTGTGCAAACTTGTATAAGTATCAGAACTTGAGTGACGCGGACAGCTCGGATGATAAGTGATAGACAACAGTTTGGATTCTGAGAAAAAGAATGATGTCGTTGTGGTAAAGCAATTACTCTGATAACCAAAAGAAAGATAAACAAAAAAAGCGAGTGTTTAAGGATATTCATTATTGTGTGGCTTTGTCAAACTGAATATGTATTTGGATTCTATCATAGCAGTCTTCTTTGATGAAATTGTAACCTCTATATATAGAGGCATGATATTATGAATAAAGTTAACGTTGCTTTCTGTTTTTCTGCTGACTTTGTTTTCAATTCTCTGTTTTTTTTTTCTTCTGTTGCAAGTCTTTGTTTTCATGTTTTTTTACCCTTGTTGCTAGCTTTAATGAAAACTCTCTTCTACAATTATAAATTCATACCTAATATTAACCAGTGGAAAAAGCAAAACCTCTAGCCGCTCGAGAAAACCCTAGTTCTCTAACGCTTCAAGTCTCTACCGCCTGTAGGCTAGGCTTACTGGTGCAATCCGGCAAGGCCTACAGTTGTTTGGACAAGGGTATGGCCGAAGTGGAGCGAGTCGTTTCCTAATGTCTTCTTCGAATCCAGAAACATTTTGTTCTGGTTTAATATATCCAAGAAAAACTAAAGCCAGTGTTGTCATTAACTGTGATTCCAACATTTTGATCCATTGCATGTCTCTCCGAAAAAGCTGCGGTTCCTTGGTGTATTAGATCCTTGGTTCAAGATATTTTTGTTTTGCTTCAAAACTAGCTTTCTTCATTTATCATGCATGTTCACAATGAAGCAGCTACCTTTGTTGCTTATCGTCTTGCTCATCTTCCTCATGGTTCCTATACTTCTTCTCTTCAACCAATGAGAAGAAGATAGACCTCACAGACATAGTGTTATGCATGCAGACGGAGCCTAAGGAATTGGAAGATGCCAAGATTGAAGAAAAACTACCACACTACAGTTATGCATGAAATGCTTCCAAATAAACTTAATAAGAACAAGCAAATAAACGAGGCTCATTCAACAGGACCAGGGCACACCAAAATTATACGAGGAAGATATGCAACCATCTTTCCAAGAGTACTCAACTTACCCTTGACTGCCACTAAATGAAGCTCAATAGCTCATATATATAGAAACACTGGGGGAAAGCAAATCAAAGACTGCCAATAAACCTTAGAGTATGCATATAATATTCCACGTTGAAGTACCCCAATTAACCCTATAGTGAGTTTTAATAGAATTGAAAATCCAACTGTGCATATATGGATGCCAATGTAGCGATAAGTCGCTCTTGATTTTCATCTACAAGGCAAATATCAGTGAAAAAAAAAGAAGCAAAAAAGCAAAAAAAAGAAAAAAAATTGGGTGATGATTAATGAAACAATTGTTGGCTCCATTTCGTACACAAAACAAACGTGGTCATGACATCTATGGAAGTGTTCAAAAAAAACAAAACAAAAAAACAAAACTACACATCTGCTCTATTAGTTGATCGACTATGGTTTTGCATAACGACTTCCTCCATCTGCGTAGTTACTCTGTACAACTAAGTAATGATCCTTTTGATGATGCTGTAAATACAAATTAAGGTCGTGTGTTATGTCACTATAACAAGTTGATTGCGCACACCTGAATGCAGGCATGTCCGTCAGTGTGTGGTTGTGATGGATCAAACAGCGCCTACTTTGGAGCATCTTTTCCCATTTGGGAGCGCCAGTCCACCCATTTCCTCACCCTAACATCTTTTGCGTTGATCGAGTAGTGGACTTTGTGGCCCTCCTCGTCACCAACAATTCTTCTAACGTCTGCAGGAGACTTACAAAGAATACGAGCCGAAAGCATATATTTTTCATCCATGCTGATTTTCTCTATACGATCTTCGAAATTTCCATCCCTTCAAAACAAACAAAATAAAACCAGTTAATTATATATATACTAGTCTTCATTACACATGCATGTAACATACTTATTTAAAAAATAAAAAATAAAAAATAAAAAAAATCTTACCATTGTTTTCGAATTAGGGTTTCAAGTTCACCTATTGAAACAGGGTGGCCTTTGGAGAAGGTGACGAACAAACTTCTACGTGCTTCATCATCCGTTATTCCTTGCTTGGCTGGAGAAGATTGAGTATTAACAATCTTTGGCGCCAGACTTGGCACGACAGGAGGAGGGCAACTATGAAACTCTTGTAGACCATTCAAATATCGATGAATTATATCACCGAAGGCTTTTTCACAGACCTCCTTCATGAACCACTCCATTTGTCTCTTGGCTTCTTCTTTGTTCCGTAACACCAACTCTAAATTGGGAACAACCTCAGACAGCCTTCTGAACTGGCTAGGTTGAGATTTATTACAATCCAAAATCAAATCAATGAAGCACGCAAGCGTCTCTTGTGCCAAGTCTCTGAAGTCTGCATCTCCTATAGGTTTAATTTTCTCTGCCATAAATCTGAAGTGTTTTTTTTTATCAAGAAAATACCAAAATGCTACGATGAACTTGGAGTTGTTAAGGTCAAATCCATGGTCGAGAAGCCGTTTAAATATGCTGCGATCCGTCGAATGAAACCCTTTAATTACATCAGGGACGAATAATTCCATTCTGCTAGTTCCAGTACTAGATAGAAGAGTGCAACAGAGGTTTTTGAAAGAGATGGGCTAGGGTTTATGTATGCTGGGTATTGGAGATAAGTTTTCCGCTCCGTTTCGGGCAAATCATTTTTTGTATTATTCTCCATAGATTTTATATTGACTATTCTAAATTAGTGCAAAACTAGAGATTTAGTTTTTGTTACTATCACAAACACTGATTTTGATTCCTTTATTAACTACAATTTCATATGGTTTAGGATGGAAATTGGCTAAAACGGGCGTGGCTGTTGTAGTTTGGTTTCGGAATGTCGGTTTGGACTTTAGGCCATTTCAATTAACCTGTAACAGATCAGCCGTGAGCCTTTGGATACAATTTAGTCCATTACAGTGGAGAGGCCCAGAACACTAAAAAAATCAGATAAAAATAGCGGGAGAATCAGATGTCCTGCCAGCTTACTTGAAATTTGAAAATTAACCTAATCCAACTTGCCGAAGGATTTCGTTAAACCTTATGAAACTAGGAATTAAAGGCAAGTAAGAAAACAGGAAAATGCTCAAGAATCTTGTATATATACCCCCAAATAGTCACTGCATTTCATTCTTCTCATAAACCCATTCAGCCATTTCTATTTCTGAAATTCCTGATCAACCCACCAACAGTTTACATGGCTGAAACACTTCTCTTTCCATCTCTGTTTGCTTCAACAAGGGTGCAAGACCAACCATGTCAACTAAACCAAGCTGACAACAGAGGTCTCGACCTGGGGCTAAGTCTGGGCTCCATTGACTACGACCCATGGACCATCAAGAAGAAGCTGACGGTCAGCGACCTCGGCGACTTGAGCAGGCTTTTGGTGCCCAAGACTTTAACACAGAAAAAAGTTTTGCCGTTGATGAACAAGAGCTTGGACGAAAGGGTCCACAGTAGCGACGGGGGTACGGTCACTGTTTACGACAGTGACATGAAAACGAAGCATGAGTTGGTCTTCAATTACTGGCCGTCGTGCAAGAGTTACGTTCTGCAAGCAAACTGGAAGAAGGAGTTTGTGAATGTGAGGAAGCTGAAGGAAGGTGATCTGATTATGGGGATGCACGCAGTTCTGCTTTTGTTTTCGCTTCTTCAACCAGCACTGAAGATCGATACTACTGTCGGTACTGTTGGATATTGGAGGAACTAAATGAGATATTGGAGGAATTAAATGACCATCTCTGTATGAAAAGAGCAACGTACAGTTAATGTTAGCTGGCTATTGAACAACATGAAGATTAGTTTGTTACCATATAGTATATTCTCTTTTGAGTAAATGTTGATGTACCACTTTTTCTGTATGATCCGAATATTTGTAACTACTTATTAGTTCGTTCAGTTCTAATTACTTCTACTTTAGTACAATATTTCGTAGTTTTTCTCACTGGCTTGGATTTCTGGTTATGTATCAATATATATACTTTTTTTTTTGGCAACATCAAGTACCAATATATTTACTTATATAGGAACGTGCTGGATATGTTGCAAACAATCACATTGAGCTGATGTTCCAGCTTCATTTCTATTGAAAAGATGCTCGAGCTTAAGACTCTAATCTAACGAAACACGCTTCAGAATTTCTGAAAATCCCAGGCACATTCTTATTCCATCAGTTTGAATAATACTTTCTCTTAATGCAAATATTTGTTTTAATTTGAAAGTTATACTTCAACTTCCATACGAAAAGTAATAAAATAAGTTCATCTCAAAACTCACATTGTGAGCTTTACCATTGTTGTTTGTTAGATCTCAATTTAGATGATAAAGGCTTGATGGATGAGGTCGGAAACAGTGGAAAGATAGTTGCTTAGGCTCCTTAAAGAGATGGCGTAGTTCGCTATTTATAGTGAACTGGAGACGATGAGCCCGCCAGCCTCTAAAATTTCAAGGCCTATTCCAAAAGTAAACATGGTCTCACTAGGAATCCTTGCAAAATATATATATATATATATACACAGAGCCGTTCGAGAGCGGACGTCCGCACGGCTCATAAAGTGCGGACGTCTCTCCGTTCGCCACCTTACAACGCCGGGTAGGGCGCGTCTCCACCCCAGCGGACTCCAGCAGCGTCCCCGACCACTTTCCATCCCCGACGAGTCCGCCGAATTTTAGTTTTCCGGCTAGATCGACTTTGTTTGAAGTTTTGAGTGACCTGGCCGGAAAACTAGAATTCGGCAGACTCGCCGGTGAGAGAAAATGGTCGAGGACGCTGCTGGAGTCTGCTGGGGTGAAAGCGCGCCCTCGCCGGCTCCGTACGGTGACGAACGAAAGGACGTCCGCACTTTAAGGCCAGGTGCGGACGTGCGCCTATATATATATATATATTACGGTTGACGAGATCAACTCAGAACTTGTACCGAATGTGCATTTCTTGAGAAAAAGTTGCAGTACACTATTCATTTGGGAAATGCAGGCAAAAGAAAAGTGGTAAAATCTAAAAAATGGAAAACATAAAAAAGGGATTGCTAACGTACTATATCTTCTAGAGGAAGGTATTATGTGGAAAATGTCAGTAAAGAATTAGTGACGACGACACTGGGTTAAATGCTGTCATATGGTAAATGGCATCGAATGATTAGCCAAATCCTTCTTAGATTATTGAGAACCAGGGGGGTTGGTATGTTTTGTACAATCAAACGGTCCAATTACTTGATTTTGTTTCCGTTTCACCTGAAATTCAAGACAGTGAAACAAGTGAGCTCCTAAATAAAAGTCAAATTCCATACAAAAGCCACCTACAGAGAGAAGCCAGTAATAGAGTGAGACAAAAAATGCCTTTCAGTTTTAAGAGAGAAATTTGGGAAACATTTAGTGCTAGAAGAAGAAATATGGCATAAAAAAAATTAAAAAAAGAGAAACTAGAGGAAAGTGTTGATAAGAAAGTTCAATCAATGAATATAATGTTTCTCTTTCTAGCACTAGCTGTACAAATCTATGTTGTGTCAATGTCTAACAGGTGTAAAATCAACAATACAAAATTCTCTAGGAAGCAAAAACATACCGGTGAATATGGACCTAGTTGAGGTGGAGACTTGTTCGGGGGTGAATGTTGTACAGCACCACCTTTCTTGGTTAATATTTCCTGCAGAAAATCATGGTATAAGACAACAGTTACCAAACTAAATATTGTTATTTTGTGTTTTTAATCTTTGTCTTGTATCGACCAAGAACTAAAAATACTAACAATATTTGGCCCAAAAGAAAAACATGATGCTAGTAACAATAATAATATGTACTTGTGTGTTAACTACGTGTCCAGAAGCCACATATTGATCCCATCAATTACTCATCATCATGGACAGCATGTACAAGTTTAAAACTTCAAACGTAATCTGGGATCAGATCATCAACGTGTAGGCTAAGGTTGGTTTTTCTTAAGTTCTAATTAGCACCTCTGTATTTATTAGGAAACAAACTATACTGGCTGTATGATCAAACAATACAGGCCCTTTCTTATGGAAAAAGCGATGTGGTCGGCTCAGTTCTATCATTGATTTACATGCCCAACCTGATTCAGCAGTTACAGATCCAGTTTAACTTTAAACTCATTAAGTGATACTTCCAAACCAAGTGTATATCAGGATCCAAAATAAATGAAGAAAAGTTGTAAAATGCAGCATTGAGAGACAAAAGCAGCGGTATGCTTGAATTTCTAGTGTGCACATAAACGCCTATTAAAACAAGTGTTACCTCTCCAGCTGCTTCAATTGCAGCTAACCATTCATCAGAAAATGGAACAGCATCTGGTGGAGGTTTTATTACAAGCCCATGTTGCTTCCTTCCGCTAGACTTTTTACTGCAATCACAAACAAGAAATTTGAAGTCTCATGAATCTCATGTCGCAACCAAATTCAAAAGTAATATAAATTTTATCTAAGCTTTTCAGTACATACAGCTCTTTTGTAGCATCTAATTCTTGCTGCACTTCATCATCGAGAGTATGATTACTTTTCAGGATATTAGTTTCAGCATCCTCCGCCAAGCTGTTGCTGCTCAATAGAGTAACTTCATTATGCTGCAGAATGCTTTCACTTGATGAAGTCTGATTAGAAATAAGACATGGCCTTGATTTCCCTTCCAAGGAATTACATGCCAAAGTTCGCACAGAATCTTCTTCATTGGTTGTTTTTGAAGATGAGTCATAATCCACGGAAGAAGCTTGATCGCATACCCTATTGGTATCCCTGGAATTTGTATAACCGTTAACATTTTCTGATGATTGCTCAACCATGGAACTTTTAGTCACTGCAAGTTCCAGTTGTGAGTAGTCAACCTCTCCCCCCAAATCAGGTCTGCCATCACGTATTGCTGGTGCTACTTCTGTACAAGCATTTGAACACTTGGGTTCACTTCCACAAGCATCGTACCGATCTATAACAAGATCATCCGTTTCCGCATATTCATTACAGGAAGTATTATTTGAATGCAAAGTTCCATTTGAATCTGATATGGGCTTCAATTCCTGTGATACTTGTACTGCTACAATATTTGGATGTTCGAGCTCTAGATTTGCAGATAGTTCATGTGCATTATTAAAGTCCACTGAGTGCCTGCAATTTGCAACTGATGACTGGTCCTCTGGAAATCCAGGTAGGGATTCCTTAATCTTAATCACATCAATATCTTCATCAATTTCTTGATTTGCTTCTTCCAACTTTTCATGCATTGATAGATCAGGAGTACTTTGCAATCCACTTGCATCACACAAGTTTACTTTCAAACTGATATCTTTGATGTTCCCAGTGTTATATTTGTGGCACTCTTCCACAGATTTGCTACCTTCAAATAAAAGGCCATAATCTCTTGTATCCCAGTTCAGTAATGTAGCTTCTGCACTAGAGCAAGACACAACCTGCTTAGCTTGTTCAGCACTGAGTTTGTCATCATCAAATTCACCACTCGGCGCATTAGTTTCCTCTTCACTAACATTGATTTTATCAACTATGAATATAGTTTGCGCCATTGAAGTATCTTGGTGGCAAGAGATTATGTCATCTTCAGGCTGCAAATGAGGGGCATGACAACTATTTTCAACTGATAAATCAGAACCTTTGAATCCAAAATACCTGTGCTCAATTGTGTCTTTTGCAGAACCAGCCTCAATCTGCATTGTCAGGTTTAGTTGGGACGTGGAACCTCCACTTTTTAAAGTGGCCTTAATATCATGAGCAGTCAGTGAATCTCTTCTTTCATCTTCATCCATGTTGTGCAATTCCATACAAGCTTGCCCATGAAGACGAATGTCATTCCTGAACTGTGTATCAAGGTTGTGGTTCTCGACCACTGGCCTATCGTCTCCAGATATCGATGCAATATTCTCCACATTTGGGGAGTCCACCATTTCCACTTCATTAGACCTGCAATCTAGCATCACAAGTGTAATAACATGCAGGTTTCTGGAAACTGCAGATTCAACTGTGCCAGCACCATTTCCTTCTCGTTCCATTAACTCAGCACGCAGAAGAACATTGTTATGCTGGGTTTTTTCAGGAAGAACATCAAAATCATCCAATACATGTTCATTTAAGTCTGACCAATCATCCTGGGAAACCTGTTCTCCAATGTAGCAGGGATTTGAAAGATCTAGGTGGTCAGGTTTCTCACTTCCACTATCAATTTTCACCAATTGCCAATAATCAGGAGATGAAGCACTCTGCTTGACATCATTGATTTCATCCACTTTCTTATCTGAAGCCAGCGTTTGTGCATCATCCACATGCAGATCCGTACTCATTGTCTTCAATGTACTACTATCACCATTTGCTTGATCTTCACATCTGGAGTAAGACAATGCATCAAATATTTTGTATTCAGCTGCACTACCATTTTGGACTTCTGCACTAGCATCTGCATCCTTCTCCAAGCTGTCGCCCTGAATTTCTGTACTTTTTGGAGGAAAGGCTAGAGAGGACCCCTGATCCATCAGATATTTAGCATGGCCCTGAAATTGTTCATCTTCCATGTAAGAAAGCTCTTCAGTAATATTTGGTTTTGCTTGTGGAGTAGATTTTTGGTAGCCATAACCAGATATGCTATTTAACTTTCTGTGATCCTCTGTAATACCATAACCTTTTGAATTAGAAGGTACCTTCAGTTCTGGCTGCACAAGTCTTATTTGCGAGACTAAATCAACTTTTTTCATTGTCGCATGGGTAATAGCAGATGGAACAGAACTTGAACACTGGACATTAGTATTTCCTATTACTGTCCCAGCATTGGTTGAGTTTGGCATTTTACTGAGTGAAGGTGGCTTCAATTGATGAATTGGATTTACAGAACCAATTTGCCTCACATTGGGAATTTTGCATGGTTGTGAACTGCTCTTACTGGGGCCAGGCAAAGGAGAAGCTTTTGGCTACAGAAAAAAATATTAAAAAAAGAAATGAGAGGCAAAGAACATTCAGAAATATTGAGAAGTAGAAATATATACTCTTATGCAGAATATAACTAACAGAATCAAATTCGAGTTCAAATACCTGATGAAAGAAACTCAGTGAGGGCGATGGCATCCGCAAACCTGATGGTTTTGATGTTTGGAGTTGAGTGTGTGGCAAGTTCAGACCAGTATGAGGAAGAGGAACTGCAACTTTTCTAAGCCTGTCATCACGGCAGTATGATGCATGACTGGCAGAAGGAAGTGCTTGTTTCGAGGTTACCTCCTCAGGAACTGCAATTTTTCTGGATCTGTCATCACTGCTATATGATGTCTGACTGGTAGAAGGAAGTGTTTGTTTTTTTATAACCTCTAATCCATTGTTTGCTTCTGTAACTGGTGGACATTGTGCTTTGGTTGGTGTACACTTCACATAACTGGCCTGCACAGTTATATAAATACACATGGCATTAAACCACACACAGATCATTACTAACACTTTCATTAATGCAAAATAAAGAAAATGACTACTGCTTATAGTCTCACATCATTTATTTATTAATAAACAACAATAAGATTCAAGTTCTCACCACATTTCTTCTGGTTGGACGTGTAAAACTTTTAGCAGTCAAGGATTTTCTCGTAGAACCAACTTTTTCATTATGTAGACCAGTTTTGGTGTTGATCAAATTGACTACCGCATCACAAAGAAGCAATTAACACAACATAACAGATAATGCCAACTCATTCCAATGTAAAAGTACTATTTTCTTATCATTAACAGAGTGAAAACATGTTATAGAAATAGTACTTTTGGGTAATCACATTTTAAAGTTCTCCAAAGTAAAAATAAATAAATATCTAAAACATTACCAGGATGAGCAATCTGACTCCGTTTTAGATCACTTGCACCAACCGTCACGTTCTTGGAAGTCTTAGAGAGAGCACAGGGAACAGGTTTTGGAACAGGTAACTTAGAAACTTTTGGTTCTTTAGTTGCTGACTTTATAGTATTCACATTTGCAGGCCTTTTTAGAGTTCACATAAGTTAAGGACAACTGTACCATAGTTTATATCAACAACAAGTAATACCAGAACTCCTACATATGGGAAACTTAGTCAAAAGGATATGAAGATGAGGCCATAGGGCGAGGGCAACCACTGCGTTTTGAGCCACTTCTATTGCTATCACGTGCTGCAAGCACCTTCCGCCCGACCTGAAATACAAAAAACACCCAGGAGTTTAATTTCACAAGACTTGATGCAACTATCTTTTACCTTACACAAAACATTACCATCCTATATACAGATGTAGGAACTAACCGCAGAACCTGGGACTGCATTATCTCTAGCTGGTGAAGCATGCTTTGACAATGGACTACCACCAGTAATCCTATCTTTCTTTGGTGTGCTTCCCGGATTCACCTTGAATATGTTCTCTTCAAGGTCCTGAAGATACGCAGTATCACTACCGCAACTAGTCTCCTCATGGATGACTGACAACGACCCACTAGAGTTTACATTCCCAGTAATTATGGATAATTCTTCGGAGTTCAATACACCTGCCAAAAAAAATAATAAAAAATCCAATACACATACACCTACCAGTATCTTATAAAGAACAGTTGGCAAATTCGAAATACAAAAATATAACCTTCTTCCTCAAAGAAAGCCCGGTCCCAAGCGAGGCTTTTGCGCAAATTGTATCCTCCCTTCTTCTTCCTCTTCATTTGCTGCGGCTGGAGGCTGAATTTCTTTTCTTCAATTTTGTTCACATTACTGTTCTCTTTATTCATACTACCCCTTTCCATATCCCCATTCACTTTCACAACCTCTGCAATACAATTCAAATAGACTCCTAATTCATATAGATTGAAAATGTAGGTCTAGTTACGCAAAATCAACACAAACAGGATCACAATGGATTCGAATTTACAGTGAGAGGAGCACAATTGGAGTTCGATTTGAGTCTCATTATTTAAGATGGACTTAAAAAACCCTAGAAAGCAAAGGAGAGTGAAATTAGAGTGGGAATGAGATGAAACCCTAACCTTTTTGTCTGGATCTGGGGGGATGGAGGGGCGAGCAGAAGAAAAAGGCGTCATCGTCGCAGGGGGTGGCGGTGCTGTTTGAAACAGCGCCGTGTAGAGTGGAGTGGAGGAGGGAGTCGTCCTCTCCGGCGATTTCGATGAGAGGGAGATCGGAATCCATTTCTCGTTCTCTGTGTCTCTCAGAGTTGGGTGGGTCAGAGCATCTTTCTTTTGAAACGATTTGAAAGCGGCAAAGAGACAAATAGACGATCTGACCACCCCAATTAAAGTTTGCGAAATAACGTTTTTTTTTTTTTTTTGAGGTAAACACGAGAAATAACGTTTTTTGGTTAATGTATTTTTGAAGATATAGTCAAATTTTGATAATTTTGATTAAATAATATTTTTTAAATTAAAAAAAGTATATGCTGTGTGAGAAGAGAATATAGGGTGAACAAAATAAAATTAAAAAATTATATTTTAAGTATTGTAATGGGGTAAACAAAGTAGACTTAAAATTAAAAATATATAATTAGAGTGTGAAGAGAATGTGAGGTAAGCAAAATGATTTTTGAGGTAACAATAGAACAAATGCACCCAATAAATAATAATGTTTTCGTAATTGTATCATGAGCAGTTTTATGAAATATAAAAAAGTTCAAACAACAATTGAAAATAATAACTCATAGTACGTAACAACATACATAAGCACAAGAAAGTCAAGGTTCATAATACTTGTGTTCCAATCCAACCGGGTCAATAAATAACAAAAGAAACCACAATTTTATGTCTATCATCATTTTGTCCCTTACTCTTTCACTTTGTATTTTCAAAATCAACTAATCCTTTTGTTCCACCAAAGATATTGATAACAAATTATAAGATGATATGCAATGCATGAGAAGAACTTTGTAAAAGATGACATTGAACATCCATTCAAGAAAGATGAGTGAAATTGAGTTGTTGGTGAGCCGTGGCTTAGTTGATTAAAGTGTTTAATTGACAACTTTGAAGTCATGAGTTCAAACCTCATTAACATATGTAGGGTGTGTGAGTTATTAATAAAAAAAATTAAAAAAAAAAAAGAAAGATGAGTGACATTATTATTATTTTTTCTCGAAGTTTTTGTAATTTTGAACCTATTGATTCTTCTCAACTCAAGTATACTTTTTAATTACATCCACTACTAGAATTGTAACGTAAACATAATTTGAGATGGTATGCACTGTCAAGACCCACCCCGAATTTTACCCTGAAACCCGAGGTAAGTCTTGCGGGGTCCACCTCCAAGGAAAATTTACCAAAAAACTCAACAAACCTCCCTTGAAAATGAACAACCCTTAATAACAAGTTAACCACTCACCAATTCAACCCATAAATATTCAAATGCTACAACATATATCTTAGCACACCACCAAGAATGTTATACAATAATCTCATAAGTATTCAGAGCTACAAAACCAACGGAAACAGGAAACTACCCTAGTAGGTTAAGCAGGTAACCTACTGGTGAAAGGTGGCTGATAGATGAGTGACTATATCTCGTCTCCTCCTACTAGTACCGACCCGCACTCTACAGACTTGGCATTTTAAAAACGAAGAGCCCAGAGGATAACATTTGAAAACGTTAGAGTGAGTGGACAAAAATAAATTTAGAAGAAATATTTATGCTTCCCCAATTTAATTTCCATAGAAATTATGCTGCATACGACAGCTCAAGACTAGCAAATACATGACTAGCTTCGGCTAATCTCCAAAACTTAATAAAATACAGCCTCTTTATATATATATATATATACACTCGTCATACTCCTTGTATGATTTCTTATGAAGAAATATAAGAAAAATAAACATTCATTATATGAAGACGGGTGTATTTATATACGTGCATACTCCCTATATGAATCATTATTATATTCATATCGGGCTACTACGATTACGTTTAATGCTGACGTCACACCATAATAGTATTTTACCTCATTATGGCGGAAAAGCAAGTATAGCTAGCTAGCATTTATTTATATACATATTATCCTCGTAAACATTCGTGTGTGTATATATATGTATATATCCACTGAAAATCTCTTTTCGGTAACTCACCAAAATAATTAAAATTGTCAATTATCAGAAAGGTAATATATTCCAACAGAAGAAATAAACTGATCAACAAAATAAGACATGCATATTATTTAAAATAAATGTCCACTTACAAATTAGGCATAAGTCTATTATCAGTCCGAGACCTCTTCTGCTCAAACTTACTCATGTCCTGTTTCAAACATATAATTAATTTCCTAACTTAAAAATGTAATATTTATTGGCAAACCTAACTGTGAGCATTAACCACGACGTTGGTCCTTGCCGAACTTCACCATTTTTACCTCAATAAATGCACAAGAGGAAGACATTATACGGAGACAACCATTTGCCAGATCGGCGAGGCGACAGCAACAAGATGAAGAAGAAAACCAAACCATTCGAAGATGTGTCTCTAGATCTATTTCCGACCTCAGTTCTCCGGATAAAGGTAACCACAGGTTTTCTTTTATTGGTTTACCCATGAATTTTTGCCAATATCAAGCTGATGATGTCTTATTGCTTTGTAATTTCAGCCCCCGGTTGTTTCCTGTGAGATGATAGGAGATGGGATCTGCTCAAAAGGCAAGTTCACATTTTTTTCTGATTCTTCTCGATGTGCTTATAATTCATTCTCGATGTGCATATTGAATTCAGCCTCTTGGGATCAATTTCTGCCTATGTGCTTATCTTTTCACCATTGAATATAATTGGTTAAGAGATTTTTCTGTACATTCAGGAAGTTGGAGATCTTACTGGGTACCACCCACTTCTTAGAAAACCCAGCATTCTTCTTTGGTAAAACTCTTTATTTAGTCCCAAAAATCACTCTTTTGACTGTTATTTTTCATGCCTTTTTAAGAGATTTGTGTTAATTTTCTTTCTACCTTGTTTTAAAATGAACTCTTATTTAGATAAGCAGGTTTCATTGGGTTACGCTGGGTAGGTTGTAGATCTTCGTCATTACCGGCAGCGAATACATCGAGTACCACCCAATTTGCCAAAACCCACATTCTTCATTGTTGAAAGCTTTTTATTTAGACCCAAAAGCCACTCTTTTTATGCTGTTGCCTACTATTTTTCACACACTGTATTGCCCTAATCAACATCCTAGGCTCTTTTGAACATGATATTTTTGCTTCAAGCAATGAACTTGTGCCAAAAAAACCTACAGCAAATTGTGGGAATGTTTATATGTTATTTGGTCATATACACATATTGTGTTAGACTTTGTCTGGGATTGTAAGTAACCTGATCTTCCAAGAAAGATTCACTTCGAAACTTGTTCCACTACCTCCTCCAAAATGTCTACTCCCATTGCTTTTTAGCAAGATTGTACAATTCTTTGAGTAGTTTGGCTTCTACTGTAAACCCATATGGGTCTGTTTGGATGCCTCAGCTGCATACATCACTGCACTTCCACTTGACACCTATCGTAATGATAAAAGAATGGCACGTAAAGATCATCTTATCAAAAGCCGACAGATACTAGTGACCCTCAAAATTATTTTCCTAACATATTTATGTTTTGCCTAAATTGCAGTTCCTTGGAGATGTGAGTCATGTTTGGCTTTTACAGTTGTCCAAGGCCAGTTTTTGGTGTCGGATATCTAGTCTGGTGTTTCCATTGTATCTTGGCTAAAAGGATTGTAAAAAGACACAGACGGGTGAGCATGGTTCAGATTTATTTTGGGGAGGTGCAGTACTGGGATTATTTTGGAAGGCAATGGATAAATCCCCCGAAGTAGTATATTTCACTGGCAGCGAAAAGAGAGATGGGAAGAAAGAAGAGAACTCTAATGGACTATGTTAAATTTGAAGGCTGAGTTTCCAAGTATGCTGTCTACGGTCGAATCAATGCCTACTTCTTTAAGGTAAAACAAATGGCCTAGCCAATCTTAGATCAAAATTGACTACTCCTTACTTTTGGATTCAGAACCTACGCTTAACGCTAATCGTGTTCGTAACAAAACATACTGCTGTAGCCTATCTAGATGTAGGAAAAACATACAATCCATGTACACATGCAAAGCCCAACGTATTCCACTTTCACTGGATAATAGATAACACGTAAACACTAGTGAATTAAACTTTTTTCCTGAGCACATACAAACAGCAATCAATTATTAAGAACATAGATGAGTTTCATCTTTTCACAGGGTTCTTCACATACAATGCCATAAAACACATACAAATGCCAGTCAAGTACTGCGTTTATAGAAAATTGACAGGGAACAGATATGAGTTTGATCTTTATACATGTTGCCTCAGAGAATTACTCAATGCTATTTGGCCACTCAGTTGATCTTCATGACCATCTATGAGTAGATGTTAATATCTAAGATTGATAGATGACAGTTGGATCTTTTTTGAATGTGACTAAAAACAGTAACTATCTCAGTGACTAAGAAATTGTTGGATTTGTTACCACTTTGTCCAAAACGTCACTGATTTTCTTCTTCAATAAATTTGTTCTTCCTGCCGATCCACATCTTTCTGTAGTTAATGTTGATGAGCTGTAGGGTGCCGATATTTGTTTCTCCCAGAACCCTTGTGACATCTTTGCGAGTTTTCAAGACTATTGTGCCAGTGTGTGGAGCCATGAGAGTGTCATCTTCTTCAGTGGCAATACTTTCAATGCAGTCACCAAACTCGCTGTCAAAATCAAGAAATGGCATCACAAGGTAAAGGGAATACTTAAGAACGCCAGAAACCTGTGTTGAGAATAGTTTGTACCTGGTTATGTACTTATGGATGTCTGCTCTTGGAACAGGGTCTCTTAGCGTGAAATTGATCATCAAGGTTCTGTCATCCACATCACCAATGCCTCCTTCATCTTCTTGGTCGCTCATTTCATCCTGAACTTCTTGGTGGGGCCTGGGCTGAAGATCTTTGCAGAAGCTCTGACAGATTGTGACCCAAAGGTGCAACCTTTCCCATGTAAACTCCTTTACATATAGGGGCAGCAGTTCAAATTTCTTGTTGGGAAAGACAATGCGGGTTGCGAGAAGAAGCACCTGATCAATCTCATTGGCTGGCAACACAGAATCTTGGGCCATCAAGTGCCCCACAGCAATCTCTGCTTCCTGGATGAGTATTATGAAGCTGGGATTCTCAGAGATGGGGACCATGCTGCTCTGGAACTCGCATTCTGGATACACGGTATCCAAGAAAACCCAGAGGGCTACAGCATTGCAGGCCATTTGAGGACTCACTTGTGGTAGTCGGAGGGCTCTCCGTAACAGCTTTGGGATGATGCCATAGAGAGGTTCGAACGCCATTGATGTCATTTCCAGCTTTTCTTGGAAATGCAGAAGAAGGAAATATGAAATGCCGAACGAGTCTCTGGTTTTCTTTTGTGGGTCTCTTTGTTTCTTGATTCTCCTGGGTTTCTTTGGGTTCTGGTGCTCAGGGGTTGCTTCAGTTTTGACTCGATGGGTTTTTATTAGGGCTGCCACTCGGTTTGGTAAATACCAAACCGATCGAAAATTTATGATTTGGTAAACCGAATTTTGGTAATCGAAATCAAAAAAACCGAAACCGAGAAATACCAAAAAAGTTGGTTTGGTTTTTGGTAAATACCGAATTTACCGAAATTTTAATTATTTAAAGACTTATATTTCTAAAAACACACAAACTAATAATCTTATCTCACGTTTTCAATTGTATATACCATTTAGTAAAAAAAGACAATGAATAGAAAAATTTAACTATACTTGGTAGCATTCGGGTATCAATTAAAGCGATCAACTTTAATTCAATGTTACTTATTATATAAAAACGTTCTTACCTACCTGTTTTAGTCGATCCATCACACAGATCACACACACACATAGACAAACCCACTTAGATGACATGTAACCGCCCATGTAAAAATTTAGGAATGTTTTTACCTCTCTTAATGATAGGGCTCTCCATAGGAAACACAAGGGTAAATAGGGTTAGCCGTCTTGATCAAAACCAAAAAATTATCAAAAATACCTAATTTTTCTACCATAGTCGTATTTCACTATATTGATCACATCATAGTTCACAAGGTTTTTGAAAATTTTGCTTCCTCTTTGTAGTTGGTTCACAAAGATGTACATATGCATATAACTTACTAAATAAGTTATACCACATTACCAGACATGTTGTGGTTCCAATGATTACAATTCACAAAATTAAAATTCGACCGTCTGATGTGATCATTATAATATAATACAATTATGATAGAAAATTCAATTGTACTCAATAATGCTCGGGTCTTGATCAAAGCGGTCAACCATAATTTAACGTCACTTATTACACGAAAAAGCTTTTACTGCCCTTATGTGACTTATTTTGGTCGACTCTTCCACACACATACTTTCACATAGATGACACATAACTTGTTCATATAAAAATTTGGAAACATTTACATCCTGACTATTTCGGTAGAAAATTAAACCATACTCGATAATGTGTACTGAAATGACTATCTTTTGTATATGTATTATCAGACTCTAGAAACTCAAGTGATATTTAAATTTTATAGTTTTGTATTGTTTTGTTATATTTTGAAAATATATTTGTTATGAAGTTTAGTAATACCGAAAAACCGACATCCGAAGTTGGTAAGATTTATCTCATACCGAAGTTTTTGGTTTGGTAATTGAAAGTCATATTTCATTACCGAAAGCTTTGGTTTTGAAGTTTGTAATGCCCATTACCGATTCGAACCGACCGAATGGCAGCCCTAGTTTTTATAGGTGTTTTACCGTGCTACTTATGATTATTTGCGCAATTTCTCGTTATAATAAATTATTACTGCTACTCTTATTATTAATAAAATAACCTGGATTGAAATTAGAAAAAGAATCAAAATCAAAGCTGGGTAACTTTGCTTGTATATTTCGTGTAAACACCCACTTGAAATTCGTACGACCCAATTCACACGACTCAAAATTCGCACACAACTGAACTCGTGGATTTATTGTGTTCCGTGTCGTGTTACTTGATCGTATAAATGATTAGACACGACACAACTCATCGGAAGCCTTAATTGTTGTTCTTGTATAGCTAAAACACGACGCATTTGCACATTAACCCGTCAAGACCCATTAGAAAAAGGGGTAACTACTAACTACAAAACCAAACCATTATTGACCGTCCTCCTTGCTCCGTCAGAAATATGACCGGAAAAGACATGCAACCACCGTGAGTGGTGGTGCGCCCCCAATAGTGGTGATGGAATCATAAACTTATGTCTTGCTCCACATTAGACCGTCATTCTTTTAAGCTCTAATTCTTCATGTCAATGCCTAAATATGAATGCTTCCTTCACTCTTGTAATTTTCTTAGATAAATATAAAATAAATTAGTGAAAAGTTAAAATGAATATAAAAAAAAGTAAACAGGTTAAACTCAATATTTAGGGGAATGCAAATATCTGTAAATTATGGTTGTAGTCGGTAGTCAGTAAACTATCTTCCCCGCCCATAGACCAGTCATGAAACTTGTAGACCGACGTCCAGGCTACCTCGCCATGGTGAAAGATCGTCGGTACCACATCAGGAAGGTGCTCCTTCAAGCTCCACAAGAAAGAACCATGATAAGATAAATTCCTAGTTAGTCCCACATCAGAAATATGTAATAAGAGGAAACCCTCCTTATCTATAAAAAGAAGGCTCCCTCTGTGTAGATAGGGATAGAGACTAGACTTTTGGACTCACTCCCACCACATATGGATAGATAGATGATGCTCCCTCTCCTTTCCCTACTCCTCCCGGGCTGGATGGAGGGATGCTCTTGTAACACCAAAGGCCTATTGGCCATGATAATTGATTCCAAGTGGACGTAGCCATGTCCTCCAAGGCATGGTGAACCACTATATGCCCTTGTGTTGTCTATTGTTTATGTTCCACTGTGCTTCCGCATAAGGTACGAGATTATGCAGAAACATTTGGTGTCGTCTGTGGGAAGATTACTAAAAGTCATGTTACTCTACCACCCGAGAAGTATTCCACCCAAGAGGCATTTCATTCAAATCCATGAGCAATAGATGTTGGCCTCGCCTGGAAGCAAGGCGAGGTAGCTCGCGCGGAAGAGAGGCGAGATGGCTCGCGCGAGAGCGAGATGACCTCGCATGGAAGCGAAGCGAGTTGACTTCGTAGGGGAGCGAAGCAAGATGACCCGCCCGGGTTCTTTTTGTCATCAGGATTCTGCCAAGAGCAGAACCACAACAGCTCATGTCCGATGCCTCCAGCCATCACCCGGAAATGATTCACCGAGACCTAGAGCTCAGTCTTGTCAAACGGGAGCTTTGCCAGTGACGATTCACTCCCGCTGCCCGACCATCTTGTTGAAAAACAATTTTTGGAAATTGAATATTAGAGCATGCACCCGGGACCCTGGGTGACAACCCGATCTGCTGGCTCAATGGTCAGGGGAACCGGGACAAAAATTGTTATGGACACCCGGTATGAGGTGAAGAAAGAAACTGGAAAGATTGGCAATGGCCCGAGATTTTGGTATTCCACCGAGAGATTGGCAGGGGTGGCTTTGCGTAGGAGAGAGGCCTAGTGTTGCAGCGAAGAGAGACAACTTCGAAAAAGGGGGACAAGATGAGGCGAACCCCGCATTGTTGGTTGACCGGATAAGAAAGCAATTATATGTGTGGTTCGTCAGCGGAAGAGTTGGCATGTGTTAGGGGCGGACCTTATCACGCTAGCGGGACGTACACCTCGCCACAGTTAACTCACGAGCGGGATGTGGACCTCGCCTAAGTTATCAGGCGAGCGGGATGTGGCCCTCGCTTAAGTTATCACCCGAGCGGGACGTACGCCTCACCAAAGTCATCACGCGAGAGGGATGTGGACCTCGCCTAAGTTATCAGGCGAGCGGGATGTGGCCCTCGTCTAAGTTATCGCCCGAGCGGGACGTACACCTCGCCTATGTTAGAACGCGAGCGGGATGTGGATTTCCCAACAGTTAACACGTGAACGGGATGTGGACCTCCCCAAAGTTATCTCGCGAGCGGAATGTAGGATCTGATTGCACAAAGACCTCCACGTATCAAAACAGTGACATAAGTTTCATGCGAGCTGACCTCGCGAGAAAATGTTCTACGCAAAGTTAAAACTTCACGCAGGCGGACCCCACATGAGAGAAGGACCTTGTGAAGCATTGACAACTCCACTGCATTCCGCGCGGGGGCACGCCCTGCACCCCTAGAAGCAGGATCCCGGTCGTGCAATTCAGTTATCACTTCCCTCTGGTTATTATTGCTCTACGAGGTGTTCCACCAAGAGAGACATCAGGACCAAGAGGTATCCCGAAAGGCATCACGCCCAAGAGACATCATTTCCCAGAGGACCACCCGGAGATAGTAAAAAAAAAAAGACCGTACTGGGAACAAGGATTCATCGTCCGAGAGTGAGTCAGCACCTCTTGTGTGCACCCATTCGGCAGCTATTATCACAGATAAGTCTTGTCCAGATTATGATTGTTATAATCTCATTGGTTTGTGCAAATTCATAATATTTTACTTGCAAGTCCACCTGCATGTTTTGGCATTCCACCGGGAGATAGGCATTCGACCAAGATTGAAAGATTGGCATTCCACAGAGAGAGTATTACACAATTACATGAACCATTGTCATCTTCGATAATTATTATGCCATAATTGTGTTGGTCAAATACTTATCGATCATTTTTTCATTTTGAAGGTACAACAATCCTCGCCCCCGTCGAGTAAGTTTTGAGGCCGGGGGTCGCGAGGGGCATATTTTTATCTTATTGATGAATTCCTCAGCTCGCGTATGATTATTGAACAACTTTTCATCTCGCGGGGTAGTCATTATGTGCGGAGCGAAGTCAACAGCTCACGCGGTATTAGTGGCACGCGAGCGGACTCCTCATCTCGCGGGGTAGTCAGGGCACGCGGAGCGAAGTCAACATCTCGCGTGAAAGTATTTGAAGGCGGAGCGAACTCTTCATCTCACTTGGTTGTCTTGGCACACGGAGCGCACTTGTCAGCTCGTGTGAAGCCTTGTGCATAAGGCGGACCCCTCGCCCGAGTGTCAGTCCTTCAGTGCGAGGCGGACACCTCACTTCGCGTGTATTATATGAGTGTGCATGCTGGTCAGTTGGTTTTGGCACTGGACCAAGAGAAAGGCATTCCACCCAGAGATTGGCATTCGACCGAGAAGCAAAAATTTTCCCCCAGTAAGACCGGGCTAGATTGGCATTTGACTGAGAGGCAAAAAAAAATTTCCCCCAGTAACACTAGGCGGGATGGATAATCCACCAAAAGGCACAAGTTAATGAAATCCCCAGAAAGACCGGGCGAGATGGGTAATCTACTCAAGAGAAATAAGTCAATGAGATCCGCAGTAAGACCGAGCGGGATCATGGCACTGAAATCCCCAGAAAGACCAGGCGGGATGGGTAATCCACTAAAAGGCACAAGTTAATGAAATCCCCAGAAAGACCGGGCTGGATGGGTAATCTACTAAAGAGAAATAAGTTAATGAGATCCGCAGTAAGACCGGGCGGGATCAAGGCATTGAAATCCCTAAAAAGACCAGGCGGAATGGGTAATCCACCGAGAGGCCTAAGTTAAATGAGATCCCCAGTAAAACCAGGCGGGATAGGCATTCGACCGAGAGACATAAGTCAATGAAATCCCCAGAAAGACCGGACGGGATGGGAAATCCACCGAGAGACATTGAAATCCCCAGAAAGACCAGGCGGGATGGGAAATCCACCGAGAGACATTGAAATCCCCAGAAAGACCAGGCGGGATAGGCATAAAACTTCTCTATTTTCCCTTTAAAATCGGAGCAAGTGGCTTGATAAACCACAGACGGCGTTAACACCCCGTCACTCGAGTAGTAACACCGGATATGGAAAGGGCTCGCTACCCTTGTCTATGAAAGTATAACACCAAGATCCACCTCGCGTGTAAGTATTGTACACGGAACGGACTCCACAGCTCGCGTGTGACAATTTTACGCGGGGCGGATTACATAGCTCGAGTGTACCCTTTGTTCACGCGAGCGATGCCAGCTCGCCCGAGTGTAAGCCTTTTTTAGAGGAGCGAACTCCTCCGCTCGCGTGGTAATCCTCACACGCATAGTGCACATGTCAGCTCACCCGGGTGTCAACCCTTCTAGGCAGACCCCTCAGTTCACGTGCAAGTACCATGTGTGAAGATAGAACTCTCGGATTGGGATCGGGTGCATGTCCACCCATTCAGCTAGCTCTTTCCACAATTGCCTCTTATGAAAGTACAAAGCATGTTTCACGTACGAACTATATAACATGGTCTATGATCACTATTGTCCATTCATGTTTGTGAGTCCCGGATAAGTGTCACCGGGAGGAAGCACGCAACAACTGCTTAGGAGAATCTTGATTCCCGGATAAGAACTAACGGGAAGAAACATACCAACCGTTTCATGAGATTCTTATACCCGAGCAAGCACGAACTAAAATGGATGAACCATTTTGCTTTTGATAATCATTATGCCATATCCGTACTTGGTTAGCCCCATAATTGTATCAATCATTTTTGTTCATCGTGAAGGTACAACTATCCTCACCCCGCCGAGTCAGAGACATTTTTTGGGCGATCTCCATAGCTCGCGCGAAAGCATTGCACGTGGAGCGAACTGTCCAGCTCGCATGTATGGCATGTCTGCAAGGCGAACTCCACAGCTCGCGCGTGGTTCTTGCACGCAGAGCGAACTCAACAGCTCGCCAGTGTCACCAAGATCCACCTCACGTGTGTCACCGAGACCCATCTCTAGTGGAACAAGATGCACCTCGCTTGACAATTTCAGTCACTGTGTGCGGAGCGGACTCCTCGGCTCACAAGTACTATTTGTATGCGGGGTGGACTCCACAGCTGGCGGATCGTCCTTGAATGCAGAGCGGAATCCTCAGCTCGCATGTACTCCTTGTTCGAGCGAGGGGACACAGCTCACCCGAGTATCACGCCTTGTGCGAGGCGGACACTTCAGCTCGCCCGAGTATCACCCATTCTGTGCGAGACGGACCCCTCAGCTCGCCCGAGTTTCAGTCCTTTTGTGAGGAGCGGACCCTTCAGCTCGCTTGTACAACGCGGATCCCTCAGCTCGCATGGTAGTGTCAGCCTTTCTGTCCGTGACAGACCCGTTCAATACACCTCTTGAGTACGAACTTGGGGGGACTGGGACCGGGTCCGTGTTAGGGACATATGACTGGTCTATGGGCATTTTGTATTTTAAGTCCCCACTCAAGATGTGTCTTGAATGGGAACTTGGGGGGACTTGTAGTCGGTAGTCAGTAAACTACCTTCCCCGCCTATAGACCAATCATGAAACTTGTAGACCGACATCCAGGCTACCTCGTCATGGTGAAAGATCGTCGGTACCACATCGGAAAGGTGCTCCTCCAGGCTCCACAAGAATGAACCATGATAAGATAAATTCCTAGTTAGTCCCACATCAGAAATATGTAATAAGAGGAAACCTTCCTTATCTATAAAAGGAAGGCTCCCCCTGTGTAGATAGGGATAGAGACTAGACTTTTGGACTCACTCCCACCACATATGGATACATAGATGATGCTCCCTCTCCTTCCCCTACTCTTCCTGGGCGGGATGGAGGGATGCTCTTGTAACACCAAAGGCCTATTGGCCATGATAGTTGATTCCAAGTGGATGTATCCATGTCCTCCGAGGCATGGTGAACCACTATATGCTCTTGTGTTGTTTATTGTTTATGTTTCACTGTGCTTCAGCATAAGGTACGGGATTATGCATAAACAATGGTCTAACATCGAGTAAGGCGACGGTAGATCGTCCAAACTTGTCTAATCTTTTAAGGCGGTTGGGTCGCGCTTTTGGTGGTAGGTGGTGTGTTCGAGTTGGTGGCACGATTAAGATCGGTGAGGTGGATCTGCTTTGGGTTTAATTCGATCAGCGTCAGACTTGGATATGTTTTAGATCGATTCAGAGGTTGGTCGAGCAGACGGCGACGCCATTTGAGAAGTAAGCAGCATCAGTTTTTTAGGCGGGCTGACCGACTGTGCGTAGATGATGATGATGATGGTGGTGCGGAGGGGGCAAGGTCGGTTGCCGGATCCAGCGGCACTAGCAATCAGGAAGGAGTTTGTCCCCAAAGTATTCGGTCTTGGGTTTTGTTTGGGCTTGGGCTCATGGCTTTGAGATTTTAGTATTGAGCTGTTGCCTATTTTGCTTGGTCATATGCTCGATTTAATAAGTAACCATGAATTGATGTAACGAGGGTACTGCCCTTGCTTATTGACTTGTTTACCCTCTCTACCCAAGGTAGTGGAATGATATGCAATATTGCAATGTAACCTCTATTTGAGTTAATGAAGTTGTTTGAGTTGTTTCAAAAAAAAAAAAGGTTAAGATTTTATTAGTTACAAATTTTTCAACACTGACAGAGATCGAAAAAAACTTGTTCTTATAGAACATAAGTATCTTTGTATGTAATGTTTCAGGAAAATCTGTCTATGAACGAAATTTTGATTCCATGTAAGATTGGACGAAATTTTGATTCTATTTGAGATTGTGCATCCTTCTCCATGTAAGAGTCCAATTCGATCTCTGTCCTTCCGAAGTTTAGTGGCTTAATTAGAGCATCTTTCTTTTCTTGTTTCTCTCTTTTTCGAACTTGTTAAAACTCTATTCAAAAGGAAAAATAATCCAAACAATGTCTCACCTTTTAAAGAAGCTAACATTTGGTATCTCACATTTTAAAAACTTCAAAACGGTATCTCACGTTTTTATTCCGATCGAAGATTCGTATCTGGAGTCGTTAGTTCCGTTAAACAAAAAGACAAATGAAGGTTAATTTTGTCTTTTCAAATAATATGTTTTTACTTCTATTTTTCTTCTCTCTCTTTCTCTCTCACTCTCTCTGAATCCCCAACATACTCTACTCAAAATTGTCGTTTGGGAAAAAAATGGGATATTGACCATCAACTGAATCCTTACTTCCTCCTTCTGGCTTTGATTCCACGACCTATCCTAAAGGGTGACTGATTAGGAAAAAAAAAACGGCATGAATGGTCAGGAATTTTGATGAAGTGAGGAAATGAAAGAACAATGAAAGAACAACCAATCTGAGTTTAGAAGAGGAAATGGCGGCTCCAATTCCGGTAGCTACAATCATCACGCTTGTGTAGTCTCTCTCTGTAATCTAGGCTTTCTCATAATTCACTTCAATAATTGATCATCAACTTTTACTAACACTTGATGAATCAAACATGAAGAAAGCTCAGCACTCACTATAAAATATCCTGAATCAAAATCTCGGATCTGTTTCTCATTCTTCTCTACTCAATCTCAGTGAACGCCACCACCTCTCGGTGGCTCTGATCACTAAATTTCTTTGGGTTTTAATCTAAAAGGTTCTTGGAATCGGGTACTTTGAGGGATTGAATTGTGTGTGATTTGATTGAGCAATGATAGAAATCCAAACCAAAAACCAGATCAAGAATCAATCCCATACGATTACTGGGTATTGTCACTATTGGGTTAATTGTATAATCTCTTTGCATAAAGAGATGATTCCCCTTCCCCCTAACTGAGGGCAGCAATTGATTCGTGTAGACAAATTAGGTTTTTTTTGTGGTTTCTTTTTTCCGATGAATTCTCTAGGTTTTGCCTGTGACTCTTGTTTAACCCCGACCATAGTTAGATATATGATCAAGGGTAATTGCAGAAGATATGATCAAGGGTGATTGAAGAAGATACAAGGAATAAACAGAACACAAATAAGAGTTCTTTAGCTTTTTTTATTATTTGAACTTTGAATAAGAATAATTAAGGATAGAAAGAAGAACAAGGGGTAAATTGGTCTTTTAATATTAAAAATGTCTGACGTCAGTATTTTTAACGGAACTGTTAGTTCCGGATACCGTTCTTAGATCATGATAAGAACGTGAGATACCGTTTTGAAGTTTTTGAAATGTGAGATACCAAATATTAGCTTTTCTGAAAGGTGAGACATTGTTTAGACAATTTTCTATATTTAAAAAATAAAACATAGTCGTTAACAGAAACATGCATATATACCTATTATAAGCTTCGTTTTATTCGTTTTAACACATGGTACACTACTAGTCTAAGACCAGCATGGAACCCTAAACAAATTACAGTCTACCTCTTATCATTACGAATAAAATTTAACAAATTTTGTTTTGCAGGGAATTGTAATGCAATTAGATTTGTATGCAGAATTAAAAGGGCATAACGATCATGTAAGCAGCATGGAATTTAACTCCAGCGGTGACCTACTTGTGTCGGGGTCTTATGATAATCAAGTCATATTTTGGAACTGGGAAACTAAAACTAGAAGACTCTCTTATGATCCTGGACATTTGAAGAATGTACAACAAGCCAAGATAATGCCTCTTACGAATGATCGCAGAATAGTAACTGCTTGTGGAGATGGTCAGGTGAAACTTCTACTAATATACATGCATTTTAATTTGTCGTCTTATATATGGTTTCACTTATACACTTTCCTTACAGGTGAGGCTAGGTGAGGTCTTAGAGGATGGCCAAGTTCATACAAAAAGGTTGGTGAGTCACAGAGGCGCTGTTCACGAGCTAGCTGTAGAGCCTGGAAACCCTGATATAATTTTTAATATACATATTAAGTAGAACATGATATTATAATATACCTAAAAAGAATAAACTCAAAATTAGGTTTAGGGTATAGGCCGGGGTTAAGGTATAGGGTTTAGGGTATTAGGTTAGGATATAGGTTCAAAGTATAGGGTATAGGGTATAGGGTATATGGTTTAGGGCTTAGGGCTTAGGGCTTACGGTAACACGTACTATAAAATTTCTTCCTTTTACTCTAATAATCAGATATTTTATTTATATTATATTTTAATTTATGTATAGATAGATCATAGAATATATTCATTTCACCTAGAGTTTTTCATCAAAATAAAGAAAACCGCATGATTCTTGCAAATTGATTAAAAAATGTTAGTGTTAGAAGAAAAACTCATAATCAAGGTATTTATGTCACGCCCCAATTTGAAGGACAAATTTTCAAAACATGCTCAACAGCTTCCAAAACTAAAAAAACAATACTGGAAGTGTACAAGTAAACAAACTTATAAATCGAGTTAAAAATTAATCCTACTTAATTACATAAACTTCAAAAGTCTAGTAATAATTAAGTCGCTCACATGAGCTTAAAACAACTGTCATAACAAAATAACATAAAGTACACAGAAACTAAAATTCTGTCACTATGTCTCCGCCTCAACCCTGCTGATCAACACCTGCAGGTCTAACCCCTACACCAGGAAATGGTGCACTGGGTTGTAAACAACAAACCCGATAAGCTAAAAAGCCATATGAGTAAATCCCAAAATAACTCAATACTTCTACCATCAAAGTTAAACACATGAACAAATAAGCACAATAATTAATTCTACCAATCTAACAAATTTATAAAAGATAAAAC
The DNA here is from genome assembly GCA_034370585.1 of Fragaria x ananassa. Classification (NCBI taxonomy): domain Eukaryota; kingdom Viridiplantae; phylum Streptophyta; class Magnoliopsida; order Rosales; family Rosaceae; genus Fragaria; species Fragaria x ananassa. The sequence continues at coordinate 23,584,022 of CP139766.1, forward strand.
TGGTAATTCCTGCATTAGCAACTTAGTTCAGGAATCGCCTAAACGCAAGAGAATTCAAAAGAAATAATTAAGAAAACACAACAATTCAAATAAATCAAAATCATAATGAATCATGCAAAAGCCTAGTTCATGAATTCTATTAAAATCACACAATTAAGATTTAAGAATCTCATGCGGATAAGCGTAGTTCAGGAGATATTCAAAACAAAGAATTCAAATAACAACACAGAATAACATCATACAATCATTTCTCTACTCTTACTTATGAGTTCATCAACACTTAGTCATTCCTCATAAGTAACCAAACAAACGCGTACTCATGGGTTTGTCAACACTTAGTCATCCCCCATGAAGTACCGACAGACAGACTAGAGCTTTATACTGACCGTAAACAATCACCCGGCCAAGGCTTAGTTCCCGGTCCACCACGAAGGCTCCTAATCTAATACACACAATCACCACCAAGACACACACATCCACAACTAATGCATATAATCACCACAAAAACACACACATATATAACTAAAGTATACACTCACCACTAAGGCACACACATGATCAGAAGTCCATTTGAAATATTATATTTTTAACAGAAAACTTGTTTTCACTTACCATGAGCCGTTGGCGATCAAGCTCATATATTTTAAAACACATAAAAGAAAAAAAAACATAATTTTTAAATCATCAACATCATCATCATCATCATCATCATCATCATCATAATAATCATAACAATCACTACCAGAAGAAAGGCTTTAGCCGACGAAAAAAAAAAAACCAGGCCGACGAACTTTTTTTTCGTCGGCTAAAGTGGGATTTAGCCGACGAAATTGTCCTTCGTCGGCTAATTAAAAATTTTTGTCGGCTAAAGTGGACTTTAGCCGACGAAATTAATATTTCGTCGACTGAATAATTTTTTTCGTCGGCTATAGTCTGTGAACTTTAGCCGACGAAATTTTCAAAAGTTTAGCCGACGAAATTTTCAAAAGTTTAGCCGACGAAATTTTAAGAGTTTAGCCGACGAAATTTTTAAAAGTTTAGCCGACGAAAAATATAATTTCGTCGGCTAAAGTGTTTTATATTTACAGATTTGGACAACAACTCATCTGGAAAAAAAAATTATATGTAGAACCTTTAAATGCAAAAAAGTCGTGAAATAAAATATGACCAGAATGGTGAAATACGTCTACAATTGAAAAATGACGGTATTCCGGTAAAGTCTCGGTGCCGATAGTTGACTTACCCTTATTATTCACTATGCTGCAGATTTGGTTTTTGGTGTCCGATTGACTATTGTGATACCTTACCGGAAGCGTAACGGCCCTACGAGTCAAACTCATTACTATGCTATGACGTGTAGGCTTTTTTGGCCATCCGAGTCTGTTTAGGGCTTCAAAATGCAGTTTTCTTATTTTTGATTATAGTTGACCGTTTCGATCGAGCCCTTAACGTTGTCGGATCCAGTTGAATTTTTTACCATTGACATATTTCGTCATAATGATCATATCTGACGGTTGAATTTTGGTTTGTGAATTTTAGTCATCGGAATCACAACGTGTCTACTATTTACCGTTATTCGGGTTTATGGGGAGCCCTATCGTCGGAAGGTAAATGTCTCAAAAATTTTATATGGGCAGTTGCGTCTCATCTACGTAAGAGTTTTTTATGTGGAAGGTTTGACCAAACTACGTAATATAGCGGACTGACCTGAGCGTTTTCGTGTGATAAGTGACGATGGATTATGGTTGACCGTTTCGATTGAGCCCTTAACGTTGTCGGATCCAGTTGAATTTTTTACCATAGACGTATTTCTTCATAATGATCATATCTGACGGTCGAATTTTGGTTTGTAAATTTTAGTCATCGGAATCACAACGTGTCTACTAATGTTGTATAACTTGTTTAGTCGGTTATACAACTTTGTGAACCAACTCTACATAGGAACCAAAATTATTAAAAATCTCGTGAAATAAGATGTGTTCAGAATGGTGAAATACGGCTATGGTTCAAAAATCACTTAAATCGGGTAAAGTCTCGGAGCCGATAGTAGCGGTCAACCCTATTTACCGTTATTATTTCTTATGGGGAGCCCTATCGTCAGAAGGTAAATGTTTCAAAATTTTTATATAGGTGGTTGCGTCTCATCTACGTGAGAGTTTTTCGTGTGGAAGATTTGACCAAACTACGTAATATATGGGGAGATATGAGTGTTTTCGTGAATTTATAGACTTTAGCCGACGAAAATATATGAAAAGTCGTCGGCTAAGATTGTTTTTGCCGACGAATAACCTAATATTTCGTCGGCTATAGTTATTTTTTAATTTTTTAATTACATACTATAGCCGACGAATACCCTAACGTATTCGTCGGCTAAAGTCGAAAATTTTTCGAAATTTTCAAGCAAAATTTTTTGGCGGGCAACCAAAATTTTCAAAGGACTTTAGCCGACGAAATTATGAAAATTTGTCGGCTAAAGTCGAAAAATTTTCAAAATTTTCAACCAAAATTTTTTGGCGGTCAACCAAAGAGTTTAGCCGACGAAAATAAAGAATTTCGTCGGCTAAAGTTCTTTATATAGCCGCAAATAAACCCAACACTAGACATAATGCGGCCCCTCCTCCTCTTCCTCCTCCTCCTCCTCCTCCTGCTCCACACAACCACCACAAATAAACCCAACACTAGACATATTGTGTCCCCTCCTCCTCTTCCTCCTCCTTCTCCTCCTCCACCTCCGCCACTCTCTCTCCTCACCACACCGTCTACTCTCCACCCCCACGCGCCCAATGGCCACCTACCGCGCCCTCCTCTCCGCCTCCTCAACCTCTCCAACAACGTCTTCAACCGCACGTTCCCGCCGGAGCTCTCCAACCTCACTAACCTCCGTGTTCTCGACCTCTACAACAACAACCTCACCGGCGTGTTGCCGGTTTCGGTGGCTCACATGACCAACCTCCGCCATTTGCATTTGGGTGGCAACTTTTCACTGTATATCACAGTTTCTCTGTCAAGATTCTCCACACACACAAAAAAAAATAAAAAAAATGTTTCTGCAGTTTTTTTTTTCAAAACCCAGAAACTTTAGCCGACGATATTCAAACACAATATTCGTCGGCTATAGTATTTTTAAATTTTTTTAATAAGGTTTAGCCGACGAAATAACCTAATATTTCGTCGGCTATAGTTATTTTAAAATTTTTTTATAAGGTTTATCCGACGAATAACCTAATATTTCGTCGGCTATAGTTATTTTTTAATTTTTTAATAAGGTTTAGCCGACGAAATAACCTAATATTTCGTCGGCTATAGTTATTTTAAAATTTTTTTTATAAGGTTTAGCCGACGAATAACCTAATATTTCGTCGGCTATAGTTATTTTTTAATTTTTTAATAAGGTTTAGCCGACGAATAACCTAATATTTCGTCGGCTATAGTTATTTTTTTAATTTTTTTTATAAGGTTTAGCCGACGAAATATTTTATATTTCGTCGGCTATAGTTATTTTTAATTATTTATTACGCACTTTAGCCGACGAATATTTCGTCGGCTAAAGTCTGTGACTATAGCCGACGAAAAATATCTCGTCGGCTAAAATGGGACTATAGCCGACGAAAAAAAAAATTTCGTCGGCTAAAGTCATTACAGACGACCTTTTCCCGACGACACTATAGCCGACGAAGGCTCGTCGACTAAGGTCTTAGCCGACGAATTTTTTTAACAGGCCGACGAAAATTTTTCGTCGGCTAAAGTGCCTATTCTGGTAGTGAATCATCATCATAATAATCATCATCATAATCATCATTATCATCATCATAACCATCATAACCATCATCATAATAATTATCAATAATTAGGTCACAAAGTGAACCTTGGTGAGATTTTTACTCACCTAAATAATCCCGCTGCGTCTTCAACACAACACAGGAGCCAAACTTAATTTATCAACTTCAGAAGATACATATTTAACACAAATAATAACTTTAATAACCACTTAATCAAAAAGACATTGCACCCTTAACAAGCCTTAACCCAAGATTTCCCTAAAAAGGGACAACATTCTTCCGAGACCTCCCAAGGTCATAAGAACCCTCAACCAACTCATTGAAAAAGGTTAACAAGATTTTCAAAGCTCAAAAACCAAAGCTTAAAAACCTCTCATGATTCTCAACTTAGTATTAAACCTAGAATGCAAAACTTGATCATAACATAACCTCATGATATGTCAATGTGCTCATATCGACAAGCACAAGCTAACAGTTACTCCTAACCTCCCAACCCCTATCGGACGAGCCGCCACGCGCCACCACAGACAACGGTGAGTGGGCCCCACGCGCCACCCCAAAAAAATCCGAATTTGGGCAAACTCAAAACATCAAACTTGTAGATTGAAGCATAAGGAACACTTTTTGTACCTGAGGTTTCAACCGATTCAACCGGAATCGACCGGAAAATGCCTTGCAATACCAACCCGTAATCAAATTCCAAACCTACAAAACCGGCCCTAAAACTTGATTTATAGATCACCAAAAGGGTAAAAGCATCTCTAGAAGAGAGAGGAGAGCAAGACTCACCTAAACTTGCGTCGAAATCGCCGGCTTTCCTGCGGAACAACAGCAGCTCTGCCGTTTCGTGGCGGCTTCCAGGTGGCGAGACGGCGAGCGTGGCTGCTCCAGAAATGAAGAGGAGAGTAGTGCCGACCCAACTGGACTGACGGCGTCTAGTTTGGTGGCCGGATGAGAGAGAACTCGGTCGGAGAAGAGAGAGAGCTCGGGTGCGTCGGGAGAGGGAGGAGAGAGAAAGAGAGGAACTGATTTTTAGGTTTTAAAAATAACTCCCCCACATTTTCTACTTATACACTTTCCAAACTTAGAAACTAATTTCCTCTGACCATAACTTTCTCATACGACATCCGTTTTACGCGTGCCGTGTGTCTACGAACTCGTATCACCAAACTCTACAACTTTCAAGAATGAAGTTTTCAAAGATAACTTATGGAAAATAAAGTCAACTATTGACCCCTCAAAACCATAATACCGTTTCGGTAAATTATGCAACCGAACACTTCCGCTCTTCCTTCGAACCTCAAAACACACTAACTTCTAACTCGAAAATTCTCAAATAATATTAGAAACTAAGACAACATCAATTAAGTTTATTTATTATGTTTATATATTATAGTTGAATTGTGGCAATTATGTAAAATTTAGAAAAAATAGGACATAATATGTATTATAATTGATACATTTTAGATGTCTATCAGAAATAAATATTATGATTAAAAACCACTCTTTAAAATTAGGTATATATGAAAATCACCCTGTAATTTACAGCTGTGGTGACTATTCTTTTGTTCAACACGTACGTACGTAGCTTCCTTTTCTTTATATATCTTACTTGCAGATACCCTAGTTTTTAGAGCTCATATTTTTTCTTATGCAGTTTGATCTGCGAAGCAATTCTGCTACAAAGCTATTCATCAGTTGCACCAGATTGATAAGAGGAGAGCCGCATCCTGGCACATTAGATTTGTATCAGATGGTATTCGACCCCTCGAATCCGAATCCAAACAACTTTTGTCTAGGAGGCAACGACGCATATGCACGCGTCTACGACATAAGAAAATGCTGGCAGGACAGATCTAGTAGTTTGGTTAAACCTGTGAACACATTTCGCCCTGCTCACCTGATTTATCCACACCATTTTATGATCACAGGGTTGGCATACTCTAACTCCGGTGAGCTACTTGTGAGCTATAGTGATGAGCTCATTTATCTGTTCCAGAAGCATATGGGGCTGTGTCCCCCATTGTTCCAACCTGAAGACATGGAGGAGGTTGACAAGCCTGCACAGTTCGTTGGTCATAGAAATGGAAATACATGTAAAGTAAATTTATTTGGGCCTAATAATGAGTATGTCTTAAGTGGCAGTTATTGCGGCCATATTTTCATTTGGAAGAAGAATGGAGGTGAACTTGTTCGTGTTATGACCGGCGACTCTCTAGATGTATATGACATTCTGCCGCATCCACATAATCAGGTCATTGCCACCTGCGGATCGGAAAACAATTTAAAGCTTTGGGCTCCGGTGGCAAATGATGATGCATCTCCACTGCCTGACGACATTGCAGAGGTACTTTCTCCATCTCACGCATAGTAAAATAGAGTTGTCATTTTATTAACATTGTGTTGTTATTGAACCGACTCCATACAAATCCTCATGACAGATTATGGAGTCTAATCGTCAAGCTAGGATTGATTCCTATATGCCGTTTTTCGCTAGCGAAAATCATTATCAAAGAACGAGGGGACAGTCCAATGGTGATACCACTTCTGAAGAGCGTTGAGTGCGATAAAACAGTGTACATTCTACATCGTTAAAGCATGAATTCATGTTCCATCCGTTCTACGTGACATACATTTTGCAAGGGCCTTGTTAAGAGTGTTGAGAAGTAGAAATTTCTTCCAGTGATCAAATTGTTAAAAGATAAAGAGCATCATAAAGCACAAAACTGCTCCAAAGATCAATGCTTGTACAAATGAATTTCTTTATGATTGTGATTCATAACTTTTACATCAATTTTTATAAAGAATTCGCGGTCAGCTCCCTTCAAAATCCGCACCTGATGTGCCTGTGTATGTGTAAGCTAAATAAACTAAAATCCTGGAAAAGCCTACATGGTATAATGATTCCCAAGCTCCTCTTTACAATTGGTGAATCTAATCCTCTCCCTTCCCTTTCGATAAGACATTAAAGAAAAAACAGTCCAAGTAAAATACACCTGTGGAGGGGAACCATGACTCTGCGGAACCCTTTTGTACCAACCAATACACCAAAAGAATATGAGCCAGGACTTTACATTTCTAGGTCAAAATCGAGAAGACCAAAACATGTTAACCAAAGATGCATGCATCTTCTTCCTCTGCCACCCAAAATGGGGCATCAAATGATTGCATTTCGGGCTTGAGAAGTACCTCTGCCTTCTCTGTGCAACCTACACTTCCAGGAACTAAGAAAATTGGCGTACTAATCTTCATCCTCGGTAGCTAAGGAGGCGAGGGAAAAAGGTTTGAACTTGTACCCATCACCAAGGTAGAACTTATTTTGAAATTCCACCCAATGAAGACGCAAGGCATGAAGAAAAGCACTGAGTGTCTCCATCATGAGCAATATGAAGGCAGTTGCAAAGGCAAAAACAGCTAACCCAATCAACCGGATGATAAAGCTGTCATACCTGTAATAATTATTTTCCAAAGATCATTAGTAATTGAAGAACCAGCGCAACATCACTTCTATCAAATTGAATGACATGATCAGATAAAAGAATGAAGATAAAGAAAAGCAAATGGTTGGAACCCACCCCCAGGCGAGTAGGAGGACTTTCTCATAGAAAACAGTTGACAACTCTGAGTGGGCCAAGCTGTAAGAGCAGTGAAAGATATTTAGAAATATCATTATGGAGGTAAAGAGAACCGCATAACAAGCAAAATAAACAAAAAATATATACACAGGGAAACTATTAAGTCATACCTCAAAGCCCACAATCGAAGGTAGGATGCCGTATTTGAAACTGCACCAAGAACAAACTCTATGGAGTGTATCATCTGGTGCACAAACACCTCACTGAAATTAAACTCCTCATGATGTTGCCTCACAGGATCAGTTTCCACATCATGATCCATTTCAGAGGTACCAAGCATCCCATATGTGCGACCTTGAAACCTCTGGAAAATAATAAGCATATTATTATTATCCTCCCAAGCTCCTCATGTCTCCAGTCAAACAGCTTATGTTGTAAAAAACTATTATAGTCGAGTCCATAAAACAATTTGGGATACTAATTACCAATATTCAATTCATGTTCCAATAATTACAATATAAAGAAAATCTGATCAAAGTCTTTGTAAATTTCATCCCGTTACTGTTTTTCTTACAACTCCGAAACAAAAGCTGGACGAATTATACCACAGTACCTCTGTATGAAGCTTCCTCAAAATGAAAGGTTTAGGAAAGAGCATCCAGGGAACTGCAATTAGAGCCAAAACTAACAAAATAATCTGCAAAAGTAGAGCCCTGTTAACTTTAACATAAATTAAAACAGAAACAATTGAGTACACAAAGTGACCAAGAGAGTTAAAACTCGTGCCTGAAGTGGTCTTTGGCCCCAAAACAACTGATTTTCCCCGAGATCGTCAGTCGGACTTAAGAACATGTAAATCATTACATGATAGAGGTCAGCCTTAGAGCCGGTGCACCACTTGATGACAACTAGAAGCGAAAGATATCCGAACAGACTGTTAAGGAAGATCATCTGTGGCACAAACTGGTACCTAACAATTAAAAAGACGCCCAATACAGAAAGTCAAATTCTTCCCAACTTCAACTTTAATAAAAACAACAATGGGGAAAATGAAAAACATATGAAGAGAAGTGACACACACCTTATATCAATTGAGCTGTTGAAAAACCGTGCATTGAAGTAACTGAGTATAATTCCTACGTTCATTTGCACCACACCCAACAGAATAGACAATTTCATTTTCAGAGAATTCAAGAAGGGCAGTTCGGAACGACTTCCACGCCAACTGGGATCCACACCAAATGGGTATGGATCTCGGTACTTGATTAATCCAACAGTGTGTGCATCACTGCTCACAAGAAGACAGATTTTAAGGATACTAGACAATACTCGGTCAGATTTCAGAAGCAAAATTGACATGTCATGTTCACCCAGTTGGAAAGCAAAAACACAAGATACAATAAATGCCTGAAGGACAGTTATAATTTAAGTAAAATCAGATTTGAGTAATCCATCTGAATAAAATGTCGCATAGGGAAAGGGGTGGTAGTTGCAAGAAAAGCAAAGGTTCCTGCAGAGACCAGACAGTACAAAGTAGTATACCACAAACTCCTTAATCAAGACAAGATGAGTGTGCATGGATTGAACAAAGGACAACCCATGAGAACCTTAGAGATGACAACAAAAGGAGACCATGAAACCACCAATTCATCCAGAACAGTGTAGAAAAATAACTTTTAGATAATTGGTATGATAAATCAGGACTGATGCAAACAAATGATGTTTCAAATAAAATTCATACTGTGGAAATGCAGTGCAATGACAGAACTTGATATCCCAAAACAAATTTACCTAAGCAACCAGCCGGAGGTGATTTTAACACGTCACAACACATTAACACAACCAACACAAGTCCAGCATAGATATTCCACAACATCCAGATAATTTAGATATCTCCTATGTTGGGATGTGGAGGTTACCGCAACACACTTGCATATATTATAGGCCAACTGATGAAATTACCCTTAACAGTTTACAATATGTATGTGCGCTTCCATCCATACTACAATGAGAAATTGACTTGAGCTAGTAACAAACAGGATGCCTACAAGTTCTTCTAGACAACAACTACCATGATAGTTTTTTCTTTTCTTTTTTGATCAACTGCTCTATAAGTAAAAGAACTATTAGATGCATATCTCCATGAGATAGAATAAAGGAGCAGATAACCAAAAAATAATACATATGTAAAGAGGAAAATATATACTCAACTACAGTTAAAGCCAGAAAAATGCAGGAGTGACTGAATATCTAAAATAAAGACTACCTGCAAGTAGCATCTCTGCATTTGTAAGCGGAGCCACCAAATATGTGAAAAGGAACAGAGAAGAACTCATTGTAAATCAACCCACAGTAAATTGAGAACAGAGACATCAAAAGAAGTACATAGCGCCCACCAAAAAGCATCTCCATAAAGCTCCCGAGTTTCTGTTTAGAATTGATAACAATAACAATTTTTATAGTAAGAAAAGTAAGAAAGCCACAAGTTTCTCAGAAAATACTTTCCCTCTTAAAATTCAGTGCAGGAATTTGAAAAGAGACAGACCTGAGCAGCGAGCTTTCTTTCACGAGCTATAAGAACTAATGCTCCCATCAACAAGCATATTCCATGACCCCAGTCCCCAAACATCACAGCGAAAAGAAATGGAAACGTGATTACAGTGTACACTGCAGGATTTGCTTCTTGATATCTTGCTACGCTGCCAAATTAATTACTGACATATCAGTTCCATGGCTAAAACTGATTGTAACACAGCTAGCTGACAACTTACTCTAACTGGCAATTTAATTTATATACTGATAACTCAATTACTTTGATATAAAGAATTAAAAAAAATAAAAGAGCTAACAATATAGCCACTAGATTGAAAATTCTTGCCCCATCACGCACTTTCCTTTTTTCTAATTCCAATGCAATCTGCTGCAACCATTTGATACAATTCATGGCTTTACTTCATTCTTCAATTAAATAAAGTTTTAAATGAAATTTACCAATTTAAATTTTCTCACATGTGAGGACAAAAAAAAAAAGATTATTAGAATTTAGGTATAAGCGAATATCCTGTAACTTTGAACTTGCAGAGCCATCCCCCAAAAATAATTCAATAGCCTTGTAGTAGTACAAGCTCAGTGCAGAACACATAGTTTCAGATATTAAGATTGGTTGTTAATGAAAAATATGATTATGCCATGCGGCAGATACCCATCATGCATTCATATTCCATCACTTGTGTACCCATATCTAAATAATTGTGAACAAACAAAATTCATTCAGAATCCCACCATTTGTGAGATCCCCTCCCGAATATTGCAAGGAAAATTATGAAATAACCTAATATCATCTTTTTTCATAGCACAAGATTAAATAAAACTTCATAAGTGGTATATTTAACTAACCCGTATGCATCAACAATTTCCTGAAATGCACTTGTGAAGTTGTTGGTTCTAAAATATGTAGGAGGTGATTCTATTGCATCCATCACATGAAATATTACACCCACTTGTGAATTGCTATCAAATGTTGCACGTTGCAATGCCTCCTGAATCTATTGCATAAAAAAAATCAAGAGAAGAAAAAATTACAAAGTAATTAAAAGAGCAGAAAGAACTTTAAATATATTTCAAGGATGTTGTTACTATACACATTATTCAGAAGGTCCACCAGGTGTTAGAATCAGATTTTGCAATATCCCCCTCAGTAAAAACACAAAAGATGGCAAGATCTGATTTTGCCGTTGTAATTGCAAGATTTGCATAGGATAACTAAACTGTTGTAGATGTAGGCATGTAGCAATATCATTCTTCTATACATAAAATAAATAATAAAATAGAAACACCTTTGATATCTAACAGCAATACTCATGTGAGCATAAGTTCATGTATTAAAAGTTACTTAGTTACGTCTCAGACATACATAATCAATAAATAAGTAATTCATGGTTAAACCACTTCTCTCAAGTAATAGTATAGATAGGAGATATATAATTTATTAAGACTAATCAAAAGAAACTATTGTATTACTTATAGAATTATGGGCAGAGGCATGGTATCTAAATATTCCAGACAATGTTAATGATTGAATAAAAAAATTATACCAAAAATACATTACCTTTGTTTTTGCAAATATTGGACACCAGCCTTCTCCGACAAGGCATTTTTTGGTAACATCAAAGTTTAACATGTTCAATGTATCATAAAGAGCTTTCTCCCTTCTTACCTGAGAACAAGTAGCATGACATGGTTGTAATATAAGGATAAGCTCAATATTCTTCATATCTCATATGTATGCAATTAGTAACAAGGAGAAAAAAAAACTGCAGCAATATCTTACCATATTCATCCATTTGGCCAGGTGAAACCCAACAGAATTAAGGGCCTTATTTCTGTGGCGAATCCCTGCATCCAATGTTGCTTCCAAATCAGCAAGACGAGATGAAACCTGCAAAAGAAAACCTGGTACTTTAAGCATGAAAGCATGATCGAAGCGTATTTAACTATTTAATCTACAATATATTCTTTTTTCGGCAAAAATGGACACTATCATATAAACAAAGACCTACAAATATAAGATTTGACACTGTAGGAAAAGGAAAATAGAGCATAAATACTCATTGAAGCAATGAAGCTATCGATCAACCATTCAGATAGCAGAATGACATATATGATAACATGTTGCCAAAATAGTAAAAGACTTTTTTTCTAGAGAAAAAAAAACACTATTTCAGCTTGAACTTCTCCAACTCAGGATGATAATAAACTGCCAATGCACTAACCCCAACTGATACTATTTACTTACTTCTCTAGTTATTTGCCTCTGCTTTGTAATATCTTCAGGAACAGGGTAGCAATTTGCACCAAAGGCCTCACAAATTTTCAGTATCTTTGCTTTTGCCTGCAACCCTGAGAAGAATACTACAAAAACTGTCTGCTCAACCTGCAATAATTAGTGAAATTAGCAGAAAAATTTGGACACTTTGATAACACAAATCAAGAAGCAGATATTAATAATACTAAAGCAGAATCAAACCATTTCAGTAGATAAAGGATCCATGATCTGTTCATCTGCTGGAGCTTGGTTAAAAAGCATATTTCCTCTGGTAGCACGAAACAGCATCCTCTCAAACCTTAGAGCTTTGGATTTACAAATAATCCCACTAACAAAATTCAAACCAGATTGATCTGACAGTCCCGGTCTGATATCCTGTGTAATGTATAAACATTTACAAATTAAATCATAAAGAAAGGTTTTGCACCGAAATTAAGCCGTGCGAGTTATTTACCTGCTCCAGCAGTGACACTGAATCACCATAGTCATTCATTGAATAAACATTCTCTTCTAGTTCTGTCTCCTCTCTGACAGCATGGCTATTACTTGAAACAAGAAAGCCGCTTGCCTGAAATTGTCAACAAAATTGTTAAGGCACAGGAGCAAGTATTTCAAAGAGAGAACGAGTAATAATTTAGTGCTTCTAAAAAAAGGAGAAATTCACATATTGGTCATAAATGAAATTGCATTGTAAAATGGAAGCTAGCATGAACCCAATGACATTACTAAGACCAGAAAAAAAAAAAAATCTCATATCATTTGCTGACTATGACCCTATCATATGGCAATTTTCCGACACAACAACAAAATACCAAATCAATACAAAATTAACAGGTTACTATATAATGTTTATTAAAGCAAATCAAGAAATTGTATGACCGGCAACCACAAGCCGAGGTAATGTCTAACAGTATCCATCTGACATCTACGCATCTCCTTTCTCATCCAAACTATGGTTCCATCAAAGGTCACAGTCACTAGTTTTGTGTTTTCTTAAGAAATATTATTAACACACATTAGACATAATAATATCTAATAGTGATCGATGTTTTGCTAACTTAGAGAAACCAAGTCCTTTTGGGTTTATCAATGGATTAAGTCTTCATCCTAATAAACAACAAACAAGGGGGTTGGTATAATTTAGCCTTAAATTAACCCATGTACAAAAATGCACCACAATTTTTTTATGAACTGCTAAAAACAGAAAAGGTGATACGAGTCTGCAAATACACCACCGATATGGAGATAAAATAAACAGGAAAATTACCTTTTGCAATACCATCTTGAACTCCAGGAGCTCATTGTATGATTGTCGAAGTCTTTCACTATTAGAGTTCATTTCAATCAGCTCATGTTCGTGCTCACCAAGTTGAAACTGGAATTAGGAAATGAATGGTATCAGGTTTACAAGAAATTGGTCCATGGATGAGGGTACAATTTTGCAGTGACATTTTAAACAATATGTTCCAGCTTAACATTACTATTACTCTTGCAATGTCAGAGGGAGGGGTATACAGACAGAGACAAAGAAGAACAATGCTAGAGCAGCGTTATAGATATAGACCTCCAATTCCTCCAACTCAATATCTGGTTGTGAAACTGGACGTATAGACCCAAGCAGACCAGCTTTACTGATTTGATCCTTAAAAAAGCGCAGCTTTCTTGACATCTCTGCACATCGCTTTACCTGTGGAAATCCTCACAAAGATGGAGACAAATAAATAAAAAATACTGCTTACAGTGAACAACTTCACCACCAACTACAGAATTATGATGATTAAACAGTAACGAGTAACTTAATGAAATTGGTAACAGCCAAATGTCATCAGTATTACAAATTTTATGAGTACATACAAAGTATTCCGTTTTCAGTTTTCAATTAGCATAAATTCCAGGTAGAGAAACCATAGTACCGTATAGAATCATTACCTAGTTTAGAATCCATATATTGTTATACTCGTTAAAACATGCACAATGGGAGCATATCAAATTTCAAATGTTGGACAACAAGTAACCAATCACTAACTAACTCATCTAGATCACTACTTAAACTTCAATGCTACGCTAGTAAAAAATGGCAGACTTCTCACATTCAATACCAAGGGAAATGCGAAAACCATGCATTAGCATACAAGTATGTAAAAACATTCAAACTCAGACTGTTTAAGCAAGATGCTGCTGTTAAAAAATTGACAGTGCAACTGTAGTCAAAATGATCAAGTAGATACCTGATTAACAAAGGTTAGCTGGAAAGGGCTCTTATCAGCATTTAACTGCAAAAGAAAAGGAAAAAGAGAAAAGAATGTGACAATGAGTATATCAGTTCACACATCAAAGAGACTGTTTCAAATTCCTATGAAGAAACTATTAACAAAATACCAGGAAAGAAATTAAGTATTTCAATGTTTTCTTGGCGTGTTTCATATGCAAAAAATACATGAGTTGTGGCCCAAGAAAAAGGGGACAGATACTTGTTGTTATATACCCCTAGATAGCTTCCACATTTGCACCAAGATGTAACAGTCAAAAGTAGAATATTTGGAGTTCACATAGATGAAGTAACTTTTTTTTCTTTTGGCCAAAGGATTTCTGGAACAGCTTAAATCACCTATATATCCACCGCAGAGCTAATAAAATTGAGAACAGGCCCCTTCAATTATAACAAAAGAAAATGTAAAATTTGAAGTCATGAAGTCGTTAGGCCCCTACAGCACGTCCAGTACATTCTCAGTTTGCTACAAACAACCAAAAAAGTTCTCTATAACTAGTTATTAATATTCGAATAACAAACTTTTAAGATAGAGATAAATTATCATGTACATCAGCACGACTCTAGCATCATTTTAGAAACTATATCATGACTGACCAATTACTCATACTTGTACACAAAATTTTATTTCTTAACATATAACCCCACATCAGTGACCGATAAAGTAAAACCAGGAATATAATTGCAAAACAATCCACAATGAATATAGATGTGCAGACTACCCGTCTACTGGACAGCATAGATATGGGTGACTTATGTGTTCCAGACACCAAACAAATCATATAGCCCAAGTGGCCAAATGAGGTGATGTATGTTCACAAAATCAAAAGGCCAAGTTTCCATCAAGGCAGCACTTCCCTAACCAGAAGTATGCCAGTATGGTTTTGCGGTAACTATTAGAGGTTGGAAAACCTATTCTAACACGTTTTTAGTCAAATGGAATACATAACTAAAATCAGAATCCGTTGATTGAGAGGAAGCTACAGCTTATGCAATTGCTCATTTGCAATGTTGAGTCGAGTCATAGACAAACTTGAGTTTATTGACAAGTGTCAGCTAACTGACAAGTGTGAGGCTCAAATTTACAGCAAAATTGTTCATAATACACAAAACCTCCTATCCATATCTTCCATCATCAGGATAGTGTATAACTTCAACACATTATACTTGGTTACCGCTACGAATGCCGTGAAATTTTCCGTCTTATCATGAAGACAATAGACCTCCAGGCAAACCCTTCCTAACTGAAAATCAATGTAATGCAACCAGATCTAAAATATTCCCAGCGAAATGCTCCGAAACGCAATGCACAGCCTAACAATCAAAGGAACAAGCAACATTCTTCAACCGAAAACCGAAAACCGAAATCCACTAATCCTTGTTTCTAAATCTCTCAATCACATCTACTGTAATACACTCCACTACTTAAACCACACATTTCAAACAATCCGATGCAAAATCAAACAGAAACTCGTATAGAAAGCAAGGCCAAAAGGGATCGGAAACTTACGTCACGGAATTGGAGGAGGCCGAGGTCGCCAAGATAGGAAACGGTGCGGTGGGCGGACTCGACGGGGATGATGAGCTGGACAAAGGTCATCTTCTCGGAGCGTATCAGATCCATGGAGGGCAACTTGTCGAGGAACTTGTCCATTTTTGAGACCAGACCAGAAAAAAAGTCCTCCAGCGATTTGGATCTGAGAGACTCTGGCTCTCTTCTCAGATCTGAGAGATAGAGAGAGTGAGGGTGTGTGTGTGAAAGCTTTTTTTTTTTTTTTGTTAGTGGATTTTTTCAGTTTCGGGTTTTGGCTTGGTTTTGTTGCCAACTGCCATTAGAATCGGGGAATTCGGATCACCTTCTCAAATCGGAGTTGGAATATCATAAAGGCTTTTGCCTAATTTCCTTTTTTTTATATATATATTTAATGTGAGCGAGTTTTAAGGTTGGTGGAGCCACAGTCGGTTAGTTACGGATTTCGAAGGCAACATCATTCGGGTCTGGTTAGTCAGATTCGGATCCGGATCCGGATCGGGTTTGAATTTCATGGTAGGAGTCTGGTGAAGAGCTGTTAATTAAATCAGGTCCAAGTTATTAAGTTAATTATTGATTTAAGAACCGAATACGTTAACGATCAATATATTTTCGTATTTATAGCCTTATTTATTAACTTCTAGATGTAGCATTTAATCTTTCTTAAAGTACAAATGTCAGTTTCATCTCGGGGAAGAACATTGCAAGTGTTTTTTCGTATCAAATAAATGAAAACATTGCAAGTGTTTTTATCCCAAAATGCGTATGGAATATCATTTGGCAATCCGATATATATGTGCACGATAAATATGAAATGAGCTAAAGATGAAAATTGATTACTCGGTTTTAGAGTGATAATTCACATAAATGACTATTTACATGACAAGAACGTTGTAGTATGCGATTAAAAGAAAACTAAATAACACAAGAGATAAAAAGACAAATGTTTTATTTTTGATCAAGGATATCCCTTATATCCATTTCCATTAGACTTCAATCGAGCTTTCCCTCCACTAAGTCTTAGTGCTTGATGTTAGATCCAACTCAAAACTTTTAACTTCTTATTGGTTCATGCAGATATCTTTTTATTGCCATTATGTAAAAGACATATATAGCATAGTTAATTTGGAGCTTGTCTTTTAAGCAACACGTGATTAAGAATACGAGACAATAATACTCGATGTAATAACGTGTCGCATGTGCATATTTATTTTTGTCTTCAATGATCTATGACGTATTGGTTATACGAACGTGTATATTTGTTATACAAACATTCAATACACACTAATATTTGATTAATTTTTTTTATTGAAATCACATGTTTCCACATAAGACTTTATAGATCAAAAGACTAATCTGTATCAAAGAGCATGTCATAACGCATCCTCCCGACCCTCTCGACGACTAAGAATAAAATCCCAATGTAATTTTATTTTTATTTTTTTAGAAGCAATCCGTGTGATTTTGAAAAATTTCGACAACACGCCAAGGAAGAACCGTTAAAAAGCCATAATAAGTCTAAAATGAACCAATCACATCCGTCGAATAAAAACAAACCCACACATACACAGAAGTAAATCACACATGTTCCAGAAAACCCTATGCCAAACCTGTGCCACCTATTAAATTGCGACACATGTCGTTGACTTTAACATACCTTAACTGTAACGCCCCAATTTGCACCTCATCAAATCGAGCACATTACAGTGCCGCGTATTCATAAAACCTAAGCTAGGATCCATCACTCAGGTTCTAAGAACCCGCAAGGCAAAGAGAAAGTAAAAATTTCAAAAATATTTGCAAAAACGTTTATTTTAAAATGAGGTGAAACTATATAAACGTTTAGATATCTTTCAAATCAAACAAGCCCACTCTGAATTAAAAATCAAAATCAGTCTGGTTCATGATCAACAATCGAAAACTTGCAAGAAAAATAGTTTATCGAATAAACACATACTCGATCAAAGGACTAAATAAGAACACGATAATCAAGGAAACCTGTCATACAAATTTAATGCTGACAATAACATGAAGTATAGAATTTCTAAGCCACACCCAATGTCATCCAGCTGTCCTGTCTCCGTACACAGTACCTACATTCACAACTATTGTAGGGGTGAGCTTTCGTCATGGCTGCTCAATAAACTTTACCCCAACTAGGTGTGAAAACAATTTAAAACATTTGTCATGGCTAGTAGTGAAAATAATGCATAACAGTTTAAAATAATCATTTCTTGTTAAAAATGCAAGTGGGGCCCAAAGTAAATATACAGACATGATGACCGATCTATCTCAAACCAACTACAACCTTACCACGATTATTATCGTACACATCGGCAAGGTGTAGCGAGTGTCCATTTAAGCCATACCGCCTAGGAGCGACGCCACACCTCAAAGGATGTTAGACGTCCTCCAGTCCATACAGCCCCTCTAGAGGTTTAAGGGATCGAAACCCAAGGAAGTCGCTATGCCCCGCTCCCTCTCAGGTCATCAAACAATAATTCACAAGGAATCGAAAAATATATCTTTCATGCATAAATCACTTTAATTAAATATCATATACATAAAACACTAACTGAGGCAAGTCCAGAATCCCTTACCTGGAATATCGCAATTTGATTCCATTAGGTTTCTCTAGGCCAACACCACCACATTTCTTGTTCCGGGACTGGAGTCCTAGTCCGACAACAATATAGTAGTCAACACCATGTAACAATTACATGAAAAAGAAAATCCATTCTCAAGCTAATGTCACCATTTAAGGGTAACAATACATTTATAGTTCCATACAGTACCAATTTAACTGGCACTCATCCTTAACATGTTTCAACTTGTCAATCAGATCACCAATATGCCAAAGATGATCATCATATTTTTATAACCAACACAGGACATCCTCCCTAAAGGTATGTCCATTTTTACAACTTTTTAATCTCTTAACGCAACATCCCTTACACAAGTTTAGCTAACTCCTTTAATCAACATTAGTAATCCTTTAGGGACTAATTGCACTTGTTGACATTCACAGAGGTTAAGGGACCTCTTTCCCTTAATTCTGTGTAAATATCCTAGGTAGGTATAAATGATAAAATTCACAATCCCATCACTAGCATGTAGCTTTATCATGTAAACAAGCTTGCAGTTAAATCATATACCACCATTCCAAAGGCTATTATTGCCAACTCTAAGGGCACACTGTACTTCCATCAATCTTTCTTGATCACACCGCTAAGATCCTACATTCTATAACTTATGCAATTGTTAGTACATAGCCAAAATACTTAGCTGAGCCGAGAATAAGGCGCAATTACCCGGTCACCGAAGATCATTCCAGGCGATGTAGCTCTGATGAGCCCTTCAAGGATATCCAAAGAGTGAAGGGCCGGTAACAACCCGCTTGCTAAAATCACTCTAGCAGCAAAATACCCCCAAAAAGGGAGACATTACAAAGGTTAACAAATAATCTCACATCAGAGACTGGGGCCACAATGCCTAACCTTGGCCTATAAAACAGGCACAAACTCCCATAAAATGTACATACAACTCTCTTCCCGCACTCCCGTACACCGCAAGTAGCCTAAAGCTAACTTAAGCATCAGAGAGTCGAAGACTGGGCCACCCCAGTCCCGACTTCCTGACGCCGTTACTTGTGCAAGTACCAGGTGCAGAACCAAGGATTCTATCTCATCCCGACTCGCAACCCCTTCCCGGCTCGTGACCTCGGGATGTGACAGGTAGAAACAATTGGCGCTAGAAGGAGGGTGGCGCTAGAAGGAGGGTCCTTCAAGTGGAAACCCTCACATAGCTTACCATGGCCATAATCTGCCCAGATTTCCCTCTGAAAATTTTCTTTTTCCGGTCGCCAACCTCCTCCTTTTCTCAGGCTTCTCCCTGCCCGCGTATAAGGAGCTCACCCCATTAATTTTCGCTCCGTGATAGTCCTTTTGGCTTGGTTTTAGAGAAATCCCGAGGAGACTGACTTTCTCTCTCTCATTCGTTTGGGCGAACCACAGCAAGGTAGCTCACCTTCTCGGCCGTCATACCCACTGTCTTCCAATGAATCCAGCGGGGCCTCCCCGATCTTCGGCCAAGGCCCACGCACAGGTGAGCAACCTCCAGAAAAACTGATCTGGACACCCAGCTTCACTCAACCGAAGCAGGGATACGCTCTCGGTCTCGCGACCCCAACCTCGGCACCCTCCCCCCGGGACATGCCTTTGCCTTTGGCACCCACTTGATATACTTGAATTTTTTTTTCTAGAAAAACTCAAGCTCATAATCAACTCCAGGTGAACAGAGTAAAAGCTAGTGTTAGATTGAAGGTTAATCTGCTTTCACTCATAGTTAGTAAAACCTAAGCACATGCTCACAAAGAAGATGAGCAGCTGAGAAATATAGTAATATACATGGATCTTATTATTTTGTGCATTCTTCATTAGAATATGCAGAAATAAAAAGGTTGCTCCTTTTAAGGTCTCAGCTTAGCTAACATGCCAGCACATCTTCATCTTTGGGATCATGAACTCCCTGAAAAGAAGTAGAGGTATGCAAATCACATGTTGTATGGCTATTTGATCGAAAACTACTAGTCAAAATGCAACTTATTTTTCATATCAACCACAACTTTAAGACCAGATTTCAGAAGGTTTTGACTCAAAACCAAAATTCAGGGCAAGAAGACAAGCACTAAACTCATAGCTGGAATTTCATTCTAACGACCCTAAGTCTAATAAAACCAACCACATAAATTAGCAGAAATGAAGCCAAATCCATCCAGAATAAAGATGTATGTCTATGACCTCTTGGGATCCATTACATCAAGCAAATGAAAAGGAAAGAGATGGTGGATCTTATTGGCTTTATATCTATCCCAGATTCTAGTTTCCCAACAACAAACCCAATTCATAATTCCAATTCAAGTCCAAAGCTTAACCTCATTCCACCAAATGAAAATTAATTCGGCATATCATTTCGTTAGAAATCCCTCTCAATAAACCCGATGGATATGAAAATTAGCATAGAAATTCACAGCCAATCTATAGATCTACAAACCCAAATGACCATGTACTTTACCCGTTCAGTATGCTCAGAGTTAGTGAACGAATACACGTACCTTTACCGGCTTTCGGCACACCGATGGTGGTGGGATCTGAGTCGGCAATCGGACGTTCCTTTACCGGCTTCCGGTACAGCGGCGATGATGGGATCTGAGTCGGCAATTAGAGCAGCAGTCCTTGTTCCTCTCTTGTGTGGTTGTGGAAAGACAGTAAATAGAGACCCAAATGCACCTTGTGTTCTGGCAATACACCCCTCTCTTTTTTTGTTTCTTTAACTTAGGCACTTTACTCCGTGTGGGTATCTAGTTTTGAGCGGCATTACACTCGCCCCAAATTTCCAACATTGAATTCAATTAGAGTAGGCAGTTTTAAGCGGCAATACACCCCTCCTTACGGTTAGAGCTACTGTCATTATCTCTCACGGATATCTGTAGGTATAACATCTCGGTAAACTGATAGTTGTCATGTCAAAATTTCACACTGATGTCCGTCCTTGGGAATTTTACCTGCAGAAGTCTGTGTCAAATTTAGTTATTCACACGGATATTTGTGTAAACATTTCACACGGTTAAATGTGTAATTAGCATTGCACACGGATATCTGTGGGAAATAAGATTAGTTACGGAATACTGTGAATATATGGTCTATATAATTGAAAAAGATAAATATTTCTAATTTTTCTAATATTTCATTGTTACAGATGTCTGTGTGACTTATAATACACACAGATAACTGTGTGAAATGTTATTATTATGTTTCACATACACACTTTATTCCGTGGCCAATATTTTTTCACACAGATTTCTGTTGCAGTTATATTTGTATAAAGTAATGCATGCCTACAAAAGTCTATTTCACACAGTTATCTATGTTATTGAGAGTTTTTCATAAATTTTTGTGAGTTTAAAGTAATATGTGAGAATAAAATCTGTGTGAAATGTTTTTTTGCTAGTAGTGTGTCTAATTGTATGGCACAGAGGTTTTTGAAGGGGTAAATGATTATTATATGGTCATTTAGTTGTTTCTTTAATCAATGATAGCCACACATTTTGTGAGGCATGTTATACCATATGGTATACTAGAATTTTCCAGTTTGGTCTCCCATCTCATCATGTTTTTTTTAAAAGACAAACCCAAATTACAAACTAATGATAAGAGAGTATGAGTGTCCAACTCAATCAAACTAAAAAGAATGTTAGGAAACTTATAACTCACTAATTTATTAGTCGTAGACCCTACAACCGATAATAAAAATGCAACAAAGCTAACAAATCTAACAGATCCACCACCTACGATTGCTAACATTGCCGTCGCCATCACCGCCAACAATCGAAAGGTGAGGAGAGATAAATCTCATCTAGAGGTTGAGGGAATGTTCAAAACCAAGTCTCAGTTTCAAATTTATAAACAAAAAGAATATAAAGTGAAGCTAGTTCTTTCCAGTATATAATTTATATATGGAGAATATATACAATATGACCTTCTTCCTTAGCTTCTCTCATACTGTTGTTTCTTTTCTGATCCTTATTGATATTGTTTGTAGCAAATATCATCTTCTTTATTTATTCTTTCCTTGAAGTTGCTATCAATGAACTATGTACGTAGGAATATTATTATTGAAAAGGTTTTCCGTAGATGGAAGTTTCCTTCAACAGCTAGAAACCCTGAACTAGTACTTCTTCACTATACATACTAATCAATCTTTCTTTCTATAACGAGAAAGATTGAAGCTAGCTAATATCATCTCTCCCCCCCCCCCCCCCCCCTCCCCCCCACTAGCTAGCTAGCACACCCGGAAATGGCATCGTTTAATACTCGAATAATTCAGACGATGGTTTGGGTCAAAATCGCTGGTAATATGATCCTCATCAGGTTCTACTTATGTGTTTCTTGTTTCTTAATTTTTCTCTAATTGTATAATATATTGTGGATATTGATCTGAACTCATGGAACGATCACTCTTTAATTGTAGTTCTGCAGATGACGAATTTACTGACTGGATATGCAATGAGCATAATGATTACATACTTGAATAGTGTATGGAAGTTCAATCTCACAGATGCTGCTGCCGTCGTCAATGTGTATGCCGGCGCAGTGGCTGTAATGCCGATGGGAATGCTTGTGCTTGTTGATAATGTAATCGGTAGCTATAGGTTGATCATACTCTGCGGTTGTGCTTACACCATGGTAAGTTAATTTCTCCCTATCCTGTCGCAAAGTCGGCAAAGATGACAAAGTACGTTGTCTATATGCAAATTCTTATACATGGAGCAAACTGTGTTGTATTACCCTCTAATTAGCACGTACCTAGAGAGACCATGCAATTTTTTTCCCTTTCCCGACTGTGAAGAAAGAGATGCAAGAAAGCAATCACTAAATTTTTAATTAGAAGATTACTAATTAGAAAGCAATTACTTCTTCCTCATTGCATCTTTAATTTCAATGGCTAGTCGATCGAATACGTATAAGAATGAGACTTTGATTGGTTTTTGGATTACCATATGAATTGAATTGAAGGAATACTACGTAGGAACTTCAACTTCCCCATCTACTAGGAGAGAGATAGGGAGGACACTTTTGTTTGGTTAGCTTTCTATCTTAGCTATTTGAACAAGGATTTGCCGCTAGCTAGCTTTCTCAAATTGTCCGGCTTGAAAAATAAATCTGAATTCTCTGCTTGGATTTAAGTTGTTTGGATTTGCTTAGATGTCATATAACCATTAGATGAAGTAAGGATGACATATGAATAATATTGAAGGTCTTAGATTGTACTCAATTCAACGGTTAGAAGTCATCCAAGCAACATAAATCCAAATAGAGATGCCAAATTCTTGAAAAATACACACTAATTAACCCAACAATAATCTGAACAGTACCAACAAATATGATATATAACAATTTACGTACGTACATGATTTTGGTTTAATGGATGCAGGGTTTTCTCCTCTTGACAATGTCAACACCACCAGTTCTTTATAGGGCAACAGGCACTTGCAGTGCATATGAGGCCGAGTGCATTGGTAAAGTGCAAAAGATTCTCTTTTACACAGCTTTGCCTCTAATAGCTCTGGGAGCCTCTGGTCGCTTTATGGTTGATGCATTCAGAAAAGAGCAGTTGTTCAAACCACTATTGCAAGGTGCCAAAAAGATGAAGTTCTCTGCTCTCTCAGTGTGCCCTAAGAAATTTAGGTTGATATCATTTCAAATTCTGATCTCTGCACTAGTACTTGGGGCAACTGCTTATATAAAACCTTGGTCACTTAGGTTTGGTTTGCCTGCTACATTTACCTTGCTTGCAACAATTACACTATTGACAAGTACTATACGTCCACTCAAAGCACAAAGGAACCTTTTCATCAGGGAAGAAATCATAAGCATATTGCGGGTGAGTCCTATATGTATCTTCCTGATTCCAATAGGTGTCGTATCGTCACTCGGAAATACATATTTCACTGAACAAGCAAGCAAGATGAATCATAGGGTTGGATCGTTAAAGGTTTCTGTTCTTTTCCTTACAATGCCCCGAAGCTTGGTCAGATCATTGTTTAGCCAATCAAAATGTTGTGCTAAGATTATTACTCCCAGAATTGGGATTTCGTTATCGATGGCATTGGCGATTCTATGTTGTATGACAGCTGCGTTAGTGGAAAACAGAAGGTTGGGAGTGGTTAAGAGACATGGTTTACTTGACAAGCCTGATGAACCAGTTCCCATGACCATGTTTTGGTTGCTTCCACAGTTTCTTCTCGTTGGAGGCGTTTGTGGGCTTTCTGAGAAGAGCATTGCTCTTTTCTACACTGATGTGGTCCTTCGCTGGCCGAAGTTAGAAAAAGATGTTGATATGCAAGCAAAGGAAAAATCCAAGTCCCCCATGGATGAAGCAAAAGTATTCAAGCCTAAAAAGAATGATGAGGACCACGGCAGTCAGGAAAAACAAGAATCAAAGAGTACAAAAAAGGATGATGAGGAGGAGAACATTGATCCCGAAAGGGAAAAACAAAAATTGAAGCGTCTATACATAGATTTCTTTGTTGATGCTCTTGAAGGAGTGGGAAATATAGGCAGTGTGGTGATAGTCTATGTAATGGAAGAGATAAAACCTACTTGGTTTCAAGAAACGGTAAACAATAGTCGTTTGGATAATTACTACTGGACCTTGGCTGCATTGACGGCAACAAATTTGGTAATTTTTATTCCAGTAATATTCTACCTGTTGAGGGTTAATGCTGAGGCTGGGGCAGAAGTTGTTGATTTAGACGATGAAGAAGAAGAGGTTGATGCAGCCGGTGAGGATTTTGTCGTTGAAGCAGCAGCTGAGAGAGTAGAGCAGGGTGACGCAGCCGGTGAGGAAGGAAAGGCCGGTGCAGCCGATGAGGAAGGGAAGGCGGGTGCAGCCGATGAGGAAGGAAAGGTTACACCAATCTATGTGGAAGCAAAACTCGATATGCCTGAGCGGAAAGAAGAAAAGAAGAAAGGAAAAAATCAGTTGGGTGATATGGATGAGGAGGAGAAGAAAGAACAAAGGGATATGAATCATATCATTAACATTGCCGATGAGCTGAAAGAGGAAGCAGATACACGCTATAAATCAGTCCGGTGATTCAAGAAGCTACCTAGCTACATGTGTTTTTCTGTTCGAAGCTGAGGAAGCACATTTCAATCGATATGGTAGTAAATCCAAACCATATAGCTCGATTAAGCTTGTAATGGTTACTGGGCGCAGCTATAGGTCCGTATGAATGCCATGTCAAGTACTCAGCTCTTACTTTTCTCGAGCCAAGCTTGAGTCTACAAGAAATAAACCCATCTTCAGCTCCATCGACGTAGATCAAAAGGCGCTGGTAAAGTCGGAGGGAGGGGTCATTTCGTTTTTGGATCTAGACGATGAGAGAATTAATGATGTGCGTGCATTTAGACGATGAATCTGTCTAAATGAGATTAAAGAAATGAATCTGTCTAAATGAGCTTAAAGAAATGAATCTGTCCATTATAGAAGATACATGGAGATTGTAATGAGGGCACTACTAAATGAGCTAATTGGCTCGTCTCTTTCACAATCAACTTGTAAAGAGAAACAAGCAGATCAAACTCTGGCAGCTTGTATGCTCAGCTCGAAAAGCTTATGAACAACTAGTTTTCGTCCCGGACAGCAAAAGTTACGTTTGAAGTCGTTATAGACTTGTCTTTAACAAATTTATAAGTACCAAAGATAAAACATATGTGATCCATCTCATGATTTATCTGTATTTTGAATAACTAAGTTGTTCTCTTTCTTTGTAATCCCTTTGGGTTTATTCAATTAAGCCAAATTCTTTACTTCTAAGTCCTCAAAAAAAAAAAAAAAAAACAAGTGAGGAGAAGAAGAAAAAAACTGAAATAGATCATTGATCAACTGATCAACATATGTAGCAGTACGTGGATGGAGATAGGGGGATCATATTGGCCTATTCGGGTACAATTAGGATCCAGGCAAAGTTTTCATTGAACCCCACAATTGGTATGAAACATGAGTCAAACATTGCATTCAAATCCAAACACTCATAATCAAGTTGTGAAAAACCTGAGACATGCAAAGTTCATGCTAATTAGCACTCGTACTAATTTGACCCATCTATATCCTATCATTCCTATGTACTATGTAGAATCACTAGAACGATTGCATGAAAAACAACACACACTATATATAATCCAAAGAGACCAGTTTGATTATTCCCCAGACACTACTCCATTTGATTAAATACAGTAACTAATCTCATCGATCTCTTTTGTCATTTCGATAACTTTTCTCTTGCAACCTCAAGAAGACAATGGCTGGAGAGGATCTCAACCAGAAGCTCAATGAACTCATCAGCTCCTTGCAAAAGAAGGTGAGCTAAGTAGCCCTCTACATATACATGTGTTATCGTTTTTCATTACAGAGCTCATTAATCGAAATTTCAAAACGTTATTTTTTCTCTCTGGCAGGGCATTCTGGATGACTACTTTGATCAAGTGAAAGGATTACAAGATGAAAAAAGTCCACAGTTTGTTAAGAACACCATAACTACTTACCTTTGTGGAGCAGAAGATACGATAGCAGAGCTCACCGAAACACTAATTTATTTTAGTTTCTCCATTAATGGTTAAAGTTCCTAATATTAATCAACATGTTGAAACTGATTTTGGTTGGTTTTATTAATTTTAGGAGTGAGCCTGCAGTGAACTATCAGAGGGTGAATTATCTTGCAGGTAAGCTGAAGGGCAGTAGCATGTGGTAGTCTTTGCACCCTTTTACATAATTTGAATTTTTTTTTTTATGCAGTAGTCTATTCATTCTTTTCATTATCAATGGTTTATATCATCTATAGAACATCACCAACAAATGGTTTATTGATCATGAATAACAAATGAAAGTTGATGTTTACAGTATAGGTGGCTCTCAAATAGCAGATGTTTGTGCTGAGCTCTGTGATGCAAGTGAGGCAAACCATAGAGAAGCGTAAGAGATAGACCTATTCCCTTGCCATTACCAATTAATTGTTCAGTATACAAACCTTGAGCAAATATATCTATAGATTAAGAATCTAATACCCTATTATAAGAGCATTGTTTAAGGAAAATGGCTGTTATGTTTTCAGGTGCAAGGAACTCTGTGGAGTGGTCAAGCGTGAGTATTCTACCTTGAAGGATAGTCTGAATAAGATTGTTAAGGTAATCTTTGTTGGTAACTTTGGTGTTTCTCTTCTTTTAAGTTTACTGCAAACTCTTAGTTATTCAATAACATGCTGGATTGTGCAGTTGGAGCAAGCAATTTATGATGAAAGGACTAAGGAGACTAACGAGTAGATCAGAGCACTGCTTTGTTTGCTGAATCAAAGTCTTTTCCTGCCTGTCAGAATTACCTTTGTATTGACTGTCGAATAAGTTGGTTATAACTTATATAATAGCACTGAGAATCTGTCGTAAACTCATTTACAATTAGTAATAACTAGTAATTCTACTTTAGGACAGCACTGTCTGTACTAGACTTTTACGAGGCACTTTCTGGTGAAAGACATGTATGCAAGTTTTATTTATGATCGGCTTATATATGCTATATTGGGTTATTGTTCCTTTTTTTTTTCTTTTTTTTTTCTTTTTTTTGGGTCAAATGAATTATTGTTTCATTGCACATATTTTAAATGTTTTCGCTACTCCAAATTAATCAGGGGAATAACTTCACCCAAAAAATTACTGTTGTCCAAGTTTTCAGCACAGTGAAGCTATAGTCGGTATTAGTTTTAAGTTTTGAGAATGGAAGGAAAACTAGATCTTCAAGAACAGGGAAAAATAATTGAATAAAAAAATATAGCAGAAAACTACAGAAGTGCATCCAACTGCAATGTTAACCAGCTTTTATTAACAAGATATTACCCAACTACTGTACCTGCAGGACATACAAACCAAAAGGTAAAGCAAGCAGCAGAACAGCTTGTGCTGTGAATAACTTTCCTTGACTCCGGCCAATTTCGATAGACAGAATACGGCGAATCATCCATATTAAAGATACCTTTATGTATCCTGTATCTGCAAGACCAGTGGAGTTGAAATAAGATCAGAACTGAAAAACTAAGAAGGCATTTGACACAATCACAACACCCTAATGATGGCGTAACACTATAACCAACTCTTACAATAGGTAATATATATTTTTTTTGAATAAAGTTACAGTTTCTGTTACAATAAGATGATTGAAAATGACAGAGGACCCAGAAATATCAAGCAAGAGAGATTTAACAACTGTTTTGAACAATAGTAAAAGAAAAAGAAAAAACTTGTCACATTCTCTTTCAGAGAACATGCATCCTCTAAGTTGCAACTAAAGCGTGGAAGGACCAATTCATATACCGCATATACGTTAGCATTGAGAATGACAAGGGTCGTGTTAGAATTGCCTTAACAAACTGAATCATACCAAACATGTTTATGACACGCATGGAGAAATTGGATTCTTACCCAATTGTAGGTCAATCATGGCATGCTTGCATCCACTGGGTAACTCCCTAGTACCCGCAAAAATGTAGCGAACTCCTGCAAATGAAAGCAAATATCTCTGTTTAAGATTAAATCTTCATAGGGTTGAGAATTGTTTTAAAAAGATACAAACCCTGAGATGTCTGAGGGCATTCTGTGCATTCTGATCAGCCATAGATGTTTCAAAATCCACATAGAAAAGATAGTCAAAGTATCTGTAAGAAAATACAAAATATGATAGGAAAATTGAGTTAATAATTAAACCTCTGAAACAGTTAAAAAAGTTTATTATAATATTTGATTCCAAAATAAAATTGGGATAGCAATTAAGGCCTATCATTGATACTAATCTCCAGTGCATGATTATTATCATTACTATGAAAGTAGAATTTATTTGAGATGTTTACTGTAATTACTTTGGTTTTGGACATCCGCCATTACTATCATCCGATGCTCGCAGGGGTTGCTTCCGCAAAGGACGGCTCTCAATCTGGTTAAAGAAATAGAGTAAGCTATCCCCAGATTAACAAAATGCATCGAGGAGAAGACCTAGAAATTTCAAAACCTACCTTTGTAAGATTGATTTGACGCAATGCAAACACAGCGAGTGCCTTAAAAAGGACTCCAGGGCCTTCCTCTAGTGAGAAAACTATACTCGTCTATACATCTAACAACCATGTGTTAATAAGATCAATCTTTCAAAAAAGGTGTGAGATACATGCATTTAAAAACTTGACATAAAAATGTTTGCAGGATCACCTTGAATGGCCTATCTATCCCAGGAATGATAGGTTCTCTTGCAAGGATTAAAAATCGGGTGACATTATCAGAATCATCCTGTACAAAGAAATATATAAGTAATCAATAATGCATACTAAATTTCATCATAACACCAGATATTCTTGGACAATACCTGAATATCCTCTGCGAGTATATTCAGACCGTATATTTCTGCAGCTGTAGAGCTTGCCACTGCTCCTGCATCTTTCAGCTTGTGGAAAGCAACATGCTACAGTTTAAAAAGTCCAGTCATCTATAATGAATTGATGATAAATAAGCCATGAATGGTGAAAGTAACCCAATTGTTATAATCTATCTGAGTTCTAGTTTTAGACCGAAGCCTCATAACACAATTTACCATGCAACAAACCCTAAAATATAGAACCAGAAGACCCTCCCAGGTGAGAATAAGGAAAATGGTAAGATTCAAAACAGGCAGGCCCCCAAAAG
The DNA here is from genome assembly GCA_034370585.1 of Fragaria x ananassa. Taxonomy (NCBI): domain Eukaryota; kingdom Viridiplantae; phylum Streptophyta; class Magnoliopsida; order Rosales; family Rosaceae; genus Fragaria; species Fragaria x ananassa. Next base: position 23,614,280 of record CP139766.1, read on the forward strand.
TGACAGTAAAGGAAGTTATTCAGCTTAAAACAGGCAACAAGTAATTTTCTTTCTCTCTGTAAAAACATAAGAAAACTCTACATCCAAACACAGCAGTACAAACATATCATGAGATATACTCAGCAACAGAAATTCTCGGAGTACGCTGTCCAACTACAGTCAGGGGCTTACCTTCGCTGCACCAGCGGTATCATCCACTGCTTCTCTGACTAATCCAAACCAGGTTAATGTGTGCTCACACTGAGCAAGAGCCTGAAAAATGACAAGTTATGGGGGAAAAATGATAAAATAGTAAAATACCAGATGAGGAGATAACCATGGCGCAAGGATTAATATACCTGTGGATGGCTAAGAACCCTTTTTAGGTCTTGAATTTCTAGACCAGGGTTAGCTAGTAAGCAATGCCGAACTGCAAGTTTCACTTCCCCTACTATATGTAATCTATGCCAGAGTAAAAGGTCATAATTTCTGTGGATGCTACCACCTAGTGAATTCTCAATTGGTAAAACTGCTCTGTCCACAAGCCACCGTTCGACAGCCTACAGTGAGTTGAACCAAGGAAGTATTAACCCTACAGTTGATGCAAACTAAAGAACATTGTCCCCACTGTAAAGACGGGCCAAACGGAGTGGCAACATATGACCAAACTCATGAAAAAGAAACAGAGGCACAAGTCAACAACAATAGAAAAAAAAGGAGGAAATACAATTAGCTATAATAGAAAGCCAATCGTCAGAAATGCATTTATCAGCACCCAAATGTTTAAAGGAAGATAGGTAAATCATTCTACACCAGAGTAGGATAATGACATTTTTCTCGCTAAAATAAGAGGCTAAGGCTAATGATGACACCACAGGAGATGCAAAACGATTCTAAAGCTAAGTAGCTCTATAACCTTCAGATTATCACAGTCAACAAGCAAAGATTGCATAGTCCTAGCAAGATCACTGGTGCAAATGATTTATTACAAATTCCTACATATGGAGCATGCAATTTCTAACAACTATTTCCATAACATATTTTTATATCATTTCTGTTATAGATAAGGTCCGATCTCTTCAATTATACAGAAGGCATCTACCAAACTACAGCATGTTGTGTTTTGGCTCGTTGATATGATTTGGAAGTTTGGATTCAGTAAGCAAATCCAAGTCCAGAAAGGAAAGAGGTTTTTTCTATAAGTTCTAGGAAGGTGATCTTTCAAGATCTGTTAGGATTTTGTCTACTAGGTTTAGAAGTCCTAAAACCTTATTGTATCGGCAACCCCTATTCAGTATAAATAGGAGCTGCAGGGGTTTTCTAAGATTAAGATAGAGAGCATAGAAAACCGAGAGCAAAGGGTGATAGAGAGAACTAGCAGGAAGTTGGGGATTAGCATAGAGATTTCAATAAGTACTTGTAATCAAGTTGTTATTCTCCATAGTGCTAGTGATTCTCTCAAGAGAGATCACAAAGTGGACGTAGGCCAGGGTTTTGGCTGAACCACTATAAAATTGATGTGTGCTGTGTTTCTATCTTCAAGTTCATCTATCTACTTTGCTTAAGTCGTAAAGTACCAGTAAAGACCAGAAAAGATCCTAGGGCGCTAACCACAATAAGTGGTATCAGAGCCAGGTTCTGGTACTTTACGATGGTAGACAGCAAAGGCATGGTCGAAGCAGAAGATGTGAAATCGTTCATTAAACCCTTAAATGGCAAGGATGACTTCACGCTTTAGCGAAGAAGGATGAAGAGTGTCCTGATTCTACAAGATCTGTATGAGGCTGTTCTCGGGATAGAGAATAAGGCAGTTGATATGGCAGATAAGGTTTGGCAGAAGATGGACAAGAAGGCAAGGAGCACAATAGAGTTGCATCTTGCAGATCATGTACTGGGTCGTGTATTGGATAGTGGAGGTGACAATATGAGCAGCAAAGAGACCTGGGATTATCTTGAGAAGGTTTATGCGGGTAAGGGTTCTATTGGTGAGAATATGGACAGCAGCAAGACATTGGACAATGTTAAGGAGTCTGACGCAGATAAATTTTTCTTGAAAGAAAAACTCTATAGTCTTCGGATGGAAGAAGGCGGGGATCTGCAGGAACATCTGAATAAATTTCAGATTTGTGTTGCCAATTTATCAGAGGTGGATGAGCAATATGAAGAAGAGGATAAAGCACTTATGCTGCTAACATCTTTACCAGCTTCATACGAGCAGTTCATCACCACACTCATTTCCGATAAGGATTCTCTCAAGTACGATGAGATTACTGAAGCTATTCAATCTTATATTAAGACAAGTAGCGAGATCAAGAGCTCTCAAGGAGGCCTTCAAGTCAAGGGCAAGGAGACAAGTCAGTTGACGAGTAAAGAGGATAAATCTGGTAACAAGGGTACAACAAAATCCAAGAAGAAGTACAAGGAAGGTTGCTTCAAATGTGGTGTTGCAGACCACTTGAAAAGAAACTGCAAAGAAGGGAGGATGGAAGCACAGGTGACGGCAGGTAGTTCAAGCACAGCCAACATAGTCATCAGAAAAGATGAAGATGATTGTGAACTTCTTGTGGTAACGTCCAGCTCCAACGCTTTCAGAGATTGGATTATGGATACCGGTTGTACATTCCACATGTGTGCAATCCGAGAATGGTTTGACACATTTGAGGAGAGTAGCAGCGGAGAAGTTTTCAGGGGAGATGATTCACCGTGTAGGATCCTAGGTATTGGATCAGTGAAAATCAAAATGCATGACGGAGTTGTTAGAAAGCTGGAGAATGTTAGATATATTCCTAAGTTAAGGAAGAACTTGATATCTTTGGGTACTTTGGACAAGGCCGGTTATAGGTATAGCTCTAAAGAAGGAAGACTAAAAGTTATCAAGGGATCACTTGTTGTGATGAAGGCCGACATTCAACCTAACAACGTGTACAAGCTTCAAGGGACTACCATAATAGGTGGAGTTGCAATGTCTGCTGAGGTAAATGACAAGACTGAGCAATGGCAGCAAGGCCTACGGCGCATAAGTCAAAGAGGAATGCAGGAACTCTACAAGGAAAGTAAGGCAGAAGGTGTTGGTGTTTGCAAACTGAACTTCTGCAAGGATGGTACTCTTGGGAAGCAGAAGGTGGGATTCAAGTTGGTAGATTGTGAGAACAAAAGCAAAGAATTGCTGGATTATATTCACTCAGAAGTATGGAGCGCAACACAAGTAAGGTGTATGGGAGGATCCAAGTACTTTGTTACTTTTCTAGATGATTTTTCAAGGAAGATTTGGGCCTACTTTATGAAGGAGAAATCCGAGGTTCTCTTCAAGGTCAAGAAAGGGAAAAGCAAAGTAGGAAATCTAGAAGGTAGAAAAATCAAGTATTTGAGAAGCAACGGTGGTAGTGAATATAGAATGAAAGGGTTCTTACAGTTTTACAAGGATGAAATCACAAGGTGCATCATGGTGAAGGATAATCTCTAGGAAAATGGGGCTACTAGAAGGATGAAGAAAACTCTTTTTGAGAGAGAAAGAGGCATGCGGCTGCATGCAGGGTTACCAGACACGTTTTGGAAAGAAGCAGTTAACCATGCGTGTTATTTGGCTAATCGGTCACCATCAAAGGTCTTGAACTTCCAAGTGTGCAGAGGAGGTATGGTCTGGAGAACCAGCTGGCTCTTCTAACTTGAGGATGTTTGGTAGCATTGCATATGCTCATATTTCAAGCAATGAGCAAACCAAACTCAAGCCAAATTTTCTGGGTGTTGAGAAAAAAGTAAAGGGCTACAAGTTATGGAATATTGTCAGCAAGAAAAGGGTTCTAGGTAGATATGTCATCAATGATGAGAAGATCAAGCCGTTTAATGAAGTAAAGATAAGTGAGGTGAAGAAGAAGACTGATGTTGATGTTGTAGATGAAGCAACAGAAGTTCCTCTAACCAAAGGGATCATGGAAGAGACTCCAGCTCAGGTGGAGCAAATTGAGCAGGTGGAGCATGATAAAGGGGTTATCGAGGTAGAAGTCTTAGAGCAGCAACAACAGTCACTAATACAAGCTCAGGTGGAGCAATTAGCACTGCGAACCTACGACTCAGTTCGTCAGCAGGAGTTCCAGAGAAGCATAGCATTGGACAAGTATGCTCTAAGTTTCAGTCCAGGAGATCCAACCACGTATCAGGAAGCTATAGCAAAATATATATACGGGAAAGTTGGATGGGAGCTATGTTAGAACAAAAGAAGAAGTCCATACCAAAAGACTTGGTTCAGGAGTCGGTTCCTAAACCCAAAGAAGGAAATCTGGTTGGCTGTAAAAGGGTTTATAGGAATAAGGAAAGAATGCATGATAAGGAAGCCATGAGATTCAAAGCTCGGGTATTGGCAAAGGAGTATTCGCGTAAAGAAAAGGTCAATTATGACCAGATCTCACCAGCGGAGAGATGCGTTTATCATCATGTGTTCAAGGATAGTATGGTTTTACTATCAAGCGACGTGTTAACTACATGTCAGGATGTGTCTAGAATTCCAAAGTTAAAGACACAACTAAGGAGAGAATTCGACATGAAGGGTCTAGAAGCTGCACAACAGATCCTAGAAGTGAAGGTAAGGAGGGACAGAGAAGCGGGAAAATTATGGTTGTTGTCTGAACCTGTGTCTACTCCACCAGTAGCACACTTTCAGTTTAGTGTGCAGGGGGGATCATCTACATTTGAGTTAGATTAGATGATGCATGTGTCTTATGCAAGAGTAGTGGGATGTCTTATGGCTAGAATCTTCAAAAGACCAAGTTTAACTCAAGGACTGAGCATTGTGTCAAAGTATGTAGCGAATCCGGGTAGACACTGGCAAGCAGCGGCGTGGATTCTATATTACTTGAGAGACACTAAGGAGCATGGATTTCTGTTTGAAAGACAACAAGAACAAGCATGCATTGCTGGTCAAGAGGGCTCAGATTTGGTAGGAGACTTAGACAAAGGAAGATCTGCAACAAGTAATGTATTTACTTGCAGCAAAGGTTCAGGAAGTTGTAGAACAACAATGGAATCAGCTGAGATATTGTTTACCACTGAAGTAGATTGCATGGCAATAACAGAAGCTTCTGCAAAGGCATTATGGCTTAATGGGTTAAATGAGTGAGTTTGGGATTCAACAAGAAGCTGTGGTGAAGAATGGTGTCATCAATTTGACAAGGAATCAAGTGTTTCAAGCAGAGAGGGAACATGTTGATGTTTGTGGTCACTGCAGCAAAGGTTGGGTCAGCTCAGGGAAGATAACAACTGAGGAAGAAGCACATTCAAGGGAGAATGTTTCAGATTGTTTGACCAAGACCATTGCCATGGAGAAGTCCAAGCATTGCTTGGACTTGCTCAGTGTCACAGCTTGCTGAGTTGTGGTGGAGCACCTCCTCACTTGAGGTGCGTAAGGCAAGAGAAGTCTTGCCAAGGTGAAGGTTCTTGGAGGTTTGTTCAGGGTTACTTCAAGAAGATTCAAGATATCCTGAAGGGTGCAACAATCATTTGGTATCAACTCACCAAGGTGGAGATTGTTGTGTTTTGGCTCGTTGATATGATTTGGAAGTTTGGATTCAGTAAGCAAATCCAAGTCCAGAAAGGAAAGAGGTTTTTTCTATAAGTTCTAGGAAGGTAATCTTTCAAGATCTGTTAGGATTTTGTCTACTAGGTTTAGGAGTCCTAAAACCTTATTGTATCGGCAACCCCTATTCAGTATAAATAGGAGCTGCAGGGGTTTTCTAAGATTAAGATAGAGAGCACAGAAAACCGAGAGCAAAGGGTGATAGAGAGATCTAGCAGGGAGTTGGGGATTAGCATAGAGATTTCAATAAGTACTTGTAATCAAGTTGTTATTCTCCATAGTGCTAGTGATTCTCTCAAGAGAGATCACAAAGTGGACGTAGGCCAGAGTTTTGGCTGAACCACTATAAAATTGATGTGTGCTGTGTTTCTATCTTCAAGTTCATCTATCTACTTTGCTTAAGTCGTAAAGTACCAGTAAAGACCAGAAAAGATCCTAGGGCGCTAACCACAATACAGCATACTGAAAGTTCTTTCAGTGTCCAGAAGATGAGTAACAAAATTCAAAAAAATACTAGGATCAATACAGTTACAAGAATTGAGCAGTTCTCAAATCAAACTCCCAGACCACGTGTAGCTTGACTTAGATTCATCAAACAAAATGCACTCCAAGGCCTTCACATCCATGAAATGAAATGTATTTTCCCTTTGATGTAAAAATCAGGGGTATTCATGAATGAATAACACATCATGATCATTGCATTTCCATAGAGCGAATGAATCATGGGTCATTATTCATCAAGTAAAGATAAATGCATAAACTGTAGGTAATGCTACCAAAATTCAATAATACAATCAAACCTGACAGAATAATGACGATGGAAAAAACAGAAATAATTACTTCAAATGCAGTATCAAATTGTTCGCAAGGCACCGCTTCGCAATTTGGGTATGCCTTCTGAGCAGCTGACTCACTGTATGCTCCACGAACACCCTGCAATGTAGTTCAAATATTCAAACATCTATAAATAAACCAACATAAATTCTTTTTACTATCTATAAATGCTTGAACCAATGTGACTAAATCCCAATCTGCAGCTTAAATTAGACCCGAAAAGTCACATTACCCAAATTGTTATATACATACCACCAACATATCTAATTAGAATCTAAGTTGGTGGCTCATATAATATCTCATTCGACTCACATGGATGGTTGTATGATATCTCATTTGACTCGCATACTCTACATATCAATCAACTCTATCTCACCTAATGGCTAAATCAGTGAAATGCAAATTATCAAAGGAACTCCTCAATGTAAGCCCTCAAATTATACATTTACCAGATATAGAGTTATCATTGCAGCCGACTCAATTAATCTATAGGCAGATGAGATTTCAGTTATCCAAGCTGACAAGCAAACTCCAAGTTAAGGACTTGCCTGAAGAACAACTTCATATGATTTAATGTATTCTTGTCAAACTCTGAATCACAATAACATTTTCTTGTCAAACTGCTAACCAAAATTCAAAACCATACCCTCATATTTCCACTTGACAACTCAACTTAATAAGAAAAAGTTACGATCATTGTCCAAACCCATTGTTTGATCATATAATCCCTCTGTACTGAATACATACTTGAGTCTAAGCAGCTTTTGTTTTCCCATCAAATATTCACATTTAGGTAACTTCCCGCTTTCAATATGATCAACTTACTACATATATATTACATATAATCATGAATTCCTTGCCCATTACTGTGGACCAAAACCAATCTGAAACATTAATAAATATACAAATAATTCATCACAATTCAAATGTCTTTTGGATTTTTCTCTGAGAATTGGAAAGTTAGGTGTCTGCATAACTATACATACAGCTCTATTAGTTAGTTGATGAATTTGAAAGTTGGTTGTCCAATTTAGTATATAGCTCCTCCTTTCAGCTCTTACTACACAGAAAAGTTAAGCACAGGGAATATAGAGAGCTAGGTACCTGATAAGCAACACGAAGCCGAGAGCCCTCAGAAACCGAATTCGAGACGAAAGTCGAAGACAAAGGTCCTGAATCAACAAATCCAAATCAAAAATCACATCTATTTTCCGTTAAATCTACAGGACTAAGAGATATGAATATGAATCAGAGCGAAAAGGAATGATTACTTGGAAGAGTGTGCAGGTCTTTCGATGCGTCGTCGTCAAACGGCGAGTCTTCCAATTCGAGAGCGCCGCCGAGGATTTTGCCGTTTGCGTCGCCGTGAAGAGAGGCGAGGACGACGGAGGCGCAACGACGCCGTTTGGGGAAGAGCTTGAGTGTGGCTTTAGGTGAAGGATCGGACGGCGAGGACTTCGAGGGGAAAGGTAGTGAGAGATGAGTAGCCGCTGATCGTGCAATGGTAGTCGCCGCCATGGCGCATGGAGCGGAGGTCAAGGCGGCGCCGGAGAAAGAGGAAGCTGAGATCGGCGGGTAGGGAAATGAAGAGGAAAAATTTAAATGACTACGGACCACGGAAAATAAAAATATTTATTCAGTGAATCATGATGACCGTATAAACGTGTTAATTGCAGTTTTTGCATTTTCGGAAAACTTTTTCGGTGTCGTAAACTAAAACTTATTTTCTTTAAGAATAAACTAACTAACAGAAAGAAAATGAGAAAATAGAGTGAAGTATCTTATTGATTCTTATATGTCTTTTTTATATAGAAAGAATGATTACATAGCAAGTCCTCATACTATTAAGATATTATATATTAGTCCTAAGAGTATTAATGGACAAACACTTAGTATTTACAACACTCCCCCTTGGGTGTCTATTAGATTGGACTTGCTTAGTGTTGCCTCGTCAAAAACCTTGCCAGGTAACAAAAACCCAGTGGGAAAAAATAACCCTGGTCGAAGGAGAAAAAGAGTGCAACGTGCAGTCTTAGGTAGCATGATTCTGGATGCTCCCCCTGATCCTTGCATTTTAATAGCTCTGATAGTCGTCTCAATCCGATGCCTTTGGTTAACTTCTGAAAAATGCACTTTGGTAGAGACTTCGTAAAGAGGTTGGCTAAATTCTCATCAGATTGAATTTGCTGAACTGCGATTTCTTCGGTCTTCTGGAGCTCATGAATATGGAAGAACTTAGGTGCGATATGTTTAGTTTTGTCACCTTTAATGAAGCCTCCTTTGACCTGAGCAATACAAGCCGCATTATCTTCATATATGGTTGTTGGATTGTCAGTTACTGGAGGAATGTCACATGTCCTCCGTATGTGGCGAATAACTGATCTCAAGCAGTAACATTCTTTGCCAGCTTCATGTAATGCCATCAACTCCGAGTGATTTGATGAAGTTGCCACTAGTGTTTGCTTTGTCGATCGCCATGAAATTGCAGTATCTCCACAAGTAAAAACATATCATATCTGTGAGATGGCCTTATGCGGATCAGAGAGGTATCCTGCATCAGCATATCCAACAATGGTTGGACCATGAACATATGTTTTTTCATAAAACAAGCCCATATCAGTTGTACCACGAAGATAGTGTAAGATATCTTTTACACCATTCCAATGATGCGTGGTGGGGGCAAAACTATATCTTGTTAACACATTGATTGCAAATGCAATATCTGGTCTAGTGCATTGTGCTAAATAAAGTAAAGCACATACAGCACTCATATATGGTACTTCTTGACCAAGAATATCTTCATCGTCTTGTCTTGGACGAAATGGATCCTTGTGAATGTCAAGGGACTGAACAACCATTGGAGTGCTTAGTGAATGAGCTTTATCCATGCTAAAACGTTTTAAGATCTTCTCAGTATAAGCTGATTGATGGACTAAAACCCCACTAGCCAAATGCTCAATCTGCAAACCAAGACAATATTTTGTTTTTCCAAGATCCTTCATTTCAAATTCTTTCTTTAAATATTCAGCTGTCTTTGAAAGTTCTTCAGGACTTCCAATCAGATTAATGTCATCGACATATACTGCTACAATGGCAAAACCAGAATTTGATTTCTTAATAAATACACATGGGCATATTGGGTCATTCACATAACCTTCTTTTAGCAAATATTCACTTAGACGGTTATACCACATCCGTCCAGATTGCTTTAATCTATATAAGGATCGTCTCAACTTAATTGAGTACATGCCTTGCTGTTTTGTGGTTGTTTCAGGCAACTTCAACCCTTCTGGTATTTTCATATAGATATCAGTATCTAGTTCTCCGTATAAGTATGTCGTCACAACATCCATAAGTTGCATATCAAGTTTCTCAAAAACTATCAAACTTATTAGATAACGAAATGTTATGACATCCATCACATGAGAATATGTTTCGTCATAATCTATTCCTACCACAAACTTTTAACTTTTCCGCTTAGACTCTATAATGTAACCACATTTAAATGTTGTCTGAAAGAAGCATTATCATAGTTTATCATGGTTTTTGTCGTGCCGAGGTGCTTCACTTAACATATAAGTGTCGTGTGATTGAAAAATAAAAAATGTTCAATCAACATTTTGTCTTGTGACTCCAGCTCACACTGCATATTTGTGTTGAGGTTATGTTGCTTGTTATAAACACATATGTTGTCTCTATAAATTGAACTTCATATATAAAGAAAAACCAAGAATAAAAGAACAAAAGAAACACTTCATTGAACTTTGATAATCCACTTCAATTACAAAATCATTTGAAGTGTAGGAATCCATGAAAAGAGCTTCCAAGAGATCCATGAAAACACTCCATTTTTCAACAAGTACTCATAAATGTACTGGCAACACAAGAGATCCTAAAGTGAATTACAAATTAAAGGATACGGCCAATAGTCCAATCCAGCACGCTTTAATTTTGCATCATCAATCTGAAAGCCCATCGGCTAATGAAGAACAAAAACATGTTAGTCGAGGATAAACATTCATATTCTTGCTCAATAAATGAATTATCTAAAATGAGAAATGCCTACCCCAACCAGATGAAGGCCAACTGCTGATGCTGCACATGTTCTGGCAATGCAACCTGTATTTCCAGGAATCTGCCAAGAAATTGAGGGATTCACGACCCAATGGAAAATATACCCAATTTACCAAGTTGAGCAATGTTAACTTGTATAGCTCGAAAGCCAAAGAAGAGACAATAATAAAATGCAAGTGGTTGAGATACTGTGAAGTAGATTAAACTTGTTGTATACCTGAGGAGATACGAGAACGACTTGAAGAATGTTAGTTCGTGAGACTTGGTTGAGTGCCACCCCTGACCTATGAGCCAAAGAACACTCTTTGCCCCTGTCGTCAGCTGCAACCATTTCATTCACTTCATTATTGAACACTCAGACATATAGAGATAGAGAGATATATAAGAGAACTAGAGAGAGAGTGAGTACAGAGTGAGCAGAGGGGAGAGAAGCTAGTGGAGGAAAGAGAGAGGCGGAATTTGCGGTTGAGATGAGACAAGAGAGGGCAGTTTCACAGAGTCCATGTTGTCCGGGTCAGAGACGACGAACTTGAGCGGCTCGTTCCAGACCGGGTTGAGGTCCTTGTACTTGGTCGCCGTCTGGTTGGGGCTGGGGTTAGGATTGGGGAGGTGGGGGTTGCTGAAACGACACAGTCATGGTGTCATTGTGAAAGGAATTGAGGGTTAGGAGAGAAAAGGGGGGAAGGGTTTGCGTTGATGATAGCGGGGAAGGAGTGAAGGGAGTAGTAGTAGTAGTAGTAGTAGTACTGTGTGATGGGGTTTTGTGAAGAGAAGAGAGACGGCTAAGAGGAAGAGGGAGAGAAGAATGAGATTGAGGTGACCAAGTATTTTTGATGGAAAAAAAAGTGTGGGAAGTTTAAGTTTTGGTGAAAAAACTAAGCGGGAGCCGAAAAGAAAAATTCGAGATTGAGGTGTTCATCAGACAACATACATATGTTGCCTGAGTTGACCAACATAGGGTTTTCGTTTAGATAAAAGTGTTGACTTTTAAAAGTATTTTTCAAACAACATATATATGTTGTCTGAAGTTACTAAGCAAGATTCCATTCACGTTGACCGCATCGACTGAGATCCGAACTTTATCGAAAATGCTTGAATTTTGTTCTACACCCATAATTCACTATCATGTTGACATCTGACACTCAAACTTCAAAAAAAATTATTTCCGTCATTTGAATCACAATGTGCGTACTAATGTGCTATAACATGTTTACTAAGTTCTTTGTAAACATACATCTTTATAAGACAACTATATGCAAGAAACAAAATTTACCTAATTTGACCATTGGATATGATCGCAGTACTTAAATATGTATGTGGAAGAAAATTTACCCATTTTCGATAACTTATAGGTCTTGATCATTAGAGTCAACTTCAATTATATATAAAACGTTCCTATTCTTCCTCATGAGGAGCGATATGATCGGTCGATAAACGTGTCTAAATGTTCACATAAAATAGTTTCGTTGACACTAAATGAGGGTATAAGAATTGACGAATCTCAACTTTAAGTATTAGTCGGTCTAGATAAAAGGGTTTTCGTTTAGATAAAAGTGTTAACTTTTAAAAGTATTTTTCAGACAACATATATATGTTGTCTGAAGTTACTAAGCAAGATTCCATTCACGTTGACCGCATCGACTGAGATCCGAACTTTATCGAAAATGCTTGAATTTTGTTCTACACCCATAATTCACTATCATGTTGACATCTGACACTCAAACTTCAAAAAAATTTATTTCCGTCATTTGAATCACAACGTGCGTACTAATGTGCTATAACATGTTTACTAAGTTCTTTGTAAACATACATCTTTATAAGACAACTATATGCAAGAAACAAAATTTACCTAATTTGACCGTTGGATATGATCGTAGTACTTAAATATGTATGTGGAAGAAAATTTATCCATTTTCGATAAATTATAGGTCTCGATCATTAGAGTCAACTTCATATATACATAAACTTTCGTATAGCTTCCATAAGGAAAAGTACATAATTGTTTCATCAAAGTGTCCAAACTATTACATATATCTGTTTTCCTACTCTTAACAAGAGTTTGAGTACCGGCTAATCAAAAATATAAGTTTTGGTCGGAAGAGATAAGAGCGTTTCCATTTGGAAAATATGCACAATTTATGTTGACCACTTATTTACAACCTTAGACGACATATAATCGTCGTCTCACATTGAAGAAAAGCGAGGGAAAATTTCGGCGCCCAAATTCAAATATTTCAGGTCCAGACGACCTTTTTATGTTGTGCGATGAGTACATTAAGGTTAGCGCCCTCTCCCAAACTCAAATGAATTGAATATTTCAAGTTCATACAGACGACATATTAACCTCGTCTGATGAATAGATTAATAGGTTGAGCCCTCTTTCAAACTTATATATCAGGTTTCCATAGACAACATTTATATGTTGTCTTATTAAATACAATAAAAGATGACCAAACTCAATATTTAATTATAAATTGAGTATTTTAGAGTCAAAGAGACCACTTTCATATGTCGTCTGAAGTTATATCGCATATGATCGGTCGATAAACGGGTCTGAATGTTCGCATAAAATAGTTTCGTTGACACCAGATGATGATATAAGAATTGACGAATCCCAACTTTAAGTATTGGTCGGTCTAGATAAGAGAGTTTTCGTTTAGATAAAAGTGTTGACTTTTAAAAGTATTTCTCAGACGACATATATATGTCGTCTGAAGTTACTAAGGAAGATTCGATTAACGTTGACCGCATCGACCGAGACACGAACTTTATCGAAAATGAATAAATTTTGTTCTACATCCATAATTCACTATCATGATGACATCTGACACTCAAACTTGAAAAAAATCTATTTCCGTCATTTGAATCACAACATGCATACTAATGTGCTATAACATGTTTACTAAGTTCTTTGTAAACATACATCTTTATAAGGCAACTATATACATGAGACAAAATTTACCTAATCTGACCGTTGGATATGATCGCAGTACTTAAATATGTATGTGGATGAAAATTTACCCATTTTCAATAACTTATAAGTCTCGATCATTAGAGTCAATTTCATATATAGATAAACTTTCTTATAGCTTCCACAAGGAGAAGTACATAATCGTTTCATCAAAGTGTCCAAACTATTACATAGAACTGTTTTCATACTCTTAACAGGAGTTTGAAAACCGATTAATCAAAAATATAAGTTTTGGTCGGAGGAGATAAGGGCGTTTCCGTTTGGAAAATATGCACATTTTATGTTGACCACTTATTTACAACCTCAGACGACATATAATCGCCGTCTCACATTGAAAAAAAGTGAGGGAAAACTCTAGCGCCCAAATTCAAATATTTCAGGTCCAGACGACATTTTTATGTTGTGCAATGAATACATTAAGGTTGGTGCCCTCTCCCAAACTCAAATGAATTGACTATTTTAAGTTCATACAGACGACATATTAACCTCGTTTGATGAATAGATTAAAAGGTTGAGCCATTTTTCAAACTTATATTTCAGGTTCCCTCAGACGACATTTATATGTCATCTTATTAAATACAATAAAAGGTAACCAAACTCAATATTTAATTATAAATTGAGTATTTTAGGGTCAGATAGACCACTTTCATATGTCGTCTGAAGTTATACATTACAAGGTTCGTACACTCAATTTTATGGGTTTGTTATACGTCATTTGTTTGTCGTCTGAATAAGTGAATTTAAGGGTTCAAAATGGAGGTATAAATCAAAGATTTATGGTTGTTTCAGACGACATTAATATGTTGTTGGACGAAGTATATAAAAAGGGGATTAAAAGTAGATTTCGCATTCTTTCACAGACAACTTTTATATGTTGTCTGACGTATTACCATAAAGTTGCTAAATGTTGCTTTTTTACACTGCATATATATGCCGTCTGAAATTTTGCATATGACAGACAAATTGAGCAACATCCAGAAGTATGAAGGGAGCATGGCACTCATACGACTTATACTTCACAAATGTCGTCTGAAGGGTCGAAAAATTAATCAGACGACACAAACTCAAAATCGTCCAAAATATGTCGTCTGAAAAGTGTCGTCTGATGATGTATATGGCCTAGTGTTTGTATCTTGCAACCTCATTTTTCTCATTGCGCTTTCTTACAAAAACTCATTTATATCCAACCGGTTTCACATTGGGTGGTGTTTGGACAACAGGTCCAAAAACACTGCGCTTTTCCAGAGATTTTAACTCTTCTTGGATTGCATTTTTTCCATTTGAGCCGATCATATCATTGTCTACATTCTTCAACAGAGCGAGGTTCAGTATCATCACTTTTTATTATTTCGGTAGCTACAACGAATGAAAATACATCATCTATGGTCATTTCTCTATGATCCCAGAATTCATTGGTGTACACATAATTTACGGAAATTTCCTTATTTTCAGGTACATGAGCCTCTTCAAGGGCTTGTGTTTCACCAAAGTCATTTGACCTTTGTGTATTTATAGAATCATGAATTGTGGATCGAACGTCAACGTCTTGCCCAAGAGTATTTTCAGAAGCGATGTCATCAGAATTTAGATGTGCTTTTGTTTTCCTCTTTCTAGGAACTGAATCTTTTAAACCTATAGGTCTGCCACACTTTAGGCGTGCATTAGATTGCTCATTTGCCGCCACATTATTTTGTCCAGTCGGGACATCAATTCGTGCAGGAGTATTAGCTGTTGGGATATGTGATCTTGTCACTTCTGCTGTGTCGGTGAATGCATCAGGCATTGAGTCAGCAATGTTTTAGAGATGCAGAATTCGTCATACTTCATTTTCACTTTGTTTAGTACGAGGATCAAGATGAGACAGTGTAGGTACTACCCACGATAATTCACGACGTTCTTCAGGAACTTTCTTATCTCCCCCTAATGGCGGGCATATCGTCTCGTTAAAATGATAATCTGCAAACCTTGCACGAAATAGGTCACCCGTCAAGGGTTCAAGATATCGAATAATGGATGGTGAATCGAATCCGATGTAGATTTCCAATTGTCGTTGAGGGCCCATTTTTAGATGTTTTGGCGGTTCAATATGCACATAAGTGGCACAACCAAAAATCCGTAGATGGGAGATATTGGGCTGGCTCCCAGTAGCAAGTTGGGATGGGGAATATTGGTGGTTGCCTATGGGCTTCAAACAAATTAATGCTGCCGCATGCAAAATGACATGTCCCCATGTATAAACAGGCAGCTTTGTTTTCATAAGTAAAGTACGTGCAATTATCTGCAGGCGCTTTATGAAAGCCTCTGCCAAACCATTCTGTGTGTGAACATGTGGAACAGAATGTTCAACTTCTATTCCCAAAGACATGCAATAATCATCAAATGTTTGAGATGTAAATTCACATGCATTGTCTAATCTTATTGTCTTAATGGGATTGTCCGGGAATTGTGCTCGTAACTTTATTATTTGAGCAAGAAGTTTGGCAAATGTCATATTGCGAGTGGACAAGAGGCACACATTTGACCATCTTATCGATGCGTCAACCAAAACCATAAAATATCTATATGGTACGCAAGATGGTTGAATCGGACCACAAATATCCCCTTGAATTCTCTGTAGAAAAGATGGGGACTCAATGTCAACCTTTGCATAAGAGGGTCTAATGACCAACTTTCCTTGAGCACAAGCTTGACAAGGGTTATTGCTTGGCAAAATTATATTTTTGGTCAACAATAGATGACCATTGGAATTTGTAATTATTCTACGCATCATGGTAGATCCGGGGTGACCTAAACGGTCATGTCAAAGCATAAATGTATTGTTGTCCTTGAACTGCTGGGTCACAACATGATATGTTTCAATAGGCTTAATGATCGTGTGATATAAACCAGATACTAGACCAACCAACCTTTCCAATACGCACCGTTGGCTGCAGACATTGGAAGTAATGCAAAGATATTTCACATTCCTGTCATTTTTGGTCTCAATATGGAAACCATTTAAACAAATATCCTTGAAATTTAGTAAATTCCTTCTGGATCTAAGAGAGTATAAAGCCTCTTTAATGGACAATTGAGTTCCATTTGGAAGACTAATGTGGGCTCTGTCGGAGCCTTCAACCAAATCGGTAGTACCCGATATAGTGGTCACAAGAGTTTTAGAAGGTACTAAGATGGAGAAATATTTTCGATCACGCAGGATCGTGTGCGTGGTGCCACTGTTAGCAAGACAAATTTCTTCTCCATTTTCAAGTTGAGCGTGTCTATGATCCATTTTCAAGCCTTCAAAAAAATAAAAAAAAATATATAAGCAACAATAGATTTTATTATTGCAAGGTGTTAAAATTACACGTAATGATATGATGATTTATGTAACAGTTTGTATAAGAAATCACAATGAGAGCACTTAAATTTATGGCTTGAATGCTTATTAAAGTGGTCAAAAACAAATAACCATTAATTGTCAAATTTATCACTTCAACAGGATTTGGAAAATAAAGTAATCAACTAACCACAATCACTCATAATAATGACCTCAAAATTAGTCTGTAAATGAATTTGAAACGGTTGCATCATTAAATCACTATGTACTAATAATAAGCAAATTAATCATAACCACAGTCACTCATAATAATGACCTCAAAATTTGTCTGTAAAGGAATTTGAAACGGTTGCATCATTAAATCACTATGCACTGATAATAAGCAAATTAATCATAACCACAATCACTCATAAGAATGACCTCAAAATTAGTCTATAAAGGAATTTGAAACGGTTGCATCATTAAATCACTATGTACTAATAATAAGCAAATTAATCCTATGGAAATGGGTGTCACATATTAAGCTCCTTAAATATATTTAATTGTATTTATTATAGAATTCGAAACAAACTATTGGTCAACATTACACCCAAGAAAAATGTATATGTATCAATTGTACGTAATCTTGTTATTATGTTATTAAACAGAAATTATGTTATCAATTGTACAAAAATGATGTTATAGTCATGAGCATTAAAGAAAAATAATTTTATTAAACTTTCAAATAACGATAGCAACTGTCAAGGAGCAATACTAGTGAAGACAAACCGAAGAAAACAAACTGACTGAAAGAAAACTGAACTGAAAAACATAGGGAAACATTAATGCCTAAACATGGGCAAAGTCGCAAAAACAACTAATTGTTGTTTATAATTCCATCACTGAACATGTCATTGCTTCCATTGTCCACAAGATAGTCTGAGATGCTCAAAGGAGTAATGTCAATCGGATTATCATCCATTGGGTTCATTGTATCCCAATGATCACTATGATCAATAAAATTTGTCTCGACATTTTTCTTTGACAGAGATGCCTTGTAGAGTTCCACCAAATGTGGGGGTGTACGACAGGTACGAGCCCAATGATTATCACAACCACATCTATGACAACCACTATTTGCATTCTTCTTTGGTGCTGTGTTTATAGGGCTTTTGCCTTTGGTAATTTTTCATTGGTTCGTTGCCCCAAATAGTTTTAGGTCCATTACGACAAGCACCATTATGACGTCCACGGCCACCACGATGACCACGTTCACGAGCATTGCCATGCCTTCCTCGACCTTGATTGCCATTTCCACCAGTGTGAACAACATTTGCCTCTGGAAATGGTTTTGACCTAGTAGGGGGAGATTGGTGATTCTTCATCAGTAATTCATTATTCTGCTCAGCCAATAGCAGACAAAAAATGAGGTCAGAATATTTCTTGAAACCTCTTTCACGGTATTGCTGCTGCAACACAATGTTGTTTGCATGGAAAGTAGAGTAAGTTTTCTCAAGCATCATATCATCAGTGATGGTTTCTCCACACAGCTTCATTTAGGAGGTAATCTGAAACATTGCTGAATTGTATTCAGTCATAGAGCTGAAATATTCTTGAAGGCACAGATGCGACCATTTATATCGTGCTCGTGGTAGAACAACTGTCTTATGATGAGAGAATCAATTGGCTAAGGCAGTCCAAAGAACGACATGATCTTTAACAGTAAGGTATTCATCCTTCAATCCTTGATGAAGATGATGGCAGAGAAAAATCATGGCCTTCGCTTTGTTCTGTGGGGTCGCATCACCATCTTCTTTGATTGCTGACCCAAGATTTGGTGCTTCAAGGTGCATCTCAACATCCAAGGCCCAAGACATAAAATTGTTCCCATAAATGTAAAAGGCATGAAAATCCAATTTGGCCAAATTTGCCATCTTAACTGTAACAAGAAAAAAATATATATCATTATCGAAACTTCAGGTTCGTATCAAGTGAAACAATGGATACAAAGTATATGCACAAAACTTCACGTTTATGCTTAAACAATTAGAACTGCAAGTCTATTATTATTGAACTTCGGGTTCATGGTCTCGAAACTTCAGGCTCGAAGATTATTAGTGAAACTTCATGCTCACTAATATAAGTAATTGTAAATATAGAAATAATATAAACAAACACATATGTAGATTTAACAAATTAAGAGGTAAACCCATAGATCATGAGTGTGGATAATAAGCAACAAAGGTTGCACCAACATCTCGTAGACTGTCAAAACCCGCCCCGAATTCCAATACTTCATATTTATCTAGAGTGTTTGAAAAATTCCACGAGAACGCAACAGTGATTGATGCAGAAACACTGATGATCAGCGCCGTAAATCTTGATGCAAAGTCAGCGTTGACAGAGGCTTCATGAGCTAGGATCGCAAAATTAGATTAGGGGCCCGGTATTGTTGGGAAGCCATATATAGTACAATAAGTTGCCCAAATCATGTATGAGGCCAAATAAGTGGCTTGACTGGGTGTCTGAGAAGAATGATGCTAGTTGGCCCAACCATGGACCAAAATTGTGAAAGTAGGTTTTCGTATTTGGGACCCTGGAAAATTAAGGGTAAGAAGAAGGAATTTTATTTTCTCTAATTCTAGAGCCTACAAACTATGGTATTGTTCATAGGATTATGCTTGCTTGAATAAGTGAGCCTAGGGGCGGAGCGGGAGGTGGCTTTTGCCCCGCGGCGATTTCAAAATCTCTCATATATAGTATAATTATGTATTTATTAGTATTAAGTTCAAGATTTTGGTATATAGTAGTTCTGCCATTGAGTGAGCCCAATGTTTCGAATATAGGTAATCTATACTACATGTTACTATAATTTTCGGGTTGCGAAGCTTTGTCCATCGTGGATGGTAGCGGATGGATATGTAAGAGTTATCTTAACTTACTTACAGAGTTACATGACCCACTTAGACTAACTATAATTCTAAAAGGAAATGAGGAAAATATTTCTTAATTCTAAGTACAAAAAATTTGACCGTTAAATGGTTAGATATACGTTTATGTTTTTCTATACTAGAGTGATAACTAATTTATTTTCACTTTATATTCTGCATACTAGCCTCTTAACACACGTTAACGTGTGTGTCAATTTATTTTTATCTTTTTGTTTATAAAAAAAAATTGAGTTTTTTTTCCCACATTTTAATTGTAAATAATTGTTAATGCTGTTGCCATTCAACAACAAATGTTCCACATTTTTCTCTCTTTTTTTTCTGCATTTATATTTTGAAATTACTTTATTTTGTTGTCATTTTACGTATTAACTATCGTTGATTTGTTTTTTTTTTCTATGTCAAAACTTTTCTATCGTCGGTAATATGGGTAGTTCATAAAAAAGGCTTCACCATGACACCAAACAAGCGCCTAGTGTTTTTTTTTAACTTTTTATTAAATAACTCACGTACCCTACATATGTCAATAAAGTTTGAATCTATGACCTCAACGTTGTTGGCTAGTCTCTCTAACCAATCAGACCACGGCTCACCGACGAAGTGCCTAGCTTTCTAACAGTAGAGATTCATTTAATTTTTGAATAGAAACGTATATAAATAACTAACAATACCATAGTACTACAACTTGAGTTTTCCAATTACATAAACAAAAACTAAACGAATATGTATATAGTACGAGGGGTAAGGCTAGGGTGTGTTAATGCACATCTTGCATCAACTGTGTCATAAAGTTGTAAAATGAGTCTCAAAAGTAGTAATATTAGTCATTACAGTTGTAATGTGAGTCCTTAAAGATGTAAAATTTTAGTTACAACATTAGTCCTCATGTATCGTTAAGTGGTAATTGAGTTCTCAAAGTTGTAACAAATTTTCTTTTATCACTTCAAAGACTCAATTATCATTTTAAACACACATTTTACTACTTTAACCATGAGGACTAATGTTGTAATTAAGATTTTTACAATTTTAATGACTCATATTACAACTTTAAGGACTCGTGTTAAAATTTTATAACAAAATTAATGCATGACATGCATTAACTCATTGTAAAATTTTTCTAGTAAAAGATAAAATATTCCTTCTGGGTTTATCCAACAAAAAAACAAAAACCAGTTCAGGAATGAAAGAATCATAGAGGTTCAGAATCTTGAGGTTCAGAGTTTCGAGCAACATACAATGCATGTATACGTACGAACTATATCATCGAGTTTGTATACATACGCTATCGTGAGGTACAAATACAACTTGAAGTGTACGTAGCATTTCATACTTTCATTACGGAAACGCCTTAACCCAGCAGAATCCGTTGCCCCAAAAATCCTCTCTCTCACGTATTACGTATACGTGTCCCGTTCCGTTCTCGTGCCTCGCGTGACCCTGCCGTCATCATTCCCACGTGCCAAAATAATAACCAACCTCATCTGTCTCTCTCCGTCATCTCCCCCAATTATAATACTCGGATAAAATGGCTGAGAGAGAGAGAATTATCCTTTACTTGAGAAGAGAGGAAGAATTCTCTGTGGGGCCCAGAGGAAAAGCCCACTGAGGCGGCCCAAGGTGGGATTTGACAGAGACTGCTCCTGCTCTTTACTTCCTCGAGAACTGAGATATTATTGCTGCCACGTGTTGCGGTCAGGGAATCATCATCTCGGGTCCCACCTCCTGGACCGACCATATCAGCTCCCTCTCTGAGTCTCTGGCTTTGTCCCTACTTGGCTACTTGTTTCTTTGCTCCTCCCATGTCCCAACTTCGTTCACACTCTCATGCTCGACGGCTCGAGTGATTATTTATTTATTTATTTTATTTTCATTAATTATTTTAGTAAATTCTCCAAAAATAGTTTTTTTTTTTTTTGATTGGGGGGTTAGCCTTTGTTAGATTAGGTAACACACACACCCATGCAGGGTATCCCAGCACAGCCGGACTAATCCCTGCATCGCCACGGGGCATGAAAGCGAACACCACACACCAAGCACACTTGCCTAGCACGGGCCACCGCCGGCTGGCCACCAAGGCCTTAATGGGGATTCGAACACCAGACCTCTTGGTTAGAGAAGTCAGTGCTTTCCACCCCACCGTTTCCCCGGTGGTTCTCCAAAAATAGTTTAAGGAGCTATGCTAAGGCCGGTTTTCCGTTATGCATTATATAGGTTCTAAATTAATTTATTAAATAATTTAGATATTTAGATAGGATAGTGGTATTAACACACTCATTTTTGCTATTAATACACTTTATTTATTTTTCTATCTGTATTTTTTTATTTTATTTACAAACTTGTCACTTGAATTTAGTTGATGATTGATTCTAACCATATAAAAAGTATATTAACAACACCACCCATCTAGATAAACATTAGACGATTATGTGCCTACGAAAAGTTTGATCGGTGGTCGAAGACATAAATCTTATTATGCACCCCTTAAGATTGGCTATGAAGACATGAATAGTGTTGTAGATAATAACTAAATAAATAATCTAGTTATCTTAAATTATTATGGTTATCTCATTGTGCACTCTTCAACACCAGTTTTAAAGACATGTTACGTGCTCAAAGATCAAAATAACTAAATAACTATACCGAAGATAACATGTTGATCAATGAGGTCATGATATAAACATTTTCTAAATTATTTGACCCATTTGAAAATTCACCGAAAATATATATACACATATATACTTATAATGTTAGGTGCAACAAGTTCACAATGGCAACCAATAACGGTTAAGACTCGAGACCTTAAATTAAAAAATATATATATAATAAAAAAAAGTAGCCTAGACCTAAGATTTTGTATTATATGTCTTTGGACATAACATCAATTCCAAAAGACTAAAACGAATTGACTCGTGTTCCGATGAGAAGATTTTTAACAAATGTGTATCATGCTACTTAACTTGGCCATCAAGACATTACCGTCCAAATCGAACAAAGATCCTGATATGTTAAAATACTTGTTCACATCAAACATGACATATGTACGTGATCCTATACACACTACAAAAAAAATTCAGTTAGCCATCCCAAATTACCACGGTTCAGATTTATCGTCGTCATTGGTCTAATTTTTGCGACGGCGTTGCGACTGTAAAACTTCTGTAGCTAAATTAAAATCATTTTGCGACGGCAACTTAGTACCGTGACAAAAAAAATTAAGTTTTTTAACGGCAATGTGGAGCCGTGGCAAACAAATGTAAACGCTGCACGGTAAATAGGCGCCGTGGCTAAAAAGATAAAATTTGGTATTAAGTATAAATGGAATGCTAGGAGACCTAGCACCCCTCAAATGCGTCATTCGTCTCTCTCTTCTGTCCCAGCTGCGCAACCATCTCTTTCTCTCCTAAAATCTCTCTCTGCGCCATAATCTCTATCTCCGGCCACCACCTCGTCACCAGCTGCTCCTCCGTTCTTGAAACCGCCGCACCGCTCCGTGCCGCCGGGTTGAAGGTCTGCGACGTCGTCGTTTTGATCGACCGCGAGCAAGGAGGGAGGGAGAATCTGGAGGAGAACAAGATCAGGTTGCACGTGTTGTGTTCCGGCTGAGCGAGATGGTTAGGGTTTTGAAGGACAAGGGGAAGGTGGCAGAGGAGACCGTGGGGGTCCGTGCTTAGGTTTCTGGAGGAGAATCGGAGAGTGGGTGTCCGTGAGTTATCAAATGCCGCTTAAGTTATCAAGGTATATTTATCAAATGCCGTCGTTTCCTTTTGGGCATGCTCATTTTCTTGTCAATTAGACTTACTTGGCTTCTTTCATCATTTGGGGTTTTTTTCTCCCAACACACATCTCACTTGAACTTCGTCAATTGACAAATACTAGTTTTTCAGATGGAAATGTCAAATTTGTTGCCAAATTGAGGTTTAATTAATGGAAGCAGCTTTATTATAACGAAAATGGGCTTTCTCTTCTTGTTTGGCTTATTGTTTTTTCTTAGTCATGAGCAATCAAATTAGCAAGGTATTCAATTTGGGTCCCATTTATATATAGGAACTTAAATGCAACACCCACTTGAAAGACCCGATTCTTTTGTGTTTTTAATAACCTTTACAGCTCAGTTTTGTGGTTTTCTCTGTGTTTCTTCATAATTTTGATGCTCAATTTTTCTTTGCAGGGCTCAGATAAATGGAATGTGTCTGAGATGGTAATGGTGGCACTAAAATATCTTGTTTGGTCTTAAATTAGTTTAGTCTCTGGCCGAATGCCTTGGCTCTTAAACCCTAAGCCCTGATACTAGTTAGTTGTTTTTGTAGGAATCAGCAATCGGTGATGACTCTAACTTGACATGCATTGCTTATTTTGAACTTCATCAGTCTGCCCTCTAGTCTTACTTCATGTTTGTGCTATAGTGGATAGTTATATTTTTTCTTTTTAAATGGAGAAGTGAAGAATTAGGTTGATGATTCAGATTTCCATGCTTCATTCTCAACCCATCTATCAAAGGATTTGCATGTGACATGTCAATCAGTTCACTCACTTTATCTATCACCCGTTTATTGAAACGGAAGTTGTTACTCTCTTTTCTTTCAAAGTGGAAGTCTGGCTAGATTTGGAACAGAGGTGATTCTTTGACGTATAAGGTCATTGGGGGTGTGCTTGATTTCTACTTCTTTTCCATGACTAGTCCACTGGCTGTGGTTGACCAGTACACTTCTTTCATTGGAAGAGGTCTCTAGGTATGTTTTTCTGATTCTTACCCTTGATTTTGTTCTTGGTTTAATTTCATTATTGTTTGTTCTGTCTTGGATTTGAATATGATTTGGTTTACGAATTTGGGATTATTGTTCTTTCTACAGAATCAAGATTCTTGTTTTGGCTTATAATATGCAGCACGTGCTATCTTAGTGGTCCCAAATTGCAAATTTTTGGCTCATGTTCTGTGTTTCTATAAATTTTAATTCAAGTTGATGATATTATAGGAATTTGGTGTTTGTTTAATGTTTTATTTGTTTTATTTATCCCCTAATATGATATGCTCTGTGTGTGTATGACCATGATACTCTGGTCTAAACAATATCAGAACTTAATGCTCTCTGATCTCTATATATCATTGCCATGCCCTATGATAATGACAACCATCTGGTTTTGAGTATTCTATAATATCTTTTCTAACTTTTCTTCTATCACTTAATAATCAGACTAAAATCTTTTTTATACTCGTTGGCTTTTAGTTTTTTACTCTGCTAATTGCATTTTTTCTAGCCTTCAACCCATCCACCAGTGTAGTGGTGGATGGTACACTGACTAGGGAGACAATGAATCAATAACTACACCGTTACTGCTCTCATTTTAGTTAAGTGGAATGTACACTTTTTGTTTCAGTTGGTTTTTTGAGTCAATGTCCTCTTTCATTGACTAAACTAGAGACTAATCATTGTGTTGTTGTTGGGTATAGGAATTAAGTGAGGAAAAGAGGAAGTTGTGGAATGACTAGGCTGCTGAAGCCGTGGAGGCTTACAAGATGGAATTGGATGAATACAACAAGTCTAATTTATTTTGATTCTTATACCAGTCATATGACTTGCATGCTACTTTATTTTGATTTTGATTTACCATGATCTACAATTGAAACTTTGGTTCTTGAGGCTTTGGCATAGTTAGTTGCACTTAGTTGGTTTTGTGTTTGTGTCAAGGAACTATTTGGTAGAAACACTTGTAAATTACTGTTTGATGTGCTTATATTGATAGTTCTTATGATGTAAGAGATTGACATTTGAGGACTCTAATTGAATGTAACAATTATTTTCAGTATGTTTAATTTCTTTTTGCATATCTTTTGTCCAAAAAATAAATAAATAAAAATCTGGCAAGCTAATATGCCTGTCAGGTTTTTTTTAATTCATAAATAAAATTTGTCACGGCAAGTTTACCGTCGCCAATGGGTGATTTGCGATGGCGGAAGCAGTCGCCAATTGCCGTCGCCAAATAAGCGACGGTTTTTGCTGTCGCTGCGTGCCGTCGCAAAAATGTGGCGACGGCTCGTTGCCGTAGCCAAAAGCAACGGTCACGCCCTCAACGGCGACGGCAAATATGCCGTCGCGAAGCCGTCGCCGTTGCTCTTTCGCGACGGCAAAGTGATTTTTAGCGACGGTTTTTTGCTGTGGCTAACCAAATTCTTTTTTGTAGTGACAACAACTATATATATCATGCTACATATACTTTGTCGTTATTAAAACATGACATAAGAGAAAACCACCAAAATCATGGCGATCTACATATAGTACTCGATTCTACGTCATAATATAAAACATGATATAACAATGCATTAGTCTCGTTAAAAACTTGATTGACGTATGAAATAAATATCATGTCCTAATAATGCTACTCCATCAGATCAAAAGTAGAGACATTATTTTTCCAGTAGAGCCGAGTTTCGGCTTTTAAGTTGTCGAGATTAAACTTAGGGGCTGAAATTTACACACCTCTTTTTACAATCTACACACCATACCCCACTTTTTATAAGAAAATGTCTAAAATGTCTCTATCATTGACAACTTGAAGAGATTAAAACATAGATAGTTTAGACATTTCCTTATAAAAAATGAGACATGGGTGTGTGGTTTGTAAAAAGGGGTGTGTAAATTTCATTCCCCTAAACTTAATAATACAACGGTAGTTGGAATTGAGATTTTATTTAGACCAATATTTCAATTTGTGATAACGTCAAAGCATATACGAACAACTCCATTACTCTCTTTGACTAAACCCTAAACTCAAAACTCACCAACAACGAGGATGAGATCATAGGACCCAAAATGACAATATAACAGCAAGTTCACCCGTTGGGTTAGAATGAACATAGTGACTTGAGTCACTCTGGGTTGTGACTAGGCAGCAGTTTCCACCCGTCTGAAATGTAAGATTGCTGCCACATGACAGTGTCTGTTTATTGAATTTTAAAAAACGTTTTTAAGTGTGAATAATGGTTCAATCGTAAATAAATAGTGATTAAATAAACAATATGAATTATTGAATTTTTTTATTCCATGACATTTAATTGACATACCAAGCCTAGGAAATTTAAAAAAACATACAATTATTTGAAATTTCCTAATGAAAAGCACACAAACATAATTAAAAACAAATAATCTAGACATTCAAGTTGCCCTGAAATTGCCACAAATGCTTTATGAGATATGCTTGAAGGTCGGAGTGCTCGTACTGACATCTAATTGCATTGTATCGCTCCATGAACCCTTCGAAGGTATGACTATCTCTACCAACTTCATCAAAGTCGCGACCGGTTGGTCCATCCCAAACTTCGGCTATTCTAGGCTTCATATTATTTTCCTCCTCTTCATCGGACTCCAAATCATCATCACTATCAGCAGGGTGTTCGTGCTCCACTATTATGTTGTGTAAAAGAATACAAGCCAACATGATGTATCAGAGATATTCTTTATCCAACCGTGAGCAGCTCCTCTAATAATACCAAAGCGTGACTGTAAAATACCAAAACACCTCTCCACATCCTTCCTATACCCCTCTTAGTTCTTGGAAAATGTAATGTCTTTAGGACGGGTGGGATGTGGAATAGTTTTGACGAAAGTCGCCCACCTAGGATATATATCGTCAGCAAGATAGTAGCCCAACTTGTGGACTTTGTTATTCACTTGGAACTTGATCTTAGGCGCTCGACCGGCAGTAAACTCGTCAAACAACATGGATTTTGCTAAGACATTGAGGTCGTTGCATGACCCGGGCATTCAAAAAAAGGCATACCATATCCAAGTGTCGTATGATGCGACCGCTTCAAGAATGATAGTGGGGATGTGTTTTCTACACCTATATTTGTCAAAACCCACCCCGAATTTCACCCTGAAACCCGAGGTAAGTCTTATGGGGTCCACCTTCAAGGAAACTTTACCAAAAAACTCGGCGAACCTCCCTTGAAAATGAACAACCCTTTGTACCAAGTTGACCATTCACCATTTCAACCCATAAATATTCAAATACCACAACATATATCTTAGCACACCACCGAGAATGTTATATAATAATTCTAAAAGTATTCAGAGCTACTAAACAAACGGAAGCAGGAAACTACCCTAGTAGGTTAAACAGGTAACCTAATGGTGAAAAGTGGCTGAAAGATGGGTGACTATGTCTCGTCTCCTCCTACCAGTACTGACCCGCACTCTACAGATTGGGCATTTTAAAAATGAAGGGCCCAGGGAAAACGTTAGAGTGAGTGGACAAAAATAAATTTATAAGAAATATTAATCTTCCCGAATTTAATTTCTATAGAAATTATACTGCATGCGACAGCTCAAAAACTGGTAAGTACATGACTAGCTCCTGCTAGTCTCCAAATCTTAATAAAATACAGCCTCTCCGGCTAATATATATATATATATATGTATATATATATATATATGTATATATATATATATATGTATATATATATATATATGTATTTACACTTGTCATACTCCTTATATGATTTCTTATGAAGAAATATAAGAAAATAGAAATTTATACAAGAAAATAGAAAATAGAAATTCTAACGCTCACGTCATGCCATAATGGAATTTTCCCTCATTATGCGGAAAAGACGAGTGTATTTATATACGTGCATACTCCTTATATGAATCATTATTGTTGTCGGTAGTCATGAAACTACCTTCTCAACCCATAGACCAGTCATGAAACTTGTAGACCGACATGTAGGCGAGGTCGGGAACTTGGGGGGACTTGTTGTCGGTAGTCATGAAACTACCTTCTCCGCCCATAGACCAGTCATGAAACTTGTAGACCGACATTTAGGCTACCTCGCCATAGTGAAGGATCATCAATGCAGCAACGGGAAGATGCTTCTCCAAGCTCCACAAGAAGACACCAGGAGAATACATATATGTGTAATCAGTCCCACATCGGTAATGTGTAATAAGAGGAAACCTTCTTTATCTATAAAAGGAAGGCTCCCCCTGTGTAGAAGGGAGGGATCTCTGACTTCCCCATCTCTCTCTCCCGAGGAATGGTAATCACTTTATCCCGGGGAGCTCTTGTAAACACCAAAGGCCTATTGGCCATGATAGTGGAATCTTAAGTGGACGTAACCATGTCCTCCGAGGCATGGTAAACCACTATATGTCCTTGTCTCTTGCTCATGTTGTCTCATTCATAATTGTTTATGTTCCACCGTGATTTTGCATAGCCTGCGGAAACTTGTAGAAACAATTGGCGCCGTTTGTGGGAATCATTACTAAAAGTCATGTTACTCTACCGCCTGAGAAGTATTCCACCCGAGAGACATTTTATTCAAATCCATGAGCAATAGGAAGAGGACTCGCATGGAAGCAAGGCGAGGTAGGTCGCGTGGAATATATAATTAATTTCCCAACTTAAAAATCCAATATTTATTCAAAATAGGTAAAATTAACAATGAGCCTTAACCACGCTCATCCTTGCCCAACTTCGCCATTCTTACTCAATATTATCCAAACTTCACCGAAAAAATAACAACAGTCTTAACACACCATTTCACAGTCTAAACAACATTAAACCAATGGCCGGATTCTACCTTATTAATCAGTCAAAATTACCAAACTTTAACAATTTTCAAACCTATCCAAAACTCCTCCAAAAATTCTACAACTCACATCAATAAACTCCCCTTAACCACACATATTTAAAACCATTAAAACCCCCAACCAGCGGCGGCCGGAGGTCGACTCCGGCGACCTCCAATGCCCACCAAATTTTGACAGTATCTTCCTCTCAACTCCCTCTACAACTTTCTCAACTAGCACAAACATCAATTCCAAGCCTAACTATGCCAATCGAACGAAAACAGTAATTAGAACCCTAAAATTTCAATCACTGATTTCTCCTTATCTAGCTCAAGAGGGAGCGAATCATTTGGAGGGATGAACGCATGGGAGGAGGGCTTCCTTTTGAGCCTAGCAGCTCCGGCTATGGCGGCCGGAGGAGGAAGTTTCGGCGACAGAAAGTTTTGGGCAGTCGTGATTTTCGGGCTCGATTTCTTCTTCACGGCGGTGCTAGGGTGGTTGCCACGAGTCCAGAAAGGAGGCTGGGTTGACGGCCGACCGATTGGGACCGGAGCGGCGACCTACAGTGGCCGGACGGCGCGGTCGGGCTCGGGAAACTTTTCCAGGCGGAGGGAGAGGGAGGGAGAAGTGGGAGGGAGGAGAGAGAAGAGAGAGAGGAAAAGAGTTGGGCTTGGCCCAACCGGTCCACACCACCATCTAACCCACTCTAAAATTTAAGACCCTAAAAATAATACCCCAATAAAAATTACCTTTTTACTGGCTAAAATTTACTATTTTTATCTTCGTCACATTTTTCTCTTACGAATAAGTCTTTCGAAATATTAGTCCCTCAACACTCGTCTAGGGACCTTTGAACTATAGTTTCA
This sequence comes from Fragaria x ananassa, assembly GCA_034370585.1. NCBI lineage: Eukaryota > Viridiplantae > Streptophyta > Magnoliopsida > Rosales > Rosaceae > Fragaria > Fragaria x ananassa. The sequence goes on from CP139766.1 coordinate 23,644,385, forward strand.
TTTACGAAGATGGTAAAACTATTATTAATTCCAAGCCAGTAAATAAGGTAAAATTTAAGAGTCGGGACGTGACAATATTCACCAGCCCAACCGAATGGACATTTCTTCCATTGCCAATGCATGCAGTTGATGCTCCCAATCATCCCGGGAAAGCCTCGCCTTTCACTTTTAGGGAGAAATCTTTTTAGATCCGCTGGATTAGGAGCTCGAAGGTAATTTGCTGAGTAAAGAGCAACAATTCCTCTTGTAAATCGTTAGAGGCACTCGATAGAGGTAAATTTTGTCATCCGACAATACTCAGCACATTGATATGCAGATGTGCCATAGGCGAGCATCCGTAAAGAGGATGTCATGTTTTACTGGGGAAGTAAATCGACCTTCTTGGCAACATCGATTTTTTGAACAAAATATCAATCGTAGTTGCAAAGGTCACCACATATGCGGTTAAAGACACCGTGGCTCATCTTGTAGCGAACTCGGAATTCCTCATCATTAAAAATAGAACGTTCGACAAAGTAATCTTCAAGCATACCTTTGCCTCTGTCCTCCTTTTCTTGAGGTTGGTTTGGACGACGACCTGGATGAGATCCACGACCTCAAGGTTGATTTTTAGCTTCAAGGTGAGCAACGGCTGCAATAATAATGTTGGTAGTTGCTAGATCATCTTCGTCATCTTCTTCTTGAGATTTTCGAATCCTTTCCCACAAATTATTCATTGTGAAGAGAAGGAATGAGAAGAAAGGGAATGAGAAATATAGTGTGGAAAGGGAAAACTAGTAATCAAAGTTAGATTTTTGTGTGTGTGTGAGATATGTAAAATTGACTATGTATATATAGGAGATTCTTTATGTTACCGTTAGAAATATTACAATTTTTTGTTGTTGGAATTATTCTTAACCTATACTGTTTTTTTTTTATATTTAAAACGGTCAGATTTTTTGAATTTAGGGTTGCAACGGTCGGTTTCCAGACTTCGCTCAGTATGTGACGTGTGGCGTGGTCCCCGTCTCCATGTCGCGCCTGCGTGGCGTGGTCCATGTCTCCCTGTTGGTGGAGTCACGCCCTCAGCTCGTCGCTGCGGTTGGTTCATGGGCAAAACGTTCCTTCCAAGCGCTTGGGGGTTGGTGTAGGCGTCGTTACTGACGCAAGCCATGAGCGTGGGCTGGGCTGGGCTGGGCTGGGCTGAGGTGGCTTCTTCTCGCCTGGGTCAATCTTCTCCTCTCACCTGGGTTAGTTTTCTCTCCAACAAAGTAACCTGGACTAGATAATGAGATAAACCATTTTATAGGTGGAAACAAAAATTTTTGAAATGTGTTACTTTATCTATGTGGATTCAACCTGGGTTGGATTTTGTTGTCACCTGTGGACATGCTCTAAGAGTGGAGTCATCCCTCTCATTCCCTTTCATTTTCAAAAAATCACTACGAAATCTCCCAACAACCAAAACCACGTCGTCGTTTAAACTAATAAGCTGCCGCAGCAGCAGCAGTAAGAAATCCCAACCAAATCTGAAGTGTGAATAGTTGGGCAAAATCCCAAGAGATTCTCTCAAATCTCTCTATAGAGCTGGAGTGAGAACGAGAAGGCATGCCAATATTCTTTACTTGACAGAAGACGCTATTCTCCGTAGACTCCAGTCAGGCATGTTTCCCACCTCACCGGTCACCACTTTCAGGCTTTAACGTTGGGCCCTGGCTTCCCCCACTATTGTCTTTGACTGAAGCATTTTGACCAGTCAACTAACTTGGACTGATCGATCAATCCCCATACCCATATCATTCCCTTGGCCCCACATTTGATGCATCATCCCTCTGCAAGGCCCCAACGGAATTTTTGTTGTTGTGCTCCCGATCTGCTGTGTTCTTACTGGTGAATTGTGAGATTAACATCAAATAGGCTTAGCAATCTATGTTTTTGGAGGAGAATATTCCATCATAAACATATTCTATTTTGGTTGTTAGATGCATTAGAGACACCTCAATGTAATTGAGTTTAATTTCTTATAAAAAAAATTAAGCTAAGCACTAATAATTTTAGAACTAGAAGGAAAAAAAAATTTAAGATTCACATGTATTAACTTTGAGCTTTGTATTGATCAACAAGTGACTATGATGTAATTCAGAAGTTTGTCATACTTAAATTAAGATATATAACAAAGAGTTAGTATCATCTTATTTCTTCAATATTCGTTATTGTGTAAGAGGTTGGTTTTTGGTTGCATGTGAATAGAAAGTGTTACGGTAGAGGTGTGGATGCACCGTAACCACTAATGGAGTTTCATACAAAACAAAGAGGGCCATGACACCCCTTGAATGTCTACCTTTACATGTATTTGATCTTTGAAATCTAGCTAAATTGGAGACTTTATTAACAATGGCACCCCTCCTTTCTCCTCCCTAGCTCCGCCATTTACCGTAACAATATGTTACATACAAATGATTTTTTTTATTTGATTTAACTTCTTTTGATAGGCTAAATCAAAATGATGATTTCAATTAGGTTTTGTAAATTGTTAACAATCGAGCTTCTTTATTGGTGTATTGCCTCCATTCGTTGCACCCCTAGTATGGAATAATTTAGCCCTCGACACTCAAAATCTCTTCAAAGTGTATTGAGTTTTGTCTCACTTAGCCTCTACTTAATGTTAATTGTTTAAAACGATCGATCATTCGTGATATTTCTTGGGTTCTTGGAGTCTAAGACAAAATTCTCATAGGATCCAAAGAATGGTGATCGATCATGGTGGTCTCAATCATTGTTTGTTTATCATTTTGCTCCGGTATATGTCACATTTATCTGACAGGTTATAGCATGCAAATAGAAAATTGCGGTTGGTACATTGTGTTTCCCGCTTAGCTACTCCAAGATTCTTGGTCCATATGTGGTAAACTTCAACACTTGTAAAGCTGCTCGAATCTGAGCCGTCGGATCCCGATTTGATTGAGCAATCGACCCCCATAATGGGTTGCATGTGGTTAACATAGTAACGATGCTGCTTAATTTGATTAAGAAACAAGTTAATAAACTAATTCTGCTAATTTTCATTAGCTTTAATCACAGAGGATGGAAGAAAAGCTGGTGTCGATGATATGCCTAGCTAGTGTGAATGATTAAGTAATAGACCCTTTTAGAACGACAAAGATGGCTTCGTTTTCTTGGTGTGACATGAAAACATTGCCCAGGTCATGTTGATCTTGATGTTTAAAAAGAAGATAGCCCACCAATTTATGCAAGAAAACAAAATGGGAATCATGATTGTTAATTTGTTCTTGGTCTTGGTCTTCGTACATGATGGATTGGATTTCTAAGCTAGCTAGCCTTTGCTTTATCGGGGGATCGTAGGAGGAAATTAGGCATGTACTTTAGGAGAAGCAAGAAGCATCTTGTTCTTAGTGGGATTAGTCTAAGCATTAGCATACAAGGATGAACACAACACATCTACGAGGTGATTTAATTTGATGAAAATGTTATGGCGAACTTTCCTCGTTAAGAGAAGCAAATGTAATTGCTCGAGCAGCATGAAGAGTTATGGAAAGTTCATATTGTCAGAATTCACTCTTCATGTCAAGTCTGAATACTAGAGCGCGCGCATAATATACTGCGACAAGTCGATAACACTACATACACTACGAACAAAACACAGCGAGCCAGGTTTTGGTACACGGTGCTTGGTACAAATACAATGGGATGTGAATAATGGTACGTAGTAGTGTATTGCTCTGAGGATGATTAGGACAAGTCACAAAATGTTCCCATAGATGGACCACGAAGCATGACTACCCACAGCAACACCGAAGCAAACAATTGCAGAGCTGCTTTCTCTAAATAGCTCAGTATCTGTAGCCATGTCGTCCATGTATGAGTAACAATAATAACCAAGAGTGATTAGGAAGTAGTAACTGGGGGAAGAAATATTCCTTGCCTTGTGTCCCAGAGTAATTATTCTCGATCTGTACCCGGAACACCACGTGGCACTGCTAGGTGTTGTACCCGACCAATCATATAACTCAGATTCATGTGGGGACCAGCATATGATGGAAAAAAAAAGAAAAAGTAATTAAATACACCAATCAGAAATAAGAACAAAACACGTGGACCAATAAGATTAAAGAGGAACATAAAACATGTGGTGTTCCGGGTACAAATAATAATTTCCCTGTGTCCCGATCAAACCCTGTCCCCTTCCTGTCCCCAACCATCATTACCCTGTCCACATCATAGTCCAAAACCAACCACTACATCTCCTTCTTCTTCTTCTATATATCCTCTCCAATTCTTGCTTGTACCAAATCTCTGTTATTTTCCTTTGTCTTATTATTTTCTTAATTCTTCGTGTTTGGAACACGAAGTAGGCTAAGGAATTGGACGCTCGCGGTGGTGCACTGGTGGTAGTGGCGGGAGGGGTCAGCCGGTGGGGACCACATAAAAATAGTTGCAATCCACTCGAGAGGGGCCCCACATGCGTAGGAGAGCGAGCTGGGTTAATTTTCTTAGCTCTCTCTCTCTCTGAATCAGCATTATCATCATCATCATCAGCTGCGACGGGTTGGCTAGCTTGGCTCCCATTAAGTAAACAGACCGTTACGGAATAGAAGAGGGACTTGTGAGACTCAGCTACTTCTTTCTTCTTCTTCATCATCATCTTCTAGTACTGCTACCCGATCAAAGCTTTGTTTCTTTCTCTGCGTGCAAGCTACCCAGCCTGAACTTCCATCCAAACCTACTCTCATATCCATTTTCATCTTCGTACGGCAAGACCCATCATTTTTATTCTTACCTAAGTCCTTCTCACTCTCTCTCGAAGCCTCTCTGTCAGTCTCTTGTTGGTTTGGTTTGGTTTGCTTTGCTTTATATATTTCCTCCTCCTCGCTTTGCATGTGACTACAGCCTTTCCCTTTCTTAAAAACCCAGAACTCTCTTCTTTACTCTTCCATCTTCCAGTTCCTATTTGGTGTACACAAACAGCCATTCTCTCTCTTTCGATTCTGAGGAAGTGTGTGATCAGTGCATGAGCTTATGGATCCTTCAAGTGGACAACAACAACAGGTAGGATATAGTTACAATCATGCTTGTGTTTTGATTTTCAGTAATAGCATGATCTTTTTGAGGAGCTTTCTCCATTTCTTTCAATTTGTAAAGAAGTATTCATTTTCCACAACAGGAATTAGATGATGTTCCTTGCTACCTATGATATATAATGCATAATATCCCTCTCCTTCTTCAGTAGTTCATCTTCTGCCTCTTCAATTCTCTTTTGTGCTTGAGAAGGTAAAGTAACATGGAAATAAAAATTCCTGTGGGTTTTTGTTTCTGATTTACCCAAAATTCTTGTTTTGCTTTAACCTGATCAGCACAACTAATTTGTTATTAATTGTCCATAATTTTTTATTAATAAGTTGTGATTGTTCATCAAAAGAAGAAGCCAACATGAATTAAATGTGTTGTGATCATAATTTAGTTGAATTCTCTGGTCTGAGTATATCATGATGATGATGAGCATTACATGTCATTATGTCAGTTATATACTTAATTACTTTGAACACATGTATCATGAACTATCAGGTGTTCAATCATGTGACCTTATATAACTTGAAAGCCAAGATTAGAATCTAATCCATCATCATTTTGTATCCTAATTAATTAACTTCTTTGATCCACTTTCAGGAAATGCAAGCTCATAATTCCCTAGATATGCTGGTCTGCTCAAAATCCCAGCAGCAATCTGCAGACCAGAGAAAACCAAGGCCACAGCCAGATCAAGCCCTCAAGTGCCCAAGATGTGACTCCACCAACACCAAGTTCTGCTACTACAACAACTACAGCCTCACTCAGCCCAGGTACTTCTGCAAGTCCTGCAGGAGGTACTGGACCAAAGGCGGCACGCTGCGCAACGTTCCGGTGGGCGGTGGCTGCCGCAAGAACAAGAGATCCTCTTCGAAACGATCATCGCAAGACCCTCAACAGCCACTCACTCCCAACTCCAACCCGCTGCTCCCATCGCTCTCCTACGACTCAAATGACCTCAGTCTTGCCTTTGCTAGGCTCCAGAGGTCATGTGGGCAGATGGGTTTCGATGATCACCTATCCATGTTAGCAAACCCAACCACCAATTCCCAGAGCGACATTTTGGCGAACAGTTCATCTGCATCACCATCGCCAGGGTTTCTCGATGCTCTGCGGACCGGGTTTCTCGAAACCCATAACAACAATGGCTTCCCGAACAATTTGTATTATGGGTTGGGATCAAATGGGGGCAACAACATGGTGGGTGAGGTGGAAATGGACAATGCGGTTTGCGGAGAAATGGGGCTGCACCCATATGAGGAATTGAGCAATGTAGCAGCCACAACAGCTGTGACAGTCACAACTATGAAGCAAGAGCTGAGCAGGGATATTGAGACCAACAATAACAAAGTCTTGTGGGGATTTCCATGGCAGATGAACAATGGAGATCATCACAACTTAAATATGGGTGGTGGTGGTGGTGGCGGTGTTCATCATGAGTTTGATAATTCAGGAAGAGAGAGCTGGAATGGACTTGGAAATCCATCTTGGCATGGACTTCTTCCCCTAGTTTAAAAATCAAGTGGTACTCATCCAGAAAATTACCAAAACTAAAAGCATAGGGTATTTTAAATATAATTTGTTCACTTAGTTATCATCAAAGACTTAAAATGTCAGTTTCGGTGCTCTATTAAGTTTTGTATTAATATATGTCATGATATGATATGATCACTTCTTCTGAAATCCCAGATTTTGTTTGCTAACCAAGGCAAGAAACTTGCAGAGGTTGCCGTGGAATTTTCATTCCTTCACTTCCATACAAATTTGCAAGGGATAGAGAGAAAGAGAGCTAGAGAGTGAGGTTTCATGGTTTGGGCAGTCTGAACTCTCTGACGAGTTTGTTGGTTACAGGCTTTGGATGAGTTCCACATATTCTGTTATGATTACTTACATTTTTCAGGTAGATTTTTGTGTTTTTTAATTGGGAGTATTAAATTAGAGAGGAAAATTTATAATATAATTGGGGTGGTTGATGGGTTTTCTTCTGTCTAAGGATTCAAATTTCAGTGAAGCATGACTCTGCATGAGCACAAATTTCATGGTGGATTTTTCTTTATTCTTAGCAAGACCAAATCCAAGTTTATTTTTTAGCTCTCTCTCTATCCAAGTTAGGATTTGGGCGTGAGAGAATAGTCAGCAGTTTCTATTTTTGAAATCTGCTGTGTCTAGTTTGTTTATTGGTTAATTTGAAAAGAAAATGGACTGACATTTGAATTTAAGTGGGACAAGATTTTCAATCAACATATAAAAACATGGAATTTCATACTTAAATTCTATATAATATGGTACTAAGTCTTGAATGTGACAATATGTCCTATGGAAAATGACAGTGCTTGCCATACAGTATTGAACAATTTGGTTTGGTTGTTGGGGGTTTTGTTGCTATCGTTACTTGTAAGAGTTATTTTATTTGAAATTAAGTCCCTCTGATCATGAGATATATCTTTTGTCTATGCATTCTCGTTTTGATTCTATTTTACATTTTATAAACTAGCAGAAAATTAGGCCAGATTCATAATGCTTAATGTTGTGTAATTGCTTAGTACCATTTGATCTAATGATATTAGTCTCCCCTATGTAAGTGTGACATGTACCGTAACCGAGGTCAAATAATTTCAATTTAATTACCCTGCAATCGTAGTAATATGGACAAGTATGGATCGTTCTAGCCGGGGAAACCAAAGGGCGATCGAAAGAAGAGAAACCAAACAACTTATAAACAAGTATTCACATATATACATCGAAATATTAGGGGTTTAAGATTGATTAATTCTAACGAATAACCTACTGAAAATTAAACCTAAGATTATTATATACAAGTGATCATCATACTCATGCAACAGGTAACACGAAAAACCATCTAGAACACATAACAACTTCATGTAAGGCCGGGCAGCAACGTTCAAATTGTCCTCGACTCTAACCAATTCCGATTTTAATTAGAGCCTTTGCGGTTATCTAATTGTTAAGACTTCTCAGGTATTTAGAACCATCTTTACGCTTGATCCTAAATATGAATGCTAACTCATTTAAAAACACGTTGCACATGAATCAATCGGAAACATGATCTAAGGCATGGCGTCACTCATCCTATTAGCATGCAAATCATCAGAATTAAATCCGCCCTAAGTTAATAACAAAGACCAAGACAACTTTGCGTATGAATCGATCCAAAATTATTATGGTAGATGAAACCGCACCTTAAGGACAACCATGGCCGAGGCAGCCTCAAGGATTGATTTAGATGCATGAATTCATGACAATTAATAAATTAGAAATAAAAAACACATAAGAAAATGAAACCGCACCTTAAGGACAACCATGGCCGAGGCAGCCTCAAGGATTGATTTAGATGCATGAATTCATGACAATTAATAAATTAGAAATCAAAAACACATAAGAAAATGCTACTGCCCCAAAACCTAAATCACGAAATCATCATATATTCAAGAAGTTACAAATCAAAACATAGAACAATCAAAGATCACAAAGAAATCTGAAAATCATGTTTGATAAATAAAACCAAAATAAAAAAGTATATTACAATAGTGTTCAAAACTAAACAGAAAACAATACAAGAAGCCATGAGAAAATCACACTTTTACAACCTTTGAAGATTTAGCAAGTGTGGGGAAAATCGGTGGAAGGATGGAATGATTCTTATGGTTTGTGGTGGATGAATCGGCTAAGTAATTTTCTGTATAGGGTTTGGTAGAGTTTCGGCTATGTAATTGCAAGGGTCGAGATGATCCCCTTCTGCCCTTGAAGTCATGCTTTATATAGAAGAAAGACTCTAGAGAGGCGGGCCACATAGGTGAAAACCGAGTTGGTTTAGGTTTCCCTAGTTTTTTTTCTCAATTCGGCCCAATGACCTCTGTCTGATGAATTCGTCATAACTCCCTCTAGAAATTAGATATTGAGGTGATTTCAATTGATTTAGAAACTAAACTCTTGTAGCTCTCTATCCATATCTAGCACGTTTTCTGATTCATTATGAGCTGTCCTGGAGAGCCCGTTGAATTTGTGAGACGTGCACAAGAATTTTCCCAAAATTAAACAGGAATTTCAAGACTTGAACATTCCTTGATATTCTGCCGAATTTAGATATTCTTCTCCATATTGGACTTGGTTTGGACCTCTCCTTTCATGGCCTAGGCTTCATGGATTAGCTGCTTTGCTTCCTGAGGTCCATCAGGAACACTTCTCTCGGCATGCAGTAGGCCAGGTTACCTGTTTTGGCAGTCTGACCTTCCGGCAATGATTCCGGCATAACTCCAATTCTCCTGATTTTTTCTCCCATGAACTCTTCTATATATCACCTAATTATCAGAGAGTTAACTCAATTTGTGACAATGTAAAAGCTTTACAGAATCATAAGAACATCTCTAAGGCTCCACAAATCGGCTTTTGACAAATTTCTATATCGTTCCTCTATGTTTAACACGTTTTACACACAACTCTACCAAATACTTTCGACTCTACATTATGACTCTATTCTACGACAATAAGAGATAACCAAAGTACAAATGGAGGTAATAACACATTAAGAATGTTGCATTTTATGTTCCTATCAAAGTGGGAGGTTAGTTTGACTCAAAATAAACTTATTGTAGTATTTCAGTTGTTTGTTTCATAAAAATAACAAGAGTGCGGCTATTGAGACTCCAAATTTACTTAATATACCTCTCTGTCTCTTTAAACCTTTCTTTTATTTTTAAAAATAAACATTTGCTCATTAGACCTCCTTTAAAATTCCTAAAATAATTTTAGGTTTGTTATTCATATATATTTCAATAATTTACTCACTATACATTTTATTCGCTCTCTTGACCTCCCACACTTTAATTTTTCTTTTTTCTTTTTGCATGCAAACATTTATTTCAGACCTCAATTGCTTGATTTCTTTTTTCTTCTTCTCTTTTTTCATGAAAACCTCTTTGGCTTCCTTGATTTTTTTTTTGCATAGAATGCTATTATTTGATCAAGTTGTAAGAACAATTTTTTGATGACAACAATTTAAAAAAAATTATTTAAATCATGAATCATTTTCACAATCAATTGCAAAGCAAAAAAAATACATAAATTAATGATATGGACCCAGAAACGTTTGACCTAGAAGAAAACCCTAAGAAGACCAATCTCGTCGACTACCACTCCATGAAGCAAGTCCTCGAGGAGAAGATTCATTCACAATAACTATTAAAGTAGGATCTTTCACTTGTAGAATAACGATGACATTTTCATATTAATGTTCCAGAAAAGAAAGAAAAAAGCTATAAATGTTATAAATATTATATATTATGTGACTGTCCACGTAATTACTCATTTGTTACATACTCTGATGTAAAATATACATCTATATAAAGAGGCTAATCATAATGAATGAGAAGACTTCTACCTCCTCCTAACTATTCTCTTTGTGTCTTCTCTCTATCTTTTCTTTATTTCCAACACGTTACCAGCACGACTCTACCATTAAGTTGATAACGACCAACCCTAGAAAACCAAAACTGATTTTTGTCGTTCACCTTTACACGATCATACTTTATTTTTCTTCTTTATTATTGTATTCTATGATGATTCATGAGTCATATGGGGTGATTTTGTTGCTTGGCCATAAACTCTCTTGATCTATGAGTTTTTCGATATCTCTGATAATAGTTTAGCCGATCTATGTTATCTTTAAATCTTCTATTAGTCAATCAATATGGTTAGAGACTCATTTCAATTATTCTACTGTATTTTAATTTGTTAATATTTGGTGGTGATCCTGGTTTCGATTTTGTGACCGAATGGATGTATCTCAATTATTTGTAAAGTTGTTTTGCATTTTGTGGGCGGTGATAGAGACATTTTTCGTTATCTACTTCAAGAAACATGTTCGACCCTTGTTCATGCTTTTCGTTTAATTGTGACTGCTCTTTGTTTTACTTTCCTCTGTACCGTATAGACACCTCTCATAGGTAGCCATGGTTTGTGATGTTCAATAGCAAGCTACCCATGTTTTTGGTACTCAATGGAACATAGAATCAAATTATGAGTGATCTAATATATCTTTGCTAGCATAGCCAACATATACCCTTGATTTTTTTTATGGACTCATTGGTGTGAAAATCATGTTACTTTGCTAAAGCGTTTGAATTCAGGTATGTGTTTGTTAATAGGTACCTATTTGGATTCAATAGGTATATTACCCGATACAATTTTATTTTTCTGAATTGACAATACACTCACGTTTATGTCTATTTGTGAATTATGTGTTTATAATTGAGACATGATGTCTGTAATTGAACTATAGAGGCCTGAAGTTCCTCAAAGAGTGATCTAACGAAAATTGCGATATGAAATCTCTTTAAGCTCATATTAGTTGCAAGGACCAGAAGTTCCTAGACTTACAATGATCGAATACACATCTTGTGATCTCTAATCATCTAAGGGCTTAAAGTTCTGATCATCACTTTATTTTGATACTATGGTCTTGTACAATTAAAGGAGATAAACAAGATTATCATCTTAGTGAATTTAACCGGACCAGAAGTTCTGTGTATTTTATTCATCCATGGAACAAGAAGTAGTTTCCTATTACAATTTATTTACTCTTTGTTGTTTACAGTTTTCTTTATTTTGTTATGCACTTTCATTTAAATATTATTATTATTCGTTCGAGCCAACAACCCTACATCTCGATCATATTTTTGGACCAGAAGTTTCAAAATATTGTACTGTAGAACCAGAAGTTCTAATAGTAAATTTCAAACCTAAACATTTGATTACACGTATCATTGATGGCTCCAGAAAAGCACATACAATGTTAAATTCCTATAATAATTTAAGGCATACAATATAATGAATTAGAAGTTCATTGAAACCGGGCATGACTAGCTAAGTAATACTTTACCTAGAGTGTACGTTGTCTTGAATGAGTTACAAGTTTTGATGACCACTAGTTTATATGCCGTATATTTTCGAGTTGTTACCTCAATGAGACATTTCTCTTGTCTTGAGGGGGAGAAAAATTGTTCTTGAAGAACAATGTAAATTGGTGTGAGTTGCCTATCCACCGTTTCATTTTGGTTTTGAGAAATATATCAGTAAATGAGTTGATAAAAGATCTTGACAAAAGTATATGCTAAACGCATAGACATTTGCTTGGTTAAAGTCCTTAAGACCAACCATATTGACACAATACCCATTTGATTTGAGGGATCTATATGTATCCAAGTGACATGGTTCTCCTGAAGAGAATGTGATGATACAATGTTAGAGTTTCTAATACGACTACACATACAAAGGTTGTAGGTACACCATTAGAGAATGATATCTTGGATTATATTAATGAATATAATGTTTTTGACATCATACTTGGTTTAGGTTCGTCACCAGCCAATGAACATCTCACTTGAAAGAATGTGATAGAGCTTTAAACGCATATTTGCGGATGATCATAACATGACAGTCTTCCCTCCGTTATGGGGAGAATAAGACCATTGTCATTTGAATAACGACGTGAATTTGAGTCGAATGTATCTGTTTACGCCCAAATTAATATTTTACTGGACAGTAAATGTCTATGTGAATATTAATTAAATCTTGGTCCACATCACACCGGCAAGCCCAAATTCTTTGGGTTTACAAGTAATGACCCGCTAGTGAGCTCATGCGAGTTGGATAACAGAGTTCGCATGCGAAATGGACTTCGCATGGAATTACAGAAATAGACTTCGCTTAGTCTAAGTGAGGTGATACTTCGCGTAGGAGTGAAATAAATCTAGGCGAGGCGAAGTACATTTAGGCGAACTGATCCACGTAGGAGACTTCACGAAGAAGCAACATGCGGAGTCCACATGCACCACATTTATCATTGTTGACTATACAAGTCTTTGACATGCTTTGGGCCAATCCCTGTGGCCCTTTTAATGAAAAAGCCTTTTAGGTCTCGCGAGCTTCAGGGGCGCGTGAGGTGGAAATAAGCTTCAGGATCGGAGCACGCGAGATAGTCTTCTACAAAGACTATGACACCTCGCGGGATAAGTTTGAGTCCTCATAGGAGTCTACAGTTGAGCATTGAGTGAGGCCATATCCTTGTGGTACTCAATTACTTCTCTCCTGGCAGCGAGCCACTATATAAAGGGGCTCGAAACCCTAACAGAAGCCTGACTCTCAACACAACACACAAATACAACAATATAATACAAACTTTCAACCTAGTTGATACATTCGAGCCTCTTGAAACCCTAACCCTAAGTGCGCCGCCGCCTTAGTTCTCAGAGCCCTTTCGGACTCTACTCCGATCACTTATGATCCTCCTTGGTTGCTCTGCTCGTGACACCGTGAGTATCGAATCGCCCTGTGCTTGTAATTCCTCTTCCGCGAGGTGGCACCGGAATCCCTCCGCCTGGTCAAGAAGTCAAGACCCGATGCACCCCCCCTTTTCCTCATCCGCGAGGTGGCACGCTCGCATCCGAACACCTTTATTTACTTTTGGTACCGCTAAGTACCTCTGAACCCCCTGCTGAGGATCGTGCCCAAATCATTGGCACGCCTAGTGGGACTGGGAGTACAAGCGATTCACCATAGGGAAACTAGGAGAATCACCATACAAGAAGCCTCAGCTTTCTTGTCTCAAGCACAAATCATCTCGGTATAGGCTCCATACCAGCGAGGCTTGCCGATCTCTCACCACGGAACAGGTTAAGATTTTCCGTCATCAGCCATTGGAAAGGCAGACGAGCATCTGTATTGCCTCTTCTAAGTTAAGATCGAGCAATCTGCTCACGGTCTTGCAAACGAAAAAACGATCGCCAGATTTGGGAAGCTAGATTCGCGCATGATAACCATGACCAATTCAATAGTCACAACCCAAGACACAGGATATGCTCCGCCTATGGAGCAAATCCTCCAGATGTTTGAGGAACCAAAAGGCTTGATCGAGGCCACTGCTACTCAACAAAGCGTCACAGACCTCGTTGAAAAGGTCAAAAGGGCCAGGGTCCTCTAGAAAGCTGACCAGGCTAGGACAACCTCGCCATACTCAATGAGGACTTCAATGAACATATATTTGACGACTCAGATTAGATTATTGTCTCTACTTTTATGCTTGTATTCTATCATCCTGTGGTCATGTAATGTTTTAGTTTTTTGTTGTTGTTGTTGTTGTTGTCAAATATACAATTAATGTGCTACAATAATCTAATGTGAGTCGAACTCACAACATTTCATTTATAAGAAGAGACTTATGCCACTAGACCAAACGGTATTGGGCATAGTGCGGCTATTGAGACCTCCAAATTTGCTCACTAGACTTCACTCTATTGTGAATTATTAAATGACATATACATCCTCATACACAATGACTATTAAGGACAATAATGATTAATTATACAAAAAGAAATATTATATTTATTCTCTTTGAACTTTCCGATTCAATAATAATTGATTTCATTCTTTATTATTTTCCTTATATATTTTTATTTTCTAATTTCTGTTTATTAAAGCATACATATAGTTTATAAGAGCTAAAAGAAATTATCAATATCGATCATGTGACACAAAACTTTGTATTATCATACATGTTGAACGCATATACTTGCAAGGTGCATAAATATTTTTATAAAAAAAAATTAAGATATATCTATTATAGAAAATATATATGTATTGAAATAATTTATTATGAGGTATAAAATAGAGATCAAATTATTCAAAAGAAAAAAAACATAGAGAGAAAATAACACGTACAAAAGAGAAAAACAATTAAAAAGATATATAGAATAGTTCATGATAGAACATTTTCTTGCATGAAAAAAATAATTAAAAAATAAAGGTAGGGAGGGATGATGGATGTTGAAAAACAAAAAGGAAAAAAAAAACAAAGAATGAGAGGTCTATTGAGTGAATAAGAGGTAATTAATTGATTGAAATATATGTTAATAAATAACTAAAGTTATTTTAGAAATTTGAAATGAGGTCTAGTGAGCAAATACTCATAGGGTGCGGCTATTGCCACCCCACCAAATATTTTGTTCACCCCACATTTCAATTTCAAACTAAATATTTCAATACTAACCCCATAATCAATTTTTTTTTATGAAAATATATTATTAAACTAAAATCTATAAATTCGAAACAACAACAATTTTCTACATCTTTACATAAAAAAAAAACAATTTTCTACATCTTTCAAATCAGATTTGGGAATCACTTCAATCTTCAACAGGGTTATTATACAGTGTGGTGGTTTGTTCATTTTTATTTTTATTTTATTTATAGCTTCAAGTGTAGTCTTTCATATATATATATATATATATATATATATATATATATATATATATATATATATATAGACACACACTATCTTTCTTAGGTAAGGATGTCCTTATTTATTCTTACGGTGCAGATTTCCACTTTAGACTAACTTTTCGTTCGAATTTTCACATCTCCACAGTCTAATCTTTAGATACTAATGTATAGATCATCTATACAAAATTTCAGCCAATTTGGCTATCATTAAGGTACTCAAAACTGCGTTTTTTTGTTATAAACATGAACGGTTCAAGTTCGACAGAATTATGTTCATCCATTGGTTTAATCAAATTTGAGTGCCTTAATGATAACCAAATTGGCTGAAATTTTACAGAGATGGTCTATACATTAGTATCTAAATACTAAATGGTGAAGATATGAAAATTCGATTGAAAATAGAGTCTAAAATGGAAATCCGCACAGTAAGAATAAATAAAGACCTTCTTATCCAAGAAAGCCTATATTTATATATATACACATGATTCTTCCACTAAGGGATCCTTTTTTTTGACATATATGAGGGATGTGGGATTACACCAACTTTTCGATTATATTTTTGAATCTCCACCGTTCAATATGTACTTCTATATAAGTAGTTCACTTATGCAAATTTTTAGAAATTTTAGTGATAGTTAAGGCATTCAAAACTACGATTTATAATTATAAGCATAAACGGTTTAGGTTTGGCAGATTTGGTTCGTTCATTGATTTAATCTTGTTAGACACCTTAACGATCACCAAATTAGCTGAAAATTTGTATAATTGATCTATATATAAGGAACAACAAACTGAACGGTGAAGATTCAAAAATATAATCGAAAAGTTGGTATAATCCTTCATCCCTCATATATGTCAAAAAAGGGATCCCTTTGTGGAAGGGTCCTGTATATATATATATATATATATATATAATCGTAAATAAGGAACTCAAGAAAGAGATCAAGGAGAACATATGATGTGGTTTGAGAAGAATTGAGGTCTGCATAAAATATATCGATGAAATATTTGTATATATTTTTATATTTCATCACTTTTATTTATAATTGTAAGTTAAAATAATAAAAATAAAAACCAGATTTTCTCAAAATTTTGAAGGCAAAATTGAAACTTTAAAGGTAAAAAAAAATAAGACGTGGGGTGAACTGAACATTTAGTGGGGTGGAAATAGCCGCACCCATACTTATATTGAAAAGTAAAAATGAGGTGTAGAGAGAATGAGAGGTATAGTGAGCAAATTTGGATGTCCCAATAGTTAATTTCATTTTCCTCCGCTTCATACACTTTGTAAATATCACACAAAAGAGTTTTCACATTCTTTGTGACAACTTCCACCCTATGGTATTGATCCTCCTCCCCATAGACAACCTATAAATAATCAATAAGCATCTCAAACTTTATCCGTGGATCAAGAACAAGAGCAAGAAACACATATTGATTCAACTCATCAAAATCACCCTAATATTTTGCATATTTTTCAACCATTGGAGGTGCAATATCCACCATCCAAGTATTACTTGGTTTCTTAATTTCTTCTTGCAAGAGACCATTTAGATGAAGCAAATCACCACAAAGTTTCATGAATGATAGGTACATTAGAACAACACACCTTTAATATAACTTCATAAAATGGTTTCAAAAACTCCGAATACACTTCAGCATTCCTCCAATCATTTGAACATGGTGGCCCTTCCTTTCCAATTGATTCACCTAAGTTAAAATATGCGGCATAATTACATGTATCATCTTGACTTAGTCTATCAAATGCTTTTTCAAATTTTAAAGCCGATTCTAACATCAAATATGTATAATTCCACCTAGTAGGGACATCCAACACAAGCCCCTTGCACTCTATCTTTACTTTCTCTACACTTATTTTGAAGACTTCAAGTCTATGTAGAGAGGATCTAACATACCTCACCGAATTACGAATAACATCAATATATAAATGCATGGGTTTCAAACCATCATTCACAATCAAGTTAAGAATATGAGCTACACACCGCATATGATATTTTTCCCCTTATTCAAAATCATATTAGGTAGTTTTCAAGCATCTACCTTCTTGATTAACTCTCTTATTGCAACATCATTTGTTGAAGCATTATCACCAGTGATTGTTAGAAGCTTCTCTATGCCCCACTCTAACAAATAATCCTCTAAGAGTTTAGCTATAGAATCTCCCTTATGATCTAAGATGACACAAAAGTTGATTACTCTTTTATGCAACACCCAATCATCATCAATAAAATGTGCGGTAACAACCATATAATTGATGTTTTGAATAGAAGTCCAAGTATCGGTTGTAAGACACACCCTTCTACCCTTCAATTCACCCATTAACTTCTCCTTCTCCCACAAATACAACTTAAGCACATCTTTTTCTACGGTCTTCCTACTATGGATTGTCCAAAAAGGTAAAGCCTTTTCCATAAAATGCTTAAACCCCATGCCCTCAACATGAGTAAAAGGTGGCTCATCTAGAATAATCATCTCCACATATAATCTAGTGAGCTCTTCCTTTGTCAAAAAAGAGGTATGCAACTCCCTAGTATCTTTTGTAGGACACACATTTTTTTGCCTTTTACCTTTTACCATTTCTATATTAGGAGGATACTTGGGGCATTTATCAATATGACCAAGAAGGATTGATGTACCATTTATTTCCGGATCGGCATAATATTCTTTATTGCAATAAATACAATTACCCTTAAATCTACCCACAACCATTTTTCTAGTATAATGACCCCAAATATCTGACCTTTCTTTGGACTTCAAGGATGCCAAATATTCTTCCTCGGTCATTTCCTGATTTTCCTCTCCTTGGTCTACAAAATCGGGTGGAATAGGACCGGTACTTGCTTGTGATCCATCCATACTAAGAACTAGTGTCAGAGTTGCCGATTCACCAACACCAATACTATCAACTTGCATCTGTATAAAAAAAATAAACCAATTTAAACAAGTTAAATATTACAGACCAAATCAAGCAAGAGAAAAACTGCAAACTTCTTGACAATGATCAGCAGACATTTTTGGCCAAAAACAGTATAGCTAGGCTAAGAATTTCAAGTTGATCTCTTCATAACAATTGTAAAAGACAACCTAAAGATTATTTGAGAACTAGAATCGCAGCAAAAGAAGTTTTCTACAAATACTTATGAGTTTCCAAAGTTCATATACAGTAGAGAAAAACTGCTAACTTCCTGAGTTCCTAACCAGCATACAGTTTTGTCTAAAAACAGTATAGCTAGGCTATTGGTTTCAAGTTGGTCTCTTCATGACAATTTTAAAAGACAACCTAAAGATTATTTGAGAACTAGAATTGCAGAAAACAGATTTTTCTACAAATACTTATGATTTTCCAAAATTCATATACACTAGAGAAAAACGGCTAACTTCATGAGTTCCTGACCAGCAGACCTTTGTGGCTAAACACTGTATATCTACGCTGTTGGTTTCAAGTTGGTCTCTTCATAACAATTGTAACAGAGAACCTAAAGATTATTTGAGATCTAGAATCGCTGAAAACAGAGTTTTCTACAAATACTTATGATTTTCTAAAGTTCATGTACAGTAGAGAAAAACTGCTAACTTCCTGAGTTCCTGACCAGCAGACCTTTTTGGCTAAAAACAGTATAGCTACGCTATTGGTTTCAAGTTAGTCTCTTCATAACAATTGTAACAGACAACCTAAAGATTATTTTAGAACTAGAATCGCAGAAAACTTACGTTTCTACAAATACTTACGATTTTCCAAAGTTCATATACAGCAGATAAAAACTGCTAACTTCCTGAGTTCCTGAGTTCCTGCCCAGCATACCTTTTTGGCTAAAACCAGTATAGGTAGACTATTGTTTTCAAGTTGGTCTCTTTGTAACAATTTTAACATACAACAAAAAGATTATTTGAGAACTGGAATCGCAGAAAATGGATTTTTTCTACAAATACTTATGATTTTCCAAAGTTCATATACAATAGAGAAAAACTGCTAACTTCCTGAGTTCTTGACCAGCAGACCTTTGTGGCTAAAGACAGTATAGCTACGCTATTGGTTTCAAGTTTTTCTCTTCATAACAATTGTAACAAACAACCTAAAGATTATTTGAGAACTGGAATCGCAGCAAACAGAGTTTTCTACAAATACTTATGATTTTCCAAAGTTCATATACAGTTGAGAAGATGAGGACATTCTGAAAAGAAAAACATACCTGAGAAGATGATGACGAATTGTCCATTGCACCGATCACAACACCACGACCACTGCCACTACCAGTTGAGCCAAACGATTTTGAGGAACCCCGCTTCGATGGGTTCAATTTATGCCTCTTCATTGTGATGGTCAAACCGAGAGGATAGGAGAGGAGAGGAGAGGTTGGAGACTTGGAGGACTGGAGTCTGGTGGCGGAGCGCGAAGATGAGAACAAATTAGGGAGGAGAGGAGGGCAGGAGGCGACAAAGAAAAAAAGGAGGACTGGAGGAGAGGTCGAGAGGGATGAGAGGGACTGAGATTCTGAGAAGATTGAGAGTCTGAGAGAGTGAGAGGGACTGAATACTCATTAGGATTAGGGTTTAAAAAAAAAAAAAACGAAAACGACGTCGTTGACCAGGTTGACTTCGGTTTTCTGTCTGGTTCGGTTTTTACAAAGCTGAAACCGAAAACCAAACAGAACAGATCTGGTTCGGCCCGGTTTTTTTTTTCGGCCCGGTTTTTATGGTTTCGACTTGGTTTTCGGCTCGGAAGTGCCACCCCTAGCTGGTGCTCGTCGACTCTCTCATTCAAGTGTTCCAATTGCGGAATGTTATGCCTTAAAAGATGGTCTTTCACTCTTTTGGCTGCTAAGAGGTTCAATTTCAAATCGGTAGTGATTGAAGGAGATTCCCTCTTAGTTGTCAACCGTGTCAACAAAACTTGGGAGCCCCCTTGGCGTCTCAAGTCCCTCATCAGAGATATCCTCCTCATTGCTGATGGTTTTGACAATGTCAACTTTACCATATTTTCCGTGAAGCCAACTTCCTGATGGATGCTTTAGCTGATATCGGTCATAGTCCCTCTTGTTCGACGATCTGGATTGGGAGCATTCCTTCTCACGCCTCGCAAGCTCTTTATTTTGATTTGTGTAATTTTGGCTGTCCTAGAGGCGCCTCCCTGTAATCTTTGTTTTCGTCTCAAAAAAATAAGAGGATAAACTTTCCAATGTAGCATACGCAAGTCGAAAGGCAACACACACTATTATATAAGCTTGAAATGAAGAAGCTGGTTGGCCAGGTTATTGAAACAAAAAAGCAAAATCCATAATCGGATTTTTATTATCTAAACGAACTCGAAACAAAGAATAAAGGCTTCTGAAAGCAAATTTCAAGAACAAAAGATCAATGAAGAAGCAAACCTAGAAGTGGTAGTTAACACCCTGTCACATATATATTATAATATATAAAATTATAAATAATAATCAATATCTATAACTTGGGTTTTAGACAAAATGTACAAGTAAAATATAGATCAAACAAGACCGGGTCTGTTAAAATGAGCAAGAAATAGATTCATAATCAATCACTATTAGACTTGCATTCAAGAGTTAAAAACAAAACAATTTTACTTACAAATAATTCTCCCCACTATTAAATTTACATTTAGGGTGTGATTGACCATAAATCTCTAGGTCACTAACTGACCAGATGAACATGGCTTTGTATACTATAAGTTATGGAGGAACACAAAACTCTTCTGATATTCTCCAATGAAATGCACTACCAATCAGTATCCAAGTTACAAGTTACAACCACAAGAGCTAAAGCAATTAGGGTAGAAACTTAGTAAACAAATTCACTGCCTTTTCCGCTTTCTCCCGGTCTCAATTTCCCGAACTTCATAACCATGGACAATGATAGCTTGCAGAAAAAAGAAGTATTACTGTTTTGGCCCACGTCCTCAGCAAAAGGGGGTGATGAGTGATCAGATGTAAAAAAGGGTGTGTGCGGGGCGTGCCACCTCACGGATGAGGAAAGAGAACGGTGCGCGTCCTGACTTCTTGACCAGGCGAATGAGGGCTCCGGTGTCACCTGATGAGGAAATATTTCCGAGCTTACTCTTCTAATCACCTGTCGATCGATACTCACTGTGAGAGCGAGCAGAGCAACAATTGGGAAATCGGAGACGAGTCCTGACGGGCTCTGGGGTCTAAGGCGGGGTGCGCTTAGAGCGTAAGGGTTTCGAGGATGCTCGAAGGTTTCGACTGTGTACGTCTGTTTGAGAGAGTTGTTGATTGATTGATTGTGTGTTCTCTGTAAGCTGTAAAGCTTCTTTATATACTCATCCGTAAGCAACTCGTGGAGACTCACTCACAATCCAATGCGGACTCTGCAATTAGAATCCCACAAGGATACGATTAACTTGCCAGTCATGCGCTCCGTGCAACACGTGTCAACCCTATCTCGCTTAGGTTTCGTTCCCTGCCTCGCTGCACTTCATTTGTCGTGTAGTAAGCGAACTCAAACACTAAGCAATCTTATCCCGAGGGCGTTATTAGTCATTTCCAACCCAATCTCGCCAAGAACTGTAGAGTCCCATGTGAACTGGAGATAAGGATCCCGCGAGGACACTAAATCTCGCGAGGTATCAGAATCTTCTGAATAAAATCCATGTCACGTGCCGCCAATCCTCGCCACCCTTCGTGGGCTAAAAAGGCCACAGGCGTTGGCCCAAATGATATCCAAGCCTTTCTCAAGTCTTGGACCGAAAATGCCCACTGGGCTCAAACATTGCCCCCTAGGCCTTGAGCTTAATTCGTTTCGCAACGGATAAGCGAAAAGGCCTAATTAAACTTTTTATGGGAACTCGTATTTCAAAAGGTGCTGACGCTTCGGCGCTATCACTTCCCTTCATCATCACGGCTTTTTGAATTTTGAAACGCGCTGACGTTTCGGTCGTCATTGCGTCTTTTCGTTGCGACCATTGATTGAAAGGGACGTTACGGTTCGTCTCCTTTATAACCTCGACGCGGGTCCCCACATCTCACCATCGCTTTCAAAACAATCTCCGCCTTCTGCAAACAGCCAGACTCCAGCACCAAACAAACTTTAACCAGCAACCATGCCTCCCAAACCCTTTGCCAATGACCCGAACCTGAGCCTTACGGCGGCGACCTCTTGGTCGACCAGCCTTGCTCGCCGTTTCGCCACCAACCCGCCTCAAGGGACACCAATCTATTTCCTTGACACAGGGGCGGCTCTGCTTGGCCCGACTCCTTCAAAGCCCCTGTCCGACGCTGATCTCAACCATTATAACTCCTCCGTGCGTCGACCAATCTTGGCCCAACGGCGCGAACCGGGAAACTTTTCTACCTGGCAAGCCCGCTCTCATGTAAATGTCCGGGTCGGGGAGTGGCCCAGCGCCACCGCGGAAGATCGAGCGTGGTACGAGGAGCGCCTCCAGACCGATCAGACGATCTGGGAAGCCACCGGCATTCATGAGGCCATTGCTTTGAGTTTCTCGCTGCCCTCTCACACCGATCGAGCGCCTATCGCTGCCATGGCTTGTTTGTGGAACAGCGCCACCAACACCTTCGACTTCCCTTTCGGGCAGATGGGCATTACTCTGCTGGACATCCTCGCCATCACTGGGTTGCCGATCCACGCAAAGCCGTATGTGCCAGGCGACTTTGCGTCGACCGAGTTCACATACGCCTGCAATTTGGGAGCCCGCCGCGCCCTGAGAATTTCATACGGGGCATGGCGGAAATTTTACATGGGCCACGCGGAGCCGCATGAAGGAGGCATCGCTTTCTTGGAGTACTGGCTTGACAAGTTTGTCTTCTGCGGCAGCGCTCACAAACCAACCGGGAGATGGACCAAGTTGGCCGAAGCGCTGTACAATGGGGTTGAAGTCGGGTTAGGGCAACCTGTATTAGGCGCACTCTACCGGACTCTGCATCTGCTGTCGCTGAGGCCTTTCCACCTTTCTGGCGGCCCTCTGTGGATCCTGGACCTGTGGACGCAGCTGTACTTTCCGCTCTTCCGGCGAG
Source organism: Fragaria x ananassa (assembly GCA_034370585.1). Lineage (NCBI taxonomy): Eukaryota > Viridiplantae > Streptophyta > Magnoliopsida > Rosales > Rosaceae > Fragaria > Fragaria x ananassa. The sequence goes on from CP139766.1 coordinate 23,667,769, forward strand.
CCCTGGTGGAATTCCTGCCCGAAGATCAGCTGCTTGGCTTCGCGGTGTGCAGGAATGATGCGAATCTGACCCCTCTGTCCTTCTTCGCTAGCCTGTCCATCCTCTACAACCACATCGAGCCACCTCCGACTATGGATATGATGGTTCGCCGGCGCCACCCTGAGGTCCTATCGACGGGTTTCTTCCCCCGCCAAGACTCTGACAACGATGCGAGGACTGCCTTCGTAAGAGCAACCTCATGCTGCGACCTCCAGCTCGCCGAGGATGAGCAAGGCTTCGAGCTGTATGCCCCCAACCACTTCACGAGGCAACTTGGCTTCCATCAAGGGATTCCTTACCCGCTCCTCCATTCAGTCAACAAGTACACCTCGTGGAGGAAAATTGGCGAGTCTGATCGGGTCACCCCACTGCAAAACATCTACCCTCTTTCTCCTAATATGCTGGAGATCGAGCCTTCGCAGGGTGTCGACCCCGCTTACCTCGCTTGGTGGCGGTCCCTGTCTGACAACCATTGGGAGTTCCCAGACGATGCTGTCTTCGCTGCCATCTTTCGTCCTCTTCACGATACTTTGGGTGAATCAGACCGTACCATCCTTGATGGCCAGCGCGACCATGCGGAGAGGGTTTCAGGGGCCGCGACAAGAACTAGGCCATCCGTCAGTTCCTGCTGCTCGCCGCTCGACGGGGATCGTCATTCGAGAACGCGATCCCACACCCTCGGTATGTCACTAAATGTGTAGATTTTGAACTTCCTTTGACATATTGATAAAATGTTTCTCTCTAACCCTCTTGTTTTCTTCTCAGTCTGCCCCCCGCCGGAGAACCGTCGACCGGTCTGAAGTTGCCAGAGGAAAGGCACCTGTTCGAAGGGAGACTGTGGCGGGCCATGACAGCGAGACTGCTCCTGCCGTTCCTCGGCCAACGAGTGGCGAGAGCTCGCGGAAGCGTCCCATCGAGGACGAAGAGGACTTGCTGGAGGATGTGCGGTACCAGCAAGAGTATGGCTTGGTAAGCGATCCGGTAAGCGGACCACTTTAAATTAAATTTTCTCAAGTCAGAGCGACTCGCTAACTGTTGCTTTTGACAGGTTCGCCGCACTCGACCTCGCCTCGCTGCTGTTGAGGAGGCGCCAGTGATGACGGAAGTCCCGTTTCCAGAGCCATTCATTGGCGAAGTACCCTTGACACTCGAGGAAGTTGCTGCGGAGCCAATCCTCGAAGAAGTTGGTGGGGCCAACGAGGGGGCCGCCTTTGAAGAAAATGCTGAGGCCAGCGAGGACACGATTTTTGAAGAAACTGTCGAAGCGGCCGCGGAGGAGACCACCACGACCCTCGAAGGAGCTGGCAAAGCTACTGAGGAAATCGTGCAACCGTCCTCTCCAATCGCTGCTTTGGGTGAAACCGGTCCAATCCCGGAGCCAACTTTGGCTCCGGTCGAAAATGTAGCTTTTGGCCAGTCCGACCAGGTCTCCGATCCTACTGCCCCCTTAGCATCTCCGCCCGAAGGCCTACAAATGATACTTTGGGTTCCTCCTCTGCGATTGGGACGTGCGGGTCATACCGGCGAAGTACCTCCGGTGGCTCCCACAAAGGATCTTATTGCCCCCTTGGTGGGAACAAAGACAGCTCGTGGCACTCCGCCACCCTCTCCAGAGATTGAAGCGGCCGCCGAGGTTGAACCAATCACTCCGGTCCCAACAAGGAAACCTGGCGAGGAGTCTTCTTCCTTCAGTACCCGGGCCGCTCGTCTTTGGGCCCGAACTACTCCGCCTACTGATCTAGAACCCATCCGCCTAGCTCGATCTTTCCTTCATGGGTTGTTTCATCACGGCTCTCGCCCAAACGTCTTTGACTTGGTAGGACGTATTCGCGAGGCCCATGAAGCTCTGGATCGACATCTCGCTGGCGGCAATCCTGTTCTGGACCAAGCGCTGGAGTTGGCCGATGCTGTCGAGTCGCAGGCTCGCAGAGTCTTAAATATCGGTGCTCAATCAGCCTCCCGTGAGCAAGCTCGCCGCAACTTAGACAATCAGATGGCAAACCTCTTGGCCGAGCTTGGTGAAGCGGGCATTCCGGGAGCATCTTCAGAGAATCCAAGTGCTGGCCATGCTCGGCGAGTGGAAGCCCTGGAGGCTCAGATAGTAGAGCTGCAGGCTCAGCTTGCTCGGGCTCGCCAAGACTTGGCCCGCGCTTTGGAAATGGAAACTCGTTTACAGGCCGCGGAGGAGGCCCAAGAGGCTTTGGACTCGGCCGTGGCTGCTGCTGAAGAAGTTCAAGCCCAAGCCTATGAAGAAGAGATAGCCTTAGAAGGCATGCTCTTAGATTTGTATAGGGTTTGTAGGCGTGCGTAGGTTTAACTTGTATTTGCCCCCTTGTGTACGAACTTTAATGATAATATCTCGCATTGAATTTTTCCCGCTCTTTGCCAACTGTTCTGTAATAACTGTCAGGAAAAAATCCTTTTTCGAGATTTAGCGACGGTTTCCAATGTAACTACTCGCTCGGAACGCGGGCAATCATTATTGAAAAACGCGTCTGACCTTATCTCCAAAGCCTGTATCTCGGAGCAAACATTGCATGGGGGACAACTGTCAAACGCACAATCGCCCCTTCCGTCTATAAAAAGAAACGCTTGGCCGGGGTGAAGTATCAGTGAAGTCTCCGCCCCCTCACCATGATTTCTTATTCCCTTCTGTTCATCCTTTTGTCCCTGCTTAGAGCAAAGCCCCCAACCATACATTCCCCTCCTTTGTGGTGATTCTGAAAATCTACTCTCAGGCCTAGAGTGATTCTGGAAATCTACTCTCAGGCCAAGCCTTTGTTCGGCCTGACCAAAGGTTGGGTACCCTCTGCCTTGCGCCTGCTGTCCTATCAGTGCGTGAGGCTCTGCCGGCCCTCCAAACGGAAGACTGGTGGTATCATGAGGGATCCTGACCCGCTGGACCTCCAGTTCCTCAACACTTTCTCTTGGGTCCAGGCCGGCGTCAGGGTTTTGGCTGGTCTAAAGATGTGAGGCGTCCGTCAACTTTGAGCGAAGGACGCCGCGGCAGACTTTTCTCTAGCCAAGCGAGCCAGGACGAGGCTTCCAGTATCTGTAGATCTATGCTTTTTTGAAATGTAAACATAGTCTAATTTACCTTTTCTGATCAATGTAAATGCTTTGGCCGCAAAGCCATAATTCGAAACATGTATTGAGCAAAGGCAAAATTGAATGAATTTATTTTTTAGGGCCTCTGGAATAGGCCCCAATCTTGTACTAGTCTTTGTGTTTAGACTTTGCACGTTTACAGAGAAAGAAGAAAACAATAGAACTTTTTAGGGCCTCTGGAATAGGCCCCAATCTAATACAGGCCTTTAGGGGCTGGTACGTTACAATGTATTCTATACGTCTTCTGTCCCGAGTTGCCCCCTAGTGTTGGGCGGTGGAGCGAGTACGCGATGGCGCGTAGCACTATTGACTGTGGTGGCGGGATCTGGTGGAGGTGTGGGATCCTCGCGCTCCCAGACCCCTGCAATGTGGCGCTTGAGGAAGCGGCCATTAATAGGGTTGCGATGAATAGTACCGTCCAAGTCGCGCAAATGGTATGCCCCCTTGGGAAGGATTCTGTGAACAATAAATGGTCCATCCCAGCGAGCGGACCACTTGCCCCGACCATCTGTTTTGTCCCCTATCGGGAGGACTGCTCGCCACACTTTCTGGCCCTCAGCATAGCTCTGCCCGCGCGTGATTTTATCATAGGAGCGGGCGATGCGCTGTTTTTCCAGGACAAGGTTGTTGAAGGCGGCGACACGGTGCTCGTCTAGATCTTCAAGCTCCTGCCACATGGCTTGGACGTAATCCTCGCCAAGTAGTTGATGCTGTTCTTGGACGCGGAGCGAAGCGATATTGATCTCAAGGGGAAGGACGGCGTCGTGACCGTACATGAGAGCGTACGGTGTGGTATCAGTCGGGCCTCGCTTGGAGGTGCGGTAGGCCCACAAAGTGTGGTAGAGCTCCTGGTGCCAGACGCGAGGGTTCAACTCCAACATCTTGCGGAGGATGCCAAGGATGACCTTATTACTAGCTTCCGCCTGGCCATTGGACTGAGCATAGTATGGCGTGGAGTGTAGAAGCTTGATGCCGTAATCGTTTAAGTACGTAACAACTGAATCGGCCATGAAAGCTACCCCCCTGTCCGTAACGATGCACTCCGGGATACCAAAGCGTGAGATGATGTTGCGGAAAATGAAGTTGCGCACCGAGTTAGCAGAGGCGACCTTGAGTGGTTCGGCCTCGACCCATTTGGTAAAGAAGTCGGTGGCAACGATAATGAACTTGTGCTGCTCAGAGGAATGGGGATGAATGATGCCCACGAAATCCATTGCCCATCCGCGACACGGCCAAGGTTTGATGATAGGCTGCAATGGGATGTTAGGGATATGTTGCACTGGTCCGTGAGCCTGGCAATCTTGGCAACCTCTGGCGAAGGCAATACAGTCTTTCAGAATGGTTGGCCAGTAGTAGCCATGGCGGCGGATCAGCCATCGCATTTTGGGCCCGGCCTGGTGCGAGCCGCAAACGCCGCAATGGACTTCGCGCATGAGACGTTTAGCTTCGTTCCCGTATACACAGCGGAAGTCGTTGCCGTCTTCCCCACGCCGCCGGAGTTCGCCATTGCGTAATACAAAGTTTATGGCGAGGAAACGGATTCGCCTGGAATGAGCAGCGTCGTTAGGGTTCTGGAGGTAGGCGATGAACGGTAGCCTCCAATCCTCGTCGATGGGGTCCAAGGCTGCAACTTCTGGGATGGCGTCCCGAAATTGCCCCCTGGCGATGAAAGAGGGAAGAGTACGGCGTTCGACCTTGAGCAGGCGTTCGCGCACTCCGTCTCTCAGGCTGAGGCCAGACGCTATCTGAGCGAGCTCGTTGGCAGCGAAGTTAAATTCACGTGGTATGTGCTCGATGTACACGTCGTCAAATTGGTCCAGCACCTCGAATGCCTTTCGTAGGTATGGCTCAATTGACAAGCTTAAACATTTGAACTTTTCCACAAGCTGGTTAACAACCAACAATGAATCGCCAAAGATCTGGACCTCGCGGACTCCTAAGTCCAACAAAATCTCTAAACCGATGATTAGTGCTTCGTACTCGGCCTGGTTGTTGGTGCATTTGAAGTCGAGCTGGAACGAGTAGGAGAAGCGATCTCCAGCGGGATTAGTGATGGCTATCCCGGCTCCGGCTGCTATATCAGTCCGTGAACCATCGAAGTACAGGGTCCAGGGAACGGGTGTCACTGTGGCGAAGTCCAACTCGCGAAACGCTGTGAGCTCTGATGGTGGGTGATGGGCAAGAAAATCCGCTATTGCCTGTCCTTTTACTGCCTTTTGCGGAACATATTGCAACGAGAATTCGGACATGGCGAGGATCCACTTGCCGATGCGTCCCCGCAAGATAGGGCGAGAAAGCATGTATTTGACCAGGTCGGATTGAGCGATGACGACCGTGGTAAAGGCAAGCATGTAATGGCGCAGCTTGCATCCTGCAAAGTAGAGGGCGAGACATAACTTCTCCATGGGCGAGTAGCGTGTCTCACAGTCCGTTAAAACTCTACTGAGGTAATAGACGGCATGTTCTACCCCGTTCTCATCATCCTGGGCCAGGAGTCCACCGATGGATAGATCGGCCGCGGTGATATAAAGTTTAAGCGGGGCACCGTCGCGAGGCGGAATCAGGACTGGTGGGTTCGTAAGGTAGTCCTTGATTCGATCGAAGGCCTGTTGGTGTTGTGGTTCCCATACGAACTCGGTTGCCCCTGGAGCTTGAGGAGAGGGGAAAAAGGTTGGACCTTCCCTGCCGCGTTTGATATGAAGCGGCGGAGAAAGTTGATTCGCCCTAGTAGCTGTTGGAGCTCCTTCTTGGTAGTGGGGGAAGATGCGGTGATTACCGCTCGTGCCTTGTCCTTTGGGATTTTGATGCCTCTTTGATGCACAAGAAAGCCAAGGAAATCACCGGCCTCCGCGAAGAAAACGCACTTGGCGGGGTTCATCTTGAGGTTATGTATGCGCATCCGTGTGAACACCTGCCGGAGGTCTTCCACGTGGGTTGCTCGCGATTTGGTTTTGACTACCACATCGTCGATGTAGACTTCGATCAACTTGCCCAAGATGTCGTGGAAGATGAGGTTCATGGCGCGCTGGTACGTTGCCCCCGCGTTCTTAAGGCCGAAGGGCATGACGACATACTCGAACGCGCCAGCGAAACCAGGGCAACGGAAGGCGGTCTTGTGTCGATCTTCCTCGGCGACAGGGATCTGATGGTACCCGGCCGTGCCGTCCATAAAGGATAACACCTCGTGCCCTGCGGCGGCATCAATAAGTAGGTCAGCCACAGGCATGGGGTATATGTCCTTTGGTGTTGCGTTGTTTAGATCTCGGTAGTCAACACAGACACGCATCTTGCCATTTTTCTTGCGGACGGGGACGACGTTCGACAACCACTCGTTATACTTCGCCACACGAATGATACCCGATCGGTGCATGCTTTCGATTTCTTCTTTAACCACGATCTGGGTTTCAGTTCGCATGAAGCGGCCGTCCTGCCGGACTGGACGCCGGTCGGGATAGGTTGGTAGCCGGTGGCAGACCAAGTCCGGGGACAAGCCGGGCATATCTTCGTATTTGTCGGCGAAGCAATCCTTGTATTCGCGCAATAGGTCAAGGAGGGCTTCCTTTTCTTCCTCCGCCAACTTTGCACTGATGGAAATAAGTAAGGGCTTTTCTTCAGTCCCTACATCAACTTGTAAAGTGGGGTCGCGGACTTGAGGTGGAGTGTCGTCCAAGGCAGCAGGAGCTAACTGAATAACTTCTTCCTTGGTATCGGAATAATCCACCACTTCATCGACATATTCCATAGTCGCGACCTTGTCGTAGGCTTCGCGTTCTGCCCAGTACGAAAGGAGTCTCTCGCACAAGGACTCGCCAGCCTCGCGTACCTCCTCGGAAAGGGCACTATCCATCAAAATGGGGTGTGAGAGTCGCGATGGTGTGAGGACGCTGCAAATCGTCCTTCGCCTGGGTAAGTCCCCATCGTGTGAGATTGGAGGCCGTTACTCCGTATGGGCGGCCCTTGTGATCGACGCCTTGAACATCCAACGGGCCCAAGTCTGTATTATAGTATCGGGCATCGTTGAGGTTGGCAGAAATGGAGAAAGGCCGCGGGTCGGCCTTGATGATGACTGACTCGCGTTTCTCGGTGTCCCAGATCATGAGTTCTTGGTGCATGGAGGAAGGCACGCAAAAACTTCTGTGGATCCAGTCACGGCCGAGGATCATGCTGTAAGAGGAAACGCACTCGGCGACGAAAAAGGTATAAACCCGCGATGCTGGCCCGACCTTGACCCGTAGGAACAGCAAACCTAGGGTTCTGGACACCTGTCCTGTAAAGTTCTTCACCGTTAAGGACGTGGTCTGGACCATCGAGCGCGGAATGTCGAGGAGACCCATGGTGCGGGTTGTGACGACATTAACCGCGGCACCGGTGTCGATCATGACCTTGTTGATCAGTTTCCCTTGGACCTCTGCTGTGATATACAGTGGTCGCATGTGGGTGGCCATGTCCAGGGTTGGCGTAGAAAAGGTCATGGTTGGCCTCTGTGAGAAGCTACTCGAACTTTCCTCTTGCGGAGTGCCATCGGCTGGGGCCAGTACTGGGCCCATTTCGCTTCTGCATGGCGGGGGTTTGCTGTCATCCTCGCTGACGATGGTGATGTCCGCCGCGCTGCAGGTTGTGTTTGGTGGAAGGGCGTATCGTTCCGAAATGAAGAACACCATCCCGACCTGAAACGAGAATTGTTCGGAGACTGGGACCAGAGGTGTGTCAATGATCTCGTGTTCCCCTTCGAGAACTGCAAAGGCATCTGCTTCTCGGCTGAACCCTTCCTCAGCTTCCCAACCAGAGATCTCTAGCATATTGCAGGTAAATGACTCTGCTTGCTCTTCGTCCTGGTCTTCCTCTAGGTTGAGTCGAGGTTCTGAGTCTGCCTCATCGGCTTCCTCATTTTCGCGGAAACGTTGGGCCATTTGCTCGGCGAGGTTAGGACTAGAAGGTGCCGGTGTCTCTGTTGGTGGCCCTGACGCCTCAGTTTGTCGCGGACGCCATACTGTCTTTGGCGAAGGCTGATGGTCCTTAGCTGGCTGTTTATCCGCTACTGTGGGAGCCTTACTGTTGTCTTCTTTCGCCAACCGCTGCAGGGCAGATACTCGGGGCACCATCCTGGCTTCGGGTTTCGGAGTGTGCCGCGGCCGAGGCTGCTGTGGCGATGGCGACTCCCTTTTGGTATCAGCCTCTGTGTCTCGACGCTCTTGTCGTCGTGAGGGCTGAGACGGCTCACGTTTAGACTCCGAGTCCGGAGTCATGAACAATTTACGCCTAGGGCCGGTAGGCGGAGCCTTGCTTTGTTCGGGCTCCGGTGACGGCCTACACCGGGAACGCTGCTGATCCCTCCTCCTGTCAGGCTCTGGTGACGGATTGGGCCTAGCAGGTTGTGGATCCCTTCTTCTGTCAGGCACGGGTGACGGCCCGCGTTTGGAAGGCTGCTGGTCTCTTCTCCTTTCAGGTGCTGGGGATGGCCTGCGTCTAGGAGGCTGCGGATCCCTTCTTTGTTCAGGTGGTGGTGATTGCCTGCGCCTGGGAGGTTGCGAATCCGGCTTTGGTGGAACCGTGAGTCGGCAAAAAACATTTGGCTTGGGCGCAGGATCGTCACTGAAGTGCGCGCAGATTCTTGGAGGTGCGACTGGCGGCATCTGAAGGACTGCGCGCAGACCTTCTGCTTCCCGCCACATCCGCTCAGGCGTCTGCGAGAGCTGCGAGGGGCGTATAGCACCCTCGTCGACAGCCCGTAAGGCGCGTAGGATGCTGCCGTACCGCTTCTGGAGCTTGCGCTTCTTGGACTTGCTGATGGTCACTGCCTTGCCCCCTTGCTGCGTGTACCAGATCCCTTCCTTGATCGCTGATTTGGACGTCGGGGGAATGTAAGGGTTGGTCAAGACGCCGTCACGAGGGCTTGAGGCGCCGCTGCTGTGACTCTCACTACTAGATTCTGACATGTCCATCTCGCTTGCGGTAGGGGATGGAGGTATCGCTGCTGCCCAATGAGCGGCGACGTACGTTTCGAGGCGCGCTACCCTTTTCTCCAGCTCTTCGCGAGTCCTGGGACTCGTAGGCTGGGAGCCTTTTACGGGGAGCGGCTTATCGTCCCTCATGATTGCTTTGCCCTTATCCTTGTAGGAGGGGCGGTCTGGTTCGAGTCTTGCGACCAACTGTCGGGCTGGGTCGGTTGTGCTCCTCTTCTGGTTATCTGGGAGCATGTAGTTGTTCGCCGGCCGTTTGCGATTCCGGCCCGGCGGCTCGGATGGTCCTGCATTTGGCGACAGATCTAGTGTGATCATTCGCTGGCCGACGCGAGGCCAAGCGAAACCAGCAGTTGCGATTGTAAAGCCGCCCTCGTCCTTAAAGCAAATGTATCCGAGGTCAAGCCAGTCTTGGATCTGGTCTCGGAGCTGGTGACATTCGCAGGTCCTGTGCCCCCAACTGTCATGGAAACTGCAATGGACGCGTCCATCCCTGTACTCACTGTATGGCAAGGAGCGGAGTGTGACGAGTCCAGCCTCTCTGAGATCTTCTAAGACCTCGTGTGCCAGACTTTCATTGTAGGTGTACTGGCGACGCGGCTGGCGGGTATTATCGTCTCCTTCCTCGCGGCCCCTTTTAGGCGCGCGACGTCGCTCGTCGTCCTGGGACTGATCAGCCCAGTTGACCTCGACCATGCCCACTACGGGCGGGAAAGGGTCTACATCGACCAATGAGGCTGTGCTACCCGGTGCCTTCATCCTCAGCTCGCCTGAGTTTAACCAAGTCTGCAGCTGGTCTCGGAGCTTGACACAATCTTTGGTGTCATGGTTGTATACGTTGTGGAAGGCACAGTATTTCTTGTCCTTCAGCTCCTCCTTAGGCGGTATCTTGTGGTCCAGTCGCACGTACTTCGCCTCGATTAGGTCATTGAAGACCAAATGGGCGTTTTTAGCGTCGTAGGTGTACGACTCGTACTCTGGTTTGGTCCAAGCAAAGGACTGGATGGTGATCGGCTCGCGGGTCATCTTCAGGTTCTTCAGTTTGTGAGCCACTTGCTTGCCGGTCAGCTCTACCGCGCCAATGTCGTCCAAGTCCTGATCTGCATGGGCTGGCTCCGGCCTTTGATAGTAGGGGTCGTGAGCAGGGGTTTGCATGCTGAGTGCCCCCACGATCCGGTTCTTCCCTGGCACATAGGTTCCCTTGGAAGCGTTGGCCTTGTCGTCCAACTCGTTCAGGATGAGCTCGTAGCTGCCAACCTTATTGATTAGGTCACCCATGGAACTGAAACGCTCGCCATGGTGCTTCAGCCGCTGGCGGTGCTCCAGCCCCCGAATAGCCAACTTAATGGCTTCCTGCTCAGGCAACAAGTAATCGCATTTGGCCTGCTGGATCTTGAAGCGCTGGAGGAAAGAAACTCCGGACTCCATGCTCTGCTGGCTCATCTGCGTGAGGGAGTCGAGGCCGACTTCGGGCTCAATTGTGCCATATGTCTCCCGGAAGAGACGCTCCATGGTGGGCCAGTCTGGAATTGACCCCGGCTTCAGTCTGGAGTACCAGGTGAAAGCGGCCCCGGACAGAGAAGTCCCGAAGAGCTTGAGCTTGAGCATATCATCATTCCCGTACTGGCCGCATTGGACCTTGAAGCGGGCCATGTGAGTCGCTGCATCTTCCCTTGTTTCCCCAGAAAATGTGGTGAAGACGATGTTCTTGAAACCGTGGGGGAAGGGGTACTGTGCCACGCTATCTGGATAGGGGTCACGATAGTGCAAGGTAGCATCACCTTTCCCGGTGTGCTCCTTGACAATGCTTGAGATGAGTTGGCGCCAGTCGGCCGCCGTTACTGGTGCGGATTCTGCCCCCTGGTCATGGCCATACCATGCAGAGAAGCTAGGGGCCTGTCCGACGTTCTTATGAGTTGAATTGGAATAAGCCACGATCGGGTCATCTGGTGTCCCCACTCCTTGCGGCGCAAGAGCATCGGTGCCCTTGAGTGTGGTCCTAGGGCTGCATGGCGAGGGTAGACGGGGTGGTGTCCTTGATGAGCTGGCCCCCAATGTGAATTGGGGAGCCTTCTGGGCCCCGACCCTCGGATTTGCCCTAGGGCGCTCATTAGGTGGGATATACCTCGAGCCCTCTGCTGCGCTTGAACTGGTATAGTTCACAGCGTGATTCTTTGGCGCTTGGGCCCGAATCCAGTCTTCCATCTGCAGGACCCTTGTATTCAGGGTATCATGGCGCTCTTTGTAGTCTTCGAGCTTTTCCATGCTGTTCTTGCTCCCGAAGAAGGAAGCGTTCTGCTGTTGCTGCAGCTTGGTGTCATGGTCGTTCAGACGATGGGTTTGGACCTCTAAAGCCTTTGTAAAGGCCACCTTGCTCTGATCCAGTTCGGTCTGGATCCTTTGCAGAGAGCCGGTCATTATGTCCTTGTCCTCCCTGATCGTGCCGACCACATAGTTGAACTCCTCGCTGAGCTTGGCGTGGTTCTCCTGGTTTGCGAGCCAGATCTCCTTGTCCTTAGCGACCTGCGCAGAGAGGTCCTGGACAATTTGCTGAGTTTCTTCAGCCTTTAAGCCGCACTCTCTCCTGAGCGCGCCGATCTCATTCTTGAAATCGTTCCTTAGTTCTTCGAACATTCTGCGGACCTCCTCTGTGGACAGAGCAGGTCCCGCTTCTGGGATTGGTTGTGAGTTTGCCATTGTGGACTTAGTAAGGTCGGGGTTGCCGAACCGATTGAGAATCTCTTCTTTAGCGAGAGATCTGCAAGCCGCGCTGTTATGGGGCTTGTATTGTGAAGCCTTATGTTTCAAACAAGAAAGCGAATGTCTCCTGTATGGGGAGTCGTCGAACTTCCCAATGATTGCTGGAAAAATAAACTCCCTGTCCCACTGGGCGTGCCAATGTTTTGGCCCACGTCCTCAGCAAAAGGGGGTGATGAGTGATCAGATGTAAAAAAGGGTGTGTGCGGGGCGTGCCACCTCACGGATGAGGAAAGAGAACGGTGCGCGTCCTGACTTCTTGACCAGGCGAATGAGGGCTCCGGTGTCACCTGAGGAGGAAATATTTCCGAGCTTACTCTTCTAATCACCTGTCGATCGATACTCACTGTGAGAGCGAGCAGAGCAACAATTGGGAAATCGGAGACGAGTCCTGACGGGCTCTGGGGTCTAAGGCGGGGTGCGCTTAGAGCGTAAGGGTTTCGAGGATGTTCGAAGGTTTCGACTGTGTACGTCTGTTTGAGAGAGTTGTTGATTGATTGATTGTGTGTTCTCTGTAAGCTGTAAAGCTTCTTTATATACTCATCCGTAAGCAACTCGTGGAGACTCACTCACAATCCAATGCGGACTCTGCAATTAGAATCCCACAAGGATACGATTAACTTGCCAGTCATGCGCTCCGTGCAACACGTGTCAACCCTATCTCGCTTAGGTTTCGTTCCCTGCCTCGCTGCACTTCATTTGTCGTGTAGTAAGCGAACTCAAACACTAAGCAACCTTATCCCGAGGGCGTTATTAGTCATTTCCAACCCAATCTCGCCAAGAACTGTAGAGTCTCATGTGAACTGGAGATAAGGATCCCGCGAGGACACTATATCTCGCGAGGTATCAGAATCTTCTGAATAAAATCCATGTCACGTGCCGCCAATCCTCGCCACCCTTCGTGGGCTAAAAAGGCCACATGCGTTGGCCCAAATGATATCCAAGCCTTTCTCAAGTCTTGGACCGAAAATGCCCACTGGGCTCAAACAATTACAAAAATCAATTAGCTTATTTCCACGTAGCCCAAAGGCCCATATTTGCATGCTCATATATCATATCACTAATCAAGCTAGTACATGCAATAGAATGGAACTTATATTGCTACAGGACAGTAATACTGAAAGATAATTCAGTTTATATTGAACCTTCTAACAATGGCTGTTCCAGGATCTACTTTCACTTCAGGGAAAAATTCAGCTATCAATCCCTCAGTAGCATCTGCAGAGAAACCCCTCTCCACCATATGTTGAATAAGTTTCTTTTCCCGTACTGTCTCTTTATTCTTGATCAACCCCAGGATAAACGTGTTATAACCATCTAGACGATATCCCTTCACTTTAGGGAAAAATTCAGCTATCGATCCCACAGTTGCATCTGCAGGGAAACCACTCTCCACCATATGTTGAATAAGTTTCTTTGCCCGTACTGTCTCATTATCCTTAATCAACCCCAGGATAAACATGTTACAAGTACAACCATCTGGATGATATCCTTTCTCTTCCATTTCTTTTAGCAACTTCACTGCGTCACTGATTAGGCCTCCATGACAAAGCCCCTTGATCAATATGTTATATGTCCGGACATCAGGTTGAAGTCCCTTGGATGATAACCCACAGAAGACTTCTTTTGCATATTCAATCTGTCCATCTTTGCACAAACCCTGAATAAGAGTATTGTACACTACAATATCCAGATACAACTTTTTGCCTTCCATCTCTCTAACCAATTCAACTGCCATTGAAAGCTGTTGGTTTTTACATATGCCTTCCAGTAAAATAGCGTAAGTTTGAACATCTGGAAGTTGACCAGAAGCTTGTATATCCGAGAACAACTTCTTTGCACTTTGTATCCTCCCGACTTTGCAGAAACCATCCACAAGAGTGTTATAACTAACAGTATTTGGAACAATTCCGTTGTGAGACATTTCCTGAAAAAGAATTGTTGCCTCATCAATTTCTTTCTGCTTACAATATCCATGTATCAATATGTTATAACTGTGAACGTTAACCAGGTAGCCGTTGCTAACCATCCGATCAAAAACTACTTTTGCCTTGCTCATTTCTCCGCACAAACAATAACCATCCATAAGTGAATTGTATGTAACCACATTAAGTTCCACATCTGTGCGAATCATCATTTTAATCACAGTTTCAGCTTCCAGAACCTTCCCCACTTTACAGAGTGAATCAACCAAGAGACTGAAGGTGTGAACATTTGGAAATATATTTCGACTCACCATTTCATTCAACAACATTGTAGCCTGTTTCCAATGCCCTACTTTGCAAAGTCCATCAATCAAAGAGGTATATGTAATGACGTTTGGGGTAATTCTTTTACTGATCATTTCAGAGAAGAGGTTCAGTGCGTCTACAATCATTGCATTCTTACAGAGATTATCAATGATCTATACACAACTACATCAGGCTTGCAAGATCCTCCTTCCATTCTTCTTAACAATTGAATGGCTGCAACATTGTTACCCTTGCTGCACAAGCACTTTATCAATTTGCCGAAAGTGAACACATTGGGCTGAATACCCGCCTCCACCATTTTTCTGAAAACTAATGCAGCATCGGCCTCTCTGTTCTGAAGAAGAAAGCCTTTGATAAGAGTGGTAAAGGTCGTGTCATCCGGTTGGAGACCAGATTTGAAGAACAGACCCAATACGGATAGACTGAACCCAACTCGGAGTATATTTAGAGAATAATTACTGGGACTAATTCCAGAGAGACGCATTTGTTGAAACAAAGTGATGACTTCCGCATAGTGCTTCAACTCTACGACTTGACACAGGACTTGATTGAAAAGAACAACAGAAGGCCGAGGACGCCTGTGAAGCAATTCATTGAACACCTTGCGGGCATATTCAAGATTACTGATATTGAGAAATTCAGTCCCGATCTGGGCAACTTGGGTGGTTGTAGAGTTGATTGGTTTAGAGGTTTGAAAGTGAAACATGGCCGAGTTATGGCCGACTAAATCATCAAAGTGAGTAAAGTGACGGAAATGCATACCTCTTCGTCCTCTGCTGCTGCCGCGCATTATCATCATCGTATTCAGAAAATCTAATTCTCTCACTTCAAATGGTAGTAGGGAAATAAATTTCGAGGATTGAATCTCTAGATAGAGCTCACTTCAAATAGGCCATCTGTTATTCTGTTTCAGTTCATCTTTTATATATATATATATATATACACACAGTCCCTATCCAGAGCGAAGCTTCGCTCTGGAATTAACGTGCGAATGTCCTTATTTGACTCACTTTTCGGTCATATTTTTCGATCATACCCGGTCAGTGTCTAGATACATATCGTATGATCATCCTTACAAAGTTTCATCCAGTTTGGTGACCGTTTAAGCCTCCATAATCATGATTTACTCCAACGGTTCTACTTGGACAGATTTTGTTCTATTGATTTATTTTATCTGATTCGGTGTGCAAACGATCACCAAACTGGATGAAACTTTGTAAGGATGATCATACGATATGTATCTAGACACTGACCGGGTATGATCGAAAAATATGACCGAAAAGTGAGTCAAATAAGGACCTTCGCACGTTAATTCCAGAGCGAAGCTTCGCTCTGAATAGAGACTGTATATATATATATATATATATATATATATATTAAGCGAAGCGGTGAGTTCCTATTCACTTCACGTGTGTGTCTATATATATAAGTGAGTTTCTTTCACGTGACGCGACTGTTTTGTCTTTATTTTTATTTTATTTTTATATTATCTGTTTTTATTATATATATATATATTAAGTGAAGCGGGTGAGTTCATGTTCACTTGAACAGAGGTGCGACCGTTCTGTCCTTACTTTTATTTTATTTTTACATTATTTGTTTTCATTTTATTTTTCCTTTTTTTAAAAAAAAATTCATGGTGCTTCCGTTGTGAAACGCGTCATGCGAGGTGAGGAGGCGAGTGAGGCGGGTGAGGCGAGGTGAGTGAGACGGGGCGAGGCGAGATGAGTGAGGGGCGTGATGCGAGACGGGGAGGAGGGGGCGAGGCGGAGGCGAGTGATGCGAGGCGAGGAGAAGGCGGGTGAGGCGAGACGAGTGAGGCGAGTGATGTCGAGCAAGGAGGCAGGGCGAGTGATGGCGAAGCAAGGAGGCATGGTGAGTGAGACGGGGCGAGTCGAGATGAGTGAGGTGCGTGATGCGAGGCGAGGAGGATGGGGGCGAGGTAAGACGAGTGTGGCGAGATGAGTGAGGCGAGGCGAGTGATGCAAGCCGAGAGGAGTGAGGCGGGGCGAGGCGAGGCGAGACGAGTGATGCAACCCTAAAATTCATGGTGCTTTCGTTGTGAGGCGCGTCATGCGAGGCAAGGAGGCGGGTGAGGCGGGTGATGCGAGGAGGAGGCGGGGCAAGGCGAGTGATGCGCGCGAGGCGAGACGAGTGAGGCGCGTGATGCGAGACGAGGAGGGGGGAGGCGGAGGCGGGTGATGCGAGGCGAGGAGGAGGCGGGTGAGGCGAGACTAGTGAGGCGAGTGATGTCGAGCAAGGAGGCGGGGCGAATGATGGCCAAGCGAGGAGGTGGGGCGAGGCGAGATGAATGAGGCGTGTGATGCGAGGCGAGGAGTAGGGGGGTGAGGTAAGACAATGAACCAATCCCATTGGTTCTCAATAAATCAAAACAAATGGGAAAAAGATTTCACCCTAACAATGAGCCTCCCAGGCTATAATAGCGTCTCACGCTAAGCGTTTTACTCACATATGATGAGGACCGCTAATAAGGTTATAATAGCGTCCCACGCTAAGCGCTCAACTCTCATATGATAAAGACCGCTAAGTAATGGCTAGCTAACAATTAATATATATTTATATAAACCGATCGGTTGCCTCCCAGACGATAATAGCGACCCACGCTAAGCGTTCAACTCTCATATGATGAGGACCGCTGGTAAGACTATAATAGCGTCTCACGCTAAGCGCCCTACTCACATATGATGAGGACTACTAAATAATGTTAGCTAGCAATAATCAATATCAATCAACCCTTTTAGGGTGAAGTAAAATATTAAATATAAAAATCAATTGACATGTTCCACATGTCAAATAAAATGAGCAAGAGAGTTCTCAAATAAATAAATTTCAAATATGCCTTTGAAATTAAATAACTTTAGTGCATGCATGGCATTTAAATCAAAGGTCCACTCACAGTGCTCGACTATGCCTGCCGACGACCTGAGGCTTCCTCCAAATGATCCTCCTCACGTCCTGCACAATACATAATTATTAAGCCTCCAAACCAGGATAATACTTTAATAAAATTTCCGAAATAAAAGGAACTCTATAATTTCATCTCTCTTGCCCAACCT
Organism: Fragaria x ananassa; assembly: GCA_034370585.1. Lineage (NCBI taxonomy): Eukaryota > Viridiplantae > Streptophyta > Magnoliopsida > Rosales > Rosaceae > Fragaria > Fragaria x ananassa. The sequence goes on from CP139766.1 coordinate 23,684,962, forward strand.
CTCCACTTTTAATCTAACAAAGCTCACAATATTCCGTAATTACCGAAAGCCATAAATTAAGCTTTTGAAGTTTAAATTCTGCTAAATCAACTGTCGGATCTCCATTCGAATAACCACCTAAATCCTTAATCATTGATAAATCTCAGACCTTATCAAAACTCCTCCAAAAATTTCAAACTATACTTCATTAAACTCCTCTCATTATAACAAACCTGAAAACATGAAAAACTGCCCCTAAGGGGTAGTGCCGGCGGCCAGCAGCCGAATTCCAGCGACCTTCAATGGCTACCAAATTTTAACAGAATAATCTTCTCATCGTCCACAACAACTTCCATAACTAGCACTTAGTCCAATTCTAAGGCTAACTAGGGTAATCGAACCAAAACATCCATAAATCTCTAGAACTTCAATTATACATTTCACCCTAACAAGATCGAATTAGACCAATTCCTTTTGAGGGATTACTCACCTTGATGAGGGCTACAAGATGATCCAAAAATTTTGACCTATGGTGGCCCTCATATATATATATATATTAATTTTATTCACACAACCCTTTTTGTTACATACACATCTCATTTTTTTATCAAACTTTAAAAGTCTATTCTACCCCTTTTTTTCCTGTCAAGAAACTCTAAAGAAATGCCTTCTTTTCTATTCAACTCGACGACAACAATGGTCTCCCCATGAAGCTTTGTAGCTAGGTCTTGAACGTTGATATTGGATGAAAATAATTTATGCATAATCTTGTTCACTAGCTAGGTATGACAAACCCAAGCAAATATAGAAAGCTAGAGAAGGGATCCCGACCTCCTTTTTTCTTACAGATAATTGTTCTTCAATTTTTGTGTTTGTATATCACATCAAATTCCAGCAACATAAACAAATTGAAGAACTGAAGCTTTGTATTCAAATTGCTATGATTATATTCCTATATAATATATAATGTATTTGATTCGATTCTAGAACTGTACGTCAGTTTGGTTTCTAACAATACTTCCATTAAGAAGTATAACTAGGAGAGACAATTTGAATCAATATCCCATTGATTTGAGGTGCCCAGACTCATATATAAACATGGCTAGTAAGGGCGGAGAGATCGAGAAGGGTTGCAATGGGGTAGTGAGAGGGGAGTGAGGAAGAACGGAAAAGGGTAAAATAGGAACAAATGAGAAGAAAAATGGCAAAAAGTTTCATATGAGTGTGTATTAAGAAAATAAACGTGTTAATAAAATTTCTCATATATATATATATATATTGTTTTCCTTTTTCTTGATTTTTGTAATTTTATTTTGTTCAAACAAATATTTTTATAAGAAAGACAATGAAACAAAAGCATTTTAATAATTTAAGTATGTGTTGAAAGTATGAGCTAGCGACCTGAAACACAATTGCTTTAAAGCACAATCAATCCCCTCTCTGCTGAAGGGTTTGCACAACCAGCCCATTTGATGTATTTCTCGTTGAGTTTATACAAGTCATTTTCAATCAAAAAAGAAGAAGAATCTGATGGTATTTCATAGGATCCATGTCAGCCTGTCAAGAAATACAATGAGAGCTCCCCACACATAATTATGGGAGGGAGTAGAAACCTTTGAAGTAGTTAACAGAGGCGGAGGGTCTTCACTAAGCAACAGTTACAGCAGTCTTAACAATCTGGGTGTTTCTGGTCTTGATTGGATTTGGAGGTGACACGAGGCTAAAGTGACTGCTGAAGTTAAAAACAACTGAGCGAAGAGAGGACATAACTTCTTTTCTGTTGCAATAAGAAGCAGAGGAAGCTGTGCGCAGCAACTCCCTTGGCATATTTGATCGACAGAGTATAATTTTGCTACTGAGTAGTGTCTTTGGTCGTACTCTTATTTAAGCTTATTTCCATCTTCGACCCACACATGAATCCAATCAACTCGGATCAATGGGCAAAAGAGATTGCTCATGTGGTCAACAATAATTGACATGGTCTAGGGTTGCAAAATTGGATGGAAGAGATTGCAAGAGCTCAGTAATACTCGACTTATTCGCTGGTAACATAAATTGGATGGAATTCCAAACATTTATCATTTCCACTAGAGTCAGAGATAAGACCCTCGAGTTCAAGTATAATGGTGGCAAGAGCATTTACATAATTCAGATTCGGGTCTCTCCACAGAATAGCCGACATCTTCCAAACTGAAACAATATCAAACAGGAGGGTAGATTTTGGAAACATGTTGGAGCTACATAATGACAAGGATATAACATTTGAACACAGAATAGAGTAAGAAACGAAACAACCACTGAAATTTCAAAAAACAAAATATAAGCATCTGATTACCAAGCATGGTCTTAAGAGTGATGACAATTGTATCTGAATCAAAACATTTCAGTAGCTCAACTCATGAACCATAAACTTAAGATCTAGGCTTCTCCTTCTTCTCCTTGAAGAGGGCTAAGAGTGACACACCTGAGACCTTCACAACCTTAAACCTAACTCCGGGAATATCACCAACAGCATGACCCTTACGTCCAAACCCAGCAATCAACACCTCGTCCTGCATGTAGACACAATAATCAGTAAATCCACAAAACATAATTCAGTACTGGTACAACATGAAATACTTCTCCATTATACTCACATTTTCTTCAATGTAGTTCAAGCAACCATCGTTGGGCACAAAGGCAGCAATCTTCTTCCCGTTCTTGATAAGCTGAACCCTAGCACACTTCCTAATGGCAGAGTTAGGCTGCTTAGCTTCAATACCACTGCAAAATAATTACCAAAACCAGTTAGGACTACATGCCCAAATATTCCAACTGAACAAGTTGGTTTAAAAAGAAAATTCCATCAAGACTATTTCCCATACATCTTCTCAAGAACAATTCCCTTAGCATGGGAAGATCCAGCAAATGGCTTCTTCCACTCATTTCCAAGATGGGACTTCTTGTATGACTTGTCAGCCCACCTTTGCCTTCTACGGTGGTTCTTCAGCTTGCGAGCTGCTCCCATTCCACGTGTTTTCCTGTAAAAATTGGCCAGCAGTGTTAAGTAAAGCATTTCAAGCAGGGCTTAGAGCAAATACAAACCAACATAAAATTCCACACAATTGATGTCTGAAGCATTGTTATATTCATATAATCTAAGAATTGATGGATGAAGATAGCCTGGCATTCAAATCCATTAGCAGTTATACAATTTCAAGATTAACAGTTCAAGCCCAAACAAACAAGTTTTCAGGCCGAGAGCTTTTCTACAGATGAATTCAATACACCAACAGCATAAAAACTCAATCTAACAAATACAAAAACACAACTGGGTAAATCGTAAATGGTTCTGACTCCTCTAAAGGATGAAAAACTCAACAACCTTTGGCACATAAATAATTTCAGTGTTGACAAAGCTCCCAACAAAACATGAAAACTGAATCACACGATGTACAAAACAAGGCTACAACTTTCATTTCATTAAACTCTAAATTTTAATGTACTACTTCATCAAGCCGACTGTTAAACATAATCACAATAACTACAAATCTATGTTCTCTCACTGCACAAGGATTCAAAGGTATAAAATATTCGACAACGAATAATCTAGCAACCTAGCCACTACCTAAATATTCTGAACCACAATAAAACAATTAACACATTGCTCTACACAAAACCTCGGTACCCAAATAAATTATTCAACAAATACCGAAGAACAGTATACAAAGTTTTCAAATTTTCAACATCAACTACTAAAATAAACTGTACTTATTCCAGACAATTGTACCATCTTATTCAACTAGGTAACTGAAACTTGGGTAGATCCTAGACGAGAAGCTTTAACCATGAAATAAAGAGAAGAGAAACAAAGAGTGAGAGAGGATCGATCTGAAAGGAAGGAGGAGGAGACTGACCCCATGATGATGAGTGAGGGCGAAGAGGCTCAAGCGGCGACTGCAACACAGAGACAGAGCTTCGGCGCGGGCAGGAGAGAGCAACCAGAGCTTTAATAAGGCGATGGGAAACCCTAGTGCCTTGTTATACCCATTTAAATATACCTCCTTTTGGGCTTTCGATATAGATTTACTAACGAAATGGGCCAATTATGGGCCTTTATCAGCCTCGACCCGCACCCACTATCCCTGAATTTGGATATTTTACCTTTTAATCTTTTTATTTTTTCTCGAGATAATAGAGATATTACAAATGTCTCTAGAGAATTTTTTGTACATGGCATGTATCCACACATAACGATAAGAATGAGATTATATGTGTATATCTACATAGGCATGATAGTATATTTTGCTCACTTATTTAAGAGTCTACAAGTCTATTTTTTCTTGATTTAAATCTGATTTGAAATTCGGGTTATTTAAGTTGCTAAGACTCCACTATTAAGGTCTCTTCTTGGCTGCCTACTGTTTGTTTGTTTTTTTTTTTTTTGCCATGTAACACTTTGCCATACAGAGTTTCGCTTTGCCATACAGAGTTTCGCTCTATATAGTTGTTGACAATACCACCAAAGAAAGAGGCAAAGCCAGCAGGAGCAACATTACATGTTGAACCAAACAAACATGTTTGAAAGGGGTTAGATGACCCAGAAATGGAATAACAATTACATCCAAAGATTTTGAAAATAGTGCAAAAAGAAATAACAGGCACTACATATACTCGTATTATATTTTAATCAATAGCAGTGAAAGTGATATTCCCATATGTCATTTTCACCACTTGAAGTCATACAAACATTTTTTATTTAGCAGAGAACAATAAAGAAAAAAAACCCTAATGCGTGGAGTACTCTCTGCTGCACACCAAAAGAGCGTCGTCGCTCTTCTAATCCCGATCGATTCTGATCAGAGTTCAACCCAATCTCCATTCATCCCATCCCCGAGTCCTTCTACCTCAACCACAATCACCATGCCAAATTCCATTACCGATGTCACGGCAAGTTTTGCCGCATCGCTCGCCCTTTCTGTCAAGGACGTCCTTGACGTTTCTCACCGATCTGGAGCGGCTCAACGCCGCAATAAGCAATCATATCTGCTCGTCAAGCCTCTGATTCCGAACCAAGTTGATCCAGCAGATCTCCAACAAACTTTCAAGTGTATTTGGACGCTAAACGGGAAATTCAAGGTTCAGGCTAGACCTGTCAGTTTGTTCCTTTTCTCGTTTGATCTCAAGCGTGATCGGAACCAAGTGCTATGGGGAACCATGGTACTATCTTCGTATGCCTATGATTGTGCAGGAATACAATGGTTTGGTGGATTTGGATGAAATTGATATGAATCAACTATTCTTCTGGGTCCGGATCAAGAAGATTTCCCCAAAATTGGAGGTTTTGGAAACAATTGAGGATGCTGCTATTGTTGCTGGTGACAACCCCTTTGTGGATTTGCCGCTGCTCAACTCAACTGGAGAAGTTAGAGTCCGAGTTTCTAGACCCCTTGATCGGCCTTTCATCTTTGAGAAGGTACTCAAACTTGCCCTTGGTATAGTGAAAAATGTCATTTTTACTTATGAGAATCTAGTTGGTATGTGTTCGGCCTGCAAATTGTTAGTGCATAATGATAGAGTTTGTAGCTTCAAGCCAGCGATGATACAAAAAGAAAACAGAGTTGAGTCTCTAGCAAACTTGGCGAACCCAAATTTCTCACAGGGCTTGCTCAAGTTCACAGGGACAAAACCTAGAGAGACAATGGCCCCAAAATCATTGCAGCCTCTTGTTAAGCCAAGTCTGAAACGAAAACTAGTAGTCCTAAAAAAACCTACTCTTGGTTTGATCTCCGGTGGTTCACAGCAAGATGGTGAATTGGAGGTGGGGATTAAACAAATTGGTGGGGAAAGCAACAAGATGCCGATCATCCCTGGTGAAGCTCTGAAAGAAGCTGTCCATGTTGCTGATAAGGTACTTGCTTGCAGTATCCAAATTATGGAGAAAGTAACTTCAGATGTCAATGAAGTGATTTACAATGAGATATCTCAAGAAACCTAAGCTAGTGAGCAGGTGGTTCAAGATTCTGAAAGTGACAATGTTTCGTTAAGGGAATGGATGTCAAAGACTAGTGTGAAGATGACAGGAAAAGAAAATTTGAAGTATGTAACTCGTGAGGTTGGAGAGGTCGTCAAGCGCTCTTGATCTCCCCTGAAAGAGCTCGCTGACAATGTTGTTGCTGCTACAGCAAGTGGTAAGAAATCTCGTGCGATGATTCGCTTCCCTGCAAGTGTGTTTGGCCTCATTCAAGACCCTAATGACAACCTGATCATGAAGCTGGCTTCTTTGATCAAGCCAAAAATGAAGAAGGGATATCCTCTCGGATTCCTAAATAAAGTACCCAAACAGAGTCCACAGGTAACAAAACCAAATGATCTGAGTGTGTTTTGTCCTAACACTCCTCCAAGCCCTGACCCAAAGGGCAAAAATAAAATATAAAAGGTGTTAGTGCATTGATAGCTTGGCAGACTGTGTGAGCTGGATGCAGCGAGATAGATTTATAAGACTTAGAGTATCGCAATTGAACACCTTAGCTCTAGTTTTATATTTATATGATATCTTATGTGTAACTAGTTTTATCATCTACTAAGCTCACAATAAGTTAGCTAAATGTCTAATGTAATGACACTATTGTAATCCTTATGATCATTGTAACCTCGTTATTCTGGCTTTCGTTTTTATATATGATGATTACTTTAAAAAAAAAAAAATTTCCATATGTCTCTTCCCATATAGTACCTCATGGTATTGGGTTACTGCAAAATGAGGTGCTAAAATGAAGATAGCACCCCCAAATGAGACTTCACGGTTCGACCAACTCCAATAGACCTTCCTAAATAATAGACATCCACATTGGTAAAACAAGCTGTTGCAGTAGCTTTCATCATAATTTCTTTTACGGTCTGACTAAGAGTAGCTTTGCTTCCACCTTGTTGTTGATTCAATCTTTGATGTAACCCAAAGCAGCTATTTTTGAAATTGTTACCTTACCTTTAATCTCAGTGTCAATTTACTACTATAACTTTTATTTCAGTCAATTTGTTACCCTAACTTTTCATAATTAGCCAATTTGCTATCATGACTATTATTTTTGTTAATTTGCTACCTTATGTTTTTAAAATTATCCAACTTGCTATATTTTTGTCATTTTATTTTGTTCATTTCTTCATCCAAACATAAATTAATTCTGAAAATCGAAGATAAAAGTTGGTCGATATTGAAATTTTGATAAGTAAATTGGTTAATCTTGAAAGTATAAAATAGCAAATTTGATGGAAAAGTAGCAAATTGACATATTTAATAATTAAGGTAGCAAATTGGCTAATTATGAAAAACTAGGGTATCAAATTAGCCGAAATGAAAGTTAGGGTAGCAAATTGACACCAAGGTAAAAGTTATGGTAGCGAATTAACAATTATGCCTTCTTTGAACGATGCCAAAATGTAGGGAGTCCTAAACATTTCCCCTGATCGGTCACAGTTGAGATTTCAGATTTGCATGATAGAACTAAGCAGGTGACCTGACCCATTCCTGAAAGAGTATTCAGACTAAAATAGATGAAAGATAGTCGTTGTGTACTAAAGATTTTAATCAAAAATAGTGTTAAAGTCTCCTCGCAAATACAGTAGTTGCTCTTAAAATTCTTGATTCCAGTTTTATCCAACAGGGGCATACACTGCCATGTCAAAGCTGAAACTACAATGGACACGACCAAAATCAAGAACAGCTCAATACTTTAATACATAATTGTCTTCATAACAGCAGAATTTGTCTTACCGATACATACACAGTAACACATACCTTCGATAGCTAATGGCTTAACAGCTCAATATCCATAAAGCAGAGAAAATTCATCATTACAGTACTCTGGTAGAACAGAATGAACCAAAATAATCATAAGCCACCACACTAATTATAGTAGGCTCAGCAAATTACCAGCAGCTAAACCAAATGACTTCAGTGTACCCAAAACCACATCTGTCAAAGGATATAGAGGAAGCCTGTTAGAACTTAGAAGAACAAGAATAATTGCAACAATCAGAACCATAGTGTTGATGTAACCAGAGCGAATATTAACCTGCCTGGCAGAATTTCTATTTCTGTGGCTTCTTCCAAAAGACACCAATCTTCTTCAGCATGTTCCCATTTTTCTTTTTCAGCATCTCGTCATCCATATCTTCAGAGTACGGTGAGCCAAGCTTTCCAGGAACATGATAGTTGCTATCCATGGATACAGTTCTCTCCATGATCTTGCCGTTCCCCGAGGAAAGTATGGCTGCAGCTGCCTCAGCAGCTTTCCTCCACTGGTCAGACTGCACCTTCAGCCCTCTCAGTTCCGCCTCCAATTCTGCACTTGCCACCTGTGCTGCCTCCAGCTGTTCAGTCACCCTTGCTACCTTCTTGCTGCTCTTATCTGCCTCCTCCATCCCAATTCCAAGTTTCATGAGAGCCTCTCTCTCGGCACATCTTGCTGCCTGTACTTCTGCCACTACCTCCTCATTCGCTTTGTTCTTGTCCATTTCGGTTTTATTGATTTCCACTCGCAGCATTTCATTTTCTTCTGATATACTCTGCAATTCTGTTTCTTTATCCATCACATGAGCCTTCAAATCTGAAACAAGTTTTGTCAGTTCTTTCACTTCCTTTTCCAGTTCATACTCTCTCTGGCATGACAGGCTCTGCTGAAGCTTCACATTCAGCCCCTCGTTTTCCTCTGAAATGCATTGTAACTCAGTTTCCTTATCCATTAGGTGGGCCTTCAACGCTTCAACACCAGCTTTGGTTCTCTTCAGTTCATCCTCCAGTTCATCCTCTCTCTGACTAGAAGCAGATCTCATCTGCTCTACCAGTTCATGAGCACTTCTTATCTGTGCAGTGCTCTGAATTTGTTCTTCATGGTATTTGGTCTCAGCAGTCTCAAGAGTAGATTTTAGTTGTTTCACTTCAGACTTCAAGTTGTAAAGCTCTGCCTCGACCTCATTTGGTCTCATGGACTCGTGATTTTCTCCAAATTCCCGCTCAAGGTCATTGTTGCTGCTAACATTATCCAGATCTGCCTTGAGTTTGGCAACAATTTCTTCTAGTGAATTTACCCGCGCTTTTGACTGATCTAACTCAGAAGCAACCGAGTTGTAAGCTTCCATGGCTTTCATGCCATCTGAACTGAGTGTCTCCACCATTCTTCTTGCAGATTCCAGCTGCAGCAGGGTTTGACTAACCTGTGCTTGTGCTTGAGCCTCAGCTTCCTTAGAGTCATTCAATTCGTTTTTCATGTTCTCTACAAGTGAAAGAGTTTCTGCCAAGTTTACTTTCAAGCTTTGGAGCTCTACATTGACTGATTCTGCATGCTTCGTCTGATCAGCCTCAGTTACAGCTACCATTTCAAGCTGCAGTTTAAGCCTTTCAATCTCATCAATGGCAGATGCCAAGGCAGCTGCATCAACTGAGTGCTGCTTCTGGACAGCCTCAAGCTCTGACTGCCATGCTTGATCTTTTTGTTGTGAAATCTTTTGAAGCTTGATAACACGGGCTTCCTCAGAAATACAAAGATCAGGAATCTGCTGCTGAGACTCTTCAAGCTTTGATGACAAGGTGAGAAATTGCTTCTTTGATTCCTCAGCATCTTGCTGAGCTTGTTTCTTGCATGACTCAGAAGACTGAAGCTCGTTGTTTGCTTTTTTCAAGTCCTCCTGGAGTTGAGTAATCTGAGATTCCAATTCAGATACTCTACTTGGGCCTTTCTTCTGGTGAAGGGTAGAGATGATTATAAGAAAAGCATACAAAGAATGCCACACTAACACTTCTATGTACAAATAAAACGTGTACACGTGATGAAAAGGGTAAACGAGCAAATGATGTGTGGGGAAAGAATACCTTTTTTAAAATTGATGAAGAAGAACTGACAAACTAAAACCAAGAATATACTGTACAAATAAAATTACTGAAGATCATGATGTGTAAAGTTACACACACACACACATATGGCAATGTGCATCAATAACACAGGAGACAAACAAACTTTTTGTTGAGAAATCAGAAACATCCTTAACATACACCAGAGTTGCATATAACAAAAACTATACTGCTATGTGGCATACAACTTTAAAGAACCAAAATTTCACCCAGAAAACAACCTAGATTATGTGAAAACCAAACAAGTTCTCTTCCAATCCAAGCAGTAACGCTCTGGCATCAAATTATCCCTAGACCAGTCCTATGGTTGTACAGCACTTTATGTAAATATTGTGAAACAACTGAGAAATCAATGTGGGTAAAATCAAAAATACCTCAGGCAATGCACTTCTGGGTGACCGCCTTTCATTGACTTTTGGGCTTTTCTCTTTAGATAGACGTCTAGCTTGATTTGAAGTAGATGCAGGATCAGTCTCCAAAGCAGTTGGCTTAAGTTGGCGGCGCACTACTCGAGGAGAATCTTTTTGAGTTGGGGATACCTTTTGAGTTGGGGATACCCTTAGAGGCAGTGTTACCCTTTGAGTGGGGGATACCCGTTGAGGTACTTCAGAGGCACCACTTCTGATAGAAGATTAGCAAAATAACAGTCAGGTCTCATAATCAAAAGCTTCTTGGAAATAAAGGAGGAAATAAGAAAAGCAACAAGACCAGAAATGGAGAAATTGTGATCTGAGGTAATCAAGACGACAGGTGATGTTTCATGTATGTATAACCCTAGATTATTAATAGATTAAACACACATTCCAGGGTGACAAGTGGATCAGTCACCACCGAAAAAATTACATAGGTAAACATGAACTAGTAAAGTTGAAAACTGTAAAGCCACAGAGCTGGAGCTATCAAGTTCCACTCTAAAGTCACAATAGAAAACTGCATAATACAGTAAGAGTTTAGAAAATTAGATATCTTCCAGAATCCAGAGGATAATACATAGAAAGAGAGAGGGGAGGCTAATCTAAGCCCTTACTATCTGGCATTGCTGTCATTTATCCCAGTTCATATACCAAAGGTCCATAGTCATGCTTTGTTATTTTTTCCTTTCACCCGTTACAATTATATATACTATCACAAAAATAAGATTCTTATTGTTCATGGATGACCTCATATTGTGAATATTCTACTAGTTGGAAGCCTTGTAACATTTACTAATGGAAAAATCCTGCATTAACAACAAAATGACGTACACCCACACCCACACCAAAATAAAAACCACACACTTCGTTGCAACACTGATTTGAACGGCCAACAAATTCTGTTGTGCAATGACCATCAATAATTGAAAATCCACTATATAGCACGTGTGCACACAATAGAGCATAATAGACACACTGAAACAAAGGTTTCAAAAATCTTATATGCTACCAGGAATATACTTCACTTATTTGGATAATGATACAATAAACTTAAAGATTGTGATCTCTTCAAATGTCTGATAGAAAGAAAGACACCATAAAAATCAAATTTGCCAAATTATTAAATCCTCAGTCTAATGTGGCCACAAGATTATACAACTACAGTTGCTCAATTGGTCCTGAGAGGAGTCCTTTCAGATCCTCCGGTAGTTCAAGTGGGTCCTGCAGGCTGCATTATAGCTGCCAAGAGGACCCAGCAAAACCGCAAAGGAAGAAGACAAGAGGTTGTTATATCTTTATAATGACACTGATAGAAGAAACTTGTACATTGCCTACTGCCACTTGCATATCAAGCAGAGAAAGTTTCTAATGCAGTTGCAAACAGATAAAGGATACGAGAATGACATTCTACATAGATACAACAATCACGAAACAAAATGTGAAGCTAAGCTTACAAAAACATGAGAGGCTAAAGTCATACAAGGAGCTCACAAGAACATCAGTATAGCAATGAGGTAAGTACAATATACCACACACAGTTACCTTCTGCTCAATCAACAAATAAGTGTTTGTTCTATCATGCAACAGACCAACAAAAGCCTGTAAGGCCAAAGGAGAAGAGAATCATATATAAGCCGGAGTTACCTTGCTTTTGGGGTTTGCATATTTGACTGCTTTTCTAGGAGCAAAGTTGAGAGGGAGGTAGCAGTAATCTAAAGCTCCACTACTTGAATGCCTCCGACCCACAAGACCTGAAAAACAGTTAGATCATATCACAAGCTGGGGCAGGAGGATCCAATGTTTCTCTGCAAGAGAAATAAATAGGTTTCATGAAGGGCATGTGCTCCTTATCATCATGAAAGAAAAAGGCAATTATGGCAAAGATGTGCCAATCATAAATTGCACCAAACCATTCTATATTCCAAACCCACAAAACCAATAATCAGTTAATTTTCTTTTTGTATATCACAGAACAAAAATGAATGAAGAACATCTCAAAAGCCAATTAAATGCTTACTACATAGTTCCACACTATCCATGCTCAAAAGACCCATCACTGTAATCTGCAGCTATTCGCTATAATTACACAAATACCCCCCCCCCCCCCCCCCCCCCCCCCCCCCCCCCCAACACACTTCTACTAACAAAGAAACATGGCTGATATAGAGAAACACATTGACTCCTCCAGTTTTGCCGGGAAGTATGGGCACCAAATTGAAAATGAAGAACACAAAATGATTGCATTCAACAAACCTTTGCAGATAGTGAGGGGAGTTGGAACAACCACCAAACAAGCTTGTTTCTTGACTTTAAAACACAACACTATTTTCTCAAAAAAAAATATATATCATTTTTATTTTCCATCGAAACAAACAAACACAAACAGATCTAAAACCTACCCCAAACAAAAGAAGATGGAATCAGCATTTACAGTAAAATACAAGCAATTGAGCTATTAAAAAACCTAAAACAATGGCCTCCTCGGAGGGAAAACAAAAGTAGATTGTGTAGACTTTTCGAGATTCGCTCTGCTTTTATGTTATCCAAAATTAAAATAAAATAATAAAAACCAAAAGAAAAAAACCTGCAACAATGAAGCTCTTGAACAAGAAAAGAAGAGCTACACTGTACCACTCAGCAGATGAGCTTCTTTTCATGCCCAGATTTCACCCAAAACAAGCTTGAAAGAAACATCATTTACCCTAGAAAGAATCCAGTAAAAGAAGTTAAAAATCAAAACAAAAACAGAAAACAAAAAACACCAACCCAGTTTGGGTTTTGCCATGAAACAGAAACCCATTTGGGTTCAGGAACAAAATGCTGAAAAATGCAAGTGAGATTCTATTGTTCCCCTCTTCTCTATCTTCCCACATTTTCCCAGCAAGCAGAAACCAAACAACATGAACATACAAAATACAAGAGCAAATCTACACTGGGAGTTCTACTACCTTGCTACCTTACAGTGTGAGCTTTGTGAATCTTCTTCTTCTTCTTTGTTGTTGTTGTTCTAATCTTGTCGCAGTTTCCGAGGCTTTGAAATATGGATAGTGGAGTGAAGTGTTGGAAGGTTTCACTGTTTGAGGAGCGTGAGTGAGTGATGAGAAGCACTAGATTACAAAACGCAGAACACAGAGGGAAAGCAGAAGGGGGGAGAGAGAGAGTACGCTATATTTGTCGTTTCCTGAGCAAGATATTAAACTGGAGTTAAATCCGGTTTTACGTCCGTCAATATGATATGTTATCCAACTTTTCAAATTTCAAAGAAGCAGTAGCGGACAGTAGTAATTTACATTTTACTGTGCCGGTTTGGTCCAAGTTGTTGTCACCACCTAAATTGAAAGCTAATTTACTATATTACGATTTTGTTTCTATTTTTTGGTTCTTTGGTGCTAATCATTTGTTCATTGCTAATTCTTTTTCACCAATTGGGTAGGTTGATTGATATTTTGGAAGTTAGTAAGTACATTCATCAAAATGGAAACCCTAAGATGTGGTCTTGCTAGTTTCAACTATTAGTGGCCTCAAACTCTATAAGTGATTGTTATCCGGTTTATGTCCTATTTGTCGAAGTCTCTTCATACTTGTCGTTTTTACTTCAATCATTTCTTTCCACAAAAGCTCTATTATGTATGTGTGATGCACACACTAATCCAACAATGCCTCAGCCCTTGCAATGAGCGGTAGATACCCCTACGATGCTCGCACATCGTTGGATCAATGCGGACATGGTATGTAGGCATGTATCATCAACAATGTACAAGAAACATCCACCGTGGGTTAACAAACTTTGGTAGCTTATTCGAGGATACAAGTAGTTCTACTTCTACCATGTCATCAGGTAAAGTGAGAGGGAGAAAAAGAACTATGACACCTTTTGTAGCCATCTTACAAAGTGTCAAGGTGTTTGCACAAAGTTTGTTACTTGAAGGTAGTAAAACATAGTATCCATGTGTATTATAAATCCTTTGTTGACCAAGTTAGACGCATGTTCTTTACACACACAGAGTTATACGGGCCTGGTCTCATGTTGTTGAGCAAGTTGGGCTAGCAGATTTTTGTTTTTTTGGGCTTCATTGTTTCCTTGCTTCTGAAATGTTGGGCCTCATTGTTAACCAATAATGAAATGACCTTTCGCGGATTTGATAAGTGTTCACCACTTCACCACTCCACAAAGGTATGGAGACACTATCACCGACTGGTTTTGTAAGCTTCTTGGTACTTTCTCTTTTGGATATTCCAAAATGAAAGTTTTTAAAAGAATCATATTGTTCTTCCTTTTCTAGCTGCTTTGTACGTTTACCCTTCCAATTCCAAAGCATCATTATCCAAATCCAAGGTTTTCAGCTCAACACATTCGAGACATTATCCATTCAACTCCCGCAAATCCCAACTTGCTAGATAGTTCGATCCTGAAGGTAACGGTGGTCGGCTGTGGACGGCCACGAAGATCAACGACGCCGGAAGGAGGAGCTAGTTGACGTCCAACCCTATCTATAGTGCAAGTCATCTTCCTTGCTAGTTCGAGGAATCAATTGACGTATGCGTCTTGTATGTGTATCAACTATCAAGTCTTAAAGAAGATAATTGTGCCATATGTCTAATTATTTATTAACTAACCAAATTGATACAACTAAAATTAATACTTCATGTAGAAAATGTCAAAAATATCCATGTTACCTATGTTATCGGAGTTAATTCAAAGTTAAACAACTTAGTCTAGTCGATGAGATTAGCAGCCTCATATTATTTCATCACTCACCATGAAGATGTTTCGAAAGAATTTCACCTAATTTCTCCTCTTACATCTTTTTCCAAAAACATTATAACAATATTTGATTATCTGAATGTTAGGAGATTGAGTTTAAGAGATACTTAAATTATTCTTCGAATTTATCCACTTTAAGACTTATAACAAGTTAACTGAATTTATCCACTTTAAGACTTATAACAAGTTAACTCGTTAGGACGTCACTCTAAAACAAATATTGTACTTTGTAGTGTAGTGTTTATTTTCATCTTCTACGTTCCTAACTCACTCGGTTTCCATCGTTTGTGACCTACAAACAGTAAAAAAATGACCAGGTCGGTACGGAGGTCGCAAAACTTACCTATAAATTGACCTAAACTGTGAAATAAACACCAAAAAGCCATGAACAGTACGTAGAGGTTTTTTTTTTGTTTTTAGAGAAGGAATAGCACTTAGAGATATACAGTAGTGAGTAGCCTCCATACAAAATATCCAAGGAATGAATCTCAATTAATCCAGTCTCTCCCTCCCGGGATTCCAGGCTTCACATGGACAGACAAACACTTGAACCAGAATCTATTCAATAATAATTATAGAAAGAGAGAAGTCTGATGAGCTCCATTCACACGGTCAAAATATCCTGTGTGTAGTCTCATCGTATCATCATCAATTTCATGAACAGTTTCATATTCTAATATCTTTGATTTAATTCTGGGTTTGATATTCTTCTTTCTCCTCAATAAAATTTCAAGTCATTGTCAAGTGAAACCTAATTAATTATAATCTGCAAATCCATTTCTTCACACAATAAATCATAAGCAGGAGCGGATCAAAGAATTAAAGATGGGGTGGGCTCGAACTTTGGCCAAAGGGTAAATTTTTTTTTCCAATACAACCATGTAAAGTGTAGGAGCTCAACCAGAACTTACAATTTCAGATTCTATATAAGAAGGAGATTATGCCTAATTTCTGTAGGTGAGTGGAGGCGGAGGGCCGGAGGCAAGTCGTCGCTATCAGGGAGGACCGGAGGAGGTCGGGAAGAAAGAGATTATGGTGGAGCCGTGGAGGACTGGAAGGGAGTGGAGGCGGAGCCGCGGAGGGGAAGAAGGATAGCCAGATAGGTGAGTGGAGGGCTAGAGGCGGAGGGGAACAGCAGGTGAGGTCATACATGTTTTAGACTATTAGTGTTTAAGTTGAAAGACTCCTTCGGTGAAGGAGGTTGACTTGGTGGATGAGTGATGATTGTGGATTTGTGGACTTAGGTTGTTGGATAATGGGTTGGGTAGTTGGGTGGATTAAGTTTGATCACTTGGTGGCTGGACATATATGATATATCACCTAAAAAAAATATATATATATATCTATATATACCTTTTTTTTTTTTCTTCCCCAATTTTTTTGGTTGGGCTTGAGCCCCACGCTGGATCCGCCCCTGCTCATAAGTAAAGGAAATGATCCCAATCCTGGGAAATTAAATCCCCCAGAGTCAACAAGTAGTTCCTCTACTAAGCAAAGCTAACTTAAATACAGCAACCACTTTCACAAGTCATCTGAATCTGAATCTCTGCAAATAAACAAGGGATTTCCATTTCTACCCCAAAACAGACAAAATGGAATCATCCCCTAAAACATCTTACATATATCTCAATCAAAAAAAAAAAAAAAAAAAACAAACATCTTACATATATCATGATTTTAGTAAAACTATGAGACTGAGTATTGGATGATCGAGATGATGAATGTTGTTTATTGTGAAAGATAGTAGTCTTATGAAGTTTGTGAATTACCAATGTTTTAGATTTTATGATACTGGACTACAACATATATTACGTATTCAAGTAAATTACTAATTAGATATAAAAAAAAATCAAACATCTTACTCGTCAGTTATGTTAAAACAGAAATCCAAAAATAAGTCATGTCAGTTTATTTTAGAATTTATATTCTAAAAAGTTTCATAAGATAAATCATTAGAAAGAAATAATCGATCTTAGTTTTCTATAAAATAGTTAAATCAGTAAGTTTATCTGACCGTTTACTTATTTTTCGTTAAGTTTTTAATATAAGATTATTTTCGAGTTAACTTGCAGGACAAAATATGTTTAGGTATAGATTTTTAAAACCTCTGCTCTGAATTTTGGGTGGTATGTATTAGAAGTAATTATCTCATACTTAATCTTAAACTTATCCCATCAATCCAATCAATCGTCACTAAAGAAACACCATGACGAACTCAGACACAATGGGCACTTGAGTCATTTTGCAGGAAGCATGCTCCAAATATACACACGTCTGCAACACAGAGCGAGTGCGTCTCACACACTTCATCTCCTTCCCCATAAAGCCACTTCAACTGCCCAAACCCTTATAATAAACAACACCATCTTCATCATTTCACACGAGGCAAGTTCTGGAATGTATGCGGTACATCATATACTTCTGTTGTCTGGAGTAGGTGTCAACCACCGATTGGCCCGTGCAAGTAAATATTTCCGTCAGCTCTGTGAACCCCGTTAGCGCGTGAGCTACGACCTTTTACATCCCCAATCCAACAAACTTGAGGTGGGTACTGATTGCTGAGGTACGCCCTCTCACCCAAATCTGTAAACCATCTCTTCTCTCTCTCACTCTCTCACTCTCTCTCTCACCCAAATCTGTAAACCATCTGTAAAAAATGATTTTCTCAAGACCCCGCGTTCTTTGATCAATCTGGTAAAATCTAAAGAGTGGTGAAGTGCTTGGCTGAGGACCAACTTGATTTATTTTTGAGTGCAGAAATTCACAAGCTGCGGATCCATCTACACTACAAAGAAACACCAGCAAGAATTGCATTGCCTAATGCTTCCCGACCCGGCTCATTCTATCACTGAAACTATCTATGCGGGGATGCATTAACATCTTATTCCTTTGTTAAGCAGACAAAAAGAGTTGTAACAAGTGCCAGTTCGCCTCATCGACTTGTTGCTGAGAAGTGAAAGACATTCACATTGAGGTCTCGCATGGGAGTTGATCTTCAGTATCCTTTTTCATCTAATGCCGTCTTTTCCAACTCCCTTTCTTCCCGTCTCAGTCATCTCATCTCTCTTACCTGAATATAGAAGATAAGGGGTTAGCGAGACTGACTCCCCTTATGAGCCCGAAAGCCATATGAACGAAAGCAGGCAAAAAAGTAAACTAGACAAAAGGGTACCACTCCATAAGAACAGATTCACCAGGCACTCGAAATTCTCAAATCCGGAAAGGAAAGAGCAGACTTTCTTACTTTCGAGGCATACTACTATCTAAGTTTCTCCCCATATCGATCCCTTATTGAATTGAAGGGAATTCTTCTCGGAGTTGGGGTTATCTCCATTCTCTTTATCGATGAATAAGGGAGTCCGGCAGGAGACAAAGAAGATTAATGAAAAGGCCTGCCCGATGTCAAAGATTAATGAAAAGGCCTGCCCGGTGTCAAAGTCTCTTTCTCGGCTTCACGTCAGCTTCGATGCTGTTCACGGGTGCAAATTGGTGTCAGTTTGTTCCAGACGAGACTTCTTCAGTTATGGAATTTGAAGAAATAAGAAACAAAACTGAAACACTTAAAGCCCACACACGACGAAAAAAAAAAAAAAAAAAAAAAAAAGCCCACACACGACGTAAAAAAAACTGCTCTCTCCACGCGATACGCGCCAAGCGCGCGTGCTTCCTATCAAAAGTAACAATGTGTAATTTCACCGTCAAAAGACAAGCGCAGTACTCCGGCTACTGCGTATATAGCAGACGTCCCCTTCACACAAACCCCAAAGACTCCCACGAAACTTCTCTTCCACCCCAAAACTCCAAACCGAAAGCACTTCCAAACCCAAACAGGAAGAACAAGAGCTAATAAGAAACAAACCCAGAAAAGATGAGGGCCAGCAACCACTTGATAGGTCTACTCAACTTCACCACCTTCCTCCTCTCAATCCCTATCCTCGGCGGTGGAATCTGGCTGAGCAGCCGAGCCAACAACACTGACTGCCTCAAGTTCCTCCAATGGCCTCTCATAGTCATCGGAGTCTCCATCATGGTGGTGTCTCTCGCCGGCATCGCCGGAGCTTGTTACCGCAACACTCTCCTCATGTGGGTCTACCTCTTCGTCATGTTCTTCATCATAGCTGCCCTGATCGGCTTCATCATCTTCGCTTACGTCGTGACCGATAAAGGGTCCGGCAGGTCGTTGGTGAACCGGGCTTACAAGGACTACTATCTGGAGGACTACTCCGGCTGGCTGGAGGAGCGTGTAGCTCGTAATAGCTACTGGAGGAAGATTGCTTCCTGTGTGAGAGACTCCAAGGTTTGCAAGAAGATGGACACCAGTGTTAATGGTGTGCCGGAGACTGCTGACATGTTTTACAACAGAAAGCTCAGTTCTGTTCAGGTATGTAGATTTTCACTTCACTAATTCTTTGATTGATTTCTCTTTTAGCTATAGCTAAATTATGTAGTAAAAGGGTATTATGATGATGGTTCTATTATAGAAAATCCATAAAGCTTGAAAAAGGTTGATCTGATTTTCGAACTTTCTGTTTTGTTTTTAAGTTCTTAGCTAGCGACGATGTTTTGGACCGTACATATCTGATATGTCATGTTGTTAGAGATTTTACGATTTTAGAGACCAACTGGTTTGATTCATGGCTTAAGTTTGTCTGATCAATAGCTTGATGGGGTTTTGAGGTTGAGCTTTAGGTTGAAGAAGGTAGATCTAGTTTGGGACTTAGATCTTCATCTTGGGTTAAGGAGGTTGTTAAGGCATGTGGCAAACCAGTGTGACAAGCATGGGGTTGAGGTGAGTTGGGTCCTCCAATTATTCTATACTTTACACCCCGAAATATGAGGTCTTTGGACGAATGAAAAATTGCTATGTGGATTTTTTTTCTTCTAATTTTATTTTTTTGCTTGATGGTGATGGAAAACCCACCGTTACCAACAGATACCATATTACTACCACTTGTACACTATCCTTTTCTTACATAGGATTTTAAAAAGGAAATTTCATTACCCATTTTTGAACCAAAGAAAATAAATCATTTCCCATTGTTCAAAACCAAAATATATATATATATATATATATATATATATATATATATATATATATATATATATATATATATATATATATATATATATATAAGGAGTGGACCACAAGGAGCGGTGACCTTCAATCGATACAGAGCACATTCCAATAAGTATGTCTCATATAAGGAGTGTTAGGCACTTGGCCCAACAAGAAAATAAGAAAAAAAAATCCACCGGCCTTTAGATTCTGTGGTAAGAGTGAGACTCTTTGATGGTGGAATACTAGGCTTAATTGCTTAAATCCTAAATGAAAGAAAATAAGAAAAAAAAATCCACCGGCCTTTAGATTCTGTGGTAAGAGTGAGACTCTTTGATGGTGGAATACTAGGCTTAATTGCTTAAATCCTAAATGAAAAAAGAAAATGTTGAAAAAGAATCGAAAAATGAATAAACAGCAGCATGTAATTTAGGTATAAAGTGTTACTCAAGAAAATATCTGGAACCTCTCCAGTATTGCTCAAGCCAAATCCTCATATGAAGTGAAAAGAAGGTTTGTATGATGATATTGTGGATTATTAAGAGAATTACAGTAAAGTACTTGTTGTGGTGGCAGTTGTTCAGTAGGTCAGGATCCTCAAAAGAAAAGAATGTTCTTCTGGGTGGGATGTCTAAGCTTTTTTTCTTTCTTCTGCTTTATCCTAACAGAATATCTTTTAGGTGGGATATCCTTTTCTCATTTGTGTCTGGTTGTTTCAAACTGAAACACAATGATATAACCTTGAACAAACTTGAATTGCTCCGAGTCATGCAGTCCCATCCTCACCCACAACTGTTCTGGCTTTCACTTTCTTATTGGTATAGTTTGTTTGACATGTTTGCATTATTGGTGAATCCAAATTATTGATGTAGAGGTTAGTGCAATACATACAATGTTCCAGGTATAAATGCATGTATTCAGACCATGACATGTTCCATACTTGCTTCACATGCTGAATAAAGACGTAGAAATTTTAACATGTACTCATTATAAGAAACTTTGAAGCTTGAAGGGAGGATAAAGTCAACTTTGTGATAGGCTTGAACAAACTTTCTAGCTCTGGTTAGCATGTATTTGCTGGCACAAAGTAGCTTTTAGTTGCAGTCGCTAGTCATTCTTATCCCTTTGTTGCTTTAGAAGATTGGTTGCAATTTATACTGGCCAGATTGGATTTATATCAGGAAGAAAGTATTATGCGAATGGGTTTTCAGAACTAAAGTTAATTTTATGATACATGTAACACTGCTCGAGTGTCGACTGTCACATGTATATAGTGCATATTAATTTGACGCTTGTATAGAACCTAGTAAATGCTCTTGTCCACTGGACTTGCTACTAGAGCTACGAGACCCAACTATGTTTCCATTTGTGTTGATATATATCTTATAGCAAGTGGAATACTAATTTTCTCTCTATCATTTGATCAATAGTCTGGCTGCTGCAAGCCCCCTACTGAGTGTGGCTATACCTATGTGAATGAGACGGTTTGGACAACTGGAGGAGGCTTGGTGGGAACAAATCCCGACTGTTCTATGTGGAACAATGATCAGCAGGAACTCTGCTATTCCTGTAACTCTTGCAAGGCTGGTGTGCTGGCAAGCATTAGGAAGAGTTGGAGGAAGGTCTCTGTGATCAACATTGTTATATTGATCGTCTTAGTCATCTTCTATGTGATTGGCTGTGCAGCTTTCAGAAACAATCGTCGGATTGACAATGATGAACCATATGGTGAGGCCCGGATGACAAAGGCGCAGCCTAGCCATTTCCAACTTTAGTGGTAGAGATCGAATCTGATACATGGAAAAACTTTGTGAAAAGTGTATTCTAAAGGTTTTAAGATTGCACTCATTAGGGCTTTTCTGTCTTAGACAAGTGAACATCATGAACTTGGCGTGATTTTTGAAAAGCTCATTGCCTGTATATGTGCTTTATGTTGTCTTAGACAAATGTTTTAGTTTCAATTACTTTGATGGACAGTCATGTTGCATATATAACTCTTCATTAGAAACTTAACAAGTTGAAAGACTACTGAAATATGAAGACAAACCCCCCCCCCCCCCCCCACAAAAGCAATTAGGACACCCAAGTCACCAGTATTTGCCTTACGATGCATTAAAGCTTGAGGGACATGCCTTTGCACTATTCACTGAGCAAGCCCTTGTGCAATTGCAGTTTTCCCAACACACCAATCAACACTAAGAATCTGGATGCACCTGTGTATTTCATCATTTCTTCCTATTACCGGGTGAAGCTTTCCTGCTTTTGCCAAGGCTGTCATACTCATATCTATGCCACCCCTTTCAAGCCTCATCATATTTCTTCTCAAGATTTATGTCTTCTATAGCCGACATCAGACATCTCTTGGATATTTGAAAATGACATGGACTCTTCTGCGTATAGGTGGAGAATGAGGAAGAACTAGAGATTCTTGAGTGCATGGATTGTATATATACGCAGGGAGGGAACGGTCATTACGAGAAGAATATCAAGCCATTGCATGTCAATGCATTAATGTGGAGAGATCCAACATTAGACGGCGATGTTGGAATGGTTAGAAGATGGGTAGCAAGTGCTGGATCTCTGTCCTTGTTGATTTGTACAGAGAGGAAGTGCAGTTGCCTCGCGGCGCTGTCCCAAGCTATGAGGAGGAGGTAAGTGCGTTCGTTGCGGTTGAAGTTCCGGTGAGTGGTGATAAATAGAGGGTTGCGGGTGAGAGAAGACCAGGACTTGCATACGCACCTGAAACGCATAAGGGACTTGGCAGGCAGCCTTGGTAGTATATGAAAGAATATTACTTCATCTGGGAGCCCTTGAAGAGATTCCATGTGTGGAGCATTTGTCAAATCTTATGATATCAAATGCATTAGATTCTATCTGATATATTGTTCTTCATAGAGTTATATCCACATGTATCATGCAAACTTCTAAAATAAATATTGCCGGCCTGCAGTTCATCGTTATACGTTGACTAAGTTACCTAGCTTGGCTCTGAATAGAGACAAGCAACATAGTCCAGAGTTTCTTGAAATATACGAACTCGATAGCAGCAAGAACAAAGAAAGAAAATATCCAGCAGGCAAACAAGAGAAACAAGAAGAAAGCATGTAGAAGAATCGGCCCTTTCAATTCAAAGAAAAAGAATCTGCGAATTGGTATGGAATTAATTGGAAAATTCTTTCCAATAAAATTTATTGGTGGGTAGAAATAATTACTCGGAAATACTTAAAGAAATCTTTCTTTCAGCTGAAAAAAATTTGCTTCTCATTCCCTTGCTTGGAAAATGATTTTAGATGCTAGAGATTTTTTTTTTCTTTTTCTTTTGGAGCTTAGAGATTTACTTACAGTAAAACCTTGATTAATGAATATTCAATAAATTAAAACCTCAATTTAATAATACCTTTTTCGGTCTCAATTCAGAACTAGTGTATATTATTAGAGTCAATGTATAACCTCGTTAAATGTGTACATACACATCATGTATACAAGAATTTTTGTTTTTTGTGATCAAATTCGTAAAATATGAGTAGAAAGAGAAATTTTAAATACACACCCCTAATATCTTAATACACACCCCTTACTTAATACACTACCTATTAAGTTTTTCATTTCAGTATTATACTTAATACACATCCCAAACTGTCTAAAATGCCCTTAATTTATGAAATATTCTGTTATTTAATATAATTAATATATATTTACTATTTGGTACCTCTTTTTACATATTATTTCGTCTAATTTTTGCTAGAAATTTTTGGTTATCATCGTTCAATTTATAATCAAATGATTATTGTTATATCTCAACTCTAAATCACCAATACAGGTTTTCAAAATTCACAAGAGCACAACTGTAGAAGTACAGTAGCTATTAAACATAGATAGCTAGTTATTCGATAAAACATGTCATGATAAAGATACAGTATTTGACAATATGATATGCAAAATCAAACTAAAGATCAAACTAAAGCTGATAAAGATGTAGTACTTGACAATATGATCTGTAAGATCAAATTAAAGCTGATACGGATACAAAAAAAAAGACAACCAAAATGAATTGGGGAGAAGAATTAGGGTTAGAGGAGAAGACATGTTTTCGAAAATTTTAGGGTAGAAGACGTTGAAAAGAATACTTCTAGCGTGATTTTTTTTTTTAATAATAGATGTATGTTTTGGTCATTTAGCTTACCTATAAAATTTCAACAGAAATATAAAATAGTAAGGGTGTGTATTAAGAGATTAGGGGTGTGTATTTAAAATTTCTCGAGTAGAAAACCGGCAATGAATAGGAAAAAAACAGTTACATGCTCAAGTGGACGATGTTATCAA
Organism: Fragaria x ananassa; assembly: GCA_034370585.1. NCBI lineage: Eukaryota > Viridiplantae > Streptophyta > Magnoliopsida > Rosales > Rosaceae > Fragaria > Fragaria x ananassa. The sequence continues at coordinate 23,709,387 of CP139766.1, forward strand.
CGAAACTAGGAAGTAACCTCAACTTAGTGTGAGAACTCGGAAATATCCATTCCGGCAAGATTATTTCAATTGTCCTAAAACTTTTACTCTTCATATTGTATAGAAGAACCCTCACATTAGAAGACTCAAATTTAACCAAAGCTGGTGACTGGAACAGGAGCTCCCCGGTGTGAATTGTACCGAAAGGAACCGGCCGGAAAGTGGACTCCCACAAAGAGGGAAAAATGATGGTCTCCGTTACCCACACTTGATTTTGCAGTCCTTCAAAATCCACAACCTCAGCATACTTTGGTTCGACTCCTTGTCATCTATTAGAGCCAAGCATCCACCCACTTCAACTATACTCCCAAAAGTAGGGCTAAAATAAAAAGTATGATAATTATAATCTTTAGGAAATGGGATCACTCTAAACCTCTTGTCTTTAAGGTCGAAAACCACTATAAGATCTTGTGTCCCATGTAACCAGTATAAGGCTCCATGGATGCACACACTTCTCCTATGGAACTGACACTTGTGAAAATCGAAAGGCAGATCATTGTGATCTACCTCTATCCCCCTCCAGGAATTCGTACGCAGTATGAAGATCTGAACAGAATTCCCAAATATTGTAGGAGAATCTTCCATCATATCTCTGTTCAAGAACTTCTTCACTTGAAGAACCTGATACTCATTTGTAAGAGGACACAACCCAAAGTGGTTTGTCCCATGAAAGGTGCCAGATATGCGTGTAGAATAAGGAAGGACAATGGACTCCCTAGTGCAGGGATTGAATAGATGAACACGGAGGTCATACTTGCTTCGATTGGGAATCGATGTGTGCGGAAAGTAAAGACAAACTAACCCATTGATAGCGTGGGCATTGTAGACGGTAGGATACTTGGTCAGTGGTGTGGGAAGTTTCAGAAGGTGGTTGGTAGGTGGTAGTGGACTTCCTTCTTGGTCGATTTGTATAGAGAAGAACTGCTGTTGCTTTGTGGCTCGGTCCCAAGTGGTGAGGAAGAGATTAGTGTGGTTTCTGCTATTGAAGTTTCGGTGTGTTTCAATGAACAAAGGGTTACGGGTGAGAGCAGACCAAGACTTGCATACGCACCTGAAACGCATCAGGGACTTGCCTGGTAATATTGGGAGTATCTGAAAGCATGTTGGGAGGTCTGGAAACATATTTTCTGAACAACTATCAAAAGTATGAACTAGTTTCTAAGCAGTGTTGTGGTGAATGGAAAAACTTTTGCAGCTACTTTTACCAGAAGGCAAAGAGGTACCAGACAAATATGCCGACCGAGGCTATGTCGCTTTGTGTTATCCGCGCGACTCTGAATAGAAAAATCAGACCAAATAAAGAGAACATCCAGCTGCTTAAGACGAAACATATATACACACGGATGTAAAAATATATAATTATATATAAAAATTTCAAGTTTGAGGAGCTCCACTCCAAAACATCCCTATAGGAGCTCCACTCCAAACATCCCTATAGCTGTGTGGGTGTGTGAAAAGAACCTTAATATATTGCAACATTATCTGATGATATTGAATAGATTATGTGAATTCTAGATGACTGCTCTTAATGGAGGAACTAGTGAAATTTACAGATGATATTTTGGTAACAGATGACCAAGTGTATAAATGAGAGGTGGCATTACTGATTTGATCGATCAGGGTTGATAACAACTCCATGAACTGGTAACTGACTTCGGCGTGAAGTTGGTGAAGGCATTGGTTCAACATTTGGAGGTATTGGAGTTTCAGGTGAGTGGCCTGAAATGCAGAGGGCACCGGAATCATCTTGCACCCAGTAAACTTCTACCATAACCCCTCTTGGATTTTCTGTGGATTCTGTACCTGGAATCCCAATAAACCTAGCTCCTACAGGTATCTGCAAAAGCATTGAGATACATTAAGAAGAAAACTTAAATATTCAGTGGTTTTATACTGGTTGTGACCGTGTCTTGCTACAGAAGTAACTAAAAGAGAAAGAAGCTGTGCTTACCTTGACTAAGGCACCGGATGTTAATGTGAGAGTGGCCAACCTCCCCTCGGCTGTTGCAGTTTCTAGCTCTGCTTGCCTTGCGATATTCAAGAAAACTTCTTCAAGTGTTGTAAGCCCCAATTGGATGTCTGAGATACCGAACTCACTTTCTCTATCTTGAAGCTCCTTAAAAAATTTCTGGAAGAGATTATAAGAAAAAAATAATGAGAACAATGGAACAATTACAGATTTCTATAGTGAGACTTCTTTGTTAAGAAACAGTCACTCTTACTGTTTTCTTTTAACAAATATAGTTTTGAAACGTGAGATAAACTTAACATAGAGAATGCAAATACAACTCTTATGAACATAACCAATAAGAGTTATTGAGGAACTTTCACATGAAACTAAATAATAAACAATTGAAGGATGTTGGAGAGCATGTCAAGTGTACTATTAAAGTATATAAGCTGTATAAATCAGTCAATATCAAATTACTTGATGCCAATATTTACATTATCTTATCTTGATTTAACAGCCACATTATAGGAGGATACTTAGCCATCCTTCATCTACTGGGTTTCAGTCTTTCAGTAGAAGAAACCAATACAAAAACTTTGAAAGGAAACAGTAGGTTTGAAAGGTATAAGAAAAGGGTAGAAGATTACCATCAGAAGTGCCTCTCTGTCATGAGGAATAACAAATGTCATAAAGGCTTTGTTCTCTTCTTTTGGTAAAACATCCAAATGCTGTCAAATATTTTTCATGTTAGCATTAAACTTTATATGCATAGAAAGTAGAAACCATTTTCGAAATAAACATACATATTTAAAGAACTGCTTCACTGCCTCATGGTGAGATGTAGTAAGCGCAACCCCATGTGGAAGACTTTGTCCATTCGCGCTTCCATTATTGAAACTAACATTAGCAATAAAGCCAGTACCAAACCGTGATTTCAGCCTGATTGAGGTACCAATGCAACAGAGCCTACCCTTCGCCATTATTCCTATCCTATCACTTAAAATGTCAGCTTCTTCCATTGAGTGAGTGGTTAGGACAATTGCACGCCCCTTTTTTGCATCCTCAATAATGTCCCACACATGTCTTCTAGTTATTGGATCCATACCAGTTGTCTGCATGAGAGAACCATGTTACAGAAAGGGGGGAAACAAAGAGCAGATGAACTTGTAAATGAATAATAACAATTCTAACTTCCATACCGGTTCATCTAATATGACTAACTTTGGATCACCAATAAGGGCTATTGCCACACTTAAGCGCCGTTTCATTCCTCCACTGTAACTCCCAGCTCTCATTTTGGCTGCCTCGGTGAGTCTTACTTCTACCAATGACTTCTGAGCAACCTATAGTTGAGAAAGAGCATTCAAGTTACAGTACAGAAGATCATTCCTGTCTTGGGAACAAAAATGAAAAAAAAATCAAAGCATGTAAAATCCCTTTATTCAAATCAATGTGTAGTCAATATGCATGCTATAAAAGAAATTTAGTGAAGCACGTACCACTTCGATTGAAGCTGGGGATAGGCCTTTAATACTAGCAAACAGGTGAAGGTGCTCTTGCCCAGACAATGCATCCCAAAGAATATCAAACTATGACGACAGACACAATAAAGATAAGTCGGTTAATTTTATAAAATGAGTTGTTACAAGAGGGGTTAAGTGATAACTATATAATGCTAATATGTGTTCATGTAGAGGAAAGGGCACCTGCGGACAAACTCCTATAACTTGCCGAATTTTTGCCATGCCAACAGAGCTACGGACAGAGTTCCCATAAATCAATGCTGTTAATGAGACAAGTCACTATAATATCATATGACTTCACCTCAGTAAATTTTGGATTGATGAGCCAAAAGTAATGTAACTATAATTCTTACCATCTCCGCCAGTAACTGGTGTGATGCCAGTTAAACAATTGATGGTGGTGGTCTTCCCAGCTCCATTTGGTCCAAGTAAACAAAATAGCTGATCCTTGGAAAAATTCACCCATAGACCCTGTATTTAGGAACAAACGAATTGTTGAGATTATGATTCCAGTTGGCAAAGCTATGATCATGGTAGTTGTGGTAAAGTAGGCATGGGTATCAATGTCTAAGCCCACAATAAACATATGATGAGCCCAGATAAGAAATTCAAGAAGACCTATATTGACTAGATTACTTGGTTGAAAAACCTCACCCTATACACTGCCACTAATATACTTTTGTTGTTAAGCGGTAACACCAACGAGAATTGAGAAACCAGGTAGAAATATTGCTCATGAAATAGAGACATAAACAAGGTGAAATCCTTTTGTGTCGACATACTTCCTCTACAAAAAGAAAAGGTTCTTTACCTTCAGAGCATGGTAAGGTGACGTCCTGCTGCATCTACAGCAACCAATTTTTGTGGTCCCTGGATATGACTTTGAGAGGCCATGTATCTGAACTGCAATGTTTGGATCAATTACGCCCTCGCTTTTTTGTTGTTTTACAATGTTCTGTTCTTCAAGTACATCTTCGTCATCTGGAGTAAGTGGCTCCTGTTCTGGAACTGAGCCTATGCAACTGCAAATTCCACCCTCTATGAAAGAGAGGAGTAGCATGAAGTAATCAGTACTCAACAAATGGAAATTCAAGCATATACTGAATTATAGGCTTATTAATACCTTCCACTTTTCCACCCTTCCCTAGCCAGTAGCCAGGATTTAGAAAGTAAAAAACTGATTTTCTGACACCAGCTACGTTTGGGATGATATTATCAAAGAAGAGAGCCAATACGAACCAAAGGAAGAATGTTGCCGCCAGCCATTTAAATATGTCACTCTGTCAGAATTTATAGAGAAATATTTATGAACTACTCAAATGGACTTATGCTATAGTGTAAATTTCAAAGCTTAAACTTGACTGACAATATGATTACATACAATTGTTATAACACAGTCTGTTTCATTTGGTGGACACTCTGTTATTCCACTCCATTTTATGCCCATATCATGAGGAGGAGATGTTGCACTAGAGAGTATCTCTAGAGCTTTGGCAAGAAGATTTGGCGGGAAGAATGACCAGATTATCCTATACCTTTTCCTGATGTTATCGCTGTAGGGAAATCCAGCGGCTGTGACAATCTGCGATGACAAAATGGATTCTGTTATTATCATTGAGCCAATAACCCCCAATCTATAAAATAAAACCTGAGGAAGCTTGCCTGGGTTACAGATCCAACAATAAATATGGAGAAACCCACAGTTGTCGATGAAGACGACTTGCTTATGAATGCCGATAACATAAAGGCAAAACCAATCTGGCATCAATGTTAGAGAGAAGGGATAAACAGTCAGCCAAGGCTTTGCAGAGGAACAGAAAGGACAAGTGTAAACTAAACCAAGTAATTGCAAGAAACTGACTTACCATACTGAGTTGAAAAAGAAAGAAAATGAGGAAGACGACCGCAAAATTGTTTTTCAGGAACATATCAAACTGAAATATCATTCCAAACAGGGTAATGAAAAGTGATGAGAGAAGTGTAATAATTCCCTCCCATGTGAGCCATGAAAACCAGTATGCAGAGTCATAAAGACCCATCATTGTCATTGCCTGCAGAACAGAACACATAGAGCGCTAAATAACTAATTGGTTTTGTAAATGGGAAGCAAAGATAGGCATACTTAAGTCCATCGAACCAGGCAATCATTCACCAATTGTTGTTTACAACCATTACCTGTCGAAGCTTTAGTTCTTTTTCTGTGATCAAAGAACTCATTTGAAACACAAATCCAAACATGGAAGTTGCAAGAAAGAAGGTCGGTCCTACAGTCTGCAATACAGAGGGAATCTCCTCCGAAGGGTGTGCAAATTCTTTTAGCGCAACAATCCAGCTGAAGTTTGGAACTGAACACAAGTAATTATATGAGTACTAAGCTCATGGCGACAGTCATTCAAAGTAAGACTTTCTGCAAGATACATTGGGATTATTGGGAACAGAACCTAGTACCTCCAATCAGAGACCTAGCAATTTCACGCTCTGCAGCAATCTGAAGGGGAATTTGAAATTTGAATGTGGGATCTTCAAATTGCCCTCGTTTTGCAACAGGAGTAGAGTTGGTCTGTATACCGTAACTAATAACACTAGCATTTCTTTCAACAAAATGCAATGCCCCAGGGCAGTACATAGGATTACTAAATAGCCATACATCTACATCAGCTTTTGTTTCAAATGATTTGACCTGCGCATAAAGCACAAGGAGAATAATTACATGACCTTTGATGATCTTTCTAACATGGAATTTTGCTTTTGAAGGATCTTCCTTTCTTCCTCTAAAAAGAACATATTGACACACTATCACACAAACTATCAAAAAAATATAGAAAGACAACGTATCAGTTCAGCTTTATTGGCTAACTAACCTACCTATTTCCAAGAAGGCTAACGATAAACTTTAGCATTTCAATTTTGGATCTTCCACCTCTTTTACTTTTGAACCAATATTGCTCACATTTTCTCACTAAACAAAACCTGCGGAGACAACAAAGCTTCAACTCCTACATTACATAACACCTGCTTTACTACATATTTAGCCATACAGTATTCGTTCGTATCCAATGATGAACCTCACAACTCTCACTCAAAATCAATTTCGACAAATGCTAGTACATTTTCTAGGACATTGCTGAGTAATACACTTCCTGGTATAAAGTAATACAAATATCTATACAATGCTACCAATCATTGATTTTTCTTCAATATTTCATAAGTTTTGACTAAATCAAACAAATTACATGCATTTTCGTCTAAATCACAGCAAAGACAAAATCAAATTCAGCCACACAACAAACGTCACTCACTGCTTTGAAATTACAAAATAAAATAAAAAAAATAAACAGAAAAATAAAATGTTCAGTACCTTCGTGGACGGAATCGGACGGCCGGGATTGTTAGCCATGATAGCAACGGCGATGGTCCGAACCCTAGCGCTACCATTTCCACTCCAGACAAAGTCAAAGCAGGGCTTGTGAATGTAGTACTTGTCCTCGCACGGCGGGATCGGCGGCGCCACCAGAGCCTGGGGATCGGCGACGTTCTTGTAAGTGGTGGAGGAGGCGAATCGAGCCGTCATGGCCTTCTGGATACAGAAGAGGAGGAAGACGAAGAAGAAGGAGGAGAAGAGCTGGAGGAACGTCGCCGGCTTCTTCCGCAATGAAAGCAACAGGTTCTTCCTGAACAAAGCCTTGAATTGCTGCAGCAGCAACGGGAACCCGCTCTGCAAATCCATGGTGGATTTTTTGGCTGTGGATTTCAGTGATGGATTTGGGAGAGTTCGGACATTATTTTGAAGTGAAGGAATTTGGGGTTTTGGGGAGTATTTATAGTAGGGGGAGAGTGGTTTTAAGAGCGTTGAGTAGACGTTGATTTGTGATGGACTTACGGATTTGCCACTGTATTTGGATGTTATTTTAAGTTTAGTCAAGGAAAAGTGAAATTTCGAAGAGGGGTCACCTCTTGCGTGACCATATGTTCAAGAGAAAACAATTGTGAAAATGAAAAAAAGTTGGTATGAATAAGCAAAAACAAACTTAGGGGGAGACCAATATACAAGAATGGTTCTATTGAGTATTGATATGATTGCTGCTATTGAAAGACAAGTTTTTTTTGTATGTTTGAGAAAAGACTTTGGTTACATTGTCTCTGAGTTGATATTATGTTCATACTCATCGTACAAATTGTTTGTGTGTGTTTCCAATAGACTAAGTCTCTTCTTCTTACTTGCATTTAGGTTGCATTTGAGATTGTAGAAGCTGAAATATGGTGGAAGAGGAAAGTTGGTTGTGTTGCAGAACCTAGCTGATTGGTTGTTTAGAAGAACCAAGAAATATTGGTTGTGTTAAGAATCCATAGACAAGAACTAAAAGTGGTTAAGTCTTAGTGTATAATTTGTGAAACTAGCTGTGATTAAGAACTAGTTAAACCGAGAGTGTTGTAAGTCTCAATAATCTAGATTCAATTTCTTTTGTGTAGAGTTGTATGAATTAGAGTCACTTGTGTTTAGATTGAGAGTTGGAAACATAAGTGAGATTTGTAGTGTTATAGTTGTGTGAGAACTATACCTATTGTAAACTCTGATTTAAATATTGAAGTAATAATCTTGCTTGTGATAACAAGTATGTGAATACGAGAATAAATGTCTACTCATCTCATTGATATCATGACCTTTATATAGGCATTACATAGAAAATCCATGTAAATCAAGGTTTGATATCTAACAGATATTCTAGTCTAATAAGGTGAAGATTCGGTCAAGACACATCGTCAAGGATAGGAATGTAAATTCCTTCAACACTCCCCCTTGTGTCGCGTACCAGAATCACATGGCGCATGAACGTTGTCTCGGTAAAAATCTAGCCAAGTAAAACAAAAACCTATTGGGTAAAAACAAAAGACTTGGTCGAAGGGAAAAGAAACACAACGCGCCAACTACAACTTGAAATGTAAAACATGTGTCGTAGACTCCCCCTGATGTCTACATAATCAACTCCCCCTAATAATCAATCAATCATGGAGTTCAGATAAGCGACGCATACCAATACTTCACACATGCTTCTCAAGAATAGATTTGGGTAGAGACTTGGTAAACAAATCTGCTACATTATCCTCGGAACTCACTTGGATCACCTGGATATTCAAAAGCTGTTGTTGTTGCTGATTGTAGAAGAACTTAGGCGAGATATGTTTAGTATTATCACCCTTGATGAATCCCAACTTCATTTGTTCAATGCATGCTGCATTGTCTTCATAGATGCAAGTTGGTGCTTCAGTGGTAGATGTTAATCCACTGGACTCTCGAATATGAGTTATTACAGAGCAAAGCCAAACACATTCTTTGATTGCTTCGTGTAGTGCAATAATCTATGAATGATTCGAGGAAGTAGCAACAAGGGTTTGCTTGGTAGATCTCTAAGAAATTGTCGTAGTTCCCATGGTAAACACATACATAGTTTGGGAACGTCCTATTTGTGGCTCTGAAAAATACCCAACATTAGCAAATCTAACTAACACATCATTCGGTGTCTCAGCATAGGGGACAATGCCACATTGCGTCAATTTTGAGCTAGAAGAAGCTTTGGAAGCTAGATTTTGGTTAGGAGCCAAAATCTGCTCAATTGCGGCATTAGAAGCCCTCGAGGATGCGTAGGGGCCATGTAGGGGCTTAGCAGTACGCGGCAGGGTGTAATACTCCAGATTTTCATATCAATTTTCTTGTATTATTTCCTAAATTAATGAAGGATTAATTGTTGAAATTCTTTAGTTGTGCGAAGTTGAAGTTTCGGGAGTAAAGTTTAAGGTGCTTTGACTTTTAAGAGGCCAAAAGCTGATTTTATTTTCCGTGAGTTATTTGTGAAAACTTCCTTCATGAAAGTTGTAGAGTTTGGCGATATGAGTTCGTCGACACATGACACGCATAAATCGGATGTCGTGTGAGAAAGTTATGGTCAGAGGAAGTTAGTTTCCAGTTTTGAAAAGTGTACAAGTAGAAAAATGTGTGGGTGTTATTTTTTGGAAACCCAAAAATCAGTTCTTGTCGTCGGTTGTGCATAAAACAATATCTCAAGCCCGTAAACCAATAAACATCCCATCATGGTTAAGACAACCGAGGCCGCCCTAGGGTTCTCGTCCGAGAAAAAGATGGGCGGGGCCCGACCTTGGTGGCAACCTTGGGCTGGGAACGGTCTCGGAAGGTATAAGGAAAATGGGAGTTTGAACTAACTAGAAAGGGGAGTTGTCCCACATCGGTTTTCAAGTGAAGAAAGACCTATTCTTGGGCCATAAATATGGCCCAGCCACCTGCTTGTCAAGTATGATTAACTACCCTCATTAATTATATTCGGCAAAGAAACTGACTTAAGGTTCGGAGGAGGAAAGACCGGAAGCCCCCTGTCACCCTTGTTATTGCAGGTCAGCGGGAGGATAATCAACCATCTATTAGATACACCATCAGCTTCTGTAGACCTCATCCAGGATTGTACAGAATCATTTGGCGTCGTCTGTAGGAATCTTTACAAAACGCCAGCGTGACTCGATGGCTGAGTTAACTGAGTAGCAAGACCAGGAGGCAGGACAGGAAGGACGAAAGGAGGTGACATACGGACGGACCCCAGAATCAGGAGGGGGAAGTTCAAGAATTACGGGGAGAACCCTGCGGGATGAAACACCAGAGTATGTGCTGCGGGATCTCAATCCCCAGGAGGTAGTGGAAATGTTGGAAGATATGAGGGCCCAAATCACCTGGCTAGAGCAGCAAAGTGCTAGAGATCGAGTAGATGACTCCGGGAGGGAGTGCAGGTTGGAACGGGATAATGCCACGCTCATGAGAGCGCTAGCCCGGGGGGTTGAGCACCGTGAGACATTCGATAGAGCGGGGGAGTTGGATCGGGCTGCCACGTCTCAGTAGACGGGCTTTTCGGTGGGAACGAATAGTAGGGCCGTGCACATAGGGACAAACTTGTTCCCAGATGAGATGCGGAACGAGGGACCGCCGCCCTTGCTCGAGCAAATCCCGAAAGTCCAGATTGGAAGACAAGGAGAAATGGAAGAAACCTTAAGAGCAATCCGGGATAGGGTTGTGAATTTGGCAGACTGAATCTCGGACGCCGAGAGAAGGGGAATGCGTAACCCAACCCATGCGAGTTTCGAGGAAAGAGGGGGACCATTCAGAAGACCGATCACCCGGTCCGTCCGGCCAAACACAGCCATGCCATTGAAACTTAGTTACAATGGGGATCGTGACCCCCATCTCTTCCTTGATAGTTTCAAGTCTCATACGAATGCTAAAGGATACTCGGATGCGGTATGCTGCAATATGTTCCAGGAAACGTTAGCAGGGGAAGCGCTAAGCTGGTTCTACGAGCTCCCGTCGAACTCAGTCGATTGCTTCCAGGAGCTGGCAGACAAGTTCATAAATAGATTCATTTTACAGACGGACGGGCAGAACACCGCCCAGCTGTTCAAAGTAAAGCAAGATAGGGGAGAAGTTTTGAAAGCTTTCGTGATCCGATGACAAGGAGCCACAACCAGAGCTAGAAGCTTTGACAAGAAGGTTGCGGAAGAGGAGTTCATACAAGGATTGTCGCTCGTGAAGTTTTTATATGCAGTAAAAATTGAAAATCCACAAGGCTACGATGAGCTTATGGAAATGGTGATCTGGCATGCACAAGCAGACCACGATACTTATGGAGGAACCTCGGCCGGGAAAAGGAAGGACGAAGGGAGAGAAGGCAGGTCCCCTGTAATACCCTAGATTTTCATATTATGTTCCTTGTATTATTCCCATAATTAATGAAGGATTACTTAGGGAAATTCTTTAGTTTGTGCGAAGTTGAAGTTTCGGGAGTAATTTTTAAACTGCTTTGACTTTTAAGAGGCCCAAAAGTTGACTTTATTTTCCGTAAGTTATCTTCAAAAACTTCATTCTTGAAAGTTGTAGAGTTTGTTGATACGAGTTCGTAGACATGCGGCACGTCTGAAACGGAGATAGTATGAGAAAGTTATGATCAGAGGAAGTCAGTTTCTGGTTTTGGAAACAGTAGAAGTAGAAAAATGTGGGGGAGTTATTTTTGAAAACCTACCGTCTCACTTCTCTCTCCTCTCTCCCGACCTCCTTCCACTCTCCTCCCTTCTCCGGCCGAGTTCTCTCTCATCCGAGCACCAAACCGGACGCCACAGGTCACATTCGACTCCCACAGCTGTCCTCTCCATGTCTGGAGCAGTCCGCTCGCCGTCGTGCCGCTTGAAAGCCGCCATGAAGCGGCAGAGCTTCAGCTGTTCCACCAGAAAGCCGACAATTTTGACGGCGATTCCCTCCAAGTTTAGGTGAGTCTTGCTCCTCTCCTTTCTCTGGTGATGTTTATACGTCTTTGGTGACCTAAAACCAAGTTTGGGCGCCGGATTTGCAGGTTTGGTTTTTGTTTCCGGGTTGTTGTTTCGGAACATTTTCCGGCCGATCCGGGTCGAACTGGTTGAACCTCCATGTCAAGACCCGTCCCGAATTTCACCATGAAATCCGAGATGAGTCCTGCAGGGACCACCTCCAAGGAAAATTTACCGAAGACTCGGCAAACCTCCCTCGAAAATGGACAACCCTAACTTATAAGAATTTAAGAACCACCATTTTAATCCAAAATAAATAAATCATCCGCTACAATCCAAAAGTAGCCAGAATACAAATTACATCGAAGAATTTCAAAAGTATTCAGAGCTACTAAAAATAAAATAAAATACAGCGAAAGCTAACAAACCCCTAGTATATTAAACAAGTAACCTACTGGCGAAATGTAGCTGATAGATGGGTGACTATGCCTCGACATCTCCTGCTAGACCTCACGCGAACTCTGCAAACTGGGCATTTTTAAAAACGAAGAGCCCAGAGGAAAATATTCAACACGTCAGAGTGAGTGAACAAAACAATTCCGACAACAAATAAATATTTCCCCAAAACAAATGCTTTCATCAGCGACAAAAACACGAGCTCCACTGGAATGATTTTGAACTAGGGTCCAGCCTGGCTAGACTCCCAAACTTTAAGAAATTTCCTCTCAAGCCAGGATATTATATATATAGTATGTATGCACACTCGCCTGACCCTTTGTACGATATCTATGAACAACTTGAAATAAGGTAGATATCATACAAAGCTACTATGCTTGCGTCTAACGCTCACATCACCCCACACCGGAATTGTACCTCGCATATGGGGGAAAGCGGCTGAGTGGTAATATATACGTGCTTACTCCTTGTATGAAATCTTTGAATAATTAAATGCGAAATTAGAAAGTCGCACAGGGCTACGACATTGGTAATCGGGACGCCATGGAAAGCCCCTGAGGCTCAATCGACATCTTAGGCGGGTACGCTTTTGGGTAGCTCAACATGCCTAGTCGAAGATGATTCACTCGAGCGGGATGGTCAACTAATGTATTCCTCCATCCTCTCGTCGTTGTCCACTATCGACCGAGAGGATGTGCTCGCTCCGCTTAAATCGTCGTACTTCAGGAATCAATCTACCCTAGAATAACAAACCCTAAGATATATCAGTATGCATCGCTAGGAGTATGCACACCAATTCAAAGTTTAACACAACTTCAACCTAGAAATCCCTAGAACACTAACATTCCCAGTTTTACCCAAAACCACACAAGCAACACAAAAGAAGAAACAAGCATAAAGCGCAACAAATGAAGAAAACCTTACTAGATTTTCGACGTAGTAGCAACGGTAGACACTCAGACGTCCTGTAACACCTCGCAATCGCAGGGATCGGCAGCAGCGAAACACAGTGTTTTATGCATGATCTCTGAGAGGGGATCACCCAGATCCAGGAGTTGTCTTCAAGCTCCCATAACCTATCAATCAAGGAGAGAACAGCGTCAGAGGGAAGACCGGGTGCTCCGGCCTTCGACCCTCTGATGCCTAAGTCAATGAGCAGATGCAGGTGATAAGGGAGTGAAGATGGAGAGAGAGAGAGAATGAAGGGGAAGAGTGGTATTTATAGGGGTATGGTTGATGCACCCTAAAAATACCATTTTGCCCTTGTTTAGAGGGTGTATTACCATTATGCCCTCAAGAGATAGTGTAGGTTTCTTGGGCTCAGCTAAGGCCCAAGCCCGTTTTATGTGGTGGCACGTGTCTTCTTAGGCGAGTATGACAGATGTTGTACTATGTACTAACAAGTCCCCAAGTTCGCGGTCAAGAGACTCTCTTGGGTGGGGACTTTATCTGATACAATATCCGGAGTACGAGTCTCTTACTAGTGGCGACATAACCAGTCCCCAGTCCCCTAAGTCCCCACGCAAGGGAGGGGATGGACCGGCTCCCTCCGAGTGGGGTATGTCGTGTATCACTATATATGATTGAGACATCGGGTTGTTGCTCCCATGTATTGTTTGGAGATGGCAGGGCGATTGGGGGTCGAAGTTGAGGTACCGCTGGCGAGTATCTCGCGAGGGCCACGGGTACCGGCATGTTGGTATGCCTTGGCGTTTTAGTAGCCTTTGATATGTACCAGCTGTATGCTCGAGCTAGCTGAGTTATTCCAGCATACGTTCGAGGGGGAGATTGTGGTGGCATATTTTGTGGTTGCCTCTAGGTGAGTGCTAGAGTGCCTACGTACCCGTTTATGGGATCAAACCAGACGTAGTTCACCATTTTGCCATCGAGGCAAGTGTGCCATCGAGGAGTGGCGAGGAGTGCTGCTAAGGCATGACGATGGGTGCCGCTTGGGCATAATGATGTTGTCGATAGGGCTTGTGTAGAGCTGTTGAAAAGCTCGCTAGGGGGCGTAGCCAAGATGCCGATGGGAGGAGGCTGGTGCCAAAGTGTATCAAGAGCATGCGATGTGGCGTGGTACAATTACCCGGGCGCTGGAGGCATGGTGCCGAGTCCCCCAGTCCCCACGCGAGGGTCGTGAGGTGACCGGGGTGGTGTTTTGAAGTTGGCGAGAAGAAACGTTTCAGGGCAACGCAGTTCGCGGTTGATTGGCGGGACTCGTTATTGAGCATTGCGGGCCGCTGCGTGGCGAGTCAGTCTGCGCTTGGTCGGCGAGACTGTCGCTATGTGGCGAGTCAGTTCGCGCTTGGCTGGCGACTGTCGCTATTGTGCGTTGCGGCCGCTGCATGGCGAGTCAGTTCGCGCTTGGTTGGCGAGACTGTCGCTATGTGGCGAGTCAGTTTGCGCTTGGCTGACGACTGTCGCTATTGTGCGTTGCGACCGCTGCGTGGCGAGTCAGTCCGCGCTTGGTTGGCGAGACTGTCGCTATGTGGCGAGTCAGTTCGCGCTTGGCTGGCGACTGTCGCTATTGAGCGTTGCGGCCGCTGCATGGCGAGTCAGTCTGCGCTTGGTTGGGGAGACTCGCTATTGAGCGTTGCGGGCCGCTGCGTGGCGAGTCAGTCCGCGCTTGGTTGGCGAGACTGTCGCTATTGAGCGATGCGGCCGCTGCGTGGCGAGTCAGTCCGTGCTTGGTTGGCGAGACTATCGCTATTGAGCGTTGCGGCCGCTGCGTGGCGAGTCAGTCCGCGCTTGGTTGGGGAGACTTGCTATTGAGTGTTGCGGGCCGCTGCGTGGCGAGTCAGTCTGCGCTTGGCTGGGGAGACTCCCTATTGAGCGTTACGGCCGCTGCGTGGCGAGTCAGTCCGCGCTTGGTTGGCGAGACTGTCGTTATTGAGCGTTACGGCCGCTGTGTGGCGAGTCAGTCCGCGCTTGGTTGGCGAGACTGTCGCTATTGAGCGCTGCGGCCGCTGCGTGGCGAGTCAGTCCGCGCTTGGTTGGCGAGACTGTCGCTATTGAGCGTTGCGGCCGCTGCATGGTGAGTCAGTCCGTGCTTGGTTAGGGTGACTCGCTATTGAGCGTTGCGGGCCGCTGCGTGGCGAGTCAATCTGCGCTTGGTTGGGGAGACTCGCTATTGAGCGTTGCGGCCGTTGCGTGGTGAGTCAGTCCACGCTTGGTTGGGGAGACTCGCTATTGAGCGTTGCGGGCCGCCGTGTGGCGAGTCAGTCCGCGCTTGGTTGGCGAGACTGTCGCTATTGAGCGTTGCGGCCGTTGCATGGCGAGTCAGGCCGCGCTTGGTTAGGGAGACTCACTATTGAGCATTGCGGCCGCTGCGTGGGGAGTCCGTCCATGCTTGGTTGGGGAGACTCGCTATTAAGCGTTGTGGGCCGCTGTGTGGCGAGTCAGTCCGCGCTTGGTTAGGGAGACTCGCTATTGAGCGTTGCGGCCGCTGCGTGGCCAGTCGGTCCGCGCTTGGTTGGCGAGATTGTCGCTATTGAGCGTTGCGGCCGCTGTGTGGTGAGTCAGTCTGCGCTTGGTTTGGGAGACTCACTATTGAGCGTTGCGGCCGCTGCGTGGCGAGTCAGTCCGCGCTTGGTTGGGGAGACTCGCTATTGAGTGTTGCGGGCCGCTGCGTGGCGAGTCAGTCCGCGCTTGGTTAGGGTGACTCGCTATTGAGCGTTGTGGCCGCTACATGGTGAGTCAGTGCATGCTTGGTTGGCGACTGTCGCTATTGGCGTTGCAGGCTGCTGTGTGCCGAGTCAGTCTGCGCTTGGTCGGCGAGACTGTCGCTATGTGGCGAGTCAGTTCGCGCTTGGCTGGCGACTGTCGCTATTGTGCATTGCGGCCGCTGCATGGCGAGTCAGTCCGCGCTTGGTTGGCGAGACTGTCGCTATGTGGCGAGTCAGTTCGCGCTTGGCTGGCGACTGTCGCTATTGAGCGTTGCGGCCGCTGCGTGGTGAGTCAGTCTGCGCTTGGTTGGGGAAACTCGCTATTGAGCGTTGCGGGCCACTGCGTGGCGAGTCAGTGCGCGTTTGGTTGGGGAGACTCGCTATTGAGCGTTGCGGCCGCTGCGTGGTGAGTCAGTCCGTGCTTGGTTGGCGAGACTGTCGCTATTGAGCGATGCGAACGCTGCGTGGCGAGTCAGTCCGTGCTTGGTTGGCGAGACTGTCGCTATTGAGCGTTGCGGCCACTGCGTGGCGAGTCAGTCCGCGTTTGGTTGGGGAGACTTGCTATTGAGCGTTGCGGGCCGCTGCGTGGCGAGTCAGTCTGCGCTTGGTTGGGGAGACTCCCAATTGAGCGTTACGGCCGCTGCGTGGCGAGTTAGTCCGCGCTTGGTTGGCGAGACTGTCGTTATTGAGCGTTGCGGCCGCTTTGTGGCGAGTCAGTCCGCGCTTGGTTGTTGAGACTGTCGCTATTGGCGTTGCAGGCCGCTGTGTGGCGAGTCAGTTCGCGCTTGGTTGACGAGACTGTTGCAGCTTGGCGGGCTGCTAATGGGCAAGTAAGTCCCCGCTAGATGGCGAGACTCTCGAGGGTCAGGCCGTTGCTGGGCGAGTAAGTCTGCGCTAGATGGCGAGACTCTCAAGGGCCGGGCCGTTGCTGGGCGAGTAAGTCCGCACTAGATGGCGAGACTCTCGCGGCGTGGCGAGCCAATGTCTATGTATAGGGTTGGGGATAGCTGGAGGGGGGAGTTCGTGCTTTCGAAACTAAAAATTGGGCGAGCTGCAATTTGTGTTTAGGTTTTTGGCGATTCTACAAACTTCAGACTAGGAAACATCCAATTTCATTCTTGAACGAGTGGGTGCGAGTGCTCAGCTATTTGCAACCAGCTTCACTGCCACCACGCGGATCCGCTGGTTCAAGGTATGAATTTGTCGCTTTCTTTGTCTTTGGATTTGTATGTGGTGTTGTTGTTGTGCTGGGTTCTTTGGGGTGAGTGAGATTGTTCATATGTTTGTGATGTTGGTGGGAATTCTAGGGTGAGAGATTTACTGTCGGGTTGGTTAGGGTTAAAGGGTCTTCTTGTCTCGTCCCGAGGTCCCGAGCCAGGAAGGGGTGGCGGGACAGGTCGCGCTAGTTAGCGTGTGTAGCTAGAGAATGCATGTTTGAATGCTAGCTGTTTACACATGCTGTGTGTGTAGCCTGTGATTGATAGAGATAGATGTACAACAATGTTTGGTTTGTAATCATGTGAATCAAGTGTATGTGGTTTGCACATGGTTTACAAGTATGTGTTTAGCATGTACATGAGAATATATTATGATGCATGTGGCATGCTATTTGTATGATAACAACTTAATTGAATAATGTGAAGTAAGACTTATCTGGAGCCGCGTAGAGCAGCTATAGTCATTGTAGAAAAATTGGAGTTGAACGGGGACTCTGGCGAGACCAGTGGAGTCCGCGAGGAATGGCGAGACAAGAGGAGTCCACGGAGTCTGGCGTGGCAAGCGGTGTCTGCGGTGAGAAATGGATGGTCCCGGGAGGGAGGAAGAGAGGAAGGCGGATGTGTGTAACTCAGTCTTGGGAGAGGCACTAAGACCCGGGAGGGGGCCCCCCGGGAGAGGGGTGTGAAGCGGGTCACTTGTGCTGGCACGCTCCAAGAGCATGGTAAGCAAGGGAGGGGGGCCTCGGGAACTCGGGGGGCCATGTGGGAAGGGCTCCCGGAGCTCTGGGTGGAGCCACTTGTTTCTTGTCACGGGATACTTGGTCGGGACTATATCCTGTGTCGGGACCAGACGTCGTGTCAGGAAGGCGGATGTGTTTAACTTAGTCTCAGGAAGGAGAGATGCTGGGGGCAGGCTGTTGGGTTGTAGAGTCTTCTTCTTTTTTTTTTTGCATCCTTCTGTCGGGATAGAGGAGTCCCGGGAGGTCGTGATAGAGAGCTGTGTGGGGGTGTCCGCCAGGGAACTACTAGGGATGTCCCCACGCGAGGTTTAAGAACTCTGGCGAGACCAGGGAATGCCACGAGGAGCTGGCGAGGCGAGACCGGGGGAGTTCGCGAGGGCTGGCGAGGTCAGCGGAGTCCGCGAGGACTGGTGAGCTCAGTAGAGTCCGCGCGGACTGGCTTGACCAACGGAGTCCGCTTGGGGGTCCGTGACAATGTGAGTTCGCGAATGGATGGCGGGACCTGCGGAGTCAGCAAATATTTCGGGAGAGCAGCACCAGGATATGGGTGGGCGCCCCCGGGAGAGAAATATCAAGTGGGCGCCAAAAGCAAAGGCAATTGTTTCTACCTGCTTCGTCCCGAGGTCCCGAGCAGGGAAGGGGTGCCAAAAGCGAAGGCATGTCCCGGTGGGGGGGGGGAGGGTGCCGAGATTGGGGTCGCGAGACCAAGTGCGCGTTCCCGCTTCGGCTGAAGGAAGCTGGGTGTCCTGATCAGTTCTTCTGGGCGCTGCTCTCCAGTGCGTGGGCCTTGGCCGGAGGTTGGGGTGGCCACGCTGGATTCATTGGAAGACAGTGTGCATGATGGCTGGGAAGGTGAGCTACCTTGCTGTGGCACGACCAAGCGAAGGAGAGAGAGAAAGTCAGATTTTCTTTCTCTCTCCTCATGAAATCTGAGCAGATGATGGTCATGGTGAGCGACGTGAGGGTCTCCACTTGAGGACACCCTCCTTCTAGCGCCAATTGTTCTGGCATGATCTCTGAGAGGGGGGATCACCCAGATGCAGGGGCTGTCTTCAAGCTCCTATAACCTGTCAATCAAGGAGAGAACAGCGTCAGAGGGAAGACCGGGTGCTCCGGCCTTCGATCCTCCGATGCCTAAGTCAGTGAGCAGATGCAGGTGATAAGGGAGTGAAGATGGAGAGAGAGAGAATGAGGGGGAAGAGTGGTATTTATAGGGGTATGGTTGATGCACCCTAAAAATACCACTTTGCCCTTGCTTAGAGGGTGTATTACCATTATGCCCTCAAGAGATAGTGTAGGTTTCTTGGGCTCAGCTAAGGCCCAAGCCCGTTTTATGTGGCGGCACGCGTCTTTGTAGGCGAGTATGACTGATGTTGTGCTATGTACTAACACACAGAGTGAAGCAGAGAGAAGCAGAGAAACAGAGAGAATGAAGACGAAAAACAAAAGGAAACACCAGAGTGAGTAAGTGAGAGAAGAGTGAGCGAGCGAATGAAGATGAAAAGCAACAGAGTGACCAGAGAAGAGTGAGTGAGAGAATGAAGACGAAAAGCACACGGAACAAGGCACCCCTAGCCATCCAATCAAACCGCAGGATGGTGCCATGTGGCATAACTGCCGTAGCTTCTCGAAGAAGGAAAGAATGAAGCGATGTGCATTAATTGCTTGGCAGTTATCCAGGAATATTGCGACATTGATAAGACGTATTTGCACACGCATCAATTAACCCTGTCAACAAATCAGTTATAGTATAAAGCAAGCAGGGATCGTTCTAAACCGGGGATCCAACTACAGGGTAAATCCATCTAATCTAAAGTAAATGTCAAAACAAGCACATAGGTTTTAAAAATTTGATAATTTCGGAATAGACAATGAAAATAAATCCTAAATTACTTCTATACATATATACATGTGATCAACCAACAATCATGCAAACTCAACCAAACAACCATGCTAGAACTAAGAAGACAATTTCTAATCTCATTTAAGTCTACACCGTGAGCAAATATACAACCTAAATTTGATATGCACATAAGTTCCTACGTGGTTCCTATGACATAGACCAACTTAGAATTAGACTACGGGTTTCATTCAACATCGCGACACAACAAGCTCGGCTACGTGCTCTACTTATAGGTCACACACATAAACTAATCATGCAATTACGTATCACATAAAGAATCGATGTGTTTAAGTACAAGTCCTAAATCAAACATAGGCAGAAAATCGGTGAAAAACAAAGACAATGCAACTTATCAACTACGTGTATCAAAGTCGAACTTTGGATGATTAACACATGCAATATCAACTACTTGTATCAACTACACATGATAATATAAGAATGCACAGAAAATCTTAAAGTATTTAAACATAACACTCACGGCATAAAACCTAAAATCATGGATTAAATACTGAAAACTTTAAATTCAAAACATGGTTCAAAAGTTGTTCTATCTCATAGACAAGAATCGAAACATACTTAAGCAAAAACCTAAAACAACATAAAACAAGAACAAACACATACTAATCCGAAAGTAGAAGATGAATACACTCTCAAAATGTCCCTACGTGTTCTATTCTTTGAGTGCGCGGAGTCCTAGGCTACGTGCTTTGGACGAGTGCTGGAGGTGGGATCGAATTGTGGTGTTTGGAGGTTGATGGAGTTTTGGCAAAGGCTTTGGTGTTATTTGCACGGGTTGATGATGATATTCTGTCCTTGGATTCGTGCTTTATATAGAGGAAAAACCCTAGAGAAGTCGGCCACAAAGCCTAAACCAAGTTGGTTTAGGATTCCTAGTTCCTCTCAATTTCGGCAGAATGACCTCCGTCTGATGATTTCGTCATAACTTCCTCTATAAAATAGATATTGAGGTGATTCCAATTGATTTGGAAACTAGACTCCCGTAGATTTCTATCCATATCTGGCACGTTTTCTGATTCATTGTGAGCTGTCCTGGAGAGTCCGTTGAAGTTGACAGACGTGCACATGAATTCTCCAGATTTAATCCAGATTTGCAAGGCTTGGATATTCTTTGAAATTCTGCCGAATTTAGATCTTCTTCTCCATATTGGACTTGGTTTGGACCTCTCCTTCATGGACTAGGCTTCAAGGAAAGATTGAATCTTGATCCAGACAGGAATCCTGAGTAAACAAGGGTTTTCAACACTTAGCACAATTTCAACATCAAATTATTCAAATCCTTAAATACTATGTATTCTAATACTAAAAACTACATATTTCTATATTAAGCAATTATTCTACACTAAACACAAATATAAAGCTAAAACAACTAAATCAGAGTTAACAAAGGGTAAATAAAGGGTATAAACATATTAAGAACGTCACACTTTGTGCTCCTATCAACAACCCCACACTTAACCTTTGCTAGTCCCTTAGCAAACCACTAAAACAAAAACAACAAAACAAATATCGAAAATACTACAATGACTCAATCTAATGCCTTCAACGAAAATTGTCTCAGAGATCTTCAACATCATAGCATCAAGAATAGCACAAGAATCGAAATTGAAAGATGAATTCAATGGTTAATAAACATGAGATTTCGATGTAACAAGTAAGACACGGCAGAAACATATGTGAAATTAAGCTCGATATGTTCCAAACAAGTTCAAATTCAACTCACAAAGGATATGCACTCCGAATTTTCTCTCTCTCAAGAACATGGCATATGCTTAAAAGCTTTTCACACACAAGAGTTATAAAGACATAGTGATTTCGAAAACCTCATGAAAGATACCAATCATATGCACAAATGAACCACAACCATATGCTTACTCATGAAACAGACTCCACAGATCAAAGTTTACTTATCTTAAGAATTATGCGGATCTTTTAGAAAAGTAGGTTGGCTAGGCTCGGCATGGAAATTTTTTTAAAGTATAGGAATCACAAAGGTCATCCTCAAGACTTAGCAGAGCAAGAACATTCACCTTATGTCACCAAATACCATCAAGGGCCAAATAACATCATGTTAGACCCATCCTTCACTTTAAACATTGTGAAAACGAATAAAGGCTAAAAGTATAACATATTGAGCCTTCAACAAACAAATCACAACTTCAAATCCACAAAATTCTTATCTAGGCCGAGATACCTTCATCAATTTGAAACTTTTTTTTTCCTTCTTTTTCTCTTTTCACTTCTCTCGGTTCATACTCATTTTTTTCTTTTTCTTTTTTTTATTCCGAGAGCAATTTTTTCTTTATTTTTCTTTTCTCATGTGTATCTCGGCAACTAAACTCCTTAGAACAACCCCACACTTGTATTGAATCATCACCTCAAATCACCACAAAAAGATAGCTCTGCCAAGCTCGAGACAAGGTAGAGGAATTCTATACTAGGCAAGGGATAATTTAGGTGAACAAGAAAGGTATAACGTAGGCTCTAAGGGGTTCAGACTAAAGGGTCCCAAACAGGGCTCAAAATAGGGATATATGGCTATTTAGATAAAGTGGTGATAGTCCTAAGAAAGATCCACAATCCTTTTCAAAATCAAAGCAAGTTATGATAAAAGTTTTGAAAGTTTTACAAGTAAGTTCTAGCAATCTCTAGTTCATTAAATCTATAGCATATAAATCGATCAAGTAATGTATAATGAGGTCATATATATCAAAGAATAGATAAAGTAAACTCTCCAAAGAAAAGACACATATATATGGCTCGAAAATCTCACAAAGGTAACATGAAATCAAACAAGTAAGGAACATGCTCATTCTGTACCTAAGTTTCAATGATCCTCATCTACTACAAGTTCGTACAATTTCAACATATCTATTAACCATCAAATAACATATAAGCTCAAATATTCGAAATTATGCTCATCTCAATACTAATCAATCAAAGATCATATATTCATCCTAGACACGTTAGAAGACACCTAAGACTCAACAAAATAAAAACAACACACAAAATAAAGAAACAAGTTTGTAATTCGAATCTAAGGAAATAAAAACCTAAAAATGTTTAAAAGTTCATCTAAAATCGGAAAACATAAACAAAAATTCAAAATTAATCCTAAAAATGAAAAACAACTTAAATCATATCAAAGCATAGCAAATCAACGAGTAATGACATCCCACCCCACACTTAAAATCAACATTCTCCTCAATGTAAGAAAACTAAAAGCAAGCCGAAAATAAAAGAGGAGGGATAAAGAAATATGCAAACTCTCGTTGATGGCTCCTTCTATGGGTTGTCTCCCATGCAGCGCTTAAGTGTTTATAGTCCTTTAGCCTAGACTATCATCTCCTCTTGCTCATGCCGTAGCATCTAGGAGAGAAACTTCCTCCACCATGTGGTTCACCATGTTCTCCAGATAAGGCTTTAGTCGATGACCATTAACCTGAAATTCAGCTCCTTTGACCAAGCTCCTAATCATGACTGCACCAGAAGGAAAGATATTAGTGATAACAAAAGGTCCTATCCACCTAGAACGTAGCTTGCCTGGAAACAACCTAAGTCTAGAATTAAATAAGAGAACTTTCTGGCCAATAACAAAGTCTTTCTTTCGAATCATCCTGTCGTGGAACGCCTTGGTTTTCTCTTTATAGATCACGGTAGACTCATATGCCTCATTCCTGATTTCTTCAAGTTCACACAACTGCAACTTCCTGTGTAATCCGGCCTCATCAATATCCATATTAAAAGTCTGAACCGCCCACTAAGCTTGGTGTTCCAACTCCACAGGCAAGTGACAGGCTTTTCCGTACACCATACGAAATGGTGACATCCCCAAGGGATTCTTGAATGCAGTTCGATATGCCCATAGTGCATCATCAAGTCGTTGGATCCAATCCTTGCGTGACGGCTTTACACTCTTCTCCAATATCCGCTTGATCTCTCGGTTACTAAGCTCCACTTGCCCACTTGTCTGGGGGTGATAAGGTGTAGCAACCTTATGCTTGATTCCATACTTCTTCATTAGAGCTTCAATTGTTCGATTGCAAAAGTGGGAACCTCCATCACTTATTACAAATTTCGGCATTCCAAACCTGGAGAAAATATTAGAGCGTAGGAAATTTGCAACAACTCGAGAATCATTAGTCCGGGTGGCTTTTGCTTCCACCCATTTAGAAACATAATCCACACATACGAGAATGTACAAATATCCCTGAGAATTCGGAAAAGGCCCTATGAAATCAATACCCCAACAATCAAATATTTCAACATGAATAATAGGTTGCATAGGCATCTCATCCCTAGGTCCTAAATTCCCTGTCTTTTGACATCTATCACATGAAGCACAATACATATAGGCATCTCGAAAAATAGTAGGCCAAAAGAAACCACATTCTAAAACTTTCAAAGCAGTCCTACGAGAACCAAAGTGACCTCCACAAATTTGATCATGGCAAAAACTAAGAATAGACTTATGCTCATTCTCTGGGACACACCTCCTAATAACTTGATCAACACAATGCTTCCATAAATAAGGTTCATCCCACACATAATGTTTAGCTAAAGCTTTAAGTCTATTTCTAGCATGGTAGGACATAGAATTCGGAAATTGCTTTGTAACAAGGTAATTCACAATATCGGCATACCAAGGCTCACTTACCTCACTTACCTTGCCTACCTTGAAGAGTTACTCGTCCGGGAAGCATTCTTGGATGGCCACGGGATCTGAGTCACGCACCAATCGGCTAAGGTGGTCGACAACAACGTTGTCCGACCCCTTCTTGTCTTTGATTTCCAAATCGAACTCTTGGAGAAGCAATATCCACCTTATCAATCTCGGCTTGGCATTCTTTTTTGTCAACAAATACTTCAAAGCCGCATGGTCAGTGTAAACAATAACTTTAGATTGAAGTAAGTAAGAACGAAACTTATCCAAAGCAAAGATCACGGCAAGAAGTTCTTTCTCGGTGGTGGTGTAGTTTTGTTGCGCATCATTGAGTGTCCGAGAGGCATAATAGATGGCATACGGCTGCTTGTCTCTTCTCTGTCCGAGCACAGCCCCCACGGCATAATCTGAGGCGTCACACATCAACTCGAAGGGCAAGGACCAATCCGGTGGCGCCATGATCGGTGCCGATGTCAACATGGTCTTCAACCGCTCAAAAGCTTCCTTGCACTCGGCATCAAAGTGGAAGGGCACATCTTTTTGCAACAAAGAACTCAAGGGTCGAGCTATCTTGGAGAAATCTTTGATAAATCGACGATAAAAACCTGCATGTCCAAGAAAGCTTCGAACATCCCTCACACTTGTGGGGATGGGTAAGTGACGCACAAGATCTATCTTAGATTTATCAACTTCAATACCCCTAGAACTAACAATGTGACCGAGCACTATACCCTGATTAACCATGAAGTGACATTTTTCCCAATTAAGCAAAAGATTAGTTTCCTCACATCTCCTAAGCACAAATTCCACATTTTCTAAACATGCATCGAAATCCTCACCATAAACAGAAAAATCATCAATAAAGACTTCAATCTTAGAACCTATGAATTCAGAAAATATGTGGTACATGCATCTTTGAAACGTACCTGGAGCATTGCACAAGCCAAAAGGCATGCGGCGGTAGGCAAAAGTGCCAAAGGGACATGTGAACGTTGTCTTCTCTTGATCCTCTTCCGCAACACTTATTTGATTGTAACCACTATAACAGTCAAGAAAACAATAGAATGAATGACCGGCTAACCTCTCAAGCATTTGATCAATGAATGGTAATGGCATGTGATCCTTCCTTGTTGTTGCATTGAGCCTCCTATAATCGATACACACTCGGTGGCCGGTTACGGTCCTTTGCGGCACAAGCTCGTTTTCATCATTCTTTACCACCCTGATTCCGCTCTTCTTTGGCACAACTTGAACCGGTGAAATCCACCTTGAATCCGAAATTGGGTAGATGACTCCACAATCGAGCAACTTTGTCACCTCATCCTTCACAACTTGCATCATAGGTGGATGAAGACGTCGTTGACCCTCCTTGGTCGGTTTTGCTCCATCTTCAAGCAAAATTCGGTGAACACACATTGTAGGGCTAATTCCCTTGATGTCGGCTAAGGTCCAACCTATGGCTGTCTTGTGTCTCTTCAAAACTTCGATCAATTTCTCCTCTTGCTCCTTCTTTAATGATGATGAAATGATAACTGGCAATGTTTCATTCTCTCCCAAGTATACATACTTCAAATGTTCCGGAAGAACCTTGAGATCTAATTTTGGGGCTTGGACAATGGAAGGAAGAAACTTGTTAGATGGAAAGAGAATTGGACTAGGGGAGGAGTAGCATACCTCGGCAGCCACCTCAAGGGACTGCACGGTTTCAAGCAAAGGTAGAGGTACGGCATCTTGAGCTAAGGTGATTTTGTTCCCCATGGCATCAAATCCGATTCCTTTTTCCAAGGTGATTGCCAAGGTGTCTTGAGCTATTGTCTCCACATACTCATCTGCAAGAGCATACACAACATCAATAGAAAATGAATCTCGAAAAAGTTCAGGAAGTGGATACCTCATTGCATCAAAAATATTGTAACTAATGATGTCTCCATCTATTTCGAAAGTTAGTTCCCCTGAGTAGACATCAATTTTGGTCCTTGCGGTTCTCATGAATGGCCTTCCCAACAGAATGGGAATTTCTTTGTCATCTGCATCCGCCGGTTCCATGTCAATGACATAGAAATCTGCAGGAAATGTTAAACTTGCAACCTGCACTAAAACATCCTCAACATATCCCAAAGGGATCTTGTTGGAACGGTCAGCCAATCTAATGATAATGTTATCCTTTTTTAATTCACCTAGACCTAAATCCGCATAAAGATAAGAAGGCATAACATTTATCGAAGCACCTAAATCTAACATGATTTTATCGAAACTATGAGTACCAATGGTGCATGGAATCGAAAAACTCCCTGGATCCTTGAGCTTAGGTGGTAGTTTCCTTTGAAAAACCGTAGAGATGGTTTCATTCATTACCGCTACATCCTTCTCTCGTGATAGCCTCTTGTTGGTGCACAACTCTTTCAAGAATTTTGCATACTTTGGATTTTGTTGAATGCACTCAAGCAATGGCATGTTTACTTCCACCTTCTTGAATAACTCAATCATTGCATGATCAGCTTCATCATGCTTTGATTTAGCAAACCTGTTGGGGAAAGGGGCACGAGTATGGACATTAGTAGAAACTAAACCATTAGAGCTAGAAGACTTACCTTTCTCAAGCACGGCTTGAGTGGATTTCAGATCAGCAGGGACTGCAAGAGGCACGGCCTCTTGCACCTTCTTCTTCTCGGCTGGAACTGCCGCTTCTCTCTCGGACTGAGGCACGGCCTCTTTGTCCGGCTGCTTCTCGGCATAAACCTCTTCAATATCTTCGTCATTTTGCAGCAATATGCTCTCGGCCTCACCTTCCTTAGAAGGCTCCGACTTCTTCAACATAGGCTCCTCAAAAACTCGACCACTCCTAGTTGCAACGATCTTGAATTGTCCGGCATTCGGGTTTGGCAAGGTTTGGCCCGGCAGCTTACCACTTTCATGGATTTTACCCATGAAATCGATAACTTGCCCCATCTGCTTCTTGAGTTCAGCGATCTCTTTAGAATTAGCCTGTTGACCTGTCACTAAAGCTTGAGTTGCAGATGTTAAGTTCTGTTGCCCTTGAGCAAGGGACTTCAAGATTTCATCATAATTAGGAGTAGAAGAACTAGCATGCATGAGTATAAAATGAAATCAAAAGCAATAAACTAGATTAAGCTAAGAAAAACAAAACAAAGGAAAACAAAAGAATTTCAAAAATCAAGAGATAAATTTCAAAACAAATGAAATACAAAATCATACATGACACCAATCTTTAAGATTACAAAGTCATACAAGCTTATTTTCGAGTTGCTACTAAAACACTTAAATAAATAATGATTCTAGATGGTAAGACACGGTGGACGTGCGGCCTGGATATTGATGTTTCGATCACAAGCTTGAAGTGTTGTTTCTAAAGGCCAATAGCGCAATCCAGAGATAGTGAACATGGTAGGACTCGTTTAGTGAGCAATGAGAACTCCATCACCGAGATGTATGTTTTCAAGGCTCTTGAGATCCAATTTTGGTCCCATGCACCAGAGTAATAGAAGGAGCGTACCAATGTACTCAGCTAGCAACAAACTTATGAACCAAACATGACTCCAAGTGTTAATAAAAGCCGCCCACAACCTCAAGCAAACCCGAGGGTAAACAAGAAGGGTTAAGGCTAGAATTAACAAAAGGGATCCTACCTATTCCTGTGCAGTACAACCTACAACATTATTCATACAAGTATTAAAGTAGAAAAACAAAAATAAAACACAATTACATCATATACAAGTTTATGGTTTAACTTTACAAATATAAACATATAGACATATATACAATGCAAATTTCGACAAATAAAAAGATCGAGGATCCCGAAGGATCCCCGGCAGCGGCGCCATTTGATAAGACGTATTTGCACACGCATCAATTAACCCTGTCAACAAATCAGTTATAGTATAAAGCAAGCAGGGATCGTTCTAAACCGGGGATCCAACTATATGGTAGATCCATCTAATCTAAAGTAAATGTCAAAATAAGCACATAGGTTTTAAAAGTTTGATAATTTCGGAATAGACAATGAAAATAAATCCTAAATTACTTCTATACATATATACATGTGATCAACCAACAATCATGCAAACTTAACCAAACAACCATGCTAGAACTAAGAAGACAATTTCTAATCTCATTTAAGTCTACACCGTGAGCAAATATACAACCTAAATTTGATATGCACATAAGTTCCTACGTGGTTCCTATGACATAGACCAACTTAGAATTAGACTACGGGTTTCATTCAACATCGCGACACAACAAGCTCGGCTACGTGCTCTACTTATAGGTCACACACATAAACTAATCATGCAATTACGTATCACATAAAGAATCGATGTGTTTAAGTACAAGTCCTAAATCAAACATAGGCAGAAATTCGGTGAAAAACAAAGACAATGCAACTTATCAACTACGTGTATCAAAGTCGAACTTTGGATGATTAACACATGCAATATCAACTACTTGTATCAACTACACATGATAATATAAGAATGCACAGAAAATCTTAAAGTATTTAAACATAACACTCATGGCATAAAACCTAAAATCATGGATTAAAAACTGAAAACTTTAAATTCAAAACATGGTTCAAAAGTTGTTCTATCTCATAGACAAGAATCGAAACATACTTAAGCAAAAACCTAAAACAACATAAAACAAGAACAAACACATACTAATCCGAAAGTAGAAGATGAATACACTCTCAAAATGTCCCTACGTGTTCTATTCTTTGAGTGCGCGGAGTCCTAGGCTACGTGCTTTGGACGAGTGCTGGAGGTGGGATCGAATTGTGGTGTTTAGAGGTTGATGGAGTTTTGGCAAAGGCTTTGGTGTTATTTGCACGGGTTGATGATGATCTTCTGTCCTTGGATTCATGCTTTATATAGAGGAAAAACCCTAGAGAAGTCGGCCCCAAAGCCTAAACCAAGTTGGTTTAGGATTCCTAGTTCCTCTCAATTTCGGCAGAATGACCTCCGTCTGATGATTTCGTCATAACTTCCTCTAGAAAATAGATATTGAGGTGATTCCAATTGATTTGGAAACTAGACTCCCGTAGATTTCTATCCATATCTGGCACGTTTTCTGATTCATTGTGAGCTGTCCTAGAGAGTCCGTTGAAGTTGATAGACGTGCACAGGAATTCTCCTGATTTAATCCAGATTTGCAAGGCTTGGATATTCTTTGAAATTCTGCCGAATTTAAATCTTCTTCTCCATATTGGACTTGGTTTGGACCTCTCCTTCATGGACTAGGCTTCAAGGAAAGATTGAATCTTGATCCAGACAGGAATCCTGAGTAAACAAGGGTTTTCAACACTTAGCACAATTTCAACACCAAATTATTCAAATCCGAAAATAATATGTATTCTAATACTAAAAACTACATATTTCTATATTAAGTAATTATTCTACACTAAACACAAATATAAAGCTAAAACAACTAAATAAGAGTTAACAAAGGGTAAATAAAGGGTATAAACATATTAAGAACGTCACACTTTGTGCTCCTATCAGACATCTGGTAAACATGCATTTAATGCACCTACCACAACAATGCACAAACTTCAAAGTGTAAGACCCATCTCGGGTGAGAGTCACCGAGATCACAAGTGTAAGACCCATATTGGGTGAGAGTCACCGAGATCACAAGTGCAAGACCCATCTCGGGTGAGAGTTACCGAGATCATAAGACCAAGTGTAAGACCCATCTCGGGTGAGAGCCACCGAGATCACAAGTGCAAGACCCATCTCAAGTGAGAGTCACCGAGATCACAAGTACAAGACCCATCTCAGGTGAGAGTCACTGAGATCACAAGTGCAAGACCCATCTCGGATGAGAGTCACCGAGATCATAAGACCAAGTGCAAGACCCATCTTGGGTGAGAGCCACCGAGATCACAAGTGCAAGACCCATCTCGGGTGAGAGTCCCTGAGATCACAAGTTTAAGACCCATCTGGAGTGAGAGTCACCAAGATCACAAGTGCAACACCTATCTCAGGTGAGAGCCACCGAGATCACAAGTGCAAGACCCATCTCAGGTGAGAGTCACCGAGATCATAACACCAAGTGTAAGACCCATCTCGGGTGAGAGTCACCAAGATCGTACGAAGTAAAAACCCACATTGGCTGAGTTCCACCAATATATTCATTCCACCAAGATTGGCACTCAACCGAGAGGCATAAGTAATCAACCGCAAGACAAATTTTATATCATCCCTTTAAAAATGAAGCAAGTGGCTTGATAAACCACGAACGGCGTTAATGTTGACACTATAAATACCCTCTCTCATACTAAGAGGAAGGGGGCAGGAAGAAAAACCAAGAGAGCATAAACAGAAGCAGCGGACTAGAGAGAGAGAAAAAAAAATCCCTCCCGCGAGCTCAGAAGTCTCCCCAAAATCTTTGAAGAACTATCAAGCTCATAGCCAGTTCTTCGCTAAATCCTTGAAGGACTATCAAGATCACAGCCAATTCTTCACAAAATCCTTGAAGAACTATCAAGCTCCCTAAACAGCCAGTTCTTCACTAAATCCTTGAAGAACTATCAAGCTCCCCAAACAGCCAGTTCTTCACCAAATCCCAAATACTTGTTACGTGATCAACCCGCGTAACCCTCAAGAACAAGTGCTTGTCACCCTTGAGTTAAACCTAAATTCGGAGATAGAATCAGAGGAGTTCACAAAGATTGTAACCCGCATTCACATTGATTAAATTAAATTATTCTTTGTACACGTGTTGTTCTGTCATTTGTTGCAGATATTTTCGTGTTTACAAACAGTTGAGGGTGTCACAGCAGAATCGTCTAAAGAAGCATTGCCTCAAGACACTGAAGAACAATTGCCTGAAGACAGTGATGAAGAATGGCCTGAAGACACTCGATTAGATTTGCCTATCCCCCCTCGGGAGTCGGGACCAAGACTACGTTCCACCTCAAGGAGGGCCTGCGGTGCATCTGTCGCGAACGTGGTATTTGTGCGAAAATACAAATTGTGACAGGATGTTTACAACTTCTCAGGGTCGTGGCAACCATAGGAGAAAGTGTGACAAATCTTGATTAAAGCTGAAGGAGGAGAGGCCAAAGAATCTGGTGAAGATCAGGAGAATTGAGCTGCTTAATGTGGTTGTTCTGTAGGTGCAAGATTTAAGGGAAGCTGAATCAACAGCTCCTATTTATTTTCACTTCACAGATTCTTATATTTTGTTTTTCTCATAGAA
The DNA here is from genome assembly GCA_034370585.1 of Fragaria x ananassa. Lineage (NCBI taxonomy): Eukaryota > Viridiplantae > Streptophyta > Magnoliopsida > Rosales > Rosaceae > Fragaria > Fragaria x ananassa. The sequence continues at coordinate 23,741,093 of CP139766.1, forward strand.
CAGAGCAGGTTCAGTGGTATGTTGATGAAGGAAAAGAAACTGAAAGTGCTGGTGCATCAGTACTCAGTAATGTACATTGCCAAATCAGCTGCAGAATAAAGAATCCTAATATTCCTATAATATGTTTTCTGTGTACATCTCTGATAACTGCGGCATATTTTTCTTTTAGTACTGAGAAGAACTATGATTGTGGTACATTTAAGTCTGGAAATGCAACTAAAAGATAATAGGAAAATTTTTAAATGGTGCCCCAAGTTAAGCTCATTCGTTATTTTAATATCTCAATTTTGAAAACTATGATAATGGTACCTCAACATTTAAAGTCAATCTAACTAGTTTTCTTCGTGATTGACACCGTTAAGTTAGACTTTATCTATGGGCAAAATGTGTTGGTTGCATACAAAAATTAGAGACATCTAGAAATTATAATACACCATTGGCCATTAATATTCATTATAATACAAGGCAAAGTGACACGGCGCGATAAAGCGACACGGTATAACTTAAAAACTGAGTTTCCAACATGTGTCGCCGTGTCCATGTCCGTGCAACATAGTTTATGAACTTCTATATTTGATACAAAATGTATTTTAATCAATGTTGATTTTCACTGGTGGGTTACAAAAACTACTTTTAATGATATATATTAATGACCAATGGTGTATTATAATTTCCAGATGTCTCTAATTTTTGTATGCAACCAACATATGACTCACCACAAATTCTGCTACTGATCGGAAAATGAACATTATTCTGGAGGGAATAAAACATGAAAATACAATTTTGCCCATAAATAAAGTCCAACTTAACGGAGTCAATCACAGAGAAAACTAATGTTAGATTGAGTTTAAATGTTGACGTATCATTATCATAGTTTTCAAAATTAAGATGTTAAAATGATAAATGAGGTTAACTTGAGGTACCATTTGAAAAATTTTCTCGAAAGATAAAAGACTATACAGTAAACACAAGTACGAAAATTTCTGGACATTTCTTTGATAACGCTTTCTGGTCATTTACATGTTAGCTACAAGTACACTCCATGCCAAGTTTATGCTGCCTAATGAGCCCCTTTCACCCCTAGCATGTCAACAACAAATTATCTGATATGCATGGTGGATGGCAGTCTAATATAAATAGCTGTTCTCCACCTGTGTATGATGGAAGCAATTTGGCCCGACACAAGTGTAGATAACTTGCCCTCATTTGAATGAAATACCCGCTGAGGAGGATTTAAGTTGATAGTTGAGTCGAGAGTTGAGACCTCTGGCCACGATAAATGTCTTCACTTTCAGGTGTTATTCTTTGGCCAAAATCGTCCAAGCTCTTCATCAAAGTTGGCATCCCATGTTTCTGCACCTTCAGCATGAAATAGCAGTCATTATTAATTGATGTACTATTAATTTGCAAGGAAGTTGGCAGACTACATTTTCAAGTTTAAGAAATAATAGTCAACCCAAAATGAGCAAATAAAAACGTATCTAAACAAATTGGTAGTTTGTATCTAATTAAATAAACACCATTGGATAGAGGAACTAATTTAATGCAAAGGACTGACGTTGTCCGCAATGTGAAAATTGATAATTACAAGGCTGACATTATTCACAATGTAACCAGATTGTAATCATAGTAAATTCCAGGGTATAAGAGAATTACTCTCTGGCTTTAAAATGAAAGATTCTATCACCAACACAGATAAGTCACAAATTAACCAAATACAGTCTCTTGCAATTTCTAGCTATTCAATTATATTTGATTAAACTCCATTTAAATCTATTTCTTCTTTAGATAGCTAATGCAGTATACAATATAAGTCGGTCATGTCAAGTTCAGAACCAAGAACAAAGAGTTATCAAGTTTAAAAAAGTCATACCTCAGCTAACAAGTCGCTTTCTTGATCAAGTTCACGTAGCTGTTGCATAGTCATTCCAAACCATTCATCTATCCAAGCAAAACAATTTCGATGGCTTTCAAGGAAAAGGGCCCTTTCACCCTGTATAGAAAGTATAACGGGAAGTAAGCTCCACAAAGATTTGATGACATAAATATTTTGAAGAAAAGCAATGCATTACAAAAAATAATAAGTGGATTTAAAGCAGAGAAAATTCCTAACAAATAGTATTCATTTCCTTTACAATATTACCTTTCATTCCACATAAAACCATTTTAGCTACAACCTATCCCATGTGATATCTATGTAAAATTGTTCCCTTTTATTCCAGGCATGTGACGCAAGACAGATGGACACCAAGGCAAACTAGTAACTTTGTTTCAATCAGACAGGAACTGTTGCATATAGAAATGTGAAGTATGCAATACTCTGTCATATGATAGGCTTTTATAAGCTCTATATGAAACATAACATTTTACGACTTTCAAGCTGTCAGATTTATATGAAAAGAATATTAAATCAAGGTTCACTTTCTAATTTCTAGTATTACTGCAGGATAAATTGCAATTCTAAGCGACATAAAGACAAATTTAAGTAACTTGAAGTTTGACATGCAAGGCAAGCATATCAGAGAACTATACCAATCGGCTTGCATTTAAATCCCTGGCAAGTGATACTGCCTCGTGCATGGAAAGAACTATAAATACAATAGAACAATCAATATAGATTGAGCGTCCCACATTTGCACAAGCTATTATGTGTATGTTGTAAACTTCAATTCTGCAGCTCTTAGATTGTGAATTATTCATTGGCTTGCAAATAAAATTGTTAACATTCAAGTTAAACAAAATGGTGAATGATGTTGCATAATGGCATTTTCCTAGCTACTGAAAGCACTAAGACCAGAGACATACCAATAGCAAAGCTTGTTCAAGTTTATAGCCAAATCCCCAATATGGTGCATCTATGGTGACCAACTTGTAGGCTGTCATAACTGGACTTGACATATCCTGAAATTTAGGTAACAATTAACAGGTTAGAAGCTAGAATTTCCCGATAATAAAAAAATCAAAATGCAGAGGGTGCAAAGAACTTTTTTGCAATTTTATACATGGAAATTGCAATGTTAAAGTTTAATCTCTTGCAAAGAAACTTGTTTTCTTTCTTTTTTCCCAGCCATAAATTCAACATAAACAATTGACTGATAGGGGAGATTCAAACCTGCCATCCCTCTAAAAGTGGACCACGACCAGTCTTCTCTGATTTAAAAATGGAGAAGTCTGTATTGTTACTACCAACCACGTAACTCCAGTAATCCCTTGCAGCTGAAGCTATATCAACGATTTCCACATCCCTGGCTGCTAGCTTTTCTTTGCTTAGACCATGTACCTGGTTTATAGATGGAAATGCATTAAATAACTAAATTATTGCTTCTAATACAGTTCTAAATTTTTGTTTCTTCTAACAAATGACAGAAAGAGTGAAAAAGAAGTTTAACTTTTGAGTCTGAGTAAATCAGAGGGAACCTAACATTTTTAACAAACTCACATTTTCGGACTGGCCATTGTCAGCCATATGAACAGTTTCAATGGTCAACTGAAATTTGGTGAAGTATGGGCACTGTACACATACAAAAACACTAATGCTGCTTCAGCAATCTTCAAATATGAAGAATATACATGAAATACTTATTATTTCAAAAACAGTAAAGAAATATTACCTTGATTACTATGATTGGGCATCATTGAAGAGCAACCACAAGAGTCAAAAACCTTGTTAGATAAACTTTTTAAGTGTTTTTTGAAAAAAAAAAATATATATATATATATATACATATACAAAAACGATATGGAGCGCACGTGCACACTGTCCTTAAAGTGCGCATGTCCCTCCGTTCGCCACCATACAACGCCGACGACGGTGCGCCTCCACCTTTGCGGACTCCAGTAGCGTCCCCGATCACTTTCCCTCCTGGCGAGTCCGCCGAATTCCAGTGTTCTGGCGAGATCGCCCAAGACTTCAAACATGATCGATCTCGCCTGAAAACTGGAATTCGGCTGACTCATCGGGGAGGGAAAGTGATTGAGGACGCTGCTAGAGTCCGCTCGGGTGGAGGAGCGCCGTTGTCGGTGCCGGACGGTGGCGAATGGAGGGACTTGCGCACTTTAAGGACAGTGTGCACGTGCGCTCCACATCCGTCCTCTATACACACACACACACACATGAAAACGATGTGAAGCGGACGTCCGCACTGGGCTTAAAGTGCAGACGTCCCTCCGTTCTACTCCGTCCGGCGCCGACGACGGGGCGACTCCACCCGAGCCGACTTCAGCGGCGTCCCCGATCACTTTCTCTTCCCGGTGAGTCCGCCGAATTCCAGTTTTCAGGCGAGATCGACCTTGTTTGAAGTTTTGGGTGGAGGTTGCTACCCAGACCTTCAAATCGATCTCGCCGGCAAGAGAAAGTGATCAGAGATGCTGCTGGGGTGCCGCTGGTGTCCGCTCGGGTGGAGGAGCGCCGTCGCCGGCACCGGATGGAGGAGAACGGAGGGACGTCCGCACTTTAAGCCCAGTGCGGACGTCCGCTTCATAGCGGGCCTCTATATATATATATATATCCACAGACAATACCAAGATAAAAGCATGGCAAACCTGTTTTGCATCTTGGGTATGCGTTCCAGGCTTCCTCTTGCATGATGAGTGCATCTGCTGGTGCAAAGGTGGTAAGCCAAGTAGGAGCTTTGCTGGAATAAAGGGATGTATGATTAAGATAATGTACCCTCAAGATTTACAATAATTGATAGTATAAAGTGTATTAATCAATGATCCACTCCAGTAAACAAAAAGATCAAGCAGTTTTTTCAATGTGTAGAGCAATATTTAGTTCACTACAGTAAGGGTTTCTAGTTTTCTATAAGTGTATATTTCATTAGCAACTTTAGTTCAATGTTTCACATATACATACACCTATCACTTGACAGTTCAGCAGCAACTTAAACCACATTGTTCTGTTTTGGCATTACCTTTGCAGACGATATACTTTAGACGTGTATTGACCCTTTCCAAATACATCATCTTCAAAGGATTTATTCTCTAAAACTTCGACCCCTTCCGTACTATTCGTGTTCTGTTGCTGCATCTTTGTGACCATATATGCCTGAGCAACTTGATACTGCAATCCACAGTTTTTGATAAGTGAAGTTCAACATTGCAATCAAGCTAAGGATTCTACCAAATTCAAATCATTAATTCAGAGATGAATTTACCTCTTCCAGAGACATGGGCATCACAATACGACTTCACACGCAAGTCCCCAATTGAAGGGTCAGGAGTTAAGGAATACATCCAAAAAAGAAAACTAATTTCATTTACAACAGGACTTGCCCAAACAAACTCACTGTATATAGACTTGCTCAAATACGGTAGGTATGTAGTTGCACATATGAACATGATTAACTATATCAAACACGAGTAATTCACAAGGGAAAATATCATGTATATTCCACATTTCACCTAAAGCCACCCTATACAAACTTGAAAGCAGTAATTAAAGTTTCCGCCGTTAGTTTCTTTCGAAAACTTTAACATCTAAATCCTTCAATGTTTGATCATACCTATCATTAACAAAAAGGCCAGTAACAGCAAATGTGAGACAGCATTAGAAGATCAACAAAATAAAGTAAAACACAATCAACATCCATCAAACTCCAAATTGGTCAATTCATCTGAACCCAATTCATGCTTCCACACCAAAGCATCAAAAATCAAAGCAAATCAAAACTTGAACCACTTCAATTTCCACACTAAACCAAAAAAACCAATTCAAACCCGGAATCCAAAAACCATGATCAAATTGAAAAACAGCAAACCCAGAAAAGGATACAATTCCTTCATCAGAACCATTTCCACCCCAAAGTCTCAACCTATATCTTCAAATGTGGCACAGAACACGAGAACAGACCGAACCCAGATAGCAAAAAACGAGGTCGACGAAGATCAGATAACGTTGTAATTTGTAAGATGGGTTTGTGTCTGGCTATGACAAAATCTGAATGAAGCATGGGGTTGGCCTAGTAATAAAGGGAAGGGCACGTCACAATGACCACGAAGAGTCACCCGGTCCTTTTCTCACTGCTTCGTTTCCATTGACTTTCTGCGTTTCTAGACCAACCGGCGTACAACGCGTCTTTGAAGAACCCCTTGCCACCGATACGGTGTCGTTTTGTTATCTACTTTCCCAGGTCGGCTGCGTTAAAACTTAAGAGCTTCGACCTTTGAGATTGACCCAGAAAGAAAAGTCCTTTTTTTATTATTTGATTTATGTATAGAAGAAACAAAATAGGTACGGCAGGAAGAACAAGGTAATGCTTAGGTTTGTTGTATCTATTTAGACCACATAATCCGGCTGTCACATGCGATCAAGTGAATTTTCCATTTGTGAATGTTGTGCTTCTCCAGCTAAGTGGGGGGTCTCTTACTGTAATCATCATTGCGGTTTGAAGGAATTTTTGAAGTATGATTTGGGTTCGCATTGCCCAAATTAAAGTTTCTAAGTGACAACATTTATGTGTTGTACTCTAAAAGTTTTGATTATGATTCTTTATTGCAAATTGAAACTGATTTGTTCATCACGTGGATATTTTAATATATATTATTTTTTGAGCCGACGTCATGGACAGGTTACTGTTGGGTTCTTTATCAGATTGAGGAGGATGTATTGTGCAAATTGAAGGAGACGGCTGAATATTTCAGAGACAACAGACGAATACGAACCTGGGTATTTTGTTTCTTATTAGTTGCTGTTTCTTTTTTTCTTTTAAGATTCTTCTAATTGATAATAACCTCGTATGCTTTTCTTTTCTTTATCTCCATTCTGTTGGCTTAATACTCAAGTCCACTATTCTTTAAATTTTGTTTGCAGGTGATGAGGTCATAGAAAAAAAAAACACAAAATATGAAATCTGATCCTTCAAAAAATTTCACAATTGCAAAGGTAAATTTCAAAAAAATTCACAAGGTGCCTGCAATTTTCGGACAGTAGAAATGACGGTAGATGACTGCCTGACTTTATTTGTCAATAGGGAAATGCGTTCTAATCTCATTGAGGCAGCAAAACTGTAATTGATCTTAGTGGATTATCTTTGCAAATAAATTAAAATGTCAACCTAAATGTCAAATACAAGAGTTACCTCTTTACATGTTTATAGTGGGAGAAAGATTTTGCAATCACTACATATAGTGATTGTGCTGTTTTAACATTAGGTACAGTGAGTTAAAGAAATGATAAATTCTGAGTTTTTATTGTTCTTTCTTTACTGTTTGCAGATCTTACGTACATATTTCTTGGTCTAATCTTCCACTGCTGTTCCTTTATTTACTGTTCAGCTGTCTCTTTGTTTTCTTCTTATTCAGGTTTGTATTATATCTTATTTCTCTACTCATTTTGATATATAATTGATTTAGTATTGCCCTATCATCATACATTACTGATTCACTCCTATACAGTGTTCGATTGATTTAACTTTCATGTGTTATGGCTTATTATTAATTAATTTCCATCATCTGTAGTTACGTTAAACAAATAGATATAAATGAAAATAATAAATTTGCATTTTCATATATTCAGTAAAATGAAATAGATCTACTATTATTATGTAACTACTTACTTTTGATTATAGTTGTGTCAAATTCTTTAACAATACAGTTTCTTGCATTTTACAGGTTCTGATAAGAAAGATCTACTGCATTTTGTAACTCTTTTGAACTCAAGTAGAGAAAATATCAGGAACTGTCAGCTGTTGTATTCTGTAACTGGTTTGGATTCAGGTATACGACTATTGCATTTAATTTTTTAAATAAGATTCCATCTTATATGCTTTGTTTTGAGCTTTGTTGCCTGATATTTTACTTCTCTTTTTTAATTTGCTCCGGGCATCCTATATGCTTTGGAAAATGAAGACAACGTAGAAAGTTTGGCACCTATCTTTATACTACTTCTATTTTTATGGCAAAATTTCTGATTTATTGTTTTATGTTTACTTAAATCTCCATAACTGCAAAATTAAGTTTGACGTGTAGAATTGGTTTTTGTTTTGTTCACTTTTAATTGAGTTGATTTCTCATCTTTGGTTTGCTTTCATGTCAGGTTCATATCTTTGGGAGTTTGATACAAATCACCTTTCGGAGTTTGAGACAAAATATTCTTTATAGTTGCTTAATGACTTAATTTTGTTTCTCAAATTTAATCTTAAAATTAGAGACAGGCTAGGGTACCCACCAATACCTCATACCTTTTTTTTTCTTTTTCTTTTTAATATTTAACAATTAAAAAGATGGTAACCTGAAGAACTGGTCATCAGGTTACCCACTTAGAATATGACACGTGGAATTATTATTATTTTTATTTTACAACATATGGACATTTATTAAAAATATTTCAACCAAATGTCCTTATGCTTGTAAAAACGTAGTGAAAGATGTAAATATATTCTGAATACAAAAATCACCACTCAATTACAAAACCCGAGAACTATATTACGTGAATTGAGGCCGAATGGTCTATTTGGACATAATCTGAAAATTTATCATCTCGACAACACATTCGTCCTCAGTTTTGTAAAAGATGTCATAAATATGTAAATTTGGTCAAGACTTTGTAATTACAACATATGGACATTTATTACAAAAGTTTGAATTAAATGTCCTTGTTTTCGTAAAAACGTTGTGAAAAATGTAATTATTTTCTAAATACGAAAAACACCACCCAATTACAAAACCGAGAACCATATTACGTGAATGAGGACGAATGGTTTATTTGGAAATAATCTGAAAATTTACCATCTCGACAACACATTCATCCTCAGTTTTGTAAAAGATGTCATAAATCTGTAAATTTGGTCAAGACCTTGTAATTACAACATATGGACATTTATTACAATATTTTGAACCTTGTTTTTGTAAAAACGTTGTGAAAGATGTAATTATTTTCTAGATACAAAAAACACCACCAAATTACAAAACCGAGAACCATAATACGTGAATGAGGACAAATGGTCTATTTAGACATAATCTGAAAATTTACCATCTCGACAACACATTCGTCCTCATTTTTGTAAAAGAGGTCATAAATCTGTAAATTTGGTCAAGACCTTGTAATTACAACATATGGACATTTATTACAATATTTTGAACCAAATGTTCTTGTTTTCATAAAAACGTTGTGAAAGATGTAATTATTTTTTAGATATAAAAAACACCACCCAATATCAAAACCGAGAACCATATTACATGAATGAAGAAAAATGGTCTATTTGGACATAATCTGAAAATTTATCATCTCGACAACACATTCATCTTTAGTTTTGTGGAAGGGGTCATAAATCTGTAAATTTGGCGCAGACCTTGATAGGTTTGTTTTATGGAAAATGAGAGGCGAAGTCTTGGTGACCAAATCTAGTTGAATTATTTGATGACCAAGCTCCGCACCAATCTATTTGGTCTAAATCCAGACCAATTTCTTTGTGCTATGGACTTGTCCTCTGACCATAAAATTCTAGACTTAAAAAACAAAATGGAGGGTTACCTGGAATATGAATGTTGAGGTGTGATTTGGAAAAAAAGTTTTGAAGAGAGAGAGAGACAGAGAGAGAGAGAGAGAGAGAGAGAGAGAGCATATACCATCTTACTCCTTAAGCAGGTTCCTGAAATCCCTCCACTTTTATTGGACATATTTTAATTTCAATACCATGGGGTGAGAGCTTGTTTGACATATGTTTGTAATCGATTATTGTACCCATGTCATACAAGGATTATTACTTGACTTCACAGGATGTCAGGCAGGCTATTCTTGAAAGACATCAAAGATGTACTCTATGCAGATCATGTAGTGCATAATCCATCAACAGTAAGTAAAACCCAAAAGTTTAGGAAAAACAACTCCATCATCACCTGGAACATCTCATAAAAGATGAATGAAGCAAGATTAATATTGTTCTAAAAACACAGCATTCATATTTAGATCTATTTTTAATGTTTTTTATTCTTTGAACCCAAAGGACGACAACGACCACGACCATGACCTTTTGCTTGTACTAGTGGTTTTCCCAGTATGGCTTTTGTGGCTTTTGAATTGCTCTTGTCATGATTTTGATTAGAACTACTAGTAGCTTTTTCTTGATCTTTTTCTTGATCTTTTTCTTGGCACCACCTTTTTCGCACCCCGCGTCTAAAGCCTCCATAACTTTGACCAATGCTTGGTTATTTGGGTGCTTCAACATCTATAAGATAAGTTGAACGCGACGATTAACAGAATCTAACTGCATTCAATAATAAACGATAAATACGTACAAAAGAAAACAATATATTCTGCAATCAAATATTGAGTCACCATACGTACCTCATCATTTAACGGCTTTTCATAGTTTATTATGTATCTAAGCAAAAAAATCCTACAATCGTAGTCATTTTTCTGAATGTGAATGCCATCTACACGATAAAGTGTGAATGAACAGAATGACCATCCTTTATCAAAACTATCTTGGATTTGAGCCTTAAATATTGCGTCCATTGCCGTCAACTGTAGTATAAAAAACGTTATTGTCATGTGCATCATAATTATTATATAATCAAGATAATGAAACACTATTTGCCAAACAAACAAACAAAAAAACAAATTCTTTTTATACCAAGTAATAAACAAGATCATCTTGAGGTGTAGTGCGTGAAGGGCTCGGGCAAGTGTCCCATATCTCTACTTCCATTTCTCCCATTTTAATCACAATGAAAAACCAATGGTTCGGCGTAGTATCTAGATATCAAAGTGTTAATATAATAACTGATATTTCAAGAATGTTCAGCACATATACTCAATATACAATACCTTTTCTGCATTCTTTAGACCTTTTGTGTATTGTAATACACATTTGAACTTCTTTCCAGCCTTGCTAGCAAATTCATACAAATCATCTTCATTCTTGATAGCCGTGATTGTTTTCTCCTATATTAACTTACCAAATTTAGTATATAATTTTGCATGTACACTGAAAAACAACATCACAAAAGATAGATTCATACCGAAAAATATGTAGTGTAATACCAAGTAGATGACTCATCATCTCTGAGAAGAGTAAGTGTTGCATCTATAACCCTACGAGTTATAAATCTATAATGTTGAGGTTCAAAGTCAGATCATACCAAGGATGTAACAAGTTCTCCTGGTTGTAGACATTTCATTCCCGAACTATCAAGATGATGATAATTTGTTTCGAAAACAATGAACCTGCAAGACAAAAAAAAATCATAAAATAATTAAAAACTTTAAATTACTTGGATAAATAAAAAAAATAGTTTTCGACAATGATCATGTATATGTTGAAACAAAACCCACATACGTTAGTTCATCTTCGTCCAATTCCAAAAACACAAATGCAATCAAATATTTATCGTCATCATAGAGGTTACGACATCCTATAAACGGACCAATGTTTTGCAGCTTCCTTGACCTATCCTCTATAAGTTTGGTTGTTAGAAGGTCTAATTTATTCCCCATCACTTCTAACTTGTCCAACTTCACATATGGACTTGATATTTTGTGGCTAGGCTTTCTTTCCACAGTGCCTTGAAGATTCATAGGAGTAATATCGTTTGACGACACGTCATTTTTTACCAAGACATTTTTACTGTTACGCTCTTGAGCCTTTGTCTACAAGCACCATAAACATAATGCAACACTAAAAACATAACAAAGAAATACTCTAAATGTAAATTAACATACCTTGAAAGGTGTTGTTTCAGGATTATCATCGCTCAATATATGACATAAAGAATCAACTAAATCTTCCTTCATATATGGTGATTGAAACACATGTTCATTATGTTGAAAATCACCTCGTTGTTCCTTTGTATTGACATTATTGATATGATTATGTCCTGCTTTCTCCTTAAGTTGTTCCACACTATCTTTTATTTCATTTACTCTTTTCAAAAGATACTCTTTTCAAAAGATCCTCTTTCAGCTCTCCCAAAGCCTTGGTAATCATGTTACCAAACACATCTTTGAGTTGTTCATTTACTGTTTTAGATTCTTCTCTAATCTGCCCCACAACTTTTGGAATAATGGAAGCAACAACACCTTTCAGCTCATCAACTTTCAGCTCATCAACTGATTTCTCAATATTAGAAGCAACATTCTTCAAACATTCTATGTCATTTTTCAATACTGACATATATCCCACCTCAAGCTTAGGTCTCTTCACGTTATCAGCTTTAGAAACTAGATTAACTTCCAGACTTCCATAACCTCCTTTATCTGATATAAACTTGATTAATTTTTTCGACTCCTTCTCCCCCATACAATAAGAGGAGGCTTTAAACAATCTATAAGAACTCTCCCTTATGCGACAGTATTGAAATAATAAATTTGTAAAAAGAGGACGCACCCGCACATGTATCGTGATTCCTTCTGCTTGTAAGACCGCACACTGTCCACCAAAAATTCAAAACAATAACTTGCCCAGTTTAGATGTTTAATTTTTTTTTTTGAATCTCTTAATGGGGCAAGATACTTCGGATCAATGCTTGTCGATGTAGTAGGACAAAGCAAGATACCCAACACCAATAATGCGAAACCCACTCTGAAATTGTCATCTACTGACTCTGCTTCTTCTAAACTCCTAACTAGGAATGGTATTGATATGTTGTCACCTTCTCCTAACTAGGAATGGAATTGACTCTGCATAAATGTTCTCAAGGTGTACATCTTTACTAGGGCACATTTCGTGTACTAGGGCACGTCTCGTGTACGACCATTAATCTTCTCAATATGTCCAAAAACATGTATCTTGTCAAGAAGGGTACCTTTCTACAAGGAGTATATGTCTTATTTAGTAGGGTACTTCTCGTCTAGGAGCATAATCATGCATGCTTGATAACTTCCATAGCAACTGAGGTAAACAATTAGGCTGAGTGCTGAGTACCTCGTGTGTTTTGGGGCAGAGTAGTCATAAATACCTCTTGTATCTGACTTTCTGTTTTACCATAAAATAAGTTAGTTGTTACCCTTTTCTTGTTTTGTTATTGTCTCTTTTCCTTTTGCAGATCCGTATTTGTTTTTATGAATTAACCTGTTGTAAATCTATAATTATCCTAATTAAATGGCCAGTATGATAATCAAATCTTCATAGCATCCTTTATTGTTACTAGAATTTTAATACACCTCTAGACATGTCTATGGAAAACAAATAAAAATCCGACATCACTACATACCAACAAAATACAACGGAAGAAAACTAAAAAAAAAAAAAATACAACATTGAGTGTAGATCATGTTTCAAGCAATAAAAAATAAGAAGTCAAAATTTGAGTTTCTTTTTGGCATGAAGTTCTTCTACCTCACGAGCCACAACTCTGACTTTGCCACGCAACCTGCTTTTTTGTGGGCATGTAGTTTTGTTGTGTCCATAACTTCTGCACAAACCACATTTAGGTTTTGTATTGGGTTCTTTGCTTACTTGTCTGCCCTTGCTCCTTACCTTGATAGGATCTCTTAAAAGGTTATTGCAAGGGTCTGAAATATCGCTCATATCTTTTTGTTGCTTCAAAACCTCTGCCAGTATTGGGTTCTTTATTGAGTTCTTATTGAGTTCTTTCTTCAAGATTGTAGTACCCTCCTCTATCTGTGATGCAAGGTATGATATTTTGCCACTCAAGTTAAATCTCCATGCCTACAATGTAGAAACATAAGAATCAACGACAATTCTTTCAGCCAGTTAATAAAGGTGTCAGCTTTCATTACATTAACTTGATTAACATATGACCAAGATGACAAGAATACAATGATGTCATTAAGGATGTCTACATACCTGGCCGATCGTAGAGATTCACTTGGCGTATTATCTTTCGGGACTGTAGAGTGAACTTCAGATTTTGCTTCCTTGGTCCACCGCTTCAATATTAAGGACCTAGGTATCTCCCTCATGCGCTCGTGCTTCATCACATTAAATAAATGAGAACAAGGGATGCCTTCATGTTCAAAAAGCTGGCAAGAGCATACCAATCGAGGATCACTCGACCGATGGTAGTAGGTAGTCGTGCACTCATTCTCTTCATCATTATTATAACTAGACATAATGTACACTCGACATGAATTCAGATGCATAATCTCTGATGTAATTAGTTCTCCAACCCGATCTATCTCAACGCATATCAGCTTAAACACATTATCTGTATAGAGAGTAGAGGCATGCTTCTCCAACTTCCGAAGTCCAGTAGAAAGTACATGACTGAAGTTATTGGACCGAAAATCTACTTTAACAACTTTATTTCTAAGGCATCCGTTTGACTTATCAAGTTGCGGAACGAGTTCAATCAATCTTACTCTGCTAAAGAGGATCTTGTCCTTCATGTACCTGTTCATGCCCTCACATCGCTGAGTGCTATGCATGCGAGCGAAAAAATATCCACTAACAAATGCTTCGGCCCATTTATGTCGTTTGTCATACATCATCTTCACCCAACTTCTATTTTGAAGACCATATTTATCCACCATAGCACTCCACCATTGCTCAAAACTAGAAGAGCTTGTTTCATCAAAAATGCAACGTCTAAACTCTACAACTATTTTAGGATTGCGCAAATTTTTCAGAATTTCTGGATACATGCCAGGAGGGCCGTTATGCTCATTACTAAACTTGTTGAAGAGATGAAATATAACCAAGGTATATCTTTTTGATCAGAGGTTGAATCGATCATCAGAAGAAGAATTAGGCCAAAAATTAGGATACATTCTGGGAAAATAAAACTTCCATCGAAGAGAAACAAATGAAAGGCTTTCATAAAAATTCTCGTAGAATCGAGAACGAAGTTTTCATTCTGTACATGCCAGATCATGAATTAGTAACTGCATCCAATCTCCAAAAAATCCCAATTGTTTCGAACTTTTTCTTTTTGGAATGGAATTTTTACGGAATCCCCATGAATAGGATCAAACCTTATTTCATGGTATTTACATGAGATTCCTCTTTCGTATTCTTAAACAAGTCCCCGAGAGTGCTTAGTTGATCCACAATTTATGTTTCGTCTTTCGTTTCCTTTTCTTTTGTTTCGAGAAATATATCGATCAATTCCGATTCTTTCTTTTCTATTGATTCTTTTCCGATCGAGATGTATGGATCCATGGGTCTATGTATGATCGAGAAAGACATTCACATTGAGGTCTCGCATGGGAGTTGATCTTCAGCCCCCTGTCTATCTATTTTGGGAGTGGTAGTGCGCGAACCAGAAAATCCGCCTCAAATAGCTCCTGATCGAGTCACTTCAGAAGCTTCTATTCGCTTACCTTGTAACCTCACGGAAAGCCTCAATCGAGCCGCTCCCGTTCCACTACCAGAACAACACACCTTTGGTGCCTCCGCCGCAGTCGAACACAATATCTTTGGCTCCTATGATGCTACCTTTCTTCAGAACCTTGGGCACCTCGACTCCCCCAATTGATTGGGATTGGCTTCGTAATCCTTACCTGGAGTTTGGAGTACTCCATTCCTTTCAATCAGGCAAAGCAATCTTTCTCAATAGGCACCAAAGGTGTGGAATTTTTTCAAATATCACAGGGTATTATGAGTGAATCGTTTAAAGTGGACTTTCTCATTAGGGTGGAATGGATAAAATGAACTTTCTCAGTAGGGTGAAATAGCTAAAGTGCGCTCGGGGGAAATGCACTTTGTCAATAAAGTAGGAGGGGCAGAGTGAAAGCATGCCCTTATCGCGGGTAAAGTAAACTTTGTCAATAGGGGAAAGTGGACTCTTGTCAAGTGAGTTACATCGGTTTATGAGCGTAAATGCGATTATTTTAATTTATTTCAGAACCTTTGTCAATTATTGTTGTTCTGCCCGAGGATAAATTTTAACAAGCTACCGCTGACTTTATTGCTGAATTTATCCCAATGGAGAGTGCAAATCCACACCGATGCACCGCTGATACACCGGCACTAATCCTTCCAGTATGGGAACTATATGTTGATGGCTCTTGCAATAACCAAGACAGTGGAGCAGGAATTGTCCTTATTGACCCTGATGATAATTCTTACGGCCCTTCGCTTCGCTTCAAACAATACCGCTGAATATGAGGCACTGATCGCCGGTCTCCAGCTAGCCAGGGATATGGGAGCTACCGATATCAATAGAATCAGTGATTCTCAATTGTCAATCAGGTCACCGGTAGATTCAATGCTAACGAGTCACGGCCCGGTTAGCAGGAGCATTACTTAACCGGTTCAATGGACACCAGATACCGAGACTGAAGCACGTGCTGCTACATTGGCTAAAGCTGCTACGACAGCACCACCAGAGGTTCTGAAAGGACCATTGATTCAAACATTGGAAACTCCTACTATCTTATCTCCAGGCCTTTCTCTGAAATCTTCACCACTGAAGTTCAACGAGAGCCATCTTGGATGGACCCCATTGTTAATTTTCTCAAGAATGTTTGCCTGCCGGCTGCCTCACGCATACGCCATAGGTCTGCTCTATACATGCTACGTGATGGCCAACTATATCGCAAGGGACAATCTTTCCCATCCCTTAAGTGTCTTACACCGGCAGAGGAACTGAAGGGGCGAAGGACAAGGAACCAGACGAAGCGGAGCGAGAGAAGGACAAGGATAGGGAAAAAGTACTCGACATTAAGAGAGGATCTGAAAAGAGCTCGACCAGCGGGAGAGGAAGTGAACAAAGTGAACTGGAGACTGTCAGTAGCTAGCATTTCAAACAAGACTGACAAGATGCGCCTTTTGTCGACCCTAATCAAAAAACAAAAGATCAGAAAAGAATCAGGAAAACTAGAGCGTTTACCCTTTTGTATCAGAGGACCTAATGAGATTCGGAAAGGGGGATTTATTTAATTTTAATAACTAAATACCAAGTGCTTTTTTGCCCGAGGTTTTTGTCTTGAACTTAAGCCATAACACAAAAGTAGATTCTGGCAAGAAACGAGAGTGCCCTTTTTCTTATTTAAACCGGAATAAAAGGACTAACTAAGATAAGAAAGAAACGGCACTTTGATTCTATACCATTTGATTCTATATCATAATCATAGAAATTGAAAAAGTTCCTTTTTATCGCAATAACAAGCAATTTTTTTTATTCTTTTTTTTTTCAATTTAATAAATCTTTTTATTTATGATTTGTTGGAACAAAAGGGCGGGCCCGGCTAAGTACTGACCAGGCCGGGCTGTGGAACTAAAAAGCCCCTTCGGACAAAATCACGAAATTAAAAAATAAGAGTATATACTATGACCTATGACGGGCATTTTCAAGCCTTTTTTTTTATAATGTAACTTAGTATTATCCCTTTTCAATTGGGAGGAGAGATGGCTGAGTGGACTAAAGCGTCGGATTGCTAATCCGTTGTACGAGTTTTTCGTACCGAGGGTTCGAATCCCTCTCTTTCCGTTTTCGTTGATGGCTTGTTATTTTCTTTCGAATTTATCGCGAACTCTTTTTTTTTTACTAGTTCAAAATTAATAATTAAATAAGTGGAATAGATAAAATCTTACTAATAACAGTTTTACAGTTTTAAAGCAAAGAAACCCTTATTTTTTAGTCTTCACGTCCAGGATTACGTCCTGGATCATTAGACAGGAATCCGAAGATAAAGAGAGAAACAAAGAATATCACTACCGTGTAAACAAATAGTTTGAGAGTAAGCATTACACAATCTCCAAGATTTTTTTAGGAAAAAAGAGAATAGATTCTCCGCTTTTATACCACATACTCTATTTTTTTTTTTACAAGAGATTAAAGTGGGGTGATCCGAACTTGTCGCGGTTGTACAATAATTTCAATATTTGAATTGAAAGTGTACGACTTATCTGATCTTATCAATTCTACGAATTTTTTTTTCGAATAAATCGTGGATTTGTCTGGAACTTTATTAAAAATATCATCGAAAACTTACAGCAGCTTGCCAAACAAAGGCTAAGAGAAAAAAGAACAGGGGTATTACTGGCATAACATCTACAATTGGATTCAAAAAAGCGTAAGCTTCAGGCAATTTGGCGACGATAAAACTACTGGAATAAAGAGCAGGATTAAGGTATATACAGATCAAACTAAAAATATTAAGCATAACAAACATTTTTTTGGGGGGGGGGGATAATTTTTTTTATTTTGATTTGAGTTGTTAATAAATTTAATTGAGTTTATTATTATAGATATGTTATTATTGATAGAATAGAATAAAAAAATGAATAAAAATAAAATAAGATAGACCAAAAAACTTTCTTTTATTTGAACTCACCCAATCAAAAATCAATCCTTCTATATCTCAAATCAAAAGAGAATAGAATAAATCATACTTTCGTACAATATCTTAATTGAATTATATGTAATGATCAATAAATTCAGTTTAATTCTATGTCTACATGTATAGTTTACATGTATAAAAATTCTAGTAATCCATTTTATTTTATAAATAATAGATATTTTAACAGGAGTTGACGAATAACCCGTACCACTATTAGTGTAGTGTTTAATATTAGTGTTTATTAGTATCGAATAGAAATAAATGGGGCGTGGCCAAGTGGTAAGGCAACGGGTTTTGGTCCCGCTATTCGGAGGTTCGAATCCTTCCGTCCCAGAGTATACCCTGTCTATATAATAGTCTATATAATATAATAATATATATATTATATATATAATAATATAATAGATAATATTATTATTATTTTTATATCATAAAAATATATATATATATATATATATATAAAAATATATATATAATATAAAAGATTGCCTTTTCCAACAGCCTTCTGTATTAAGTGTATTAAGATTAAGAGTAGAATATTGGGATAGAATGTGATTATTATTTTTTTGGAGGTTTTCACAAATTTAATTGAGTTCAAATAACACGCATATGAAATAGTAAATTGAATTCATTTGCGATTCGTTAAATAGTAATGAATTTACAGTATAAATATTAAAAAAAAAGAACAACATAAAATTTCAATCTTCTCTTACATCAGTGTTTTTTTATCTATTTTTTTTTAATCACAGATTGTTTAATCTAATATTTTTTTCCCTCTCTCTTACTAATGATAAAATGATAATAAAAAACGAAAGGTCCTTGCTGGAAAACTTTCTGTTTTTCAAAATGCAAATAATTATATCGGATAGGAAATTTTTCAATCAATTAAATCTTTGTAACGAACCCCTATGAGTTCTTGGTACTTGAAGAAGTGTGAAATTGTTGAATTTATTATCACTATTATCTTATGACCAATTCATGATCTGACAAAGTTACTAACAGTTCATTCCAACATCGAATAACAAAAGAACCTAGTTGCACAAATACACTAACATTAACTCATTACCAATATCATGAACAAGAACTCAACGAAAAAAAAAACATGAACAAGATTTTTAATTTCTCAACACAATGGTATCCTGACCATCACACTCTCACTCTCAAAGTCAAGAACAAGAAAACAAGAATGAATACTAAAAGCCCCGTATCAATTTGAAATGGTGAGAATGGTAGATTGAAGCAATTGCATCTCTCAATACAATTTTATGCGAACTAAAAAACCCAAAACGCAACCACCCAAAATCAATACCACAATCCACTCGACTTTACCCCAAAAATTTCAAACCAAAAAACTACAAAATAATTAAAATAACAATCAGAGAATCGAACCTGGTTTCAAGAATCTAGCGGGTTAGAGGAGATCAAAATGGCGATCAATTCAACCTCTGTTTTTCCACTTGAACAATTAAACTACGACTTCATCCTCCATTAAATGACATGCATCAACCTACCTCTTGTTATCCTCAAACGAAACCGAACCCAACTTCCATTCCCCTGATTCAAACGAAACCAATGAAAAACACAAGATCGCGCTGTAACATCAAGAATTGGGTTTTACATGCTTTGTTCGATTGAAACCTGATAACTGAAATGGATTCTCTCTCTCGTCTCTCCGTGCAAACTGGAATGCCGTTCTCTGCTTTTCTGTATCTTTAGTCGTCGTCTTCTTCTTACTCGCGAACCCTATTTTTTTTAATTTATTTATTAGGTTGAAAGCAGGTAAACAAGTATTCAATTCAGAATATTTATAGTCATCATATATATTAACGATACAACGATTACAAATATTTATAAAAGTCACAGTATGACATACCCACCAATTAATACTGTAGAATTTTCCCTTAAAATTATAAATTTTCTAGTGAGATGCTGTTGTGCTCTTTTTTGTACTATGAAATAGATCTCCACTTCGTTATATGTGGAGTCTCCTTTTTTTCATCTTTAATTTCCTTCAAATAGAATTGTCATGTTTTCAAAAACGCCATGTTTATAGAATAAGGTGAAGTTGGCATGTCCTTTCAGTTTTTCTCTTTTTTTTTTTAATTTTTGATTTTTAAAACTGTTTTAGAACTTGCTGTATGATACCATTTTACTTTAACTCTCTTTTGATCTGTTTTTTGCTCAAAGGAAGAACTCGTAATTATTCTTTCAAATTGCCAATATTGGCACCAGATATTGCTCAATTTTTCTTTAACGGTGGGCTTGGCACGTGGGTTATAATTGAAGTGAGGATTTGATTCGACAACTCTTTGAAATTCAGGTGAAGATAAATCAACGAATATAGTTTATTTTCTGTTGACAAACACATATGGGCTACTGTCTATTATTATCTTCATACCGACACATATACAATAAAGTCCCGCTGCAGCGCGCCACAACTTTCTAGTTTGATATAAGGTACGTTTAAACCGATTTATCAATAATAATCCTAATTTGTCTTTTGCTTGACAATTGATATATTAATTAGTAGTCTTATGTGATTCGAATTCAAGAGTCAAGACATTCTACTTATAATCAATATATTTGTTACAAAACAAGACCACATTAGACGCTGAGATTACACCCAAAATATCGATGTAATTGAGAGATATACAATAACTATCTTGTAACAAAAGACATGAGAAATAAAAGTTTGGCTCCAGAGAGATTTGGTGTTGCTTTTTGTAGATATTTTTTTTAATACACATTTTGTAATCTTATTGAGAGGGACTTCTCTTAAGTTAATTAGGAAGCCAAATAATTAATTAAGAATCTTAAAGACGTCATTTCTCTCACTAGAGCCTGAGCTAGGGTTTTGAAAGAACGAGTACAGAGAAGCGACTGAGTACTTCGTTAGCTCTTGTCAAGGCCCTCGTCGGCTTCGGGTGATGGCAGCGGGCAGGTTGAAGGATCTTCTACGATGATGCTAGTTTGGGCAACTGAGATTTGTGTGGGATATGTATCGTACTAGATTAGATTTACAGTATAGCGACGGTGTAGACTTGATCGACTACACTTGGTTGTGGGATCGACACCATACCAGTTATGGTTCAGATCGAGGTCAGAGCTATTTTGTTTCGGCAACATATCACTCCGACGATGTGTAACTGAGTTCATTTTTAAAAAATGCCCAGTCTGCAGAGTTCGCGTGAGGTCTAGCAGGAGACGTCGAGGCATATTGACTCATCTATCAGCTATATTTCGCCAGTAGGTTACCTGTTTAATCTGGGGTTGTTAGCTTTCGCTGTATTTTTTTTTTTAGTTGCTCTGAATACTTTTGAAATTCTTCGGTGTAATTTGTATTCCAGCTACTTTTGGAATGTAGCGGATGATTTATTGATTTTGGAATAAAAATGTGATTCTTAAATTCTTAAGTTAGGGTTGTCCATTTTCGAGGGAGGTTTGCCGAGTCTTCGGTAAATTTTCCTTGGAGGTGGTCCCCGCAGGACTCATCTCGGGTTTCGAGGTGAAATTCGGAGTGGGTCTTGACATATATA
Organism: Fragaria x ananassa; assembly: GCA_034370585.1. NCBI lineage: Eukaryota > Viridiplantae > Streptophyta > Magnoliopsida > Rosales > Rosaceae > Fragaria > Fragaria x ananassa. The sequence goes on from CP139766.1 coordinate 23,762,816, forward strand.
AATATATATATATATATATATATATATAAACTCAAGTTAGTAATAAGGTAATAAATTAAAGAATGAAATTAATTATGACAAAGTTAAATCCAAAATTGAGAATTATACCAAATTTAGTTTTCTACTGTCTGAAGAGCAAATTAGAGAAACTGAAAAATGAAGAAAACTATTAATTATAGACATTTGCTCTATATGGTATGTTTGCTTATATGGAATGAATGTAAAATAAAAGAAAAAGATGTATGAGTTTATCTTAAAAAAGATCTAGTATTTTGGGTTTTTATCTAATTTTCTCTTAATTATTACTTGTATCATATTACATCAATATTATACTCACAATAAGATGTAGTGTGACTCGTTATCTAGGAAGCATGGAAGCGTGGCTCTGCCCACGATTCGCGCTTCCGAAGCGGAAGCGAAGCAGAATCGTGTCGGAAGCGATCGGAAGCGCATGAAATCGCGCTTCCTGGAAAAAGGCTATTTGGGAGCGCGACGGAAGCGCGAGCTTCCAATTCGGAAGCGTGCAATTTTGATCCGGAAGAGCCCAAATTCAAAACCAGATAAAATTGCCCCGATCATCAGACTTGATCCCGAAGGTCCCGAGGCCCGATTGAATCCGGGACGGGATCGTGACCAATTCGGGAACCCGGAAAATCAAGAACTTTACAAAGGAAAAAAATTGCTCCGATCGTTTTCGTTATGTTTCCTTCGGATGAGTTGCAAAGAAAAACAAAATGCCCCAATTCGGCCGAGTTCTGTTTCCTTCGGATGAGATCTAGCCCAGAGGTACAAAAAAGAATTACAAAATGATGATGATCATAACATCTCAAATGATAAACTAGCAAATTGCATGTGATCTTTGGTGTCAAACATAACATACGAAGACTTGAATCTCGAAGAAGAAGAACACGAAGACCTCGAAAACGAAGACCATATCCAAAACGACGACGTGCGTAAGAATCTTTGGAGGTCTAAGGCTCGCCAGTCCTCCACAGTCGCCGACGTCCGACAATCTTTGCGAGGTCGGGGTCGGAGAGAGGGAGAGAGAGGGCTTCGGTGGATTTTCGGAGAGAGAGAGAGGGCTTCCTAGTTTGTGAGCGGCTGCGTGAATGGTTAGGGTTCCGAATTTTTGCCTTTTATATTAGAGTTCTTGGGCGACGATTCTTGAAAAATCGTCGCCCTGTTTTTTGAAAATCGTTGCCTAAGATAATCTTGGGCGACGATTTTTTGATGTCGTCGCTTAAGAGACCATACTTGGGTGACAATATTCTTCACTATAAATATCGTCGCCCAAGATGAAGAAAATCGTCGGCCAAGCGTTCTACATAAAATTCAGAATATCGTGATTTTGGTGATCAGAGAAGAGGAACTGAAAACCGACCGTCAGATATGACCAGCATAACGATTTACGTGGGTGGGAAAAATTCAGCTCCATCGGACAAAGATAAGGGCTCGATCCGTCCGGTCAATCGGCGCGGTCAAACCCCTAAACGGACGGAAACGGCTATTCGAACCTCCAAATCACGTAATCTGGCCGGACCTTCAACTGATAATAGTTTCCAATCGACGAGACACTTACGGGGCTATAAAAATTTGTTAATAAATAAATACCCGGGATAGGGCTACCACTAGGTAGAAATAAGAGAAATTCGTTGACCGGAACAACCGGCACCGAAATTTTACCGGAATATCTTCATTTTTTACGGGTTGACGTATTTCACTGTTCTGGTCATATCTTATTTCACGACGTTTTTACGTTTTAGGCTTCTACGTATACGTTGTCTTTAAAATGACACTTAAACTCAACACTTGTATAAAAAAGTTATACAACATTAGTACATATATCGTGAGTTTGGTGATCGGAGAAGAGGAACTGAAATCCGACCGTCAGATATGACCATCATAACAAATTACGTGGGTGGGCAAATATTTAGCTCCATCTGACAAAGATAAGGGCTCGATCCGTCCGGTCAATAGGCGCGGTCAAACCTCTAAACGGACGGAAACGGCTATTCGACCATCCAAATCACGTAATCTGGCCGGACCTTCAACTGAGAATAGTTTCCAATCGACGAGACGATTACGGGGCTATAAAAATAAAAAACATTTCCTTAAAATTTAAATGTGTTTTATTTATTTTAATTATTCGGATTATCTTGGCCGACGAATTACCCTAATTTCGTCGGCCATTATGATACTTGGGCGACGATATTTGTTAAATTCGTCGCCCAAGAGAAAAATAAAAAATAATGTACAATGAAATTTAAATGTGCTTTATTTATTTTAATTATTCGGATTATCTTGGCCGACGACATTAGGGTAATTCGTCGGCCAAGATAATACTTGGGCGACGATATTTGTTAAATTCGTCGCCCAAGGGTAAAATAAAAAATCCTGTACAATGAAATTTAAATGTGCTTTATTTATTTTAATTATTCGGATTCTCATGGCCGACGACATTAGGGTAATTCGTCGGCCAAGATAATACTTGGACGACGACAATAGGGTAATTTGTCGGCCAAGATAATACTTGGCCGACGAAATAGTATAATTCGTCGGCCAAGATAACACTTGGGCGACGATATTTGTCAAATTCGTCGCCCAAGGGTAAAATAAAAAATAATGTGCTTTATTTATTTTAATTATTCGGATTCTCTTGGCCGACGACATTAGGGTTATTCGTCGGCCAAGATAACTTGGGCGACGACATTACGTAATTCGTCGGCCAAGATAGTACTTGGCCGACAAAAGTAGGGTAATTCGTCGGCCAAGATAATACTTGGGCGACGATATTTGTTAAATTCGTCGCCCAAGGGTAAAATAAAAAATCATGTACAATGAAATTTAAATGTGCTTTATTTATTTTAATTATTCGGATTCTCTTGGCCGACGACATTAGGGTATTTCGTCGGCCAAGATAATACGTGGGCGACGATATTAGTGTAATTCGTCGGCCAAGATAACACTTGGGCGACGATATTTGTTAAATTCGTCGCTCAAGGTTAAAAATAAAAAATCCAACGAAATTTAAATGTGTTTTATTTTAATTATTCGGATTACTCTTGGCCGACGAAAGAAGTGTAATCGTCGGTCAAGATGTTATTAGGCCGACGAAATGCTTGTGTTTCGTCGGCGAAGAAAAAATAAAAAAATAAAATACTTAGGCGACGATATATTTGAGTTTCATCGCCTAAGAATTAAAAACACTTAGGTGACGACAGAATATAGTTGTCGCCGAAGAATAAAAACTTAGGCGACGACAGAAAAGTGTTGCCATGTATGAACTTTGAACTTGCTATGGTATTTTTTTTAGGAAAAGTGTTGTCATGTTTGAACTTTGAACTTGCTATGATATTTTTTTTTTTAGGAAAAGTGTTGTCATATTTATTTATTTTTAATATATAATTATAATATATATATTATTATTTTATTCCGACGCTTCCAAAACGCATCCGCTGCCAATTTTTTTTGAAAAAAAACGCTTCCGCGCTTCCTAGAGCTTCGCTTCCGCGTACCCGCACCCGATTCCATGCAGCACAGCTCGTTATCACGCGCATGTATCATATTGTACAGATATTGCATGTTTACACCTTAGTAAGACGACGGTGAGTATTTATGAACTCTGAAAGACTTCTCTTAATTTACTAGGTACGTACTTAAAACTGCTCTTCATTCCTCCTTGAATGAGGGCGTTTCAGCCAAATTTGTGCCATGAACTCGATCTTATACAAATGAGTTTGCACCAAATCTATATATTATTGGATTGTACACATCAGTTGCAAACTTTCCAGTTTCCACTAATACATATATACACCAGAAAAAAGAATAATATCGATTTTTCAACATTGTTGGACTTGGCAACAAGATCGATCATCATTTTTTGGGATCGTGAACTATGAATTCAAGCAAAAACAAAACCCCTTTCCAAGAATTGTTTATATAACTGCTAGCTAGCTAGTTCTGTTTACATGCATATGGTGTGCTATATATATATATATATCAATCTGAATCATGCTCGGTTGGTTAAGGTGTTTCACTGACAACTATATATATATATCACTGACATACATATGGCAGTGATGTTTGAACCCATGACTTTAAAATTGTTAGTGAAACACCTTAACCAACCAAGCCATGATTCAGATTGATATATATATATATATATATATATATATATATATATATAAAGCTTCTCAGATAGACTTTGTGAAAGTGGAGGATATACCCAGAAAGTAGAATTTGGCATGTCGTCTCTTCTTTTATTAAGGTCCACGCGTATAAGACCTTTAAGAGAAAAATAGATCATCCATGGAATTAGTGGGTGCGAAGTTGGGGTTTAAAAAAAACACAGGTCCAACTGCTTCCACTGCAAACTATAATTTGCTCGAAGTGTGGGAGAAGAACTCAGTCCACAGAGAGACCTGATCAAAATAGCTATTAGGATTTAGAAAAACTTACTTACATAGCTACTTATTAATATCAATGTTTCTTATTGATTGCAAGGTCGCAATCGTCAATGGTAGCTTAAGACTTTAGATTGGCAGAACTTTCTTACTTCTTCGTGCGCTCAACGAGCTAAACCGGCTCCCCACCAACCACACCCCACCCTGCTTCTCTCTTTGATCCCAAATTTTGTACTATATATAACGCGGTAAAAACTATTTGTACTATATTTAGGGTGAGAATATATCATCTCACATAAGAAAAATGAGTTCACTGTTGAGTTTATAAGGGTTTGAGTCACTTTATCCACTACTTAATGGTTTTGGAATAAACTCTTATTTTATCATAGTATCAAAACAAGTTATCCACGTGTGCATGCCTAAGAACCACACAAATTTCACATCATCTAAAAAGTTGCCCATGTACACAACTTGAAAATTTTTTGCACATGAACAACACTTATATGAGTGTTATCTAGTTATATGTTGGAAAACGTGTGGCGTAGATTAGCGTCATTTGGAATCTCACATCTGAAAGGTTTTCATCCTTGGTTTATAAGGAATGATACCACACACACTGATGCACGCCGAGACATTTTGTGTTAAAAACTCCATGCTCAGTTCTCATCCAAGTGGTTAAACTGGGGAAAATATCAGTATTATGGACATGTGTGTGTGAGACCTGAGAAACCCATCGGCCGCTTCCACATAATAGTTTTACACTCTAAAGTATACGCAGGAGAAAAATATGTTGCATATCTGTAATCACAAACTATATGACATCCTATATATGTTGAAAGATATTGGGGATAACACTTGGGAGGTTATCGACATCGAGATACTTGGGTTGTTCTCAAAGAGGTGAGTAGGTGATTAGGCGGTGGTTAATAAGGAGGTAGAAAGCTAGCACTGTCTCAGTAGATCGGGCAGGCCGATCACTCACCAAATGGGACTCCGACTTTCAACTTATCCCTCTCACTCTTTGCCACATGGCATCCTTAAGTCTTGACAATAATTAGCTTTCCTTCTTTTATAACATTTGATAATAATTAGTCCGAGTCTGGACCATTTTCATTCCAGAACATGGTTAACTATTTACACTTTTTTTTGGGTAAGCGTAGAGGGATTAAATCAACTATATATACACCTTGAAATAGGGGTGAACATAAAAAACCTAAATCTCTGCCTCGTCCTGATCCCGTCCCGAAATTTGACGGGATGAGACATGATCTAATTCTGAAAACACAAGGCCCGTCCCGTCCTGTCCCGTCCCGTCCCGTAGAGAAACAACGAGACGGGACTGAAAAGTTGAGGCCCGTGTAAAAATATAGACTAATCTGAGCCATTGGTTTATTAGATGTTTTAATCTCAGCCTTACATTTTTGAACCTAATTAGACTGATATGTACGGTCCCAGTCTTCACTCTTTCTGTCTCACAGTCTCACTCTTTCTGTCCTTGAAATCGATATGCTTGAAATCAGAAATCCCAATCCAGCCAAACAGCCTCCTTGAACTCCTCCATCGCTCGCCTCACCTCGGCCAATCCTTTACCGCCTAACCTCACCGCCCACCTCCTCCTACCCTCGGCGCCGGCATCCTCCTCGCCCCATCCTCGCATCGCCTCGCCCGCCTTCTCGCCTCGCTCGTCTCCTCTTCCCTGTTGAGTAAAGGTGAGCTACTGCGACTTGGTTCAAATGGTTACGGTCATGTAGTATTCTTCTCATTGTTTGTAGATTGCAAAAGTTTCAATTACTTGGTAGTTGTTATGAATAAGTTTATTGTGAATGGATGAATGCAGGGGGAATTACTCGAAAACGATGGCGAGAGGAAAGAAAGTAATTGTGCGACCCAACCGTTATGCTTTTGGTCTTCAGAATTCGTCAACGGCGACATCAGTAGCACCACCATCTCTTCCAGTTACATTAGTCTCTCTGCTCGAAGCTACAAACCCAACTTCAAGTCAACCTCCTTCAAGTGAACCCAGGATTGAAGTTGGTCAAGTTGCTGCATCTGTAGGCGAGGGTGGTGTGGCTTCTGCTACTGCATCTGTAGGGGAGGGTGGTCTGGCTTCTGTTGCTGCATATGTAGGTGAGGATGTTGATGGTCCTACTCAATCAGGTACTAAACGTACTAATCATGTTTGGGAGCATTTCAAAGAGTATGAGAAAATTGAGAGAGTGAAAGATGCGGAGGGGAAGATAATTGAGATACTTCATAGAAGGGCTCATTGCATCTACTGTCCTAAGGGTAAGATTGGGGACTTTTCTGTTGAGAGTAAGAGTGGCACCTATGGATTGCTTAGTCACATCAACCAAAACTGTAGGTATTTTCCACGTGATGTTGATAAGTCGTAGAAAAATCTAGCTGGCGATAGGTCTAGGTCAAATAAATTGAGCATGGTAGCTTATAACCAAACAAATTATTTAGAATCTTGTGTGGAGATGATTGTGATTGATGAGCTGCCTTTTAGCTTTGTGGAGAAGAAAGGGTTTCGTGGATTTTGTAAGAAGGTGTGTCCTTTATTTGATGTTCCAAGTAGAAGGAAATTGTGTACCTCTTTTCTAGGTATGTATGACACCCAGAAAAGAGATTTGAAGAAGATGTTGAGGATGTATAGGTTGAGTCTGACTACTGACAATTGGATGAGTGTTCAAAACATCAATTACATGGTGCTTACTGCCCATTTTGTCGACGCAGATTAGAAAATGCACAAGAAGGTCATTAATTTTTGTGTGATTCAAAATCATCAAGGGCCAACTATAGGGAAGCTTATTGAGTCTTGCTTGCTGCAGTGGGGAATTGAGAAAGTGATGTGCATTACTGTTGATAATGCTGCTGCAAACAAGTGTGCTTTAGAATGACTTGTTACTAGGATGAACAATTCAGCTGTTTACCAACAGATTTTAAATGGAAAATACATGTATGTGAGATGCACTGCTCACATCACTAACTTAATAGTGGGGCATGGTTTGAAGAGGTTGCAGAAATTAGTGTTGGCAATTAGGAATTGTGTGAAGTTTGTGAGATCTTCTCCAAACAGATTAGAGAGTTTTGAGAAAGTTGTAGAGAGAGAAAAGCTTGGATGTAAGGGACTTATATGTATGGATGTCCCAACAAGGTGGAACAACACCTTTTTGATGCTAGAAGCAGCTCTAAGGTTCAAGACAGCATTTACAGTGTTGGCTGAAGATGAAGATTCAAATTTTATGAGTTACTTTAAGGAACTAGAGGAAGAATATGATGAAGATGGAGTTCTTTTACCAAGCAACAATAAGAGAGCTAGGGTGGGACCTCCAAAAGAAGGAGATTGGTTGAAGGCTGGTGTGTTTGTCGATATGTTAAAAGTTTTTTGGGAAGTGACTCTAAGGAATAGTGCATCATTGCACCCTACTGTGCACATTGTTTTGCTGATGTGATTGATATGGAAAACAACATAAATAGCTTGTTTGTGGCACCGAAGATGGCAATTGGATCAGAAACTGAAAAAACATTGCAAGATATGGCATGCAATAAGAGAAGCAGATGGATGAAGTATTTTGGCTCTTTTGGGGACCTTAACAACATATTGATCATTGGACTAGTTTTGGATGCAAGATTTAAGTTGAAGAATGTGACTCACATGTATAATGAACAGAATCTAGATGTTGATGAGGTGGAGAGGAGAACAAAGGTGATTAAAGACCTGCTTATGGCTCTCTATGATCAGGTATTTTACATTTACAGTTTACACCTTTCCTGATAGTTTTTTGATTGCATATATCCAATCTATTACTGTTGCATTTGTTGTTAGGTTGTATATTTTCTAGTGTTTGTATATATGTTTCTAAGTAACCTGTTTCTAGCATAAGACAACTTTGTTTTCTAAGTGACATGTTTCCATTATATATATATATATATATATATATATATATATCTGATTTTCAATATCTGCATTTTTTTGTTAGTATGTGGTTCATGTAGATGGAGGTATACACATGCAGAGGCCACAATCTCCTCGCTCTTCATCTAGCACTGTCACAAGTAGAATCAACACTAGCCGTGGCCATAGGGGCCAACGACTTAGTAATTGGAAGAAGGTTGTGCAAGAAAATGAAGAGGCGGTCGCAGCTCATGAAGTTGATCAATACTTGGATGCTGCATTAGATCCAACCGATGAAGAAGATCAATTTGACATCCTGTGTTGGTGGAAGGTTAATGGATGCAAGTTTCCAGTCTTAGCAACAATTGCAAGAGATGTTCTTGCAATTCAGACCTCAACAATGGCCTCTGAGTCATGCTTCTCAACAGGGGGCAGAGTTATTGATTGTTTAGGAGCTCATTAACTCCTAAATCAGTGGAGGGACTCATTTGCATGCAAAACTGGATGTTAGGTGATGATATTGCAGAGGTTGTCGAAGATATTGATAAACCAACAATTGAAAACATAAAGTTTTATTACGAAGTTGAGCGAGGTATGAATTTTGATGTATTTATACTTTTTGGTTATTTTCAGATGCATGGACTAACTATTTTTCATTTTTGCAGAGCATGAGAGCAATGCTTCAAGCAAGAAGAATTGTCCACCTCCAATTGCAAAAGTGAAAGGGAAGTTTGTTGCACCTAGTATTGTCATTAACGATTAGAGTTGAAATTGTTTGTATATGGAGCAACTTGGAGCAACTTGTGCTTTTGAACTTTATGTTTTCCTGTTTTCCTGTATATATTTGGAGCAGCAACTTTGAAACTTGTTTTGTTGTGCTTTCAATAATTAGATTCACTACTGTTTAATTGTAGTTATGAATTATGGATTCAGATGATGTAGTATTTATATATTGTAGAAATATATTGATATCACTATCAGGTAATATATATTGGGGAGGGATGGTGGGATTGGGCCCGTCCCGTCCCGGTCCCGCTCCAGACGGGACTTGCGTGGGATCAAGTCTTAAAAACATAAGGCCCGTCCCGATCCTGTCCCGTGTGCAATGTCCGGGACGGGCCGTGGGATGACCCTAATCCCGTCCCATCCCTTCCCATGCCCACCCCTACCTTGAAATCTCAAGAACTAACGAATAGAAGACAAACATCAAAATGATGAGATTCTTCACCAATCAAATTAGCCCTTTCCACTTTCAACAATTCGACCAATCAGATTTATTTCTTATTGTAAAAGAGTATGAGAAAAGCAATAATAAAACTGGTAACGTAAAAGCCGTATGGTGTCGTAAAGTTAGTTGAGCTGCATAGTATGAAATACTCATGTAAAGAGTTTGAGGCCCAACTCCCCTAGTTTTTGACCAACATGTTTGAGGAGCTTCTGGATTCATTCGCTTATGAAGTAATATTAGTGTGGGCTGTGTGGCTTTGTTAAGATACTCTCGTAGACCTTGGTTTGAATAATGTTTAAGAGAATGTGTTACTAATTTGCTAAAGTAACCGCAGTGACTTATTATCTCACTCTTAATCCAAAAAAAAAAACTGGTGATATAAATTATCATTTTTTGATTAATTTGTGATACATAACATTCAATATGACATATCAATGTAGGATGAACTAACTATTGTACGTACTGAAATTAATTTCTCTCCTTACATTTTTGTTTACATGCAGTAGTGTTTATATGGTCACCTAATGATTAAGGAAACCATGATCAATTACCGTTCGATGTAAATCTAAAGATGGAAAACAAAATAACTTAACTTTAAAATAATACTTCACACTCTTAGATTTACATTAACCATGATTTCTTTAGTTACTAGGTGACTAAGTGAACACCACTCTGTTCCCATAATATGAACTCAACACAAATATCTCTAGCCAAAGATAACCGTTTTATGATCACTTTTGCACATAATGAGCTAAAAATATTGTCTGTATAAAGAGAAAAATTCATTTCGAGTTAATGCTAGTAATGGATGGTAGCTAGTATTTATCATGTCAAATCAAAAACCATACATCAATACTATTCTCATCAAATTCTCTCTTGACTCCTACAAGTATATATGACTTTTCTGTTGATTTTTTTTTCCACCGTTTGAAATGATAGTCCGATAGACTCAAGTCCAAAAAATTGGGAGAGTGAAGACAGAGAGAGGCGCGAAGTTTCCCCGTTAGAAAGTTTACTTAGAAAGTTAGGCAATAAGCATAGAATTTGCATACAACAAAACAAAGATTTCTAGGTGAGTATTCTAGGAAAACCAATTTCTTCTTGTTAATTCTTGAGCAGTTACGCGTTATGTCATCTTCTCGTTTTGTTTTGAATCAAGCCATGCGACGAAAAATATAATCATCACAAGGTAGAATATATCATTACATACCCTTTTATCTGTTACTAATCATAGACATACAAGAAGATATTGGTAGGAGCCACAGTGCTACGTACATAAAAAATAGACATACTCATTGCACAATTTAATACGCAGGCATATCAGAATCCTCCTTTGGTTCCACGTTGTAGTCGCTAATAGGGACCAAAACCTCTTAACCTAAATCTCAGTAACAGTAAACAAGGTCGTTAAAAAAAAAGAACCTTAATAGTGAGAATGGAACTCATGACCCTTTACAATGTGTCAAACCCTCCCTCTATTTAAAAATGCCACTCCCACGTAATCATATACTGTATCTCAAATCTAAGACAAGTCTGTTCTAACAACATTGTAATTAGAGTATCTACCGACATTTTCTTTCAAATACATGTTCTTGTGGGGGAAAAAAAAAGAAAGAAGAAAACAAAATTAAAGGTTAAGATTATCTAGAAATTTCTATAATTACTGTTTTCTCTTTCTGGTTATAATTTCTTGCTCTCCCTGTGGTCCTTGGATCATCTAGAAACACTAGTTGTGAGCAGAAGTTGCATGTGAAAACGGAGGCCGCCAGCACGAGTGAGAGGTACTAATCTTACCTTTCTATGAGACCATTGCCTTACAAACGGAAAGCGTCTTGTTTTTTTCCTATCTTTGTTGACCTGGTTCTCATTCTGATTCTGAACTAGCTAGTTCATCATATTTCTAAACCACAACCATTTGATTAAACCCAACCACCCAATTAAAGAAAATTTGATTCTCTTAATCAAACACTACTCCCACTTCTAAACAAGATTACTGGCACATCCAAATTCCAAAATATAAAAATTGAGAAAAAGAAGAAAATATTTCAAACCCCAAATGACAAATGTGTTTTCAGTTTTCACAGAAGACATTTCAAACTCCTCTGAAATTTTTTTCCTGCAGATAATCCAAAGGTGAAAATGTAATGTCACATAATAAACCTAACGGTTTGATCCATGGAAAATGACACTTAATAATATTAATGGAAGCAACCCAATTAAATATAATTTTAAGAGCATCTCTAAGAGCTTCCCCATTTTTTTGATTTTATCAATTTTGAGGAATATTAGGTTGTTTTGTGGTCTAACAGTTTCTTCACCTCATTCTCTAAAATGGAGATAGAGAAAAAAGAGAAACACTCATTCCCCAAATTTGCAACAAAGCCTTCATTCCTCAAATATTAATTATTCACGTGCTCCAACGATAAGAACAAAAATTTAGAATATTTTATTGGGTAATTTATGTTACAATGAAATATATGATTTTTTTTATTATTAATAATCATGTAGCATTTTTTATTGTTGTAATAAATGCCGAAATCTCCAAAATTGAGAAGCTGTTGGAGTTGGAGCATAATTTTTTTAGAAATTTTGGCTTTTGCTTCCCTATTTTAGAAAAATTTTGAAAAAACTGTTAGAGATGCTCTAAGAACATGACCCTCTTTCTCTGGTTTTTCACTACCTCACCCTAACAAATTATACATTTGGGGCTCTGGAATGAAAACCCTATTCTCTCTAGCGTGTCTTCTCGCTTTGGCACTCTCGCCGCCTCCCCTTGAAGGCGTCGAATCATGCGGCTCCCATCGGAAGCCAACCTCAGGGCACATCTGCCATCTTACTGCTCCTCCCTATACAATCCACCTACCACATCCCTTTGTTTGGACAATTAGACACGATGGAGACGTCCTTAGGGCTGGGCATCCATCTTGGTTCTGGTGGCTGTTAGATGATGAGATCGGAGTGCTGCTAGAGGTGGGAACGCTGATCTCGCCGGTTACACAATGGTGGTTGCGATGGTTGTTTGTGGACTCGGATGATGGTGCGACGTGGCAGATAATGGCTGGGATTGTTGATGACGGGTTGACGGTGTTGGTTGCCGGATTCGACAATGGTTGCCGCCGCAAAGAAGTAGAAGAGATCTGATCGGGTTTGGGTCTATTTGGATCTACTTTCTGCAGGCCTATGGATTTGGGACCCATGAATCACTCATCTAAATTGTCATGGATCTAAAGTCTACCTATGGCTCCGCCGGCCAGAGTTTAACCTCCGAGCATATTCCCCGGCAATGGAGAGTAGAAAAGGCTTGGGTCAATGGCTCTTGGTGCTACAAAGATGTGATACCCTAACATCTTGGACGTTTGAAGACCTTCCAATTGTTACACGTGTGATAGACTCTTTAAAGTGAGGTTCGTAGGCGAATTTATTCGTTCTATTGTTTCGAGTCATGTAACATCTACTTGGTTAAGATTGTCTTCTAGTAGAGCAGCACATCATCAAGTTCAAAATAGGTTTGTCCTTGCTTGGCATGTATTCGCTCCAGCACATATATATGTTGGATGCCCCCATGCGGCTTTTGTCGATATTATGAATAAAGTTTTCCTTATATTAAATATATATATATATATATATATATATATATATATATATATATATATATATAAAATTCTAAGAGTGACGTAATTTGACCTCACACTCCAAGCTCAAGCTTCCCTATTTATACCCTTACTTTCTTCTGCAACAAAAACCCACCTCACCTCGTCTCTCTTTTCCCTCGGACATTTTCATACAAAGCTCAAAGCTTCAAAGCTTAGCTGAGATGGAGTGCAGCACTGATACTAGCTTTAGCACACCAAACAGTACTACCTATGCACCCTCAACCCCTTTCGCTCATCACTCCTCTTCTTCTTCCCGATCATCTTCTCCTCCAATCACTCCAACTCAGATTCCAACTCAAGCTCAAACTCAAATCCCACTTCCCCAGAATATTGTGGTTAGTCCTTGTGCTGCTTGCAAGATCTTAAGGAGAAGATGTGCAGAGAAATGTGTGTTAGCTCCTTACTTTCCTCCCTCTGAGCCAGCCAAGTTCACCATCGCTCATCGAGTCTTTGGTGCTAGCAACATCATCAAGTTCTTGCAGGTATACCCATCACTTCAGTTCAATTTCCTCACATACCATTATATACTAGTAGATTGGTCAGTTTCAATTGGGTCTAGGAGCTTATGTTTGATCTGAAATTTAGATGTGGGTGAGGCTTCTTTTCATTGGTATTTTGTTGGGTAATTGGTTCAGGTTTGAAAAGCAAGCAATAAGAAATAGGTCTCTAATGGGGGTTGTTCAACAGTAGAGACAAATGTAGTCATGTAGCTAGACACATATAACAGTAGTGGTATATATGGTTTTCCATTTTAAGACTTGGGTCTTATATTACTTAATCAGGGGAAATCAACTACTCTGACTAATGTGCAAGAAGAAAAAACTGCAAAAAAGTGAGAGATTCTAACAACTAACAATTCATACATGTAGATTTGGATTGATCAATCGGGTCAAGTTAGCCTTTTTCATCCATTTTATCGGTTTGCATTATGTTTTGATCTTCACTCGAGAATTTCTAGCAATAAATGAAGTATGACTCACCTAAAGCAAAAAGATTTCTTAATGGAAAGACCGTCTATATCATAAGTAGGTCATGCTTTTTCGAACATATTAACTTCACGATTTTTCTTTTTCTGAAAATGACTTGATATTATATCCCTGAATTAGCAACTCCGTTATAAACCTAGAAAGCTTGGTTAAACATCCTATGTTATCATGTGTACATAATAAGCAAAAGTGGTGAAAAGTGAAAACTAGCTCGTTAAGAGTAGGGTTCTGAAACATTTTCCTCTGTCAAATCCAATATTTGCCCCACAAATAGTTGATCAAATCATTCTTCTTTTTTTTTTCTTCTTTTTTTTGCAGGACCTGCCTGAGTCTCAAAGAGCTGATGCAGTGAGCAGCATGGTTTATGAGGCCAGTGCAAGAATCAGAGACCCTGTTTATGGTTGTGCAGGGGCAATCTGCCATCTCCAAAAACAAGTGAGCGACCTTCAAGCACAACTGGCCAAGGCACAAGCTGAGGTTGTCAACATGCAATGCCAGCAAGCAAACCTTGTAGCACTGCTCATGGAAATGGCGAAACCCGATCACCATGGACAGGGCTCGCCGGATCAACAACCACTCGATCATCAAAACTTCATCACCAGCAGCCCTCTTCTCCACAGCAACATACTCAATCAGAACAACTTGAGCTTCCTTGATGATCATAACTCTGCTCTAGGCTCATTTTGGGAATTACCACACTGGACATGATGATGATCATCAGAATCATGGAAATGAAGAGGGTACCAATCAATTCTCCCAAGGAGAAATTGAAGGATATCGTACTAATAAGTTTTAGGTAGTCGATTAATGCCTAGAAGGAAGTAGGAACTAGGAAGTCGGATCATGTCCTACAGTAGTTGAACAAAAGGGAGGGAACTAATCTCACTTTGTTTAAGCATGAAGCAAAGTAGGTGGGTGGGTCTTTTGGGTCAAGAGAGATATATGTATGTCTGTTCTTTGTGTCGATTTGTGTTCTGATCTTACTGAATCTAATTATGAGACCAACTTTTTGGTCACCAACTATAATTACTTAGAAATTGATGTCCGTCTGATATGGTATGCATGAATTCATATACTCACTGCCAAACTAGCTTGCTTTTGATCTTCTTTAATATATCGATCCCCTATTCCCTAACTGCAACCTTTAAGCTCACAAACCTTCTCTTGCATTTGTGCCATAAAGAAGGCAGTTTCTGATAAATTAAGTAGGGGTCCTTATTTTTCACTTGCTAAAAAGAAAAAGAAAAAAATCATGAAACATTAACAAGATATGGTTCTTAAAGCATGACATGTTCATGTATATCATGAACATGGCTTCATGGCGGATCAAAGTCTTAATCCATGATAACCAAACCATTACCCGTAATTTTGAAGCCTTTTCTTTTCACCACATCTTGAGGGAAGTCAACTTCTTAGTAGTAGATGTTTTAGCAAATATTGGACACACTGTCTCTAACTAGTTCTTCTTCCTGGTTGTACTAGCTGCCCCCTAAAGCACAACCGACTTACCTATTTGGTTTGTTAGGAGCTAGTTGTATTCGAGGGGTTTCGTTATAATTGTTTTTCTTTTTAATCGAAAAAAAAGTATGACATGTTCTTTTAGAAACTATCATGCATGGTAGTTGAAGTATTTGCTAATTTCATCGATACTTCATAAAAATTTTCCTTTGGTATGTCGTACATATATTTGTACTTGAAACATACACTACCAGGACAAGTACTTTAGCCGACGAAAAATTTTCGTTGGCCTGTTAAAAAAATTCGTCGGCTAAGGTCTTAGCCGACGTCTTAGCCGACGAAGGTTCGTCGGCTATAGTGTCGTCGAGAAAGGGTCGTCTGTAATGACTTTAGCCGACGAGACAAAAAATTTCGTCGGCTATAGTCATACTATAGCCGACGACATTATTTCGTCATACTATAATATCGTCTGCTATAGTCCAACCTTAAGCCGACGACATTATTTCGTCGGCTATAGTCATACTATAGCCGACGACATTATTTCGTCTGCTATAGTCATAATTTAGCCGACGAATTTGTTGTCGGCTATAGTCATACCTTAGCCGACGACATTTTGTGTCGTCTGTTATCTTCCAAACTTTAGCCGACGAATAATTTAAAATATTCGTCGACTAAAGTTTGTAATAAAAAAATATAAAAAATCTATAGCCGACGAAATATAGTATTTTTCGTCGGCTTTATAGGCATTTAGCCGACGAATTAAAGCTTATTTCGTCGGCTAAATTTTTTTTTTTTTTAAAACTTTAGCCGACGAATTAAGGCTTTTTTCGTCAGCTATAAGTGCATTCCAGTAAAAAAAAAAACCCCGAAATTTCTGAATTACCATTCCAAGCAAGCTGCAAAAAACATATTTAACAATTTCATATAACCAACAACAAACACATAAAAGAATATATGAACTACATAAAAATATCAATTACATAAAAGTATATATCAACTACGTAAACTCTATATCGTCTAAATTAAAGTCCACTTCTAGGGGCTGCTGCGGAGGTTGCGGCGGCTGGGGTAGCGTGATGGGCGGAGGCATGGGCGGAGGCGGAAGTCCCTGAATCTGAGCAGCTGTAAAGTCACGCATGTACTGGAACAACTGCTGTTGCTGGGCCTGATTGAAGGCCTGTACCTCGGCAGCATAGGCTGTCTGCGCGGCATTAAAGGCTGCTTGTGAGGCATTATAGGCAGCCTGAGCAGCACGGAAAACTCTCGTAGTCTCTGAACTTCTGACTCTAACTGAGTCGTCCTGTTGATCGTGGTCGTGGTCCTGCTGCTGGTCGAGGCTGCCTTTCGTTGAAATCCTGGAGTGGTCTTCAGAACCCCCTCGCCTCTCTTTCCTAGACCTCGGCAGTAGAAGTTGTTTCCTCTCGGTGGGAAGGCTGTGCCCATGATCCTCGCCCCAATCGTCGGATCCGATGTGTCGATCCAGGACATGGCTTCAGACATCTCTTCCTCCTGCGTGTCCGGGAATGTCTCCCTCACTACGATACTCATGACCTCGTCAGTAGCCTCCCTCACCCTCGCCTATATGGATAGGAAAAAAAATATTAATTAAGATTTTTACATAAATTAAAAAATTTAAAAACGTAAGGTGACTTACAATATCCTCCTGGGAGTCAGGATATGCCTTCTCATACGTATAGACGTACGGGTTGACTTCTGGATGTTCCTTGGCCGCCTCGCCCATGAAGACACCGAACGGTCTAGAACCGGCATGATGGTTCCTTGTGTTGCGTTGCCGGTTCTGAGCGTTCACCCGGGAAACCGCCTTCAAAGAAAAAAGTAAACTATTAATAGAATATTTTAAAACGCACGTACTTATTTTTAAATTAACTAACTAATTTATTTAAATACCTGTTTACGAGGGTTGTTGAATTCTGATGTCAGAAGCCAACGCCACTCGTACTCCCTGTACTGGAACTCAGCAGGGGTACCAGAACGTGCGTTCCCGTGCGTAGTCCAATGGGTCCGCAGCTCGTTCTTCCACTCCTTGTACCTACAGATACAACAAAAATATTAGAAATATTATTAATATCACATACAATTTTGTTTTTCATTAACTTCCCAACGTACCTTCCCCCATGCACAACGTCGGCCCAGCTGTCCCTCAGGTGCTCGGGAACCTCAAACCACACCTGCATTTAACCGTTTATTATTAGTTTAGCTTTTCGAGAAATCAACAATTTAATACATAATATTATTTTGTAAACTCACCGACATTGCGTTGTGGACCATGTCCTTAACCTCCTGCGGGACCTCGCTCCAGTCGGACCACAACATAGGGACTCTATCCCTAATGAGAGCACCCACGCGGCCGGAGTACGTCCTCGACTTCCCGCCCGATACTACGTGGCCATCCTCGTCAATATTGATGGGGATCCTCCCCACGCTACTCACCATCTTCTCGAGAGCTTTTCCAGTGACGGGGCCTCTCTTCTTCTTTGTGCCTATGACATGATTCGGCCAAATTGATTATTAAAATATATATGACCCTTTAAAAGTAATCATGCATCACTGATTACCTGAGGAGCTCGCGACGGATTTCGGCTCTATCGCCGATGATGATACCCTCGCAGAAATAAGAGGCGTATCAAAATGCATGAACCGGTACGCCGCTGATGGAGCCACTGGCGGGGGCAGTGGATAAATCGGCGTCCCTGAGCCATCGACTACAGGTAACGCCGGTATCATCCGCGGAAGGAACAAATGAGGCGGCGGCATCTGTACCCCAGATGACCCACTATCCGAAGAAGTAGGACCCGGAGTGGGCGCCCGGTGTATCTCGGGCATACAAGGTGCAGACACCTCCGTCTGAGGCCACAAGGGCCTCGGGGAACGAGTGACTGCCGCCTGCCTCGATGAAAGGGGCACCTCCGGCGCCGTCTCTAGAAGGGTCGCACGTCTGGCTGTCATCTGGCCCTGAAACGTCATTTGAGGGTTGCTAGAGGTTCCCTCAGACGATTCGGACCTTTGGCCATTCGAACTCTTCTTCGATCGAAAAAAGCCGCTCATCCTATTTAAAATATTAATCTAAGGCTTTAGATTATTTTGTCTTTATTTTATAAAAAATTATACATGTTTAAAATTATACTTATTCAATAAATAGATACACATACCAATATATATAGATATATATATATATATATATATATATATATTTTTTTTTTTTTTACTTACAAAACAATATTATATATATCAACATCATCCTAAATTAACTAACATATCATAAAACTAAGTTCGAAATCAAAAATAAATTAACACATATATTAAAAAATAAACACATAAACTAACATAATTAAATTAACACATAATTAAATTAACACAAATTAAATTAACACAAATTAAATTAACATAAATTTAATTAAGACAAATTAAACCAAACGATAACAATGAGCATCAATTTATCAACAACAACAAAATTAAGCACCAATATATCAACAACAACAAAATTAAGTAACAACAACAAAATTAAGTAACAACAACAAAATTAAGCACCGAACCTGAGAATATGGCGGGAGGAGGGCGGGAGGCAGGGAGGAGGGCGGAGGGCGGGAGGAGGGCGGGAGGCAAGGAGGAGGGCGGAGGGCAGGGAGGAGGGCGGGAGGCAGGGAGGAGGGCGGAGGGCAGGGAGGAGGGAGGGAGGAGACCGGGAGGAGGGAGGACGGGGCGACGGGAGAGGGAGGGAGGAGACCGGGAGGGAGGAGGGAGGAGGGAAAAACTGCGGAAATGTGGGAGGAGGCTAGGGTTTCGCAATTAAAACCAGAAGACTTTAGCCGACGAAATACTTTGTTCGTCGGCTAAAGATTAAAATTTCGTCGGCTATACATAAATTCGTCGGCTAAACCTTTGAAACTCGTCGGCTAAACCTTTGAAATTCGTCGGCTAAACCTTTGAAATTCGTCGGCTAAACATTTTGAAATTCGTCGGCTAAACCTTTGAAATTCGTCGGCTAAACCTTTATACATTTGGCATGTTGTATTTCGTGATGATCAAACTTGAGAAACACAAATCCGGCCGTCAGATCTGACCATCATGATAAAATACATGTATGGGAAAAAATTCAACTTGATCCGAAAAGAATAAGGGCTCGATCCGGACGGTCAATCTCGTAAGTCAAACCCCTAAACGCACGGAAAATGTCGTTCGACCGTCTAAATTATGTATTTTGGCCGGACCTCCAACTGAAAATAGTTTTAAACTGATGACACGCAACAAGTCGTATAAAAATTTTACGTAAAATAACCACCGAACATAGGGCTACCCATAGGGAGAAAGAATTGAAAATTGCATTGACCGCAACTATCGGCACTGAGACATGACCGGAATACCGTGATTTTTCAACCGTAGATGTATTTCACCATTCTAGTCATGTCTTATTTCACGACTTTTTTACGTTTGAAGGTTCTACGTATAGTTTGTTTTTGAAACGGAACATTTACATAACACTTGGTAAATCAAGTTATACAACATTAGTACGCATGTTGTGATCGTGATGATCAAACTTGAGAAACACAAATCCGGCCGTCAGATCTAACCATCATGATAAAATACATGTATGGGAGAAAATTCAACTTGATCCGAAAAGAATAAGGGCTCGATCCGGACGGTCAATCTCATAAGTCAAACCCCTAAACGCACGGAAAAGGTCGTTCGACCGTCAAAATTATGTATTTTCAGCAGGGTAGATAAGGGTATCTTCGTCATGCAATTCCCTATCAGCGTGCCATCTCATTACTTCGGTCGTGTGTGAAGACATGTACAACCGCTCCAACCTATCCGTCAAAGGGAAATACTGAAGTACCTTTACAGGTTTCCTGTTGCCTGCAGGAGTCAGCTTATATTTGTCAGTGTGACATACCGGACATGCGTCAAGGCCACCAAGGTCATTCCCTTCTGGATCTTTACCCCAAAAGAGAACGCAGTCATATCTGCATGCATGGATCTTGATGTAGGAAAGCCCAAGATCTTTCAGGATACATCGGACCTTCCGATGAGTGGTAGGAAGACGATGACCGTTGGGCAGCATCGAAGCAGTGTACTGTAGATACTCATCAACAGCCTTCACGGTCGATTTTGTCTCAACTTTAATCTTCATTACGTCCATCACACTTTCAAGAACGGTCTTCTGACAACCGGGGTACACAGGGGTCTGTTGGAAAGCAAGCAGTTTGTTGTATTTTTCAATACCAGCAGTGTTCACAGCTCTAGGGAAGGGCTGCACCGGGTCAGGCATATACTGTCCTTGAGCGCATACACCGCTCTCATAAGGAAACATGTCGTTGATGAATGTCGTTGTTGGATCGTTGGATGTACTAGCACTGCCCGTCTCGGAAAATTGGCCATGATCATGCGGACCCCCTGATGATGTTTCACCGTGATATAACCAACATGTGTACTTCTCCCAAAACCCGTTACTCCTCAGGTGCTGCCATACTTTGTCAATGGGAAATCGATACATATCGCTGCGACACTGACATTTCGTGCACGGGCAATAGAAAATTGTATTCCCGTTAGCATTATCCAGCGCATATTCTATAAAACTCATAACTCCTGCACCGTATCTTTTGTCCCATTTTGGAAGCGAAATCCAACTCTTATCCATATCCTGAAAATATAACAATATATATATATATATTTATAACGCTGCTAGCTAATTATTAATAAAATTTCATGTCATATATAAAATCTCAATTCATTTAGTATATATATATTCTACGTATGTACTACAACTAATTAATTACAAAATTATCATCATGAACTCATATATATCATCAACAACTTCATACCATATCAACACAATAATATTAATTATAAATTAATATTAACATATATATATCTACTATTTATTAACAACAAATTAATTCATATATATTATCAATTCAAATCATCAACCAAATCGATCAACACATATATATATATACATCCAACGTACTCAAAATTAATCAACTCAATCACAATCAATAAACTCAATTAATCACACTAATTAAATCGATCAACTCAAATAAAACTCAATTAATCAACATATATATACATATACGTACCTATATATGGCTCCACAAACTGATTATGGACAGATTTCGACAACACCCAAACTTTTTCTTCCCTTTTTTCTTCTCCTGTTTTTTTTCCCGATTTTTTCGAGATGAGCTGCTGCTGCCCAGATCTGCAAATATAAAGCACTTTAGCCGACGACTATGAATTTCGTCGGCTAAACTTTTAAATATTTCGTCGGCCATAGTTTGTGAACTTTAGCCGACGAAATAAATTCTTTAGCCGACGAAAAATTATTTCGTCGGCTAAAATTTACCATAGCCGACGAAAATTTAAAATAGCGGACGAAATAAAATTTCGTCGGCTAAAGTGGACTTCATAGCCGACGAAAATTTATCTTAGCCGACGAAAGAAAATTTCGTCGGCTAAAGCCTACTTTAGCCGACGAAAAAATGCTTCGTCGGCTTGTTTTTTTTTTTCATCAGCTAAAGCCTTTGTTCTGGTAATGATAGAAGAGTATGGCATTGAGTAATAAACATTCGTATATTCTATCATTTCATAAAATGAATGTGCATATTTGAGTATACATTTCAAATCCTACATGAAATTTGTTATGTCATTATTCTAAGGAAACTGTCTACTCCAATTGATCCTCTTTGAAAGATGGAGTCCTATATCTTTGATGTAGATGTAATTACCTTGACACGAGAAATAGACCATTAGTTGTACGGGGCTTTGCGTCGTACATTGTAGCACGATTATCGTGTAGTTTTCACTGAAATTTTGACTATTGAAATCCAGCAGAAACCATAGCATTTCAGCTTGTTCAATCAGTTGGCAATCTAGACCAATCATGTGTTCCACAGCGCTCGTTCAATCGAAAACGAAGGTTGATGAAGATTGACAAGAGGGTTAGATAACCTAGAATAGTTGGGGAAATGCTTGCTGGCTGTGTGGAAGTATATGCATAAATCAAAGAGGTAGCTTCGAATTGCTATACATGCTTTGACTGCTTCTGCAATCTTTCAGCGTGTACGCAGGTTTTCTAGTAAAGGAAGCAACAAAGACACTTCGTTGGTGACATGATATTTTCTAGAACCGAACTCGTAGAATAAAATTCCAAGTTCATCAGGGCGAAAATGGCCTAAATTTTGGGAGAAGAACTATTGGTTATGTTGAGATATTCTTACGTAGAGCACGGTGCGTGACCAATATAAATACATGCGAGGGTATCATGAGTATTGCACGTTAAGAAAGCAATAATAACTTTGATATTAACATAAAGTTGATTACACATTTCTATTAGTCTGCTCTATCGCTACGTGATAAGGATAGCCCTAAGTTGCTCAAAAAATTCGGTTACGTGTGTTAATTTAGTTTTACTCACTAGTCCAGAAGACCAATAATAAACATTAATTGGCGTAGGGTCTATTCTTATTACCCGAAATATAAGAGGCAACAAAACACAGGAAATTTTGCTATGCATGTTGTATAATAGGCCGTAAACTAGACGATCATCTTGAATTTTGAATGGTTGAACGATCAGAAAGATGCAGCCCTGTATAGCAACCATACCCACAAAACACCATCCACCTGATAACTTCGGCACATGTACCAGATAATCTGTGTCAAGTAGATTCCAAACAAGCCTTCTTTCGGTTCGTAGAGCTAGCTAGTACCAACATTATCTTGCAAGTTTCCAAAGATTATTACTTTTTAAAGTTTTTCCCAACACTAACTGAACCACACTAATTTTGTTTTCGTGTTTTTCTTCTTATGTTCACCGTCATATATATATATATATATATATATATATATATATATATATATATATATATATATATAGCAATTCACTAATTCCATGCAAAAATTATTGTCACGAAATTTTTTGTAATGGGCCCAGTATCATTTGGTCTAGTGGCATAGTCTCATTTTTAGTAAATGGGAAGTTATGAATTCGACTCACGCAGTTGTAATTTACTTGATTAAAAAAAAAAAAATACCGGTCACTTCATTAACTTTCATGCACTCGACAGTTTACCCCATTAACTTTTAATTTCAATCGATCACTCATTCAACTATCCAATGTCACACAGTTAGGTCCATCCGTTAAGTGACCGTCCAAATCAGTGGTTAAGTTGACGACTAAACATATTTTTCAGCTTGATGAAAGGAGAAATTCTATTTAACACCCCACCTCCTCCGTTCTCTCTCTCTCTCTCTCTCTCTCTCTCTCTCTCTCTCTCTCAGCCTAGCCAGCCATGGCTTCCCACTTTTCTCTCTCCGTTGTTTCTCTCATCACCCTCATTTTCCTCGCCACAACCGCTCGCCAGACGCCGCCTCCTCCACCACCATCAGCGTCACCTATTCCATCTTTTCAAATTTCAAAAACCCTAATTTCTCAACATGGCCGTGACGTCGAACAAGTCCCCAATCGCGACCTGACCCACCCCGAATTCCCAAAACTTTAAAATCGCCGACCCCCTCCGGAAAAGCTTCACTAGAAACCCGTTCGCCAAGCCTTCGATCGTCGCCTGTTCAAGATTAATGCTTCTCCAAGAAAGAAGATCTTGTTCGAGAGAAATGAGCCTGGTCGGACCTCTTCAGTGTTTGTTTCTACCTGCTTCGTCCGGAGCCGGGAAGGGGTCACGAGGCGGAGCGAAGTAGAATTCTTGGGTCCTTCACACGGAACCTGCACAAGTGACAGCGTCATGGGGTCGGGACTGGGGTGGCCCAGTCTTCGACTCTCCGATACTTAAGTTAGCTGTGAGCACTTGCACGGTAGAGGAATGTGAAAGAGAGAGAGTATGAACCTTTTATGGTGGCTTAAGCTTGTTTTATAGGCCGAGCTTGGGCACTTTGGCCTTAGTCTCCGATGTGGGATTGCTTGCTATCTTTTGGAGTGTCTCCCCTTTTGGGGGTGTTTTGCCGCTAGAGTGACTTTGGCAAGCGGTTTGTTACCGGCCCTTCACTCTTTGGATGCCTGTGAAGGGCTCACCAGGGCTATCATGACCGGGTATTTGTACCTTATTCTCGGCTCAGCCAAGTATTTTGGCTATGTACGAACAAGTCCCCAAGTCCCCAGTCCGAGAGAGTTCTTGGGTGGGGAGTTATTCTAGAGATGCCGAGAATAGGTTTTACCCGGGTGCGGGAGGCATGGTGCCGAGTCCCCAAGTCCTCACGCGAGAGTCGCGAGGTGATGGGGGTGATATTCCGAAAACAGGTTGGCCAGAAGAAACGTTTGCCGCTGTCATGGCGAGTCAGTCCACGTTTGGTTGGGGACTGTCGCTATGTGGCGTTACGGCCGCTGTGTGGCGAGTCAGTCTGCGCTTGGTTGGGGAGACTCGCTATTGAGCGTTGCGGGCCGCTGCCCTGGCGAGTCAGTCCACGCTTGGTTGGGGACTGTCGCTATGTGGCTTTACGGTCGCTGCGTGGCGAGTTAGTCAGCGCTTGGTTGGGGAGACTCGCTATTGAACGTTACGGGCCGCTGCCCTGGCAAGTCAGTCCACGCTTGGTTGGGGACTGTCACTATGTGGCGTTGCGACCGCTGCGTGGCGAGTCAGTCCCCGCTTGGTTGGGGAGACTCACTATTGATCATTGTGGGTCGCTACCTTGGAGAGTCAGTCCACGCTTGGTTGGGGACTGTCGCTATGTGGCGAGTCAGTGCGCGCTTGATTGGCGACTGTCGCTTTGTGGCGTTGCGACCGCTGCATGGCGAGTCAGTCCGCGCTTGGTTAGGGAGACTTGCTATTAAGCGTTGCGGGCCGCTGCCCTAGTGAGTCAGTCCATGCTTGGTTAGGAACTGTCGCTATGTGGCGAGTCAGTGCGCGCTTGATTGGCGATTGTCGCTATGTGGCGTTGTGGCCGCTGCGTGGCGAGTCAGTCCGTGCTTGGTTGGGGAGACTCGCTATTGAGCGTTGCGGGCCGCTGCCCTGGCGAGTCAGTCCACGCTTGATTGGGGACTGTCGCTATGTGGCAAGTCAGTGCGCGCTTGATTGGTGACTGTCGCTATGTGGCGTTACGGCCACTGCATGGCGAGTCAGTCCTCGCTTGGTTGGGGAGACTAGCTATTGAACGTTGCGGGCCGCTTGGCCGGGGGTGAAGTTTTGGGATCCCCCGGGCAACTTTACGTTGGTATACAAGTACCAACTAAGATGCGGGTTGATGTTCCCGCTGCCCCCGTTTGTGCAGTACACCCTAGCGTGTCTGCATGTCGCCCCGGCGTAGGTTACCCCCAACATGCTGAAGCAAATATTGGGAACGGGCGTGTTATTTCGCCTGCTGAAGCAGGAGTTCCCAAATTGTGACGAGTTCAATGCGTGCTGGCATATGGGGTGGTGCGCGAAGAAGGGCAGCTGGGGCTGCGTGACGATGAAGTCACGGGGGAAGTTTAAAGTGTTGGTGGAAGACTTGCCCACCTCAACAAGTGAAACCTGGAGGCGCAAGTGTTTCCTTGTTGGGCGCAGTGGTAGGAGTGGCACGGGCATCTTTTCCGAGTCCCGGGGAGTTTCCAGAGAATAGGTACCGTGCTCTTGCCTTTTGTTGTTTTGTTTTGTCTGCACTGTCACTGCTAACAACTAGCTTTGTGGAGTGCCAATATAATACAATCTAACTGAGCTGATGGAGAGGCGGATTCGCCGGGTGATATGGGCGTTTAAATGTAGGAGCTCGTATCGGATATGCCGCCTTGGCATATACAGCCACTTCGACTACGCTCGGGTTCCGGGTCTGTATTTTAGTGGTTGCATTACCTGTTGTAGGTTTGCGAGTCATTGTCTGACTATTGCTTGTTTGTTGTAGTGATGATGCCACGCGACGGGGGTTCGCGGAAGAAGGAAGGTCCTTACAACAAGGTGTCAGAAGAGGACGTGTTAGATGGGCTGCTGGCTGAGGCTGATCATGCCAAGCAGTATGACATTGACTTGGAGACGGGGGAGGGAAGGGAGGTGGAGCTGGGTGATTGTGAAGATTTTCTGAGATTGAACCTGGCCGATGAGGATTATGCCTATGTGCCTCCGTTGGTGGCGGAAGCGATAGGTCTAGGCGTCTAGGAGGTGGAGTTGGAGGTGGAGGAGGTGCCGGTAGAGGGTGATCGCGAAGGTTGTTCCTGGAGGGTGAAGTGTACAAGTAGCAGCTGAAGGGTGCCTATAACAAAGGGCAGGATGAGTTGAGCCGGCTGGGCTGCCAGGCAGGATGGATTAACGAGGCTGCCATGCACAAGTGGTACGCAGAGAAAAATGCTGCAAAGGTGGCGTGGGAACAAATGACGCCCTAGCAGAAGAAGCAAGCCGAGATCTCGCGGTCTCTGGTGAAGCAGCATGAAGCGTGGCGCGCAACGTCTACTGGACAGAAGGGGACGTCAGCTGTGGGTGACCCGTGACCTCTTGCCATCGCAGCTGCATCACCTGTGAGGGCCACTGGCCCCGAGGGGTCCATGCTTGCCCAAGTAATAGTGTCGCAGGTGGCTTCTTCTGCCATTGCGGCTCACGATCCTCGGGCTCCGGGGTTGGTGGCGCGTAGGGGCCTTGAAGTTCAGAAGGCTCCAGTGAAGGGAAGCACCGGCCCTGAGGTGGCTCCTGGTAGTTCACTTATCTGCCCTGCCGTAGCTATGAGGCCTTCCTTTTTGTCCCGGTACTAGTTGAAGCAGCCGACTGGGTAGAGGGTAGCAGGGACTGTGAGCCAGGTTTGTGGCCGCAGTGGCGGGTCTAAGGGGAGTGTGAACAAGTCTGGCTACTCATCCGCTGGGAGGGAGTGAGATGTGCCTGGACACTTTGATAGTTTGTAGGACTTTGTTTGTAGGACTTTGTTTTGGAACAATATAAGTGGAGTGGTTAGCCATTGTAATTACTTTATATTAATTTGCCTGGGAGTCCAGGTTGATATTTTGGCGTTATCGGTAGCCTTTGTGTTTGTTTTGCTATATACTTTTGTATGGTTTGTGGCCCTGCATTGCGGGGGCAAAGTATAGATGTTGGAATGACAAAACACTTCATTGTACTTAGATGTAGCCGCTAGCGGGCAAAGTATACATAGGTAGAGCCGCTACTGGGCTATTGTATATACACTAGTAACAATGAAGTAACGGCTTTCGAAGCTAAGGTTAAAATTGGTCTGAGGTAGGTGGTGGTGAGCGTTTATAGGACTAGGTCGCGGGGCTCTTTGTTCTACACCCCTTTGTGTCGTCCCGCTGATCATCTATGGGTTCCGGGGGGTTGAGAGGCAACATCTCATAGGCTCCTCGCCTCTGCTGGATGGCGTTAAGATGGCCATGCTCGACGGCTGCTCGATCCCCTTGAATTGTCAGGGTGCCACCAGGGGTAGGAACCTTCATGAGAAGCATGTGGCCAGCTATGAAGCACTGCAACCCCTAGAGGATATCCCGGCCTAAGATGAGATTGTAGGATGAAGGGCAGTCGACAATGAGGAAATGGGCCATAATGGAAGAGCGGCAAGGAGCTGTTCCCACCGACACGGTTAGGCTGTCTGAGCCTAACGGATGTACTGTCTCACCAGAGAAGATGACAAGTGGGTCGTGGTTATTGTACAGTTTAGTGCGGTCCCGCCAGAGTCCTTTGTAGCAATCAGAAAACATGACGCTTACGGCGGCACTCGTGTCCACTATAGCTCTGTGGCACCTGTAATGGTCCACCTGCACATTGATGATGAATGATTCACTGTGGTGGCAATGCAGGGTATCCTAATCGTTGTGAAATGTCACATGATCCCACACTGATGGGGTGATCGTGACACCGCGTTAGATGTCTAGGATTTATGAGGGTGCCGTGCATTGCCTTTTTACAGAAGGCTGGCGTGGGGGGAACCATGGGGCTCCACCATGCAAGGTTAGGATCTGGCCATGCACTTCAATGGCGTTGGCTCCTGTGGCGGGAGCACAATATTGATGGAGTTGCCCTTTCTTGATCAGATGCTCGATTGCATTGCGGAGGTCATTGCACTGCTTTGTTGTGTGGCCGTTATTGTCATGATAAGCACAGTACCTGTTGCCGGTGGTTCGCAGGGGCTTTTTTGGATACTTGCTTTTGGGAGGTGGGGGGATGAGATCTTTGTGTCAGGCCCATATGTCCTCATATGTGGTGGTCAGAGTAGTGTGGACTTCATAATGAGGCGGCAGAGAGGAACGGCGCTGTTGCTGTGGAGGGCTCTGGTTCCTCGACTTGTAAGGGTGGTCGCGGTTTCTCTGTCCCCCATGGCGACGGTTGGAGCTGCGCCCCTGTTCTCAGGATGGGCCATGTGATTGCCCTTTTTCTTGCCCGCGGCCAAAGTGCTCATCTGGTGCCGGGGCTGTAAGAGCTAGCATTGCGTGGACGGGACGTCCGAAAGTGGCAAATTCAGAACGGGCCCACCACACCGCCAGGTCCATCAAGGCATCGTAGGATCCTGGAGGGTTCTTATTGATCTCCATCAGGAAACTGCCGGGGAGTAGGGCCTAACGGAAAGCCTGCTCTACCACGCGAGGTTCCAAGTTGTGACATCTCGCTGTGGCAGATTGCCATCGGGATAGCAGTTCGTGAAGGCCTTCGCCATCTTTCTGCTTGATGTGGAACAAGGCGTTTACATTAAGGTAAATTTTGGTGTGTAGTATGAAACGGTTGAGGAAACGTTCCGAGTGTTGGTCGAAGTTGTCTATGGAGTTGGGTGGCAGGCTGAGGAATCAACTGAGGGCCTCGTCCGAGAGGGTCTCTTGGAAGGCGTGGCAGGCTATGGCGTCACTGTAGCCAGAGGAGCTACAGAGCGAGAAGACTGTCTCGAGGTGGAGATGAGGGTCCCCTGTGCCTTTATACTTATCCATCTTAAATGGCTTGGCTCCCGGAGGCCATTTCTCCATCTGCACTCGGGGTGTGAAGGAGCTTGGGCGATGTCCATAGCTAGAGAACAAGGGTCGCTGAGCCCTGCGACTCTCGACGCCTTCAACCTGTGAGGCTAACTGCGTGACAGTTTGGCTAAGTTGGAGCAGTAGGCGGGTTGGCATGTCAAGAGATGGGATGTGAGAGTTGGCAGTGATTGAAGTAGAGATAGGTTGGGCAGATGGATTAGGTTGATGTGGCAGAGGGGAGTCATTGAGGATTGGAGATAGTTGGGGGGCTGGGAGTGGAAATGAGGGGTGGGCCAGGGGATGGGACATTTATACGATCTGGTTAGGCCCTTCCGGGAGCATGGAACCAGTCTGGCCTTGAAGAGAATCCAGGGTTCCGACAATTCACGTCGCGCGGTCCAAGCTATCGTTGTACACGGTACGATGCTCTAACGTGGTGCGGAGCAAGAATTGCTCTTTCTCCAACTCAGCGATACGTACCCGGTACGCTTTCGCTTCTGCCCTCTCTTTCGCCACTTGCTCGCGGAACGAATGGAAGTCTCGTTTGAGGATTTCAAGGGCTGTGGCGGGGTCGGGATGGCTAATAGGGGCTGGGCTGCTGGTTTGGGGAAGGGATGTGTCGCCGGGTTGAAGTTCCACTTGAGTGCCAGGGTCCACAAGGTCATCAATAATTTCCACCATGGTGCTGAGTGCCGAGGCAAATGGGAGTTCCACAAGATAGGGCCCTCCTCCTAGCGCCAATTGTTTCTACCTGCTTCGTCCGGAGCCGGGAAAGGGTCACGAGGCAGAGTGAAGTAGAATTCTTGGGTCTTTCACACGGAACCTGCACAAGTGACAGCTTCACGGGGTCGGGACTGGGGTGGCCCAGTCTTCGACTCTCAAATGCTTAAGTTAGCTGTGAGCACTTGCACGGTAGAGGAATGTAAAAGAGAGAGAGTATGTACCTTTTATGGTGGCTTGAGCTTGGGCACTTTGGCCTTAGTCTCCGATGTGGGACTGCTTGCTATCCTTTGGAGTGTCTCCCATTTTGGGGGTGTTTTGCCGCTAGAGTGACTTTGGCAAGAGGTTTGTTACCGGCCCTTCACTCTTTAGATACCCGTGAAGGGCTCACCAGGGCTATCACGACCGGGTATTTGTACCTTATTCTCGGCTTAGCCAAGTATTTGCTATGTACTAACAGTGTTCGAGTTCAAAGTCAAAAGCGTGTCCTTTGCTCCGGCGCCGATAGAGGATTCCGATCAACATAGGGAGGTGGCCCCCACAACAACCTTCGAAATGGTTTCGAAGCCTCTGAAACCCAAAATCAAAGTTGAAGCGATGGTGCCTCCGGAATGCCCTGAACCTGTTTGTGAAAAAGCCTTTGATTGTGTGAATCTTGATCCGAGTTTAGAGATTAGTCCTCCTCCAGCGACGGCGGAGGCTTCGTTTCTGGTGTCTTCAGGTGGTCAGGTCATAGCGCCGTTGGATGCAAACCTTTCTGCTCATCCTCCGTATGATCCCAAGACCAATTACCTTTCTCCCAGGCCTCAGTTTCTTCATTACAGGCCAAACCCAAGAGTTGAGTATTTTTTGAGTAAGGATGGTGAGGGCAAGAGGCTTGAGGAGGGTGATGAGAGAAACAACAGAGAGGGAAAAGTGGGAAGCCATGGCTGGCTAGGCTGAGATAGATAGATAGAGATATAGAGAGAGAGAGAGAGAGAGAGAAAACGGAGGAGGTGGGGTGTTAAATAGCATTTCTCCTTTCATCCAGCTGAAAAAAATGTCCTTTCATCCACGAGGACTCTTGCGAGACAGGAGGAGTCCGCGACAATGTGAGTCCGCGAGGGGATGGCGGGACCAGGAGAGTCCGCGAGGAGTGGCGAGGCCAGCGGTCCGCGACAATGTGAGTCGATGAAGGGATGGCTGGACCAGGATAGTCCATGAGGACTGGCGAGGCCAGCGGTCCGCGATAATGTGAGTCCGCGAAGGGATGGCGGGACCAGGAGAGTCCACAAGGACTGGCGAGGCCAGCGGTCCGCGACAATGTGAGTCTGCGAAGGTTTCGGGAGAGAGGTACCGAGACATGGGTGGGCGTCCCCCTGGAGAGAAATATCAAGTGGGTGCCAAAGGCGAAGGCATGTCCCGTGGGGAGGGTGCTGAGGTTGGGGTTGCGAGACCGAGAGCGTATCCCTGCTTCAGTTGAGGGAAGCTGGGTGTCCAGATCAGTTTTTCTGGAGGCTGCTCACCGACGCGTGGGCCATGACTAGAGATCGGGGAGGCCCTGCTCGATTCATTGGAAGACAGTGGATACGACGGCCGGGAAGGTAAGCTACCTTGCTGTAGGACGCCCAAACGAAGGAGAGAGAGAAAGTCAGATCTACTTTCTCTCTCCTCGGGATTTCTCTAAAACCAAGTCAGAAGGACTATCACGTAGCTAAAATTAATGGGGTGAGCTCCTTATACACGGGCAGGGAGAAGCCTGAGAAAAGGAGGAGGTTGGCGACCGGAAAAAGAAAATTTCCAGAGGGAAATCTGAGCAGATTATGGCCATGGTAAGCTATGTGAGGGTTTCCACTTGAAGGACCCTCCTTCTAGCGCCAATTGTTTCTACCTGTCACATCCCGAGGTCACGAGCCGGGAAGGCGTTGCGAGTCGGGATGAGGTAGAATCCTTGGTTCTGCACCTAGTACCTACACAAGTAACGGCGTCAGGAAGTCAGGACTGGGGTGGCCCAGTCTTTGACTCTCTGATGCTTAAGTTAGCTTTAGACTATTTGCGGTGTACGGGAGTGCGGGAAGAGAGTTGTGTGTACATTTTATGGGAGTTTGTGCCTATTTTATAGGCCAAGGTTAGGCACTGTGGCCTCAGTCTCTGATGTGGGACTATTTGTTAACCTTTGCAGTGTCTCCCCTTTTGGGGGTGTTTTGCTGCTAGAGTGATTTTGGCAAGCGGATTGTTACCGGCCCTTCACTCTTTGGATATCCGTGAAGGGCTCATCAGAGCTACCTCGCCTGGAATGATCTTCGGTGACCGGGTAATTGCGCCTTATTCTCGGCTCAGCCAAGTATTTTGGCTATGTACTAACATAAAGTTTAAAAATCATAGATTTGAATAAAGAAGAGAAAAATAAATTAAATATTATAGTCTATCATCTAAAGCTCGCAAGAATAAGGTCTTCGATTTTAGAGGTAACATATTATTCTTTGTACTTCGCATAAACGACACCTAAAACATTTCTATATGTACATAAAATGAAAATAAAAAGAAAAAATATTAGAAAAGACAAACATATAATTATATAGCACATAAAACCTAAAATCATATTGTTCAAATCAAATATTTAATACGAAATTGAAGACAAAAAACGACATCGTTTTAGAGAGATTTGGTTTTTCGGCTTGATTCAGTTTTTCAAGGGCCGAAACCAAAAACCAAACCAAACTAATTTGGTTCGGTTCAGTTTTTCTTAATTCGGTTTGGTTTTTGGCTCGGTTTTTTTCGGTTTTTAGTTTCAAAATTCCACCCCTACTGTCCATTCCTATGTAAGTACTTGCCGGTGCTGCGAACTTTTTTCAATGAGATGTGCTTTGTAAGGACTTGTAATGAAACTAGAAGGCATAATGTTAACCGGAAAAGAAGCAATCCATCACAAATACAAATATGGTGTGTAGGTTGGTTATAAGAAGTCCTGTAACAGCTTCCTTAAAAAAAATTATCATAGAAAAGCAAAAAATTAATATTTTTTTCAATAATTATGCTTCAACTTTAATAGATTCTCTATTTTACGACAATCTCTATATTTCTTCCCAAAATTCTTAGAGGTTTTTGTAAATTTAGGGAATTTCGTTGTCTCTTTCCAAAATATCCCTTTTTTTGTTTTTTGAACAAGAGATCATTCCATTTAAAGATGACACATCTCTGTGGGATCGTCAGAAAACATCGTTTTGTAGAATTGCATGTTCTATACTAGCTAAAACATAAGCTATGAAATCCTAAGTACACCCACCTTGTAGCGATTAAGCACTTTTATTTTACAGGTAAAACTAGGCTCCGTAGAAAACTAGCAATACTCTACAAATGCAAACTAGTTTACCTAGACCATACTAAATTTAAACTAGAGGCCCAAGCTCAAGTGCATCTGCCAAGGCCCAGCTAAGGGAAATCCTAGCAGCTCCAACCCAAGCCCAAATCCTAAAAGAGCCAAGAAAGAAACCCTAGCATCCTCCACCCCTTTACCGTTGTCATCACCACCCGAGGCCAACAACACTGGCGTAGCCATTTTTCGAATCAGAGCCGCATCATCGTCGCCGGCTCTGTCCATATCACCACCACTCTCCCTAAAAACACAAAAGGAAGGAAGAACAGGTGCACAACCGCAAGGTAAGATCTGAAACCCACCGACCTGAAAAAGCTCAAAGCCGTCGCCAGACATGCTATCGCCGAGCGCACTGATCCCCTTCATTATTTCCAAACCATTCGGATCCAAGATCCGATCCAATTATTATTGAGTCTTGTTCATGGAATGGCGTCATGCAAACCCGCCGTCATCACCACCAATTTGACGAGAAAGAGAGGGAAAAGTTTCCCCTTTTAATCAAAATTGCAAGGTTTCCACCAGGGGAGAACCACTGCCGCCGCCAAGTTTCCTCACTATCCCTATTTAGTTATAGAGAAACTGTTGGAGCAAATTAGAGAGGTTTATTTCTCTCTAAACAAGAGAAAAATCAATATATGAAATAATGATAATTGATCTCTACATTTCACCTCCTTTTATTCATGCGCATAATAAAATAACAGGAAAGAAAATAATTTCCACATACAACACTATTCAAACAATTTTTTTGTTTAATTTTTGAAAAAAAAACACTACTTCTGGTATACCTACAACTCTGCAAAACACGGTCCCTCTGGGGTTTCAAGACTTATTTTCTCGTATCCATCTGACATCGCATCCGTTGACGTTGCCGTTAGACAGGAGTCTCCGAGCGGCTAAATGGTGGCTAGCTATGCCTTGTTAGGTTGGAGGCGGTGTATCACATGGTGGACATTTCTTCAAGATATCGGTTGTGAGGTGTCGCTCATGGTCTCTGGGTGCTGTGTGGTTTGCTCTGGTGGGGTTGTTGTGTTGTTTAAAACGTTTGGCCGATCGGGTGGTGGCGATGGTGAGGTCAGACAGAGAGGTATGACCAGTGATGGGGAGATTTGTGGCTGTGACAATCTACTTGGTTGTTTCTCAATTTGGGTCGAGTCTCCTGGCCACGATCTGTGACAGATTTTGAGAATGGTGTAACCTCGTTGTGATATTGTCATTTGAGGTGTGTGACGGAAGGCGGCAGACTCTAGCTTGTGATGATGCAACGGTGGCTGGAGCGACGGGACAACGTGAAATGTGGGAGGATGGCTTGGGCTCCTTGGGCCTAGGTCTGGGTCTTCTTTCTAGTTTTGCTTTTTGTTTTTGGTGTGGTTTAATTTGTCGTGCCTCCCTTTTTGGCGAGGGTTTTAGGGTGTTTGTGGTTTGGTGTCGTTGGTGGTTTTAGTAGGGTCATATTTGGTGTCATGCATGTCTAAGGATTATTGGTGTTATCATCAGTGTTTTCTTGTTATCAATATAATAGGAAGGTTGTCCCTACCACTACTAAAAAAAAGTTCTTAGGTGAGGAAATTCTTTCGTCACCTCAGAGCTTCTGTTGTCATGTAAACACTTAGCTGACGAAAATTTCATCACCTAAGGGTCGTCATCTAAGGCCGGTGGTTAGAGCATTTTGGCGACGAAAATATTTATTTCGTCATCTTAGTCACTACTATGATGACGAACAACTTTTCGTCACTAGGTTACTTGGCTGACGAAACTGTTTTCGTCGCCAGGTTACTTAGCAGATGAAAAATATTTCATCCACGTTACTTAGCTGACGAGAAATATTTCGTCACCACCTTACTTAGCTAACGAAAATTCGGTCGTTACCATGTTACTTAGCTGACAAAAATTTGGTCGTCACCCAGTTACTTAGTTTGCTGACAATTCTTTCACGTAGAAAAAGTCACCCAATTACTTAGCTGACAATAGTTTCGTCTCCAACTTCTTACAACCCAGATCCAATCAACCCCAATATATTACAACCAATATCAAGCAACCAAATTTCAACCAAGATCGCCTCCGTAGTCATTTGCAAAAACACAAATTAACAAGGCCAAAACGGGAAGGGCGTGAAGTCCGCTGGGGAGAAGGCACGCAGAGTCTACTAGCAAGATGGGCGCGGAGTCTGCTGGCGAGAAGGCACGCGGAGTCCTCTTTAGAGATGGCGCGTGGAGTCCTCTGGTGAGATGGCGCGTGGAGTCCTCTAGTGAGATGGCGTGCGGAGTGCTCTGGCGAGATGGTGTGCGTAGTCCGCTGGCGAGATGGGCGCGGAGTCCGATGGAGGAGGAAAATTAGTCCTTCCATGAAAACGACTGAATTTAAGAGGCAAGAGGTGACGGTGGCAAAGAAGAAGGAGAGGCAGAGGGAAAGCTAGAGGGTCTCTCGGTGCGTGGAAACTGGGGCAGAGGATAGGAGGGAGAGAGAAGAGAATCTGGAAAAGTGAGAAGAGAGAGTTCAAAGAAAAAGATAGAGAAATGAAAAGTGAGGCAGAGGATAGATAAAGAAACATTCAAAAATTTGGTTCAAATTTTTCTGAAATTTTCGGCGGAAGTGATTAAAAATTTGGCCAAATAATTGGCGGAATTTTTACCCCCCCCCCCCAAATATTAAGTAGTTAGGTGATGAAAACATGAATTTTCGTCATCTCAGTGAACCAAAAATATTTATTTTTAAGAAAAGGTTTTGATAGAATGTGATCTTGTTAAATAGGGAGGAAGCAATGTTTTTAAAAATCTTG
This sequence comes from Fragaria x ananassa, assembly GCA_034370585.1. Taxonomy (NCBI): domain Eukaryota; kingdom Viridiplantae; phylum Streptophyta; class Magnoliopsida; order Rosales; family Rosaceae; genus Fragaria; species Fragaria x ananassa. The sequence continues at coordinate 23,799,172 of CP139766.1, forward strand.
TGAAATAGGATGTCATCGATATGATGAAATACGACTATGGTTGAAAAATCACATATTTCCGGTAATGTTTGGTCTCCGATACAAGCGGTCAACCTTATATACGCTTATGTTTCCCAATATGGAGCCCTATCGTCGAGAGGTGAACGTACCCAAATTTTTACATGAGTGGTTACATCTCATCAATGTGAGAATTTTGTGTGTGAAAGAATCAATCAAACTAGGTCATATAGGGGTAGGAAAGAGCGTTTTTGTGTAATAAGTTGCGTTAATTTAATGTTGACCGCGTGGATTGAGACCTTAATGTTTTCAAAAATTAGTGGATTTTTTTTTCATAACCCTATTTAAGTACACTGATCATATCAGACGGTTGAATTTTTATTTTATAATATTTAGCTATCAGAATCACAACGTGTCTACTAATGTGGTATAACTTGTTTAGTAGTTTATATGCAAGTGTAGATATTTGTGAACCAACTATAGGGAGGAAGCAATATTTTCAAAAATCTTGTGAAATAGGATGTCATCGGTATGGTGAAATAAGACTATGGTTAAAAAATCACATATTTCTAGTAACATTTGGTCCCCCATACAAGCGGTCAATCATATATACGCTTATGTTTTCCTATGTGGAGCCCTATCGTTAGAAGTAATATGTTACATTTGGATCATTTCGGTTCATGTTCATTGTAATCGCAAGTATGTAGGTAGGGATGAATGTGGGGACTTGTTGTCCATCACCGCTCATGGTTGTAATGATTGATTGTTATTAGATAAAGTTTTACCTTTCTTAAAAAAAAATAAAAAATAAAAATTTGCCCCATCTAATCAAGATGATACGAGCTGGTTAAGATAATCTTTACCATTGTAGTGGGGTGCGATTTCAATCTCTATCTATTCACAAATATACAGTGGTATCAGTATCAGGTATCCTATTTCAAATGATATCGCACAGAAATGTCACGAGTCATGAGATGAGACTAGAGTGGGATATAGCCAGTGTATATACACTACCAGAAAATGAGTCTTGGGCGACGAAATGAAAAAAACCGGGCGACGATTTTTTTTTTCGTCGCCTAATAGAAAACTTGGCCGACGAAAAAAAAAATCGTCGCCCAAGGGAAAAAAATCGTCGCCCAAGGGAAAAAAATCGTCGCCTAAAGTTCAACTTTAGGCTACGAAAATAAAATCGTCGCCTAATATAGAAACAAGGGCGACGAAACAATATTTCGTCGCCTAAGATATTTATATCGTCGCCTAAGTTTTTTAATCCTTAGGCGACGAAACTCAAATATATCATCGCCTAAGTATTTTATTTTTTTATTTTTATTTTTACTTGGCCGACGAAATAAAATAATTTCGTCGGCCAAGAGTAATCCGAATAATTAAAATAAAATAAAACACATTTAAATTTCATTGTACATGATTTTTTATTTTACTCTTGGGCGACGAATTTAACATATATCGTCGCCCAAGTATTATCTTGGCCGACGAATTACACTAATTTCGTCGGCCAAGAGTAATCCGAATAATTAAAATAAAATAAAACACATTTAAATTGTAAGGTAATGTTTTTTATTTTTATAGTCCTGTCAGCGTCTCGTCGATTGGAAACTATTCTCAGTTGAAGGTCCGGCCAGATTACATGATTTGGAGGGTCGAATAGCCGTTTCCGTCCGTTTAGGGGTTTGACTGCGCCGATTGACCGGACGGATCGAGCCCTTATCTTTGTCCGATGGAGCTAAATTTTTTCCCACCTATGTAATTCGTTATGCTGGTCATATCTGACGGTAGGTTTTCAGTTCCTCTTCTCCGATCACCAAACTCACGTTATATGTACTAATGTTGTATAACTTTTGTATATAAGTGTTGAGTTTAAGTGTCGTTTTGAAGACAACGTATACGTAGATGCCTCAAACGCAAAAAAGTCATGAAATAAGATATGATCGGAACGGTGAAATACGTCAACCCGTGAAAAATGAAGATATTTCGGTAAAATTTCGGTGCCGGTTGTGCCGGTCAACGAATTTCTCTTATTTCTACCTAGTGGTATCCCTATCCTGGGTATTTATTTTTTACCAAATTTTTCTAGCCCCATAAGAGTCTCGTCGATTGGAAACTATTCTCAGTTGAAGGTCCGGCTAGATTATGTGATTTGGAGGGTCGAATAGCCGTTTCCGTCCGTTTAGGGGTTTGACCGCGCCGATTGACCGGACGGATCGAGCCCTTATCTTAGTCAGATGGAGCTGAACATTTTCCCACCTACGTAATTTGTTATGCTGGTCATATCTGACGGTAGGTTTTCAGTTCCTCTTCTCCGATCACCAAACTCACGTTATATGTACTAATGTTGTATAACTTTTTTATATAAGTGATAGAACTCTTGGCCGACGATTTTCTTCATCTTGGGCGACGAGATTTATAGTGAAGAACATCGTCGCCCAAGTAGACTCTTGGCCGACGATTTTCTTCATCTTGGTCGACGAGATTTATAGTGAAGAACATCGTCGCCCAAGTAGACTATCTTGGCCGACGATTTTAAAAAAACAGGGCGACAATTTTTGAATTCGTCGGCCAAGATTATCTTGGCCGACGATTTTTAAAAAAACAGGGCGACGATTTTTACAGAATCGTCGCCCAAGAACGCCAGTATAAAAGGCAAAAATTCGGAACCCTAACCATTTCTTCAGCCGCTAAGCCCTCTCTCTCTCTCCGAAAATCCTCTCTCTGCCCTCTCTCTCTCCCTCTCTTCGACCTCGACCCCGACGACGACGCCGACCCACAATTTAAGGTATAACCCTAAAACCCTAAATTGGTTTTAATTGTTGTTGTTGTTGTTGTGATAATTGTAAATTGTTGTTGTTGTTGTGATAATTGTAAATTGTAAATTGTTGTTGTTGTTGTTGTGATAATTGTAAATTGTTGTTGTTGTGATAATTGTAAATTGTGATGTAAATTATGGTAAATTGTGATGTAAATGATAATTGTAAAATATTAGGGTTTACGGTTTAGGGTTTAGGGTTTAGGATTTGTGGAAATAATTTGTAAATATATTGTAAATGATTAAATAATTTTTGATTAAATAATTAAATAATATAAATTATAATTGTAAATATATTGTGGGCATTTTGTAAAAAATAATGGATTATTTTTGAGTAAGGATGTAAATATTCGTAAATTAATTTTTGTGATGTAATAATTGCGAATTAATGTAAATAATTTGTTATGTGAATAAAAAAAATAATAAAACCTATAATAACTATTAATTTTTTATTTGTGCTATTATTGTTGATAAATTTTTCGAAATTTATGGTTATTTTTTGTTAAATTAATTATAAGACGGTAAAATATTTTTAATAAATTTATGGTTATTTTAAACAGGATGGCCATGAGGAGAACTTCTGGACAACGTTCGGGTGCGAGGAGCCAAGACGACTCGGACGGTACCTCAAACAACCCGTCGGAATCACCGTCGATCGGGTTTCCGTGGCAGTTGACGGCCCGATATGCGGCGCTTAGGGGTGGCGCGAGCGGCTCGGGTTCTGCTGGGCAGTCGGGTCCCGCAGCGACGGCTCCTCGTCATCCAGTGATACTTCGCCGGTCGCGATCCCGCAGCGACGCCCCCACACAGTCGTCCCCGACCGACGGTGATGGCGGGTCATCCGGGGTCCCTATGGTGCCGTCCGGCCTCTTCCTTCCTCCGACGATACCGGCGATACCTCGCGTCGATGAGGAGGGTCGACCGATTCGGGAGCAGCTCCCGCATGTGGCACCGCACGAGGCCTATATCTACAGGGAGTTTCCCACGCCTCTTCATCCCGTGAGGGTCTCCGAGCAGGCGGACGGAGATGAATCCGTCGGCTCAGCCTCATCCTCAGGTAATTTATTATTACTTTTTTATCGATTTTAATTTATTTTTTTGTAAAAATGTATTATTAATATTAAATTTGATTCACAATGTCACAGCCGCCGGAACGAGAAGGCGGAACAGGAGAGGCACCGTCAGCAACAAGGGACTCGATAGGGCGGTCGAGTCCGCTGGACGGATCGCCATCCCGTTTTCCAACGGGAAACCGGTGGACGCCGCTTTGGGAAACCGGTACACGCGCGCCGCGGGAGGCACCATCCGCGCCAGACTCCCTATGTTGTGGGGAGTCTGGAGCCAGGTTCCTGATGGAGTGAAGGAGATGCTCCATCAGTCGATGTCGGTGAGTTTACTCGATCAATTACTATTTTTTTAACTAATAAATTATTTAATTATCGAAAAAAATACTAACAAGTGGTAATGCAGCAATGGTTTGTGGTTCCCAAGGAGGGACGTGACTGGGCGGACAAGGCCCATAGGGAGAGGTACCTCTATTTAATAATTTATTAAATTTTATTTTTTTAATAATATATTTAATATTTTTTTTGTATATGTAGGTTCAAGGAGTGGAAGTACGACCTCCGGTTACACTGGAAGCAGTACGGGAGCGACCGTTCGGGTACCCCGAAGGAGTTCGAGTATTGGGAGTACGAGTGGCGGTGGCTTCTTGTCACGCAGTTCAACGACCCTCACAAACAGGTAATTCGTAAACAAATTTGAATTAATTTAATTAGTGAATTAATTATAATTGTATGTTTTTAAATATTTACTAACGATAATTTTTTTTAAGCACCTCGCCCGGGTGAACGCTGAGAACCGGAAACAGAACACAACCAACCATCGTGCCAGTTCGAGGCCGTTTTCGGCCATCATGGACGACGTGCGGCGAGAGCGGCCAGAGGAGAACCCCTATGTGGGGACCTTTCAGAGGGCATATCCTCATTCTGAGGAGGATCTTGTAAGTTCCTTATATTTTCTAATTTTTAATTTTAATTACATTTTATTAAATCTATATTAATATATTTTTATAATATATCCAATTAGGCGAGGGTGAGGGAGGCGGAGCAAGAGGTCATGAGAGGCATGGTGAACGACACATGGCCGGGCACGGCAGAGGATGACATGTCAGAGGCCATGTCCAGGATCGACACTTCAGATCCTACCGTTGGGGCGCGGATTATGGCCACTGCCTTCGGGCAGCGTTCCAACACCTACTACTGCCGGGGTATGGGAGACGCTGGAAAGGGGATCCTGAAGACGACGCCAGGATTTCAGCGCAAGGGAGCCGCCAGAGCCTCAAGCAGCAACAGTCGGCTACAGGATCAGTTCGAAAGTCTACAGTCTGAGCTGGAAGCCCAAAGAGCGAGGGAGTCTGAGCTGGAAGCCCAAAGAGCGAGGGAAATGGTGGCGATGGCGGAATCATATGCGGCTTCCACGGCTGCGCATATGGAGCGGCTGAATGAAGTCACCAATGCCAACCAGGCGGCTATGGGACAGTGGATGACTGCCTGCATCGCTGCACATGCGGCCGGACTTGATTTTCCGCCCATGCCTACGCCTATACCATTACCTCAGTGGCCCCACCCTCAGTGGCCCCAGCCTCAGCAGCAGCCTCCTCAGCCTGACCAGCCGCCGCCTCAGCCTCAGGACCCTCCGAACGGGAATGATGAGTTAGATTTCGAGTTTCTCCTCCATAGGCAGATGGACTGAATTTTTGTAATAAATTATTTATAAATTTATAAATTTGTGTTATTTTTAATTAAATTTTAGTATTAGAAAAATTTAAAGAAATGCCGAAAAAAAAATTCCAGCAAAAATTAAAAAAACATTATTTATATATTTAAAAAAATTATTTAATTATTTTAAAAAAAATTTAAATATATCTTGGGCGACGAAATTTCTAAATCGTCGCTCAAGGACTTACCATATAAGACGACGAAAAAAAATATCGTCGCCTAAGATGTAGTGATCTTAGGCGACGAAATATTTATTTTCGTCGCCCAAGGTTATAAGATCTTAAGCGACGAAAAATTTTTTCGTCGGCCAAGGTGTTAAATCTTGGGCGACGAATATTTTTTGGGCGACGAGAAGTATATTTTAGGCGACGAAATTCGTATCGTCGCCTAAGAATTACTCTTAGGCGACGACGGAATGAATTTTCGTCGCCCAAGTTCTTGACCGATGCGGTTCTGGCGACGACGTTTTGGCCGACGACATGTCGTCGCCTAAGTACTTAGGCGACGAAATTTTTTAACAGGGCGACGATTTTTTTTCGTCGCCCAAGATCTATTTTCTGGTAGTGATATTATTCTTCCTTGATTAGCAACGTACTAGCTAGAGGAATAACAATCCATCCAACACATGCATGCATGCATTATCAATAAGACAATAACAGTCGCATTTAGTTACTATTACCACTTAGTTGTTAAAATGCATGCAAGACAGACCAAAAACTAAGCCTCAAAGAAAGTCGAGCTTCCTAGAGATGCTTATCCATATAACTACTGTATGCTACAGAAATGGGAAGTGGGAACTAAGCCATTGTATTTCCTTTTGAATAATTCTCATTCTCCAGCTCTTGAGTTTTGTTCTGGTCCGACCTTTTCTGCTTCTTGGTCTGATGTACATGCATTATGCAGATCGAGCCACCAGGTTTGAATGCATTCTCAGTCAATTTGCAGTCATTTGAGTTTCTCTCTTTTCTCACTTGGGTTATAAGTAAAGTCATAAAGAAGAGCCAACAACGTACATGTGCGGGACTGGCCCTCGTTCTATCAGAAATAATTGATCGATTATTTTAAAAGTTGCAGGGTGCAAAGTCATATAGCTTGCGATTTGATTTACACCTAGCTAGCTTGCTAGCTTCTTTGTTATAAACCTAATCTTAAATTCTTAATCTTTTGTTCTTCAATTTGCCTAGAATGATATATAAATTCAGTATTATGTATTCGATTTAAAGGTTTTTCCATGATTGTATATTAAGTACGAACGAAGTACAGTAGAATACATGTACATATATCCATGTTCTTTTATGTTGGTGATGTGAGGAAGCAAGATTTAAACTCGAAACTTCATGTGCAACTAGCTGTGAAGGCGAAATCCATTAACCATAGTACTGAGCTACAAGAAATCGTCACAAAAGTTATTGAAATATTAACCTCAACGATAGTAAACAAACATCCATATTAATAGCCGCACTCATTATCTATGTAACGTTCATTTATAAAGATTTTACAGTAGCATCTTCAGACTTTTTACGTTATTTCTCCTTTGATCAAAAAAAAAAAAAACATCCATACACACGAGTGATGAGTGAGTATATCCCGCCAATACTACACGACTGTGTTGGTATATTGCGCATGTTTCCTATCAACACAGGAGTTGTTGATTAAAGAGGATATGCTCTCTTGGTGGCCATAAGATAGACTCCTGGTATGACAAGGAGAGAAAGCAGTCATTGAAGTGTCAAAGAAAGAGCACAAGTTCTTAGTCCTATTTAGGCCTCCTCGAGCTCAGGGTTACAAGAAAATGTTATATATTCAAGGGTACGTCTATTGCTACCCCACAAGTCACTTTGTTTATCCCACATTCTTTTCGATCACACCTTATTTATATAAATTTAATTGTAAGTCTACTTTGTTCACCCATTTACAAGACCTAAAATACCATTTTCCTAATTCTACTTTGATCATCCTACATATATTTTTTCAATTTCAGATTTCTTTTGTTCACCCTACATTCAGATCTTCTCATTCTTTATATATTTTTTAATTTTTAATTTTTAATTTACTTTATTGACCATACCTTCTCTAAAACTTAGGATTGATAATCCTTCAAACGACTATTACTTTGAAAAGCTAAGACGCCGATGAAAATAAAAAAACAAATCGAATATAAGAGTGACTAGACATGGAAATTAACATATACAAAATCGACATGGGAAATAATGAGTAAACGAATAGACGAAACATCAACAAAGAAAACAACAGAAGAAAAAAATACAAACAATTCACCTCATCTTCAGGTTGAATGCTAGTGTCTTCAAACTCTATAGAACGATCGAATATGATAAATTTTGGGTTAGGAATTATAAAGTGTGTGTTCATCCAAAAATAAAAAAAGGAATTTGTAATTTGGAACAATTTATTGTCCTTTACTATAATTTTATATTAGGGTATTTTGGTCTTTCAATAAATTAACAATGTGTGGGGTAAACAAAGTAGTTTGTGGAGTGACAATAGATGCACATTATATCCAATAGGATACAATCAATATGACAGTTAACCTTATCCATCAAAATATAATATAGTGATCAAGTATAAACTGTAGAGAATGAGAGATAGTAAGAGAATCATCATATTATTCATTGATAGAAGTTAGCCCTTTATATAGGGAATTATAAATTACTAATATGATAATGATAAGGAATACATTGTCATATTCTAATTACATATCCTGATGACATAAGACCAAGACACACATATGAAATATCCTAGAACAATACAGAATATCCTAGAACATTCCCTCTTGTGCCATGTGTGTACATGTCGAAAGGTGCATACGGTGTTGCCTCGTTAAAACCTTGCCAAGTAACAAAAACCATGTGGGAAAAACTGAATCTTGGTCGAAGGAGAAAAGAGTACAACATACCAACTACTTCATTGAGAACTCGATCATGAGATGCACCCTATAATAAGTATCTTAATCAGAGAGACTTGATAAATGCCGCATTCTAATGCTTTTCACATGTTTCTCAAAAGTAGATTCAGACAAACACTTAAGCAAGTCTACCATGTGTAATGATTAACCTTAACCAAACACATTCATGAACAACTTCATGTTAATCAATGATCTCTGCAAGAGACAAACGGTGCATGCGATGTTGCCTCGTTAAAAACCTTGCCAAGCGAAAACCCAGTGGGACAAAAGTCTTGGTCTAAAGGAAAAAGAGCACAATAGGGTTGGTATAACACAAATGCACCCTTCACATTTGATAATGACATGTATGTATGTGCTGGACTCCTCTTGAAGTTCACACCTCCCCTTGATCTTTACATCAATCATAGGGATCTTCCTGATTTTTACTAATCATGGAAGATTCGATAACTTAACATGTCAATGCTCTTTAACATGTCTTCAAATGTGGCATTAGATAATGATTAATTAGATCATGCTGTATTGTCCTCAAACAATCTTTTACACTTAGATCTTGAGGAGAAGACGCTTGTGAACCCAAAACATAAGTTCACGCTAGAAATCAGATTTCCGCATAGCATGACCTTCGGGTACTAGAACAGTCATAACTTCCTCTAGAAAATACGTACAAATGAACCGTAAATGGTTCTGAAAACTAAACTCATTTAGCTTTCCAACCGTATATTACATACATTATGGTTCGTTAAGAGCTGTTCACAAAGTCCAGTCAAAGTTGAATGTTTTGGAAAAATCAGATTCTCGGACAGATCTGTCATACTTTACAAAAATGGCCATAACTCACTCAATATGATAGGTGTGATCAAATGGTTGGTGTCCTTGGAAAGTAGACACATAGACCTTTCCAACCGTCCAGCCAGCAGCCGGTTGTTGCTCCGGCCTAGTTCAGACCCCCGCCACCTCCTCTCTCTTCTTGGCCTAGTGTCCGAGCCGGTAACGTCGCCAGAGAGGAGAAAACCCTCCGGAAACGCCGGACAACCCTTCGCCGAAGTTCCCTCCTCTCTCTTTTTGGATCATCTTGTAGCCCTCATCAAGGTGAGTAATTCATCAAAAGGAATTGGCTAAATTCGATCTTGTTAGGGTGAAATGTATAATTAAAGTTCTAGGGATTTATGGATATTTTGGTTCTAGTTAGCCTTAGAATTGGACTAAGTGCTAGTTATGGAAGTTGCTTTGGATGATGAGAGGATTATTCTGTTAAAATTTGGTAGCCATTGGAGGTCGTCGAAACTCGGCTGCCAGCCGCCGGCGCCGCCCCTTAGGGGTAGTTTTTCATGTTTTCGGGTTTGTTATAATGAGAGGAGTTTAATGAAGTATAGTTTAGAATTTTTGGAGGAGTTTTGGTAAGGTTTGAAATTTATCAATGATTAAGGATTGAGGTGGTTATTCGAATGGAGATCCGGCAGTGGATTTAAGGTTAATTTATGGCTTTTGGTAATTGTGGAATATTGTAAACCTGGTTAGATTAAAAGTGGAAAGGTTGGGCAAGAGAGATGAAATTATAGGCTTCATTTTATTTCAGAAATTTTATTAAAGTATTATCCTGGCTTGGAGGCTTAATAATTATGTATTGTTCAGGAAGTGAGGAGGATCATTTGGAGGAAGCCTCGGATCGTCGGCATGCATAGCCGAGCACTGTGAGTGGACCTTGGATTTAAATGTCATGCATGCACTAAAGTTATTTAATTTCAAAGGCATATTTGAAATTTAGTATTTTCTTAGGATTAATGAGTTCCATTTATTTATTTGGGAACTCTCTTGCACATTTTATTTGACATGTGGGACATGTCAATTGATCTTTTATATTTAAAATTTTACTTCACCCTAAAAGGGTGGATGGATATTGATTATTGCTAGCTAGCATTATTTAACGGTCCTCATCATATGTGAGTAGAGCGCCTAGCGTGGGATGCTATTATAACCTTATTAGCGGTCCTCATCATATGTGAGTAGATGCTACCTAGTCTCCAGAGTTATGTTCGGCTAGGGTAGGAGGCGAGTCATATTTTCCACCACTTCCAGTTTTCTCTCGTAGGTTACCGGATTAACCTACTTATGTATTTTTCTCGTTTCCTTCAAATTAGTAGCTCTGATAACCATGAGATATTGTATCAATTTATGTTTATGTGTGTCTTAGCTTATGACTCAATTTAGGAGGGATTTGGAAGATTTATGGGATATTGTTGCATGAGAAATTAAATTATGAAATTGTTGAAATTGTATTGATTTTGAGGTGGTGGATGATTATTTGGGGGAGTGGTTGGGTCCAGAAGTTGTGGGTTAAACTAATTAGAAGTGTTTGGGGTTTGGTGAGTTTTCTTTCAGGTATGGTTACCCATTTTCAAGGGAGGTTATGCCAAATTTTGGTAGAATTTCCCTTGAGGTGGGTCCGCAAGGTTTATTCCGGATTTCATAGGGAAATCCGGGGTAGGTCCTGACAGAGAGGATCTTGGAGATTATTTGAGTTTGAAGCATTGATTCATGGTTGGTCATGATTTATGGATTTGAGCTCGGGTTATAAAGTTGGTATCAGAGTTTTAATATTCTTTATGACTCCTGATTTAATTATTATCATTGTTATTTTGATGACTTTGAGATTTTTAAAAGATTACCGAAAATGGGATTTTCGGTAGTTCTCTATTCATATCTTTCTCATTTACTTGTGGATTATTGAAATTGACATTGAGAATATTTTTAGCTAGTATTTTTGGATTATGAAATTATTTACAACTTATACTATTGATAATTAAATCTCGTTTATAATTATGGACTTGAGAATATTTTTGACGTGTGGAACATGTCATTGATTTTATTTTAATTTCTTATGATAATTTTCAAGTACGGTTGGGAACCGTACCATCCATTTTTTTTTGGATTCTGAAAATTAAGTTATATGATTTACGAAAGTTGCATACAGCTAAGTTTTTAAAACTGAACATGGGAAAGTATTTAAATTACGTATTTTGTTAAATTGCTTAAGTTATTTTTGTCCACTCACTCTAACGTTTTTAAATTACTTTCCCCTGGGCCCTTTGGTTTTAAATGCCCAGTATGCAGGATAAGTTTAAATAAGGTCGAACTTACATGGAGTCGAGGCATAGTTAGAGGCTACTTCCGCTCATTCTTTATTCATTGTTTTTCGTTCATCTTTAGATATGCTCTGAAACTCCAGTAGTAATTTATTAATTGTCTGTTATTGGTTGTGGAATTATTTTAGATGAGAAATTGTTATATTGGTAGATGTTATGAATTTGGGGAGCAGGAAGGCTCCACGAGTTGAGGATGGATGATTGATAATAGAAGTGTTTATCTAGAGTTTTTCAGGTAAGGATTGTCCATTTTCGGTAAATTTTCCTTGGAGGTGGACCCCACATGATTTAATTTGGGTTTCAAGGTGAAATTCGAGATGGGTCCTGACAGCTACACTTAGCTTTACAACTTTTCATAGCGAATGAGATGTCAAGTCTTTCTTATTGCGTTGAGTACATTGATGCGTCTTATTGTACTTAGATGAGAATTCTATCTCTTAACACATATTTGTCATATTTCTTTAGACAAAACAACGGATCTCTCTTTAGAGTAAAGACTTTGACTAATCATGGGGTATATGTAGGCCTCACTATCTTTAGAGCGCCTAAGCCGATTGATGGAAAATCATTATCAATATAGTCATCGAGTGCCTTTTCAAGATTGTGTCTTCCCAAGATCTTTTTCATTCTTAACTTTGCATTATTCATCATATCTGTCAGGACCCACCCCGAATTTCATCCTAAAATCCGAAGTAAACTTTACGAGGACTACCTCCAAAGGAAAATTCTACTAAAATTTCGGCATAACCTCCCCATGAAAATGGACAACCCTTCCTAAAAACACATGCAAAGACTTCTAAAAATTTCAACTCCAACCTTATAAACTCCTGAAGCCTCCGTGCTCTCCAAATTCACAACATCTCCCAATTTATTTACTAATCTAATAATAATCTCATAACCAACAATTCATAGATTAAGAGCAATTCTAATAGCGAATAAAAGAAATAGAATATACAAATAAACGGAAGCTATATCATGGACTATGCCTCAACTCCATGTACGCCCGACTCAACTATGCTAACCTGCAAACTGGGCATATAAAACCGAAAGGCCTAGGGGAGAAGCATTTGAAAACATTATAGTGAGTGGACAAAAATAACTTTTAAAATAAACGAGTAATTAAAATAACCGAAAGGCCTATGTTGCATGCCGCAAGCTTAAAAGCTTTTAACTTATAAACTAGTAAATACTGAAAATACGTGACTAGCCCCGCCAGTCTCTAATACTTTAAAATATTGAGTCTCCCAGACTCTAGTATATAAGTATGCATTTACACACATCATACTCCTTGTATGAATTCTTGTGAAAAATAGAAATTCATGCAGGGCTACTACGCGTACGTCTCACGCTCACGTCACACCATAATAACGGCTAATTGCTACACCATTAAGGCAAAAAAGACGAGGCTATATACGTGCTGAATACCTCCTATATGAATTTCTACATTCATATAGAGCTACGACGCTTGCGTCCCACGCTCACATCACACCATAATGGTGGCTAATTGCTACATCATTAAGGCGGAAAGGCACGTATGGCTAGTTAGCATTTATATACATACTATTCTCATAAATATCCATATATATATAGGACACTTCCACTAAGGGATCCCATTTTTTGACATATATGAGGGATGAAGGATTACACCAACTTTTCGATTATATTTTTGAATCTCCACCATTTAGTTTTTTGGTCCTTATATATAGATCAATTCTGTAAACTTTCAGCCAATTTGGTGATCATTAAGGTATATATTGAACAAGATTAAATCAATGAATGAACCATATCTGCCAAACCTGAACCATTCATGCTTTTAATTATAAATCGTAGTTTTCAATGCTATAACGATCACCAAAATTTCTGAAAATTTGCAGAAGTGATCAACTCATATAGAACTACATATTGAACGGTGGAGATGTGATTTTGTGATAAAAAAGTTGGGGAAATCCTCCATCCCTCATATATGTAAAAAAAAAAGATCCCTTAGTGGAAGGCTCAAGTGTGTGTGTGTGTGTGTGTATATATATATTGTTTGAGCCAGAAGGCATTTTTTTTCCAAGTAATATGACTTCGCGTGGACTACACAATTCGTGCGCGGAATGATTTGGCGCAAAATTACTAACTGACTCCGCGTAGGCGAGGCGAGACACTTCGCGCAGGCGAGGCGAGATTGATACTTCGCATAGAGGAGGCAAGCAGATTATATCAAGGCGAGCTGGTGAACTGACTCACGTGGGAGGGTTCGCGAAGAAGGCATAGGCAGAGTCTGCGTACATCTCATTAATCGTTGGAGACTCTCACCAGTTTTTTGACATGCTTTGGGCCAATCCCTGTGGCCCTTATTAATTAAAAAACATTCTTTTGGCCCGGGAGCTAGAAAGGCCCGCGAGATGGTTTGAGTTTGTGACACCCTGCGGGATAAGGATATTCCTAATTTCAGTTCGCATAGGAGTCTTTAACAGAGCAACGCGGAGGCAATGCCATATGCGGAATGGAGTGTGCGAACTGGACATGTGTCACAAGCTGATTGGTCCGCGCGGGTGAAATAGTGTCCTTGGGACATTAGGGTTTCAGAATCCAGTTTGGACTATGATTACCTTTCTTTTGCCATAAGTCAAGCTTCTATATAAGGGAACTCGAAGCAGTCACTCAAAACACAATCAAAATCTCTCAACAAATACAAACAGAACCTTTCAACACTAGTCAAACCCTTTCGAGCTCCTCGAAAGCCCTAACCCTAAGCATACCGCTGCCTAGGTTTTTCAGAGCCCTCTTGGCCTCGCCCCCGATCACCTTTGATTCCCTATAATTTCTTTGCTCGCGTCCCGCCGTAAGTATCGACTTGCTTGTGCTCGTAAATCCTCATCAGAGGTGGCACCTAAAAACCCCTTCCGCCCGATCAGAAATCAAGATCTCGCATCCATTCAAACTTTCCTCGCCCGCGAGGTGGCACGCCCGCAAGATTACCCTTCTCTTTGTTCGCTAGTTACCTCTGCTCCACACGCTGAGGATCGTTGCCAAAACATTGGCACGCCTAGTGGGATAGCAATTACAAGCAGATCATCATAGGGAGACCAGAAGAGTCACCGTACTGAAATCCTCAGCTTTCTTGTCTTAAGCACAGATCGCTACGGTACAAGCCCCACAACAACGCGGCTTGCCGTTCTCTCACTCAAGAGCAGGTTCTCGCTCAGTTTAGTGACCCATACTTCAATGAGACCACGATGGTAGGCTCACAGCTGACCCAAGACCTAGAAGTCGCTCCGCCTATGGAGCGAATCCTCCACATGTTCGAGGAACTTAAGGGCCGACTCGAGACCACTACCACCCAACAGAACGTCACTGACCTTGCTGAGAAGGTTGACGGTCATGCTGAACAGGCCAAAAGGGACAAGATCCTTTGGGAAGCAAACCAGCACAGCCTTGCCGTACTCACCGAAGACTTCAACCAGTTTGTCGGCGAAGTAAGGGAAGACAAGGGCTTGGTCAACGGTTCCCTTCAACGAATCCAAAAGGACCTGAATTAGAACACGGAGACCGTGAAGCAGAACATGGAGATTGTGAAGCAACATGCAGAGATCCTGTCGCTCACTTGCGTGACAGTAGATGAACAGACTCACCACTTGGACGACCACAATACTAAGCTGCATGATCAGCATAATGCTTCATTCTTCAGAAGCAAGAACAGTCTAGAAAAGCTAGACACATTCAAGGAGAAACAGGACCGGCTGAGCTTACGGGTCCTCAAAGTTGAAGACTGGATGAGGACGTAACCACCAAAGAATCCTGCCCTAAATCCTACTGGCGCAAGCGCGAACGAGGGATCGTCCATGTACATCCCTCCCAACGAGCGCACCAGGGGAAACTCTAAGGTTGGGACTCAGAAAAGCCCGCAGTTCGCTTGAACTTTAAGAATCCGCCCCCGCATGGCTCTGTTGCTCCCTTCAAGGGATTGAACAACTCTCTACACTAAGGAGCCGGGACACCAGATGACCCGCTTCTAGCGTATTCCAGCCCTGCTCCCAAGAATGTTGGACAGGCCATCAGTTTCTCTGCATGGCCTAACCATGAGGAAGGAGCGGAGTCTGCGCCTATGACAACAGCCGACTGGCGCCAGGTCATCTCATCCATCGTCAAGGAGCAAACCAGAAAAGGTGATGCTGACTTGCAATATCGCGACCCCTACCTTGATAGTGTGGCGCAATACCCCTTCCCACATGGGTTCAAGAACATCGTTTTAACCACCTTCTCTGGGTAAACAAGAGAAGATGCAGCAACCCATATGGCCTGCTTCAAAGTCCAATACGACCAATATGGGAATAATGATATTCTCAAGCTCAAGCTCTTCGAAACTTCTCTGTCCGGAGCTGCATTCAGTTGGTATTCCAGGTTGAAGCCAGGGTCCATCGCGGACTGGCCTACCATGGAGAGATTGTTCTGGGAAACATACGGCACCATTAAGCCAGAGGTTGGCCTCAATTCCCTTACTCAAATGAGTCAGCAGAGCATGGAGTCAGGAGTCTCCTTCCTCCAACGTTTCAAGATCCAACAGGCCAAGTGCGATTTTCTCCTACCTGAGCCGGAAGCCATTAAGTTAGCTGTCCGTGGCCTCGAGCATCCCCAACGGCTGAAGCACCATGGGGAGCACTTCACGTCTATGGGTGACCTGATCAACAAGGTCGACAGTTATGAGCTTATCCTCAATGAAATAGATGAGAAGGCGAATGCCTCCAAGGGGACGTACGTACGAGGGAGCAATAGGACAGTGGGGGAACTAAGCCTCTAATCCCCCATGTTTGATCCTTACTACCAGAGGCAGGAGGAGACGGAAGCCGCACAAGAGTATGATGATGTCAGAACAGTCAAACTGATTGGGAAACCGTTGGCTCACAAACTAAAGAATCTTAAAATGACTCGCAAGACAATCACCATTTAGTCTTTTGCATGGACCAAGCCCGAATACGAGTCATACACGTATGACGTGAAAAACGCCCATCTTGTCTTTAATGACTTGATCGAGGTGAAGTGCGTAAGCTTGGATCACAAGATATCATCCAAGGAAGAGCTGAAGGACAAGAAGTATTGTACATTTCACAATGTTTACAATCACGACACCAAAGACTGTGTCAAGCTCCGTGACCAACTGCAGACTTGGTTGAACTTTGGCGCCTTAAAGCTGAAGAAGCCGGAGGATATCGCCTCTCTAGTAGATGTGGACCTTTCCCAGCCGTAGTCAGCATGGTTGAAGTGAACTAGAACGACCAATCGGCGGGGAACAGCCACCATCGAGCGCTGAAGCCAGGCGAGCGGAGAGTCACCTTGGACTTGTCTGACCACCCGGAGGGTGACAATCCTCACCGAGCACCCAAGAGAGACTGCGAGGAAGACAATGATGACGCATCTCAGCCATCTCGCTGGTACACCTACAACGTCAACCTCGCGCACAAGGTTTTAGACGATCTTATTGATGGCGGCCTCGTCACAGTAGCAAGGGCCTTACCCTACATTGATTATAAGGAAGGCCGCACACACTGCAAATTCCATGACAGCTGGGGACACAGACCTCGCGATTGCTACTAGCTCCGCGAGCAAGTCCAGAATTGGCTAGACCTCAAGTACATTCGCTTTGAGGACAAAGGCAGTTTCATGATCACAACTGCTGACATCGCCTGGCCTCGCATCGGCTAGCGTGCGATAACATTGGACATATCTCCAAATGCGGGTCCACACAAACTGCCAGGTCAAAACCGCAAGAGACAACGCCAAGATTCCTCTGGCCGCGGATAAGCAGCCAGCTGAGGACAAGTAGCCCTCGGCCAAACTCGTGTGGCGACCATGACAGCTAGAGACTAACATGTCGCTAGGTGCCGAGAGTAGCACCTCTAGCCCTAACCTCGCGGAGCTTATGGCCCAATGTTTTCGAGAAAATTTGCTTAACGAGGAGGCTCATTTCGAGCCTCGCATTGGCTTGGGGGAAGACCAAGCAGAAGGGCAGGGTGAATCATTCACCTATAACATGTTTGAAGTATCTGCATGGCCTGAGGACGAAGAGGTCAGCCCAACAGAGAGTGCATTCGCTGTGCATGAAGGAGAACAAGGGAGCATTGAAACTCCACTAATCCCAGACCACGAGCAATTCTCTTTTCAAGTTGGGATGATGTTTTTCATATTTGAAAGATATGCTCTCTCTCCGAACACAACATGCAACGCGGCAGATATTCCAGACAGTGGTGAAAATGTCTGCGACATAACCCCGCCTTGCAGCAGCGAGATGAGTCCAGTCTTGGGGGAACCCACGAATGCTCTATCATTGGAAGCTACAAGCAGCGTCACAAGCATGCCGACTCCCACCTTCTCCATTCCGACCCTAGACATGGCCACTCACATGAGACCATTATATGTCACGGTTGAAGTTGAGGGGATTATGGTAAACAAAGTCATGGTCGACACCGGAGCTGCGGTGAATATCGTTACCAACAATACTATGGGACTCCTTGGTATCCCGCGCTCGATGATCCAAACTACGTCTTTGACAGTCAAGAACTTCACCAGACAAGTTTCCAGAACTCTAGGCTTATTGTTCTTACGAGTCAAGGTGGGACCGGCATCACGGGTCTATACATTCTTTGTCCCCGAATGCACTTCATCATATAGCATGATCCTAGGCCACGACTAGATCCATAGAAGTTTCTGTATACCTTCCTCTATGCACCAGGAACTCATAATCTGGGACAATGAGAAATGCGAGGCGGTCCTCATCAAAGTGAACCTGCGTCCTTTCTCCATTTTCGCCAACTTCAATGATGCCCGATACTACAATACTGACTTGGGCCCATTGGAGGTCCAAGGCGTCATTTTCAAAGGTTGCCCTTATGGGGTCACGGCCTCCAACTTAACACGATGGGGAGTCACCCAGGCGAGGGACGACTTACAACGTCCTTACACCATTGCGGACCCCTTCCAAACCTTTGATGATTAGCGCCTCCTCAGCATAAGCACACGAGGCTGGCAAGTCCCTATGTGAGAGACTCCTCTCATATTGGGCGGAACGCGAAGCCTACGACAGGGTTGCGACTATGAAATATGTAAACAAGATAGTAGACTATACCGATACCAAGGAGGAAGTTATTCAGTTAGCTCCCGCTGCCTTGGACGACACACCACCTCAAGTCGGCGACCCCGTCTCACAAGTCGACGTGGGGACTATAGAGAAGCCCTTACTACTTTCCATTAGTGCTAAGCTGGCAGGAAAAGAAAAGGAATACCTTCTTGCCTTATTACATGAATATAGGGATTGTTTCGCCGAGAAGTACGAAGACATGTCTGGCTTGTCCCCGGATTTAGTTTGTCACCATCTGCCTACTCATCCTGACAGACGTTCAATCCGCTAGGACGGCAGATTCATGCGAACTGAGACCCAGATCGTGGTCAAGGAAGAAATTGACAACATGCACCGGTTTGGTATCATTCGTGTGGCCAAGTACAATGAATGGCTATCCAATGTCGTTCTCGTCCGCAAGAAGAACAGCAAAATACGCGTCTGTGTTGACTACCATGACCTCAACAATGCAACACCTAAGGATATATACCCCATGAATGTTGCTGACCTCCTCATTGACGAGGCCGCGGGGCATGAAGTGCTATCCTTTATGAATGGAACCACTTGATACCATCAGATTCCTGTCGCTGAAGAAGATCGCCACAAGACCTCTTTCCGCTGCCCGGGGTTTGCAGGTGCGTTTGAATATGTTGTCATGCCATTAGGGCTCAAGAACGCAGGGGCAACATATCAACGCGTCATGAACCTCATCTTTCATGATATCCTAGGCAAGTTGATTAAAGTCTACATAGACGACATGGTGGTTAAAACCAAGATGCGGGCGACACACGTTAAACACCTCAGTCAGGTTTTCACGCGTATGCTGAAACATAACCTGAAGATGAACCCCGCCAAATGTGTTTTCTTCACGGAGGTAGGCGACTTCCTAGGGTTTTTAGTCCATCAACGGGGTATCGAGATCCCCAAAGACAAGTTGCAGGAGGTAATAAGCGCCTCGCCTCCTACAACCAAAAAGGAGCTCCAACGATTGATCAGGCGAATCAACTTCCTCCGCCGTTTCATTTTGAATGCGGCAGGTAAGGTTCCGCCCTTTTCATCTCTTCTAAAGCTCCAGGGACAACGAGTTCGTATGGGAGTCACAACACAAAGAAGCCTTTGATCGTATATTGGCAGACTCTTGATACAAGACGATGAGAATGGGGTAAAACACGCCGTTTACTATCTTAGCAGGGCGTTAACTGATTGCAAGACGCGCTACTATCCAATAGAAAAGTTGTGTCTCGCCCTATTCTTTGCAGGTTGCAAGCTCCGCCACTACATGTTAGCCTTTACCACAGTGATAATCGCTCAGTCCGATCTAGTCAAATACATGCTTTCCCGCCCTATCCTTCGGGGATGCATAGGTAAATGGATATTGACTTTGTCTGAATTCTCTTTGCGATATGTTCCGCAAAAAGCAGTCAAAGGACAAGCCATAGCGGACTTCCTCGCTCATCATCCACCAACCGAACTAACAGCATTCCGCAAGTTGGAGTTCGCCGTTGTGTCCCTTACTCCATGGACTCTTTACTTTGATGGGTCGCGTACTGAACTCACCGTAGGTGCCGGGATCACCATTGAGAACCCTGCAGGAGACCGTTTTTCTTACTCCTTCCAGCTGGATTTTAAATATACAAATAATAAGGCGGAGTACGAGGCGCTCATCATCGAACTGGAAATTTTGCTGGACTTAGGAGTTCGCGAGGTTCAAATCTTCGGTGACTCCTTATTGGTTGTCAACCAGCTTGTGGCGAAGTTCAAGTGCTTAAGTTCATCCATTGAACCTTACTTGTGAAAAGCCTTTGACGTCTTGGACCACTTCGACGATGTCCACATTGAGCACATTCTGCGTGAATTCAACTTCGCGGTGAATGAGCTCGCACAGATTGCATCTGGTCTTAGCTTGCGAGATGGAGTTCGCGAACGATTGCTCAAGGTCGAACGACGCACTCTTCCTTCTTTTATTGCTAGTGGACAATATAAGGCAGACTCTCTTGACGTCGCTGCCTTAGACCCTATCGATGAAGACTGGCAGCTACCGGAGCACCCTTAAGATGCTACTCATTCCCGGCAAATGCGGTTTCTCGCCCTCAACTTTGTGCTTCGCAATGGTGAGCTTCGCCGGCGCGGCGAAGACGATAATGACTTCCGCTACGTGTATGCCAGCGAAGCTAAGCAGCTTATGCGCGAGATTCATTCTGGAGTTTGTGGTTCGCATCAGGCAAGACCGAAGATGCGTTGGTTAATCCATCGCCACGGCTACTACTGGCCTACCATTCTCAAAGACTGTATTGCTTTCGCCAAAGGATGTTAGGATTTCCAGGCTCACAGACCAGTGCAACACATTCCAAACATTCTGTTGCAGCCGATCATTAAACCATGGCCAAGTAGAGGATGGGTGATAGACTTCGTCGGCATCATTCATCCCCATTCCTCCGAGTAGCATAAGTTCATTATCGTGGCCACCGATTTCTTTATCAAGTAGGTTGAGGTTGAGCCACTCAAGGTCGCTTCCGCGACCTCGGTTCATAACTTTATCTTCTGCAACATTATCTCCTGCTTTGGTATTCCAGAGTGCATCGTGATGGACCAGGGGGCAGCTTTCATGGCCAATTCTGTAGTCACATTCCACACTGACTATGGTATCAAGCTCCTGCATTCAACCCCCTATTATGCACAATCCAATGGTCAGGCGAAGGCGAGCAACAAAGTTATCCTCAGTATCTTGCGCAAAATGCTAGAGTTGAACCCCCACATCTGACATCTAGAGCTTTACCAAACTTTGTGGGCCTACCATACCTCCAAGTGCGGTTCGACAGATACCACCCCCTATGCTCTCATGTTTGGCCATGACGCTGTCCTTCCCCTTGAGGTTCACATCGCCTCGCTTCGCGTCCAGGAACAGCACCAGTTGCTTGGTGACGATTACGTCCAGGCGATGTGGCAAGAGCTTGAAGACCTTGACAAACATCGCATCACTGTTTTCAACAATCTCATCCTTGAGAAGCAGCACGTTGCGTGGTCCTATGATAAGATTACCCACGGACGGAGCTTTACCGAGGGCCAAGCAGTGTGGCGAGCAGTGCTACCATTGGGCGAGAAGACCGAAGGCCACGGGAAGTGGCCTGCGCGATGGGAGGGACCCTTTATTATTCATCGCATATTTCCCAAGAGAGCATACCACTTGCGCAACCTTGACGGTACACTTCATCATAATCCTATTAATGGTCGTTTCTTAAAGCGCCATATCACTGGCGTTTGGGAGCGCGCGGATCCTCCACATTCGGCTGAACCTGCAACCATTGTTCATAGTGCTTCGCGCCTTCGCGATAGCACTCCGCCGCCTCCCACTAGGGGGCAACCCGAGAGAGAAGCATGTAATTATTAGTTCATTTTGTTGTAAACGTGCGAGGTCTAACCAACAGACCAATACAAAATTAGGGCCTATTCCAGAGGCCCTAAATAAAATTTTACATGCTAATTTTCCTTATTTCTCTTTTCCATAAACGTACGAGATCTAACCAACAGACCAATACAAGATTAGGGCCTATTCCAAAAGAGGCCCTAAATAAAATTTTACATGCTAATTTTCCTTATTTCTCTTTTCCATAAACGTGCAAAGTCTAAACACCAAACAAGTACAAGATTATGGCCTATCCCAGAGGCCCTAAATAATAACGTCACATATTTTTTCCTTCTTACACTTTGATACAAGTTTCATAAGCGGCTTTACGGCAGAACCAAAACATGCTTACAGTGAACTCTGGTTACCCTACGCTTAAAGGAATAAATCTAGGATTTTTGGGATGATAGAGGCGTCTTGAGCTTTCAGATCGATGGAAGCTTGGCCAAAATAGTGATTAGGCCAAGAACAAAGTGCCGGAAGGCTAGAGGTCCACTAGAACAAGGTACCTCATGCTACTGCCCAAGTTTTGGGGCCTGCTTCAAGAACACTGGTGAACTCCTGAAGCACGAGTGGACAAAGGGCCTCCGAAGCCTCACGCATGAGCTGCCGTGAAGGAGAAATCAAACCCGAAAGGTTTGACTATTCTGAGTGCACCGTCGCCGGAACTCACTCCTCCGGCCACCATAACCAGAGCAACTTGGCTCGTTTGGAAGTCCTCCTCTTGTGTAGCAATCCCTCCAAAGGATTCGCTCCCTCTTGAGCTAGGTAAGGAGAATCAGTGAGTTGAAGTTCTAGGGCTCAGATCACTGTTTTAGTTCAATTACCCTATTTAGGCTTGAAATTTGTGTTTGTGCTAGTTAGGGAAGTTGTTGTGCGTGTTGAGAGGAAGGTTATGCTAAATTTTGGTAGGCATTAGAGGTCGTCAGAGCCGGCCGCCGCTGTTAAGGAAATTTTTAGGGTTTTAGATGTGTTTTCTTAAGGGGGGGTGCATTGATGTGAAGTTTGGAATTTTTGGAGGAGTTTTGAATATGTTTTGGATTTTTATAAGATTTGTGAAATATGGCGGTTAATGAGATATAATGCAGCTGTTGGTTAATTGTTGTTAGGACTGGAGAGAGTGGTAGTAAGGATGTCGATATTGTGGTAAAGTATGGATCGAAGCAAAGTTGAGAATTAAGATGTTAGGCATGGATGAACGTGCAAAGCTCATAATTAATTTTGCCTAATTTTATATAAGCGTTGGGTTATAGTTGAGGATTTAATTATGTTCTTGGAACAGGACGTGAGGAGGCTCGAGCAGGGCCTCGGATCGACATCAGGCTTAGGCCTAATTTGTGAGTGGACCTTTGTTTTAAATAATGTGCATGCAAAAGATTTATTGATGAATATTTTATGTTGTTAGAGAATAACCGAAATTGAGAATTTCGGTGATTATATATTCATATATGGTTGATTATGAGGTTAGTATATATATAAATAAATAGTAGCTACCTATACGTGCTTTTCCGCTATAATGAGGTAAAATTACATTATGGTGTGACGTGAGCGTTAGACGCAATCGTCGTAGCCCTATATAAATATAAGAATTTATATAGAGAATATGCACGTATATATACACTCGTGCTTTTCTGCCATAATGAGGTAAAATTTAATTATGGTGTGATGTGAGCGTTAGACGCCAGCGTCCTAGCCTTGTATGAATTTCTATTTTTCGTATTTATTCATAGAATTCGTACAAGGAATATGATGAGTGTAAATACATACGTATATATAAAATATTAGCTAAGAGGCCTTTTTTCTTAAAGTTTGGGGGACTAGCGAGACTAGTCTCGTATTAGTCAATTTTTGAGTTAAAGCTTTTGAGCTGTCTCATGCAACATGTTTCCTATGGAAATTATATTTTGGGGAAGCATAAATATTTTATTAAATTTATTTTTGTCCACTTACTCTAACATTTTTGAATGTTTTCTCCTGGGCCCTTTGTTTTTAAAATGCCCAGTATGCAGAGTGCGGGTCGGTACTAGTAGGAGGAGACGAGGCATAGTTACCCATCTATCAGCCACTTTTCACCAAGTAGGTTACCTGCTTAACCTACTAGGGTATTTTCCTGTTTCTGTTAGTTTTAGTAGCTCTGAATATTCTTGGGATTATTGTATAATATTTTTCGGGGGTGTGCTAAGATATATGTTTAGTCTAGTATATTCGAAAATTGAAGTTGTTAATGTATTTGGATATTTATGGATGATTTGGAGGTTGGTAAATTTGTTTTAGGAGGGTAACTCTTTAAGTTTTTCGGGTTAGGGTTGTCTATTTTCAAGAGAGGTTTGCCGAGCTTTTCGGTAAATTTTCCTTGGGGGTGGACCCCGCAAGACTTACATCGGGTTTCAGGGTGAAATTCGGGGTGGGTCTTGACAGTTCTACTATCTACGACGCACTTATTGTCTCTATGAGATATATCTACAAAAAGGGTAGATAAACGAGTAAATAGTTTCACTTGAACCATTTAGATGGATTGAAAAAAGCTACAAAAAGCTATAATCCCGAGAGTGCATAAAAATTTCAGCGTAAAATGACTTTTGCGCGCTAAAACAGTCATAACTTCTTCGTTAAAATAGATATGGACAAACTGCGAAAGTTTGAAAACTAGACTTGTAGAGCTTTCCAATGATATAATGCTCACTGTCTGATTCCTCCGGAGTTGTTCATAAAGCTCAAACGAAGTTGGCTGTCTATAAAGGACAGATTATTGTTTTTTGCAGATTTGGCATTGGCAAAGATTTGAAGCTTTCTGGTGGCATGGAGGCTTATGCTCAACAACGGGGACGTGTTGATAATGATTGTCCGGTTTTGAGAAGTCTTCGATGTCTTTTACAAGACAGAAATTGGTTTAATAGCATAGGGGGATCCAAAATTTAAAGCTTTCAGTAACTCCAAGTCAGCATGACTAAGCATGTCTGTGGAGGGTTGGTAGTACGAGACACACTTGAAACCAAGATCTTCTTTATTTAGGATAATTCTAAGACATCTCACTAAGCTTATATGAGCCTAGTTGAACAATTGATGATGGGAAATCAGCTATAAAGTAGAAGACTTAACCGGAAACACGTTGGCGATCCTCCTTGAGGATGTAAGACAGTGCGTC
This sequence comes from Fragaria x ananassa, assembly GCA_034370585.1. NCBI lineage: Eukaryota > Viridiplantae > Streptophyta > Magnoliopsida > Rosales > Rosaceae > Fragaria > Fragaria x ananassa. The sequence goes on from CP139766.1 coordinate 23,824,483, forward strand.
ATCTTTACTTGGAAGAGACCAAATCGGCATAATCTAACCATGTAGATGTAGATTGTAAATATGTCATGCTTCTAAAGATGATGTAAAAATGTACATCTTTTTTGTAAATCAATATGAACCATAAGAGGAGAATAGTTACACTTCGAAAAAATTCTCAAGGCATTCATTATTGCTAATATGAGTACATCGAGTTCTCGAATAAACAAAGGACATCGATATGACATCTTATTACATATAGCTTGGAAAGAAAATCAAAGTCAGTCTAGCCTATCACATTAAAGTTAAGGGTAGCTATAGCTGGATCTGAATCATTAAAATCTGCGATCATGATGTTTACTTGTCCTCATTTTGGTTTTCAATACCGTTTTGTATGCATTCACAATCTGAGTGAGAGCTTGACAATCTTGAACCAGTGATCTAAAGATCCACACGGTTGCATTGTAATGTGCTGGTATGAGTAGTTTTGACAGATTGGTGTCTAGATCGGGAGTGTCGCCATTAAGGCTGGCGGCACCTCCCCCTCTTTTATAATGTGCGGCGTAATGTGCGGCGTTTTCTGCCGTTGCCATGACCCATATTGTTGTCACCACACTAGGGAACAATCTCATGTGCGCAGGCTAATACGTTTAGCGTTTATGCAATTCTTGTTTGCAACATAATGATCAAAACCAAGTTTCGTTGGTAATTCCAAACCAACTTAGAGAGTCTAGAGAACTTGATGATGATCGAAATCAAATCCGCTAAAGGTTATAGGTCAGGATGCCACGAAATATTATCTACGATATGTAGTCAAAATAAGGTGGTAAGCAATCCACTTGACTTAATGTTGAGTTAGATGGACATTTCAAGAAACGTTCTATAAGTGCATTCCACAGTACAATATGGTCATTACTTTTGCACAAATTGTCATTGAAAACTTTTGTCGATGTGGCGCGTCAAAGATTTTGAGCATATGAGATGTGAAATCTCGGCATTTAAGCTTGTTAGCCTGGGGGTCAAAACATGTGGTTTAATCCTTTCCAATGAAAGATTCCATAGATACCAAGCGAAGATTCGCCTTAGGTAGCAAGTACATTCAAACTCAAATGAGCAGAATGTTACGTTGCTCTTGCATACAAAATCAAGCTGTTATGAGACTCGATAGAGGTCACAAATGATACTTTTTAATTATTTGTCTTACGGATTGATCACACACAATCCGGAAAAACCGCGAATTGGTTAAACACAATTCGAAAAAGGCCTCGGATTGATCAAACACAATCCAGATAAAGGTCGGGGTTGATCACACACAACCTGGATAAGAAAATAAGAGTGATCAAACATATTCTTCACCCATGAATAAAATTCCGGGATTTTTACCTGCACACACAAAATCCCAAGCATCACATATATGTATGAGAATTACATTACACACAGATTACTATGACAATAGCTAATATTATCATTTACATTAACACAGTATTCCGTCCCTAATACTTTTTCACACAGTTTTCTATAGCTATTGTTGTTGCATAAAGACCAACAAAGTTTTTTTCACACTAATTTATGTATGAGTTTGTATTTCTCACTAGCGGTTGGAACTTGGAAGTTGGAACAGAGTTATTCATTCCATTTCCTTTACTTTTGGGGGCACTTATATTAAGAGAAAATGCAATTGTATTACCTGAATCTCTTTGCACCTATCGGCTAACGATACGGTCGATACCAGGCTTCCCTAATCTTCTTCTGGTCGGAGAATCTGACTCTAACATTTGAGAAGAGATGCCCATACTAGGACCTCTAACTCTCTAAGCCTCGAGTTAAGAAGACTAGTTACATCAACAACTACTATTGCAGAGAATTTGGTAATACGTTCCACCACGTAAGATATTGCTCCGAATTATCCATATCAGAAGAAACCACGTAGCCACTCCTTCTGATCGATTCCTCTCTTATTTCTTTTTCCCACACAAACTCTTATGCTTTTTTGTAGTCATTCGTTGCAATCAATTCCTCTCCTATGCTTTTTTGCTTGAGGATATGATATTTTCCCGTTTTGCTATTACCTGAATTTTGTAGTTATTTGTTGTAAGGGCATCTCCAACAATCCTACCCAAAACTCATACTCAAACTTATTTTTTGACTCACCTAAACCCATTACTATTTAAACTCATTTAATCTCCAACCATTTATGTAAACTCATACTCATACCCAAATTTTAATCATTTCATATAATTATTGAACAACAAATGAATTATATATAATAATTCTATATAATATGCTGCCCTAATTAAAATTAAAAAACAATTTTTTCCCTATTTTTCAAAGTTATTTCCTTTGAAAATGTGATCTTTTATTTATTAGCCATCGAATTTAATCTATCAAATATTTAGAACCGTCAGATTAGAAATTCACTAATTATATATGAATTTATTATATTTGAAAATGAATTAATCTGGACCTTCCATTTTAAACAAAACCAAATCTCAGTCATCCGTTATTCTGATCTGGACCCACTTATCTGACACAAACAACGCGTGTACAGTGCGTCCTCACTTTCCAGCCCATTATTTTATCATTTTCCGCGCGTATGAATGAAATCCAAAGGTTGGCGTGTTAAATCAATGCTTCCTCCTACCTTCACGTGCCCTTGCAAGACGTGGCATGGGTACCGTGCCAAGAGATATGAGTTTCCTCCTTGGAGGTCGACTCATTTTAGGTCGATTGGGTAGAAGGAAACTCATATATGGGTATGAGTTTGATGGTTGGAGATTAAAAATAATGGGTTTTGACTATGGGTATGGGTTTGAAGCTCCTTATTGGGTTTATGGTTTAAATGAAGTTATAATAAAAAACCATCCAACTTAAATTACTGATCAAATGAACATTACTGCGTTATGGTGAAGAAAATTTCCTTGTAGTTATTAGTAAACATGCACAAGTTTTTTCGATTAGAACAAGTGCACAAGTTGAACAATAGATGATACAATAGTACAATAATATACGTGATAGATGACTCAATTTTAGAGGGCCCTGATTTGAAAGCCCACATTAACCGCCCTTTTGTGACGCTCATAAGAAAGAGGGAAGGCATTCTACGGCACAAAAATACAATTCACATTCATCTTCTCCGAATCCTTTCACAAATTCCGTATCCTTATTCTCCATTCTGCCGTTTCAATCGCAACTTGCTTCTCGCCAGGTTAGGTTTGAAACATTGCCTCTCTTCGTGCTCTGATGCTAACTTTAATTTTAGGGTTTTGGATTCAATTTGTTAACTGGGTTTGATTAGTAACAATTGATTGTGATCGAAATTAACAGGCATTTTGCAATTTGGGTTTGTTTTTTGGGTTTTAGTATTCATTTGATTCGTCCATGACTTGACTTAGGATAGGTAATGCGACGGGGGTTTGATTTTTGATCAAGTAGGGCTTAATTTATGTGGTTACAGAACCATTGTAACTTCTTACACTATTTACTGGATTTATTATGAAGATGATAAACTATTTCTTGGTTCTCTGGAATTAGAATCATAGTGACTATGCAAATCATAAAATGTGCAGGCTCGTTTGTAATTTGTCAATTTGGGAATGTGGTTGAGTTTGTGAAAGCATGCTTATCTGATAGACTGATGAAAACCCAATTCTAATGATTTATCTTAGTTGGGAAGTTCTTGTTTGGATTGAACTCTGCAGTGTTTTTTTCCAAGTTTCAAGTCAGGTATTTGACATTAATGCTGAATATTTTTAGTGGAAATTTTCAAATGGGACTAGAAGAAGGATCGGATAGATTCATGAAACAGCAAGAGCAGTGCCAGTCAACCCGTATCAGCATTGCTTCTAACAATAAGGCCACAGCAACTCCGAGAGCTGTGTCTGCCGCAGCTGCTAGGGGTCCTGCTCCAACTGTCAAATTTTCAGATGATACAGAGAGACTCCAACACATTAATAGCATAAGGAATTCTCCTGATGGAGCACAGGTCAAGCGTGTTATCGACCTGCTGCGGAAGGTATAATTTTCCCCTTCTTTGCTCGACTCAAGTGATCAGTATATTTTTATAGGCAGTGTAGCAGTCCAGGCCTTTGCCAAGTAGATTTCTAGGGAGTAGACAGGGAATCTGTGGGAACTAGATTCTCTACTTGTTACTTTTGTGCTAGGATTTGTTTGAATCAAGGCCATGGGCTATGAACTCATGGCTTTAAACACCCAATTTTTTTTTTGTTTTGTTTTGTTTTCCCTGTCAAATTGGCTAGGAATAAAACTCGACGAAGTCCTTTGGAATGTTTGAATTACTCCAATGTATGTACCAAGACTGAGGGTAGTGAAATCATTGGTTGTGTACATAACCAAAAAGTATAATCATCCATTGTTTTGGTTTTGCTTCCCCTATCTAATTGACTAGGAAGTCTATAAAGTCCAAGCATCGGAATCCAGCCAGGTGATCCAACTGCTAGCCTAATTCTGATCTAAGATGCCAATAACACAGTTTCTCGATCTGGTTGAGGAGGGCAGAAGTGCTTTTTGTTTTCCGCTTGTTTCAATGAAGGAAATTTGACTTTTTGAGTGAAATATCAACTCTGTAAAGTTTACATTTATTTAGTTGTCGTAATTAGAATTTCACCAAAGCTGTTATAATTGGTACAGTCTGGTCTCAGAATGATAGCTAGCTGATATATAGCATATTATTTTCCTTTTTCACCAATTATACTACATTCTTTCCCATGATCCTTTTCCTTTGCCTGTTCTTAGTTCATCTCAGATACGCTAATTTTTCTTAGATCATGAGAAGGACTCATCACCATCTTTGTTTACACTATGTTGCAGACAAGGCAGGCTTTCACGCCTGAGGGAATATACGAAAATTGTTATGTTGATGTGAACCACAATCAAGCTGTCTTTAGGTGTCTGACAGATAACCTGAAAGTTCACTACGATGGAAAATGCTTCTCGTATAAGGTAAGTATATTGTTACGGTATTTGAAGTACTATAACCTTTTTATTCTACATGAAGATAACAGAATTTCGCTCGTACTTTTTATCTGTAGTCCAAGCATGCTGTGAAGGACAGAAGCCAACTACTGGGCATAGTACAGAAATTTCCAGAGGGCATACCTGTGATTGATCTCAAGGATGCATACCCCAGTGTAATGGAAGACCTGCAGGTATTTTCATCAATAATGTTTCTTCTATTATTTATGTTTTGGAAAAGACTATACAGCTCCATATTCTTCTAAGTAATACTATGTTAAACTTGGATTATTTCTGGAGTACTTATTTTGCCATGAAATTTTTAATTAAGTAATACTATCTAGGCTCTAAAAGCTGCTGGTGACATATGGCTTCTTTCAAGCTTCAATGCACAAGAGGATATAGCATATCCGAATGACCCTAAGTTGCCCCGCATCGAGGTTGATGATGACCTTAAAACGTGCTTCAGGAAAATTGAATTGCCTAGCAATATGGTTGATATTGAGAAGTATCTTCAGAAGAATGGGATGAGGCCTGCCACAGACTATGCAAGGAGAAGTGCTATGGTTCAGAGTCTAGTCGGGTCTTCTTATTGCAAGGACAAGAAGAACAAGAAGAAGCCTGAGATCAGCAAGAGGACCAAACTAACCAACACCCATCTTCCTGAGCTTGTGGAGATTTGGAAAAATTAGGTAAAGCCATCAGAGGAAAGACATTGCACTATAGACGACTATAGTCGTGATGTGGAGGAGCTACATGATCTGTTTTGCCAGTGTAAATTCTGAATGCCTGTGAAACACAAATGCTAATTGTTTCTGGTAACCTTGAGTAATCCCAGAACAAAAGATCGAAATATTTGCTCATAACCAACTAGTCTAGCATAGCCAAATCCCTCCTGCTGAACTGCCGAAGTATGTGAAGTTAATCACAAAACTATCATCATTAACTTTTAGATATTAGATTAAGGTTAGCATATTGATCATATCATAGTTCAGCTGCTCAAGATATCTTCAATGTTGTGAGACACTAATCAATCCCATGTTTCTATGAGATGACAACTCTCTATGTCTCATGTTCGGTAACAAACAACGAAATCTTGAATTTCAATTCCATGTTCAGGGGAACATCAGTTGTGATCATTTTCCAGCCAAGTTTGTGCTCGTAAAACCAAGTATAGGAGGCATAGGACAAGGCAGGATGCAATATATTACATCGACATGTAGGTCTTTTTAGAGTGATCAGGAGTCATATACTTGTTCAAATTCCCGCATTCATAATGCTTAGAAATTATAGCTAGATACGAGTTCATATAATCTTCTGAAATGTCATAGAACACTTTTTTTTTTTTTTACTTTTTTTTTTTTTTTTTTGAGGAATAGAACAGAACACTTTTCTAAGAATCACATGGTAGTAAAAATACGAAGACGTCGCACAATCCTCTCGGCCAAACAGAAAAATCATCCACGCAGAGCAGGACAATGGCAAAGATATCATTTTTGCTTCTTGTTCCTGAAGATAAATATGTAGATATTATTTCGTAAAAGTGATCTTTCTGATTCTGTGTTTTGTACACAAGCTCTGGAAAGGGCATCAAAGATGGCACCCACAGCTTAATTAGATTACAACAGCAGTGAGTGACTACACACTGGTGGTGGACTGCTTCATGTGTGCCACTTGTAGCAGAGCCAAATTCTAGGCCCTTCGTATCCTATCCTCTCTTCCCATCGCATTAATCGCAACCTTTTCAATTTAACAGATATAAGTAGTGAATTAGCTAATGAAGTAACTAAAGTTCCTGCAGAAGACCCCTGCAGGTTCCAACTTATAATATTTAGACCCATGTTGATCTACAACTTTTAGTATACCAATTCTTTAGTTATTTCAGCCAAAAACTTATAAAAACCAACTCGAGCGAATTCTCTAAAACTAGTGTGGCTTTGATTCAGATCAACTCAATAATAAATTGTAGGAAAAAAAAAATAAAACCAAGCATTGGATAACAGTATATGAGTTGGTCTTTCTATAACCTTCAAAAGGTTAAAATATGACGTAAAAGAAAAATGGTCGCTACAGTCTTTCATAACATCATCATAAGAAATTTCAAAATGACATGACAAATTCTTAACTAATGTATTTTTTTTTTATTAATAAACTTTGTAATGTCCAAATTTTTTTTTTTTTTTTTTTAATGTAAAACTCAATAACAAACTAGAATGGTTGGATCACTTGGATGACTACAAGACTTCTATTTCAGCACAAAAAACAAAAACAAAATTTCTATAATGAATCTTTTTTATGATAGTTTGTTGTATATTAAGATACGGTAAACCTTGAGAAATTATGGCAACCATAGGGGGCTCTATGGAAAACTGTAAACCTCAGGGGCCTTCACATCACTCCAGATATTTCACACCTCAGTCTCAGTGTCCATAAATACACTCTCGCCGGTTACACTATCACCACTCTTGAGTCCCATCTTCAACAAAACCAAACCAAACTCCCATATCGATCTCTTTCATTTCTCTCTTCATTACCATCAAAATGGCATCTATGGCTTCCACACTCGCTGCGTCCTCTCTCTCCACCAAGCTCCAGAAGCCATCTCTCCTCGAATCCTCCTTCCACGGCGTTCCCGTGGCTCGCGTTCAGCCACTCAAGGCGGCCACATCCAACGGCCACGGCCTCTCCGTCTCCATGTCCGCCGGTGGCTCCACCAGAGCTTACGACTTGACCAACTTCAAGTTCGAGCCGATCAAGGAGTCCATCGTCTCCCGGGAGATGACCAGGCGATACATGACTGACATGATTACCTACGCCGATACCGACGTTGTCGTCGTCGGTGCCGGTTCTGCCGGGCTATCGTGCGCCTACGAGCTCAGCAAAAACCCCGATGTGCAGGTCGCTATTATTGAGCAGTCCGTCAGCCCCGGCGGCGGCGCGTGGCTCGGTGGCCAGCTCTTCTCCGCCATGGTAACGAAAAACTCCACCTTACCTTGAATTTGAAGTTGTGCCACGTGTCTTACATGCACCATTTTATTTGATGATAGCTTTTATTTTTGCTCAGAAATTAATATTTGTGTAAAAAAATATTACGAGTGAAATTTACACTCAATTACTGTTCACATGTCCTGACCTACTACAATTGTTAGAAATGTTCATATCTTCTTCAATTTGAAGAGAATAAAGAAAACATGGACAATTTTGAAAATTTCACAGTAAAAGTGGGTCAAAATATGTGGATTGTAATCGTGTATATGAAATTTCACTCCTCAAATATTATTGTACGTGGGAACTAGGAAAGTCCGCTAGATCCTTTTGTGATCCGATTATTCGGATCCATCCCTGGAAAATGGGTTTGCTATTGAAAAGACTAATTGGTACAGGCCCGCTCACATGCAGGACAAGTTTTACGGGATAGAACGGGATGAACTGTTTTCAGCCGTCAGATCTTAAATGAAACCATCTGATGGACACAAGTGCATATACATTAAAACACAATACGTAGACCCATGTCCCGATTTTGTCTCTACGACCAAAAACTCTGAGTCTGAATCTCTCGCATCTTCTTCCTCCCTAGAACCTCTCTCTCTCAGTTCGGAGGGGAAGACCTTGATGCAATTGCAACCTTATATACTTTGATTGGCCAGAAGATTTGATGAGTTCCAAGAGGCAATAACTTGAGAGATTTTCTTTAACCTGCAGCTAATCTCGTCTGTCTCTCTCTCACAAAGACTCCACACAATGAAGATGGGTTGATCTGAGATTGGGATCTACAGGTGGGTGTCCTCCATTTTCGAGAATTGATTATGGTCGAGTATTCGGAGCCTCGGAGGTGGGGTTTCTCTACTTGGGACATACATATTTGAATCTTGAAATGGGTTGGTTTCAATTTGGGAAAAATTTGAGGTTTTGAAGCTGGGGTCTTCAATTCGGGATATTTGGGGGAGATGGGTTGATTTTGTTTTGGAAATAGCATGAATGGTACTCTACTGCAGCAATTGAGTTTTCTTTTTTGGATGAATTGGCTAGCTATGTTGGAAAACATACCCAAGATCATCATCTTGAGCAATGCAAGACTAGGAAAATAAATTCAACCCAGGCCAAAGATAAACGAAACCCAGAAACTAAGCCTGAATCTTTGAGAGAGAGGGAGAGAGTGACGTGATCTGCTGTCGGGTAAAGTAATCCGGATTTTATTGGTATATGCACTTATGTCCATCAGATCGTTTCACTTAAGATCTGACAGCTGCAAAAAGTTCATCCCGTTCTATCCCGTAAAACTTATCCCGCAAGTGAGCGGGCCTGCTAATTGGTATACTAGATTTGTTTCTTTTATTTTTGTCATGAATAAATAAAGATCTTAATTTATTCAGTACTTGCCAATATTGAAGATTTATTTCATATATTTCAAACAGGTAGTGAGGAAACCAGCACATCACTTCCTCAACGAGTTGGGAATTGACTACGACGAGAAGGATGACTACGTAGTCATCAAGCATGCTGCCCTATTCACCTCAACTATCATGAGCAAGCTCCTTGCCCGTCCTAATGTGAAGCTCTTCAACGCTGTAGCAGCTGAGGATTTGATCATCAAGGGTGGATGAGTTGCTGGTATTGTCACCAACTGGGCCTTGGTCTCCATGAACCACGACACACAATCGTGCATGGACCCTAACGTTATGGAGGCCAAGGTTGTGGTTAGCTCATGTGGTCATGATGGGCCGATGGGAGCCACCGGAGTAAAGAGGTTGAGGAGCGTTGGGATGATTGAGAGCGTGCCTGGGATGAAGGCATTGGACATGAATGCAGCTGAGGATGCCATTGTGAAGCTAACAAGGGAAATTGTACCTGGAATGATTGTTACTGGCATGGAAGTTGCTGAGATTGATGGCTCGCCAAGAATGGTAAATTTCTATATAAATAAATCTACTTTTTTATGCTTCATTATGTGTTCTCATGTATTTCTTCCAAGCATCAACTTGCTTTCAACCAAGGTATCAGATTTAGAATCATTTAGATGCTTCGGACAAAACTTATTATAGTATGGTCCTTTTCTAAGAAAAAAACAAGTTAAAGTTAAATGTGAAATGAAGCAGATAGTTGCATAGTACATTTGGTTTTGGGTCATTGAAGCAAGTCATACTCGCATAGTACTGTTGGTGATTTGATAATTTACTTCATTCTTAGGTGTTTAGCATATATGTTACAAAAGTTGTCTATCACTTAATTAGTATATTTGATGACACAGAGAATTTATATGATCTTCAAATAGTTTTATGTTTGATTGATAATGAAATCTTGAGGATAGTTTATCATAAAGTACAAGTGTATAAATGGCTAGTGGAAGTTTTGAGGGGTTGCCAATAATGCTCTGTTATAGTTAACATGGAAACTTTATGTTGTTAAACTCTTGCAACATGGACTAGAGCCAATTTAATTAGTACCGCACCTTAATAATACAAGGTGGGAGAGGACCCAAAAACCATTTCATTTGCTAACCTTTCCTAATCAAATATCATTTACCACCCTCTTTTGTTCCCCGCACTTGATAGGAACACAGGAGGTCTGCAATCACTTTGGCTATTTTCAAAAATGAGCTACATAGCCTAAATTGGTCCAAATAAAATTTCTTCTTACTTTGATTTTAGCTTGCGAAAGTGTTCCATCACTAGATTATAATGGTGGTCCTAATAATGGTGGTGGAAGTGAATAGGACTAATTGAATTTGCATTTGGGACATTGTTGTTGCTGCAGGGACCTACATTCGGGGCTATGATGATATCAGGGCAAAAGGCAGCACATTTAGCGTTGAAGGCACTGGGACTTCCTAACGCTCTTGATGGATCATATGTTGGAGGTATCCAGCCAGAACTGATCTTAGCTGCTGCAGATTCTGCTGCCGAGATTGCTGATGCTTGATCATATCATATATAGTTTGATCGAGGATGATGTTTTAATAAATCTGGGGAAGAAAATCAAAAGGTCGGAACTGATAACAGCTGTTAGGGGTGAGTAGTGGTTGACGGTGATCATGGTGTGTGGATAGTTTTGGTAGATTTTGTTAATAATGTGGTTGTGGACCTATGGTTGTGCCATGTTTTCGTTGGAAATGAAATGAAATTTCTGTTCCTCTGTATTTGGCTTGCAAGTTTTGCCCTCAACTGAAAACTGAATTGGAAACCAAAATTTGCTAGGCCGACTGCTTTGGTTACTCGAAGTATTGGTTCGGCCAGTTAACCTGAATTTATTTATTTAGGGCTAATTTGGTATTACTGCTGCTGTTATACTGTGAAAATAATCAACTGTGAATTAAAACAGTTTTGTATTTGGTAAATATTAGCTTTAAAAGTGTTGTCAAGATAAAATTTATTAATTTCTAGTGTTTTTAGTGACAACTGTTTTTAAACTTTTAAAAGCCGCTGCCAGTGACTTACAATTTTTTTTTTAAAAAAAAACTGATTTTCTTTCAGTTACAAAATACTATAAAATCTCTAAAAATTCAGATAAAAACTGATTTTCTTAAAAGTGAAGTTGCACAGAACTAGGCCTTCGAAGTTAAGCTTTGGTTATGAACCATTGCCCTGATTCTCACATATGTACTATAGCCGCACGTTTGTTACACCGGATTGGACAGGTTTGGACTAGGCTATTCACTGTAGCAAGACGAAACCCACGTTTGGCGAGCATAAGGACTATAGTTTAATGAGCTACTGGAGTCCCAAAACAGGGTCAACGCCTTCTTACAGAGAGCGGCCCTGAATTTGGTGGGTTTACGGAAACCCCGCTGTTGCTCGCCTCAAACTCATCAATCTCTCTCTCTTTGATTTCTTCTCATCAGCTCTCAATTTCTCTCCAAGTTTATACTGTTAGTTCTTAATAGCAAGAGCACAGATCGGAGAGGGATCTATGGGAGAGGAAAATCGACGAATTGATGTTTGGAGTTCAATCAGCTTCAACAGAGAGAAGAAGGTCAGAGATTCATAGAGAGAGTTTGGGCAATCGATACCTGGAATTAATTCAATCAACTTCGAAAGGAAGCCCATAAATATCAAAGGTAAGTTTTTTATTGTAGATTGATATCTCATGATCTCATCTTTTATCTTGTTTTGGCACAGATTTCCTCTTTTTGTTTTCAAAGAGAAATTATACAGGGGATTAGAGCTTGATTTGATTCCCCTTTCTGTTTCCTCTTTCCTCTCAAATTAATCAGGTTTTAGAGCTTGATTTGATTATTGGGAATACATTTGAAGATCCAGGAACGAAGTAATTATCAAGGGAATTGAAGGTGCAGATGTGATAATTTGTGGGTTTGCTCTTAATATATTTGGTGAGATGATTGAGGAGGAGATGAAGCCTGACTATATCAGCATTTTTGGGGTTCTGTTTGATTGTAGTCATGCAAGTCTAGTTGATCAAGCTGATGGAATGATGCCGTGGAGATCAGTAAGCTATATCTTCTAGTTAATGTATACAGATCAGTAGGCCGATGGAATGATGCCATGGTGATTGCCAAGCTGCTGCAATATAGAGGATTTCAGAAGAGTCGAACAAATTAAGCTCTTTAGTCCTTTCCATGGGTCAAGTGTTAGCAGAGAATAAGCCAGGCTAGACTAGTCTAGGAATGTCAAAGAAATTAAGGTGAGCATAGACAATCCTTTGAAACAAACATGCAGCAGAAGTTAAAAATACTCCCAATTTACACATATGTACTATAGAAGTTAAAATACATAACCAAATGAAATGCTAGGCGGCGGGTTTAGAGGGATTCAGCAGGTGCCGATGGTGTTGCTGTCGAGGTGGTGGCGGCGTGGCTGCTGTATTATGCTGCTTAGGCTTAGACCGGTGGGCTTGGGTCTGGGGCCCAAGTTAATTTTTTCTCTTAAATTTTTGTTATTGTTAGTATAGGTTAACTATTTACAGTTTATGCTGGCAATAATATCCTGTAATACAGTCTCATTTACACGGTCAACATTTGCTCAACTACCATTAGATTAGGCTCTTAAAAATCCAATAGATAAGAAATAATGATACCAAAATTAAACTAAAATCATTACATTATATTTTTTTAATCATTTTCAAATGGCAATTAGGTCAATTGGTACTAAAAAGATGACACTCAAACGGTCAAACGTCATATCTCTCTCTCTCTTCCGTCGTCTCTTATGTAATCGTGTAATATATCTAATGAATGTCACATTATGTCATCACTGTGACAAAGCATATGGAGTAGCTATTTAATTTGTGCACTCTTCGCTATTGATGTTTCTTAGAATACTTAAGTATTGTGGAGGTTCTTTATAAGCTAAACAAAACAGTGTAGGGTGATCTTGAATGTATTGGAGAACGTCATAATATTGGTTACTTGGTTCCTAGCCCTGTATGTACATTGGGCCTGGACATTAGTTTCACAAGTTCAGTAAGTCCAAACGGCAAACCCATTCCTAACGGTTACTCTCACTCCTCAGCAGTTTAACTCCCTCCAAACTTTACAGAGAAGTTCCCTAAACTCCTCCAAACCCTATATAAACACAAAAGTCACCCCAAAATCCTAGAATGTCCTGCTCAAGGACTCATGTCCAGTACCAGTAGAGTCCCCTTCTCCTCCGTCGACTACGATTTCCTCACCGTCTCCGATCACCGCCACGACGACGATTTCATGGACATTGACACCCTCGAATCCGATACCGAATTCGCCTTCAACCTCCAACTACAAGAAGCCCTAGCCGCCTCCCTCGCCCCTCAACCCTCCTCTTCCGCCGCCGCTTCCGTCCTCGTCGGAATGGAGCAGGCGCTCAAGGACCGCGTCCAGAGCGAGATCGAAATGCGGCGGGCGAGAGACGACCTCGCCCGCGCGATTCACGACGCCAAGGTCGCGAGGGAGATCGTCGAAATTCCCGACGACGAGTGGGAACAGTCCGGTGCCGACTTCGCCAAGCCGTTTGATGTAGGCTCTTCGTCAGCGGCGGCGGCGGAGAGTGAGGAGAGCGATTTCAGGCTGTATTTCAAGGGATTGGTGAGCGAGGAGCAGGTTGGGGATCAGAAATTGGTGCTGGCCGGAATTGGCGTAGCGATATGTGATTCCAGTGATAATCTGGTTTTCGAGGTTAAGAAACCGTTGATTGGGAATGGGCTTAGTAGAAATTCGGCCCAATTGAAAGCCTTGATCGAAGGACTTACTGTTGCTCTGTGTTTGGGAATGAAGCGAATCACATTCTTCTGTGATAACAATCCAATTTTTCAGTTTGTAAGTGAACTCTCTTGGCTATTTTATAGGTTTTTTAATCAAATTTATTTAGTTTTGTGTTTTTATGGCTTAATTTAACTACGATAAGAAGATTTTTAAATTGGGTTTATTATTAGATTTGTAGAACATGCCGTGATGAAGAATTTAGTTTTAAGTTGTATTTGAACATTTGCAGATTAATGGGAAATGGTCAGTAAAGCAGCACAAGGTATTAGATCTTGTGAATCAGGTTAAGAGTCTTCGAATTAAGTTTACACAATGCAACTCCAGGCTAGTGCCTCGGTTGGAAATTAAGTTTGCATCTAAACTTGCAAGAGAGGCCATAGAGTCTCACTCTCAGATGAAGCCTGCAGAACCCAGCAATAGCAAGAATGTGAAAGAGACTTGTGTGATCTGCATGGAAGATAGTGATGTTAGTCAGATTTTTTCAGTTGATGGCTGCCTTCATCGGTATTGCTTTTCTTGTATGAAACAGCATGTGGAAGTGAAGTTGCTTGATGGGATCCTTCCTAAATGTCCTCATGAAGCTTGTAAGTCTGACCTTAGTGTCGACAGTTGCGCGAAATTCTTGACATGTAAACATGTTGACACTATGCGCCAGCGCATAAATGAAGCTTCAATTCTGGCAACTGATAGAGTTTATTGCCCATATCCAAGGTGCTCTCTCTTAATGTCAAAAAGTGAGGTTTTACAATATGCTAAGGAAACCTTGTCAGGGGCTGTGGAACGATCAGGACTAAGGAGATGCATGAAATGTCAATACCGTTTTTGCATCAACTGTAAAGTCCCTTGGCACAGAAACATCACATGTGCTGACTACAAAAGGTCGAATCCTAATCCTCCAGAAGAAGACACAAAGCTAAATTCCCTTGCCTCAAGTAAGCTTTGGCGCCAGTGTGTGAAGTGCAGCCATATGATTGAACTTATTGAAGGTTGCTACCACATGACTTGCAGGTATTTACTCATGTCTTTTCTAGTGGATGCCTCTTATTTTTATTTTATTTTTTATCAAGTACTTTCATAATATGTCTGAAAAGTAGTTTTACTGATCTGATATTGGTGACTGCTCTTGTCTTTGTCATAACCCGAAAAGCAGAAGGCCGTCTTTTGTCTTTAATAAACTAACTTGCCCTCTCTATTTTTAGTAGCTTTAATTTTTCATTTTATAGTTAGTAAATCGTAATGATAATTCTGAGATGATATGCAACTGACGGTAACAGCAAAGGTGGGCAGAGTAGTGAGTGATACATTTGTAAGAGTTAAGACAGTCTGCTTTCTTACATATAATCTTGTATATGAAGTAGAAACAGTTGTGGGACGAGTTATTGAGGAAAAGGGTGAAAATCAAATGTTGATATGGTTGAAAGAATGGATGGGTAAGGCTTGATGACCTTTGATTTGTGTATAACATGATGTTAACCAAACTTAGAGATACTAACTAGTTGGTTTGTGAAATTTTGATTCTTATCTGTATTGTTATTTCCTAATCCTAAGTTGTTGAATATCAAGTTTGCTAGCGACTGTATATAATGTATATGCCCCACTGATTGTTTCTATTTCTCTTTTAGGTGTAATTATGAGTTCTGCTATAATTGTGGAGCTGAGTGGAAACACAAGAAGGCAACATGTAAATGCCCTCTTTGGCATGAAGGTAAATATTGTGCATGATGAGGATAGTGAATCAGATGAAGAGGAGTCGGATCCTGATTCTGATTCTGATTAGGAAATCATTGATATGTGACATACCCTCTCCAAAGAATTCTCCCCTAATATTTTCTAAAATTTTCACTGACTGGAAAATTATGTATGTTGTTTTACTCTTATAATTTTGGCCAATAGTTTGGACTTCAATTACTTGCTTTGAGGTTTCTGCATCTCTTAATTATGATAAGCACAGATCATGGCAGTATAAACAGAACATACCAAACTCTTGCAGAACAGTGTTACCAAGAAATTGTGCACGATGGAGCTATGCTGGAGATGAAAAAGCAAATAATGTCACAGGAAAAATGGAATTGAACAACATGTACTCCTCATTCTGATTAGAAACCCTCTATATTCTCATTAGATACCCTCTTTATGTAGAGTGAATTACAACGGTAATTACACGCATATAATGACGATAATCAATGGTAATAACAATGTACATAATGACTGATATAACTAATTAAGCCGTTACATCCGTTAATCACTAATTCCTTAATCTTTTTTCGTCAGTTACTTTGATGAAGGCACACACAAGCTATTTTTCTTTTAACACTTCCCTTTGTGCCAAGTCAAAGTTAAAATGGTGCATGGGGTGTTGCAAGTAGCAAAATCTTGCCAAGTAGCAAAACCCAGTAGGACAAAATAAATCATAGTAGAAGGGAAAAAGAGCACAACACACCTATGATAGTATATGTGTGTTAGACTTCCCCTGAAGGCTACACTCCCCCTGATCATTACATCAATCAAGGGAGCTAGAACATTTTGCATTCATATGTTTCTCACATGCTTATGAGATATAGCCTTAGGCTATGATTTGAGAAACAAGTTTGTCATATTATCCTCAGACCTTACTTGTTTTACTTGAATCTTGAGGAGAGACTAATGTTTCTCACAAGGTATCGTTGTATTCCCAATGATGATTACATAACTAGTTTGGGAACGACCACTACTACAGATTTGTCAACACACAATGGTGGAACACCATTGTGTGACTATAGGTTTTCCGTTATATATCTCGGGCTTGTCTGATTGAATCTTCAGACAAGTGTGAAAATCACCGTTGTGTGATCACATTTTGCTCAACAGTTCAATACTTTCGTTGTATAAGTCGCTGTGCAGATCGATGTCATGCACGGCATACGCAACATCGACAAGTCCACTTAGACAACAAACAATAAAACATTTTCGTTGTATTTTTACCCTTTCAGACAACTGTTGGTTTTCATTTCTACCGTTATGTGTTTTTCAGTAAGCTACAACGGTTTATTCCCTATCTTTATTGTTGTGTGACGTTGAATAACCTACAATTGAAATATTTGGACCGTTGTATCACACAATAGATATAGTATTCTGCTTTCTTGTTTGATGAGAATCATACAACAGTTGCATTTTCATGTGGACAGACGTTGTTGTGCAAGTTTTACACACACAAGCATCACAAAAGAAACTGCTGCACAAATTGACTGATACCATAAAACATTGCATTTCAGCTTCCATATATATCATTCAAGCTTCCACAAACAACATTATAGCTGAATAATAAACTGAAAACAAACACCTAGTTAAGCTCCTAGATAGTCTTACATGTACAAAAGCATTCCAACATGAGAAATGTACAAAGTACGTACTACCATATAGCTATTCCAAATATATAGAAACACCAAGTTCAAAAGCAAAGTACTACCACATACATATAGAAAGCACCAAGTTCACCAAAACAGACCAGATCATGCACCCTATAGGTATTTGCTGATGATGAACTTTGCCCACTCATTCCTTAACACATCCAAATCATCTTGGATGTAGACAAGTTTGTTTCTCCTGTCCCACTGAAAAACATAATGTTAAAGTTAGACATGAACATGATATTATCCCGAAAATCTGATTCCCAACACAAACACAAATAGTAGTTGATTGTACCTTTGTCACAAAAGAGTGATCTTGATCATGTATGATATCTCGCATGAACCGCATGACATAAAAGCCGCACTGAATGTGGTTGGGTTGGTGAGGAACACCCTAGAAGCAGAAAATCAATTTATATTCATACATGAACAGTTAGCCTAATACTAGGTGGTGGAACTATTTTGTATATAAACTACATTTTTTGGCTATGGCTATCATGAAACAGATTCAACCTTTTTATCTTATCAAATTCAGCAGGTGTTTCTTTAGTTTTGACTACAACTGATTTTGAAACTATGCTCAAGTTTCCTTAATGTTCAATTTGATAGTATCAAGCTTTCGAAAGCAACCAGAGTGTTTATGAAAATGTTTATCTTATACAGATACACACCTTTAGCAAATACAATACAAGTGTTCAGTTTCACTTACTATCTCAATATCTTGGGCTCACTATACATCACTATGTCATTTCTTGCATCAGACAACACCCATCAGGCGATAAAAAAAAAAATTAAGTATGATTCCGGGTTTCGGGGCGACAAATTTTTTCTTTTGTGTTGGTGGAATATGCACTTAAACAATACTTATTTTCTTTGAAAAAAAGTATGTATTTGAGACAATACATATATGTTGATGAAGAAAGAGGTCTATTTTTAATCTCAATTGTCAAAATGAAAGTTACATTCATACAACACTTATAAGTCGTCTAGCTATGAAGGTTATCTTTTCTCAACTTTTGGAGGGATTTCCAAATTGACCAATATACATGTATGAAAATTTTACTCATGTTAATCCAACAACATTTATGTGTTGTCTGATATTGAATTTTTATGAATTAACAACTTTGTGTGAAAATTTATTTAATTATGTTAATAAGATAATATTTATGTGTTAGCTAATACTGGAATTTACTAATTTCTGACTTTAAAGGTAAACCCTAACCTTTTAACTTAGATGGATTCCCTCCAAACCATTTGATTTTGCAGACAATTTTTTTTGTTAATAAGACAACATTTATGTGTTGGTTGATACTAGAATAGTGTAATTTCTAGTAAATTTGATATGAAGTCAGGATTTTGGCATATCCAAATCAGTGAAACTGACAAATACAAAACTGCATTTGTCACGCCCTTTGGTCATTATGAATGGAATGTTATGCCATTTGACCTAAAGAATGCTCCTAGCGAATTCCAAAACATAATGAACGATATATTCAATCCTTATAGTCATTTTTCCATCGGCTACATTGATGATGTTTTGATCTTTTCACAATCAATTGATCAGCACTGGAAACATTTACACTAATTCTTTTCCATAATAAAGAATAATGGTTTAGTTGTTTCAGCTTCAAAAATCAAATTATTTCAAACCAATATTTGTTTTCTTGGATTCAACATTCACCAACTCCAAATTAGACCCATTGATAGAGCAATACAATTTGCTGATAAATTTTCAGATGTCATTTTAGATAAAAATCAATTACAAAAATTCTTAGGATCTTTAAATTATGTAGCTGATTTTTACAAAAATTTTAAAAAACACTGTAAACCTGTATTTGATAGGCTACAAAAAAACCCTTCTCCCTGGACATCAATTCATACATTTTTAGTCAAACAAATTAAGAGTCATGTTAAAACTCTACCATGCTTAAGTATCCCTCTTTCTGGTTCATATAAGATAGTAGAAACTGATGCCTCTGAGATGGTTATGGAGGTATCCTCAAACAACAAGTTTCTCCCAATCATCCAAAACAAATTGCTCGATTTCATTCTGGAATATGGAACCTAGCTCAATTAAATTATAGTACTATTAAGAAAGAAATTTTAGCAATTGTATTATGTATTAGTAAATTTTAAGATGATTTATTAAATCAAAATTTTTTGGTTCGAGTTGATTGTAAAACTGCAAAAGATGTTTTAGAAAAAGATGTTCAAAACATTACTAGCAAACAAATCTTTGCCAGTTGGCAAACAATCCTAAGTATTTTTTATTTTGAAATTGCATTCATTAAAGGAAGTGACAACCATATCCTAGATTTTCTAACTCGTGAATTTCTACAAGGTATCAAAACATGAAGCCCAGCTCATCCAAAAAGAGAAATCCTGGAAAATCAGTATATGAGTCACCTTCCCTAGTTAAGAAAACATCTCCTGAGTCACCCTCTAGCATAGTTCCTTATGCAGGTCATTCCCCTATTCCAATAGACAATAGATATAGTGCTCTTGGTAGCACCCTCAGTCAAATTAAACTCAATTACCAGTCAGCCTTAGTAAACCAATACGACCCCTACAAATCAGATTTCTCATCCAACCCTTCAGTCATTTATAAAAAATCAGCTCATTATTTTGACAGGGCTGAACACTTCCTATTTTTTATTGAACTTTCTATAAGTCATTTGAAAAATCTCATCTCTTTAGTAAAAAGTTACTTAAATTCTCATTACCTTCCCAGTAAACCTTTAGCATTCTATAATGGCATTCTGTTTAAATATCAGTCATTATCTATTAAACCAATCCATGACCCAAAAAATCCATCCAAAATATTATATCATTCCCTTTACATAATCTGTATCATTTCATTATCTCAATAAGGTGATTCCCCCTTTACTCCACACAAATTAGACACACTCACATTTACCTATCATGATTACATTCAAGCATGGAGTAAAATCTTTCTCCACCAAACCGAAGATTTTAACCATTCATAGTTTCTCAATTTTGATAGAAAATTCAACTGCTAATTCCCTATGTGGTTTGGAGATTGGTGGAATAATGATGGATGCCCTTATGACCTTCTCCCCTCAAATCTCCAGAATGCAGTCACTAAATTTGCTTCAGTCATGGCCTTTTCAGAATATGAGAAAAGGTTTCCCCCCACTCTCCAATTCATGGCCAAATATAAAATTCTTTGGATCTTCAAATGACAATATAAAATTGAATCTGAAGATCATATGGTCTTACGACAACTCTTAGTCAAATGATGGGATAAATTCAACTGTGAAAGAGTTTTATCCTAATTTAGTGAAGAATTTTCAGTCATTCCATCTAGTTCAGGAGCTTCTGTTTCTATTCACCCAGCATCTCCAAACTATCAGTAAAAGTCTCAGACTCCCTAGTTACCATCATCTTCTAAGAAAACAGTCTCTAATTCATCCTCGTCCTTCAAAGCAGATGAATTAAAGGAATTGGCGAAACAATTACTACAACAGGCGGCTAGTTTATCCCCATATGATGAAGAAGAACACTCTCTATTAGAATCGTCATCAAACCATAGTCACGAAGGTTCTCCCAGTCAACCAACCAAGTGAGCTGATTATGAAGATAGTCAAGATTCATATGCTGAGTTTGTTTAGTTCTAGCCAAGACTGGCCCAAAAGCAAGTTCTAGCCTATTAAAGTCTCAGTCAAAATTCTCACTGAAAGTATCACCAGTAAATCCGTGGCAAACAAGTTACTATTCATCAACAGTAAAATCATCAACAAATAACAACATCATCAAAGCTATAATCATTTGAAACATGAATGGTGAAAAGAAGAGAGAATGAGATTATACCAAGCTATAAACTAGTAATGCTTCATGAGTAAAGGTAGCCAAAGCTTTAGAAGTCCGAATTTGATGATCTCCGATACTAACATCGAAAATCTGTCTAGCTGTGGGAAGACCCAAATTTTCTTCTGTTTTAGATCTGGGCAGTGAGGAAGGAGTTATAAAGTCGAAAACACTTATGCGACCCTAAACCCTGTATATATATAGATTGTTTTATACTGCCAACAAGTGACCGGTACCACCGGAATTCTTCACCGGAAAACATGGTCTTCATTTTTTTTTTTTGAATAGGAGGAAACATATATGGTTTAAACAAGGAGGAGAAATAACTTAAGCAAATGTAATGGGTAACCCAAAATTCAATACATCATCAACAAACAACATCATCATCAAAGCTAAAATCATTTGAAACATGAATGGTGAAAAGAAGAAAGAATGAGATTATACCAAGCTATAAACTAGTGATGCTTCATGAGTAGAGGTAGACAAATCTTTAGAAGTCTGAATTTGATGATTTCCGATACTAACATCGAAAATCTGTTCCAGCTGTGGGAAGACCCAAATTTTCTTTTGTTTTAGATCTGGGCAGTGAGGAAGGAGTTATAAAGTCAAAAACACTTATGCGACGAAAATTTCGTCATATTAGTAATAAAATTTCGTCACATAAGAAACGTCTTATGCGACAACAAAATTTTTCGTTGCTTCAGGTAAAACTTTTTGCAACGAAATTCATTTATTCGTCGCCTAAGACATAACTTAAGAGACGAAATATTTTTCGTCTCTTAAATGCTGTCTTTGTCTCTTAGGTAAAATTTTTGTCGCTTAAGTTATGTTTTAGGCGACGGTGTATTTTTTTTCTTCGCTTAACTGTTTACCTAAGCGACGAAGTGGTTGTCGTAGCATAAGTTGATACCTATGCAACGAAAACAATTATCTTCGTTGCATATGTCTTTTTTCCTAGAAGCGAGTTTCACTTGTTCTTTTCTGGAAGCTGCTATTTCACATTTGTTCCTAAACCAATGCTTGTGGTTTGTTTTCATAGATGTGGAAATCAGTTCTGCTACACTTGTGGAGCTGAATGGAAGTACAAGAAACAAACAAGTTCCTGCCCACTCTGGGATGAGCGCTTCATAATACATGAGCAACCACATCCAGTGCAGCCCATTATACATGAGCAGCCACGTTAAGTGCAGCGTAATGTACCTGTGCTGCCACGACAAGTTTTACCAGGAAAAAGACAGTTATTTCGAAATGAACAGCCACGACAGGTACGACCACGACGATGATCAGGATTATCCAACTTTTGTCAGATTCGTATGATCATGGTTATGCTACTAGCCAGCCAGCTTTTGCTTCCTTCTTTTGGATTTGCGTGCGGAAATGGGGTAGATGAGCATAAGTTGTAACATGGCTCAGTTTTTGTTAGGATGTTCACGAGGTGATGAATGCCCCTGTTTCTGTTTTTGTTAACTCTGGACACATTAGTAGGTTTTATGTATGTCCTCTTCAAAGGAAATGTATGATTGTAATGGGAAATGAAAGTGAAAGTTTGTCAATGTCATCAGTAAGAGGTTAATGCATCAGCATTCAAGTACAAAATGTTGTATACATGACACTGATGGGAAGCTAGAAGTGGAAGATAAGAGCATCTTTAGTAATGCTAGCTATATTTGAGTTAAATTTTCGTCAAATTAGCTAAAATGTTATTTTGGTTAGTCACTTTAGAAATGTGTATACATCAATGTTCTCTATTTTAACTAGCATTACATTAATATTATTCTTCAAATAAAGATTAAATAGTTTAAATGTATTTATATCTCACCTAAAATATCTTAAAATGAATGTAATCAATTATAGCTAGCATCAATTGAGTTATCTCGCTAGTTAAATATAGCTAGTGAGATAGCTAAAAGTTATAATAGTTTAAGTTTGACTAGTCTGCTGAAGCTTCTAAAACATCCAAAAAAGCTAAATACGCTTTCTAAAATAGCTAAAAGCTAAAATAGAGAGTCTGTTAAAGTTGTTCTAACAGTAGGAACTACTAGAGAGGGAAGTATGAAGAGGGAACATCTTATGTCGGATCCGGCGCTTCTAAAGTGAGGAGTCTGTGAACTTAGTCTAAGTTCATAAAATTCACACTCTCTATCTATTCTAAAGATTCTGAGCAGGACACGTCACCCTTGAATTAATTTAGCCTGAACTATGGTTAACTTGGGTTAACTCCAAAAGAAAAAGAGAGACTTTTACCTCAGGAACTCAAATCGATCTACTTCGCATCAACTATCTTTCTTCCATGTCTATGATCGACTTGCTGCACTGTTTCTATGGAACTCGTCTGGATCCTAATCAAACTGAAGTCAGGCGGTTCTGCTAAGAAGGAATTAGGTTAAACTCTCTTGTCAGTTGTCATATACTTTTACATAAATTAGGTTAAAACCTAATTGAAAACTACAAATAGTTAACAAACCTTCAGGTCTAAAGATCCCAGAAAGAATTAGGGATAATCGTTCATAATCTAATATATCTAATTATTGCTTCCAGAAAGAATTGGCCGCCAAGAGCATTAGTATACATTGCTTCAGATAATCATAATCTAGTTAGAACTCTAACATTAAGATACGTTCGAGGTATATGCCTTTCAAAACTTCATAGAACATGCTGAGTAATCCTTGAATGGAAATTGCCTGCAACTTGTCCAAAACTTGCTATCGATCTAATAATCCTAATGAATAAAAGATAGCAGCTCCTTGATTCTATATATTAAAAATAAAAAGAAACTAAAAAATATATAATAGTTGCTGGAGCAAGTCGAGAAACAGAAAGAAACAACAGCGCAGTGCAGCAAGTCGATCGATCTTAGGCGTAGACGAAGGATAGTTGAAGCAAAGACTGTCCCTCACGTTGAAGTCTTTTTTTGTTTTTTTGTTTTTGTTTGGAGTTAACCCAAGTTAAACATGGTTTAGGTTAAATTAATTCAAGGGTGACCTGTCTTGCTCAGAACCCTTAAATTAGATAGAGTGGATTTTATGAACTTAGACTAACTTCACGGACTCCTCACTTTAGAGGAGCCGGATCCAACATCTTCATATCTTGGCTTTTTAGCCAATATGCTACCCTAACTGTCAAATAAACCAATTTCAGTTATCTTTTCCGTCAAGAGCTCAACACCCACTATGCACATGAGGCTATTTTTGTAATTTGCTTCAATTTTTGGGATTGTGAGAGCAGTGGAGTTCGTTCCTTGCACAGAACTACTGGTAATTCCTCTTTTTTCTTCATCGCATCTCTCACCTGAACCAAACAAAAATATCAAAAAATCAAAATCAAAGAAACTGTAGAAATTGGGGATTTAGGAAGTGGAGACTGCATCTGATAGATCACCATTGTCATCTACATCTTCATCAAATATCTGCACCTCATCATTAATTCAACAGATTGGGTATTTTCTCAGATCTGCACCTTCATCTTCTCAGACCAGATTTGCGTTTTATCTTTCGATTGCTTATTCGGTAATCCTCTGCTATACTGATCTCGTACCAGAATTCAGACATACTAATTCTTCGGTAGCTGACGCCGGTGGTTCGGCAGCAAATTTCGAAAACCAATCAGATATACCTTGCTTTTCGGTTGATCAGAATTAGGCTCGGTTAACAACCAAATTCATCCATGGAGGAATACCCCTTCTCTCTCCTTTCCCCAATTCGAATAAGCAATCAGAAACCATGTAGCAACTACTGTAGCCTAGAAACCCACATAGCAGCTCGATCGTGTCCGCGTCCTCGTCCGTCCACAGCCGCTCGAAAAGCCTTCTCCATTCTTCGAGCGCCACCAATGGTTTCTGGTCTCGTCCATAGATATATCAGTTTTCAGGTAAATCAGAAAAATGCCCTCACATAATACACCACTCGACGGAAAACATAACAGAGAAGATGACTTTAACAGTTGGGTAGCAATTCGGCTAATTTGTGAAAGTTAAGGTAGGAAAATGGTAGAGAAAAAAGATAAGGTAGCAAATTAACACCCTAATTAAAGTTAGAATAGTAAATCGGTTAAAAAGCCTTATATCTTTGCTTTCGCTAGAAAAAAGAAGAAGAAGAATTCAAAAAACCTTGCTTATCATTTTGACGATGAAAATGAAGTCAATTCTAAAAAAGAAACCAGAGAGAGAGATTCGTAAATTAATTAAAAATTGAGGATAAAATAGTAATTAAAGACCGGATGGTAGAGATGTAAATCAACAATAAAAAGGAGGTAAATTAGTAGTTTCCAGATTAACAGTGTAGGAATGGACGGTAGAGGTGTAAATCAGCAAAAAAAAAAAAAAGCAGGGGCAAAATGAATGATAATTTCATAATGAACCGTGTAGGATCGATGACAAAGGCGTAAATCAACAAAAAAACCGGGGGTAAAATAGAAATTTTAAGATGAACAGTGTAGGAACGGATAACAGAGACATAAATCAACAAAAACAGGGGGTAAAATGGTATTTTCCACAGGTAGCCTTAGCTACAGTACCGCCAACTATTGTAAATTTTGCTAATTTCTCTTCTTTTTGTGGCAACTGTTTTAAAGCATTTATATCTGCGAATTCCAAAATTCACTATTTTGGAACCGATGTGGTAATGTTAATCATACCACTTCGCGCAAACCGGGATGATCGCAATATTATACGACAATGATCATGAGGATTACTATTTCCATGGTCAGATTAGATTGATCAAGAGATCAATTACAGGGGAATGAAAGTTCCTTAATTTATAACAAAAACTACGATTATTACAATTTTATAAGTCAAATTTACAATCTCATAATTAATAAAAAAATCAGGCGGTTCGACAATATGGAGCTCTCTCTTTATTTTTATTTTTTTTATAAATATCCCCTTTTGTCTCTTTATTCTCTAGCACAAACACCTCTCTCTCGTTTCGTTTCGCTTTTCACTCTCCCGAAACCTCTCACTCTCTCTAAACCATGGCGGCGACCCCGGCGTACACAAACGACCTCCACACCATTCTCTCGGAGCAACGCCGAGAACTCATGTCCGCCAAAACCCTAGACTCCGACCTCGACATCGCCTTCTCTCTCCAAATGCAGGAAGCCATGACCGCCTCCCTCTCTCACCACCTCCCCTCCTCCTCTTCCCTCCCTCCACCTTCCCCTCCTCCGCCGCCCATCCACGACGAATACGACGACTTTCTCGACCTCGCCGCCGCGCTGATGCTCGAAGACATCGAGAAATTCGCGCAGGAATACGAAGACCACGAGCGGTCCCTCTTCGAAATCCGCAAGGCCAAAGAAGACCTCGACCGGCGAATTCACGACCAGAATTTCGCCGCCGAGGTCCGCAACGTCCCGGAGGACTATTGGAGCAAGTACGGCGATCACTACGAGAAGCCGTACTGCGGCGACGGCGCTTCGTCGTCGTCGGCGGTGGAGAGTGAGTGTTTGAGGCTGTATTGTAAGGGTTTGGTCGGGGAAGAGGTGGTTAGGGATTCGAAGGTGGTGGTGGCTGGGGCTGGGGTTGCCATTTGTGACCCGAGAGATAATCTGATTTTCGAGGCGAGGAAGAATCTGGAGGCGTTTGATGGTGGTGTGGTGAGGAGCGATGAGGCTGTGGAGCTTCAGGCTCTGATTGAAGGGCTTGAGACTTCTCTCACTCTCGAGTTGAAAAATGTGACTTTTT
Organism: Fragaria x ananassa; assembly: GCA_034370585.1. Classification (NCBI taxonomy): domain Eukaryota; kingdom Viridiplantae; phylum Streptophyta; class Magnoliopsida; order Rosales; family Rosaceae; genus Fragaria; species Fragaria x ananassa. The sequence goes on from CP139766.1 coordinate 23,851,514, forward strand.
TCTGTGATGGTTATATGCTTTACCAATATGTGAGTTTTTAGCAACAAGTAAAGCTCTTTGTTTTATTCTGTGTTCTTGTTTTGCTAGCTAATTGTTTGTTTATTTATTTTTCGGTGTCGATATTGAATATAACTTCCTTGGTTTTCTAATCTTTGTTAATTTTGGTTTGGTTAGGATGTGGTAAACTTGTGTAATTGGTAGGCTTGGATGTGGATTTGGAAAGCGGGTTTCGTAGTAGAACAAAGCCCTCATTATGAGCCAAAGATGTCATCTTTTTATTCTGTGGTGACTACATTTTTACCAATATGAGAGTTCTAGCATCATACGTCTTGAAAAATGTCAATCTTTTTCTGTCATTGTGTGTTCTTATTTTCTGGCTAATTAGATGTTTACTAATTCACATGGAATTTTTTTTTCTTTTTTGAGAATTTTAGGTTTAATTTCTGTTTGATTGCTGCTCTGTAGTTCTTGCTACAATCTTTGGTGGCTTGGCCAGGGGAAGTAAATGTGTTTTTGGTTGGTTTAGGAGTTTGATAAGTTATGTAGGGAAAACACAATTCCAGAGGACAGCTATGAGAAGTGTGACAAAACGAATAACATCAGTCTGGTCTTCTTTCGTGGTTTTTGGTTGTTTTGTGGTTGGCTTCTGTTATTTGGTATTATGCCATTTACTGATGGCACCATTTAAGTTAGTTTTGTGCAGAGGCTGTAAGGTCCTCTCCATACAACTTGAAATTTTTGGGAGTCAATAATTGTCTTAGTAAAACTATTAACAAAATTTCAAAATTGCTCAGCTAAACATTTTTGAGTTTGCTGCCCCTTAATACTAGTAAATAACTAAATATAGGGTAGAATTTCAAATTTCACTTTCAGCAGTAAATATGGAGTAGAATTTCAAATTTCTCTCTTAGCAATGCTGCCGTCATTAAGTTCAGGATGCATTGTTCTGTCATTGCAGTATGAATATGTGTGTGTGTGTGTGTGCGCGCGCATGCGTGCTATTTCTATTCCACAGGATACACATGATATTTTAAACTTCTTGTTTCTGATTAAAAGCTGAGAAACTAAAAATCTTCTTTCATGTCGCTGATATAAAGGAGTTATTTCTCATAATTTCAGGTTACAGGCAGAGTGGTTCCTGGGAACAGCAAGATTGCCACATTAGTCAATCAACTGGGACTTATACGAAGAAAATTTGAATATTGCAGTCCTTCTCTTGTGGCACGTAGTGACATTAAATTTGCCTTTCAATTTGCAAGAGAGGCTATAGTTTCTCAAATCACCTGGCCTGCAGCAACTAGCAATGGAAAATCTTTGAAGGAGACTTGCGTAATTTGTTTTGAGGACACTAATGTTGGTCAAATGTTTTCGATTGATGGTTGTCTGCACAGGTATTGCTTTTCTTGTATGAAACAGCATGTAGAAGTTAAGTTGCTTAATGGGCAGGTGGCACAGTGCCCTCATGAAGGCTGTAATACTGAGGTCAGTATTGACAGTTGCACACAATTCTTGGCACCGAAATTAGTTGAGGTTATGAGCCAAAGAATCAAGGAATCTTCTATTCCTGTCACAGAGAAAGTTTATTGCCCAAATCCCAGGTGTTCTGCATTGATGTCTAAATCGGAAGTCTTACAATATACAAGCAACTTTTATGCTGGTGCTGAACAATCTGGAGCCAGAAGATGCATGAAATGTCATTCCTATTTTTGTATCAATTGCAAGGTCCCTTGGCATTCCAATATGACTTGCTATGATTACAAAAGATCAAATCCCTATCCCCATCGAGAAGATCAATTGCTGAAATCCTTGGCTACAAAGAAACACTGGCGCCAGTGTGTTAAGTGCAAGAATATGGTTGAACTTGCAGAAGGTTGTTACCACATTACTTGCAGGTGATTTACTAACCTCCCCTTCTCTCCTAATTTCTGACTTGACTGTTGTCTTTTTCTTATCTCTATATTATTGACTTATTATTGTCATCTTCGGTGAAACCTTAAAACTAGTACTCATGTGTTCACTGTTCAGTAAAGCAATCAAATTCCATATACACCCAATTATAGCAAGATGATCTAGGTAGCTTATATTAACAACTTGAGTGCAACAGTGGATATGCTGATGAATGTAGCAAAAAAATTCCTGAGTTATCATATATGAGTACAGGGAGTTATTATATATGAGTACAGGGTCACCACCCAATCATGTTGACATTCTGATTTTTTGGTTTTGTTGTATCCTGATTATATCTATTCAATCACGTGTACCGCAACAGTGGATATGCTGATGAATGTAGCAAAAAAATTCCTGAGTTATTATATATGAGTACAGGGAGTTATTATACATGAGTACAGGGTCACCACCCAATCATGTTGACATTCTGATTTTTTGGTTTTGTTGTATCCTGATTATATCTATTCAATCACGTGTACCCCATCTAACTTTTGTGCTCTTTGCCTCTAGTAATTATATATTTTCTTGATTGCTGCAGCACATTTTTCTTCTTTTGACTTTTATCTAACAAACGAAATGGTTACCCTACAAGATAAGAAAATTGTTCAAGTGTTTATGTATTCGCTGCTGCCACCTGCACTTTCAACTTTATACCAAGTTACTAATTCTTGTGGTTTGTCCCGTCCTTGCATTGTCTTTGTAGATGTGGATATGAGTTCTGCTATACTTGTGAGGCTGAATGGAAGAACAAGAAACCAACATGTTCCTGCCCAATCTGGGATTTGCGCAACATCATACGTGAAGAGCCACAACAAGTCCGGCCCATTATACGTGAGCAACCATGGCAAGTGCCGCAACAAGTGCAGCAGCCCATCAGACATGATCACGAACGACAAGGACAGCCCATTAGACATGAACAACCACAAAGATTTCAAGTGCAACTGCCCATTATGCCCCAACAAGTACAGCATGCCATAGATGAACAGCCACGACAAGGACAGCCTGGACGTGTGCAACTGCAGCCCAATATACATCAGCAGCAACAACGTGGACAGCCTGTTATACATGATCAGGCACGACGTGGACAGCCTGTTAGACGTGAACAGCCACGACACCCACGACACGTACAGCAACAACAGGATTATAACTACTATGAACAGCCACAACATGGACAGCCTGTTAGACGTGAACAGCCACGACACGTACAGCAACGACAGGATTATAACCACAATGGACAGCCACGTCAGGTACAGCAACAACAGGATTATTACTTTGAACAGCCACGACAGGTACGGAGACAAGACGATTACGACTACTATGACTAGTGTATCATGCTAAAAGAGATTCAGGCTGATATTCTTGTGCAGTCTTCTTTTCTTTGGTTTCTTCAAAATTAGTAGTGTTAGAGCAGCGGGAATGACTGAACATGAGACAAAGTCATTTGGCCCATTGTATTTTGAGTGCCTTTGTGGATGCACTTAAATTTGAATGAGGAAGCACTTTTGCCATGAGGAAAGAAACTATTCCATGAAGGTGTACTAAATGCAGCATTGCAGCATGTAGGATTCTTGCAATCGTAAGAAGGGAATTTACTGTCATATTATTGCCTATTTGCCATAGTTTCTGTTGGATTGAAGCATGCTTGAGAAATCTGTTCTTTTGGTGATGAGTCCCTTTTGTAGACATGAATAGACCAACTAGGCTACTCCATGAGGTTACGTCATCCCCGAACATGGTCCTCTGAACTGAACAATATCTTCTTTCATACTCTCAAAGATTAATTATATATATGCGCGTACATTTGTTCTAACCTGTTTCATTCCAACATTCAGATGGATATTGGCATTAAAAAAAAAAAAAAACATATAGGTACTTCAAATTCTGATAAACCAGTTGGACCAAAATATTGTTTTAAAATCTTTTCTGCAAAATCATGTATATGAAAACATATGAACTTGTAGTGTGTAGATTGTAGAGGAAAACAGAGAAATACGTGTTCTTTCAGCTTCTGCACCAACCAAACAAGGTGCTCTTCTATTTTGTAGCATGGAACAGAGTCTTCAGAGAAGCATGATTCTGGGAAGTAACAAGGAAAAATGGAATTCTCATTTGTCGCCAGTTGAAGATCTACTTAAGATCAACCAAGATGGAACTGCCATTGAATCATCCTTCTGACCTCAGTAGCCCCTGCTGCAATCTCAGAGTTTGGCATCTCAAAGGAGACGGCCAGTAGAATATTCATTTGCATAGCCATTACCACCTAAACATTGTATAGCCTGCAAGGTTCATACTTGTCATGGAAACACCATATAAGCTATATTGCACAGACACGGCGACACGACACGGCACGACACGCCGACACGGAAAACTAAAAAATTGAGTTTCTGACACGGCTCGGACACTGCAAACTAAATTATATATTTATGTATTTTTAATAAATAAAAATATACTAAAATATAAAATAAGTTCGTTACATTACTAAATTATAAAGTTCTAAATTCAATCTACACTACCAGAAGAAAGGCTTTAGCCGACAAAAAAAAAAAAAACCAGGCCGACGAAGCATTTTTTCGTCGGCTAAAGTCCACTTTAGCCGACGAAATTTTCTTTCGTCGGCTAAGTTAAATTTTCGTCGGCTATGGTAAACTTTAGCCGACGAAAAAAACTTTTCGTCGGCTAAAGAATTTATTTCGTCGGTTAAAGTTCACAAACTATGACCGACGAAATATTTAAAAGTTTAGCCGACGAAATTAATAGTCGTCGGCTAAAGTGCTTTATATTTGCAGATCTGGGCAGCAGCAGCTCATCTGGAAAAAAAACGGGAGAAGAAAAAAAGGGAGAAAAAGTTTGGGTGTTGTCGAAATCTGTCCATAATTAGTTTGTGGAGCCATATATAGGTACGTATATGTATATATATGTTGATTAATTGAGTTTTATTTGAGTTGATCAATTTTAAGTGTGATTAATTGAGTTTATTGATTTTGATTGTGATTGAGTTGATTAATTTTGAATACGTTGGATATATATATATATATATATATATATATATATATATGTTGATCGATTTGGTTGATGATTTGAATTGATAATATATATGAATTAATTTGTTGTTAATAAATAGTAGATATATATGTGTTAATTAATTTATAATATTATTGTGTTGATATGATATGAAGTTGTTGATGATATATATGAGTTCATGATGATTTTGTGATGATGTTGATATATGATTTTGATTGTGATCGAGTTAATTGATTTTGAGTATGTTGGATGGATATATATACATATATGTTGATCGATTTGGTTGATTATTTGATATAATATATATGAAGTTGTTTATAATTAAGTAGTAGATATATATATATATATATATATATATATATATATATGTTAAGTAATTTATAATATTGTGTTGATGGTATATACCACAATGATGATTTTGTGATGATGTAGATATATATATATATATGTATAATATTGTTCTATAATTATTTAGTATATATATATATATGAATTAAATTCAGTTTACCCCCCAAATCTTTGGTGTCAAAATCAGTTCAGTCCTGCAACTTTTTTTAAAATCAGTTCGCCTCCTCAACTTTTGTAAACACATCAGTTTGGTCCAATTTTTGAACTGATTTTGAGAGGGCGAACTGATTTTAAACTCATGTGTTTACGAAAGTTAAGGGGGCGAACTGATTTTAAAAAAAGTTACAGGACTAAACTGATTTTGACACCAAAGATTTGGGGGGTAAACTGAATTTAATTATATATATATATATATGTGTGTGTGTGTTAATTAATTTGTTATTAATTAGTTGTAGTACGTAGAATATATACTAAATGAATTGAGATTTTATATATGGCATGAAATTTCATTAATAATTAGCTAGCAGCGTTATAAATATATATATATATATATATATTTTGTTATATTTTCAGGATATGGATAAGAGTTGGATTTCGCTTCCAAAATGGGACAAAAAATACGGTGCATGAGTTATGAGTTTTATAGAATATGCGCTGGCTAATGCTAACGGGAATACAATTTTCTATTGCCCGTGCACGAAATGTCAGTATCGCAGCGATATGCATCGATTTCCCATTGACAAAGTATGGCAGCACCTGAGGAGTAACGGGTTTTGGGAGAAGTACACATGTTGGTTATATCACGGTGAAACATCATCAGGGGGTCCGCATGATCATGGCCAATTTTCTGAGACGGGCAATACTAGTACATCCAACGATCCAACAACGGCATTCATCAACGACATGTTTCTTTATGAGAGCGGTGTATGCGCTCAAGGACAGTATATGCCTGACCCGGTGCAGCCCTTCCCTAGAGCTGTAAACACTGCTGGTATTGAAAAGTACAATAAACTGCTTGCTTTCCAACAGACCCCTGTGTACCCCGGTTGTCAGAAGACCGTTCTTGAAAGTGTGATGGACGTAATGAAGATTAAAGTTGAGACAAAATCGACCGTGAAGGCTGTTGATGATTATCTACAGTACACTGCTTCGATGCTACCCAACGGTCATCGTCTTCCTACCACTCATCGTAAGGTCCGATGTATCCTGAAAGATCTTGGGTTTTCCTACATCAAGATCCATGCATGCAGATATGACTGCGTTCTCTTTTGGGGTAAAGATCTAGAAGGGAATGACCTTGGTGGCCTTGACGCATGTCCGGTATGTCACACTGACAGATATAAGCTGACTCCTGCAGGCAACAGGAAACCTGTAAAGGTACTTCGGTATTTCCCTTTGAGGGATAGGTTGGAGCGGTTGTACATGTCTTCACACACGGCCGAAGCTATGAGATGGCACGCTGATAGGGAATTGCATGACGAAGATACCCTTATACACCCTACTGACGGGGAGGCTTGGAAGCATATAGACAGGGAGTTTCCTCGTTTTGCGTCAGAGGTCTGAAATGTGAGGCTCGGGCACTCATCCGACGGGTTCAACCCTTTTGGCAACATGAGTCTTCAATACAGTGTATGGCCGGTGATTTTGGTACCGTACAACCTTCCCCCATGGATGTGCATGAAGAAGGAATACAATATGTTAAGTTTGTTGATTCCGGGGCCTGGTTATCCGGGGAAGTATCTCGATGTGTATTTGAGACCTTTGATTGAAGAGCTTAAATTTTTGTGGGACGTTGGTCATCTCACTTATGACAAGTACACGCACGAGATGTTCTAGATGCATGTCATGGTTGTTGGTACCATCAGTGATTTTCCTGCCTGTGGGATGTTGTCGGGCAACGTTGTTAGGGGATACAAGGCTTGTCCAGAGTGCCTTAGCGATGAGGGGAGCAGCAGTCATTGCAACAAGATATGCAGATTGAGTCACCGTGTTTTCCTTCCATATGATCACGAATGGCGGTTCGATGACAACGCATTTGATGGGACTGTAGAACACGGTGTGCCTCCCAGAAGATGGACGGGGGAAGAAATTTTAGCAGTGCTTTATAAGAACGATTTTGGATAGCTCAGCAATCATCCCAACATTGTGGCGGCAATACCTGAAAGACCCGACATGTACAAATTCTGGACACATAAGAGCATATTCTGGGAACTCTCATACTGGAGTAAGTTGTTGATCAGACACTACCTAAATGTGATGCACATAGAAAAGAATGTGTGCGACAGTGTGGTGGGCACAGTGATGAACTTGGAGGGGAAGACGAAAGACGGTCCTAAGGCACGCATTGATCTAAAAAAATTCGTACTAAGAAGACATTTGTGGTTGAAATAAGGGAAGAAAAAAATGCCTCAAGCTCCTTACACCGTGAAGCCTGACCAGAAGAACCTAATTTTCAGGTGGATGAGTTGTGTGAAGTATCCTTCAGGCTATGCAGGAAATATAGCCCGGTGTGTGAACTTCCAGGACAATAAGATGTACGGGTTGAAGAGTCATGTCTGTCATATCCTGCTACAACGTCTCTTCCCTGTTTTCATTCGACCGTTTCTTCCCCGTCAGGTGGTGGAGCCGTTAGTAGCGTTAGCAAGATTTTTTCAGAAGTTATGCACACGGGAAGTGAAAAAATCTAACCTCCGGCAAATGCAAGAGGACATCATTTATATCATGTGTAAATTTGAGAGGATATTTCCTCCAAATTTTTTTGACATCATGCCTCACCTGATGATCCATCTTCCCGAGCAATTGTTGCTTACCGGTCTAGTACACTACACTTGGATGTATCCCATGGAAATGTACGTTTTTTACACCTGAATTCCTCAATATATATACATGTTCAATAATCATAACATTTTGCAACTTGATTTACAGACAACATGGAGACTACAAAGATTATGTGGCTAATAAATCCGCTCCTGAAGGATGTATAGCTGAAGCATATATTGCACACGAGTGCGTCACCTACATGAAGTTGTATTTAGGAGCGTTGAAGGAAACTCCACAAACCATGCCTGTAGATGTACCGAAGTTCAATCTTTCCATAGTCTCTAGTGATGTTGAAGTGTATGAAATTTTGCCAGACTCCTACAAGTTGCAACCGCATGAGCTAGTCATTGCCCACTGGTGGGTATTGATTAACTGTCCAGAAGTTGAATACTAGAAAGACATCCATCTATATTGTCCAGACATTCAAGGTGATCTCGAGTACCACAACAGGGAGTTCACAGATTATTTTGGCGGTTGGGTACATAATTTAATTTTTCTGTACTGGTTTATGTTTATTGCATAATTATCTATATTTACAGTTGAGATGGTTGGTTCAGATGAACCATATTCAATTTGATGGTCACCCAAATTGGTCGCACGAACTAAGACTTCTAGCGATGAAGCCGATAGTCTCAAGAGTTTATCCGATGTGCAAGGTGAATGGCGTGCAATTTATATGCGAACAAAGTGATAGCAGAAGGGGAACACAGAATTATGGGGTCATGGCACATGGTGGGCGGAATTGAGTTGACTATTACGGTGTTCTCCATTCAGTGGTGGAACTCGTTTATGGGCAAGGCATGACAGTGCACCTCTTCAAGTGTAGATGGTTTGATACTAGTCCGCAGAGCATGAAGACCGATCAGTACGAAATATTATCGGTGAACACTGCTACAAGTTCTTACGAATATGACCCGTTCGTTTTTGCCACATCGGTAAAACAAGTGTTTTATCTTGATGACCTTGCTAAGGGTGACGCGTAGAAAGTAGTCAACCTTGTGCACCCTCTAAACATTTACCGGGCGACTACACTTGGAGAGGCCGAAGACGAGGAAGAGGATGTTGCGTATCAAGAGCCCAACGCAATAGATATTTCTAACTCCTCTACCATTCGCCTTAATAATTTTAAAGCGGGTCGTTCGGTGCGAATTCGTGATGAAGAGCCAAGGCTTGTTGATGTTGATCCAAATCAAGAAACAAACGAAGACTCTGGCGATGAGGAAATACATATATTACCAGAAATTAATTCTGACACCGAAGAAGACTCATCGGATGATTCCGATTACGAGTCTTAGTTTTAATTTAGAGGACGAAATCCATTAATTTGTATAATTTTTCAAAGACCTTTTCCTTTATAGTTTACACATGTTGAATTCATATTTCAGTTATTTTATATGAATTTTGGTGATACATGATGAACAGGAAGTTAGTATGATTTACTAATATCGTTTGTTTTTTTAATGTATTTTTTTACTTTAGCCGACGAAAAACACTATAATTCATCGGCTAAGATGATTTTTGCCGACGAATTACCTAACATTTCGTCGGCTATTCCGGTATTTTTAATTTTTTAATTACATAATATAGCCCACGAAAAAAGCCTTAATTCGTCGGCTAAAGTTTTTTTTTTTTTAAAATAAGTTTTAGCCGACGAAAAAAGCCTTAATTTTGTCGGCCATAGATGTTTTTTATTTTTTTTATTACGCACTTTAGCCGACGAAATACACTATCATTTGTCGGCTAAGATGGTTTTTGCCGACGAATAACCTAATATTTCGTCGGCTATAATTATTTTTTAATTTTTTAATTACATACTATAGCCGACGAATACGTTAGGGTATTCGTTGGGTAAACCCTAAAATTTTTCTATTACCTACTATAGCCCTATGTTCGGTGGTTATTTTGCGTAAAATTTTTATACGACTTGTTGCGTGTCATCGGTTTAAAACTATTTTCAGTTGGAGGTCCGGCCAAAATACGTAATTTAGACGGTTGAACGACCATTTCCGTGTGTTTAGGGGTTTGACTTACGAGATTGACCATCCGGATCGAGCCCTTATTCTTTTCGGATCAAGTTAAATTTTATCCCATACATGTATTTTATCATGATGGTCAGATCTGACGGCCGGATTTCTGTTTCTCAAGTTTGATCATCACAATCACAACATGCATATTAATGTTGTATAACTTGTTTACCAAGTGTTATGTAAATATTCCGTTTCAAAAATAAACTATATGTAGAACCTTCAAACATAAAAAAGTTGTGAAATAAAACATGACCAGAATGGTGAAATACGTCTATGGTTGAAAAATTACGGTATTCAGGTTATGTCTTGGTGCCGATAGTTGCAGTCAATGCAATTTTCAATTCTTTCTCCCTATGGGTAGCCCTATGTTCCGTGGTTATTTTGCGTAAAATTTTTATACGACTTGTTGCGTGTCATCGGTTTAAAACTATTTTCCTTTGGAGGTCCGGCCAAAATACGTAATTTAGACGGTCGAACGACCTTTTTCGTGCGTTTAGGGGTTTGACTTACGAGATTGACCGCCCGGATCGAGCCCTTATTCTTTTCGGATCAAGTTGAATTTTTTCCCATACATGTATTTTATCATGATGGTCAGATCTGACGGCCGGATTTCTGTTTCTCAAGTTTGATCATCACAATCACAACATGCATACTAATGTTGTATAACTTGTTTACCAAGTGTTATGTAAATGTTCCGTTTCAAAAACAAACTATATGTAGAACCTTCAAACGTAAAAAAGTCATGAAATAAGACATGACCAAAATGGTGAAATACATCTACGGTTGAAAAATCACGGTATTCCGGTCATGTCTCGGTGCCGATAGTTGCGGTCAATGCAATATTCAATTCTTTCTCCCTATCGGTAGCCCTATGTTCGGTGGTTATTTTCCGTAAAATTTTTATACGACTTGTTGCGTGTCATCGGTTTAAAACTATTTTCCGTTGGAGGTCCGGCCAAAATACGTAATTTAGACGGTCGAACGACCTTTTCCGTGCGTTTAGGGGTTTGACTTACGAGATTGACCGTCCGGATCGAGCCTTTATTCTTTTCAGATCAAGTTGAATTTTTTCCCACACATGTATTTTATCATGATGGTCAGATCTGACCGCCGGATTTCTGTTTCTCAAGTTTGATCATCACAATCACAACATGCATACTAATGTTGTATAACTTGTTTACCAAGTGTAATGTAAATGTTCTGTTTCAAAAACAAACTATGTCTGTGAAGGGCCCACCAGGGCTATCTTGACCGGGTAATTGTACCATATTCTCGGCTTAGCTAAGTATTTTGGTTATGTACTAACAAGTCCCCAAGTCCCCAGTCCGAGAGAGTTCTTGGGTGGGGAGTTATTCTAGAGATGCCGAAGATAGGTTTTACCCGGGAGTAGGAGGCATGGTGCTGAGTCCCCAAGTTCCCACACGAGAGTCGGGAGGTGACGGGGATGATGTTCCGGAAACCTGTTGGCAAGAAGACAAGTTTAATGTTGCTCTAGCAAGTCAGTCCGCGCTTGGTTAGGGACTGTCGCGAGGTGGCCAGTCAGTCCGCGCTTGATTGGGGACCGTGGCTATATGGCGAGGCAGTCCGTGCTTGATTGGGTACTATTGCGAAGTGGCCAGTCAGTCCGCGCTTGATTGGGGACTGAGGCTATGTGGCGAGGCAGTCCGCGCTTGATTGGGGACTGTCGCGAAGTGGCCAGTCAGTCCGCACTTGATTGGGGACCGTGGCTATATGGCGAGGCAGTCTGTGCTTGATTGGAGACTGTCGCGAAGTGGCCAATCAGTCCGCGCTTGATTGGGGACTGAGGCTATGTGGCAAAGCAGTCCGCGCTTGATTGGGGACTGAGGCTATGTGGCGAGGTAGTCCGCGCTTGATTGGGGACTGTCGCGAAGTGGCCAGTCAGTCCGCGCTTGATTGGGGACCATGGCTATATGGCAAGGCAGTCCGCGCTTGATTGGGGACTGTCGCGAAGTGGCCAGTCAGTCCGCGCTTGATTGGGGACTGAGGCTATGTGGCGAGGCAGTCCGCGCTTGATTGGGGACTGTCACGAAGTGGCCAGTCAGTCCGCGCTTGATTGGGGACTGAGTCTATGTGGCGAGGCAGTCCACGCTTGATTGGGGACTGTCGCGAAGTGGCCAGTCAGTTCGCGCTTGATTGGGGACCGTGGCTATATGGCGAGGCAGTCCGCGCTTGATTGGGGACTGTCGCGAAGTGGCCAGTCAGTCCGCGCTTGATTGGGGACTGAGGCTATGTGGCGAGGCAGTCCGCGCTTGATTGGGGACTGTCACGAAGTGGCCAGTCAGTCCGCGCTTGATTGGGGACTGAGTCTATGTGGCGAGGCAGTCCACGCTTGATTGGGGACTGTCGCGAAGTGGCCAGTCAGTCCGCGCTTGATTGGGGACTGTCGGGAAGTGGCCAGTCAGTCCGCACTTGATTGGGGACTGTGGCTACATAGCGAGGCAGTATGCGCTTGATTGGGGACTGTTGCGAAGTGGCCAGTCAGCCCGCGCTTGATTGGGGACTGAGGCTATGTGGCGATGCAGTCCGCGCTTGATTGGGGACTGTCGCGAAGTGGCCAGTCAGTCCGCGCTTGATTAGGGACTGTGGCTATATTGCGAGGCAGTCCGCGCTTGATTGGGGACTGGTGCGAAGTGGCCAGTCAGTCCGCGCTTGATTGGGGACTGAGGCTATGTGGCGAGGCAGTCCACACTTGATTGGGGACTGTCGCGAAGTGGCCAGTCAGTCCACACTTGATTGGGGAGACTCGCTACTGAGCGTTGCAGGCCGTTGTTTTGATCTCTGAGGGGATCATCCAGATGCAGGGGCTTCCTCCTGTAACCTGTCAATTAAAGAGAAATGTCAGAGGGTTTAGGGTTTTAGGGGATCGACAAACCTCAAATTTGGGAAGCGTCCCATTTCACCCTCGATCGAGTGGGCGCGAGCACTTGGCTGTTTGCAACCAGCTTCATTGCTACTACGCGGATCCACTGTTTCACGGTATGAATTGGTGGTGTTCTTTGTCTTTGGATTTATCGGGGGTGAATGAGGCGGTTCATAGATCTGTGATGTTGGTAGGAAGCTTAAAGTAAGAGTTTTGTTGTCGGTCTGGCCAGGGTTAAGGGGTGGCCAGGGGAACCGCGTTAGCCGCATGGTGGGCCTCTATGGGGCGAATAGGTGGCGTTGTATGGAAATCAAGTGTAGCATGTTTACTGGGCTAAAATACAATGCAATTAACTGGGATAGAGATGGAGGTGGCGAGCGTTCCTGGGGCGGGGCAGCACGCGACCATCACAATCTCGGAGATAGAATGTGGCGGGTATGGGGATGTGCTTTGGAAGTGTAAAAGATTGTTGTGCCTTGATCGGACAAGAATCCCCGAAATGTGTCATTGTCGAACTGGGTGCCATTGTCAGTAATGATGGCTTGGGGTACTCCGAAAGGACAGTATAGGTTTCGCCAAAGAAAGTTGATTACTTTTTCAGTTGTGATTGTTGCGAGGGGCTCTGCCTCAATCCATTTTGTGTTGTAATCCACAATGACAATGGCGTACTTGAACTGTCCCGGGGCTGTGGGGAGTTGGCCGATGAAATCGAGTCCCCATTGGCTGAAAGGGACCGGCGAGATGATGATAGAGAGGGGTACCGGGGGATGATGTGCAAAATCTGCAAATTTGTGGCATTGGAGGCATGTTTGAACGACCGCTTTAGCATCGCGCTCTAGGGTTGGCCAATAATATCCCGCGCAAAGCGTTTTGAACATGAAGCGATTTCAGCACTTTGTGCCCTTCTGCTGTGGGTAGGCACCGCAGTAGCGGACATGATTGGCCTCGGCGGTACAGCTTTCCACCTCTGAGCAAGTAAAGGGAGGCTTTGCGGCGTAGCCGCTGTGCTTCATGCTTGTCTTGGGGCAGGGTGCCGTCCGAGAGGAAGGCAATGAATGGGTCCATCCATGAGGGCTGCTCCCTGGGCTCAAGGGCAAAAATTTCTGAGTAGGCTCTTGAGATTCTTGGCTTATCTAGTGTTTCGATGTGGACATCCGAGGGCGTGGACTCGGGAGGAGCCGTGGCGAGTCTTGCGAGGGCTTCAGCTTTGGAGTTCTTGGCTCACGGGATTTGGGTGAGTTTGTATGAGGTGAAGCTTTGCAGAAGTGCCCCCGTGAGACTTTTATAGGATCCCAAGTTGTGCTGGTTAGCTTTGAAGTCCCCTGCCACCTGACTGACAACAAGTTGGGAATCACTGAAAATATGGAGGTGACGGGCTCCGAGCTCTCGGCAAAGTTGAATGCCTGCGATAAGAGCTTCATACTCAGCAATGTTGTTGGAGGCTTTAAATTCAAACCGGAGGGCATATTCATACGAGTGACCCTCGGGGTCTATGATGATGATTCCCGCTCCGCTGAGTTTGCTGTTGGAGGATCCATCCACTTGGAGTTCCCAGATGGCGTCCCCGGCGGGGGTGTCTGGGTGGGAACTGCTATCAGCCAATGGGATGAACTCAGCAATGAAGTCCGCAGCTGCCTGCCCTTTGATGGCCACTCGCGGCTTGTAGTGCAAGTCAAGCTCTCCCAACTCAACTGCCCATTTGACCATGCGGCCTGAGGTTTCAGGTTTCTGTAATATTTGTTGTAGAGGCTGGTTGGTGAGCACATGAATTGTGTGGGCTTAGAAATATGGTCTAAGTTTCCTGGCGGCAGTGATGAGGGCGAGAGTAAGTTTTTCTATGTCTGGATAGCGAGTCTCTGGATCCGTAAATCCTCTGCCATAATAGTACACTGGGAGTTCCTAATCGTGGTCATGGCGTGTGAGCGCTACACTGACGGCCGTGGCGGAAACAGCCAAGTATAAGTAAAGTACTTCTCTGGGAATCGGCTTGGAGAGGAGAGGGACAGTGGCGAGGTATGTCCTTATGCTGTTGAAGGCTTTGTCATGTTCCGGGCCCCAAGTGATTTCTTTTTTATGTTGTGCCTTAAGCAGTTGAAAGAAGGGGTTGCACCTGTCTGTAAGGCGGGAAATAAAGCGTGCTAGGGCAACTAGGCGTCCGATAAGGCACTAGACTTCGCTCCGGGACGTCGGAGCAGTCATGTCTAGGATGGCTTGGACTTTTTCTGGGTTGGCCTCAATGCCTCTTTCACTGACCATGAAGCCAAGGAATTTGCCGCCTCCAACAGCAAGGATGCATTTCTGAGGGTTGAGACGCATCCCTTGTTTGTGGAGCTTAGTGAATACTCTGTCAAGGTTGGCAATGTGGTCATCTTCTGTCTTGCTCTTGACCAACATGTCGTCGACATACACTTCCATAATCTCACCAATTTCATCTTCAAACATGGCGTTAATGAGCCGTTGATAAGTTGCCCCCGCATTCTTGAGGCCAAAGGGCATGACCTCGTAACAATACAATCTTTTATCGGTGACAAAGGTTGTGTGGGCCTGGTAGGCGGGGTGCATTTTGATTTGGTTGTAGCCTGAGTATGAGTCAAGGAAGCTGAGTGTTTTGAAGCCAGCTGTGGAATCAACCAGTTGATCGACTCGTGGCAAGGGGAAGCTGTCCATAAGGCAGGCCTTGTTAAGGTTCGTGTAGTCAATGCACATTCGCCACTTGCCGTTAGGTTTAGGGAGCATGACGACGTTGGAGACCCATGTCGGGTAGGAATCTTCCCGGATGAATTTGATTTCCTTGAGCCGTTGAACCTCGGCTTGGATAGCTCGATATTTGTCTGGGTGGAAGGCGCGTCTCTTTTGTTTGATAGGGGGGTGGTCTTTGATGATGTTGAGTTTGTGGGTGATAATGTCAGGGGAGATCCCCGGCATGTCGGCGTAGGACTAAGCGAAGATTACTTGTTTTTCTTGGAGGAAAGTAATGAGCTTGTGGCGGAGTTCCGGGCTGAGACTTGAGCCAATGCGGACTTTCCTTTCCTGGGTAGCGGGGGACAGGGATATCCATTCCGTGTCTTCGGTTGGATTAGGCCGTGGGGCCCTCTTTTTTTCTATCCCCTCTGGGTCGTCCCCCGGGTCATCTATGGGTTTCGAGGGGCTGAGAGGTAGCATCTCATATGTGTTGCGCCCCTGTTGGATGGCGTTAAGATGGCAGTGTTCAATGGCTGCTCAGTCCCCTTGAACTGTCAAGATGCCACCTGGGGTCGGAACTTTCATGAGGAGCATGTGGCCGGCTACGAAGCATTGCAGTCCCCACAGGATGTCCCGACCTAATATAAGGTTATAGGACGAGGGACAGTCAACTATGAGGAAGCGAGCTGTAATGGAGGAGCGGCAAGGAGTAGTTCCTACCGCCACGGTTAAGCTGTCTGAGCCTAGCGGTTGTACTATGTCACCAGAGAAGCTGACCAAGGGGTCGTGGTTGTTATACAGTTTGGCGTGGTCCCGCCGAAGTAACAATCAGAGAACATGACACTTACAGCGGCCCTGGTATCCACTAAGGCTCTGTGGCACCTGTAATGATCCACCTGCGCATTGATTATTAAAGGCTCACAGTGGTGGCGATGTGTGGTATCCTCATCTCTGCGGAATGTCACTTGATCCCACGCTGATGGGGTGATCGTGACACCGCGTTGGATGTTAAGGATGTCTGAGGGTGCCGTGTTACAGAAGACTGGTGTTGGGGGAACCGTGGAGCTCCGCCATGCAGGGTTAGGATCTGGCTATGAGCACAATATTGGTGGAGTTGCCCACTCTGGACTATGGCGTCGTTGTGGCCAGTGGAACTTTATTGCGAGAAGAGCATGTCAGAGTGGAGATAGGGGTCCCTCGTGCCTTTACACTTCTCCGTTTTTAGTGATTTGGTGGAAGTGGGGATGGTTTGGGGAGATGGATTAGGTTGATGTGGCAGGGAAAGTCATTGAGGATTGGAGATGGCTGGGGAGCCGGGAGTGGAAATGAGGGATGGGCAAGGGGATGGGATATGTATACGATCTGTTTAGGCTCTCCCGAGAGTACGGGACCAGTCTGGTCTTGAAGGGAATCCGAGGTCCCGGCAATTCGCGCCGCGTAGTCTGAGTGATCGTTGTACATGTTACGATGCTCTAACGAGGCGCGGAGCAAGGATTGCTCTTTTTCCAACTCAGCAATGCGCACCCGGTACGCTTCCGCTTCTGCCCTTTCCTTCGCCGCTTGCTTGCGGAACAAATGGAAGTCTCGCTTGAGGAGTTCAAGGGCTGTGGCGGGGTCGGGATGGCTAATGGAGGCTGGGCTGCTGGTTTGGGGAAGGGATGTGTTGGATTTAAGTTTCACTTGAGTGTCAGGGTCTACGGGGTCATTTATAATCTCCACCATGGTGCCAAGTTCCGAGGTAAGTGGGAGTTCCACAAGATAGGGGCCCTCCTTCTAGCGCCAATTGTTTCTACCTGTTACGTCCTAAGCCGAGAAGTGGTCGCGGGGCGGAACGAAGTAGAATTCCAGAGAGGCTTTCACTCGGTACCTGCACAAATAACAGCGTCACGGGGTCGGGACTGGGGTGGCCCAGTCTTCGACTCTCCGATGCTTAAGTGAGCTATGTGAACTTGTACGGGTAGAGGAATGAAAGTAAGGGAGAGTATGAATCTGAGTATGTAAGTGTGTAGATGTGTGTACCTTGAGCTTGTTTTATAGGCTAAGCTTGTGTACCTTGAGCTTGTTTCTAATGTGGGACTCTTTGCCCTCTTTTGGAGTGCCTCCTCTTTTGGGGGTGTTTTCCCGCTAGAGTGATTTTGGCAAGCGGTTTGTTACCGGCCCTTCCTTCCTTGGATGTCTGTGAAGGGCCCACCAGGGCTATCTCGACCGGGTAATTGTACCGTATTATCGGCTTAACCAAGTATTTTGGCTATGTACTAACAAAAACCTTCAAACGTAAAAAAGTCGTGAAATAAGACATGACCAAAATGGTGAAATATGTCTACGGTTGAAAAATCACGGTATTCCGGTCATGTCTCGGTGCCGATAGTTGCGGTCAATGCAATTTTCAATTCTTTCTCCCTATGGGTAGGCCTATGTTCGGTGGTTATTTTACGTAAAATTTTTATACGACTTGTTGCGTGTCATCGGTTTAAAACTATTTTCCGTTGGAGGACCGGCCAAAATACGTAATTTAGACGGTCGAACGACCTTTTCCGTGCGTTTAGGGGTTTGACTTACGAGATTGACCGTCCGAATCGAGCCCTTATTCTTTTCGGATCAAGTTGAATTTTTTCCCATACATGTATTTTATTATGATGGTCAGATCTGACGGCCGGATTTCTGTTTCTCAAGTTTGATCATCACAATCACAACATGCATACTAATGTTGTATAACTTGTTTACCAAGTGTAATGTAAATGTTCCGTTTCAAAAACAAACTATACGTAGATCCTTCAAACGTAAAAAAGTCGTGAAATAAGACATGACTAGAATGGTGAAATACGTCTACGGTTGAAAAATCACGGTATTCCGGTCATGTCTCGGTGCCGATAGTTGCGGTCAATGCAATTTTCAATTCTTTCTTCCTATGGGTAGCCCTATGTTCGGTGGTAATTTTGCGTAAAATTTTTATACGACTTGTTGCGTGTCATCGGTTTAAAATTATTCTCCGTTGGAGGTCTGGCCAAAATACGTAATTTAGACGGTCGAACGACCTTTTCCGTGCGTTTAGGGGTTTGACTTACGAGATTGATCGTCCGGATTGAGCCCTTATTCTTTTCGGATCAAGTTGAATTTTTTTCCATATATGTATTTTATCATGATGGTCAGATCTGACGGCCGGATTTCTGTTTCCCAAGTTTGATCATCACAATCACAACATGCCAAATGTATAAAGGTTTAGCCGACCAATTTCAAAGGTCTAGCCGACGAGTTTCAAAGGTTTAGCCGACGATTTTCAAAGGTTTAGCCGATGAATTTCAAAGATTTAGCCGACGAGTTTAGAAGGTTTAGCCGACGAATTGGTGTATAGCCGACGAAATTTGTATCTTTAGCCGACGAACAAATTATTTCTTCGGCTAAAGTTTTCGGGTTTAACTGCGAAACCCTACCCTCCTCCCTCATTTCCGCAATTTTTTCACAATCCCTCCTCCCTCCCGGTCTCCTCCCTCCCTCCCGGTCTCCTCCCTCCCTCCCGGTCTCCTCCCTCCTCCCTCTCCCTCTCCCGGCCGGCCGGTCTCCTCCCTCCCTCTCCCGTCGCTGCCTCCTCCCTCCTCCCTCCTCCCTGCCTCCCTCCCTCTCGGTCTTCGCCGCCTCCGTCGCCGCCTCCTCCCTCCCTCCTCCCTCCGATCTCCCGTCTCCGCCTCCTCCCTCCTCCCTCCCTCTCCCGGTCTCCACCTCCATCTCCTCCCTCCTCCCCCGATCTCCCGGTCTCTAAGGTTTAATTTGTGTTAATTTAATTTGTGTTAATTTAATTTGTGTTAATTTAATTTTTGTGTTAATTTAATTATGTGTTAATTTAATTATGTTAGTTTATGTGTTTATTTTTGAATATATGTGTTAATTTATTTTTGATTTCGAATTTAGTTTTATGATATGTTAGTTAATTTATGATGATGTTGATATATATAATATTGTTATGTAATTATTAATTAAGTATATCTATATATATATTGGTATGAAGTTATTTTTGATTTCGAATTTACTTTTATGCTATGTTAATTAAGTATATCTATATATATTCTTATGTAATTATTAATTATGTATATCTATTTATTGAATAAGTATAATTTTAAACATGTATAATATTTTATACAATAAAGACAAAATAATCTAAAACCTTAGATTAATATTTTAAATAGGATGAGCGGCTTTTTTCGATCGAAGAAGAGTTCGAAGGGCTAAAGGTTCGAATCATCTGAGGGAACCTCTAGCAACCCTCAAACGACGTTTCAGGGCTAGATGACAGCCAGGCGTGCGAGTCTTCTGGAGTCGAGGCAGGCGGCCGTCCCTTGTTCCTCGAGGCCCTTGTGGCCTCAGACCCAGACGGAGGTGTCTGCACCTCGTATGCCCGAGATACACCGGGCGCCCACTCCGGGTCCTACTTCTTCGGATAGTGGGTCATCTGGGGTACAGATGCCGCCGCCTCATCTGTTCCTTTCGTGGATGATACCGGCGTTACCTGTAGTCGATGGCTCAGGGACGCCGATTTATCCACTGCCCCCGCCAGTGGCTCCATCAGCGGCGTACCGATTCGTGCCTTTTGATACGCCTCTTATTTCTGCGAGGGTATCATCATCGGCGACAGAGCCGGAATCCGTCGCGAGCTCCTCAGGTAATCAGTGATGCATGATTATTTTTAAAGGGTCATATATATTTTAATAATCAATTTGGCCGAATCATGTGATAGGCACAAAGAAGAAGAGAGGCCCCGTCACAGGGAAGGCCCTTGAGAAGATGGTGGGTACCGTGGGGAGGATCGTCATCGATACTGACGGGGATGGCCACGTAGTATCGGGCGGGAAGTCACTACAAAAATTAATTCAGTTAGCCACGGCACAATGCCGTTGCCAAAAGCCATTCTGCCGTCGCAAAAGACCAACGGCGACGGTGTAGCGACGGCATTTTTGCCGTCGCCGTTGAGGGCGTGGCTGTTGCTTTTGGCTACGGCAACGAGCCGTCGCCACTTTATTGGCGATGGCACGCAGCGATTGCAAAGGCCGTCGCCAGCTAAGCGACGGCAATTGGCTACTGCTTACACCGTCGCAAATCCCATTTGGTTACGGTAAAATTGCCATCGCAAAGTTTTTTTCATGAATTAAAAAAAAAAACCTGGCATGCAAAAATTGCATAACAGGTTTTTTATTTTTGAATTAAAGCTCTACAAAAGGAATCAGACATACTGAAAAAAAAAATCTTGCATTTAATTTTGCCCATGAATGTTACAAAAGATGAAAGCTCTTACACAAGAGTTTAATTACAAGATAGTACAATGTACATTTGTTCCTCTACTTCAAGATAAGCTTTGCAAGATTTTCCTCAACCAATTACTCTAGTGTTTGCATTTTGCAAGCCTTCTCTTAACAGATTTGACTGTTTAAGTAACTCTTACCAAGTTTGATACTTTGGTTGCTTTGCAGCCTTGACCTAACATATGAGTACTGCACCCTAAGTAGTTCCTGCATATAGAAAAGTAAAACTTATTTAGCTTGAGTTTGAACATACAAATCATACATTCAATATGTGATTATAAGAAATTAATATTGCAGTAGCGTTTCAGCTATAGGAGAAAACAATCAGAATGCACAATGCAAAGAAAAACATATCTGATTAACATGCATCGATCACTTGCCGAGGAGACTTCACTGAAGTAACTGCAAAGCAAAGAAACCATAAGACATCGATCATGGAACACAAGCATCACCTTACAAGGAATGTATATATTGGACTGGTAAAAGAAGCTAGTCTCTCAAAAGGAACATGTAGAGTATGAACATCAGATTAAAGTACAACTATGAATTACTTTTCTCATTTGCGAGTACATGTCGGCATATCATAGGCATGCGAGTACATGTCGTCATGTACCAAATAGTTTAGTTTTCATGCATGCTCCCTCAGAATTGAATCTAAAAGACAAGTAAATAATCGAAACAATGGAATTTCAGCAGCAAATCCTAAAAGTTAGAGCTTACATGTGTAGCATTGAATTGTAGCCTAAAAACGACTTTCACTTTTGTCTTCTCAAGCTTCCACTTAGCAATCCTCGACATTTCTGGAAAATCAATCTATACTAAACTGTGTAGCATCAAGCCCCCACCTTCATTTCCCTGAACCATTGAAAGTCAATATAAGATTGGTTGGGCTGTTTCCACAGAAAGCAGGAAGAAATTTCAACCAACCATACTAAATTCCACTTTCTCATTTCCCCCTTCCAAATTCAAAAGGGGATCCCAGAAAGTTTATTCCAGAAAGCAGATATAAGCAACAATCAGATCAATCAATTCAAAAGGGCATACAATGTTACTTGCTACAATCTCAACTTGGCTAAGCTGAACAAACAAATTGGAAGATAAACTCACAGCATTCTATAAGTGTTAAAGAACTAACATATATAGAAAGTTTAAAAAAAATGTTATCCGGTTTTTTCATGTTTTATGAACCAATGGGTTTTATATCAATAACTAATCGAATAATAAATTATCATATATACTGATGAGGAGACAACCAGTAAAGACATCAATCTGTCATGTTCCTAAATTTCAATTTTGATGTGCATTTAAACCTGTGCATTAGAAATTACCTCTGTAAAACACATCCATGCCATATTAGAAATCGAAAACAGATAAAAGTAAAACGAAGGTACCATTGGATCTGAATGTGTTCCGGTTCCATCGGAGCCGTAACTCCTGAGCGGTAGCAACATCAGCAGCCAAGCGGAGATTGGTCTTCTTCTTCCCCGTGGGATTCTTGCTCAGCTTGGCCCTCTCCTCAAACCCTAACCTTCTCCACTTTCGACACCGCCAATCTCTGATTCTCCTCCAGAAACCTAAGCACGGCCCCCACCGTCTCCTCCGCCACCTTCCCCTTGTCCTTGAAAACCCTAACCATTTTGCTCAGCGGGAACAGCGCGTGTAGCCTGATACCGTTCTCTTCCAAGTTCTCCCTCCTGTCTTACTCGCAGTCAACGACGGCGTTGCAGACCTTCAACCTGGCAGCACAGACCGGCGTTCAAGAACGGAGGCACCGGGGTCGGCGTCGGGTTGCGGGGTCGGGGTCGGAGAGAGGGAGAGAGAGAGGGCTTCGGTGGATTTTCGGAGAGAGAGAGAGAGAGAGGGCTTGGAATTGTGAGCGGGTTCCGAATTTTTGCCTTTTATATTGGCGTTCTTGGGCGACGATTTTAGCCCTGTTTTTTCAAAATCGTCGCCTAAGATAATCTTGGGCGACGATTTTTTGGTGTCGTCACCTAAGATGAAGAAAATCTCGTCGACGATGTTCTTCAATATAAATCTCGTCGCCCAAAACTTAAAAAATCGTCGCCTAAGACCCTTCTTGGGCGACGATGCTCTACACTATAAATCTCGTCGCCCAATATGAAAAAATCGTCGGCCAAGAGTTCTATCATAAAATTCAGAATATCGTGAGTTTGGTGATCGGAGAAGAGGAACTGAAAACCGACCGTCAGATATGACCAGCATAACGAATTACATGGGTGGGAAAAAATTCAGCTCCAACGGACAACGATAAGGGCTCGATCCGTCCGGTCAATCTGCGCGGTCAAACCCCTAAACGGACGGAAACGGCTATTCGACCCTACAAATCACGTAATCTGGCCGGACCTTCAACTGAGAATAGTTTCCAATCGACGAGACACTTACGGGGCTATAAAAATTTGGTAAAAAATAAATACCCGGGTTAGGGCTACCACTTGGTAGAAATAAGAGAAAAATTCGTTGACCGGAACAACCGGCACCGAAATTTTACCATAATATCTTCATTTTTCACGGGTTGACATATTTCACCGTTGCGGTCATATCTTATTTCACAACTTTTTTGCGTTTGAGGCCTCTACGTATACGTTGTCTTCAAAACGAAACTTAAACTACACAAAAAGTTATACAACATTAGTACATATATCGTGAGTTTGGTGATAGGAGAAGAGGAACTGAAAACCGACCGTCAGATATGACCAGCATAACGAATTACGTGGGTGGCCAAAAATTCAGCTCCATCGGACAACGATAAGGGCTCAATCCGTCCGGTCAATAGGCGTGGTCAAACCCCTAAACGGACGGAAACGGCTATTCGACCCTCCAAATCACGTAATCTGGCCGGACCTTCAACTGAGAATAGTTTCCAATCGATGAGACGCTTACGGGGCTATAAAAATAAAAAACATTTCCTTAAAATTTAAATGTGTTTTATTTATTTTAATTATTCGGATTATCTTGGCCGACGAATTACCCTAATTTCGTCGGCCAATAAGATACTTGGGTGACAATATTTGTTAAATTCGTCGCCCAAGGGTAAAAATAAAAAATCATGTATAATGAAATTTAAATATGCTTTATTTATTTTAATTATTCGGATTATCTTGGCCGACGAATTACCTTAATTTCGTCGGCCATTATGATACTTGGGCGACGATATTTGTTAAATTTGTCGCCCAAGGGTAAAAAAAAATCCTGTACAATGAAATTTAAATGTGCTTTATTTTATTTAATTATTCGAATTATCTTGGCCGACAAAATTATACCCTAATTTCGTCGGCCAATATGATACTTGGGAGACGATATTTGTTAAATTCGTCGTTCAAGGGTAAAAATAAAAAATCCTGTACAATGAAATTTGAATGTGCTTTATTTATTTTAATTATTCGGATTCTCATGGCCGACGAATTACCCTAATTTCGTCGGCCAATATGATACTTGGGCGACGATATTTGTTAAATTCGTCGCCCAAGGGTAAAATAAAAAATCTTGTACAATGAAATTTAAATGTGTTCTATTTTATTTTAATTATTCTGATTACTCTTGGCCGACGAAAGTAGGGTAATTCGTCGGTCAAGATGTTATTAGGCCGACGAAATGCTTGTATTTCGTCGGCCAAGAAAAAATAAAAAAATAAAATACTTAGGCGACGATATATTTGAGTTTTGTCGCCTAAGGATTAAAAACACTTAGGCGATGACAAAATATAGTTGTCGCCGAAGAATAAACACTTAGGCGACGACAAAATATGTTATTAAATAACCATTAAACTAAAACGCTCGTATCTACTTCCTCACAAATTATTTTCTTGATTTGTCAACATTTACACTCTCATGGGGACAAAATGTATCAATCCATATAAAAATTTTAGAACATTTATGTCCCCATGATAGAGCTCCCCTTATGGAAGCATAATCATATTTTAAGTTGACATTTTAAAAAAATTAGAAACAATTGACGATGGTGATAACTTGCCGTTGCTATTGATTACAAAGTTTGCCACGGCCTCTTTCTGCCGTCGCAAATTTTACCTTTTTTAGCCACGGCGCCCATTTGCCGTCACAAAGTTTACATTTTCTTGCCACGGCTCCACATTGCCGTCGCAAAACTTAATTTTTTTTGCCACGGCACAAAGTTGCCGTTGCAAAATAATTTTAATTTAGCTACGGATGCTTTGCCGTCGCAGCGCCGTCGCAAAAAATGGACCAATGGCGACGGCAAATCTGAGCCGTGGCAATTTGGGGTGGCTAATTGAATTCTTTTTTGTAGTGAGTCGAGGACGTACTCCGGCCGCGTGGGAGCTCTCATTAGGGATAGAGTCCCTATGTTGTAGTCAGACTGGGGCGAGGTCCCGCAGGAGGTTAAGGACATGGTCCACAACGCGATGTCGGTGAGTTTACAGAATAATATTATGTATTAAATTGTTGATTTCTCAAAAAGCTAAACTAATAAACGGTTAAATGTAGGTGCGGTTTGAGGTTCCCGAGCACCTGAGGGACAACTGGGCTGACGTTGTGTATGGGGGAAGGTACGTTGGGAAATTAATGAAAAACAAAATTGTATGTGATATTAATAATATTTCTAATATTTTTGTTGTATCTGTAGGTACAAGGAGTGGAAGAATGAGCTGCGGACCTATTGGACTACGCACGGGAACGCACGTTCTGGTACCCCTGCTGAGTTCCAGTACAGGGAGTACGAGTGACGTTGGCTTCTGACATCAAAATTCAACAACCCTCGTAAACAGGTATTTAAATAAATTAGTTAGTTAATTTAAAATTAAGTACGTGCATTTTAAAATATTTTACTAATAATTTACTTTTTTCTTTGAAGGTGGTTTCCCGGGTGAACACTCAGAACCGGCAACGCAACACAAGGAACCATCATGCCGGTTCTAGACCGTTCGCTGTCTTCATGGACGAGGCGGCCAGGGAACATCCAGAAGTCAACCCGTACGTCTATACGTACGAGAGGACATATCCTGACTCCCAGGAGGATATTGTAAGTCACCTTACGTTTTTAAATTTTTAAATTTATGTAAAAATGTTAATTAATAATTTTTTACCTATCCATATAGGCGAGGGTGAGGGAGGCTAGTGACGAGGTCATGAGTGCCTTAGTGAGGGAGACATGGCCGGACACGCAGGAGGAAGAGATGTCTGAAGCCATGTCCCGGATCGACACTTCGGATCCGATGATTGGGGCGATGATCATGGGCACAGCCTTCCTACCGAGAGCAAACAACTTCTACTACCGGGGTCTAGGAAAGAGAGGCGAGGGGGTCCTGAAGACCACTCCAGGATTTCAACGAAATGCAGCCTCGACCAGCAGTAGGACCACGTCCACGATCAACATGACGACTCAGTTAGAGTCGGAAGTTCAGAGACTACGAGAACAGCAAGCTGCTCATATTTCCTCGCAGGCAGCCTTTAATGCCGCTCAGGCAGCCTATGTTGCCGAGATACATGCCATCCAACAGGCCCAGCAGTAGCAGATGTTCCAGTACATGCAGGAGTTTACAGCTGCCCAGATTCACGGACTTCCGCCTCTGCCCATGCCGCTACCCCAGCCGCCGCAACCTCCGCAGCAGCCCCCAGAAGATGATATTAATTTAGACGATATAGAATTTATATAGTTGATATATACTTTTATGTGTTTGATACTTTTATGTAATTGATACTTTTATGTAGTTGATATATACTTTTATGTGTTTGTTGTTGGTTATATGAAATTATTTTGGTGTATTTTGCAGCTTGCTTATAATGGTAATTCAGAAATTTCGGGATTTTTTTTTACTGGAATGGACTTATAGCCGACGAAAAAAGCCTTAATTCGTCGGCTAAAGTTTTTTTTTTTAAATAAGTTTTAACCGACGAAATATGCTTTAATTCGTCGGCTAAATCCCTATAAAGTCGACGAAATATACTATATTTCGTCGGCCATAGCTGTTTTATATTTTTTTATTACAACCTTTAGCCGACGAATATTTTAAATTATTCATCGGCTAAAGTTTGGAAGATAACCAACGACACAAAATGTCGTCGGCTAAGGTATGGACTATAGCCGACAAAAAATTCGTCGGCTAAAGTATGGACTATAGACGATGACATTTTTTGTGTCGTCGGCTAAAGTCATCACAGACGACCCTTTCCCGACGATACTATAGCCGACGAAGGTTCGTCGGCTAAGATCTTAGCCGACGAATTTTTTTAACAGGCCGACGAAAAATTTTCGTCGGCTAAAGTACTTGTCCTGGTAGTGCTATTTCTAAATTCAACCGTTGGATTTATTAGACCGCAAGATCTAGGTCGTATATTTTGGAGTATATACGAATGTGGATCAGTTTGGACTTTGGACTCAATCAATTCGAGCCCAGACCGACTCGGTCTTGAGCTGCTCTGCAGCGGAGGAGCTCGGAGGAGTTCTCCATCGTTCAGCCATCTCCCAACGTCCAACTGGTGGCTACGGCTTTGTCACATCATCTCTAATGTGGTTGTGATGTTGGATTACAAAGAGGAGCTCCGGCGAGAGAGAAAAGAAGCAAAGGAAGAAAATCTAGGTTCGCCAGCGATCTTCGGATTTCAGCCACGACAACGAGCACCATTGGTATGGATAACTTCTTCTCGTCCTCCCCGACGTCGCTTTAGTATTTTGATTTCCATGGGAAGCTGAGGGTTCATCGGCGATTTTTCAAATCCGGCCACGGTGGCGGGCATAGATGGTGCTAGTAGCTTCACCTCGATTTGGAGAACCTATCTATGTCTTTGGTTGTCCATGACGAGCTCTAAGGAGGGAGAATCAAATAGTAGAAGTTCTGAGATTTTCCGGTGACCTCCGAGTCTAAAACGAAGTTTTTTTTTTTAAGTCTGAAAAGCTGACGTGGCGTGTCGTAATGCCATGCCGGGGCCGGTCAACGTGTCCAAAAAATTAACTTTTTCAGACACGCCAAGTGGCATGTCGGACACGTATTTTGCCGTGTTGGGCGCCATGTCGGCATGTCGGAGTGTCGGACACTCCGACACTCCACCCTAGTGGAGTGTCCGTGCAACATAGCATATAAGTAAAGATAACATATTTTCTTCCTAGGCTTTTCTTTATTTATTTATTTTTCCAATAGCAAGAATAAAGATATACAGATCCTAGTTCTAATTATCTAAACCTCTTAGAAACACCATGCAAATGGAGACCATGAACTTCAATATGGGGGAATTCAAGCAATGTGTAATATGCAAGCTTGGTTGCAAAATGCCCCGAATGAGGTTTGAGTTTGAATGGAAAAATTACTTGGTTGCAAAAGTCCTAGAGATAGAATGGAATTAGAGCAGAATCTTTTACCTGCAAAGCAACATGTGTGGCTCTTTCACCACAATCAAAACTGGTAGTTAATTTAGCTAGACAGAATTGATCACAAGGGCCGAGATCAGCAGAGACGTGCATGTCGTTGCTCATTCTGATTGAACGGAGAGAGAAGGCGGCAAAACAAAAGAGTTTCAAACCCTTGCTCACATCTCTCTACATAGCTCTGTCAGACAATCGTGTGGCCCTTTTAGTAATTTTACTGAAATTAAGAAAAAGAAAAAAAAAGAGCTTATAAGGTAGTAACGTTTTCTCTTTCTCCAGTATACCAAATTTTTTTTCCTCTCAAGTTCAGCCACCCCTACAATCCAAAATTTTTTGTGAGCTTCGGTATGGATGTTGATTATTCTCTAAACTCAATAAGAGTCCAGAATAGAGGATTCTACTATAAGGAAGAACGTAAAGTGAAATATTCAGAATTTCAAAAACTCAGCGATGTATGGCTCTTTCACTGTCGTCTCTCTTTGCGTTCCTCTTTTCCATATTTTGATGATTTCCTGATTTTGATCTAGCTAACCAACTGTGTATGTGTATATATATTTGAATTTCTGCTCTGACCAACTATATTGAGAAATTAAGGCCTAGGATTTGGTATGTTTTTACCTTCAGATTAAACATACCGACTGATTTCGTTCCTCTTTGCCTTCGGATTATGTTTTACCGAGTTTGATTAATTATTGACTTTCAAAGGGTTCTTAGGATTTGGTATAATGAGCAAAAGACGTTTGCTAAGGATCACCAGCGTTTCTGAAATTTCGAACTTTTCTCTATGCTAAGGAGGGATAAGAAACATAGCTAACTCCCTAAGGAAATCATATAAATCTGATGATGAATATCCAAATTTCTTCAATCGTATGGTTTAGGATACTTTCATGTGTGTGTATGTATATATAACAACAGTTCATCTCTCTCCCAGAGTGCCCGGCATAAGAGACATTGGCGGAAGTTCATGAAGGGATTAAACACGTAAATATTAGCATCTACCTTCATCTCTCTCTGTATATATAGTTTTGAGTCTTGGTGAGCTTCACAAATTGATGACAAATATGATTATCTAATTTTGCAGCTGGACCAAGAAATTGGCTAAAGAGCAATATAAGTTTTATTTGAGGCAGATAGGGTGTAAGTTTAATTTGAACCCGAAGGCTATGAAGATGATGGAAGTAGTGAAATTTCAGTCTGAAGCTCGAAATGCCGAATTGTTGGATCAAGAGACATTGGCGGGGATAATAAGTGGGCCTGTTACACGAAATATACTGGAGGGGGTGATAACTGGGGAGATTACAATAAAAACGATCTGGGATGCACGTGTTCAACATTTTCGATCTCAAGGTGAGATCAATTCCGTCTAGCTAATTAATTAACTGCTAGTAGTTTTAGCTGTGGTGAATTAATCCTTCATATGATCGACCAGATCTGTTGGCCGGTGTGTTTTTCATCACTTGCTCCTCTAATGGAGTAGATATGACTTTGTACCGTCTTGCAGGATTTTGACAAAAATCGGTATCCGTCATGTGTGGCGTAATGAAGAAACGACAATTTGGAAGCGAAAGCCTCATCACTGCTTCTGGAATAGGTGATAAAGAAACAGATTAAAGTCTTACCCTCGTACCCACCTAAAGGTAAGGAATTAGAAAACTCTGGTATATAGCTAGTTATGTGTGCATTTCCATCAGAACGTATCGATGTCAAAATAGGTCTACGAGGCAGGTCCGGCCCTGACCATACGCCCAGCTGGCGTACGCCTAGAGCACCAAACTTTACGGGTCTCTGAAAATCAAATTCAAGTTTTCTATTTTTAAAAGTCTGTAGTGTTAATTTATTTTTATTAAAATATTAGTATAAATGATAAAAAAATCATCAATTGTTCCACGTGTTAAAATGGTCACCCCAAATATTATCAGATGATAAAATAGTTATTTAATTATATATCATATGATCTAATGGTCATGATTAAGTGTCAATTATGATAAAAAAATACATTTTTAAATTTTATGGATTTACGATTCTACCTTTCTGTTAGTTTCTCTCATTCTATTCTCTCTATGTTATTGCTTTCTCTCAGTTCTCTTCTCTCAGCTTCTCTCTCTGTACTCAATCTTGATCTCTCTCTCGCTCTCTCTCTAACCCTGCCGCCATCGCTTATCTTTCATCCCGTCGACGCCACCTAAGTTTCGTCATTCGTATTCGTGACGCGGTGACTCCATCAGTTTCGCCATCCACTATCTTCTAATGCAAACAAGGTCGATGTTTTGCTCAGACACAATGTTTTTGATTTCTTTCAGATTTTTATGTTTTGATTGATTTGCTTTTGGGTTTAATCGTTACAATTTCATATGATGTCGATCGGTGAATTCTAGGGTTCATATGAATTTATGAATTTGAAACTCTTTGGCTCAATCTGTGCTATATTCCCAGCCTCCCAGGAATTTAGTGATTTTAGTCTTTAAAAAAATGATTTGTTTGCATTGTTTTGCTTATTTTAGTTGTGTACTCTGGTGAATGAGAATAGTTGTCATGAGTTACTTGTAATAGGAATACTATACATATTTCTGTTCAGGTACTACGGACAGTAACTATACTGCAAAGCTTGTGTACTCTGGTGAAGGAGCAGCAGTTTCATTTGATCATAGCGTCTCATATTTTGATTTTGCTAATTCTGTACGTGACTGATTTCCGGTATTGGCAGAAGCATTGTCAAGCTGAGGTATACTGTTTTTCCTAATGTTGTATCTTATAGTCATGAAAATGAAGATGATATGAAGATGATGTTTAGAGTTTTGGTTCGTTATAGTTTAGATTTTGTTGATGTGGATGTTTGCTCTTTCGATGTTAATGCTTCAGGTTCTGAAAGTGTGTTGAGTAACAATGTTAGTGAAGAGTCTAGCATTTCGTTTGATGAAAATGATTATTTAGGATGCTACAAACCAGAGGAAGCAAAGAGGTATTGTAGCAAAGGGTGAGAGAATTATATCAAATCAAAGGACCAGAAGTTTCAAGGTGGTGTGGAAGAGTTTAGGTTGAAATTACATATGTATGCAATTGAGATGAGATTTGAGTATCAGTATATTAGAAATACTAAGAAACGTGTTGTTGCTTATTGTTCTAAGAGAGAGTCTGAGCATTGTGGATGGTGTGTGAAGGCTTCCTTGTTAGAGTATAATTGTTTTTTTTTGTCATTACTGATCTGGTGAACAAGCATAGCTGTCATGGTGTTGTTCGCTTGCAAACTAATAAGATGATGAGTTCCAAGATTATAAAGTCTATAATGCTTGATAAGGTTCGTTAGAATCCTAACATGAAGGCTTTAGATATATACCATGAGATAAAGTCAGATTATGGGATGGAGGTATCTTATTGTACGGTTTGGTACAGTAAAGAGCGTGCTAGAGAATCTGTTCTTGGTGGTGATGCTGATTCTTATGCTCAATTAGTTTGGTTTGGTCAAAAAGTAGTGGAATCAAACCCTGGCTCCACTATCAAGATTGAGTATGAACCTGAAACTCGCAGGTTTCAGAGAATGTTTATGTGTTATGATGCGTGGATGAAGGGTTTTTAGTTTTGCAGACCTATTTTGTTCATTGATGCTACCTTCATCACCAACAAATACAGAGGGCAGCTTATTGGTGCATCTGCCAAGGATGAGAATCAAGGTACCTTTTTAGTGAAATGTTTAGTTACATTGGCAATTTCTTTGATTGTGATAGTTACATAGTTTCCAGGGGCGTCAGTTTTGATGGCTTTGACATTTTTATGTAACTATTTGATGGATAAATGACTTGTGTACCTATATTAAGCTACTAATATAACTATCCAAGTAACTATAAATGGATAGTTACTTGACTAGTTATTTATGTAATTATCCATGTAACTATGCATGTAACTATCCATGTATGTAACAATCCATGTAACTATGCATGTAACTATGCATGTAACTAAGCATGTAACTATGCATGTAACTAAGCATGTAACTAAGCATGTAACTATCAATGTATGTAACTATCCATGTAACTAATACAACTCAAGTCTCTGCATCACAGATGCATACCTATGAACTGTTTCTTGGATTGTGATAGTTACATAGTTTTCAGGGCATCAGTTTTGATGGCTTTGACATTTTTATGTAACTGTTTATGTAACTTTCATTTATTCAGACCGATTTTTTGTTCGTCTTTTTTGCAGGTTTATATCTAGTTGCATGTTTATGCTATTGTTGATTCTGAAACTGAAAGTAATTGGAGATTTTTCCTTCAGTGTGTATCTGAAGAGTTTTCAAGACACCCTATGAGGCGGGTGACATTATTCATTTCTGATCGGAATCCTGGTCTTCTTAGTGCATATCCGCATGTCTTTCCCAATAATCCACATGGTTTTTGTTTTAGGCACCTTGTAGACAATCTCTCTAAAAAGTATCCAAGTCAGTCATCCCTACATAAATCTGTTCCTTATTTGTTCATGTGTTGTGCTTATTCTCGCACCCCGGACTCGTATGAGACCAACCTTGCAAAATTGAAGGAGGAAGGGGGTTCTATTGTTGAAGAATTTTTAAACGACCTTCCCAAATAGAACTGGTGTTCGGCTTTTTTTAACGGGGAAAGGTTTGGTGAAATGACCAACAATTTGGCCGAGACTTTTAACAATTGGGTGGGGGATTTGAAGAGTCTTCCTATTTATGATCTGAATGAAGGTATTAGAACCAAGTCTATGGAGAGAATTGCTGAGCGAAGGGAAGGGTCAAAGGAATGGGTCACTGTTTTGTGTCCAAACATGGAAAAGAAATTAATTAATAACTTGGCGGTTGAGCGACATTGGTGAATTATGAGATCTGATACATATGTTTATGAAGTTCAATGTCAAAAGTACAAGGTTATAGTGAACTTGAGAGAGGATTTCGTTTGTTCGTGTGGGGAATGGAAATGTCATGGTTTTCCTTGTTCACATACCCTTGTTGCAATTCAGCAATATGGTGTCTCTCCTTACTTATATGTCAGCCCTTACTATAAGGTACTCTTTTACTCATTCTGTTTTTTTATTCCATATCTATTCTTGTTTCCTGCTTTTGTTAACTAACATGTCCAGTTACATGTTGATCTACTAATGTAACTGATCATGTAAGTGCTTGTTTTTCAAGATGGATAAATTCTGAGAAACCTACTTTCACACCATTAAACCAATCCCTTTCGTTTCAATGCCTATTGATCTTGCTCAATCGTCATTTTCATTGTAGCCTCTTTTGACTAAAAGATCTGCTGGAAGGCCAAAAACAAGAAGGTACCGAAGTAGGAGTGAGGTAAAAAGGCAGATCAAGTGTTCCAGATGTGGGAAATATGACGGGCATAACAGAACTAGTTGTAAAGCTCTGATATAGCCTTTGGTTACATATGACAGCTACATTGATGGATGCAGTAATTACATTGATGGATTTAGTAGTTACATTGATGGATTCAAGTTCTTTTAGTAGTTATATTGGTAGTTACAATTCTGTTGTTGGATGTTTCATTTATTTAGCTGTTGCTTTTTATTATAATAGTGGAAACTGTGTATCTCATTTTTCACGGTGTAGCGGTGAGCTGCAAATATTAATACAAACCTCATTTTTTTTTTCAAGTGCTTTGTTTATTTCAAGTTTCATTGCTTTGTTTGTTTCAAGTTTCATTTTGTTCAGCAGTTACATGGTCAGATAGTTACATTGCTGTAACTACCTGTGTAACTATGCATATATGTAACTATCAATCTATGTAATTATTCATGTAACTACAGATTGCTAGTTACCTAGGTAGTTACATTTCTAGTTACATGAATTTTAATAGATTTATGTTCTAATGCGCAGCGGCACGCTTCAATTATTATTAAATAAATGACTTAAGCTACTTATCTAACTATTAATATAACTATGCATGTAACATAACATTAAAGAAAAACAAACTTGAGCAGTAGCTTGTTTTCAAACATGACAATCTCTAGCACAACAGCACGGTTAAAACTTAAAACTAATACAACAACAGAATTGATAAACTGTCACTCACTACAGACCAAGATTACATTGTCAAAGTACCAAATATTTACAATAACATGGAACAAAAGACTCCAACCAAACTGCCACTCACCACAAACAGCTTTAAATATACACAAATTATGATCCTACCCGCTATGCAACAGATGATGCATTACTCTTCAGTTTCCCAGTCAAATGTCTTCTAGTTAGCCCTAAATAAACGAATTAAACAAACTAACAAAGAGCATGCCCCAAAAAAGAAAACAGACAAAAGAGATGAAGAACAAGAACAACCTGATGAAGATTTAGCAAAACTCATTGACTCATTAACTCAAGTCTCAAACACATCTCATTTTGAATTCAATTAGCAATACCACATAGGAGAAAGATTTTTTTTTTTTTTTTTTTGTATTTTAGGAAGAAAATTTAGCAGAACTATCAGATATAGGAGGAAAACGAACTAACCTTAGCAACGGCGGACTGGCGACTAGCGATGGCGGCGACGGCGGACGGTTGAGAGAAGAGGTCAGATTGGTGAACAAATCGACTGAGTGGCAGACTGGCGAATTGTGAGAATGGGTGGCGGACAGTGAGCGTCTTCTTCGTTTGGGAATCGAATCGGTGAAGAGAAGAGTCGGCAGTACTAGGCACAGAGAGGACTGAGGAGAGAAGAGAAGAGAAGAGAATGAGAGATCGAATCCGAGCGTGCCTCAGTTACTTCAATTTTTTTTAAGTCTTGCTGACGTGGCGTGTCGCAGTGGCGTGTTGGAAGAGGTCAACGTGTCCATGATGTGTCCGAAAAGTCAACATTTTCAAACACGCCAAGTGGCGTGTCAGACACAGATTTTGCCGTGTCGGCGTGTCGGTAGTGTCAGACACTCCGACACTCCAGGGGTGTGGAGTGTCGGTGCAACATGGTATTTTTGGAATTGCATGATATGTTTTACCGAACACATTTTCATCTCATTTTAATTATTAGAGAATATGACATACTACTACCTCAAACAGTTGCAATTATGAAAACTAGCCTTTTACCCATGCATCTGCACGGAGGATGAAAAAATGGAAGATGTTTCACTCAAACTGCTTCACTTAAAGTGGGATAAATCAATTAATCCTATTTTTTTAGGGTGGTGCTATTAAGACACCATTTTTTGCTATTAACACACCTCACATCTATACTGAGAGTAAGCATGAATCAAATTTAAATGGCAAACTTGTAAATAAAATTAAAATATGTGTTAATCCTTTTTTTGTGTGGTGCTATTAACACACTATTTTTTGCTATTAACACACCTCATCTATGATGAGAGTCAATCATGAATCAAATTTAAGTGACAAACTTGTAAATAAAATTGAAATGTGTAGATAGAAAAATAGATAAGGTGTGTTAGTAGCAAAAAAAATGTGTGTTAGTATCATCACCCTTTTTTTTTTATAGATAACTGCTTCATAAAAAGTGGGATGAAACTACCACGTCCTTTTGTTTCTCCTTATAATTTTAATGATGTTTTTTAGTAAAGCTCATAGTAAATATTATTTTTAGTTCTTTAAGAAATTTCTATTATCTTGATTTTTTGGTAATTTAAAAAAAGATTTACCAAGACACCAACAAAGTGCCTCGCTTTCTAATATAATAATAATAATAATAATAATAATAATAATAATAATAATAATAATAATAATAATAATAGAGATTTGATCATACACATAGCATAAGGAAAATTCACTTATGTGGATAAAATCATATGAGTTGTGTCACGTCCAACTATATATTTTTGGAATTGCATGAAATGACAGGCCGGCCGTTTGGTGTGTGGCTTGCTTCTTTCTTCTTCTTCTCTTGTCGAATTATTATTACTCAATCCATGTGGCTAAGAAATTAATGGAAATGTCAAAGAGATTTAAAAAGGTAGGCACCAACTTAGGAGAAATTTTTTAGCGCTACGGGAAGACCACGTGGCAGTATGACGTAGTCCTATATTTCAATTAAATATTGACATTTGAATTTTACTTGGAAAAAATTACACAAGCTATTTTGTCAAAGACAATTTTGGGTTTGTTGTTACTTTTTCAACCCTAAACTATAAACTCTAAACCCTAGACCCTAAACCCAAAACCCTAACTCCTAACCCCTAACCCCTAAACCTAAACCCTAACCCCAAACCCTAAGCCCTAAACCCTAAACCTTAAACCCTAAACCCTAGTCCAAACTCAACAAAGACCCATGAAGGTCTTTTCATAAAAAATAGAAAATTTTAGTTTATATTTTAATTGTAATAAATCCACGTGCCAATATTTGATTAAAATGTAGAACCACGTCATACTGCCACGTGGTACTTTTGTAGCATCTAAAAATTTCTCCCAACTTAATCATTGTAAGTGAAACATATTAGTTGGAGTGACTCATCGACATGTCGATGTAGGTGATTCTTGTAATCTTGTTCCTGCTTGTGGTTGTGGTGTTTGAGGCAATTATACATCAATTATATAGTAATCAGGACCACCATTATAATCATTGATTCCACCCAGGCCCGGATTTGAATAGAGGTACAAGAGGCTTGGGACTCAGGGTCCCAAAATTTGAAGGGCCCAAAAATATTAGTTGTCTTAAAAAAAAATTAATAGTTTTTTGGCTATGCAATCTGACATGAATTAAAGACAATTATCCTAAAATAAAGACAATTACACGTGATGAGGGGACCAAACCATCAATTACTGTTTACTATTTTAAATTTGTACCCATAAAAAAGTTAAAATATGAAATAGAAGCAGCCAAACACGATTAGGTAAGATATTATTGTATAGATAGGATTTATAATATAATTAGGATTACTAAACCAAGTTTTGGAATCTTATTTGCATAATAAGTATTTTGCATAAAAATCCTATATATTTTTGGATGTTATATGCTATTTTATATATATATATAAAAATTAGGGGCCCAACTCTGGAAGTTTGACTCAGACCTCAAAATCTCAGGTCCGAGCCTGAGTCCACCATGCTTTCATTGCTATGCTCTACACCAAAAAGGTATCTCATCATTTTGTTCATGCACTACGCCACTAGTGAACACAAATGATTCCACAATATGACCGAGTTAGTGTACCAAAATATCTTTAAAATGTGATGTTTTTCGTAATCACATATGAGAATCGATTTTCTAACAACATTATTGTTCAAAACAAGCGAAATGTAAAACTAGTGACTTGAGATTTAAACTTGACATTATGTTGTTAATTGGGTTTTGATCGAATGGTTACTATATGGCATGCCCTAATCCTACATTAAGCAAAATTGGCTGCATAGAGCAATAGAGGAGCAAGTTGCGAGCGGTAGGTGCTATGTCTTATTGGAACTCGTGCGAGTTGTGGCTATGTTTACATGGAAAGCTAAACTACTTTGCCTTTATGATCGGCAGACGAAGATCATGCAAAGCTAAGCTACTTTGAAGATCACTAAAAGTCACATTTATATGACATATAACCCTTTGTCTCTCTCCTGTCTTAGTCGTTACTGTATTTTTCTTTTATCAACCAACAAGTCGATGAAAGAAAAATTAAAACAAAACCTATCAACAAATATTGTCACCTGACTAATCTAAAGAGCAATAAACCTACCGAATAAATATGATCGTACTCATACCGTAGATTCATTGCCCGCTCTATCATCAATCTCCTATCGCCTTCAATTTAGTCCGGCCTAATTCTAAGTCCGACGGAGGTGAAGATGGGCGGTGAAAGTGACATCTGGCCAAGACCCTAGTATAGAACTAAAAATATTAAAAAATTCCATTAGAAAATTAAAATTAAATATTAAAAAATATTATTCCATCACGAAGCGGGGCCCAGCCGCTGAGATTAAAACGAGAAAGACAGAGTCGTTAGTCGCCCCTTCCACCATCACTACCGACCTGACGCGACGGTGACGCCGCTCCCTCCTCTACGCGGCCAAATCAACACCGTCTCTCCCCCATGCCGGTCCCACTCCTCCCTGGCTCCCTCTGTACCCACCGGCACCAGATCCCACGCAATAAACTTAATATTAAAAAGATATAAAAGTATTTTAAAAAAAACGAAATTTCTGGTTGCCACTGCCAGAAATCAAAAAGGGCAACAACCACTCTCTTCTTCTTCCTCACTCCCACTTTTCCCATCCCTTTCCTTTTCACCTCTTCGTCTTCTCTCCAAAACCCCAATGTAATCAAAACCACTCGCTCCCTTTTCCAGTTTCCTCTCTCTCTCTCTTTTCCCTTTGATCTCCGGTCAATGTCGGAGTCAAACTCGGAGCCGGCGTTCACCGCGGGCCGTGCCCGGCCCTGGCGACCCGACGATCTTCTCAACGGTCACGTCGTGGCGTCGTACGGCGGCGTTGCGGCGGACTCGAGCGTCAATGCGATTAAGCCGGAGGGAGTCTGCGAGCACGTGAGGGAGTTCGCGGCGGCGGTGGCGGAGATGGCGGTGGAGTTCGGGAAGGGGTGTAGGGATATTGCGAGGCAGAGCTTGGGGAATCGGGACTCGGTGGCTGTGCAAAGCTTCCAGAAGGTGAAGGAGTTGTATTTCGGGAAGAGAGTGACGAGGAAGCTGAGGTTTATGAATGAGTATTTGCCGGAGGATAAGGAGCCGGTTCATGCTTGGTCTGTGATCCTGTTCGTCGCCGTTTTGGCTTTTACAGGTGCGTCGCTGTGTGTCGTTTCGTTGATGATCAAATGTAGGAGGAGAAGATCATTTTTTGTTTGTTTTTGATATTGTTCATAGATTGTGCTCTGTTTGGTTGCTGAGAATTTCCAGTCGTGTATAATTTTCCTTTTTTTGTTTGATTATGCTTAAAAGTTTGGATTTTTGGTTAATTTGGGGATTTTGTGACATGATTTTTTGGCCGGAAAGTTTTTCACCGGAGAAATATTTGCCGGAAAGTATTTGATATAGTTTCTAAAAGTTTTGTTCGGTTTGGTCGAAAAAGTAGGAAAGAATCAGAATTTTGTGGAAATCCTGGAAAAGTTCTGGTTGGAATAAACTGACTTACTGTAGTGGAAAGTTACTATTGATCACTTCAACTCCGGTACAGAAATTTTGATGTAACAGTTCTAACTTGAAATGCAATTATTTTCTCTGTTTGATTGTATGCTTGTGAATATGAGTTATACACTAATTGTGAATTAGTAAAGGGGAATTAAGTTTAGAGTATATGCGCCTGTTAATCTGATGATTCAGGGGCTCCTTCTCTTAATTTGCTTCTCCTTTGGTTGTTTGGGTCTATTATTGTGCTTTTTGCTGACATGGCTTACAAAATTCCAGCACTGATTGTGAATATGGAAACTACTCCTACCACTCCAGATGTAGTGAAGAAGGTGTACATACATCCTCCTAGTGCTGCCCGCGTGATGCTTCCAGATGGTAGATACATTGCATATAAGGAGCAGGGAGTTCCGGCTGACAATGCTAGATTCTCAATTATTTCTCCACATTCTTTCCTTTCCTCCAGGCTTGCAGGTGCGATGTTCTTTTTTATGGCTAAACCAACAGATAATGCATCTGCTTTTGCCATTCTTAATTATTTTAGGCATGCATTTTCTTGATTTTGTATCTTGTTTTTCAAATTTAGGAATACCGGGACTTAAGGCTTCACTATTGGAAGAGTTTGGTGTTCGCTTATTGACATATGATCTTCCTGGATTTGGAGAGAGTGATCCTCATCCTGATAGGAACCTTGAAACTTCAGCAATGGATATGTTGCTCTTAGCTGATGCTGTTGGTGTTAATCACAAGTTTTGGGTTGTTGGATACTCTAGTGGAAGCATGCATGCCTGGGCAGCACTCAGATACATTCCTGATAGACTTGCAGGTATGATGTCTCCTACACTTCTATGATTTGTGAAAGGTTCTACCATGCAGTGATAAGGTTTCCAGAAGTGGAACAGATACGGCATTTCCAAAGAAATTTTTGTTCTGTTATTGGGTACTGTATGTTATGGTACATTGTGATACTAATAATCACCTCTGCTATTTCCCTGAAGTTTCTGATGTTCATGTTACTTACCTGAAAATTCTTTTTCATGGGTTAGTCTTCGGCAGAATCTGCAACTGACATGTTATTGTCATTATGGATGACAAGTCTTTAATGAGGCCTGATAAAATATGTTTATTAAAGTTGCAGATGAGTTCAACCACATTTTCTTTTAGTTTTCATTTATTTTCCTGGTGACTGATGTTTCTCATTTATGATAAAATTTTCTTCCGAGGAAATTAGGATGTCTGCCATAATTTTTTTTTTCCCCAGTAATATCATCTCATGATCCTGACTGATCTAATTTGCAGGTGCTGCCATGATGGCTCCAATGGTTAATCCATACGATTCAATCATGAACAGGGAAGAGAGACGTAGAACCTGGAAACAGTGGACAAGAAAGAGGCAACTTTTGTACTTTCTAGCCAGGAGGTTTCCCAGATTTCTGGCTTACTTTTACCACCGGAGTTTCTTATCTGGAAAGCATGGACAAATTGACAAATGGCTGTCATTGTCACTTGGAAAGAGGGTAAGAATTGTTATCGCTGTTTGTAAACATTTGCAAATTTGAACTGAAGTTTCAACTATTACAATCATGCATACTTTTTTTTACACCTAACAATGTATGTGAATAGAACGTCTTATTATGGGGGGATGTCTTATTATAAATTAGCTATAATGCAGAAAAAAATTCATAGATATTCAAAAGCCACAGTATAGTATTATATTAAAATTGTACTGAGACGGCTTTTTTAGCTGTTTGTTCCTATCCTTTAAAATTCTTCTCCTTGTGATTTAACTGGGATACTGTTCCTTGTGAGTAGGGTGGTTCTATCATACTACTTTTGTAATTCAGTTCTTTTCTGTTTGTTTTACATTTGTAATTCCTGGATTACCACGATGATACTTATATGAGAATCCTTTGTCGACTTGTACCAGGATAAGGCTTTAATAGAGGATCCAATCTATGAAGAATTCTGGCAAAGGGATGTTGAAGAGTCCATTAGGCAGGGAAGTGCAAACCCGTTTGTAGAAGAAGCTGTTCTGCAAGTGTCAAATTGGGGTTTCAGCCTTGCGGACCTCAAATTGCAGAAGAAGCAACAAGGGAAAGGAATGCTCAATTGGCTCAAGTCTGTGCTCAGTGCAGCTCAGGAGGAATATATCGGCTTCCTTGGACCAGTACACATCTGGCAGGTCAGAAGCTTCTCTATGTTATTGTGTATTTGTAACAGCCAACCAATAACCTACTTCTTATAAAGTTGCACTATTTTTCTCAAAGACTAAGTTACATGTTTAGTAGATAACAACAAGATCAATGATTAGACAGGGTAATTGAATTGCTTTACGTCATGAAAATATGAAGTCATGAACTTTCTAAAGAACAACTATTGATAAGTTTGTAAAGAAATTACTTCTGCTAGAAGAATGTGGATGGAATACGGTAACATACTTGTTAAATTATATTGCTGGTGGTTCTTATCTTGTAACAATAACAATAATGAATCTCAACACAGTAATCATCTTCAGTTATTTGGAGGTGTCAATCTTTCTGCCAGTAAACTTACTTGAGATCACTTTACTGACAGGGGATGGATGATAAGGTGGCACCACCTTCAATGACTGATTTTGTGCACAGGATTTTACCAGGAGCTGCTGTACATAAGCTCCCCTACGAGGGCCATTTCACCTATATCTACTTTTGTGTAGAATGCCATAGACAGATATTCACTACACTTTTTGGAACACCACAAGGGCCAATCAACATGACCACAGAAGTTGTCCCAAGTCCTCTCCAAGTTGATACCGAAGAACAGAAGGAGATGACCCTCGATGATTCGGTTCTGGCACAAGCTGAAACATGATCGTTTAGTTCTTGTTAGTGCAGAGAAGAACGGTGTATATACCATAGGTGCTCTATCACACATAGAGGGTTAACAAAAAGGGGAAAATGAAGAAGAAGAATAGTATGAAGGAACAACTTCAACGTAGTGGCTCTCTGGTTTTAAACTTGACTTTTTTATGATGTTCTAGTTGGGATATATAGCATGTTTTGGCCAGAAAAGAATGTATAGAAAGATATTACAAAATTTCTGTTTTTTTTTTTGTTGGCCGGCAGCAGCATAGTTTATACAAGATTTTAGAAACCCACGGGCGTGAAAATTAGTAATTATTCTGATTTCTGAAGTCGTGTTAGGAAAGCTTTAAGATCAAAGATTTACTGTTGATGCCTTCTATCAATCTATCGTATACTTTCATGTTTCACCATACATGAAAGCTCATTCTCATTCATATTTCTTACATTTCCATATTGCTGCATATTTAAAGGCAATCCGAACAAAAAAAACAAGGAGACCCTTTGTTCTCCTGAATTCCATCTAAACCAACTTTTCTCATACTATCATGACCACAAATCTGTTTGACGTACCACAAAACTTTGGGATGCTTTAATTTACACTCAAAACAAAATCTTCTAAAAGCGATCCATATAAGATCTAAAATTGCATCTCCCTAAATTCCAATTGACAAGTCATTGCCCTCTTAAAGGTCAAAAGATCTTTGCATGACTCTTCCTCCTCTGAAATACATGTATAAATTGTCATTTTATTCAAATGACAACCATTCAATAACATGTACTCTGCTACTTGACTTTCAACTTGTAGACCCTTGAATCCTCTTCTGGAGATTGTCTTAAGATTTGATGACAAACAGTCAGGCACAAGC
This sequence comes from Fragaria x ananassa, assembly GCA_034370585.1. NCBI lineage: Eukaryota > Viridiplantae > Streptophyta > Magnoliopsida > Rosales > Rosaceae > Fragaria > Fragaria x ananassa. The sequence goes on from CP139766.1 coordinate 23,894,624, forward strand.
TCAGGTGGAGTCCATTGAAGTTCTGGATCATCTTTCTCGCCTTCCGTTCCCTGAGGATATAATAAGAGTTCAGGAAATTAGAATTCACTAAAATGTGGTAATAATAAAGTATACTTGTACACGAACAATATCTAGATCTTCCAGATTGGGTGTTTTGTGCAGCAGCGCTGTTAGAAACTCTCAGGTATTACGATGACGGAGAACCAGCCTCAATTGGTTCAAATTACCAAAAACAGGGAGATGTGAAACCTGTGGAAAATAAATTAGTGAAAGTGGTGACCACACATACAGCCATCCAGAAATTAGAAAACTACTAATACACATCAATAAAGATTAAAGAGTTAGTATATGCTAGATTACCTCGAATGGTTGATCTGAAAGAGAGAGGGATTTAACATTAGATATTCCACTCAGAAGCTGATATGCATGGTCTGGAAAGAAAGACCAATCTTCTTCAGAAAGGGATTTGAAAGCAATACTAGCATGGACTACGGATTTTGGGTTCTCTAAAATATAATTTGACAAAGGAATCTGTATAACTTCAAGCTCTTCAAGCTTTGGGGCATCGACGCAAAAACTGTCCTGCTCTAGAGTTCTATAATAATGCTTTTTCTCACGTTCCATACTCAATTTCAACGTCTTCAATTCTGGTGTAGAAACTTTGACATTGATATAGGTTTTGTAATCGCTCGTGAGCTGTACATGTATGTGATGGTTTTTAGAAATGGCTATGATACCACTGTTAGAAATTGTTGTTACGTGCGGGAGCTTTTAGTGGTGACGAGCTAGAACAAAATGTTTAGGACTTTGTATGTAGGAGCTAGACTTGGGAGGATATGATATTAGGAGAATGTTATTATGACAACTAGTTTAGGAGGATAGAGGAGAAGGTGTAAACAGAGAGGACTTAACTTGAATGCTTGCTTCTATTAATCACTCATGAGTTTGTTACATTGTTTGATTACATTGCATACATGTTTATAGAGGTCATTAACCGACCTTGCATAGTAGCCACCGACATTATGGTCTTCTCTAGACCATCCAAGACCACTTAGCTAGCTTTAGTTTATTACACTTCTTTCATGATCATTTTATATTAATCTAGATTATACTAGCTAGCTCTAGGACTTCCTTAGACTTCTCTAGCCATATTTATCATATATCTATTCTTTGTTAACTGTGCAAACAACTAAAAATGTTGTTCATAACACTGTTCTTAATTACTGTTCGTAACGGGCCGGCAGAGTTGGCCTCCATTCCAAACAGAAGAGACTAGAAAAACCCAGAAGAGAAAGTCTAGAAACCCAGACAGAAGAGAAAGTGAGAGAGAAAAAAGAGAGCAGGAGAATGAGACCGGAAGAAAAAGACCGGAAAGCTCGATTCAGATCCGAGCAGCCCAAACTCAGAGCAGATCATCTTCTCTTCTTCCAGTCAACGCCATCATCTCTTTGGACAGCTAACCCTTCGCAGCCGTTGTCGGAGACGCACTTCCAATTTTGGATATCCTTTCTCGGTCGTTCTCATCTGCCTGTTCTCATATGCTTTTACTCATTTAGTATGTCTCCTCTTTTCTTTTTTCTTTTTTTTTCAATGAGTTTGTGCTTTTTTGGGTTAATTTTGATTTTCATCTGTTGTGCTGGGAGATCTATCAATTTCTCATACAAAAAAGAAGCCGATTTTGGGTTTGGATTGTGTAAAGATTGGAGCATTTTTGGTTTTTTCGGCTCTGGTCTGTATCTTATTTCAGGCTTTTCCAACAGTAATCTTGCATCGATTACTTATGAAGTAGTGAGTTGTACGGTTTAGGGTTATACTGTGGCAAAAAAGCTCATTCTATCATTGCTGGAGTATGAAATAGATTTCCAGTTCCTTGGAACTAGATCAAGGGGAACTAGCTTCAGTGTCATGAGCCATTATACATTATAATTTGAGAACTATCAGGCTTTGTAGCTTTTAGTTTTACACTTGAAATTCCCAGAACCTTCATGTCTATTTATAAACAAGTGATGATAAGCCGCTATTAACCGATATCAAAACACACATGAATACCATTTTAATTGTCTTATCATATGTTAGTATTGTGTTATCTTAGACAAAGTTATGTTATCTTCCTGTCTACTAGAGTTGACTTAAGTATTTTGAAATGTCTTAATTTTCAGTCTGTTGGAAATGGCATGCTAGCGGTTTGAAATTCTATATCATCTTTTTGTTAAGAAGAATAAAAGGCCAATAGCAAATACAAATTGGAGGATAGAAAGATGACAGCTGGACCGACTGACCAAAATGCTCAATTCCCAAATGTCTCATTGCATTTTTTTCATCTTTAATTTCTCTTAAATAGAGTTGTCATGATCAGAAAATTTCAAACACATATGGCCATGTTTATAGATTAAGTGAATTGAAGTTGCATGTTTTTTTTTTTACACAGAATATTGTGTACATGATGAATGCAATAAGGTTGTCCCAAACTCTGGGAGATAATTTTTTTTGTCATTTCGATCAGACACCGCTACAAAGGACTGAAAGAGTACTATGCATAATAATATAATCCATACTGCTAGAAATTTCATGATGGCCTACTTATCTGCATAATAAGAGAATCAGTTTGATTATTCTCTTTTTAGTCAAGATTGCTTTTTCTGTGCAGTTAAATAACTGCTCAACATACTGATTTATTAATGTGGTTTCTTTTTTGTTCCAATTATGTTCCCTCTAATTAAAAGGTACTCAAAAGGACGACATAGTTATGTTAGTGATGAATTAAGATAACCTGGTGTTCTCTTTCAAGCTGTTTTAGTGTTGTTTTGTTATAATTATGTCTTTAAATAACTAAAAGGGATAAAGGAAATGGCTGAATATATACTTTAGTAGATAGTTCTTCGATCATGTTGTATTTTGATATTGTGAAAGGATGATTAATTAATTTTAGAGTTCAGCTACAAATTTTCTGTTGTTTGGAATTGATCATAGATACCGAGTTGTAAGACCAATCTTATTAAGCTGTTTGTTGGATTTTGCATCGATTCTTATCAATATTTTTCTATTTTTGTAGGTTCTGATTAAAGTCGCTGGGAGTCGGTCTCTATTTCGAAGTTCTAGGTTCTTTTCCTTCTACTTGATTGAAGGGTATGTCTTGATTTTTTTTTTCTTTTTAATTTTGTTGTTCTGTTTTGCCATTTGGGAGTTTGATTCTATTGATCAGAATGATAAAACTAAATGTATGATACCCTGCAGTCCTTCATTCTTATCTCATCTATTATGTTTCAATCTCATGCCCAAATTAAGTGTATGATATCCAATGCACTAAGGCTTTAGGTTGATAGCTTTCATAATCATAAAAAAAAAAACCCTATAACATCAATTTCCTGAATGGAAAATAATATATTATGTTTTTTATCTTCAATTGAAAAGAAAAAAAAATGGGATCCCACATTAATTTGTGTGATACAAGTTTATCAATACAACTTCAAAATAAGACTGTTTATGGAGAAGCTTTGAATTTTACTTTTAGATTCTTTGTGTTCAAGGTATGTGTGTGAGCAATACGTCAATGAAAACCACTTACCCACCATCATTTACTTTCAGATTGTAGTTAACCTCTTTTAACATGAATAAGTAAAAAAGCTTTTATCTTTTTCCCATTTGATTAAATATCTATTCTGTATGGTTTATGTTCAGTTGCAGTATCCACGATTTGGTGAAGATAACCTGGAAACCATTGTGCAGGTGCCAAAATTCTAATAAAGAAAAAGAATTTCATGGTAAGTAAACAAGAAGAATAAAAAACGGATTCCTCAATTCTCTACATGCATAAGGTTTATGTATTTAAAGAACCTAAAATATGTTTACTTTCATATGTAAACATGAAGTAACGTGCTAATGAACTTTGATTTTCACATGGTTTCACTACCAGGACAAGTACTTTAGCCGGCGAAAAATTTTCGTCGGCCTGTTAAAAAAAATTCGCCGACCACATTTCGTCGGCTAAGATTTCGTCGGGAAAAGCTCGTCTGTGGTGACTTTAGCCGACGACACACGTAGAGGTCGTTGGCTATAGTCCAGAGTTTAGCCGACGAAATAATGTCGTCTGTTATAGTCCAGACTTTAGCCGACGACATTATTTCGTCGGCTATAGTTCAGAGTTTAGCCGACGAAATAATGTCGTCTGCTATAGTCCAGACTTTAGCCGACGACATTATTTCGTCGGCTATAATCCATACTTTAGCCGACGAAATTTTTTGTCGGCTATAGTCCATACTTTAGCCGACGAATAATTTAAAATATTCGTTGGCTAAAGTTTGTAATAAAAAAATAAAAAACATCTATGGCCGACGAAATATAGTATATTTCGTCGGCTTTATAGGGATTTACCCGACGAATTAAAGCATATTTCGTCGGCTAAAACTTATTTAAAAAAAAATAAAAAACTTTAGCCGACGAATTAAGTCCATTCCAGTAAAAAAAAACCCCTGAAATTTCTGAATTACCATTCCAAGCAAGCTGAAAATACACCAAAACAATTTCATATAACCAACAACAAGCACATAAAAGTATATAATTCATCAACTACAGAAAATCTAAATCGTCTAAATTAATATCCGCTTCTGGGGGCTGCTGCGGAGGTTGCGACGGCTGGGGTAGCGGCATGGGCGGAGACGGAAGTCCCTGAAGCTGGGCTGCTGTAAAGTCCTGCATGTACTGGAACATCTGCTGCTGCTGGGCCTGTTGGATGGCATGTATCTCGGCAACATAGGCTGCATGCGTGGCATTATAGGCAGCCTGAGCAGCTTGCTGTTTTCGTAGTCTCTGAACTTCCGACTCTAGCTGAGTCGTTCTGGTGATCATGGACGTGGTCCTGTTGCTGGTCGAGGATGTCTTTTGTTGAAATCCTGGAGTGGTCTTCAGGACCCCCTCGCCTTTCTTTCCTAGACCCCGGCAGTAGAAGTTGTTTGCTCTCGGTGGGAAGGCTGTGCCCATGATCCTCGCCCCAATCGTCAGATCCGAAGTGTCGATCCGGGACATAGCTTCAGACATCTCTTCCTCCTGCATGTCCGGCCATGTCTCCCTCACTATAGCACTCATCACCTCGTCACTAGCCTCCCTTACCTTCGCCTATATGGATAGAAAAAAAATTATTAATTAACATTTTGACATAAATTTAAAAATTTTAAAACGTAAGATGACTTACAATATCCTCCTGGAAGTCAGGATATGCCTTCTCGTACGTATAGTCGTACCGGTTGACTTCTGGATGTTACCTGGCTGCCTCGTCCATGAAGACAGCGAACGGTCTAGAACCGCCATGATGGTTCCTTGTGTTGCGTTGCCGATTCTGAGAGTTTGCTCGGGAAACGGCCTTCAAAGAAAAAAATAAATTATTAGTAAAATATTTAAAAACGGACGTACTTAATCACAAATTAACTAATTAATTTTTTTAAATACTTGTTTACGAGGGTTGTTGAATTCTGATGTCAGAAGCCAACGCCACTCGTACTCCCTGTACTGGAACTCAGCAGGGGTACTAGAACGTGCGTTCCCGTGCGTAGTCTAATGGGTCCGCAACTCGTTCTTCCACTCCTTGTACCTATAGATACAACAAAAATATTAGAAATATTATTAATATCACATACAATTTTGTTTTTCATTAACGTCCCAACGTACCTTCCCCCATGCACAACGTCGGCCCAGCTGTCCTTCAGGTGCTCGGGAACCTCAAACCACACTTGTATTTAACCGTTTATTAGTTTAGTTTTTCGAGAAATCAACAATGTAACTCACCGACATCGCGTTGTGGACCATGTCCTTAACCTCCTGCGGGACCTCGCCCCAGTCTGACCACAACATAGGGACTCTATCCCTAATGAGCGCTCCCACGCGGCCGGAGTACGTTCTCGACTTCCCGCCCGATACTATGTGGCCATCCCCGTCAGTATTGATGACGATCCTCCCCACGGTACCCATGATCTTCTCGAGAGCCTTCCCTGTGACGGGGCCTCTCTTCTTCTTTGTCGGCTTTGCTCCGATGGTGCCTATCACATGATAAACCAAATTGATTATTAAAATCGGAGACCCTTTAAAAATAATCATGCATCACTGATTACCTGAGGCGCTCGCGGCGGACGCGACAGATTCCGTCTCTGTCGCCGATGATGATACCCTCGCAGAAATAAGAGGCGTATCAAAAGGCACGAACCGGTACGCCGCTGATGGAGCCACTGGCGGGGGCAGTGGATAAATCGGTGTCCCTGAGCGATCAACTACAGGTAAGGCCGGTATCATCTGCGGAAGGAACAGATGAGGCGGCGGCATCTGTACCCCAGATGACCCACTATCCGAAGAAGTAGGACCCGGAGTAGGTGCCCAGTGTATCTCAGGCATACGGGGTGCAGACATCTCCGTCTGGGTCTGAGGCCACAGCTGCCTCGAGGAACGAGGGACGACCGCCTGCCTCGATGAAAGGGGCACCTCCGGCTGCCTCTGCACCGTCTCCAGAAGGCTCGCACGTCTCGCTGTCATCTGGCCCTGAAACGTCGTTTGGGGGTTGCTAGAGGTTCCCTCAGATGATTCGGACTTTTGGCCCTTCGAACTCTTCTTCGATCTAAAATAGCCGCTCATCCTATTTAAAATATTAATTTGAATCAAGGCTGAGGCAACATTGAAAAAGTAAAAATTCAAGCTTATCCTTCTCAAATCTAAAGCTTTAGATTATTTTGTCTTTATTGTATAAAAAATATTTTTGAAACCATATTTTTTCATTATGTTCATGCTTAAATTTAAATACTTAATATAATGTGAAATATATATATGTTTAAAATTATACTTATTCAAAAATATGAATTCAATAAAATATATATATATATATATATATATATATTCATCCGGATTTGATATAAGTTTTTGTATTTTGTATTTTGTATCTTATGTTTAAAAATTCGTACCCAGCCCACGATAAAACCAGTACCTAATCATAGAATGCAAGCATCAAGTTCATTACCAACAAAGCTTATGTTTAAAAAATAACAATAATTTATCTCCTAAACATAAATTAGGCAAATTAGACAGTACATAAAACATAAAACATAGCTTAAAATAAATTCGAAATCAAAAGTAAAAAAGAAGAAAAATGCTAACCTTGGAGACCGGGAGAGCGAGGGAGGAGGGAGGAGACCGGCCGGGAGAGGGAGAGGGAGGAGGGAGGAGACCGGGACCGGGAGAGGGAGGGAGGAAACGGGAGAAGGCAGAGAAGGGAGAGGGAGGGAGGAGGGAGGAGGGAGGAGACCAGGAGGGAGGAGGGAGGAGACCGGGAGGGAGGGAGGAGGGAGGAGGGAGGAGACCAGGACCGGGAGAGGGAGGGAGGGAGGAGGGAGGAGGCGGAGATAATTAGAATGGAGGAGGGAGGAGGCTAGGGTTTCGCAGTTAAACCCGAAAACTTTAGCCGACGAAATAATTATTTCGTCGGCTAAAGATACCAATTTCGTCGGTTATACTCCAATTCATCGGCTAAACCTTCTAAACTCGTCGGCTAAAATTTTGAAATTCGTCGGCTAAACCTTTGAAATTCGTCGGCTAAAAGTATTTTTATACATTTGGCATGTTGTGATTGTGATGATCAAACTTGAGAAACAGAAATCCAACCGTCAGATCTGACCATCATGATAAAATACATGTATGGGAAAAAAATCAATTTGATCCGAAAAGAATAAGGGTTCGATCCGGACGGTCAATCTCGTAAGTCAAACCCCTAAACGCACGGCCGTCTAAATTACGTATTTTGGTTAGACCTCCAACTGAAAATAGTTTTAAACCGATGACACGCAACAAGTCGTATAAAAATTTTACGCAAAATAACCACCGAATATAGGGCTACTCATAGGGGGGAAATGAAAAAATGCATTGACCGCAACTATCGGCACCGAATATTTACCGGAATAGTGTGATTTTTCAACCGTGGATGTATTTCAACATTCTCGTCATATCTTATTTCATGGCTTTTTGGCGTTTGAAGGTTTTAAGTATAGTTTGTTTTTAAAACGGAACATTTACATAACACTTGGTAAACAAGTTATACAACATTAGTATGCATGTTGTGATTGTGATGATCAAACTTGAGAAACAGAAATCCGACCATCAGATATGACCATCATGATAAAATACATGTATGGGAAAAAATTCAACTTGATCTGACATGGTTAAGTGCTCGATCCGGACGGTCAATCCCGTAAGTCAAACCCCTAAACGCACGGAAAATGTCGTTGGACCGTCTAAATTTCGTATTTTGGCGGGACCTTCAACTGAAAATATTTTCAAATCGATAAGACACAATAAGTCGTATAAAAATTTTACGCAAAATAACCACCGAAGATAGGGCTATAGTATGTAACAGAAAAAGTTTTCGGTTTAGCCGACGAAATACCCTAATATTTCGTCGGCTACAGGTTCTTTTAGCCGACGACGTTTCATATATTTTTGTCGGCTAAAGTCTTTTGAAAATTTTGGTTGACCGCCAAAAAAATTTGGTTGAAAATTTTGAAATTTTTTCGACTTTAGCCGACGACCTTTCATATATTTTCGTCGGATAAAGTCCTTTGAAAATTTCGTCGGCTAAAGATATCAATTTCGTCTGCTATACACCAATTCATCGGCTAAACTTTATAAATTTGTCGGCTAAACCTTTGAAATTCGTCGGCTAAACCTTTGAAATTCGTCGGCTAAAAGTATTTTTATACATTTGGCATGTTGTGATTGTGATGATCAAACTTGAGAAACAGAAATCCAATCGTCAGATCTGACTATCATGATAAAATACATGTATGAGAAAAAATTCAACTTAATCCGAAAAGAATAAGGGCTCGATCCGGACGGTCAATCTCGTAAGTCAAACCCCTAAACGCACGGAAAAGGTCGTTCGACCGTCTAAATTACGTATTTTGGTCGGACCTCCAACTGAAAATAGTTTTAAACCGATGACACGCAACAATTCGTATAAAAATTTTACGCAAAATAACCATCGAATATAGGGCTACTCATAGGGGGAAAAATGAAAAATTGCATTGACCGCAACTATCGACACCGAATATTTACCGGAATAGTGTGATTTTTCAACCGTGGATGTATTTCAACATTCTCGTCATATCTTATTTTATGACTTTTTGGCGTTTGAAGGTTTTACGTATAGTTTGTTTTTGAAACGGAACATTTACATAACACTTGGTAAACAAGTTATACAACATTAGTATGCATGTTGTGATTGTGATGATCAAACTTGAGAAACAGAAATCCGACCGTCAGATCTGACCATCATGATAAAATACATGTATGGGAAAAAATTCAACTTGATCCGAAAAGAATAAGGGTTCCATCCGGACGGTCAATCTCATAAGTCAAACCCCTAAAAGCACGGAAAAGGTCGTTCGACCGTCTAAATTACGTATTTTGGCCGGAGCTCCAACTGAAAATAGTTTTGAACCGATGACACGCAACAAGTCCTATAAAAATTTTACGCAAAATAACCGCCGAATATAGGGCTATAGTAGGTAATAGAAAAATTTTAGGGTTTAGCCGACGAATACCCTAACGTATTCGTCGGCTATAGTATGTAATTAAAAAATTAAAAAATAACTATAGCCGACGAAATATTAGGTTATTCGTCGGCAAAAACCATCTTAGCCGACGAATTGCCGACGAATTATAGTGTATTTCGTCGGCTAAAGGAAAAAAATACATTAAAAAAACAGACGATATTAGTAAAACATTTTTTGTCGGCTATAGTCCATACTTTAGCCAACGACATTTTGTAAGTCGTCGGTTATCTTCCAAACTTTGGCCGATGAATAATTTAAAATATTCGTCGGCTAAAGTTTGTAATAAAAAAATAAAAAACATCTATGGCCGACGAAATATAGTATATTTTGTCGGCTTTATAGGGATTTAGCCGACGAATTAAACCATATTTCATCGGCCAAAACTTATTTTAAAAAAAATAAAAAAAATTTAGCCGACGAATTAATGCTTTTTTCGTCGGCTATAGTATGTAATTAAAAAATTAAAAAATAATTATAGCCGACGAAATATTAGGTTATTCGTCGGCAAAAACCATCTTAGCCGACGAATTATAGTGTATTTCGTCGGTTAAAGAAAAAAAATACATTAAAAAAACATACGATATTAGTAAACCCTACTAACTTCCTGTTCGTCATGTATCTCCAAAATTCATATAAAATAATTGAAATATGAATTCAACATGTGTAAACTATAAAGGAAAAGGTCTTTAATTAGTTATACAAATTTTATTCGTCGGCAAAAACCATCTTAGCCGACGAATTATAGTGTATTTCGTCGGTTAAAGAAAAAAATACATTAAAAAAACATACGATATTAGTAAACCCTACTAACTTCCTGTTCATCATGTATCTCCAAAATTCATATAAAATAATTGAAATATGAATTCAACATGTGTAATCTATAAAGAAAAAGGTCTTTAATTAGTTATACAAATTAATGGATTACGTACCTATATATACGAAATCCATTAATTAGTTATAATTAGTTATAAAAATCAACATATAATTAGTTATAAAAATCAACAACACATATATACACATGCATGTACGTACCTATATATAGCTCCACTTCTTAATTATGGACAGATTTCAACAACACCCAAACTTTTTATCCCGTTTTTTCTTCTCCCGTTTTTTTTTCTCAGATGAGCTGCTGTCCAGATCTGCGAATATAAAGAACTTTAGCCGACGAAAATAAATTCTTTAGCTGACGAATTTTTAATTTCGTCGGCTAAAAATGACTATAGCCGACGAAAATATAATTTAGCCGACGAAGAAAAATTTTGTCGGCTAAAGTACTATAGCCGACGAAAATATAATTTAGCCGACGAAGAAAAATTTCGTCGGTTAAAGTCTACTTTAGCCGACGAAAAATTGATTCGTCGGCCTGGTTTTTTTTTTCGTCGGTTAAAGTCTTTCTTCTTGTCGTGTTTTAGTAAATAGAACTTGAAAATGTTTAGTGTTATGTTCCTTCTACTTGAAGAAGAATGGGTTCAAACCGACAGTAATGAAGACACGCTTATTCAGCACAATAAGGAATCTCTGCAAGCCTTCCATTCTGGTAATTTTAGTTTTCAAGGTCTATTATGGAACTAAAGCATGTCTGGATATGATAATTATGATAAGACATAATATCTTGCTTCCTTTTTCATGTTGTATGAAACTGTGTTACGTATAAATCTGATATACCCATTTTCAACCATATCTTGATGATGTTCTTAATGTCGTAGTTTAGACCATTGTCAACCATATTTTCCATGTTGTAGTTTTGCCCCTTTTTTGTTTTTTGCTGGAAAGGAGAACTCATAATAACTTTATGAATTTGTAGATATGGGCACCGGACTTTGCTGACTTCTTTTGTGGCAGAGATGGAGGGTTCGAGGGTTATAACTGAAGATGAGCTTTTTAAGTCAGTTGAAACAGAAGAAACAAGAATGTCACAGTACATTTGCAGCTGTAAACTTAACAATACAATTTTAATATTTTGCAATCAATTTCGAGTAAAGCTGATGATAGATATAGTATTTCTTGACAAAGAGAAACAACCTGGTTCAGTACTAAAAGTGCAGCTATATTTCTTGACTAATTGGATATTGGATGAATGAATATTTGATTTCAATGACAAAATAACTCAATATGTTTGTACGTGGTACTTTTACACTCTGACTCTTCCGTTTGAACTATCCTTCTGATTCATGGGAATAATGTCCAAGAATTGAATTGAAGATCAACACAGATAAGGACAAATCCCGCACCAGAGCGCGGGCGAAATTTATAGTTTACCATATGTCACATCCCGACCCTTATATTTTTACCTTATTTACTAGCGTGATTATAGTAAGAATTTTACCGTCTCAATCATTGAGTTAATAGTTTAATTGGTCCCTAGAGGGGTTTCGGGGACGATTATGTGCGGAGGATTATTCGTATGAGGAAAATACGACGACGGTAAAAATAGTAAATTTTAGCTAGTAAAAGGTAATTTTTATTCGGGTATTATTTGTTCGGGGTGTTTTATTTTTTGTGTGGAGTTGGGTATAAGGGGGAGTTGGACCGGTTGGAGAGGCCCAACCCTTTTCCCTCTCTTCTCTCCCGTTTTTCCCTTTTCTTCTCCCCCCTAGTTTTCTTCCCTGTCAGATCGCCCAGCCGCCATCTGCCACTGTTCGGCCAGCTACCGGCCGCTGCTCCACCCCAGTTCAGACCCCCATCTCCTCCTCTCCCTCCCCGGCCTAGCCCCCGAGCCTCTAACCTGCCGGAAGAGGAGAAAGCTTGCCGGAAACGCCAGGAAGCATTTCGCCGGAACACCCTCCTCCGGCCACCAATCCGGGCAAGCTTGGTACGGTTTTGTAGCCCTCCTCCCGTGCAGCAACCCCTCCAATCAGCTCACTCCCTCTTGAGCTAGGTAAGGAGAAATGTGAAGTTGAAATTTCTAGGGCTTTTAAGTTGTTTTCGTTCGATTAGCCTAGTTAGGCTTGGAATTGGGTGATGTGTTGGTCATGAAAGTTGTAGAGCATGATGAGGAGATTATTCTGTCAAAATTTCATAGGTTTTGGAGGTCGCCGGAATTGGCCTCCGGCCGCCGCCGGTTAGGAGATTTTTAGGGTTTTAAGTGTGGAATATTAAGAGGAGTATATTGAGGTGATTTATGGAATTTTTGGATGAGATTTGGATAGGTTTGTGATTTTCCGAAGTTTGGTATTTTTGGCGGTTAATTAATGTAGAATCCGGCCGTAGGATTTAAGTCATATTTTGGGGAGGTTGTATTTACGACTGATGAGTATGATATTTAAGTTCGGATCGTTCTGATTTAAGAATATCGAAGTTAGGCAATGATGAGCATATTTATGGCTCTCGGGTAATTTTACCTATTTTGATTAAATATTAGATTATTGGTTGGGAAATTAATATTATATTTGGAACAGGACGTGAGGAGGCTCGAGTAGACGAGGCCCCAGAACGACATCAGGCTTAGGCCTAATTTGTGAGTGGACTTTTATTTGAAATAATATGCATGCTATGGTTCATGATTGAACATTTCCTTTTGTTGGAGTTTTGACGTCAATTAATTTTGACGCTTTTATTTCTCTTGGAGAGATACCGAAAATGAGATTTTCGGTGGATATAAATATGTATTTATGAGAGTGTATGTATAGAAAATGCTAGCTAGCCATATGTGTCTGTCCACCTTAATGGCGCAGCATATAGCCGCATTATGGTGTGACGTGAGCGTTGGACGTAAGCGTAGTAGCCCTATTTGAGTGTTTATTTCATATAGGGGGTATGGACACATATTTATACACCCGTCTGTCCACCTTGATGGCGTAGTGTAGCACCGCATTAAGGTGTGACGTGAGCGTTGGACGCGAGCGTAGTAGCCCTATATAGACCCATAAATTTATATAGGGAGTATAGACGAGTGTAAATACATACGTATATTATAGAGTCTGAGAGGCTCGATATTCTATGAGAGAAAAGTTTTATCGCTTGCGGTATGCATTCGATTTTTCCTTAGATATTAATTTGGGGAAACATAAATATTTTATTTATTATTTTATTTTTGTCCACTCACTCTAACGTTATTAAATTTTTTCCCCTAGGCCCTTCTTTTTAAATTGCCTAGTATGCAGAGTTCGGGTTGGATCTAGTAGGAGACGAGGCATAGTCACCCGCATTTCCGCCAGTTTTCATCAGTAGGTTACATGTTTAACCTACTCGTGTTTTCTTGCTTCCGCTAGTGTTTAGTAGCTCTGAATACTTTGGGATTATTATATATTATGTGTAGAATTTCTGAAGGATAATTATGTGATGTTTGGAAGTGTTGAATTAAGAGTGAAATTTGAAATTTTCGAGTTAGGGTTGTTGTCCATCTGCAAGGGAGATTTTCTCAATATTTTCAGTAAATTTTCCTTGGAGGTGGTCCCCGCACGACTTACTCCGGGTTTCAGGGTGAAATTCGGGGTGGGTCGTGTCAGTTGGTATCAGAGCTATAGGTTTCCTTTTTCTGCTTCTCTGTCACTATCATATTTGCCTAAGTAGCACGTAGTGTCTATAGAGTGATGATCCGACCGCGGCGGATTCATTGGCATTTTATGCTCTTGATGCTATGTGTTATTGGGTATATGTGATTGTTGTGTTAGTCTTATTTATGGACTACTAAATTTCTTCTTCCTCAGGTACTATGCCTCCTAGGCGCCCACGGCAACCCCGTGTGGCTACTTCAACCAATGCCGATGAGGACAATGAGGTCAGGGGACTGGTTGATGATATTGGGAATATGCTAAGGGATGTCATGGATCGAGCTCCACAACCTCATACGGTAAAAAGGAGAGAATTTTATGAGGCTGGAGCAAGAGAGTTCAAGGGTGCCAAGGGACCCTTTGATGCTTATACTTGGGTGGACAAAATGGAAAAGGCTTTTGCAAGCATAGATTTGCCAGAAGAAAGGAAGGTGAAGATGGCAGTGACTTTCCTAGATGATTCAGCACATCATTGGTGTTCGCTCGCTAGCAGGATTGTTGAGGATGCTCTGAATATGTCGTGGGAGCAGTTTAAAACACTTTTCTTGGGGCAGTATTTCAGTCATGCCCACCGCAGCAGAATTCAGTCGGATTTCCTGAATATGAAGAAGAGGGATGATGAGGGTGTTATAGAGTTCCAGGAGAGATTCAGTTCCCTGAGCTATCATGTGTCATATCTGGTTCTTGATGAGAGGACCAGGATAGAGATGTTCATTGGGGCTCTTGGTGGAGTGTTTGCAAATAAGATGACGGGTGTTTATTACCCGACTTTCTCTGATGCTGTTCATGCAGCCATGGCCATTGAGTCTATGGGGATTTATAGTACTCGGCCACGAGATTTCGGTGGTCCCAGTGAGGGTCCATCCAAGAAAGCTGCTTCATCATCCGCTTCAGGTTCATCAGCTGGTAGTGGCAGTAGTGGGGGATCAGATTTTAATTCTCGGTTCAGGGTTAGAGGACATCACAGGAGACCTGCTAGAGCCAGTTGGGTAGGCAGCAGTCTGGGCAGTATGGTTCGGGTGGCAGTTTCCATGGTGGGTCATCCGGTAGCCAGACTTTTTCATATGGGCAGCAACAGCAGTTTTCTGGGTGCTTTGAGTGCGGTGGTCAAGACCACTTCAGGAGAGATTGCCCATTGTTGGCTCAGAGGACCACCCCCACCCCTACTCAGCCTGTTGGATAGTCTTCAGCTGGAGGCTCTAGTAGTAGAGCCCAGGGCAGTGCTTCGGTCAGAGGTGGCTCTCAGCGGGGAAGTGGTCAGCGTGGACGTCCCATGACTCGCGCTAAACTGCATGCTATGACCCAGCAGGAGGGTCGTACTTCTCCAGATGTCATCATTGGTACGTTATTAATTTTTGGTCAGCCTGCTTTTACTTTAATTGATCTCGGAGCCACGCATTCATCCATGTCTAGTAGATTTGCCTTCCATGCCAATGTGCCATCATCGTCTCTTCCAGGCGAGTGGCATGTGTCTCTACCCTCTAGTGAGGTGATGAGAATAAATTAGGTATTTAGTGGCTGTGAAGTTTTAGTGGAATGAGTTTATTTTGAGGCTGATTTAATTCCTTTAGATATAGTAGAGTTTGATGTGATCTTGGGAATGGACTTTTTGGAAGCATATAGAGCTATGGTGGATTGTTTTCAAAAAGTAGTGGTGTTTCGAAGTCCAGATGGTTTTGAGGTTGCTTTCCAAGGGGAAAGAGATGTTATTTTTAGTGGCATAATTTCCGCTGTTGCTACAAGGAAATTGTTGAGTAAAGGCTGTCAGGCATTTTTAGCTCATGTGGTGGATATAAGTATGGGAGTTGTGGGATTAGAAGATATTCCTGTAGTAAGAGAGTTTCCGGATGTTTTTCCTGAGGAGTTGTCTGGTTTGCCTCCTGCAAGGGAGATAGACTTCTCTATAGAATTACTTCCTGAAACTATGCCTATCTATCAAGCGCCTTACAGAATGGCTCCAACAGAATTGAAAGAGTTGAAGACTCAATTGCAGGAGTTGGTAGATAAGGGTTTTATTCGGCCTAGCATGTCTCTGTGGGGTGCTCCGGTGTTGTTTGTTAAGAAGAAAGATGGCACCATGAGACTATGCATTGATTATAGGAAGTTGAATCAGGTCACAGTGAAGAATAAATATCCGTTGCCTCGGATCGATGATTTATTTGATCAGTTGAGGGGTGCCTCTGTTTTCTGTAAGATTGATTTGAGATCGGGTTATCATCAGTTGCGGATCCGAGAGGGGGACATAGCCAAGACTGCTTTTCGGTCACGATATGGTCATTATGAGTTTGTGGTGATGCTTTTTGGACTTACTAATGCACCCGCGGTGTTCATGGATCTCATGAATAGGGTGTTTAGTCTATACCTTGATCGTTTCGTGATCGTATTCATAGATGACATATTGGTTTACTCAAGAAGTGAGAAGGAGCATGTCAAGCATCTAAGAATAATATTGCGGACTTTGGAAAAGTCGCAGTTATTTGCTAAGTTTAGCAAGTGTGAGTTTTGGCTAGATAAAGTGGGGTTTTTAGGTCATGTGATTTCGATAGAAGGAGTTAGTGTAGATCCCCGAAAGGTGGAAGCAGTGTCGAATTGGAGAAGACCCATCACTGTGACGGAGATTAGTAGTTTCTTGGGATTAGCAGGTTATTATCGACGCTTTGTGAAAGATTTTTCAAAGATTGTTGCTCCTCTCACAAAGTTGACCAGGAAGGGGGTTAAGTTTGAATGGTCAGATCAGTGCAAGCAAAGTTTTCAAAAATTGAAGAATTGCTTGACAAGTACTCCTGTTTTGGCACTTCCGGATGATAGTGGAGAATATGTGGTCTATTGTGATGCTTCTAGACGTGGTCTAGGTGGAGTTTTGATACAACATGATCGAGTTATTGCCTACGCTTCTAGGCAATTGAAGTCGCATGAGAGGAATTATCCTACTCATGATCTGGAGCTTGCAGCGGTAGTTTTTGCTCTCAAGTTGTGGAGACACTATCTTTATGGAGCCAAGTGTCAGATATTTACCGATCACAAGATTCTTCGGTATATGTTCACTCAAAGGGAGCTTAATATGAGACAGAGAAGGTGGATGGAGTTAATCAATGATTATGATTGCACTATTGAGTATCATCCTGGAAAAACTAATGTGGTAGCTGATGCTCTTAGTCGAAATCCCTCCATATCTTTATCTCATATAAAGATGGTTCGAGTTCCGCTTCTTTGTGAGTTGCGAGCTACATGAGTGGATTTATCAGTGGATGAGGTTGGTGCTTTGATAGCCAGTTTTCATGTGAGGCCATTTTTGATTGATAGAGTGCGGGAAGCACAGTATAATGATCATTTCATAGTTCGATTGATGGAAAGAGCTTCGAATGGAGCCACAGCCGATCATTTTTTAATTAGAAGAGATGGGACTCTATTGTTTAAGAACCGGCTATGTGTTCCAAAAAGAAATGAAGATTTGAAGAGTGAGATTATGGAGGAAGCTCATAGTTCTGCATATGCTGCTCATCCAGGTAGCACAAAAATGTATCGGATTTTGAAGGATTATTATTGGTGGCCAAACATGAAGAGCGAAATTGCAGCTTATATGAGTAGATGTCTGATTTGTCGGCAAGTCAAGGCTGAAAGGCAGAAGCCTTCTGTGTTGCTTGAGCCATTGCCTATTCCAGTGTGGAAGTGGGACCACATCACCATGGATTTTGTTTTTAGTTTACCTCGTACCCGTGAAGGGCATGACGGTATTTGGGTGATTGTGGATAGACTCACCAAGTCTGCACATTTCTTGCCAGTGGGAAAGAAGTATAATTTAGATAAATTGGCGGAGCTTTATGTGAATGAAATTGTGAGGCTTCATGGTGTTCCTGAATCAATAGTGTCAGATCGGGATCCTCGATTTGCTTCTAAATTATGGGGAGCTCTTCAGGCAGCTTTAGGTACCCAATTACTCTTCAGTACTGCTTTTCATCCTCAGACTGATGGGCAGTCCGAGAGGACTATTCAGACTTTGGAGGATATGTTGAGGGCTTGTGCCATGCAGTTCAGAGGGAGTTGGGATAAAAACCTATCTTTGATGGAATTTGCCTATAATAATAGCTTTCATTCTAGCATTGGTATGGCTCCCTTTGAGGCTCTTTATGGGAGGCAGTGTCGCACGCCTTTGTGTTGGAATGAAGTAGGGGAAAAAGAGCTTTGTGGCCCAGAGTTAATCCATGTTACAAATGAGAAAATTAAAGTGGTTAGAGATAGACTCAAGACTGCTCAAAGTAGGCAGAAGAGTTATGCAGATGTCCGTAGGAGAGATCTTGAATTTCAAGTGGGTGATTGGGTATTCCTGAAATTATCTCCTTAGAAAAGGGTTGTGCGCTTCGGGAAGCATGGGAAGCTTAGCCCGAGGTATATTGGCCCTTATGAGATTATAGAGCGAGTTGGCTCACTTGCTTATCGATTAACCTTGCCTCCAGAGTTAGCTAGGATACATAATGTGTTTCATGTATCCATGCTTCGCAAGTATATTGCCAATCCTTCTCATGTGCTGCAAGAGCAGCCGATTATTTTGATGAGAGATTTGTCCTACGAAGAGGAGCCCGTTCAGATTCTCGACCAAAATGAGCAAGTGCTTAGGAATAAGACAATCCCGCTTGTCAAGGTGCTTTGGAGAAGTCATCAAGTAGAAGAAGCTACTTGGGAATCAGAGGAGCAAATGATGCAGCAATATCCCTACTATCTCTTCAGATGACAGGTACGTGAATTTCGAGGACGAAATTTTTATAAGGAGGGGAGAATTGTCACATCCCGACCCTTATATTTTTATCTTATTTACTAGCGTGATTATAATAAGAATTTTACCTTCTCGATCATTGAGTTAATAGTTTAATTGGTCCCTAGAGGGGTTTCGGGGACGATTATGTGCGGAGGATTATTCGTATGAGGAAAATACGACGACGGTAAAAATAGTAAATTTTAGCTAGTAAAAGGTAATTTTTAGTCGGGTATTATTTTTTCGGGGTGTTTTATTTTTTTTGTGGGAGTTGGGTATAAGGGGGAGTTGGACCGGTTGGAGAGGGGGAGTTGGACCGGTTGGACCGGTATAGCAAGTTTAGCAAGTGCTAAGTTTTTACCAAATTTTCATAGCCCCGTAAGCGTCTTGCCGATTGGAAACTATTCTTAGTTGAAGGTCCGGCGAGATTACGTGATTTGGAGGGTCGAATAGCCGTTTCCGTCCGTTTAGGGGTTTGACCGCGCCGATTGACCGGACGGATCGAGCCCTTATCTTTGTCAGATGGAGCTGAATTTTTGCCCACCTACGTAATTAGTTATGTTGATCATATCTGATGGTAGGTTTTCAGTTCCTCTTCTCCGATCACCAAACTCACGTTATATGTACTAATGTTGTATAACTTTTTTATATAAGTGTTGAGTTTAAGTTTCGTTTTGAAGACAACATATACGTAGAGGCCTCAAACGCAAAAAAGTCGTGAAATAAGATATGACCGGAACGGTGAAATTCGTCGCCCAAGAGTAAAAATAAAAAATCCTGTACAATAAAATTTAAATGTGTTTTATTTTATTTTAATTATTCGGATTACTCTTGGCCGACGAAATTAGTGTAATTCGTCGGCCAAGTAAAAATAAAAAAATTAAATACTTAGGCGATGATATATTTGAGTTTCGTCGCCTAAGGATTAAAAAACTTAGGCGACGATATATATTTTTTAGGCGACGAAATATTGTTTCGTCGTTTTATTTTCGTCGCCTAAAGTTGAACTTTAGGCGACGATTTTTTTTCCTTGGGCGACGATTTTTTTTTTCGTCGGCCAAGTTTTCTCTTAGGCGACGAAAAAAAAAATAGTCGCCCGGTTTTTTTCATTTCGTCGCCCAAGACTCATTTTCTTGTAGTGTTTGCTTCCATTTCAGTATGTGAGTTTAACTCAGAAGCCAAGCTTTTGATTTAGATATCTTGATTGCTTTCTATACATTCTGTTGGTCAGACTTGTACTACTAATATGAGAGTCTAAACTTCTGATTTCCTCCCACTGCTACTAGTACTTGAAGGTGTAAATTACCTAGTCCTAGAAAGCAATACTTAGGAGAATTGCCTTAAGAACTTTGCAAATATGTTGTGGCTCTATGTGCTCTATTCCCTTTTCTTTTGAACATGATTCTTGGGAATTTTGGAATGTTGAACTGATAATCTTTGTGCGGCTGAAAACAACCTGTTTTGCTAGCAATAGAATGGGGTTCTACATCTAAATCTTGTATTGTATTGGTCGTAGTTGGAATATTCGCAGTAGAACTTTTTTAACATGAACTTTTTACATCTAAATTCTGCTCAATGAGGTCCGTAATTAACTTCAACGGAATAACACCACATGATTTTGAAGTGTTACATTAACCAACTTAAATTTACCATTTCCGCATGAAGATGATAAGTGTAAACAAATTTTGAGAATCAAGAAGCCTAAAGATAGGCTAAGAAAGTTTGTGGATGCATGCAAGAACAAAACCAAGTGTGAAGTGATAGGAGCACAAAGTGTGACGTTTTTGATATGTTTATACCCTTTATTTACCCTTTGTTAACTCCTATTTAGTTGTTTTAGCTTTATATTTGTGTTTAGTATAGAATAATTGCTTAATTTAGAAATATGTAGTTTTTAGTATTAAAATACATAGTAATTTCGGAATTGAAGAATTTGGTGTTGAAATTATGCTAAGTGTTGGAAACCTTTGTTTACTCAGGATTCCTGTTTGGATCAAGATTCAATTTTTCCTTGAAGCCTAGTCCATGAAGGAGAGGTCCAAACCAAGTCCAATATGGAGAAGAAGATCTAAATTCGGCAGAATTTCAAGAATATCCAAGCCTTGCAAATCCGGATGAAATCGGGAGAATTCCTGTGCACGTCTGTAAACTTCAACGGACTCTCCAGGACAGCTCACAATGAATCAGAAAACGTGCCAGATATGGATAGAAAGCTACGGGAGTCTAGTTTCCAAATCAATTGGAATCACCTCAATATCTATTTTCGAGAAGGAGTTATGACATAATCATCAGACGGAGGTCATTCTGCCGAAATTGAGAAGAACTAGGAATCCTACACCAACTTGGTTTAGGCTTTGTGGCCGACTTCTTTAGGTTTTTCCTCTATATAAAGCACGACTTCAAGGACAGAAGATGATCATCAAACCGTGCAAATAACACCAAAGCCTTTGCCGAAACTCCATCAACCTCCAAACACTACAATCCGATCCCACCTTCAGCACTCGTCCAAAGCACGTAGCCTAGGACTCCGCGCACTCAAAGAATAGAACACGTAGGGATATTCTGAGAGTGTACTCATCTTCTACTTTCGGATTAGTATGTGTTTGTTCTTGTTTAATGTTGTTTTAGGTTTTTGCTTAAGTATGTTTTGATTCTTGTCTATGAGATAGAAACACTTTTGAACCATGTTTTGAATTTAAAGTTTTTAATTTTTAATCAATGATTTTAGGTTTTATGCCGTGAGTTTTATGTTTAAATACTTTAAGATTTTCGGTGCATTCTTATATTATCATGTGTAGTTGATACAAGTAGTTGATATTGCATGTGTTAATCATCCAAAGTTCGACTTTGATACACGTAGTTGATAAGTTGCATTGTCTTTGTTATTTCACCGATTTTCTACCTATGTTTGATTTAGGACTAGTACTTAAACACATCGATTCTTTATGTGATACGTAATTGCATGATTAGTTTATGTGTGTGACCTATAAGTAGAGCACGTAGCCGAGCTTGTTGTGTCGCGATGTTGAATGAAACCCGTAGTCTAATTCTAAGTTGGTCTATGTCATAGGAACCACGTAGGAACTTATATGCATATCAAATTTAGGTTGTATATTTGCTCACGGTGTAGACTTAAATGAGATTAGAGATTGTCTTCTTTATTCTTACATGGTTGTTTGGTTGAGTTTGCATGACTGTTGGTTGATCACATGTATATATGTATAGAAGTAATTTAGGATTTATTTTCAATGTTTATTCCAAAATCATAAAACTTTTAAACATATGTGCTTATTTTGACATTTACTTTAGATTAGATGGATCTACCCTGTAGTTGGATCCCCGGTTTAGAACGATCCCTGCTTGCTTTATACTACAACTGATTTGTTGACAGGGTTAATTGATGCGTGTGCAAATACGTCTTATCATGAAGGTGGTGATGAAATTGATCTGCAAGGTGGAAAATCTGGTCAACATGTAAAGCAAAGTCGGGGTGGCTGTGGTGCTCAGGAGCCCAAGTTCTCTATAGATGGTTTGGAACTGCTTGCAGTGTACAAATCACAGAGGAAACAATATGATGAGGAACAGCTTCGTGAACCTACGGAAAGGAAACAAATCCTTACTGCAGAAAAGGTGATGGATACAAACTTAAAACTTATTCTCTCATTCTACTGCATAAACTTGTTAAACAATGCTGACATACATGTGTTTTTGAGGTAGTTTAGCTCATAATTATATTTACAGGAATGTAATGTTGAAGAGATTGAAGAGGAAGAACCTGCTCCATCAAAGAGTTCGAAGGATAAGAAGGCGAATGGGCCAGAAAAATCACCTAGTCTGGCATTTAAGTTTACTAGCAAGGTTCCATACAAAACTGTTCTGAAAGGTATATCCCTGCCTCTGATCCTTGTGGTTCCTTGGAACTTATATTGCCTGATCTCTCTGCACGTGTTCATTATCAACTTGACATTTGTTTTGCAGCACATAGTTCCGTTGTGTTGAAGGCTGAGACTGTCGCAGACAAGGTTGAGTGGATAAAGAAGATTTCAAAGGTTATCCAACCTTCTAAAGGAGTACCAAGGGGTGCACCAGCTGAGGGTGGTCCTACAATGCGTCAGAGTCTTTCTGATGGTTCTCTTGTGAGTTACTTTAGTCACTATTTTTGTTGTGATAAAAAATCTGTAAGATGTTTATCAAACTATTAATGCCTTTCCAGAAATGTCGGTGTTCTATATTTCAATGCTTCATTCTTTTGGTAACTTTGATGTCTCTTTTTTGTTCTATGTATATATGTATTCATATGCAGTTAATATATATATATATATATATATATATGTATGTATGTGTCAGTGCTCCACTGTATGTAAGAATACATATCCTTAATTTTTTACGTCTAAAGTTTGAGAGCTGTGTCTACCTCTTTACAGGATACTATGACTAGAAGACCTGCTGACCCAGAAGAACTCCGGTGGATGTCCCAAGAAGTATCTATATGTTATCAGACTATTGATGTATCTATATGTGTTGTTCTCTCAATATGATGCAGGGGTGACAAGGACGAGGAGCAACGCTTGGCTGATGTTACGCATGAAGACGCAGAGAGAAGCAAACATTTTGATGAGGAAGTCGGTTCAGTAACTCGCAACCGAGGAACAATGGCTGGGACCTCAAAAGCAGGAGGGGATAACAGCAAGGATGAAGCTCCTACTAGCTCTACGTACAGAGAGATAAATCTATTTTAGGTAATTGGCTGCATTGTATAAATGTTTCTTTTCTTTTTATCATCTATTTGGCAAATCTGTTCTTGCAATGAGATTGAAACTTTGACAGATTTTTTTACAGGACATAGGAGAAAGGAATGTGATTTAAAGTTGCCGAAGGAGCAATGAAAATGCAGTTGTATATAGATTAGGACAAGTTGGTATTGTAGCTATTTTCATGGATTCCTACACTTCAAATGATTTTGTAATTGAAGTGGATTATCAAAGTTCAATGAAGTGTTTCTTTTGTTCTTTTATTCTTGGTTTTTCTTTATATATGAAGTTCAATTTATAGCGACAACATATGTGTTTATAACAAGCAACATAACCTCAACACAAATATGCAGTGTGAGCTGGAGTCACAATACAAAATGTTGATTAAACGTTTTTTATTTTTCAATCACACGACACTTATATGTTGAGTGAAGCACCTCGGCACGACAAAAACCATGATAAACTATGATAATGCTTCTTTCAGACAACATTTAAATGTGGTTACATTGTAGAGTCTAAGCGGAAAAGTTAAAAGTTTGTGGTAGGAATAGAATTGAAAGTACAATTAAATGTCGTCTGACAAAACAACTAGCAAAATGTATAATAGTTTACAAAGTTAGACGACAGATAAGTGACATTAGATCTTCTATATAACCACATATATTACAAATTTTTGACGTTATAAGCTCACACACGCGACACTTTATTGAAGTGTGATTAGATAGAAAAATCCAATAAATCAAATTATTCTCCAATCAGTCCACACTTATATGTGGTAGGTATAAAAAACAGACGACATTTGATGTGTCTTGTGATATGATATTACAGTTTTTGGATGCTTATTTAGTCCACACTTAACTGTGGTGTGTTTATTGAAATTTTTCAATCTCCACTCTTCTCAGACGGCATAAGATATATCGTGTGATAGCATTTCAGACGACGGCTATTCTCCGTCGTCTGATAGACTATCACCCGACAGCTCCTCAGACGACATAAAAAAAACGTCAGACGACGGACTTGGACCGTCGTCTGATGATGAAAATGGCATAGTGTACATCCTACTCGCTGTAGAACCAAGACTACTCTTTGCATCATACTTAGCATCAGACCCACCCAGCCTCATAAATTGATCCAGAGCCCCCCAAACTGAACTCATGTTCTTGGTTACTCTGCTTCCATCACCATTCTCATCATCTTGCACAGAATCCCTATTTCTTTTATCTCCAGGAACAGAACGAGAAGCACTACTTGATTTCTCTTTCTTGGATGAGGGGTTACCTTGCTCCTTCTGCATTGCGTTCTTCCCTACATTACTGAGCAGGTCTTTGGCACCAAACAGAGATTCTCCACTCCCACTACTCGCTACAGAACCATACACATAGTTATCCCCCCAAAGATTACTCTTTGCCCCAACATACTTATCACCAGACCCACCCAGACCCATATCTTGATCCACATCCGGATCCCTATTTCTTTTATCTCCAAAAACAGAACCAGAAGCACTACTTGATTTCTCTTTCTTGGATAAGGGGTTACCTTGCTCCTCCTGCATTGGTTTCTTCTCTAGATAATGGAGCAGGTTTTTTGTCTTCCTATCTCCACCATCATCATCATTGTCTTCGTCTTTGTCTTCATCATGAGGATTCTTGGGAGGACTCGGATCTCTCTGTTTCTCATGTTCTTTGTCGCCCATGATTTCTTGATCTTCGTCTTCTTGGGGGTTTAAGCTTCTTGATGATCACGACTTCACGAGAAAGAAGAAGAAGAAGAAGCTAGGACCCAGAAAATAAGAGGGCTCTCTTGATTGAAATTGATATGGAGTTTTACAGAGGGTTTATCAGAGCTGATTGATTCGCTGGAAATTAAGTAAAACAAGAAGAGGAAGAAGAAGAAGAAGAAGAAGAAGAAGAAGAAGAAGAAGAAGAAGAAGAAGAAGAAGAAGAAGATTCTAAACCCAGAAAGATGAGGGCTTTCTTGGTTGAAACTGATTTGGGGTTTTACAGAGGGTTTATGAGAGCTTGGGACTTGTTTTTGGAAACCAGAGAAATGAGGGAAATGAAAATTGGTGGCAAATTAGAGGGAGGGGTTGAAGTAGGTGATATATACACATATATGATTTGGACCTGCTTCAATTGGACAAACGGGTTGGGCTAGTTTTGGTCCAAACTGTTTGTTGGATCCGGATTAATATGTGCGATCCAACAAGCTCTTAACTTCATAAATTCTATTTTTTCCCCTAAATTACATGTAAGAAAATTGTATAGAGCAGCCAAAAAAAAACCTTGTATAGACTATAGAGACCTTTACTTGTTTTTGGTCCCTAAATTAATATGTGCGATTCAACACACAAATATAATTGTAGAAAGCCTTTTACTATTTAGAAAATGACATTTCACTACCCCAAACAGTTTTAAAAACAGAAAACTCACATTTCAAAATATTTAAACAAATAAGGACATAAGCCCAAACTTCCCAATCTGAAATACCTTGCCTCGTTGCCAAGATCTCTCAAGCAACACATCGATCGCCCACACACCGAAATCCTCAAGCGCTTCAAGGTCTCTCTATCTCTCTCTTCGTTTTCACGTTCTTAGAGAATCAGAGAAGCAATATCCCAAGGTAGTAGCATCAGAGCCAGTTGGATCCTCAACGACCTTGATGTCATCGACCAAGTCCTCCTCTCTTCCTCTTATTCGAAAGAGCTATGGAGGTTTGTTGGCTAAATTGGCGATTTTAATTGTTTTGTTACATTTGAAGGAGTGGGATCCCTTGAAGGAGTATTGTTTTGAATTAGAATTTATTTGGGAAACTTGAATTGATTTTAGGCAAATGGGTGTATTTGTTTCAAAAGATTTGATTATCTTTTTCTGGGTTTTTAAGCACAATGAGAGTCATGCACATAAGGTGTTTGATGAAAGTCCTCAATGAGGTTGTTGTTAAACAAAACCCTTTTACATGTTGATAATCTAATTGCTACTGGTTCGGTAATCATGATGTGAGAATAAATCTATTTTTACACATTAGAATAATAATTTATAGACAAAATAATCAGATGAAGTTTATACTAATATGTGTTAATTAAGCTACTATTTATTGATTTCACTAAATACCTGCTACTGTATTTTTTTAAAAGTTGATGATACTACACTAGCTGAATCGTTAAAAGCTTGCTACTACTCTACTCGTAATACCTTGTTACTGCATTTTTTTGAAATAGTTGCTACCAACTAATTAAACCACTAAAAATATGCTACTGTGTTTTTTTTTTTAAAATAGTTGTTACTACATTAGCTAAGTCACTAAAAGCATGTTACTACATTTACTGAAAATAGCTTTGCTACTGCATTTACTGGAAATAGCTTTGATACTGTATCGGCTGAGCCACTAAAAACCTACTACTACATTTATTGGAAATAGTTGCTACTGTATTTATTGGAAATAACTGCTACTACACTAGCTGAGCCATTAAAAACTTGCTACTTCATTTGCTGGAAATCTAAATAATAATATATAGTTATTCATGTGTGAAGATTATAATTGTAAATGAATTGTTCACACATGGAAACATAAAAACAATTTGTCCTTATTTATATGATTTTGTCCTTATAAGTTGTAAAACAAAAGTCATGTCTTTATTTGTGTATTGAATATTTTCCAAAGATGTATATATAGTTTGCTAGTTTTGTAATGTTAGAGTTTTAGTAGTAGAATATGCTACTGCGTTTTTTTTTTAAATAGCTACTACTACATTAGTTAAGTCACTAAAAGCCTGCTACTACATTTATTGGAAATAGCTTTGCTACTACATTTACTGGAAATAGCTTTGCTACTGTATCGGTTGAGCCACTGAAAACTTGTTACTACATTTATTGGAAATAGTTGCTACTGCATTTACTGGAAGTAACTGCTACTACACTAACTAGGCCATTAAAAACCTGCTACTACATTTGCTGGAAATCTAAATAAGAATATATAGTTATTCATGTGTGAAAGTTATAATTGTAAATGAATTGTTCACACATGGAAACATAAAAACAATTTGTCCTTATTTATAAGATTTTGTCCTTATAAGTTGTAAAACAAAAGTCATGTCTTTATTTGTGTATTGAATATTTTCCAAAGATGTATATATATATATATATATATATATAGTTTGCTAGTTTTGTAATGTTAGAGTTTTAGTAGTAGAAGTGGAGGATAAAGTTGTAGCAGAGCTAACCTTCATTGTCTTAGTCTTCAAGCAGTAGAAGAACTAGAGGATTGACGAAGCATACTTGTGCTACTACTGGGATGTTATTAACCTTTGCTGCTGCTGCTACTACTTCTACTAGGATGTTAACCCATGCTACTACTTCTACTGGAAGATATTAAACCCTGCTACTACTTCTAGTGAGATGTTAACCCCTGCTACTATTTCTACTGGAATGTTAACCCCTGCTTCTATTTCTACTGGAATTAACTGCTACTACTTCTACTGGAATTAACTGCTACTACTACACTAAGTTATTGAATTCTGCTACTGTATTCTATTTACTGAAAAATCTCTAAAAGAGAGACGTTCTCTTCTAAAAACACATTTAATTAGCGTATGGTTAGTTTGGTAAATTAAATTATGACACGTGACATGCAAATAAAAGATTGTCCTTAATTGTTAAAAACTGTCCTTATTTGTTTAACAACAACACAAATAGATGTATTTATGTTTCAAATCATTTTGAAGGATGTATATGTGATTTGTTATTTACTATTTAATCTAATTAAATAGTAAGGATGAGCTGTGATTTGGTTGGTTAAGAAATTTAACCGACAACTTTGAGGTCACGGGTTCAAACCTCACAACATATGTAGGATGTGTGAGTTATAATTTAATCTCTTCTGAAAAGTGGTTTAGGATGTGATTAGTTTGCGAAAGTTAATGGAGTTGTACTTGAGATGACTAGATGTAGTAAGTGAGATCAGATGTGATTGCTAACCTTTTATTAGTCACTCTACTCGGTATTTATAGGCAAGATAAGCTTGAGCTAATTTCATGTTTAATGTGTGTCGTGACATGCAAGTCAAGCGTTTGTGGGCTTATGATGTCTCCGTTAAATGATTTAGATAGAGTGCCTCATATATCTTGATCATGTTCATGAGATTGACTAGTTCGTTCTTCACCTGATTTTATCTTCAAATGTTTATGTCCTCAACGAGATTTCTTGCCAAAATCAGGCTTTGCCCCTTGAACTTATATCGAGGGGAAATTCGTTTTACTGTCACATTTTATTACGTACTACAGATAAATCTAACCAAAAACTTATAACTTTCCCTATTACCAATTTATTATATGAGCATCCCGTTTGACACATGAGTTTAAGGGGCCTAATTTGATTATCTATACGTAGTTTTTGAATACCTTGAGGGTCTATTTAGATGAGGGGGAAAAAGTGTGGAATTTAAATAAAAGTGAGGATTTCACGATTTCCCTTTTTAAAATCTAGCGTTTGGTACGGTCTGTGAGAAAAGGATAGTGAAAATTGAGGCCAAAGTTTCAGACTTCGATTCCTCTTAAATTAGGTGTCATTCTTCAATTTCATCCAACCAAGAACTTCTGATTCTAGAACGCCCAAAGCTTGCTATAAAACTCATCTCTCACCTCAAATTTGTATAAAACTGCATAGCCTTCCCAACTAATGTCACAGTTTTCATTGTCTCTACATATATAAAACTTTCTTCTTTGGTGATGCCTTATTATTTTTTGAAAGTGACTTATTTGCCAGTGACTCCACACCTAGTGCATCCTTCTCCTTTGTCATGTTTATTGAACCACAACAACGTCCTTTATGCCTTCGCTGATATGAAAAAATTCTTCCCCCCACAAAGTGAGGGTTCACTGTTTGAGGTGGCACAAGTTTTAGTCAATTTTGATATTTGACTAACTTGAGTTTCTTTCTGATCTGGGTTTTGCTTCTCTTTCTCTTTTATGCTACACACCAATGTCATGTTTACTAAACCGTAATGAGAATGACTTCATTTCTCCTTTAAAATGTGCGTTTACCAACCAAATAGGGAATGAAAATTATGTAGGACCCATAGAAAACCAAAGAATGGATCCCCCATTTTCATTCTGGTGGAAGGACTAAGTATTTATTCCTGATCATGGGGGAATCAATTTTATATTCCCAAATTGTCCTCATGATTTACTGATATTCTAAAATTACTCATATGAAAAAACTACCCATATTAAACTATCTTAACTTATATGTAGAGATGTTTTTGTAATTAACTTTATTATGATTTTGATAATTCCTATATTTTAGCAAACATTTGAATGAGAATCAACCCAGTAGTATCTCTGATTCCGGATAACAAGTAAACAAAGGAACGAGAGTGACTTCTACTCTCTCACATTCCTCCTCTCTCCCATTCTTTATCTCTCATATTCCTCCTCAAATTGAATCCTCCATTCCAGAACCTATACCATAATCAAGATGAAGCCACTGCACCTTCATTCTATGTTCTTATCTTTCATCTTCAGTTTACATCCAAAAACATTTCGTCTTATAGCCTTTTCCCCAAAAGTAAAGTAACACAGAACTTTAAAGCTTTCAACAAATCAATGAAGGCCATAACCAAAGCCAACACTTTGCCAAACTTATCTTTATCTTTAGCCTCATATTCCAATATCAATATCATACCAATCCCTTCAAATGCATAAACAACCCACACCATGACCATGGAAGAAAACTGAAAACCCCCAAATTTGGGCAGAAAAATCATTACAACCCATTTGGGTTCTTCGTTCTTCCCACCTCCAGATCTGATCTTAGAGACATGGAGATCAAATCGGGATCACTCACGGTTTTTAGTTTTTGGATCACTCACTCCCAAACTAATCAAATCGGGATCAAATATGATCTTAGTTTTATTTGTTTTATTTTATTTTATTTTTCTTCTCCCACTAACAGGCTCGTGCACTGCACGCTCTGTTAACTAAACTGTTGTTGAAGCTTCACTTGATGGATGGAAGAACCTCCGTCACTGATAACCTAGGACCCTTTTCTTAACTGAAGAGCTCGACGCACCGCTTGTTTACTTAACCAAACCCTCGTCGCTTTAGGACTTGTTCTGAACTACAAACAACACAGTAGGGCCAACCTCTGCTCTTGTCAATCTGCGTTCCAGCTTATTCCTCCCTACCAGAGAGGTTAGAGCCCTAAAGTGATAGATTCCCTAATCTAAACAACGTCTGGAAAAGGGTAATTTGTAATCCCAAACAAGAAACAATACCACACTTATTGCACCTCCCATACAAATTATCAAAGAAAATATGTAGATCGACATCAACTCCATCATCAAGTGTGAAACAACTATGGAAAATTATTGCACCTCATTTTGATTCCTTATGTTTCAAACTCCACTAGGTTTTTTTGCACAAATCTTCCTAACACAACACCCAAACTACGAACACACCACTCGAAGTGAAAGTTTGATGGCACTCCTTGCACCTTAATCCAAAGGCCAGCAAAGTCCCTTGGCGTCCTTCACCCTCCCGATACCATCATATGGTGCAAGCACCAATGATGTGAGGGATTTATTAAGGGCGTCCTATCGAACCACATTGACCACCACGAAGGACGGCCACAGTATGAGGGATATGTTAAGGAAAACCATATGAGGGATCATATGGTACAAGCGGGGAAGGCCACCATGTTCTTGAACCTAGCTAATACCAGCCATTGAGACGCTAAGAACTTTGAAACATTTCCATGAACGATCTTTTATTGAAAGCTCGAGGCTTCAATTACTTCCCAACCAAGTGCACAACGATGTTTACCGTTAAAGATATACTTAAGGGAGATAAATTAGCACAACATGTTATTGTAAAAAATGACCGTGTCATAGACAATCCAAAAGAGGAAAAATATAGACAGTTTTGTAATTAACACTGCGTGTCATTTTTATAAACAAAAAAGACGATGCCCAAACAGTGATTCAGACTTTTCAAACTGAATAACGGGCATTCCAAAGAAAAGAAATACATAAAAGGTCGCCGGGTCAGACCAACCCACCCAAAAACCCAGAATCATTCAAGACACTCGCGCCCGTCTCCCAAATCTTCCGCTCCCACCGGCGACTTTGCCGGTCACTTCCGCCGACGAAGTCAAAGAAGACAAGCTCTGAGCTTTCCCGGCCAAAATCCAAGGTATAAAGTTTCTCTACACTTGACGGCCTTTATTTCGGGCATAAATTTGCATACGCTTTCTGAATTATGATTATCAGTGAATTGCGCCACCGCCGTCCGCCGTGATCTTCGGTCTGTGTGGCCATTTTTAGGTCTTTATGAAACCTTATTAGACGCCTTAGGATACACACAAGTTAACCTAACATGAATAACAAACGGAATTTGGTGAGAAATGTAAAGATTGGTGTTTGTTCTAGCGTTGTTGATGAGTAGGAAGAAAATGATTCAAGTATCAAGATATATGGTTACTGAGCTTAAAGATTATTAGGGATGGGGAAGGTTTTCGTGACAGTTGTATGTATCGTTGAGGACTGATCGCCATTAGGATGCATTCACATTAAGTTAATTGAAAGTTATCGAGTTGAAATTGATCACAAGACTGATCTTTTTAGGTGAGACGGTGGAACCCTCTTCCGGTGACGATCCTGGGAAGGATCGTGTGTAGTTCCTAGCTGCCGTATTCACAGTGAGTTCATGCTTTTTCTTTCTCAAATGTTTATGATTGTCGTTTGTGTAAATTTCAGTGAACATCTTTTACATAGTTCACGAGTTTGACAAGAGTTAAGTGATATCTTTCGATGCTTTTACAAGGCTTTGTTACGATACGTTAGTTTGGAAAGATAATTGGAATAGAAGGTGTTAAAAGTTTGTTGTTAATGTGTTTATGATTTCTGGTTCGTCATGATATTTCCGGGATGAGAATGTTGATGGCATGCGCTTTGATTTGATTCTAAGTTTGAACTTTTGTAAGTGGAGTTGGGATGGTTTATTGGAATTTCGCAAGTTCTTGGGCTGTCTATATTAGGGGCTATTATGTTGAACATTCAGTAGAATCTTTTAACAAGGACCTGACATGATCTTCATGGATTCCGAGTTGGTATTCTGGGACAGTCCTTGAAACCCTAATTCTTCTGCACAAGCTAATACTCTTTCACTTATCCTGATTACATTCAGAGGTTGAAAGGCATCATGGAAACTATGTCGTTGGATTTCCTCGTGCCGTCCTTGTGGGAGATCAAGGTTACTGTTGCTGCCTCCATCTATGTGATCTTTGCTTACTGGTTATTCACGTACAGAGGCCGTGGAGATGGCTACAGTGATCGCTCACTTGCTGAAAATTCTGGTGAATCTGGGGATGCCATAGAGGAGAAGGTCAATTTTCTAATTTGAATTTTTGGTTTTGTTTTAATTTGAATGTTCTACATGAATATCTTTTTTGGTGTCAGAGTGTTTTTCTGAAGTTTGTAACTTTGATATGATTGTTGCTTCATATCGGAAGTTGTTTTTTGTTTTATTATAAAGATAGAGTCATTTCAGTCGTTTGAACTTACTTCCATGAGTTTTTTTTTTTTTTTTTTTTTTTTTTTTTTTTTTCAAATGAAATTTTAATGAGTGTTTAATTTTTAAGTTTAACTTCTGACTTTACTTTTGATTGGGAATAAAATTGTTTTATTTTTCAGAAACGCTGAATATAGTTGTTTTTTATAAGCGGACCACAAATTGTACTTTCCAGAACCGTAAATACAGTGTAGTTGCTCATGATGATTTATTATGAAGTCAAAACCAGTTAATGGGTTTAAGACAACTCTTCTAGGAATGCATACCCTCATTTGCATTATTCAGGGAGAGTCAAAACCAATATAAATTACAAAATGCGTTATTACAAAGTGGTCAACCCATTCTTGGGCCTTTTTAAAAGGAAAGAAAGAGAACCTTAATTTCAGTTATTTTGTTGCTGTAGGTTGTTGTTGAGTCAAAATAATATTTTCCTCTTTCATATACTGATGATCCCTTGGGGGTTCCAATCCTTAAGGCAATCCAATGATCCATAAAGTAATTACACTCAATAACTATCTGATCTTTTTGATATGATCCAGTTTACAGATAATCTCAATCTCTTAATACACGCTGAAATGGTTGTTATGATAAATATTTAAATGATTAGAGATAGTTTCTCTTATGTTTTAGAGATTGTTCATTATGGGCTATTTTGTTGGGCTTGAATGCTATTGTCTCTTTTTTCTCTTTGTCCTTTTATTCACGTTTTGCTTTTTAGATGTTTTCTTACCTGTTTCTTAAAAAGGAAAAAAGATGTTCTCTTACCTGTTATAATAATATTTAGTTAATCAATGGACACCCTGTCCCCTACTTTGTATTTGTCATCCTATCATAAATATAAGATGGTCAATGTGTGTGTGTGTGTGTGTGTGTCTGTGACAAGTGCGTGAATGATGTTCGATTTTCTTGATTTTTGCAATTCTTAAATATCTCCATAAAACTGACTGTTCAGATCATTGGTACACATTGTTTTGCCCCATCAATGTAATCTCTTTGGCTTCTTATCATAAGGATCCCTGTTAAGAAGGGCTTGCATTTGGAATAGCCTCTTAAGAGGGTTCTCATCTGATAAGAAAGCAAGAGATCTATTGTGGACCTGACCCTCATTGAACTCCAATAATCTGACTGATCCACTTTAGGTCTTTGTTTGGGGATCACCCTTACTATAGTTATACTTCTTAGTGTAGTTAATAAAATCTGGGGTTAAAACATCAGAACTATATCACAAAGATGGACATCTGTCTCAAACCCTATGCTAGTTATAAAGTCAAAATGTTTTTGAAACTTAATTGGTTTTCAAAGCCAAAATTAGTGTGCTGGCTCTCTGAAGTGTATAAATCTGGTCTTTACTCACACTTTTTTTGGATATCATTGATGTTGCATGATACATTTGCTAATAAGCCTCCATTCATGGAGTAATTTTTAACTTCTCTGACATGTAATTTGCATTTATTTTGTAGATCGGCGTGTTGAAAGGGGATGCGCAAAACAATTCTGCATATTTAATCAAGGTATAAGATGATGGACTATTGTATTTTTATTTGAATCAGTGAAGACAGAAATAAAGAGCTGTTTTTGTTTTTACTTTATTTATAACTCGGTTGCTTTTGGCTTAATGTTTTGGCTGTTCCTGCCTTTATTATTACTAACGAGTTAATGAGATGGCCAAAAACCATGTTTGTATCAGAAAGAAGATTATGAAATGCTCTTTTACTAATGTGATGGTGCCTGCTTGTAATGCTTTGCAGGTTGAGCTGTTAGCTGCTAAGAATCTTATCGGTGCAAACTTAAATGGCACGTCAGATCCATATGCCATCATCACTTGTGGAACAGAAAAGCGATTCAGGTTACCCAATTTCGGTTCTTATAGTTGGCCACTTTATATTTTTAATGAAGGGAAACGATTTTCATACTCCCTTTATTCACTTACACTTCCGTTTCAAGCACTTACCGATAACATTATGACATATACTAAGGCTTTTTTCAAAGGGGAGTGCAAAGATCACTGCAATAATGAACTTAGTAGGTATATGTGAGTTTGTTTATGTGTATCTTCCATTTCATTAGAAGGCTAAAGCACTATTGTTGCTGGTGCAGTTCAATGGTCCCCGGTTCAAGAAATCCCATGTGGGGAGAGGAGTTTAATTTTTCTGTTGATGAGCTTCCTGTCCAGGTAGCCATCATGCTTTATAGAACTTTCATGTTTGCACTGTCATTATGAGTTCAATAAAGAACTGAATGTTTATACCAGTACTTTTGACGGCATCAAGTTTTGATTGATTAAGTAGGCTTCTCCTGAAATGTAAACTATGTTTCATTTAATTAAAGGCAGTCTAGTGTAAATTATTTCATGCTCATGAGAGGGGCCCTTGTCAATATTTTTGTTGTATACCTTATAACAAAGCATTTACTATATATATTTTTTTCTTCAATGATTTTTTGATAACAGTATTCAATTCGCTGTCCACATATTGTCATTTTTTAAATTTAATTAATTGCGAGGAATTGACTAATTTTCTGGAGACACACCAATGCCTTTTGTGTTTCCCTATTATTGTTTATTTCTACTTATCATGTTCACAATGATTTCCTGTCCTATTTGATATTTGGTAAGCTCTGATTGTTGATGTGTTTGTCCATTCCATTGTCTTGCATTTCCAAGTTGCAGGGTAAGATGGATTGGGTATTCATCTCCCTAGTTAGAATTAAGATTGTAACAAGTACATCTACAGTCTGTTATGATAATGTTAGTAAACACAAAGTTAACATTTTTTCTTAGTCTTTTATAAATGTTTACTTTTTAGAAGTTCAACAAGTTCAATGTCAAGGAAGAAAGTCTTATTTTCTTAACTGATTATTGACCTGTAGTTTTAAACTGATGTATCTACCAATTGCCAAAAATAAGTGATGTATTTTCCTATTGGCCTAGCAGATTAATGTGACAATATATGACTGGGATATTATCTGGAAAAGCGCAGTTCTTGGTTCAGTCACTGTTCCAGTTGAAAGTGAGGGTCAAACAGGTGCATTGTGGTATACATTAAATAGCCCATCGGGTCAGGTAACTCTCTACTAGACGTCTAGACCTTTTTTGATTCATATTCTTTTTTTGCCCAATTATATTAGTGCTCTTTATGCTTGTCAGGTTTGTCTCCATATAAAAACATTAAAACTTCCCATAACTTCTCCAAGGTAGCCTTTCTCATTTTTATTTCCAACATGTTCTTTCAGTTTATCTCAACAGCCATTTATTTTATTCATGTAATTCAGAAGTAGAACTTTACTGGTGATGTGTGTTTCTTAATCATGCCCGGAAGTGAATATACTTTCTGAGTTTTATTTTAATGTTTGTATGCTATGAAAGTTTTTATTTCAAAATTGCTTTCATTTTCCATTTACTGCACCAAGTAGGACTACAAGTTCTACATTTCCATAAGCAGCCCATAGTCGGCATAATTCTCCGGTTTTCTCCAATTAAGCTTTCTAGACCCATGAACAAAAGCATATTATTGATGTTATTGTCGATAATGATGAATTTTAAAGGAGTGAAAGCACACAAAATTTTACACTCCATACTCCTTTCTTTTCTTAGTACTTCAATATTGTTAGTGTTACTGTTTTTATTTAAGGGCGTCATTTTTATTAATATTAGAGAATATTATTATGTCTTATTACCTTGAAATCAGTGGTAGGGTTGTGAATGGTTATGCTGGAGCTAATGGTCCTCGAAGAAGGATACCTTCAGATAAAGAAGGACCCACAGTCGTTCATCAAAAGCCAGGGCCCCTTCAAACCATATTTGATCTACTTCCAGATGAGGTGACTGGGTTGAATTTATGTTTATGTTAATATGTGGAGCTCTTAATGAGAATGTCTAATGTTTGTACATTTGCGTAGCTCGTTTACCCATTAATTACATTCTATATTTAGGATAATTGTACTATGTGTTTGACTGTTTCAGCTTGTGGAAAATAGTTACTCATGTGCACTTGAGAGGTCATTCTTGTATCATGGACGTATGTATGTATCTGCATGGCACATTTGCTTCCACTCTAATGTGTTCTCTAAGCAAATGAAGGTCAGACAATCATACTTTTTCTATGATGCTTGAAATAAACTTGTAATGTTTGATCATGCTATTAGTTTTGTTTAACGCTGTTTTACTTCTAATTATAATGCCCAAATAAAGAACGCTTAACCTTAATAAACATCTGTAAACAATTTACATATTATATTTTTTCTTCCATGGTATAGAAATTTTGTTGAGTTACCAGCGAGATTGATTACCTAATTACAGAAGCAAAGGAAAAGAAAGTACTTGTGCAATAATTTGTTAGCCATCTTATAAATACTGGTACAGAACTATGAACAATTGATATATACTTCTTTATGATAGTTGAGTAGTTGGAGTTGTTCTGTCTTGGTCCCTCACTAAGTTTTTTACTTTATTTTGTTTTATATATATTTTTAATTTATAGATCTCTATGATGGGATTATATCAGCTGTGAGCTACTTTACAAATCAATACATCTACCTTTCTGGTTTAGATGTGGCTGTAACTCTTGTATAGTTTAGGTTTCCAAATTGCTTTTATCTCTCTTTAGGTGTGAGAATGTCCATGTCACCATTGACAGATATTATGCTCAATATATAATTCATTAATGGAAAGTACTTACCAAGATCTAATGACCATGCCTGATCCCTGGCAGACCCTAAGGCCCAGGTAGCTTTTTTGAAGAAGAATAAAATACTAAGGCCCAGGTAGCTTTTTTGAAGAAGAATAAAATACTACATGATTTGAATGTACCCTGACCCATCAAGCTAATAACCGATCCTCATTCTACTATTTCACGTGAGTTTAGTCCACTAAGCCTACTTAGCAGTCATATTTACACATTCATGGTTATGCCCTTGCACACAATGAATACATAATCAAAAAGTGAGGATATTGATGGTACTGAAAACTGAGATATGATTTATGTTGCAGACATCTTATGAATTTCATCAAGATTATGTATAGATCAGGCAACAACTTACCTTGATATGAGAACTGAAATCTTGTTGCATAAAAATGTAATTACATTTCTTCTTCTAACTTGAACGATTTAACTATATTCATCATTGGTATTGTTATTGTTCTTCACAAATGATATATTCAAACCCGCAAACTTTTTGAAAAGACATTGAACTCATGTAGAACCGCAGGTAGGCAAATTTAAAGTCGTCTGAAAGAAGGAACATGCTCATACTTTTCTGATTTCCTAACGGCTTATGTAATATGGTTCATGCTTTGCTTCTTGGACAACTTTTAAAGGGTAAAAAGATAGAATAGCATGAAACTAAAATAGCATGTTTCAGCGCACTGACTCTACATAAACCAAATTTTTTTTTTTTTTTTTTTTTTTTTTTTTTTTGTAATTTTTTTTGTAGACTATGTTTCTTTGTTATCTTGACTTGGGAATCAAATAATATGTAAATGCATGTCATTGGATTGATATTGGTTTCTTTGTGGATATATGGAAAACCTCTAAGTTGATGCAGATTCTTGTTTTTGATATACTGACTTTATGTGCTAAGTAAAATAATATCTGAGTACTTATTTACTTTTGACAGGTGCTCATACCAGTTGGTGATATTGATGAGGTGCTCATATCTATCTCATATTGAGATCCCATTTTTGAATAATTTTTAATGCTTAATCCTGTGGATCTTTTGGTTTATTAAGATTCGGAGAACTCAGCATGCATTCATTAATCCTGCTGTAACAATTATACTCCGCATGGGTGCTGGTGGGCATGGTGTACCTCCTTTGGGGAGTCCTGATGGTCAGTAATTTGGTTCTTTTACTTGTTCATAGGATTTCCATATGAGTGGTTATCTCATCGTATCTATTTTTCTTTTTCTTTTTCCTCGTATCCATTTGATTGCAAGAGTATCTCAGGGTATGGCAGGGGAAAAGTAACATTTTTCTTTTGGGAGTATGGTTATATAGAACAGTCCTGATTGTGGGAGCTTCTGAATAGTGTCAGTGAACAATTTTTAAGAATAGGGAAGTAGAGTAAGATTAATAATTGTCTAGCATATTGAAAATTAGGCTTTCTGATACAAATTGCTGGTGGTTGGGAAGTCTGGTGGATGATTGGAAAGGTCAAATTGTTATAAGAGAAGAGAAGAGAAGATGAAGATGAGTTGCACCTGTGTTGCCATTGCCATCTACTGTTAAATTAAGGTCCCATTAATATTTAATCAGACTTTGTGTGGATATTCTGTGGCTCTACATTAGGAGGAGCCTCATGGAAGCTAAGATCTGCCTCTTCTGTTTTACTTTTTAATTTATGGATTAAAACGGTATAGTAGTCCTAACTAATATTTCGGAGGTGGAGGCGTAATGCCATCAGTTCCTGGTTGGCATTCTTGGTGATGCTTGGGCGATGGTGGCTTAAACAGCTGATGATAGTTGGGTTTAAAGTTTGAGAAGCTGAAACTGATTTTGGGTTAGTGTTTTTTTATTTGTCTTCAAGGACATAATAGCTGTCTGAGTGCTCTACTTCACTATGTCATCTCCCCGACAACTTTTGAACAAAATTAGTGCCTTGTGAATTTTGCCAAAGGAGAGTTTATGTGTTACTTTGTCACTTTACATTTAGTGTAGGAAACAATAGAAATTTGTGGACTTATAACACTACACCGTAAATTTATCTCTGCATTCTTTTGTTGTTCTTGTTTTGGGTACTTAAAACCAACAGGACATATAGATGTTAGGATTTCTAACTCGTAGTTATCTTTTTTGGTTCACTGTTACATACTAGCATAATGTTGACAAGATATTCCCTATGTATTATTGTATTTTATTTTTTATTTTTCTTTTTATAATAATTATTTTATGGACTGATCTTGGAAACCCCATTAACATGAAATACCTGGTGATATGGTGTTCTGTCTTTTTATTTTGCTTTCCCATTTCCAGGTAGAGTCAGATATAAATTTGCATCATTTTGGAACAGGAATCATGCCTTCAGAGCTCTTCAGCGTGCAAGAAAGAATTACCATGCAATGCTAGAAGCTGAAAAGAAGGTTCATACTACTTGTCTTATAGTTATTGTCAGTGACAAGTTCTCTGGTTTATACTTTATAGTTTATCTATATAGAGATGATTGGAAGAACTAAAAACTAGGCTTCTCAAGCTTAGTTTTGTACATGTGTTCTTCAGCATATGTGTGCAGAACGTTTGGAAAAACAGACTCTTCTTATGGCTTTGATCAGTTTTACATCTTAGTGTATTTTTAATCTCCCTTTTATTGCTGATCATCTTTTTACTTTCTGATCTGCGTATCTTCTTATTTAGATATGGTTTGACAGAGAGTTAATTTCTCTTCTGATATGTTCTTTCTCGTATCTAGGAGAAGGCAGAATCTGCATTGCGTGCGCATAGCAGTTCTATAAGAGGAAGTCAGACTATGATTCCTGAAGATATCATTCCCAATTCTGGGAAGCTCCAAGCTTTTATCAAGGATGAAGCTTTGAACAGTATATTTAATGTAATGCACATTATTCTTCTTTTTTCACTCAACCGAGAGTTTGATTATTCTAAGCCGTCACGAATTAGTCTCTTTTTTTTCCAGGATGCTTTCCCCTGCACAGCTGAGAATTTCTTCAATTTATTATTGAGTGATAATTCAAATTTTACAAATGAGTATCGTTCAGCACGAAAGGATACAAATCTTGTCGTAAGTATTTTTTGTGTTCCATCAAGTGCAAGCAATTATTACATGACGACCCTCTGTATTATAAACATGTGCAAGGGATAATGTGGTAGCTAAAAAGATGCATGCCAATGAAATGGAATGGCAAAGTGAAGTGGGCTCATGAGTACCAGACTGCTTCTTCATAGCCACGTCCCTTATACACATTCTCAAAAATAGACGTCCCTTGTAGAAACTACGCATATTTTATGTGTGCCAATCTGAAATTTCATTTGATTTTCTATTTGCAGATTGGACAGTGGCATCCAGCAGATGAATATGATGGCCAAGTAAGAGAACTAACATTCAGGGGTCTTTGTAACAGTCCCATGTGTCCTCCGGACACTGCCATGACAGAGTGGCAGCATGCTGTTTTGTCACCTGACAAGGATACACTGGTGCGAAAACTTAACATTTTGTAGTGTATTGCCATTATTTTGTTATTTATGTGATTTGTTATCTGTTCTTTGTTGTATATTAGGATATCTTTTATTTTTTTTACTCCCTACGTCCCCTATAATTATTTTGCCTACACACTTCCATGTGCATTGGATATTCTTTGCATATTTTATATCCTTACTATTTTCTCAGGAGTTCGTTTCTTGTTTCAGGTGTTCGAGACAGTACAACAGGCTCATGATGTTCCATTTGGTTCTTACTTTGAGGTATGTCTGCATGCCATATGTATGCTGTACGTAACTTTGGATATATTCCTACTGTAAATACTGTCCTGAATGCTTCCTTCGTGTTCATGATAACTTGTCCTATTCTCACAAAAGGCTAAAAAATTCTGCAAATGCTGCTTTTGGTTATGACAAAGTGAACTTGGAAAACTAATCCACTAGCCTAGTGGAACTAAAACACAACCTTTGTAACTGTAGAATCCTTATTACTGATTTTGTTTTCTTCAGTATACATGTTGTCAATGTCAATACTGTTCTCAGTACTGAGTTCATTGGATTTCATTTTCTTTTTTCTTCGAGAATCAGCCATCTTCAATTTATTAAGAAAGCTGGACTAGTTCATCAAGTACTGGCTTTTAGTGTTCCGGAACATTAGGGAGATTACATTTATGTCATCATATAGATATACTATATAATATGTTATCTGTCAGCTTATTACAGTATGGAGTTGGACACTAGATGATATTTGCAGTAAGAGATTAGTTGGTATTGTTTGGTTGCCGTTGTTATCTGAATATTCTGCTGACATTCAATTATTGTACCAGATCCATTGTAGGTGGAAGTTGGAGACTAATGCTGAAAACTCATGTATTATAGATATAAAAGTGGGTAAGTATCAATTCCCCCATTTGATTCTGACCTTATGGTCTGCAGTTCTGATGGATCCTGTTGCTAAAAATTGCTTGAAACATTTTTATTTGTTACCTTTTACATGGTGGGGGTGGTGCGCATGAAATGCTGTGGAATTCATGTGAAATATGAAAGCTAGGAAGGAATATGCTGAAATCTTGTTTTCTAGTTGGAATTCTTTGACAAATCGGTCACAATTTGCTACATGTTGCAGGTGCACATTTTAAGAAATGGTGTGTGATGCAGTCTAAAATAAAGTCGAGCGCTGTTAATGAGGTCTGTTTTATGGGCTCAAATTTTATTTCCTCTATGATAAGCTGCCTTACTGAATGGTTTATGATAATTCTTCACTAAATGTAGTACAAGAAAGAGGTTGAGAATATGCTGGAAATTGCCCGCTCCTACATTAAGTCAAATACTTCGGCCGGCGAGACTGACAAAGCCGCTTCCTCACCCTCTCAAGAGAGCAGCTAACTGTACCAAAAACTATCAGATTGGTTCTCTTATTCATCAGGGAAATACAGCTGTAGCATACTTTCTTTTATACAATATTCACAGGTATAATGAGACTCTGAGAGGTTTATCTTCTTTATTCTACTTGTAACTTCACCCTGTTTCCTTGTGAGAAAGCTAGTGGTGGTGGAGTCTGTCCAGTTCTTCATTACGAATCGAGTCTTTGGTTTTGTCTTTCTTCTCCTATAGGGGGCAGTGGAGAAGAGATTGGTTGGTGCATGTAAAAGATCTCAGCTTTTCCCGTTGTATAAATCCATACCTGCTAACTATACTGAATTTGTATAGGCTTGTTTCAGGACATTTCACTGACATTAGTTGTGATGCTTGATGACTAAGTTGCCTGGTTGCTTGCTTGTTTGGATGTCTGGATTAATTATGTACGGAGTTCGATTAATATTGCCTTATACTATCTTATATTGATAATAGCCAGTAAGCCAGTGATGATTTACGTGATCTGCATGAAATTCATCCTCTTGTGTGTCTTTTCTCATGTGCACTTGGTTAGATTTATAGCAATTGGCCTTGTCTCATCTGCTTTTCTATTGAAGTGCAAGCAATCAAAGTCATCAATTATTTCATCTTGTTAAATTTAACCTGTCTGGTAGGGTTAAAGCTATGCTCTTTCCCTTTGGTTCCGCCTTGTTCCTGCACTCCTTGCCTTCTCCATTCATGTTCTGACTCCCCGACAGTGAAGCGGTGGCGAGGTTTCCGACTCCAGTTTCCAGCACCTTGTGGGTCTCCCACGTATTTTTCACTCCCAGATTTGGCATAGCCACTCACGGCTTGGCTCTTGGTGGCGATGCACCTCAAGTCTTATTTGGAAACATCGAAAATTATAGAGCGCACTGCGCACCCGACATCTCCACCATCCGTTTGAGCACGTGGACTTTGGCCATTAGTTGGGCGTTTGCGGTCTGTTAGGGTAAGTAAGTGGATGAGGATCCGCTCCTTAGTAACTCAACTTCATGGTTTTGCCCATCATCGACGACGGAAGCAATCGTCTTCTTCTATGGAAGAGAGCCATATCGCAACCTCTTATTTCATCGTGCTTAGAGTCCAAAAGACGGCTTGTTGTGTTCCATTTCCGGAAGACAAAGATATGACTCTGTAGCCTTTGACTGGAATCTCAAAGACCGAATCCTGAACGTGAGGAGATCGGCGTCTGAAAGGGTTAGGATCAGGCTTTGATGAAATTAAGGGTCAACATACTTTCTTTGATGTGTAGTTGTGCACTACTAATTAACTTCTCATTCGTTTGATTTGCTTTAAGATTAGGGTGCGTTTATTGCCACCTCACAAACCATTTTGTTCACCTCACGTTCTTTTCACACCCCACTTATATATTCTTAATTGTAAGTCTACTTTGTTCACCCATTTACAATACCTAAAATACCTTTTTTTCCATTTTTTCTTCCTAATTTTTTTTCACCCTACATATATATTTTTTAATTTCAGATTTTCTTTGTTCACCCTACATTCGATATCTTCTCACCCCGCCTATATATCTTTTAATTTTAAATTTACTTTATTCACCGATTTGTAATACACACAATATCAATTTCTTCTAATAGCCATTGAACTCCAAAAACAAAATGAAATTAAAGAAAACCATAAGATTAATATCATATGGGTAAGTGGAATCACAAACTGAACAACAAATATCACATCAAAGTATAAATCTCAATTAAAGAACAAGAAAAAACTCTCAAACTTAACAACTCATTAGTATCTGTCGATATCAAAATGCACAATGTCTGTAAAGTATAAACTCTATTTGGAAAAAGCTCTGATGCTGATGAAAAAAAAAATCGAATATATATAAGTGACCGATTAGACACGGACATTTACATACAAAATCGATATGATAAATAATGAGTAATGAGATAGACGATGCATCAACAAAGAAAATATATATATATATATATATATATAAACAGTTCATCTCATATGCAGTTGAATGTTAGTGTCTTCTTCAGACTTCATAGAAAGATCGAATATGATAAATTATGGGTTAAAGTTTATGAAGTATGTGTTTATCAAAAAAAAAAATTGTAATTTGTAACTATTTATTGTCCCTTGTTG
The DNA here is from genome assembly GCA_034370585.1 of Fragaria x ananassa. Classification (NCBI taxonomy): domain Eukaryota; kingdom Viridiplantae; phylum Streptophyta; class Magnoliopsida; order Rosales; family Rosaceae; genus Fragaria; species Fragaria x ananassa. The sequence continues at coordinate 23,939,414 of CP139766.1, forward strand.
TAATTTTACATTATGGTATATTAGTCATTCAATAAATCAACAACGTGTGGGGTGAACAAAGTGGTTTGTGGGGTGAGAATAGACGCACCCTAAGATTATTTTTACTGGTCTTTAAATCTAGGGATGCTATTTCATGTACGGTTCATTTTTCTGCATTTGGAGTTTGCTTTGAATATTGAGTGGTAACTGATGATGGATCCTGGTTCAAATTTTATCATTTCATCCATTAAAGCTGAAGCTAAAGCCTCCCTGTTTAAAAGGAATAATTTCCATAAGGGTCCAGTTATTTGCAAAGAAATGTTGTTCGATTAAATTGGAAGAAGCCCAGAAATCAAGAACGAAATTTAGCTGAGCTTTTGCTTCATTTTATTTTGCAAGTATCCATTGTCCAATATTATCCACTTTTAGTTGTGTTCTTTCTTTTAGGGGTTGGTGTTGGAGTTTTTTGCTAACTAATGTCAGACTTTTCAGTCATGAAAGTTTTGGTTCTGCAGTTTGTCATATCAATTCTTTGTCGTATATGGTTTCGACTTACTAATTTGCAGTTTTGATGGCATGTAGGCTCATACAAAGGTGCTTCAAGAAGAAGTGAGGCTTTTAGAAAACCTTTCTCATCCGAAAATTGTTGTGAGTTAGAATTTCTTGCATCTATTCTAATTTCAATGACTTGAAGTGTTCCACATTTCTGACCCTGTACTTAGTTGGTTTTGGTTTCTTAGAGATGTTTGGGAACCGAGAGGGAGGATGAAACTTTGACTATGCTGTTGGAATATGTACCTGGTGGATCCATACAATCACTATTGGAGAAATTTGGATCTTTCTCTCTTCCTTTAAGCTTTTTGTCTACTAAATTATGGTAGCGTAGGTGTGTTCTGAATGCAAAAGTTATAGAAAAATCAGATATGGTCTGGTAGTCCCTTGTTCTGTGTTGGTTATGTTCTTAGTGCATTTCGGATCTGAATTGTTGAGCAGGTAATAAAAAGATGCACCAAGCAGTTGTTGCTGGCTCTAGAATATCTTCAGAAATTTTGAGAGTTGTTCCTCCTTTTGAGACATTTTCTCTACTGTGGTTTATCCATGCAGGGAAAATTGGTGACTGGACAAGAAGTAGCTGTGAAAAGGCTTTCAAAGAATTCAAATCAAGGAGAGTTGGAGTTTATGAATGAACAGAGACTCGTGAATGAACTCCAACACAGAAACATTGTTAAGATGTTAGGATGTTGCATTCATGGTGACGAAAAAGTTCTAATATACGAGTACATGGAATACAAAAGTTTAAACTACCACTTATATGGTTGGGAATTACTATGACTTTAATCTTTAGTAATTGAATTCAAGTATATGTTCAAGAAATTATATCTGTGCTATCTGATGCTTTGAATTTGATCTGCAATGTTGATGCATTAACTTTGGTTCTCTAGAGCTGCAATGATATTAAACCCGTATTTCACTATGTGAACATAACATGTAACCGTATTTTCCTGACCGTCTTGATCGGGGTCTAAATGTTATTGGAAATATATGAATTTCTACCATACCCGTATTTTACTATACCCATCATATCCTATGAACAATTTTATAAATTCGATTTGCAAGATATAGTTGTTTCACAAAAATCTACATTTGTATAAAACCTATTAAACAAGTTATATAACTTTAGTAGGCACGATGTGGTTCCAATAACAAATTAAAAAACTTCAAACTTGACCGTTTGATATGATCAGTGTATTCAAATACGGTTATGGAAAAAATTCATTTGTTTTCGATAACGTTTTGGTCTGGATCGACCTTCAACCAACGCCACTTATTACACGAAAACGCTCTTACCCACCCCTTATTGACTTATTTTAGCCGATTCTTTCTCACACACACTCTCGTGTAGATGAGATGCAGCTACCCATGTAAAAATTTGTGAAATTAAACCTCCCGACGATAGGGATCCCTATAGGGAATAATAAGCGTTAGTAGAGTTAACCGCCTTGATCGGGGTCCAAACATTATCAAACATATGTGAATTTTCTACCATACTCGTATTTCACTATACATATTAGATCGTACGGATGATTATTTAAAATTGTATTTGCAAGATATAGTGGTTTCACGAAGATCTACACTTGCATAAAATCTACTAAACAAGTTATACCACTTTGGTAAGCACGTTGTGATTCTAATGACGAAAATTAAAAGAATTAAAACTTGACCGTATGATATGATTAATGTATTTAAATATGGGTATGGAAATAAATTCACTTGTTTTCGATAACGTTTGAGTCTCGATCCACGCGGTCAACCTTAATCCAACGTCACTTATTACACAAAAACTATCTTACCTATCCCTATGTGACCTAGTTTGGTGGATTATTTCGCACACAAAACTCTCACATTGATGAGATGTAACAACTCATATAAAAATTTATGGACGTTCATCTCTTGACAATAGGACTCCCCATAGGAAAACATAGGCCTAAATAGGGTTGACCACTTCTATTGGGGACCAAGCGTAACCTAAAATATGTGATTTTTCAACCATAGCTGTATTTCACCATAACGATCACATTCTATTTCATAAGATTTTTGAAAATATTGCTTCCTCCGTATAGTTCGTTCATAAATATGTATGTACACTTGCATATAACTTACTAAACAAGGCCACATTAATAGGCACGTTGTGGTTCTAATGGCTAAATTTAATAAAATTAAAATTCAACCGTCTGATATGATCAGCATACTTAAATAAGGCTAAGAAAAAAATTCACATGTTTTCGATAACGTTTGACTCTCGATTGACACGGTCAACCTTAAACAAACGCCACTTATTACACGAAAACTCTATTACCTACCCCTATATGACCTAGTTTGGTTGATTCTTACACACACAAACCTCTCACATTGATGGGATGTAACCATCTATGTAAAAATTCAGGGACGTTCACCTCCCGATGATAGGGCTCCCCATAGAAAAGCATAAGCGTAAATAGTGTTAACCGTTTCTATCGGGAACCAAACATTACCGGAAATATGTGATTTTTCAACCACAGCCGTATTTCACCATAACGATCATATCCTATTTCACAATATTTTTAAAAATATTGCTTCCTCCATATAGTTGGTTCACAAAGATGTACACTTGCAATTAACCTAATAAACAAGTTATACCACACCCACGTTGTTGTTCCAATGCCTAAATTTAATAAAATGAAAATTCAACCGCCTGATATGATCAGCGTACTTAAATACGGCTATGAAAAAAAATTCACTTGTTTTCGATAACATTTGGCTCTCAATCGACGCGGCCAACCTTAAATAAACATCACTTATTACATGAAAACGCTCTTACGTACCTACCTCTACATGACCTAGTTTGGTTGATTCTTCCACACACAAAACTCTCAAATTGATGATATGTAACCACCCATGTAAAAATGTAGGCACGTTCACCTCCTGACGATAGGGCTTTCCATAGGGAAGCATAACGTAAATAGGGTTGACCGCTTCTATCAGGGACCAAACATTACCGGAAATATGTGATATTTCAGCTATAACCGTATTTCACCATACCGATCACATCCTATTTCACAAGATTTTTGAAAATATTGCTTCCTCCGTATAGTTGGTTTACAAAAATGTACACTTGCACATAACCTACTAAACAAGTTATACCACATTAATAGATATGTTGTGGTTCTAATGGCTAAATTTGATAAAATTAAAATTCAACCGTTCGATATGATCAACGTACTTAAATACGGCTAAGTAAAAAAATTCACTTGTTTTCGATAACGTTTGGCTCTCGATCAATGCGGTCAACCTTAAGCAAACGTCACTTATTACACGAAAACGCTCCAACTTACCCCTACATGACCTAGTTTGGTTGATTCTTCCACACACAAAACTCTCACATTGATGATATGCAACCACCCATGTAAAAATTTAGGAACGTTCACCTCCCGACGATAGGGCTCTCCATAGGGAAGCATAGCGTAAATAGGGTTGACCGTTTTTATCGGGGACCAAACGTTACCAGAAATATGTGATTTTTCAAACATAGCCGTATTTCACAATACCGATCACATCCTATTTGACAAGATTTTTGAAAATATTGCTTCCTTTTTATAGTTGGTTCACAAAAATGTACACTTGCATATAACCTATTAAATAAGTTATACCATATTAATACGCACGTTATGGTTCTAATGGCTAAATTTAATAAAATTAAAATTCAAATGTCCGATATAATCAGCGTACTTAAATACGGCTAAGGAAAAAAATTCAACTGTTTTCGATAACATTTGGCTCTCGATCGACGCGGTCAACCTTAAATAAACGTCACTTATTACACGAAAAACTCTATTACCTACCCCTATATGACCTAGTTTGGTTGATTCTTTCACACACAAAACTCTCACATTGATGATATGTAACCACCCATGTAAAAATTTAGGAACGTTCACCTGCCGACGATAGAGCTCTCCATAAGAAAGCATAAGCATATATAAGGTTGACCGCTTCGATCGATCCCTGAACGTTGCTGAATCTAGTTGATTTTTTTACCATTGCCGTGTTTCACTATAACGGTCATATCAGACGGTCGGTTTTTCATTTTGTGATTTTAGTCATTGAAATCACAACGTGTCTACTAATGTTGTATAATTTGTTTAGTTGGTTATATGCAAGTGAACAACATTGTGAACCAACTTTATACATGAAACAAAATTTGCAGAAATCTTGTGAAATAAGAAGTGACCGGTATAGCGAAATACTTTTGTGGTTGAAAAATCAGGTGTTTCAAGTAACGTCCAGGTCATGATAGTAGCGGTTAACTCTTTTTACGCTTAATCTACATTATGGGAAACCCTATCATCGGGATGTAAACGTCTCCAAATTTTTACATGGGTGGTTACGTTTCATCTATGTGAGAGTCTAGTGTGTTAAAGAATCGACCAAACTAGCACTACTAGAAAAAAGTTCTTAGGTGACGAAAATTTTTCGTCACCTCAGAGCTTCTGTCGTCATGTAAACACTTAGCTGACGAAAATTTCGTCACCTAAGGGTCGTCATCTAATGCCGGTAGTTAGAGCACTTAGGTGACAAAAATATTAATTTCGTCATCTTAGTCACTACTAAGATGACAAACAACTTTTCGTCACTAGGTTACTTAGTTGATGAAACTGTTTTCGTCGCCAGGTTACTTAGCTGACGAAAAATATTTCGTCACCACGTTACATAGCTGACGAAATTTCGGTCATCACCATGTTACTTAGTTGACGAAAATTCGGCTGTCACCCAGTTACTTAGTTGACGAAATTTATTCAGTTTGCTGACAATTCTTTCACGTAGAAAAAGTCACCCAGTTACTTAGCTGACAATAGTTTCATCACCAACTTCTTACAACCCAAATCCAATCAACCCCAAACAACCCCAATATCTTACAACCAATATCAAGCAACTCAATTTCAACCAAGATTGCCTCCGTAGTCATTTGGAAAAACACAAATTAACAAGGCCAAAACGGGAAGGGCGCAGAGTTCGCTGGGGAGATGGCACGCGGAGTCTGCTGGCGAGATAGGCGAGAAGTCCGCTGGCGAGATGGGGAGTCCTCTTGTGAGATGGCGCGCGGAGTCCTCTGGCGAGATGACGCGTGGAGTCCTTTGGTGAGATGGCGCGCGGAGTCCTCTGGCGAGATGGGCACGGAGTCCTCTGGCGAGATGGCGTGCAGAGTCTTCTGGCGAGATGGCGCGTAGAGTCCGCTGGCGAGATGGGCACAGAGTCCTCCGGCGAGATGGGCGCGGAGTCCGATGGAGGAGGAAAATTAGTTCTTCCATGAAAATGGCTGAATTTGAGAGGCAGGAGGCGACGGTGGCGAAGAAAGAGAGGCGACGGTGGCGAAGAAGAAGGAGAGGCAGAGGGAAAACTACTGCCAATGATGAGGGAGGAGGCGAAGGTGGCAAAGAAGAAGGCAGAGGGAAAACGGCTGCCAGCGATGAGGAAGGAGGCGACAGTGGCGAAGAAGAAGGTAGAGGGAAAATAGCTGTAGAGGGAAAGCTAGAGGGTCTATCGGTTGCTTGGAAACTGGGGCAGAGGAAAGGAGGGAGAGAGAAGAGTGTCTGGAAAAGAGAGAAGAGAGAGTTCAAAGAAAAAGATAGAGAAATGAAAAGTGAGGCAGAGGATATATAAAGAAACTTTCAAAAATTTGGTTCAAATTTTTCTGAAATTTTTGGCGGAAGTGATTAAAAATTTGGCCAAATAATTGGCGGAATTTTTTACCCCCCAAATATTAAGTAGTTAGGTGACTAAAACATGAATTTTCGTTATCTCAGTGAACAAAAAATATTTATTTTTAAGAAAAGGTTTTGATAGAATGTGATCTTGTTAAATAGGGAGGAAGCAATATTTTCAAAAATCTTGTGAAATAGGATGTCATCGGTATGGTGAAATACGACTATGGTTGAAAAATCACATAGTTCCGGTAACGTTTGGTCTTCTATACAAGCGGTCAACCCTATATATGCTTATGTTTCCCTATGTGGAGCCCTATCGTCGAGAGGTGAACGTACCTAAATTTTTACATGAGTGGTTACATCTCATCAATGTGAGAGTTTTGTGTGTGAAATAATCAATCAAACTAGGTCATATAGGGGTAGAAAAAAGCGTTTTCGCGTAATAAGTGGCGTTAATTTAATGTTGACCGTGTGGATCGAGACCTAAATGTTTTCAAAAACTGGTGGATTTTTTTTCATTGCCGTATTTAAGTACATTGATCATATCAGACGGTTGAATTTTTATTTTGTAAAATTTAGCCAACAGAACCACAATGTGTCTACTAATGTGGTATGACTTGTTTAGTAGGTTATATGGAAGTGTAGATATTTGTGAACCAACTATAGGGAGGAAGCAATATTTTCAAAAATCTTGTGAAATAGGATGTCATCGGTATGGTGAAATACGAATATGGTTGAAAAATCACATATTTCCAGTAAGGTTTGGTCTCCGATACAAGCGGTCAACCCTATATACGCTTATGTTTCCCTATGTGGAGCCTTATCGTCGAGAGATGAACGTACCTAAATTTTTACATGAGTGGTTACATCTCATCAATGTGAGAGTTTTGTGTGTGAAAGAATGAATCAAACTAGGTCATATAGGGGTAGGAAAGAGCGTTTTCTTTTAATAAGTGACGTTAATTTAATGTTGACCGCGTGGATTGAGACCTTAACGTTTTCAAAAACTGGTGGATTTTTTTCATAGTCGTATTTAAGTACATTGATCATATAGTACGGTGGGTTTTCTAAAATTTTACTTCTACCCCGTAGTTGGTTCAAAAAGACACATAACTTTATGTTTCGTCACCTAAGTAAAGGTTAGACGACGAATTTATTTTCGTAACAAAAGTAAGTTCTTAGGAGACAAAATGCATTTTCGTCACCAAAGTGCTCAAACTTTGGTGACGAAAACATATTTCGTCACCTAATCTATCACTTACATGACGAAATATATTTTCGTCACCTAAGTTCTCAAAACTTTGGTGACGAAATATGTTTTCGTCACCTAACCTATCACTTACATGACAAAATTTATATTCGTCACCTAAGTGCTCAAAACTTTGGTGACGAAAATATATTTCGTCTCCAAACCTGTTACTTACATGACGAAATGTATTTTTGTCACCTAAGTTAGCTCTAAGGTGATGAAATAATGTTTCGTCACCTTACCTTAGGCGACGAAAATTGTCACTAAGGTGACGAAACTGGTTTCGTCACTAAAGTGTTCTCTTAGGTGCCGAATTAAAAATATTTCATCACCTTAGAACCTTTTTCTAGTAGTGTAGGTTACGGAGGGGTAGGTAAGAGTGTTTCCATATGATAAGTGATGTTGAATTAAGGTTGATCGCTTCGATCGAGCCCCGAACGTTATCGAAAATATGTGAATTTTTTCCTTAGCCGTATTTAAGTACGTTGATCATATCTGACGGTTGAATTTTAATTTTGTAAAATTTAGCCATTGGAACCACAATATACGTGGCAACTAATGTGGTATAACTACCGCTTCGAATTAGGTTGAATTTTTTACCATAATCCTGTTTCACTATACTGACTATATAAGACGGTCGAATTTTCATTTTGTAAATTGTAGTCATTATGCAAACCATTGTGGTATAACTTCTTCTTTCCTTTTATTGTTGAGTGATTTGTCTTTATACAAATTTTTTTTGCATTATGTTGCGTGAATCGAGACTTGACGATAAAGAAATTCTACAAACTGTCCACTGATTAGTACGTGTTATGTAGTGTGAATTGCAGGTTGCATAAACTCAGACCAAATTTGCACAACCATTGTTTCTTCATTGTGCTCTGCCATTTGCATTCACTACGCCTATTTTGCCTTCAGACGACCGGTAATGCCCGTCGTCTGATTACTTTTTTGCGTGTCGTCTATCGAGCTGTCATCTAATAACGATTCAGTTGACAGGCATAATCTGTCATCTGAGGAAGGTTATACGACATACTGTATGTCGTCTTTATGAATCCAAGTTTGTAACACAAAAAATGAATCTGTCGTTAGAAATCGTTACAACGATAGTTCCCTGTGATTGAAAGAAGAATTAATTAGCAAATAATTGCATTCGTTTGTCGTCTCCAATTTATTCTAACGTCACTTATATGACATCAGAATGACTTTTTTATCTATCCTCTTAATTTATCCATCGTCTGTATTCTAGTACTACTATGTTTTTCTGTCGTTACAATAGTTTAAAACCTCAAAACTCAGATGACATACACTATTGTCTTCTTTTACTTTAAGACGATATATAAAAGTCGGTTGAAAGATGTAAGACGTCAAAGTTCATGGAATATCTGTTGTCTGATTTTGATTTGGAGGTCACCAAAGCATTTGCACAAACTAATTTAGAAATCTAAATTCATTCTCATTGCCAAAACCAACAATATTTACAAAGAGTTATTTGTCCTATGTAGACATATAAGCTATAACACCAATAAGTTATTACTCTAAAATGACCTACAATACATATTTGCAAGCTCAAAGTCACTTATTTCCTTGACCAAAGCTATAACACCTACTAGACATTCTGTGGTTGGATTAGTTGAGTTCCTTCTTTGCTGAAAGATATTGTCCTAGCAGAAGGCTTCAACCACCAAGGATCCCAAGGCTTAATCATCTTGCTGAATTCCTCATATGCAATAACTCTTGGGAATAGTTTCTTTTCTTCTGCATATAGAACTAATAAGGCAATATAATTTCACTAATAACTGAAATTTCGATCAAAGCAATAAAGAAGTCAATTCTAAATGATACTAGATTTCTTATGACTAAGATTTCTATTATTGAAGTCTTATCAATTAATTGAATTGATATACGAGGCAGTCAAAAAAATAAAATAGCAACCAAACCATCTATCATTACAATTATTATTGCACATAACAAACATGAATTGCTATAATTGCCAAGAACCAAGAACTGCTATAATTGCATATAACCAAAAGAGAAGGTAGCCAACAAAAAAAAAAGTAACCAAGCCAACTACAACAGCTGTAACCAAAACTTGAATGTGTTATAAATATTTGGAATCTTGTAAAAGCTTATATTTATCAATAGCATATGAAACTTTATGTTGTTTTCCGAACAGAACTAGGAGAAAATTATTTCAACAAAGCATGTGTGGATTAAAGAAGATAGAGCATGTGCATATATTAACAAATGATATATTCACTAAAGAGGATGGTGAGTTCCTGGTCAAAAGATGTAAATTAGTAGACTATAATCGTAATAGTTTAGGGGTAAGGCTATAGTTCTCCAATGGAAAAATGCTAGCTCTTTTAACCATTCAATCAACCAATCTGAGCAAAGACAAATGGCTCTCCATCTCGCATTCTAAGTGTGTCACGCTCCATCACTGCCAAATCAGCTCCAACAGCTTCTGCAAGGTCAGTCTTGTTTATCACCTACAATCACATGTTGTCCAATTCATTCACATATGATTCCTTATCAAATGTTATCAAGTCACAGTCATAAACTACTAGCAGTCTATGGATATAGTATACATAACAAAGGCAACATCAATGTATCAGTAAACCACATACCAGAAGGTCAGCTTGAGTGATTCCAGGGCCACCTTTTCTTGGAATTTTGTCACTGCCAGATACATTTATGATGTAAATAATATAGTCCGCAAGCTCCTTGCTAAAGTTCGCAGCTAAATTATCTGCACGCAAACAAATCAAAATGAGAATGTTTCAATCAAACAATAAAACATGACCATGAAAAAAAGTTGGGTCCAACTATTGGTTGGTCATTCACGTAGAAGATATCCCAATTTGTGCAACTTTACAGTAATTACTTCCATCCCTAAGTTGTTATGTAAAGGGTCTTTCATTAATTAATCTCTTTAGAGATACAGATAAACTACATAAAAGGCTTTCAGTAGCAAGTTCAATATTGAAATTCTAGTACTGCTATCATCATTCATCACCATTAGTAATTAGCAATAATTCAACCTAAGTATTAAAGTCAGTTCATTCAAGGGTTCTCATTTAACTGCCTCCAGAGAGTACCTCGGCCTGATTCACAAAGAAGTACGTGTCTGCCTTGTACATATTAGAAAGCTCCTCGAGAGGGCCTAGATTAATGCTGATGTCTTCGCGAATTGTAGCATGAGGGCATCCCCCAGTTTCCATAACATGTGTCCTGACAGGACCCACCCCGGATTTCACCCTGAAACCCGTGGTAAATCCTGCGGGGTCCATCCTTAAGGAAAATTTACCGAAAATCCGGCTAAACCTTCCGTGAAAATGGACAACCCTTACTTGAAAATCCAACTTGACATTCTAAACCAAACAACAAGGACAACATAAAATTACTAGCGGTTATCAGAGCATATCTAATAAGGGACGAATGACCATGAATAAAGATGAAGCGCAAGCAGCCTCTGACTACTAGACTAAGCCTTGACTCCATGTACGCTCGACCTCAAATTAACTTAGCCTGCAAACTGGGCATCTGAAAACAAAGGGCCCAGGGGAAAGTAATTTAAAACGTCAAAGTGAGTGGACAAAAATAAATAAGCTAATTAATTTAACAAAACGAAATTTTTAATACTTTCCCAATTTTTCGATAAGCAATAATCCATTGCATGCAAGTGTTGATAACGCCTTCAAAAGAAAATCCCGAGGACAAGGACTAGCCCCGCTAGTCAAAATATTGACAAAGATAAATAATAACCTTCATTGAAGAAAGTGTCAAAAATAATGGACTAGCCACGCTAGTCAAAACAACAATAAAGACCTTTGCAAAAAGGAATATATACCTCTCATATGGGAATCTCCCAAAATAATGGACTAGCCCCGCTAGTCAAAATAACAACTCAAATAAGGAAACCTATATGGCCATATAAGTGAGTCTCCCAGACTCGGTTGCCTCCCAGGCATAGTACTCCCATACTCCCTACACCTTCACGTTATGATAACAGAGAGGGTGCAGGGCTTGAGTGATGTTGTCGACCACATCACATCACCCGAAGGCGGAAAGGGCTTGAGTAACCCCACTTAAAACGTGGAAGCCACATAGCCTCAAAAGGCGGAACTACATGCTAGCTTGAATAATAACGATCCAACGAGTATGGCATAATTAAAGAAACATAAATCCGTATGAGTTTCCCCGAAACTCATAACTAAATGCATAAGTATGATTCCCAACCATACTCAAAGAATTCAAAAGCAAAGAAATTAAATGAATTCAACGACGTGTCTCACACGTTAAAATACTCAATAAAATAATTAACTTAAATAATTATCACCTTTCAAAAGCTAGACAATATATAAATCTAGATATAACCTCAAATCTGGAAATCATAAAAGTATCCAAACTCAAATCATTTCCATAAATCAATGCAAAGATTAATCCATGCATCAATTATCAAATAATTTCAAAGACCATTTTATCAGCCGAAATTATAATATAAGCTCGAAAAATAAAATAATAAATTATAAAATCTTGTTTGCAAACCAAAATGTCCACTCACAGTATTAGGCGTAAGTTTTCTATTGCTCAGGACACTCCTGGAGTGCCGCCTCCAAATATCCAAGTCCTTGAATCAATCCCACACCTGACCATAAGCTGTAGGACAAACCGGTCAGACCGAACTTTAAAATAACCCACTCTCACGTCTTCTTTCCTAGTTTGACTAGGGTTTCCTAGGTCGACCAAGTTTGACCAACTATTGCCCAACGTTTTCCAATTCAACCTTTTACTTAACAATTCGATTCAAATTCCACTATACGTTCTATTAACCGGTAGACACTTAGGCCAGGCTTAAATTCGTTAACTTAAAACATAAGAACTACTTTAATTGGAAACCACCAAATTACTAAGGACACCCAAAAATGTTTCCATAAATGGAAGGGTTCCAAAAACGGAAAGTTCCCCAAAACAGAAATTTTCCTAACTCGGTAATTTTTCCGAGACAACCCAAACTTTCCTATTTCCGAAGTAACATAAAACAGAAAGGAAACTTCGATCACTACCTCCATCGCTTCTTCCATATCCGCCCCTTGCCAGATTCTGGCGACTTGCCGGAATGTTCTACCGCATTTCGGTCACTTGCCAAAAATGGCCATAGCCTCCCTGAAATCTCCAATTCTCCGAGTTATCGGCATAATAGGCACAACAACACCATTCAGTTCCAAACAACATCAACACAACAGCCATTTGAGATCAAGTCTTACCATCTATTCAGCCAACACCCGAACCAGGAGCTACTCCGTGCTAAACTCAACTTGCAGGATTTCCAAACACCCCCAGCTGCTGCCTTAGCAGCCACCTTCACCGAAACAACACCACCTCACCTCGGGTCCTCTCTAGCCAACACACCGAGCCTCTGCCTTGGTCCAAATCGGTGACTGCAACTCCACAAGACACTCCAAGGTCTCACCAGACTCCCTACTAGGCTTTTAGGACTCACCGAAACACGAAGTAATTGCCGGAAACCATCGGCCGCCGGCCGCCAGAGCTAGGAGCTCATAATCCAAAAAAAGGGATTTCCAATTTAGAGCTCGGTTCAAGAAGAGAAAGACATTGGAATGTAAAGAAGGAAGAGAGGAAGCTAACCCTACTATTAATTCGTCAAGCCGTGGCTGCAAATCTTGAGACTCGCCGGAAACAGTCGAGCTTTCCCTTCGATCGATCACCACTAAATCGAGCTGCGAATGATGATCTATGGGCTGGGTTTTGAAGAGAAGAATGAGAGGAAAAGATTGGTGGTAATTTCGTGACCAGAGGTGGCCGGAATCGGCGACACCGTGCCGGAGAGAGCAGAGGCAGGCGGAGAAGAAAAGAGGGAGAGCTGGCTAGGGTCAACGCCCAATTGCGGGTTTGACAAAGTCAACCCATTTGTTTTCCTTTTATACCTGAACCAACAGTTAAGATCGAAACCTTACTCAATCAAACGGCCATAATTAAATGAGCTATTCTAATTTCAGAAAATTAATTTCTTTTACCATATCTTCCATAAATCGTAGAAAATACTTCAAAATTCCGACAATAAACTGAAAACACCGGATAACCCGTGTCGACGCGAACTACGACACCAAGACCTTAAAAGAAGAATTTGGCATTTCCAGAAGAACTCGCGAATAAACTAGAGTGTTAACTTACTTAGTTACCGAGCACGGTTAAATCCCTCAGTAACTCGTAGAATACCCAGTAAATAGGTAAAATTGGGTACGGGACGTTACATATCCTTTCTTCAAGAACTGCTCCATGCCAGTTTATGGAACTCACCATCCTCTTTGGTGAATATATCATTTGTCACCAGCAATCACCACACATGCTCTGTCTTCTTTATGTCTTCTTTAACTTGGGTATTTCTCTATGGCCTTGCCTCAATATCAATCAACTAGAAACAGTGCTAGGCTATGCATATATTAACAAATTCTACACAAGGCCACAATCTGATTTTACAAAAAGTGACGTTTCTTTGAAGTATTTTGAACATGTAAACTTAAAAAAATGAATCTTTAGAATTCTTCAACCATGATAGTGACTTACTGCAGCAAGATTGTACTTGTCATGCAAAAGTTTGCACAGAGCCAACATCAAAGCAGTTTTCTTGTATGACATGAAGCAAGACTCCCATCAATTCTCATAAAAGTTTAATCGGTATGGTGCTATCAACTTATCACATATCAACATCAAGTTTTCTAAATTCACTTAAACTGACCAAAACCAAAATATCAAAATTGCTCAAACGGAACTCAACCTTTTAACAAAGACCTAAAAATGCAAACCAAAATCATGTAAGTCATCCATTGTTATTCAGATAGAATTTCATCATATATAGCAAAGATAAAGTGTGTATATAGAATATAAACTTTTCAATTGATAGTCACCTCAAGGCCAATGTTGAACAGCAAGGCCCAATTAAGATATCAGCTGCCAAGTACTTAAGAACATAATCACCTACATACAACAGCGCCAAGAGGACACCCATTAGTGAGCGACACCATTAAGTGCAACATGTTAAATTTCTTCCATGATATAAATATAACGAAAATATAAGGGTACTGAAGCAATGATTATGCTAACAATCCTGTAGAAAATATGGTTTAAAACCAATAAGTGGAGCCTTATTACAAGGTAATGGTCCTCCTCAGTAATGCTCCTCAGCAAAACTCACATATACAAAAACAAAGAATGATAAAAATAGGGCTGGAAACGAGCATAGACTTGACTGTAAATACAAAAACTAACTAAATCACAAATAAACATGATACATTGTCCGTAAGGTGTCGGTATCTTTTAGTGCAAATAAATGATTCAAGAAGATGGAAAAGTTATTTTAAATGAATAGCACTACTTTCTTTTAAAGGATTCTCATTTTCAGTAATTCATTCTTTCATACGAACAAGTTCAAATTTCCCAGGATCATCCGATCCGATCATATAATGAAACTGCCATAACAGGCAATACATATCCGGTGCAAAATCATTTGAGGCTCTTGTAGCTTCATGGCTTTTCGTAATGTAATGAAATGTCTTCCAAAGATGTACTAATTGTTTACATGTTCAAAATAGAGCTTAACAATATTTTTCTTCAAAATCTCCAGATGTACATATGATCATTACCTATGCATCAGCATTGTGATGCATCACCTGTACTGATTGTGTTGTTCACCCTATCAGATGCTTTATTGAGTTTATTCACCTACAAAAGGAAGCAAAATGAAAAATGAGATATAGAGATTGCT
This sequence comes from Fragaria x ananassa, assembly GCA_034370585.1. Taxonomy (NCBI): domain Eukaryota; kingdom Viridiplantae; phylum Streptophyta; class Magnoliopsida; order Rosales; family Rosaceae; genus Fragaria; species Fragaria x ananassa. Next base: position 23,954,670 of record CP139766.1, read on the forward strand.
GATTGAAACATTACAAAACAAGTTAGCTGCTTTACTTCTTCATCCCAATCAGTCTGTATGACTATAATTGCAAGAAACAGTGACTGCACACATAGCGCCACGATAATTCCTAGCCAAAGACCCTGTTAACAACATGTTAGCTCAAAATTAGTACTCAAAAGTATCATAATTCCATGAAATATTAGGAAACTACAAGAATATCATCATGTGATCACCTTCCCTCCTATGTGGAGGTTAAAAGCAAATAATACTCCAGTAGGAATGCCAATAAGACAATAAGCTCCGAGATTAACATATGCACCAATCTTCATATAAACAGAAGAATGAGAGAAGAATACCCAAAAATCTTGAGAGGCCATTCGAATCGACGGAGCACATAGGGTAAAAACCCAGATTAGTAAGAAAACTGCTATTTGAGTAACAATTGAACAAATCAATGATACCCACACCAAAACTAAAACCCGTATAGAGAAAAGAGGTGGGTGTTACCATAGACCAAAATCGAAGAGCCCAAGAAAAACTCAAACTCAAAATGAAGAACAGAAACTGATTCAAGATATATGAATCGACCCGAACTCAAAATGAAGAGAAGTTAGGGTTTGTATTGAGATGTCTTAGCCCACCCTTGAATCGCCTATCAACCACTGGTCAACTTTTCAATCAGAGATGTTGGAAACCCTAGAATTGATTCGATCTAAGAGACAATACAAAAGGAAGAAGGATATGAAGATCGATGATTTACCTGAAGGTGGTGGATGGAGGTTGAGAGATGGGTACGTTATTCATCTGGAGATCAAAATGGGGACGAAGAGAAGAAGTTAAGAGAAGGAGCGAGAGAGTTATTGTGGGAGTCAATCGGGGAGATAGAATGAGAGTTGAGAGAACTCAGAGGAGAGAACGTAGGTTTAAGTGTCAAAAAAAATCCTGCTGTTATGCCAAAAAAAAACAAGGGATTAGACAAATATTCATGTTTCCCAAAGGTATGACATTTTTTTGTCGTCTTAATAGGTACATATTTATTGTTAAATTTCTCTTATTTTTTAGATGACATACATCTGACATCTCATGAATACGCTAATTTTAACTGTTTAAGTGTTGTTACCTTCAGACGACAGAATTTTAATTGTCTGTCGTAAAAATTTATCAGACGGCAGTAAAAACGAGTTCTGTCGTCTGATCCCTGTCAGATGATTACAAAATTGGCGTAGTGATTAGTCAATACTCGATGCACATTTGTGTCAAATTAATGATCCATATATTCTTGTTAAATCCATATATCCATACACAAAAGTCAATTGGCACCTTCCTGTACTTTGTATTGTATCTTAATATGTATAATAGAATAGATTTACTAACTCATCAATATATAAACAACAATTCCATCCCACAGCTGCAACTCTTCTTTGATAGGAGCAACCTGCACACATTGCATTTGGTTACTTAGTTCTTATTCTGAGAACCAAATCGTAGTTGGACTCACACAATCATAACTAGAATACCCACCTGCATATGTAGTGCATAATGAAGTTTAAATTGACATCATATCAATTAATGGACATGCTTCCAAAAAACTTAAACGGGTGAAAACCACATAGAGCATGTGTGAGAATCTGTGAAACTAATCCAACTCAAGTCTTTACTTTCCTTTACAGACCCAGACGTAGCTGAAAGCAACCCATCTTTCAATTTCTTGCTGGAGCCACTGCCCACACAACCAATACAAAATCCAAATAAGACACACTAAAATCGAAAGCCAAAAACTTTCCAAGTCCAAATTGAACAACAGCTACTTTGTTTTACTAAAATCCCAAATGTTTTAGACGCATGAAACTGATCAATGACTAAAATTTCAACAAAACAAAGACTAAAACTATACATTCAACTCAACACAGACTGTATAAACAACACAAACCCAGAAAACCTCACTTTGAACTTGCGACAAGTATATGATCACAGATGACAGTTTATATAATTAGTGCATGTAATGAAGCATCGACTAGGCACCTGGCTGTATTAGCAATGCATATAAGGCTCAGACAGATAAACAGTCCATAGAACTATGAGGCAATCATAGCTCCAAAATCTGAACACATCAGTAGCCACAACTGGTACAATAATAATAATAATAATAATAATAATAATAATAATAATAATAATAATAATAATAATAAGTAATTAGCCTATCATTTTGACTGTGGAAATGTATTAACGGAAACATGTACATGCTTTGAGCTTGACTGCCTTACATACAGTTTAGTTTTCCCATGTCCTCTGAAATCACAACAAAGTAGTTAAGCATATCATGGTATAGCATATTTTTCCGCTAATGATGGCACACAGTCCATACAAAACACTAGTAAACACAACCAAGAGCAAAAACACATAGCTTAATCACGGATCACATCTACAAATCTAGACAATTCTCCAAAAACTCAGGAGAACATAATGTTCTACCTCCCATATGAACTCACTCATCATTCACATAGTTTGCTGAATAGAGCCCAGATGAAATCAACAACTTCAATAAAATGATCACCTAATTACAATATCACAATCCTCTAGTCTCTGATACTTAATAGATACTCAAGGGGACAGTACACGGACCGTAGAGACTAGGGAGACACCGTGGGTGTTGGACCCGTGGGTGCATTCCAGAATTCACCTCAAATTAAAGTTTTTGGGAATACTAAGTTTCTTTACAGCATAAAATTCTCACTCAATCACAATACAGTATCCTACTTCCATTATACATTTCAAACAAATTCACGTTTGTGACTCATCCGAGCATCATAATCACAAAATTCAATCCTAATAGCATCACACATTCCTTATGACATCAAATCACAAAACTGATTCTGAATTAACCATTGAACCCATGAGTGGAAATCAAAATATATGAAGGAAATTGAAATCTAACCTTGTAGCCGGACGTACAAAAAACTGCTGATTCGAGTGAATTATGTAGCCTTCATTGTTGGAAGAAATTGCCTAAAGCCTATTTATCCAAACAGAGTACTCTGGCAGTTGGAATCATGAAATACCGATTTTGCAGTATCCAAACGGGAAAGCATAAATTGAACAAAAAATCTAGCAATTTGTAAAAGTAAGACAAACCCATTGAGATTTTGAGATGAATAAAACCCAAAAAGCGAATTGAGTAGAGAATGAAGGAAACCCAGATCTTCTTCTCCAAAGAAAAAGAAGAAAAGACCTAGAACCCAGAGTTTGGTAAGAGAGTTGAGGCAAGAGAGATGGGCGCCAACCCGCCCAGCAGTCGGGATCGTCGGGCGACTTACTGGAGTCGGATGTGATCAAGATTGATGTAGAATGTTTGGCTGGGGGAGTCGAGTACGATCGATGAAATAGGCAAAGGGCCTCGGATTGCGTTGTTGACAAGCGCGATAGACATCCAATCCTTGAAGAGGAGACGACCTGGATCGACAGACCTCGAAGCTCTTGGGTCGTCGATGGCTGTGTAAGATGTAACAAATAAGCCGACAAAAGATGGTTGTGTTATTGGGGGAGATGAGAGAGAAACTAAGACGAAACAAAACCAATCGAAGCTAACGTGGTTTAGCTTGTGTTAGTACATAGCCAAAATACTTGGCTGAGCCGAGAATAAGGTGTAATTACCCGGTCACCGAAAATCATTCCAGGCAAGATAAGCCCCTCACGGATAGCAAACCGCTTGCCATAATCATTCTAACGGCAAAACTCCCCCAAAAGGGGAGACACCACCAAGACTAGCAAGTAGTCCCACATTGGAGACTAAGGCCAAAGTGCCCAAGCTTGGCCTATAAAACAAGCTCAAGCTACCACAAAAGGTACACACACTCTCTCTCTTTCACACTCCTCTACCTTGCAAGTGCTCAAAGCTAACTTAAGCATCAGAGAGTCTAAGACTGGGCCACCCCAGTCCCGACCCCGTGACGCTGTCACTTTTGCAGGTTCCGTATGAAGGACCCAAGAATTCTGCTTCGCTATGCCTCGCGACCCTTTCCCAGCTCGGGACGAAGCAGGTAGAAACAATTGGCGCTAGAAGAAGGGTCTCTATCTTGTGGAACTCCCATTTGACTTAGCGCCGTGGTGGAAATCATTGATGACCCTGGCATATCCCTTCCTCAAACCAATGATACAGCCCCCAGTAGACATCCCGACCCCGCCATAGCCTTGGAAATCCTCAAGCAGGACTTCCATTCATTCCACGAGCAAGCGGCAAAAGAGAAGGCATAAGCGGAAGCGTACCGGGTACGCATCGCCGAATTGGAAAAGGAACAATTCTTACTCCGCGCCACGTTAAGGCATCGTGGCATGTCCAACGATAGCTTGGATCGCGCGGCGCGACTTGCCAGAACCCCGAACGCCCTTCCTAATCAAGGCCAGGCTGGTTCCATGCTCCCTAGAGAGCCTAGCCAGATCATATATGTATCTTATCCCCTAACCCACCCCTCATTCCCACTACCAGCCCCCCAACCATCTCCAATCCCCAATGACTCCCCCCTGTCACATCAGCCTAATCCATATGCATCCTCGCTATACAGCTCCGCTAACCGCCATGGCACCATGATCCGACATAGACAACTCCAATATTGTGCTTCCACTACTGGCGATAACGCCTTTACAGTACATAGCCAGATTCTAACCCTACATGGCGGAGCCCCACGGTCCCCCCCACACCAGCCCGCTGTAACACGGCAATGCACGACACCCTCGGAAATCCTAAACATCCAACGCGATGTCACGATCACCCCATTAGCGTGGGGTCAAGTGACATTTCGCAGAGGTGAGGATACCACAAATTATCGCCATTGTGAGCCATTCATAATCAATGTGCAAGTGGATCATTTCAGGTGCCACAGAGCTCTAATGGACATAGGGGCCGCCGTAAGCGTCATGTTCTGTGACTGTTACAAAGGACTCCGGCGAGACTGAAATAAACTGCACAATAACCACGACCCCCTGGTCAGTTTCTCTGGCGAGATAGTACAACGGTTAGGCTCAGACCGCCTAACCGTGGCGGTGGGAACTACTCCTTGCCGCTCTTCCATTACAGCCCGCTTCCTCATTGTCGATTGCCCCTCATCCTATAATCTCATATTAGGCTAGGACATCCTCTGGGGACTGCAGTGCTTCATAGCCGGTCACATGCTTCCCATTAAAGTTCCTACCCCCAGTGGCATCCTGAAAATTCAAGGGGACCGAACAACCATTGAGCATTGCCATCTTAATGCCATCCAACAGGGGTGCGGCACCTATGAGATGCTGCCTCTCAGCCCCTCGGAGCCTGTAGATGACCCGCGGGACGACCCAGAGGGAAGTGGAAAAAAGAGAGCCCCGCGGCCTAATCCAGCAGAAGACACAGAATGGGTGTCCTTATCACCCACCGCCCCGGAAAGGAAAGTCCTCATTGGTTCAAGTCTCGGCCCGGAACTTCGCCACAAGCTCATCGCCTTCCTCCAAGAGAAACAGGCAGTCTTCACTTGGTCCTATGCCGACATGCCTGGGATCTCCCCCGACATCATCACCCACAAACTCAACATCCTCCAAGACCATCCCCCTGTCAAACAAAAAAGACGTGTTTTCCACCCAGACAAGTATCGAGCTATCCAAGCCGAGGTCCAGCGACTCAAGAAAATCAAATTCATCCGTGAGGTCTCTTACCCGACATGGGTCTCCAACGTCGTCATGGTCCCCAAACCTAACGACAAGTGGCGCATGTGTGTTGACTACACGAACCTTAACAAGGCCTGCCCCATGGACAGCTTCCCCTTTCCACGAATCGACCAATTGGTTAACTCCACAGCTGGCTTCCAAACGCTCAGCTTCCTCGATGCCTACTTGGGCTACAACCAAATCAAAATGCACCCCGCCGACCAAGCTCATACAACCTTTGTCACCGACAAGGGACTATATTGTTACTAGGTCATGCCCTTTGGCCTCAAGAACGCGGGAGTGACCTATCAACGAGTAGTTAACTCCCTGTTCGAAGATGAAATTGGTGAGATCATGGAAGTATATGTCGACAACATGTTGGTCAAGAGCAAGGCAGAGGACGACCACATCGCCAACCTCAACAGAGTATTCACTAAACTCCTAGAGCATGGGATGCGTCTCAACCCCCAGAAGTGCATCCTTGCCGTGGGAGGCGGCAAATTCCTTGGCTTCATGGTCAGTGAAAGAGGCATTGAAGCCAAACCAGAAAAAGTCCAAGCCATCCTGGACATGACTGCCCCGACCTCCCGAAGCGAGGTCTAGTGCCTTACAGGACGCCTGGTAGCCCTGGCACGTTTTATTTCCCGCCTCACAGACAGATGCAATCCCTTCTTTCAACTGCTCAAGGCACAGCATAAAAATATATCACTTGGGGGCCGGAGTATGATGACGCCTTTAATAACATAAGGACGTACCTCGCCACTGTCCCTCTCCTGTCGAAGCCAATCCCTAGCGAGGTGCTTTACCTGTATTTGGCTATTTCTGCCACTGCCGTCAGTGCGGCATTCACCCGCCATGCCCATGTTAACGAACTCCCAGTCTATTGTTGTGGCAGAGGATTTGCATATCTAGAAACTCGCTATCCAGACATAGAGAAACTTGCTCTCGCTCTCATTACTGCCGCCAAGAAACTCAGGCCATATTTCCAAGCCCACACAATCCATGTGCTCACCAACCAACCTTTACGGTAAATATTGCAGAAACCTGAAACCTTAGGCCGTATGGTAAAATGGGCAGTTGAGCTGGGCGAATTTGACTTACACTACAAGCCGCGAGTGGCCATCAAAGGGCAGGCAGCGGCAGACTTTATTGCTGAGTTTATCCCCTTGGCCGATAGCAATCCCCACCCAGACGTCCCCATCGGGGACGCCATCTGGGAACTTCAAGTGGATGGATCCTCTAACAACAGACTCAGCGGAGCAGGAATCATAATCACAGACCCAGAGGGTCACTCGCATGAATATGCCATCCGGTTTGAATTCAAAGCCTCCAACAACATCGCTGAATACGAAGCTCTTATCACAGGCATTCAACTTTGTCGAGAGCTCGGAGCCCGACACCTGCACATCTTCAGTGATTCTCAACTCGTAGTCAGTCAGGTGGTAGGGGACTTTAAGGCCAACCAACACAACTTGGAATCCTATAAAAGTCTCGCGGGGGTTCTTCTACAAAACTTCACCTCATACAAACTCACCCAAATCCCGCGAGCCAAAAACTCCAAGGCAGACGCCCTCGCAAGACTCGCCACGGCTCCTCCCGAGTCCACGCCACCTGATATGCACATCGAAACTCTGGATAAACCTAGCATCTCAAGAGCCTATTCAGAAATTTTTGTCATCGAGCCCACAGAGCAGCCCTCATGGATGGACTCATTCATTGCTTTCCTTTCGGATGGCACCCTGCCCCAGGACACGCACGAAGCACAGCAGTTACGCCGCAAAGCCTCCCAGGGCCAGTCATGTCCCCTATTACGATGCCTGCCCATGACAGAAGGGCACAAAGTGCTGAAATCACTCCACAGCGGCATTTGTGGGAACCACACGGGGGCTCGGAACCTCATGTTCAAAACACTTCGGGCGGGGTATTATTGGCCAACGCTAGAACGTGATGCCAAGGCGATCGTCCAAACATGCCTTCAATGCCACAAATTTGTAGATTTTGCACATCACCCCCCAGTGCCCCTCTTTGTCATCGTCTCGCTCGTCCCTTTCAGCCAATGGGGACTCGATTTCATAGGACAGTTCCCCACTGCCCCGGGACAGTTCAAATACGCTATTGTCATTGTGGATTACAACATAAAGTGGATTGAGGCAGAGCCCCTCGCCACAATCACCACTGAAAAAGTAATCAACTTCCTTTGGCGAAATTTATACTGTCGCTTTGGAGTGCCCCAAGTCATCATTACTGACAACGGCACCCAGTTTGACAATGATACATTCCGGGGATTCTTGTCCGCTCAAGGCACGGCAATATTTTATGCCTCCCCAGCACATCCCTAGACTAATGGCCAGAAACAAGCTCATCAAGCAAAATCTGAAGAAACGCCCGGAAGAGGCCAAGGGTTTGTGGGCAACAAAGCTCCCAAACGTTCTCTGGAAACTCCACACCACCCCCACAACGGCCACAGGGGAATCCCCATACCTCTTGGCTTACGGCACTGAGGCAGTGGTACCGGTAGAGATAGAAGTCCCGAGTGAACGTATCACAGTCTATGACCCCGAGACAAATGCAGCAGGGATACGACTTAACATGGACCTCCTAGAGGAACGCCGGGACAAGGCATACCTCCGGACCATCAACAACAAATAGAAAATAGCTCGATATTACAACAAAAAAGTTGTCCCCCACCCCCTAAAAATAGGCGATTGGGTCATGAAAGAGGTCATTCCCCACCCCACTGGTCTCAAAGCAAAATGGGAGGGCCCACTCGAGATAATCGACGCTCATGGGCCCGCCACATTCTATCTCCGGGATTGTGATGGTCGCGTGCTACGCCACCCTTGGAGCACTCGCCACCTCCATCTCTATCCCACTTAACCAATTTTAACCTTGGGGTCGTAGCCATTACTTCATTGTGTGTACTTTAGCCCAGTAGCGGCTAAACATAAATGCAATGAAGTACTTTGTCATTCCAACATGATACACTTCATTCCTGCAAGGCAGGGCCACAAACCCATTGGCCCCATAGCGGCCCGCCACGCCATAAGCGCGATTCATCTCGCCTACTAACGCAACCTGCCCCGCTACCTTAATCCTAACCCGCCCACTTGAATTCCTACCAACATCACAACCATGTGAACAATCCCACCACCACATACAAATCCAAAGACAAAGAAAGCAACAAATTCATACCTTAACACAGTGGATCCACGTGATGACAGTGAAGCTGGTTGCAAACAGCCGAGCGCTCGTACCCACGAGATCAAGGATGAAATTGGACGTTTCCCAGTCTGAAGATTATAGAATTACCGAAACCCTAAACGCAAATTGCAGCTCACCCAATTTTTAGACTTCAAAAACACGAACTCCCCTCAGCTATCCCCAACACTATGCATAGCGGCCCGCCATGCCGCGAGAGTCTCGCCACCTAGCGCAGACTAACTCGCCCAGCAACGGTCCGCCGCTCGAGAGTCTCACCAACTAGTGCGGACTGACTCACCCATCAACGGCCCACCACACAGCGAGAGTCACGCCATCTAGAGCGGACTTACTAGCCCAGCAATGGCCCGCAACTCGAGAGTCACGCCACCTAGCACGGACTGACTCACCCATCAACGGCTCGCCACGCCGCGAGAGTCACGCCATCTCGCGCGGACTTACTCGCCCAGCAACGGCCCGTCGCTCAAGAATATCACCATCTAGCGCAGACTGACTCGCCCATCAGTGAGAGTCATGCCACCTAGCGCGGACTGACTCACCAATCAACGGCCTGCCACGCCACGAGAGTCACGCCATCTAGCGTGGACTTACTCGCCCAGCAACGGCCCGCTGCTCGAGAGTCTCGCCATCTAGCGCAGACTGACTCGCCCATCAGTGAGAGTCTCACCAACTAGCGCAGACTGACTCACCCATCAACGGCTCGCCATGCCGCGAGAGTCACGCCATCTCGCGCGGACTTACTCGCCCAGCAACGGCCCGCCGCTCGAGAATATCACCATCTAGCGCAGACTGACTCGCCCATCAGTGAGAGTCACGCCACCTAGCGCGGACTGACTAACCAATCAACGGCCCGCCACGCCACGAGAGTCATGCCATCTAGCGTGAACTTACTCGCCCAGCAACGGCCCGCCGCTTGAGAGTCTCGCCATCTAGCGTAGACTGACTCGTCCATCAGTGAGAGTCTCGCCAACTAGAGTAGACTGACTCACCCATCAACGGCTCGCCATGCCGTGAGAGTCACGCCATCTCGCGCGGACTTACTCGCCCAGCAACGGCTCGCCACTCGAGAGTCACGCCATCTCGCGCGGACTTACTCGCCCATCAACGGCCCGCCACGCCTCGAGAGTCACGTCATCTCGCGCGGACTTACTGGCCCAGCAACGGCCCGCCGCTCAAGAGTCACGCCATCTCGCGTGGACTGACTCACCCATCAACGGCTCGCCATGCCATGAGAGTCACGCCATCTCGCGCGGACTTACTCACCCTGTAACGGCCTGCAGCTCGAGAGTCACGCCATCTCACGCGGACTTACTCACCCAGCAACAGCCCGCCGCTCGATAGTCTCGCCACCGCAGACTTACTCGCCCATCATCGGCCCGCCACGCCGCGAGAGTCACGCCGCGAGAGTCACGCCATCTCGCGCGGACTTACTCGCCCAGCAACGGCCCCGCCGCTCGAGAGTCTCGCCAACTAGCGCAGACTGACTCACCCATCAACGGCCCGCCACGCCGCGAGAGTCACGTCATCTCACGAGGACTTACTCGCCCAGCAACGGCCCGCCGCTCGAGAGTCTCACCATCTAGCGCAAACTGACTCACCCATCAGTGAGAGTCACGCCACCTAGCGCGGACAGATTCACCAATCAACGGCCCGCCATGCCGCGAGAGTTACGCCATCTCATGCGGACTTACTCGCCCAGCAACGGCCCGCCGCTCGAGAGTCTCGCCATCTAGCGCAGACTGACTTGCCCATCAGTGAGAGTCTCGCCAACTAGCGCCGACTGACTCACCCATCAACGGCCCGCCACGCTGCGAGAGTCACGCCATCTCGCGCGGACTTATTCGCCCAGCAATGGCCCACCTCTCGAGAGTCACGCCATCTCCCGCGGACTTACTCGCCCAGCAAGGGCTCGTCGCTCGAGAGTCACGCCATCTCGCGTGGACTTACTCTCCCATCAACGGCCCGTCACGCCTCGAGAGTCACGTCATCTCGCTCGTACTTACTCGCCCAGCAATGGCCCGCCGCTCGAGAGTCACGCCATCTCGAGCGGACTGACTCACCCATCAATGACCCGCCACACCGCCAGAGTCACGCCATCTCGCGCGGACTTACTCGCCCAGCAACGGCCCACCGCTCAAGAGTCACGCCATCTCGCGCGGACTTACTCGCCCAGAGACGGCCCGCCGCTCGAGACTCTCGCCATCTAGCGCCGACTGACTCACCCATCAGTGAGAGTCTCGCCAACTAGCGCGGACTGACTCACCCAGCAACGGCCTGGTGCTCGAGAGTCACGCAATCTCGCGCGGACTTACTCGCCCAGCAACGGCCCGCCGCTCGAGAGTCACACCATCTCGAGTGGACTTACTCACCCAGCAGTAGCAGAGGTTAACATAATAACAACATAGTAGCAACACACAACAACAGCACGTAGTAGCAGCAGCATGAATCAACAACACGCAATAGCAACACACAACAACACAATGTAGTTGTACACAGTAGCAGCATGAATCGATAACACGTAGTAGCAGCACGAAAAGCACGCAGCAGCAGCACATAACAACACCACACAATAGCAGCACATAGAAACAACATGAATCAACAACACGCAATAGCAGAACATAGCAGCAACAAGTAATGTAGTTGTACACAGTAGCAATATGACACAACAACACCATACAATAGCAGCACATAGAAACAACATGAATCAATAACACGAAGTAGCAACACATAGCAGTAACAAGTAGTAACTGCACATAGCAGCAACTGCACATAGCAGCAACAAGTAGTAGCAGCAGCAGCAGCACATAACAACAACACATAGTAGCAACACATAACAACAACACGTAGTAGCAAGAATGAATTAACAACACGTAGTAACAACTCACAACAACAACACAAATTAGTTGTACACAGTAGCAACATGAATCAACAACACATAGTAGCAGCACACAACAACACACAGTAGCAGCACAAAGAGCACACATTAGCAGCACATAGCAGGAACAAGCAGTAGCAGCATGAATCAACAACAAGTAGAAGCAGCAGCAGCAGCACACAACAACAACACATAGTAGCAGCACATAGCAGTAACAAGCAGCAGCAGCACATAGCAGCAACAAGCAGCTGCAGCACATAGCAGCAATAAACAAGAGCAGCATAGCAGCAACAAGCAGTAGCAGCACACATTAGCAACAAGTAGTAGCAGCACATAACAACAACACACAGTAGCAACACACAACAATAAGACGTAATAGCAACACACAGTAGCAGCATGAATCAATAACACTTGACAGAAAAATTCATTTGTGACTGCTACTATTGATAGGGAAAGTTCATTTATGAATTATGTTATTCTTCGGTTCTACTACATCACTTGTCATGGTCTCTGCTATTGTAGAGCACTTATACTTTTTTTTTCTACTACACTCGATGTACTCTTGTTGTAGTTATGCTATTGCGTTCATGTTTTTAAAGTTTCTGCTACTACATGAAAATTAAGTCTCATCCAATTGTACAGTTCTATGCATTCATCCATCCAATGTCATCACCCCGTAGACATCGACAACATTTCTAAAAAAACCTGCTACTACACTAGCTAAATTTTGCATTCTTTCTCACCTCAATTTTGCCCTTATCGCCTTTCAAATCCCTAACCCCCAATTGACTCACCTTCACTTCCAAATCCTAAACCCAGCCTCTCCCCATACTCAAAAATGAATTGGAGTAGAGCACCACAATTTCTGTAAAACACAAAACATTTTCAAATCCATTGTAGAGAATGAAGGCATTGGTCTGAGGCTTCGTCACCGAGTTCCAACATTCGTCGTCGAGCCCTATTGAGCTCGATATAATACAGCGACTCGTTGGGCTTAGCAACCGGGTCGGCCTGGGAGGAGACCCAGACTCGGCTGATAGATCCTTGGCCGGAGAAGCTGGAGCGAGATGAGGATTGTGGAGCTCGGCGAGGTTGGAAGAGAGGGAGGGAGATGAAGGCGGTCCCTGGTAGAGTCAGGAGGGACGGTGGCGATTGAGGTAGAGCTGGAGGAAGTAGAAGAGAGTGCAGGGGATTAGAGAGCCGAGAAGGAGTGAGTGGGAGAAGATAAGACAGATGAGACAGAGAGATAAGATATATTTGGTTAGGGTATTTTTGGTTGAGGCAGTGGCAGTTTTGTAGTTACTTTAGAAAAGACTGGTTTTTTAGGTATTTTGCGTAAAAATTGCTGACAGGGTGTGAGACTATGTGTTGTGGGCTTGAGCTTATGTCCTTATTTGTTTAAATCTGTTGAAAGTTGGTTTTTCTGTGTTTTCCAACTGTCTATGATAGTGGTTTGTCATAACACATGTTTAATAACAATAGCTAATAACCCCAAATAAGATAGTAAAATAAATCTTTACGAACAAAAATACAAAACAGACAAGAATTAGGAAAACAATTTTCCTAGAGTAATTTAATTAAGACTAGGTCATTAGAGGCAAACCTTTGCCTCAACGGCAAACCGGCACCATATCAAACATAGCGGTACAGGTAATAAAACCACAAAAATAAAGAAAAAATAAACTACGATCGGTTTGATTCCATGAACAGGTACGTAGGCACTCTAGAAGCCATCTAGAGCCAACCACTTAATGTATATCACCATATTTTCTCCTCTGAGTATGTGGTATGTCCTCTTGTATATCACTCATTCAAAGAAGTAACTCCATCGCAACATGCGACACCTTACCTAGAAGAAGCCGATCCATTCCTTTCTTGCATGGGGACTTAGGGAACTAAGGGACTGGTCACCCCAGTAGAGCACCTCTCACTAGTCCTTTACCGTGCACTCCCGATGTTTCTATTTTCATAAACTCCCCACCCAAGAGAGTTTTTGACCGGGGACTTGGGGGACTTGTCCCGGACCCTTTCCGGGCCCAAACATCGGGATCACATACCGCTACTAGAGAAAAAAATTATTTCACACAAATTTTGTCACATCCCGACTCTTAATTTTTTACCCTAATTGCTAGCTTGGTATTAATAAGAGTTTTACCGTCTTCATTAATGAGTTTACAGTGTCAAAGGTCTCTAGAGGTGTTTTGAGAGACGATTATTTCAGAGAAATTATTCGTAGGAGAAATATTTGAAGACGGTAAAATGGGGTAAATTTTAGTTAATAAAATGTAATTTTTATTAGGGTATTATTTTTTTAGGTTGTTGTCACATCCCGACTTTTAAATTTTTACTGTATTTACTAGCTTGGTATTAATAAGAATTTTACCGTCTCCGTCAATGAGGTTACAGTTTAATTGGTCCCTAGAAGGGTTTTGGAGGACGATTATTTTGGAGAATTATTAGTAGGAGAAAAATGTAACGATAGTAAAAATGGTAAATTTTGACTAGTAAAAGGTAATTTTTATTGGGGTACTATTTTGTGGTGTTATTTTTGGAGTTGAGTTTATTTATTTTTTGGTGTGGGTATATTAATGTTGGACCGGTTTGGGGAGGCCCAAACCATTTCTCTCCTCTCTTTCTTCTCTTCTTCTTCCTGACCTTCTCTCTTCCTAATTGCACTGCCAGAGACTCCCCGAGCTCCATTGTTGTCGTCCGGCCAAGAGGAGACGCCACTGGTCCAACATAGTCTGTTGTCCTCTCCGCCGTCGTCCTGGATTGGTGAGCGACGCTGCAACACCGCCGAACGGAGGAAGTCCTCCTTGGAAGCTCGATGGTCTTCTCGCCGGAACTCTCTCCTCCGGTAGCCATATCTAGCAATCCATGGCTCATCTTAAAACTCTCTTCTAGGGTAGTAATCCCTTGAAAGGTTTTGGTCCGGTTCGTATTTGGTAAGAAGAAATCCTTGATCAAAATTCTAGGGCTCTTTTGACATTTGTGTTCGATTTCTCTATCTAGGGTTTGAATCGGTGTTTGTACTAGTTAGGAAAGTTGTAGAGGAGGTCGAGTGGAAGATGTTGTTAAAATTTGATAGGTATTGGAGGTCGTTGGAGTCGATCGCCACTGCCGGCGGCATCGCCGCTGTTAAGGGGATTTTTATGGTTTTAGATGTGTAATATTAAGGGGCGTTTAATGATGGGAATTTTGGAATTTTTGGAGGTATTTTGGATAGGTTTGGGATTTTTCAAAGTTTGGTATTTTGGCTGTTAATTTGGATAGCATCCGGCCATTAGATTATTGTTGTTTTGGCCGTAGAAGGTTGGTTTAAGGACACCGTATTTGTGGTGAAGTTTGGACCGTAGGGATTTTAAGATTGGCGAAGGTGGGCAAGGATGAGAGTAGATAAGGCCCACATTTAATTTTGCCTAATTTTATATAAGCGTTGATATATAGTTGAGGATTTAATTATGTGTTTGAAACAGGACGTGAGGAGGCTCGAGCTGAAGAGGCCTCAGACCGACATCAGACTTGGGCCTAATTTGTGAGTGGACATTTGTTTTAAATAATATACATGCTATGGTTCTGAGCTGAACAATTTCTTTTGTTGAGGCATTTGAGGTCATTTTATTTTGTTTATTTTATTTATTTTGAAGAGTTACCGAAAAGGGGATTTTTCGGTAAATTATAAATATTTTTATGAGGAGAGTATGTATATAAATGCTAGCCAGCCATATGTGTCTGTCCACCTTAATGGCATAGTATGTAACCGCATTATGGTGTGACGTGATTTTTAGACGCAAGCGTAGTAGTCCTATACGAGTGTCTAATTCATATTTATACACTCGTTCGTCCACCTTAATGGGGTAGTGTAGCACTGCATTAAGGCGTGACGTGAGCGTTCGACGCAAGTGTAGTAGCCCTATATAATTTATTTTAAATCTATAAAATAATTATATATAGAGTATGAACGTGTGTAAATACATACTTATATTGGTATATATTTTTGAGATAAGAGATTTATCGCCTGGAGCACGCATTCTTTTTCTTTGAAATTTAAATTGGGAAAACATAAATATTGTTATTACTTCCTTTATTTATTCTTTTATTTTGTCCACTCATTATAACGTTTTTTTAATGTTTTCCCCTGGGTCCTTCGTTTTAAAAATGCCCAGTTTGCAGAGTCTGGGTTGACACTAGTAGAAGGTACTTCTCCACCACTTTTTACCAGTGGTTACCTGATAAACCTACTAATGTATTTTCTTGCTTCCTGTAGTTTTTCCTTAGTAGCTCTGATTACCCTTGGAGTTAGTGTATACTTTAATGGTGGTGTACTAAGATTTATGTTATTATATTTGGATATTTATGGGATGATTTAGAGGTTGGTTGATTCATTTAGAAAGGTAATTTTTGAATTTTCCTGGTTAGGGTTGTCTACTTTCAAAGGAGGTTTACCGAGTTCTTCAGTAAAATTTTCTTGAAGGTGGACCCTGCAAGACTTACTTCGGATTTCATGATGAAATTCGGGATGGGTCTTAACAGTTGTTGTTGGGAGTATGTTATTTTTTGAAGTGGGTTTTTTAAGAGTGGACCGGGTCAAAGTGGAGTCAAAAAGCCCAAGCTCTATTTTTCTCTTCTTCCCCGACTCTCTCTCCTCTTCCCCAAGTTCCTTCCCCCGCCAGCGATCTCCGCCTCTGCCAGTCGCCGTCCGACCAACTTTGACCGCCGCTTCGGTCCCAATCGAACCGTTGTCTCCTCTCTCTTCCTAGGCCGGTGAGCAAGCCAGCAACGCCACCGAACGAGAAAAATCTCCTCCTAGGAGCTCGGCTGCGCTCTCGCCGGAACTCCCTCCTCTAGCCGCCATAGCCGGAGTTGCTTGGCTCAGTAGAAAGCTATCCTCCCGTAGATCAATCCCTTAAAAGGATTCAATCCGTCTTGGTCTAGGTAAGGAGAATCGGGTGTTAGAAATTATAGGGTTCCATTTTTATGTTTTAGTTCGATTGACCCAATTAAGCTTCGAATTGGACTTCGAGCTAGTTAGGGAAGTTGTAGAGCGGGTTGAGAGGAAGATGATGTTAAATTTTGGTAGACATTGGAAGTCGCCGGAGTAGGCCGCCGACCACCACTGCCGCTGTTAAGTAGTTTTTTTTCACGGTATTGAATTTGTTTGTTGGGGGGAGTATAATGATGTGAATTTTGGAATTTTTAGAGGAGTTTTGGATAGGTTTGAGATTTTTCAAAGATTGGAGAATTTGGTGGTTATTGGGGTAGAATCCGGCCGTTGGATTAATGTTGTTAAGCCTGTAGAAGGTTATAATAAGGCTGCGGGTGTTTGTGATGAAGTTCGGACCCTATCGATTTAAGATTAACGAAGTTAGGCAACGAAGAGCGTGTTAAGGCTCACTTTGAATTTTGCCTATTGTTATATAAGTGTTAAATTTTAGTTGGGGATTTAATGATATATTTGAAACAGGACGTGAGGAGTCACGAGCAGAAGAGACCTCAGATCGACGTTAGGCCTAAGCCTAAAGTTGTGAGTGGAGTTTTTTTTCAAATAATATGCATGCAAATGGTTTATTGTTGATCAATTTATTTTGGTTAGAGCATATGTCGTCATTTTAGTTTGACAATTTTATTTATTGTTGGAGAATAACCGAAAGTGAGAGTTTCGGTAAATATATATTCATATATGGATAATTATGAGGATATTATGTATTTAACTGTTAGCTAGTCATACGTGTTTTTTTGCCATAATGAGGAAAAATTCCATTATGGTGTGACGTGAGCGTGAGACGCAAGCGTCGTAGCCCTATATGCAAGTAGTAATTCATATAGGGGATATGCACGTATATACACCAGTCTTTTCTGCCATAATGAGGTAAAATTCCATTATGGTGTGACGTGAGCATTAGATAAAAGCATCGATCGTAACCTTGTATGAATTTATATTTTTTTTTATATATTTTCATAAGAATTCATACAAGGAATATGACGAGTGTAAATACATATATATATATATATATATATATAGTTTAAGGTAAGAGGCTCTTTATTACAAAGTATGGGAGACTAGCGAGGCTAGTCACGTTTTTGTTAATTTTTTAGTTAAAAGCTTTTGAGCTTGTCGCATGCAGTATAACTTCTCTATGGAAATTAAATCGTGAAAGCATAAAGATAATTGTTGCTCATTTCTCCTAAATTTATTTTTGTCCACTCACTCTAACGTTTTCAAAATGTTTTCATCTTGGCCATTAGTTTTTAAATGCCCAGTTTGCAGGTTAGCATAGTTGAAGTCGGGCGTACATGGAGTCGAGGCATAGTCCAACATATAGCATCCATTTATTTGTATTTTCTATTTCCTTTCTTCCCTATTAGAGTTGCACTGAACCTATGAATTTTTGGTTGTGGGAGTATTTTTAGATTAGTGATTAAATTGGGAGGTATTGTGACTTTGGGGTTTTTTCCAGAAGTGTAAGGCATCCAGGAGTATAAGGTTGGATTTGGATTTTTTAAAAGTGTTTGCAGGTGTTGTATAAGGAAGGGTTGTCCATTTTCAAGGAAGTAAATTTTGCTTCGAGGTGGTCCCTGCAGGATTTACTTCAGGTTTCAGGGTAAAATTCGGGGTGGGTCCTAACAGTTGGTATCAGAGCATTAAGTTATCTGATTCCTTCCTCTTTTTAATACTACCTCATATACTTGGTCATCCTTAGTGTTTATAGAGTGATGATTCAACCGCAGTGGATCGATTAGCATTATATGTTTTAGATGCTATGTGTTGATTAGGTTTGTGAGGTAGTTGTTCTTGTCTTATTTATGGATAGTATTGTGCCATAAAAGTCAATATCTATATCTCTAAGACTATGCCTCCGTACGCCGACCTCTTAAGTGATCATCCTGCATTGAGTATTGAAAAGGTGTATAGATTACACCTATTTTGAGGATCATTAATTTAATATCAATAATCGTTGGAGTCGAGTTTGTGAGTTGAGGGAAAAACTCAAAAGCTTGATAGCATTCCTTTCATTTGTTCAACGATTGATTGGGCTAAGATAATGATGCTAGGTTGGGCATCTTGTACTGATTGATAATGTTTGAAATTGCAAATTCATGGCTTGGAGTTTTCTATTTATGGTGGATAAATATGGGGTTGTAATAGTTCGATGAGAGATCTTGGAATCTATTATGTGATTTCTAGGAGAGAAGAGTTGGAAGGAAAGTTTGAAGTATTGGTGTATTCTATTGATGTAAAGGTTGGTTGAAGTGATGTGGTGAGGTACCAATAGTAATTCAAAGGGGTACCTATACGAGTTGTTGAAGACTCTAATTTTGAGCTAACTATTCATGGGGGATTTGTGGCTAGTAAAAAGGCTATCAATTTAGAGAAGTCTTGATTGATGGCCAAATTGCCAACTGCTTTGTCTGCAGTAGAAGTCAGTTGGGATTATTTTGGTTAATGCTTGTTATGGTGGCACATGTTTTGACACATACAGCTTTAATTAAGGATATGTTCTTATCCTTGGAATCATCCTAATAAAGAGTGTAGTTGGAACATTTTGGAGAAGTAGTTGAGGAATATCAATATTTCTGATGACTTTGTCTATATTGTGAATTAGCTAGAATTGGTTAAGGCGTTCAGCATAATGACTCCAGGATTATTGTCTTGGGGTTGTTGGTTTTACAATAGCCACTGGACATAGCGTTGTGACATACTTATTCATGTGTCATAGTGAGAGAATTTTAGAAATTGAATGGTGTCTCTAAATGTTGCGAATTTCCAGCAAGGTTTGAATCGTTGAGTGACGTATGTCGGTTATGGCATTTTTTTAAACGTGGGGTCATTATGGTTTCCTCCAGAATTAAATGTGTTGAAGATTGGTCTCCGGATTTGTCTAGAGTTTGATAAGATGGTGAGTGCATTTGACTTTAAAATTTTTAATAGTAAAGTAGATGCATAAAAGTCGAGATTGTTCCGACTTTAAGGCAATAGTAGGGAATGGAGCCATTTGTGTCAGATGTTTATTGACATTGTACAAGGTGATTCAAGAGGGTCACCGAATCGATTCATTCCTTTCTTGGAGTATAGCAGTTAAAAAGGGGATAGATTAAACGTATTGAGAACTTCAGAAGTTTTTGGAAATTCAAATCTTTAGTGACCTTGGCCTCTAAGATGGAAAGGTGAGGAATATAGGTGTGACATGAATGTCCAGAGGGAAGGAATATATCTTGAAGTGCGTGGTTGTTGGAGTTGAATAATTTGTTATTTGGAATAGCTGTAGATGGAAAGATTTATTGGAGAAGCGTGGATGGGTGTCCATAGTGCTTTCAGTCGGCATTGTATTGAGTTTGTCGATACAAGTCTTGAATGACATGATATTAGTGTAAAGTGTGAACGAAGTTTGTTTTCTTACATAACTTCATTTGCAGTTAGAGTTTTACTTTGACATATCCTGCTTCAGGACTTGTTCACCCTCCATGCTAGTGTCTTGGTAAATTGGATTTTAGATGGAACATGTTTTGGCGATACATAAGTTGTTTATGTTGCAGCTTTATGTAGCCGAAATGTTCCATTAACATATTTTGGGATGATGGAGTGCAAGCAATATAATTTGAAGGTTACAGATTATGTCAGGTTCGTCAAATGTTTGAGATAAATGAAGAATTGGTTGTTGTGTCGTAGATAGAGACCATTGATAAATCCAGTGGTGATTCAAAGTGAATCGGAGTTCGATTAAGTTCAATTAAGCGACGAACCAATAGAGCCGAAAGTTCTATGTGGTAGTCTGGAGTCACGTTGATATGTTGAATCTATAGGTTGTGTGACGTTGTGGGTGTGATTTATGGTGTAACTTTAGGGGAGGAGGTTTCCACTGTTGAATCAAGAAGCATTTCCAGTCAAGGTTTATTAAGAGATATAATATTGTGGTTAGTAGATATATGGATAAGTTGAGTGACGTCTTTTCTCGAAATCGTATCGTGGTGGGACCACTTACTAATCCAGATTTGATCTGGGAGGTCATCACTATTTGGATGTGTGTTCATCCGACGGTGTCAGGGTGATTGGTTGAGACCACTCAATTAAATCTTGGTTTGTAGTATACTTTCGAAACGAGTTACTGGCGGACGTCAGAGATTTGTGGAGCTTTTGAGCTCGAAGTTTGAGGACTTGTCTTTCATGTGCTTTAAGTTATTTCTTCTAGAGCTTGAGCTGAGTTTAGCCATAAGTTTTTATTCTTACTTGAATTCATGGTTTTTGTTGGTTGGTGAACCACAAAGTGTAGTAGCGGGCTTGTATAAAAATTAATCTTTACATTCGATAGTTGCATGGTGTCGTGAGCTCGGTTTAGCAGATGATCTTTTTGGTGGGAAGCCATGGCGCCTGGAAGGTGTATGAGACTTAATCATATTCAATTTTCAGATCCTATTCTGCTATCAGATTAATTGTTAATGGAGGTAGAAAAGAAGTATGTTTGTCAGGTTCCGAGGTTTTGGCATTTAGGATCTTTCTCATGGGATGGTTAGAGTGGGATGTATAATTTTAACAATTGGAGTTATGGTTGTGGTGAATGAGGTATACTCTGCCAATGACTATGGAAGGTGATCTATTTATGTGGATTTCAACGTCAAGTCTAGCATCATGAATTGACTGTGCCAATTTTCGTAGTCATTATTAGTCAGTTTTGTTTACAACGAGCAAAGAGGAATATCTAGTTTCCACATGATAGTCATGCTTCAGATCATCTTCTGGTTTGTGGTAAAGAGGTTAGTGGAGGTAGCAGAATCATGAGAGAGCTTGAATTCTAATAAGGTGCTAGATTGTTGCTAGGTTCTAGAGTAATGTCATGATTTTGGTGGAGAGACCTACGTGATGTAGTTATTGACCACCACATAATTTCATTCCGGCAATTGAGGTTAAACTCTTGTTGGACTAATCGCTTAGGCGGAGAAGGGTTGTCTTGTGGTCTTGTGGTCTTGTGTGAGCTTTGACTCCGCGAGTACCACAGTATTAGAATGGTGATTGCTGCAGTTTTTGGCAGTGTAGGAATCCTCAATCTATTCAATTATCGGATTTTCAGATAGCTATGAGCATGTGTGAATGCATGAATTATAACTTTTTAGCACATGGGCTTTGATGTTAAGTTCGGAAGCATTGTAATGACGAGATCGTTTCATGACATTAGAAAATTTAAGCCCGACATCGAAATTGAACTTTGCTCTTTGAGTGTATTAGATACTTTTACTGAATGGAAAAGCGTGAACATACCTAGAGGTTTTCACGTTTTTGGCTTAGGCCCCGCGGAATTATTTTCCAACTGATGTTCGCGGTATATATAAGTTCGTAGTCATTTGGAAGAAATGTTACGTGTGGGCGGAGGTTCGTAAAAGGTTTAGGGTTTACTGAAGACTCAGAGTCTTTGAAAGAAGCTTTACTCGTGTTGAGCGAGAGATTAGTGAACCAGAGTCACTGGTGTTTTAATTGTAACCACACCGGGTTTGGATGAGTAGAAGCGAGCCTCTAAGTTTCTTAGTGAAACAAAGTGTAGTACGTTTTGGTAATCGAGGGAAACTTAGTGATATATTAGTTCTTATGAGATAATAGAGCGGGTTGGCTCACTTGCTTATCAGTTGTATTTTCCTCTAGAGTTGTCCAAGATACATAATGTGTTTCATGTATCCATGCGTCGCAAGTACATTGCCGATCCCTCTCATGAGTGGCAAGAGCAGCCGATTAGTTTGAAGAAAGATTTGACCTATGAAGAGGAACCAGTTCAGATTCTTGACCGAAAGGAGCAAATGCTTAAGAACAAGACAATCCCACTTGTCAAGGTGCTTTGGAGAAGTCATCAAGTAGAGGAAGCTACTTGGGAATCAGAAGAGCAAATGAGGCAACAATATCCCCATCTCTTTGTTAGACAGGTATGTAAATTTCGAAGACGAAATTTTTTGGGAGGGGAGAATTGTCACATCCCGACTCTTAAACTTTTACCCTAATTGCTAGCTAGGTATTAATAAGAGTTTTACCGTCATCGTTAATGAGTTTATAGTGTCAAAGGTCTCGAAAGGTGTTTTGAGGGACGATTATTTCGGAGAAATTATTCGTATGAGAAATATTTCAAGACAGTAAAATGGAGTAAATTTTAGTTAGTAAAAAATAATTTTTATTAGGATATTATTTTTTTGGGTTGTTGTTGGGAGTGTGTTATTTTTTGGAGTGGGTTTTTTAAGACTGGACCGGGTCAAAGTGGAGTCAAAAAGCCCAAGCTCGATTTTTCTCTTCTTCCCCGACTCTCTCTCCTCTTCCCTGAGTTCCCTCCCCTGCCAGCGCTCTTCGCCTCTGCCGGCCACCGTTTGGCCAGCTCTGACCGCCGCTCTGGTCCCGATCGAACCGATGTCTCCTTCTCTCCCTTCCTAGGCTGGTGAGCAAGCCAGCAACGCCGCCGAACGGGAGAAATCTCCTCCTAGGAGCTCGGCTACGCTCTCGCCAGAACTCCCTCCTTTAGCCGTCATGGCCGGAGTGGCTTGGCTCAATAGAAAGCTCTCATCCCGTAGATCAATCTTTCAAAAGGATTCACTCTGTCTTGGTCTAGGTAAGGAGAATCGGGTGTTAGAAATTATAGGGTTCCATTTTTATGTTTTAGTTCGATTGACCCAATTAAGCTTGGAATTGGACTTCGAGCTAGTTAGGGAAGTTGTAGAGCAAGTTGAGAGGAAGATGGTGTTAAATTTTGGTAGACATTGGAGGTCGCCAGAGTAGGCCGCCGGCCACCGCTGTCGGCAGAGCAGACGACAGCGCTGCCGCTGTTAAGTAGTTTTTTTTAAGGGTTTTGAATTTGTTTGTTGAGGGGAGTATAATGATGTGAATTTTGGAATTTTTGGAAGAATTTTGGATAGGTTTGAGATTTTTCAAAGATTGGAGAATTTGGTGGTTATTGGGGTAGAACCGGCCGTTGGATTAATGTTGTTAAGACTGTATAAGGTTATAATAAGGCTACCGGTGTTTGTGGTGAAGTTCGGACCCAATCGATTTAAGATTAACGAAGTTAGGTGATAAGACGTATTTACACACGCATCAATTAACCTTGTCAACAAATCAGTTGTAGTATAAAGCAAACAGGGATCGTTCTAAACCGGGGATTCAACTACAGGGTAGATCCATATAGTCTAAAGTAAATGTCAAAATAAGCACATAGGTTTAAAAGTTTTATAATTTCGGAACAACTTTTAATAAAAAATCATAATTTACTTCTATACATATATACATGTGATCAACCAACAATCATGCAAACACAACCAAACAACCATGCAAGAATAAAGAAGACGATTTCTAATCTCATTTAAGTCTACACCGTGAGCAAATATACAACCTAAATTTGATATGCACATAAGTTCCTACGTGGTTCCTATGACATAGACCAACTTAGAATTAGACTACGGGTTTCATTCAACATCGCGACACAACAAGCTCGGCTACGTGCTCTACTTATAGGTCACACACACAAACTAATCATGCAATTACGTATCACATAAGGAATCGATGTGTTTAAGCATAAGTCCAAATCAAACATAGGTAGAAAATCGGTGAAATAACAAAGACAATGCAACTTATCAACTACTTGTATCAACTACACATGATAATGGAAGAATGCATCGAAAATCTTAAAGTATAAAGAACATAATACTCATGCCATAAAACCTAAAATCATTGATTAAAAATTGAAAACTTTAATTTAAAACATGGTTCAAAAGTGTTTTTATCTCATAGACAAGAATCAAAACATACTTAAGCAAAAACCTAAAACAACATAAACAAGAACAAACACATAGCAATCCAAAAATAGAAGATGGAATACACTCTCAAAATATCCCTACTTGTTCTATTCTTCTAGTGCGCGGGAATACACTCTCAAGAGTCCTAGGCTACGTGCTTTGGACAAATGCTGAAGGTGGGATCAGATTGTGGTGTTTGGAGGTTGATGGAATTTCGGCAAAGGCTTTGGTGTTATTTGCACAGGTTGATGATGATCTTCTGTCCTTGAAGTCATGCTTTATATAGAGGAAAAACCCTAGAGAAGTCGGCCACAAAGCCTAAACCAAGTTGGTTTAGGATTCCTAGTTCTTCTCAATTTCGACAGAATGACCTCCGTCTGATTATTACGTCATAACTCCTTCTATAAAATATATATATGGAGGTGATTCCAATTGATTTGGAAACTAGACTCCTGTAGCTTTCTATCCATATTTGGAACATTTTCTGATTCATTGTGAGCTGTCCTGGAGAGTCCGTTGAAGTTGACAGACGTGCACAGGAATTCTCCCGATTTAATCCAGATTTTCAAGGCTTGGATATTCTTGAAATTCTGCCGAATTTAGCTCTTCTTCTCCATATTGGACTTGGTTTGGACCTCTCCTTCATGGACTAGGCTTCAAGGAAAGATTGAATCTTGATCAAGACAGGAATCCTGAGTAAACAAGGGTTTTCAACACTTAGCACAATTTCAACACCAAATTATTCAAATCCGAAAATACTATGTATTCTAATACTAAAAACTACATATTTCTACATTAAGCAATTATTCTACACTAAACACAAATATAAAGCTAAAACAACTAAATAGGAGTTAACAAAGGGTAAATAAAGGGTATAAACATATTAAGAACGTCACACTTTGTGCTCCTATCAACAACCCCACACTTAACATTTGCTAGTCCCTTAGCAAACCACTAAAACAAAAACAACACAACTAATATCGAAAATACGACAATGACTCAATCTAATGCCTTCAACGAAAATTGTCTCAGAGACCTTCAAAATCATAGCATCAAGAATAGCACAAGAATCGAAATTGAAAGATGAATTCAATGGTTATGAGATTTCGATGTAACAAGTAAGACATGGCTGAAACAAAGGTGAAATTAAGCTCGACATGTTCCAAACAAGTTCAAATTCAACTCACAAAGGAGATGCACTCTGAATTTTTTCTCTCAAGAACATGGCATATGCTTAAAAGCTTTTCACACACAAGAGTTGTAAAGAAAATAGTAATTTCGAAAACCTCATGAAAGATACCAATCATATGCACAAATGAACCACAACCATACGCTTACTCATGAAACAGACTCCACAATCAAAGGCTACTTATCTTAAGAATCATGCGGATCTTTTAGAAAATAGGTTGGCTAGGCTCGGCATGGAAAAATTTTCAAAGTATAGGAATCACAAAGGTCATCCTCAAGACTTAGCAGAGCAAGAACATCCACCTTATGTCACCAAATACCATCAAGGGCCAAATATCATCATGTTGGACCCATATCTTCACTTTAAACATTGTGAAAACGAATAAATGCTAAAAGTATAACATATTGAGCCTTCAACAAATAAATCACAACTCCAAATTCACAAAAACTTCATCTAGACCGAAATGTCTTCATCAAAATCAATTCGAAACTTTTTTCTTTTTCTTTTTACTTCTCTCGGATCATGCTTTCTTTTTTTTAATTCCGAGAGCAATATTTTTTTTCTTTTCTCATGTGTATCTCGGCAACAAACTCCTTAGAACAACCCCACACTTGTATTGAATCATCACCTCAAATCACCACAAAAAGATAGCTCTGCCAAGCTCGAGACAAGGTAGAGGAATTCTATACTAGGCAAGGGATAATTTAGGTGAACAAGAAAGGCATAACGTAGGCTCTAGGGGGTTCAGACTAAGGGGTCCCAAACAGGGCTCAAAATAGGGATATATGGCTATTTAGATAAAGTGGTGATAGTCTTAAGAAAGATCCACAATCCTATTCAAAATCAAAGCAAGTTATGATAAAAGTTTTGAAAGTTTCACAAGTAAGTTCTAGCAATCTCTAGTTCATTAAATCTATGGCATATAAATCGATCAAGTAATGTATAATGAGGTCATATATATCAAAGAATAGATAGAGTAAACTCTCCAAAGAATAGACACATATATATGGCTCGAAAATCTCACAAAGGTAACATGAAATCAAACAAGTAAGGAACATGCTCATTATGTACCTAAGTTTCAATGGTCCTCATCTACTACAAGTTCGTACAATTTCAACATATCTATTAACCATCAAATAACATATAAGCTCAAATATTCGAAATTATGCTCATCTCAATAACTAATCAATCAAAGATCATATGTTCATCCTAGACACGTTACAAAGGCACCTAAGACTTAATAAAATAAAAACAAAACACAAAATAAAGAAACAAAGTTGTAATCCGAAAAATTCAAAATTAATCCTAAAAATTAAAAACAACTCAAATCATATCAAAGCATAGCAAATCAACGAGTAATGACATCCCACCCCACACTTAAAATCAACATTGTCCTCAATGTAAGAAAACTAAAAGCAATCCGAAAAGAAAAGAGGAGGGATAAAGAAATTTGCAAACTCTCGTTGATGACTCCTTCTATGGGTTGCCTCTCATGCAGCGCTTAAGTGTTTATAGTACTTTAGCCTAGACTATCATCTCCTCATTCTCATGCCGTAACATCTAGGAGAGAGACTTCCTCCACCATGTGGTGCACCATGTTCTCCATATAGGGCTTTAATCGATGACCATTAACCTGAAATTCAGCTCCTTTGACCATGCTCCTAATCATGACTGCACCAGAAGGAAAGACATTAGTGATAACAAAAGGTCCTATCCACCTAGAACGTAGCTTGCCTGGAAACAACCTAAGTCTAGAATTAAATAAGAGAACTTTATGGCCGATAACAAAGTCTTTCTTTCGAATCATCCTATTGTGGAACGCCTTGGTTTTCTCTTTATAGATCACGGCAAAATCATAAGCTTCATTCCTGATTTCTTCAAGTTCACACAACTGCAACTTCTTGTGTAATCCGGCCTCATCAATATCCATATTAAAAGTCTGAACCGCCCACCAAGCTCGATGTTCCAACTCCACAGGCAAGTGACAAGCTTTGCCTTACACCATACGAAACGGTGACATCCCCAAGGGATTTTTGAATGTAGTTCGATATGCCCATAGTGCATCATCAAGTCATTGGCTCCAATCCTTGCGTGACAGCTTCACACTCTTCTCCAATATCCACTTTATCTCTCGGTTACTAAGCTCCACTTGCCCACTTGTCTGGGGGTGATAAGGTGTAGCAACCTTATGCTTGATTACATACTTCTTCATTAGAGCTTCAATTGTCCGATTGCAAAAGTGGGAACCTCCATCACTTATTACAAATTTCGGCATTCCAAACCTAGAGAAAATATTAGAGCGTAGGAAATCTGCAACAACTCGAGAATCATTACTCCGGGTGGCTTTTCCTTCCACCCATTTAGAAACATAATCCACACATACAAGAATGTATAAATTTCCTTGAGAATTCGGAAAAGGCCCCATGAAGTCAATACCCCAACAATCAAATATTTCAACATGTATAATAGGTTGCATAGGCATCTCATCCCTAGGTCCTAAATTCCCTGTCCTTTGACATCTATCACATGAAGCACAATACATATAGGCATCTCGAAAAATAGTAGGCCAAAAGAATCCACATTCTAAAACTTTCAAAGCAGTCCTACGAGAACCAAAGTGACCTCCACAAATTTGATCATGGCAAAAACTAAGAATAGACCTATGCTCATTCTCCGGGACACACCTCCTAATAACTTGATCAACACAATGCTTCCATAAATAAGGTTCATCCCACACATAATGTCTAGCTAAAGCCTTACGTCTATTTCTAGCATGGTAGGACATAGAATTTGGAAATTGTTTTGTAACAAGGTAATTCACAATATCGGCATACCAAGGCTCACTTACCTCACTTACCTTGCTTACCTTGAAGAGTTGCTCGTCCGGGAAGCATTCTTGGATGGCCACGGGATCCGAGTCACGCACCAACCGGCTAAGGTGGTCGGCAACAACGTTGTCCGACCCCTTCTTGTCTTTGATTGCCAAATCGAACTCTTGGAGAAGCAATATCCACCTTATCAATCTCGGCTTGGCATCCTTGTTTGTCAACAAATACTTCAAAGCCGCATGGTTAGTGTAAACAATAACTTTAGATTGAAGTAAGTAAGAACGAAACTTATCCAGAGCAAAGATCACGGCAAGAAGTTCTTTCTTGGTGGTGGTGTAGTTCTGTTGCACATCATTGAGCGTCCGAGAGGCATAATATATGGCATACGGCTGCTTGTCTCTTCTCTGTCCGAGCACAGCCCCCACGGCATAGTCTGAGGTGTCACACATCAACTCGAAGGGCAAGGACCAATCCGGTGGCGCCATGATCGGTGCCGATGTCAACATGGTCTTCAACCGCTCAAAAGCTTCCTTGCACTCGGCATCAAAGTGGAAGGGCACATCTTTTTGCAACAAAGAACTCAAGGGTCGAGCTATCTTAGAGAAATCTTTGATAAATCGACGATAAAAACCTGCATGTCCAAGAAAGCTTCGAACATCCCTCACACTTGTGGGGATGGGTGAGTGACGCACAAGATCTATCTTAGATTTATCAACTTCAATACCCCTAGAACTAACAATGTGGCCGAGCACTATACCCTGATTAACCATGAAGTGACATTTTTCCCAATTAAGCACAAGATTAGTTTCCTCACATCTCCTAAGCACAAATTCTACATTTTCTAAACATGCATCGAAATCCTCACCGTAAACAGAAAAATCATCCATAAAGACTTCAATCTTAGAACCTATGAACTCAGAAAATATGTGGTACATGCATCTTTGAAACGTACCTGGAGCATTGCACATGCCAAAAGGCATGCGGCGGTAGGCAAAAGTGCCAAAGGAACATGTGAACGTTGTCTTCTCTTGATCCTCTTCCGCAACACTTATTTGATTGTAACCACTATAACCGTCAAGAAAACAATAGAAGGAATGACCGGCTAACCTCTCAAGCATTTGATCAATGAATGGCAATGGCATGTGATCCTTCCTTGTTGTTGCATTGAGCCTCCTATAATTGATACACACTCGGTGGCCAGTTATGGTCATTTGCAGCACAAGCTCGTTTTCATCATTCTTCACCACCATGATTCCACTCTTCTTTGGCACAACTTGAACCGGTGAAATCTACCTTGAATCCGAAATTAGGTAGATGACTCCACAATCGAGCAACTTTGTCACCTCATCCTTCACAACTTGCATCATAGGTGGATGAAGACGTCGTTGACCCTCCTTGGTCGGTTTTGCTCCATCTTCAAGGATAATTCAGTGAACACACATTGTAGGGCTAATTCCCTTGATGTCGGCTAAGGTCCAACCTATGGCTGTTTTGTGTCTCTTCAAAACTTCGATCAATCTCTCCTCTTGCTCCTTCTCTAATGATGATGATATGATAACCGGGAACGTTTCATCCTCTCCTTGGGGCTTGGACAATGGAAGGAAGAAACTTGTTAAATGGAAAGAGAATTGGACTAGGGGAGGAGTAGCATACCTCGGCAGCCACCTCAAGTGACTGCACGGTTTCAAGCAAGGGTAGAGGTACGGCATCTTGAGCTAAGGTGATTTTGTTCCCCATGGCATCAAATCCGATTCCTTTTGCCAAGGTGAGTGCCAAGGTGTCTTGAGCTATTGTCTTCACATATTCATCTGCAAGAGCCTCCACAACATCAATAGAAAAGGAATCTCGAAAAAGTTCAGGAAGTGGATACCTCATCGCATCAAAAACATTGTAACTAATGATGTCTCCATCTATTTCGAAAGTTAGTTCCCCTGAGTAAACATCAATTTTGGTCCTTGCGGTTCTCATGAATGGCCTTCCCAACAGAATGAGAATTTCTTTGTCATTTGCATCCGCCGGTTCCATGTCAATGACATAGAAATCTGCAGGAAATGTTAAACTTGCAACTTGCACTAAAACATCCTCAACATATCCCAAAGGGATCTTGTTGGAGCAGTTAGCCAATCTAATGATAATGTTATCCTTTTTCAATTCACCTAGACCTAAATCCGCATAAAGATAAGAAGGCATAACATTTATCGAAGCACCTAAATCAAATATGATTTTATCGAAACTATGAGTACCAATGGTGCATGGAATCGAAAAACTCCTTGGATCCTTGAGCTTAGGTGGTAGTTTCCTTTGAAAAACCGCAGAGATGGTTTCATTTATTACCACTACATCCTTCTCTCGTGGTTGCCTCTTGTTGGTGCACAACTCTTTCAAGAATTTTGCATACTTTGGATGTTGTTGAATGCACTCAAGCAATGGCATGTTTACTTCCACCTTCTTGAATAATTCAATCATTGCATGATCAGCTTCATCGTGCTTTGATTTAGGAAACCTGTTGGGGAAAGGGGCACGAGTATGGACATTAGTAGAAACTAAACCATTAGAGCTAGAAGACTTACCTTTCTCAAGCACGGCTTGAGTGGATTTTGGATCAGCAGGGACTGCAAGAGGCACGGCCTCTTGCACCTTTTTCTTCTCGGCTGGAACTGTCGCTTCTCTCTCGGACTGAGGCACGGCCTTTTTGTCCGGTTGCTTTTCGGCATAAACCTCTTCAATATCTTCGTCATCTTGCAGAAAGACGTTCTCGGCCCCACCTTCCTTAGAAGGCTCCGACTTCTTCAACAAGGGCTCCTCAAAAACACGACCACTCCTAGTTGTAACGATCTTGAATTGTCCTGCATTCGGGTTTGGCAAGGTTTGGCCCGGCAACTTACCACTTTCATGGATTTTACCCATGAAATAGATAACTTGTCCCATCTGCTTCTTGAGCTCCGTGATCTCTTTAGAATTAGCCTGTTGACCTGTCACTAAAGCTTGAGTTGCAGATGTTAAGTTCTATTGCCCTTGAGCAAGGGACTTCAAGATTTCATCATAATTAGGAGTAGAAGAACTAGCATTATTATTTGAACCTTGAACATTGGCATTATTAGGCACGAAATTAGAAGAGTTAGGGACAAAACCTTGAGGTACCTGAGGCCTCATAAACAAACCTGAAGGACGAGGTACAAAACAAAGGAAAACAAAAGAAATTCGAAAATCAAGAGATAAATTTCGAAACAAATTAAACACAAAATCATACATGGCACCAATCTTTTAAGATTACAAAGTCATACAAGCTTATTCTCGAGTTGCTACTAAAACACTTAAATAAATAATGATTCTAGATGGTAAGACACGGTGGACGTGCGGCCTGGATATAGATGTTTCGATCACAAGCTTGAAGCGTTGTTTCTAAAGGTCAATAGCTCAATTCAGAGATAGTGAACATGGTAGGACTCGTTTAGTGAGTAATGAGAACTCCATCACCGAGATGTATGTTTTCAAAGCTCTTGAGATCCAATTTTGGTCTCATGCACCAGAGTAATAGAAGGAGTGAACCAATGTACTCAGCTAGCAACAAACTTATGAACCAAACATGACTCCAAGTGTTAATAAAAGCCGCCCACAACCTCATGCAAACCCAAGGGTAAACAAGAAGGGTTAAGGCTAGAATTAAAAAAAGGGATCTTACCTATTCCTGTGCAGTACAACCTACAACATTATTCATACAAGTATTAAAGTAGAAAGACAAAAATAAAACACAATTACATCATATACAAATTTATGGTTTTAACTTTACAAATATAAACATATAGACATATATACAATACAAATTTCGACAATTAAAAAGATCGAGGATCCCGAAGGATCCCCGGCAACGGCGCCATTTGATAAGACGTATTTACACACGCATCAATTAACCCTGTCAACAAATCAGTTGTAGTATAAAGCAAACAGGGATCGTTCTAAACCGGGGATTCAACTACAGGGTAGATCCATCTAGTCTAAAGTAAATGTCAAAATAAGCACATAGGTTTAAAAGTTTTATAATTTCGGAACAACTTTTAATAAAAAATCCTAATTTACTTCTATACATATATACATGTGATCAACCAACAATCATGCAAACTCAACCAAACAACCATGCAAGAATAAAGAAGACGATTTCTAATATCATTTAAGTCTACACCGTGAGCAAATATACAACCTAAATTTGATATGCACATAAGTTCCTACGTGGTTCCTATGACATAGACCAACTTAGAATTAGACTACGGGTTTCATTCAACATCGCGACACAACAAGCTCGGCTACGTGCTCTACTTATAGGTCACACACACAAACTAATCATGCAATTACGTATCACATAAGGAATCGATGTGTTTAAGCACAAGTCCAAATCAAATATAGGTAGAAAATCGGTGAAATAACAAAGACAATGCAACTTATCAACTACTTGTATCAACTACACATGATAATGGAAGAATGCACCGAAAATCTTAAAGTATAAAGAACATAATACTCATGCCATAAAACCTAAAATCATTGATTAAAAATTGAAAACTTTAATTCAAAACATGGTTCAAAAGTGTTTCTATCTCATAGACAAGAATCAAAACATACTTAAGCAAAAACCTAAAACAACATAAACAAGAACAAACACATAGCAATCCGAAAATAGAAGATGGAATACACTCTCAAAATATCCCTACTTGTTCAATTCTTCGAGTGCGCGGGAATACACTCTCAAGAGTCCTAGGCTACGTGCTTTGGACAAATGCTGAAGGTGGGATCGGATTGTGGTGTTTGGAGGTTGATGGAATTTCGGCAAAGGCTTTGGTGTTATTTCCACGGGTTGATGATGATCTTCTGTCCTTGAAGTCGTGTTTTATATAGAGTAAAAACCCTAGAGAAGTCGGCCATAAAGCCTAAACCAAGTTGGTTTAGGATTCCTAGTTCTTCTCAATTTCGGCAGAATGAGCTCCGTCTGATGATTACGTCATAACTCCTTCTATAAAATAGATATGGAGGTGATTCCAATTGATTTGGAAACTAGACTCCCGTAGCTTTCTATCCATATCTGGCAAGTGTTCTGATTCATTGTGAGCTGTCCTGGAGAGTCTGTTGAAGTTGACAGACGTGCACAGGAATTCTCCCGATTTAATCCAGATTTTCAAGGCTTGGATATTCTTGAAATTCTGCCGAATTTAGATCTTCTTCTCCATATTGGACTTGGTTTGGACCTCTCCTTCATGGACTAGGCTTCAAGGAAAGATTGAATCTTGATCAAGACAGGAATCCTAAGTAAACAAGGGTTTTCAACACTTAGCACAATTTCAACACCAAATTATTCAAATCCGAAAATACTATGTATTCTAATACTAAAAACTACATATTTCTACATTAAGCAATTATTGTACACTAAACACAAATATAAAGCTAAAACAACTAGATAGGAGTTAAGAAAGGGTAAATAAAGGGTATAAACATATTAAGAACGTCACACTTTGTGCTCCTATCATTAGGCAACGAGGAGCGTGTTAAGGCTCACTTTTAATTTTGCCTATTGTTATATAAGTGTTAAATTTTAGTTGGGGATTTAATGATATATTTGAAATAGGACGTGAGGAGGCTCGAGCAGAAGAGACCTCAGATCGACGTCAGGCTTAAGCCTAAAGTTGTGAGTGGAGTTTTTTTTTCAAATAATTTACGTGCATGGTTTATTGTTGATCAATTTCTTTTGGTTGGAGCATACGTCATCATTTTAGTTTGACGATTTTATTTTTTGTTGGAGAATAACCGAAAGTGAGAGTTTCAATAAATATATATTCATATATGGATAATTATGAGGATAGTATGTATTTAACTGTTAGCTAGCCATACGTGCTTTTCTGCCATAATGAGGAAAAATTCCATTATGGTGTGACGTGAGCATGAGACGCAAGGTCGTAGCCCTATATAAAAGTAGTAATTCATATGGGGGATATGCACGTATATACACCCGTCTTTTCAGCTATAATGAGGTAAAATTCCATTATGGTGTGACGTGAGCGTTAGATGAAAGTGTCGTAACCTTATATGAATTTCTATTTGTTTCTTATCCGGGGTGTGTGTGATCAACCCCGACCTTTCTCTAAATTGTGTTTGATCAATCCGTGGCCTTTTCTGAATTGTATTTGATCAATTCACGGCTTTTCTGGATTGTGTGTGATCAATCCGAATGACAAACCATTAAAAAACATCATTTGTGACCTCTGTCGAGTCTCATAACTGCTTGGTTTTGTATGCAAAAACAATGTAACATTCTGCTCATTTGAGTTTTGACGTACTCGATGTCTGAGGTGAATCTTCACAAGGTATTTGTGGAACATTTCTTTGGAAAGGATTAAACCATATATTTTGACTCCAAGGCGAACAAGCCTAGATGCCGAGATTTTACATCTCACGCGCTCAAGGTTTTGAGGCCCCACATCGACAACAGCCTTCAACGACAATATTTGCAAAAAGTAATGACCACAAAAATACTGTGGAATACACTTATGAAGTGTTTCTTGAAACGTCCATTTAACTCAACAAGTTGAGTTATTAAGTCAAGTGGATTGCTTACCACCTTATTTGAGTACATATCATTAATGATATTCCGTGGCATCCTGATCCATAATCTTTAGCGGATTTGATCATCATCAAGTTCTCTAGGCCCTCCAAGTTGGTTTGGAATTACCAACGAAGCTTAATTTTGATCATCCTAGCAAACGGGAATTGCATATACGCTAATAAGATAAACGTATTGGCCTACGCACATGGGATTGTTTCCTAGTGTGGGGAAAACAACATGGGTCACGAAAACGGCAGAAAAAAACGCGTCGATGTCTAGAAAAGAAGGGGAGGTGCCACCAGCCCTAATGACGACACTCCCGGTCTAGACACCAATTTGTCAAAACTACTCACGTCGGCTCATGACAATACAACCGTTGCGGATCTCCAGATCACTGGTTCAAGATTGTCAAGCTCTCGCTCAAATTGTGAATGCATACAAAAAGGTACGGAAAATCAAAATGAGGACAAGAACGTCATCCTCATGATCGCGGATATCAAAGATTCAGATCCAGCTCTATATGTCCTTGACTTTGATGTCATTGGCTAGAGTCTGATTTTCTTTCCAAGCTATATGTAATAAGATGTCATATCGATGTCCTTTGTTTATTCGAGACATCGATATATACTAACATTAGCAATGATGAATGCCTTGAGAATTTTTTCGAAGTTAAACTATTCTCCTTTTATGGTTCATATTGATATACAAACAAGATGTACAATTTTTACATCGTTCTTAAAAGCATGGCATATTTACAATCTACAAGGTTAGATTGTGGTCTCTTCCAAGTTAAGACGACGCACGGCCTTGCATCCTTAAGGAGGATTGTTAACGTGTTTCCGGTTAAGTCTTCTACTTTATAGTGGATATCCCATCATCAATTGTTCAACTAGGCTCATCCAAACTCAGTGTGATGTCTTAGAATTGTCTGAAATTAAGGAGATAGTCGTTTTAATTGTGCCTTGCACTACAGACCCACCACGGACATCCCTAGTCATGCTGAATTGGAGTTATCGAAAGCTTTTGATTTTGGATCCCCCTACGCTATTAAACCAATTTTCGTCTTGTAAAAGAGTTAGAGACTTCTCAAAACTGGACAATCATCATCAACACGTCTATGTGGCTGAGCATAAGCCGTCATGCCACTGGCAAGCTTCAAAGCTTTGCCAATGTCAAATCTGCGAAAAACAGCAATTTGTCCCTTCTAGACAGCCAACTTCATTTGAGTTTTCTGAACAAATTCGAATGAACCAGACACGGAGCTTTACATCATTGGAAAGCTCTACGAGTCTAGTTTTCATAACATTTTTCTGTTCATCCATATATATTTTAACGATGACGTTATGGCTGCTCTAGTGCGCAAAGATCATTCTGCGCGGAAATTTTTATGCACTCTCGAGATTGCAGCTTTTTGTAGTTTCTTTCAATCATTCTAAATGGTTCAAGTAGAACTATTTACTCACTTATTTACTCCTTTTTATATATATGTCTCATAGAGACAATGAGTGCCTCACAGATAGTGGAACTACCCACAACATTCTAAGGAACCGGCAACTATCTCTGGATTTTGTGCCTTGTAAATATTCAGTGACTACAATGATTGAATCATACCAGTCATTCAGAGATGAGGTTAAGCTTGAATCTTGATGCATCATGGCACCATGATCAACGTCATAGATGCCCTCTATGCATTGAGAGGCAACCGAACCATGTTGAGCTTTTAAAGACATTCACGCTAATAGTTTTCATTTGAAAACACATTATGAGAATGAACAAGAGTTCTTTTGTGTATAACTGCTCATGAATGCGGACTGAAGCGCATCTGGGAGAAGTTTATGACTCAATCTAGGGGATTGTAGGTCACTACTATTCGAATATCGAATCTCATGTTGTCGCCGAATATGATATTTGGGACACTGACTCATATAGGCTTTGGTTTTGACCAATTCAGGTCGTCCTAGAAGAGATATGATGGTCCAAATTTTGAGAAATTCTCATGGACATCTATTCTTCTGCTCAAAACGAATACATTCAGGATCTAGCTTCTCCATGAAGTATGATGGTGACGCCATGGTTGTAAATGGCGGCACCCGGGGGACATTGCCGTCACCCGAACATGGCTCTAACTTATTGGAAGTCGTCCGGTCAATTCCTCAATCAATCGAGGTGCACCGGCCTTTCCTCGATGTCTCATTGGCCCCCTGTAATGCTCATTGCTTGGTTTGAAAGTCTATTCTTTAGCGAAATTAGGACTGAGACCCTCCTACGCTAAATGACACAAAAGAGAATATTTCATTTTTACATCAAATTATATAGATCGATACAACCAACTTACAGACAGCTTTTTATGTTTTATGGTGTTGGTTGAAGTGTTAACATAACGGTCATGTGTTACACTATTATCTACTCTTTATGTTGCTTATACTTATAAAGGGCTCACTACCCATTTTTTTTAAGAAGTTATTTAAGATTGAAGAGGGACAACAACAGTACTTGCCATCCTTGAGGAGCTCGGGACAGCAAAAATATTTGCTCTCCTATAACCTATTTGGTCTCACGAAAAATGACTACGAGAATAGTCTTAATATTGGTAAATGCGCACCAATACTTCTGTTTAGGGTTATATCACATGAAGCTTTACTATTCGTCTACAACCCATCATCATTGAATATTTTTACACTACCGCTCGTGACTGTAGGCAAGGATTGACACGAAAATTGCAATCCTTGAGCTCAAATAAGATTGAAACGGATCTCCAATCCTTGAGCATGGCTCGATGTTATTTCTAGGTGTCAAATCTCAATGTCACTGCGCACAATGATGGGTCATTTGAGATGAATAAGTTTAGGTTGGATATATATGAACCTCCACCTATAATCCGCATATGTAGAATCCTTGTCAGGTGATCTCATTCACCGCTAAATTGAGGATTGTCACTTTGATGAGACAATATCCCTGCCGTTAGGAGGGAGATAAGAACACAAGTGTTCAAGTGCAACGACGTGAATTGTCATGGTTTGTCCCCACTAAGTCTCATCTTGATCCCAAATGCTTAAAGTGTTAAAGTGACAAGATCACATGCTGCAAATATGTCTACAAAGATTGATGCCCAATCAAGAGCACATGGGGCGACCAAAAGAAGTTAGTCTTGGCACCATCATCATGGATGGTGATATGGTGACGCCATATAGTGATAAAATTGGTGTCACAAGGCCGTGTGGCTCCCCAAAAGGAGGGAGGCCCATAGGTTCGATACTTTCTCACACTGGGAAGAAAGTGGGCTTGGCACAACCTAATCCATTAATCAGTGATACTCAAATCCATCTCATAAAGTCTGAATTGTGATTATCGTTGGGGGACACCTCAATGCCAAATCCAATCCATATAGAGATCTCTACAAGTATTGCACTAGTGTACATGAGGACGTGAGATAATGAGTCTACTATCGAACCACCCTTTGTTAATGGATATCAACTTAGTTGATTGGCCTAATGGAAAGATGTGATCCATCATCAATAAAGAGATAGGTACTTGAGCAGGTGATGCCGACACCACAAGCTAAACCCTATCAACTATGTCTTTGTTAGATAGCGTAGTGAGAACAAGAGTTTCGACTCACCTTATGGCGCAAGGTCTCTCACTAACACGCACTGGGATTGACACGATGAGATATGCTCTCGTAATGGATGTCATTGCACTCCACTACTTTGTTAGTTTGGTAGTTTTTGAATAACTGAATATGCAGCCTATGAATATGGTTTAATAACATCTCTACGGGATTAGAGATATACATAAAGATCTTAAACAAACTTCATTCATCCGAATCAAGTGGCTCCAGACCACAGGAGCACGCGTTTGCAAAAGGAACTTTGAAACGCACACTAAGTAACTACTTGATTTGGAAGGGATATGGTGAATTATGTCTTTGCGTGTTCATTCCGAATTTACATGGACTCTTGATGGATCAAGAGATGCCAATATGTATCAACATCCGAAGTTAGAATGAAAAAGATCTTGGGAAGACATGGTCTCAAAAAGGCACTCGATGACTGTATTGATGATGATTTTCCATCAATCGGATTAGGCGCTCTATAACTAGTGAGGCCTACATATACTTCCATGATTAATCAAAGTCTTTACTCTAAAGAGAGATCCATTTTTTTGTCTAAAGAAAGATGACAAATATATGTTAAGAGATGGAGTTCCCATCTAAGTACAATACAACGCAATGTACTCAACACAATACGAAAGACTTGACATCTCATTCGCTACGAAAAGTTGTAAAGCTAAGTGTAGCTATGTGCCCACGCAATGCCAATGTAATGACAACTTCATTCTTTCAAAGACTTAAAGGTCATTTTCAGTTATATTGATGGTTTAGCATGTGGAAGTATCAATTCATTCAAGGCTCAGTAAGATGATCAGATACACCTTGATATTGATTATGTGATTGTTTGTTTGCAGATTTGTAGAGATTAAAAGTGCCAAATTGAGAATTTATAGATGACATATATTGATTATGTTCATGATATGGTGCACCATCTTTTGGGTTTGAGTTTGCTAATTTCTTTAATATGTTGATCAATTTCATGTTTGTCAATTTCATTCAATGATCTTGTTTCTCTACTTGGGTTTGCAGCTCATTTAAATTACATTCAAGTATAGTATTATTGCCTAAATAACTTTTTCATATCTTTGTTTCATTAACCCTTTGCAGATGGTTAAATTTGTGAGAAGTGCTAGAGCTGCAAAGATGCTTGGATTATCTTCAATGAGCTACAAAAAATATTATTGCAGATGTATTTTTAAAATGCCATCACTATTTTACACTGAAATTTGTGTTTAGATGTCTTTCACACATAATTCAGTAAGGCTTCAGAATCAGACTTTCTCATTCACGTAAATCTGTGAGAGTTACAAAGTTATTCACACAGAATTCATACTTTTAGATCAATTATGTTTATAGAAAAAAATGGGCCTCATGTCAACAATTGACATAGAGTTTAAAATCCCCGGCGGAGAGCACGGAAATACAATCTGTGAGAGTACTGTGACAAATAGCTTTCACACACTGAAATCAGTGTGAAATAGCCATATTTCACACTGACCAAACCTAAAGGATGCTTAAATATGGACTAACACACATGATAGTCCAAGAGTCCAAACTCTCCACTAGAGGCATTACGGTAATTGTAGGGTGACAAGCCCAATCCTATCTCTATAAATATAAGCATCTCCACACGTTAATGGTAAGCCACCATTATCATCTTCATCCACTTTCCTTTCTCTCATATGTGCCTGACTTGGGCGTCGGAGAGTGGAAGACTGACAACCCCAGTCATCCCTCTCTAATGCTTGTGTTTCATGTTTGTAGGTGTGATTTTGGTGATGTGAGCTTCACGATTTCCGGCGGACGTCAACGAAAACACATACTAGTTCAGATGCAAGTATTTCTCATAACTCTTTTTTTATTTATTTTTTTCTTATTCAGCGTAAACCCCTTTAAAACAACAAGTGAACAAACATCACTTCTTCTTTTTGAGGAAATACAAACATCACTTCTTTTCTTCAAAGAAAAAGAAAAATCACTTCTTAGAATCCAAACTAACCGTCCGAACTATCATTTGTATCCTTTACATGTTGATACTTGTACAACCTGGCACACACTAAATAATAACCAAAGTTTACCACTCCAATTACAACTAGCATCCAGTACACATTCTCTAGCTTCCCATCGTTTATGTTGTCTGGTAGCCATCTTGTAACCCTCTGAACCAGATTAATCAAACCTGTTCCTAAATAAAATGAAATCCCAATGACCAACGAGATCATCGCTGTTGCTGTGTTTTTCAGCGACGAAGGAAATTCTTGGTAATACAACGCGACTTGTCCTGGAAAATGGAATGCCTCTCCAATGCCTGCCAATGCCAATTGTGGGAAGAGCCACACTGCCAACATAGGGAGAGTAGTTGCACCAGGATGGTCTTGGGAAATTTTGAGCCTTTTAGACTCCACCAGAGCTGAAACCGCCATGGCCAACACGTTTAGCACATGCCCTAATCCGATACGTTGGAGGGGTGTCGGAAAATGGCCGGTTAACTTCTGCCACATCGGACATAGTTCTCTATCAATGAGGGTGAGAAAGATGATACTGGATAGTAGAAGGACGACTATAACAGACCCAGCTGGTATTTGAAAATGAGGGCCTAGGTGACGGTCCATGGTTAGAGCCTGCAAGACAGTCAAGCTGCCTTGGATTCCTATTGGGGTGCCTAAGAATATGCTTGTCGACCATAATGGCATTATTCTTACAAGGGTCTTGAAATCTTCTACTTGTTGAACTGTGCATAGTTTCCATGGCTTTGCAATTGTCCCATCTGGTTTGACGTCTCCTTCAACTTTCTGTGCTGCACGGTTAAGGAAAGTGCATACAAAGAGAGCACCGTCAGTTTATCTATATAGTCATTCTTAGGTAAGGACCTCCTTGTTTTAACTATGGTGCAAATTCCCAGTTTGAGCATAAATCTATATGATCATATTCCCAATTGTAGTACCTGAAGCTCCTGCTAGGTGTTGTAGCCGCCCCGTTTGTCTCTCCCTCTTCCCCATAGTAACAATAATCTTTGCTTTCAGATGAGAGCTGGAGATTCCATTTCGAGTAGTAGCAACAAGGACACGAGTTAGACCGGCAAATGGACTCCCCTGAGGCTTACTATGATGGTAGTATCGGGTTCCATATAAGAAAATGACCATGCCAATAACGTTGGCAGCGACAGCTAGGCCAAAACCCCATTTAAAGCCCAAATTGTCCTCCATGTACACGATGACGGTTAGAGCCAACGTTGAGGCAGAGTATACGCTAATGAAGAACCAGTTAAAGAAAGTTGCTTGATGTTTAGGGTTATCGAATTGATTAGCTCCCAATGTTGCTAGGGTAAAACGTGTACCTCAAGGCCAAGTGATGCCAAAGTTACACCCGTATACAAGATTGTGTATTGTCAAGCTGAGGTTGATTGGCATATTTCTGATCCCATAACACAAGGTTGAGGCTTCAATGAATCAAATGTTACCGTTAACGTTAAAAGAACAATACCCTGTAAATTCAAATACAAGTACTACGGTCAAAATTTTGTATGTACGACACTTAACAAATTAGCAATACGATACATATTTAGCGTGGTGCTATTAACATACAATTATTCTCTATTTACACACCCCATTTAATAAATAAGACATTTGAAATGGTGTATGAATATAGAAAACATATGTGTTAATAGCAAACCCCCCTATATTTATATATGCATGTCTCGCCAATACCGCGTTTAAAAGAACCGGCACGAGCTTGCAACAAAACTGAGAACCGACCTATATATGGATAAAATTCAAGAACAACACTCTAACAGACTGATCCACTATTTTATTACCAGCAAGGAAATGCAGGAAGATATGGAGATGACCAGGAAAGGACCAAAGAAAGAGTCGGCTATGATGGCTCCAAGGACTGGGAAAAAGCTAGAAGAACCGTTAACCACGTTTGCAATCTGAGCAGCATCGATGCTCTTTACATTGAATTCTTGAATCAGAAAGACTATCAAATTTGAGAGCCACCCTCCCACCGCAAGTGTCAAGCCTAATATAGCCCCTGCTCTATCAATATAGAACATATCAAGTTATACGTACGTACATATTAATCAGCCGCGCGTATAGATGTATAACTATGTTGAAAGCAAATGCATGTACGTTGTGATAGAATTACTTTACCGCAAAAGTTTTGAACTTGCAAGTGTTAAAACAGATCAACCATATATGACTATATGTACATATATCACTTCAGACACTAAGTTAAAAGGTGCGATTACTGCTGGGGAGAGAGAGAGACCGATGATGAAGGGGAAAGTGATCCAACCACCGCGTCTTCTTCTGGAATCAGATGATGATACGATATGGTATTCATCAGTGTGGAAGAGGGAGCCATTCTCCATCTTAGAGCAAAGGTCAAATCTAGCTATGGATCAAATATACAGAAACTCAAAGTTTGCTCGCCTTAATTGATTGGAACGGGTGTAGGGTGCTGTTTGAGATGAACCTTCTATTGGAACATGGGATCACATATATAATCTGATAATCCTTCTATTCTACTCTAACTTATATATCTATTGTATCCCTTTAGCAATTAAACAAAACTAATACGCATTTGATGCAAATGTATCATCTATGCTCTATATAAAATTGAATTGCTTTTCTCTTGTGCACCATTTATTTTTTACATTGATGGATACAGTATTGTCATTTAACACAACTTTTCTTCCACTACCAATTTAAATAATTTATGGATCATTTTGTTACGTTGTTTATTTAAGATCATTAGGTGCACCAGAAAACATGACTTCATGTCTGGAAACAGATTCCAGGTTCGTTCGATCGATATAGTATTTACATGGAATATACAGTACTTGTTAATCTTATCTTATGACAAGTACTTATGAGATCAAGAGTTACATACAAGATTGCAGGCAAACGAGTTCATTGTTCATACAATCGCCTCAAAGAGAGGTTAACATAGTCGAGAACTTCTTGCTTATACCTACCTTGCCCAAGCTTGGAGGCTCGTAAAGATTATTATCTTTCTCTTTTTTTTTTTCTTTTTTTTTAAGTTACGGTGCACGACTAACATGCAGCACTATATTAATCGTAAAAGTTTTGCTTAGATGCATGCTTACAATTATCTTACTTCTCTCATCATTAATTTGATTATATTTTCTTTCACGACCTAATTTAATAGACATACAGAAGTGATAAAGTAATCTGGGGTTCACATCCAAAATCAATTGGCAATAGATGGAGTGGCCCAAACCCTTATAAACCACAGGCAAGATCTCATTTTTCTCGATGTGTGGTATATATCTCAACACGTCAAGGTCCCATTTTTTCCGATGTGGGGTATATATCTCAACACGTCTCCGCATGTGTGATGAATCTTAAAGCCTAACATGTTGACAACATTTTTGGATGACGTAGAGTTCGTATGGTCTTTGGGGCTTCACACGTGGACGTGCGTAACCCGTTCTGATATCATGATAAAGTATTCACATCCAAAACCAATTGGCAATGGATGGAGTGACCCAC
Organism: Fragaria x ananassa; assembly: GCA_034370585.1. Lineage (NCBI taxonomy): Eukaryota > Viridiplantae > Streptophyta > Magnoliopsida > Rosales > Rosaceae > Fragaria > Fragaria x ananassa. The sequence goes on from CP139766.1 coordinate 23,998,901, forward strand.
ACCCTTATAAACCACAGGCAATGTCCCATTTTTTCCGATGTGGGATATATATATCTCAACAAGAAGAATGATCTTCATGGAGGTATACATAATTTATATGCTTACCAGTATGAATCAGCACCATACTTATAATATCAAAACGTGAGAGCATTTTATAAGCCTTCGATCAGATTGATCGATTTAATTGCTTACAAATCACTCTAATGTTCACGGTTTAAGACATTGAAGTGATTTTAATTATGAGCCTTTAAAATACGAATGGATAATGGAAAAAAAAAAAAAAAAAAAAAAAAAAAAAAAAAGAGAGACGCGAGTGAGAGCAAAGAATAGAGAAAAATCCTAAGCGAGAGTGTACACTCGTCCGGCTGCGCAACCATGCCCTCTTGACCTTTTGGCTCGCCAGCTTGCATCGAATGCGGCTGCGCACGGGATGGGGTGTAAGTGATTGAGGGATTAGGTCTAGAAGAGATTTTGTTGCAGGAATCTCGATCAACGGAGATGGCTGAACGAGAACTGTGTGAGGGACATACTGTGATTTGGAGGTCGTGTGCATGGTTGTGGAACTGCGCACCCGATTTGAGTTCTAGGGAAGAGTTTCGATCCATTGGCATGGGATCTTGGCGCAGACGTAGGCAAGTTGAAGGCATGTTAGGTACAGAAGCGACCCGAGGGGCGTGGTGATCCCATGTGTCACGAGCCGACTTTTGCAAGGGTGCAAAGCTTTAACCATGAATTTGGCCAAATATTTTGTCGAAGAAGAAAATTTTACGAGAACCCTAGCAGACGTGTGACTAGGTCAAATAATTAGCCCTAAAGTATGGTACAGGGCATAAGAAGTTCTATATAACTTCAGGGATGTCAACATATATATAGTTCTTGCTCGCCATAGCTTAATCAATGTCCTATTACTCGGCTCAAGACTTACAGATACAGTAATGGTTAAACCGATCCTACATCGGCGATGATGGCTTTATCAACCAGCACCTATATCACTTATCATCAGAGCTGTCCGCATCACTTACGTTTTGATACTTGTACAAGATTGCACACACTAAATAATAACCGAAGTTCACCACCCCGACCACAACTAACATCCAATACACATTCTCCAGCTTCCCCTTGTTTATATTGTCTGGTAGCCAACTTGTAATCCTCCGAACAAAATCGATTATACCGGTGCTTAGATAAAACGATATCCCAATGATCAACGAAATCATCGCCGTCGATGTGCTTCGTAGAGACACCGGAAATTCTTGATAATACAATGCAACTTGTCCTGGAAAATGAAATGCCTCTCCAACTCCTACCAAAACCAACTGAGGGAAAAGCCACAAGGCCAGCATTGGGGTGACAGCTCCAGGCTGGTCCTGGAGTTGGTGGTCTTTGGTGATTTTTAGCCTTTTGGACTCCACCAATGCTGAAACAGCCATGCTGAGGATGTTTAGTACATGACCTAACCCTATACGTTGAAAGGGTGTTGGAAACCGACCGATCAACTTCTGCCATAAGGGACATAAGAACCTATCAATTACGGCGAGAAAAAGGGCGGTAGAGATCAGTGAAACAACTAAAATAGACCCGGCTGGTATTTTGAAATGAGGACCAAGGTGACGGTCCATGGTGAGAGCCTGCAGTATAGTCAAGCTGGATTGTACTGCTATTGGGGTACCTAAGAATATGCTACTTGACCACAACGGCAAAATTCTCATAAGGGTCTTGAAATCTTCTACTTGTTGAACTGTGGATAGTCTCCATGGTTTCAGAATTGAACCGTCTGGTTTTGTGTCTCCTTCTATTTTCTGCGCTGCTCGGTTAAGGAACCTGCAAAAAAGAGGGCACTGTATTTAATTTGGGGTGATTTTCATATACACTCAATTTTAAAGAGTAATTTTAAATAAAACCCACCTAATATTTTTTTTCTGATAGACATCTAAAATGTATCAATTATGATACATATTATGTTCTATTTTTTCTAAATTTTACACAATTGTCATCATTCAACTATAACATATAAACATATATAATAAATTAGCTTAATTGATGTTGTCTTAAATGCCTTGATTATGAGTTTTTCTTCTAACACTAACATTTTTCAATCAATTTGCAAGAATCATGCAGTTTTCTTTATTTTTATGAAAAAAATTTAAGTGAGATAAATATATTCTATGATCTATACATTAGATAAAATATAATATAAATAAGATATCTGATTATTAAAGTAAAAGGAAGAAATTTTATAGTGTGACCGTAAGCCCTAAGCCCTAAACCGTAAGCCCTAAGCCCTAAACCCTAAACCCTAAGCCCTAAGTCCTAAGCCCTACACCCTAAACCCTAAGCCCTAAGTCTTAAGCCCTAAACCCTATACCTTAACCTTATACCCTAAACCCAATTTTGAGTTTCTTCTTTGTAGGTATATTATCATATCATGTCTTACTCAATAGGTACATTAGAAATGTAAATGTTCTCTCAATTAGGATGAGAAATGATATAATAATATACCTAAAAAGAAGAAAATTAATCAAAGAATAAGAACGTTTACCTTATAATTAGACATTTTTCGACTATGTAAAAAAATACCAAATGTGAGCTTAAGAATGAAAAGAATCATTCTATTACAAATGACATATTTCTTCATATAACATATATATATATATATACACACACACACACACTCAAGTTAGTAACAACAAGGTAAGAAATTAAAGAATGTAATTGATTATGATAAAGTTAAATCCAACTAAATTTTAGCTCAGTATTTGAGTTTCAAATTGATGCTAAAATTGAGAAATATATCAAATTTAGCTTTATATCGCCTAAAGGGCAAATCAGTGAAACTAAAAAATGAAAAAAAAACTATTAATTATAGACATATGCTCTATATAGTAAGTTTGCTTATGTGAAGTTGATATAAAATAAATAAAAAATATGTATGAGTTTATCTTAAAAGAGGTCTAGTATTTTAGATTTTTATCTAATTTTCTCTTTAATTTTAGAGTAAAATTCTGTAAAGTCCCTATAGTTTAGTTGGTTCATCTGTTTAGTCCTTGAACTTTCAGTTTAATCTGTTTAGTCCTTGAACTTACAATTGTTAATCTGGTTAGTCTTTTTCATTATTTATGATGGAATATTCCGTCAGAAAAGAGAATATTCTGTTTTCCAGGAGGAGGAGCCAAAACATTCCCTGCTCTCGTGAACCCAGGAGGAGGAGCCAAAACATTCCTGGCTTTCGTGATCAATGGATTCCGAAGAGCTTCCGCGGCACTTGGCCTATTCGAAGGGTCCCAGGAACACAAAGACTCAATGAGATCGAGAGCCGTTTCACTGGCCTTCGGCATTAAAGCTCGAAACCCGAAACCCTTCTCCGGCTTAAGTTTAGGCCAGTTCATCCATGACTCCCAAGTTGGTGCCCCTATCACTTTGCATATCTCTTTTCAACTGATCGGCATAACTCTTAGCGATGAAGAGAGGCCGCATGAGATGCAGCTCAGCTATGATTACCCCCACCGCCCACATGTCCACTTTCTCATCGTACTCGAACGGTCGAAGTTTCTCCTTTTCCAAGAACATTCGAAGCAGCATCTCCGGAGCTCTATAACTCCTTGTGGTGACGTAATGATGGTGGAATAGGTCGCCGGATGATTCTATCTCCGTAGCACTACCAACCAAGATCCGAGATCTTGATGACGCCATGCTTGTCGACCAAGAGATTCTCCTGCTTTAAGTCGCGGTGCATGAAGCGGCGTCGATGATGCATGAAGTCGAGGCCTTGCAAGAGTTGGAAGCTAAATGATTTGATCTTGTCTTCGGAGAAACGTACTCGCATCCTCAGCCTGTGGTTAATGAGATGACGGAGGCTGCCGTCCATGTACTCGAAATCCAAGAAGACGGTATTGTGTTGGGGTTGGACTCCCTTGAAGTTCACTACGTTGGGGTGCTGCAAGATTTGAAGAGCACGGACTTCCGGCATATACGACATAGGATGGCAGTTTGCCTTCAACTGTTTGATCGCCACATATTGTCCGGTCAAGTGGTCGATCGCCTGGTACACCCGCCCAAAACTACCTTCACCAACTTGCTTGATCAGGTAGTATCTATCCATGGAAGAAAACCAAGACTTGGTTTTGATCTCTAAGAGAACTTAACCCAAGAAATCACTCTCAAACTCTCCACTGAAATTGCAAAGAAAGAGAACTGGGTTAATTCACGGAATCTCATCTATATAGTCCACGGAATCTACGGAATCTCCTCCTCCTGGGTTAATTCATAAACCTGGACCTTCTAGATGAGAAATCAAAACCTTAAGGACTATATAGATGTTTTTTAAACCTTGAGGACTAAGTAGATGAGTTGTGTAAACCTTAGGGACTAAACAAAGGTTAATTCTTAATTTTAATTTGATACTTCAAATACTACAAAGTAACTTTGTTTTAGCATGCTAGCTTCAATTATTCACTTTTTGTGCATTATTCTATATATGGATCGCACTCAGTTTGAGCTCAGTCACTATCCAGAAGCCAGAGCATAAAAGTCACTTCCCAAATAAGAAAGAAGTGCTAGGGTATAACTTTTTCTTAGTTGTCTGTTTCGTGACCCTCAATACTTCCCAATTTGCCATAGTGACCTATAGTGGTACCTGTTCAGCCACTCAACAAGAGATAAGTGCACTAGTACCCTGCAGTGAACAACGCCCTAGCAAGCTCGCACACCAACCATCATGTTTTTGCTTTAGTAATCATGCATGAAATTGCGTGAAGTATCAATTTAGCAACACCTGCTTCCCGCAGGGATATCCATTGCGGAATTGATTGGTAATTTAGAACATGAGTTTTAGTTATACACTGTATATGATAGAGATTTTTTTTTTTTTTTTCAGCCAACACATAAAATTGACAAAGGAAATGATGCAAATAAAGCATTTCTAATCAATATAATCGAAAACTAGACATGAGTTACCCCAGTGTGGTAATTGCACAACACATTTCTTTCTTAAATGGAAACAACAATTCAGAATTTCAGGTGCCTTTCGACTTACGCAAAAATTCTAGAAAAGCAAGAGTGTGTGTTTATGTAACGAATGAATTTATATAGGAAAAATAATAGATATAGGAAATAAGCACAAGTCTGTACCTGAAGCTCTTGCTCGGTGTTGCAGCCACTACATCTGTCACTCCACCATGCCCATAGTAAACATCTTTGCTTTCATCAGATGAGATATGTAGATTCCGTTTCCGAGTAGCAGCAACAATAACACGAGCCAAACCAATGAATGGACTGCCTTGCGGCTTATCAAAACGGTAGAATCGGGTTCCACACAAGAAAATGGCCAAGCCAATTAGGTTAGCAATGGCACATAAGCCAAAACCCCATTTCCATCCCACATTGTCTTCAACGTACACAATGACTGTAAGACTTACTACTGAAGCAACATAAAAGGTGAAGAAGAACCAGTTGAAGAATGTCGATTGGTTCTTAGGCTTATCAAATTGATCAGCTCCGATTGTTGCCAATGTAAAGCGTGTACCACCCAAGCCAATCGTTGCCAGAGTTATACCTGAGTACAAGATTGCAAGTTGAAGTTTGGTGGTGGGTTGGCATACATCTGATCCGATAACGTAAGGTGGAGGCTTTAGTGAACCAACTGTTGCTGTTAATGCTAGAAGAGATATCCCCTGCAAATTTGCCAACATATAAAGCCCATTGTAATACACTTAGCACAGCAAAATAAGATGCACAGAGGTACGACAAGTTAATTCAAAGAGCTCAGTCGAGATGACATCATATCATATCAAACTAGGTAGAGAACAGACTTAGCCAAATACCAACTTCTGACAACTCTGAATTATGTTAGGTTTTTCTTATCTAGCTGTAAAAACTAAAAGGTAAGTTTCTGTCGTAGGTAGAATCTGATCGAGGCTCAACCAAGTGAAAACGTACATAAATAAATGCCTCATGAATCAAATCAGCAAAATATACCATAAAATCCTAGCTACGACTCTTTTGTTTCTATCGACCCATTAACGACGCACAACGACAGAAGTCTCACTATAGGGACCTTAATTAATTACCAACAAATTGTATACGGAAGTGGAAGATGACATTTAGGTTCATCTGAAGACTTCATTGAAGAATACATAATTGACGGTAATATATTAACTACTGTATATGTTTACTTACCAGCAAAGAAATGAATGAGGAAACTGAGATAACTGGGAATGGGCCAAAGAAAGAGTCAGCTATGATAGCTCCGATGACTGGAAAAAAGTTGGAAGAACCATTGATCACGTTTGAAACCTGGGCAGCATCAATGCTCTTTACATTGAATTCTTGAATCAGGTACACAATAATATTTGAAGCTCATCCTCCGGCTGCGAGTGTCAAGCCTGCCAACGCCCCTGCTCAATATTCATACAAAACAATATCATCTTCACCAAAAGATTAAGAATAGTTTAGTTGGTAGAAATTAAGTGGGAATTTTCTTGTTACAAAGTAGACTTTGGACAACTCTAAACAGTGCTTGTATTATCAGAGCAACATGGTTAATTTAGAGGGAAAAGAGAGAGGGAGCCTGGGAGAGACCGGTGATGAAGGGGAAGGTGATCCAACCACCGCGCCTGCTACCAGAATCTGATGACAGGGGAGAGAGGGAGCTAGCTATAGCCATGCTGGACTTGTAGCTCAGCTCACTTGAAGAAGCACCAAGTTGCTTCTGTTTTTATGCTTGCTTGTAGTAGTGTCTGTGATACTCAACGAGATAGGTGAACCCACTTAGTTAATATGTATTCTCAGTATCTTAATTAAGTAGGTCAATTTTCCAGTTTTAGTAGGACCTTATTTTTTCTTTGAAAGGACGATTTATCTAATTATATGAACCTAGTGGTTGGTATTCCGATCCATATATTTTAATTAAATTGTCAACTAAAGTGGTTGCTGCATGATGAATTTTATCGTTATGGCTACTTCTTTATTGTTGAGTAATTACATCTGAGTAATTACATCTCTTCAATTATCGATCTTCCTCTTGATAATTATATTTCGTAGTAGTTGACTCATATTTCAATTGTGTCACCGTTATATCAAAGTAAATAGAGAAGTAATCCATTAGAGCACTTTTTACTGGTTGGTGCATAGTTGAATACTTGTTTGTAGAGACTTTTTCTTCTTCTTTTTTTGAGGTGAAAAAGAATTACTCCCATTGATAGAAATCCATCACGACCAAAAGGTCAAGCAAGAGGGTCCAAGGACCACTCAAACAAAGTTTAGAAACTTAATATGAAACCTACATCTTAGAATTTAAAGAACAACCTCAAATTACATCCAAAAAAGTGGATTTGAAAAACTAGAAAGCATAATAACCTACCATACCCTAAAAGCTCAACTTCCCTTCCCAATTAGAGGCTTCAAATCCCAATGGTGTACTTTTCATCAATTGGGAGGTAGGAGGAAGCTGCTAGGGCACATATAGATTAGATGTCTTTCCTGGTCAGACTAGGAGATTACTCCTCCTCAGCCTTTGCTCCTAGGAGGATAGGAAGAAGCTGCTAGGGCACATATAGGTGTCTTAAATTCCTAGTCGGACTAGGAGATTACTCCTCTGAGGCCTTTGCTCCGAGGCCTATATTCCCTTCAGCGGACGTCGCCGCTCCTGATTCCATTGAATCCGAGATATCCCCCATCGTCAGCTTCTTCTTGTTGCGGCTTCCTCATGGGCGTCACGCTTCTTCGACTTTCCGGTCCTCTTGATCGATCCATGGGGCACCCTTGTCTGAAATAGTGAATCATATCTCCTCAGGATTCAGATGTTGTGGTACAAGTGCCAGTGCATGCTTTGCACGTTGACCGTCAGACTCCTCCTCCTCCTCTCTTTCATGTCACATGCCGGCGATCTTGGACAGGGATGGGAACGCCAATACTTCTCTTATTTGAACCGATCTCTTCTCTTTGAGGAAAAAGGATGATATTGATGGCATCAAATGTTCATTCAGGGTTTGAGGGGTATTAGCCCTAAATATCATAGCATGCGTCGCTGGTGTTGGAGTTAGTTACAGCCGAGTTACGGACTTCCTCCGTCCCACGGGGGCAAGCTTATCCCCCATGATTGATCATAGCTTAGGTGTAACAGCAGCCAAGGAGTCGTTCATACTTATATGTCACCAGAAGAACATCATCAGAGGAAGCCCTAATATGATGGTCTAGACGAACTGGCTGATGCGAACTCGTGCGACTGCGCTGAAAGCCACTGTTGTCAACTTGAATGACTATTTCAATTGTTTCTGTAACCAATCTCGTCTTTTTTGCGATGGAAAGTGCAACTGATAGAACCATGATTTCAACCTATATCCATACGAAATCCAACGGCACCGTCATGATATCTGAAAATCTGTTGTAATCGTTGAGTAGGATCATCACACGTTGATAGGCCTAAGGACCACCGCACTTGACGTGGTTAATATCACGTTCTAAGGTGAAGAGGTATCGATCTCCCCTCGCCTGAACTTCCATAGGGGTTGAAAGTCTCCACATGGAGCGAACAACGCTCCTGAAAGTGTCGAAAACGACTGCACGAGTGGTATTCAATCGTCCAATCATGTAAAAGCGTTGGGCTACAAAACCACTATTGGGACACTAGAGGTTCCCCATGTCCATTGGCTTATCTTGATTGCATAGAGATAACTTGAAGATAAAACTTGCAGTTACGGAGGCAGCAGAAGCTGCTACAGACTTCATCAACATGGGAATAGTAGCCATGGAATGAAGAATAGCACCGCACAGCCAAGAAACCCTAACCGACATGGGAATAGTAGCCATGGCAAAATAGAGTTTTCATTTCTGCCTCTAGAGCCTTTCTTTTGTTTAACTAGTGCTAACTAATTTGATTGTCGGAGAGGTTTTTCTTTATATATTTTTTTTGCTAAAATTTAACATTCCCTTGTTCAAAAAATATATATTAATCTTGCTCATACAGTCTCTAACAGATTTGGCTTATAAGATATGATTAAATTCAGTTTACCCCCTCAAATTTTAGGGCTAAAATCAGTTTGGTCCCTGATTTTTTTTTAAATCATGATGATCCTTGTACTTTCAAAATACATCAACCAAGTCTAAAATTTAAAATTTACTCCGAAAATGATGTCATGTGCTTATGTGGAGCTGACACATGGCCATTTTTATGATTTTGTCACCTAATCTTGACATAATGTCTAAATTACCCTCCTCTCTTTTTATCATATAAATAAAAAATCAATGTGATAGACAATGGTCGAACCCCATACCTCCTCACATGAATCATAAGGTTCTTCCTGATTTTTACTAATCACGAAAGTTTCAACAACTTAGCATGTCAATGCTCTTTAACATGTCTTCAAATGTGTCATTGGGCAATGATTAACTAGATCATGCCGTATTGTCCTCAAACATGATCTTTTATACTTAGATCTTGAGGAGAAGGCCGCTTGTGAACTCAAAACATAAGTTCGTGCAGGAAATCAGATTTCTACGCAGCATGACCTTCAGTTACTAGAACAACTGTAACGTCCTTTAGGAAATACATATGTACAAACCATAAACGGTTTTGGAAACTAGACTCATTTAGCTTCCAACCATATATTACACACATTCTGGTTCATTAGGATCTGTTCACAAAGTCCAGTCAAAATTGACTGTTTTGGCAAAATCAGATTCTCGGACAGATCCGTCGTACTTTACACAAATGGCTATAACTCACTTAATATGATGGATATGATCAAATGGTTGGTATCCCTAGAAAGTAGACACATAGAATGTTCAAATGGTACCAATTTCACTATTTTTCAGTGAGTGAGATTTCCTATAGGTCCTGTGGAACTTGACCTACGAAACTTGGCAGATTCTGATTTTCCTTTTTATGCGTATTTCTTATGTAGGGATAGAATAAGCCTCAATCTTTCATAACATTAAGTATTAAAAAAAATGAGTTACTGCCATTACATTGGCGTTGCATAGGCGCATAGCTACACTTAGCATTACAACTTTTCATAGCGAATGAGATGTCAAGTCTTTCGTATCATGTTGAGCACATTAATACGTCTTATTGTACTTAGATGGGAACTTCATCTCTTAACACATATTTGTCATCTTGCATTAGAAAAAACAACAGATCTCTCTTTAGAGCAAAGATTTTGACTAATCATAGGAGTATATGTAGGCCTCACTAGTTATAGAGCACCTAAGCCGATTGATGGAAAATCATCATCAATACAGTCATCGAGTGCCTTACCGAGACCGTGTCTTCCTAAAATCTTTTTCATTCTAACTTCGGATGTTGATACATATTGGCATCTCTTGATCCATCAAGAGTCCATGTAAATCCGGAATGAACACGCAAAAACATAATTCACCATATCCATTCCAAATCAAGTAAAGTCCATGTGTGTTCCAATACCTTTAGCAAACACGTGCTTTTGTGGTCTGGAGCCACTTGATTCAGATGAATGACGTTCATTTAAGACCTTTATGTATATCTTTAATCTCATACAGATGTTATTATGACCACATTCATAGGCTGCATGTTTAGTTATTCGAAAACTACCAAACCGACAAAGTAATGGAGTGCAATGACATCCATTACGAGAGCATATCTCATCGTAATCGACCCAAGTGCGTGTTAGTGAGAGACCTTGCGCTATAAGGTGAGTTTAAGCTCTTGTTCTCACTATGCTATCTTACAAAGGCATAGTTGATAAGGTTTACCTTGCGGTGTTGGCATCACCTACCTAAGGACCTATCTCTTTGTTAACGCTAGATCACATCGACCATTAGGCCAATCAACTAAGTTGATATCCATTAATGAAGGATGGTTCGATAGTAGACTCATTATCTTACGTTCTCATGTACACTAGTGTAATACTTATAGAGATCTCTATATGGATTGGATTTGACATTGAGGTGTCCCCTAACGATAATCACAATTCAAACTTCATAAGATGGATTTGAGTATCATTGATCAATGGATCAGGTTGTGCCAAGCTCGCTTTCTTTCTAGTGTGAGAAAATATCGAACCTAAGGGCCTCCCTCCTTTTGAGGAGCCATACGGCCTTGTGACACTAATTTTGCCATTATGGCGTCACCATTTCACCATCTATGGTGATGGAGAGCCAAGACCAACTTCTTTTGGTCGCGTCATGTCCTCTTGATAGGACATCAATCCTTGTAGACATATTCAAGAGGGCATCAATCTTTGTAGACATATTTGCAACATGTGATCTCGTCACTTTAACACTTTAAGCATTTGGGATCAAGATAAGACTTAGTGGGGACAAACCACAACAATTCACGTCGTTCCTTTTGAACACTTATGTTCTTATCTCCCCCTAACGGCAGGAATATTGTCTCATCAAAGTGACAATCTGCAATTTAGTGGTGAATGAGATCGCCTGACAAGGTTTCTACATAAGTGGCGGCAAGAATATTGTCTCATCAAAGTGACAATCTGCAATTTAGTGGTGAATGAGATCGCCTGACAAGGTTTTTACATAAGTGGATTATAGGTGGAGGTTCATATCCAACCTAAACTTATTCTCTCAAATGACCCATCATTGTGCGCAGTGGCATTGTGATTTGGAACCTAGGAATAACATCCAGCCGAGCTCAAGGATGGGAGATCCATTTCAATCCTACCGAGCTCAAGGATTGCAATTTCGTGTCAATCCTGGTACACAATCATGAGCTGTAGTACACAAATATTCAATGATGTTGGGTCGTAGATAAATAGTAAAAATGCATGCAAATATTGCATAGCCCCAAGATGCAATAGAAAGATTAGTGTGTATCAATAATGTTCGAGCGACAAGGTAAAATTGCTTGGTCGTAACCTCGGTTAGATTGTCTTGCGTGTGAACATGGGGTACATGACACTTCAACCTTATTTGCCTTATATCCTGCTAAGCTTCTTTAAAGAATGGGTAGTGAGCCCGTAGAAGTATAAACAATATAAGCAGTAGATAATAGTGTAACACGTGACCGGTGTGTTAACACTTCAACCAACACCATAAAGCATAAAAAGGTGTTCGTAAGTTGGTTGTATCTATCTACATAATTTGATGTAAGAATGGAATATTCACTTTTGTGTCATTTAGCGTAGGAGTGTCTCGCTCTTAATTTCGCTACAAATAGGCTTTCAATGATATAAAGCTCACTATCTGGTTCGTTAGGAGATATTTACAAAGCTCAAACGAAGTTGACTGTCCAAAAGGGACATATTTCTGTTTTTCGCAGAATTGACATGTGTGAACTATGAAGCTTGCATATGGCGTGTAGGCTTTTGCCTTAGCCAAAATTGACGTGTGTATGATCAAAACCAAGTCCTTTCGGTCATTCCAAGGTCGTAAACTCCATGACTAGTTAGCAAAAGCTCCATGACATGAACATAAACTAACTCAGAGGACCTAGAGGATTCGATCATGATGATGATTGTCCAGTTTTGATAAGTCTTCAACGTCTTTTGCAAGATGGAAATTTGTTTAATATCATAGGGGGATCCAAAATCAAAAGTTTTCGGTGACTCCAAGTCAGTATGACCAGACATGTGCGTGGTGGGTCGGTAGTGCGAGGCACACTTAAACCACTATCTCCTTAATTTCGGACAATTCTAAGACATCACACTGTGCTTGGATGAGCCCAGTTGAACAGTTGATGATGAAAAATCCGCTATAGGCGGTAGAAGACTTAACCGGAAAACACGTGGACGATCCTCCTTGAGGATGCGGTGCCGTGAGTCACCTTCAAAGGAAAGGATCAAAATCGACACAATATGCCATGTTTCTAAGGACGATGCAAGAATGTACAACTTTTTTTGTAAATCAATACGAACCATAAGAGGAGAATAGTTTTATAACTTCGAAAAAAATCTCTAGGCATTCATTATTGCTAATGTGAGTATATATCGAGGTCTCGAATAAACAAAGTGTTAAGACTCATCCCGAATTTCACCCTGAAACCCGAAGTAAATCCTGCGGGGACCACCTCCAAGGAAAAGTTACCGAGAAGTTAGCATAACCTCCAATGGACAACTCTTCCTAATAATACATGCAAACACTTCAAAAGATTCCATCTAGAACCCTTTACTCCTGGAGCCTTCATGCTCCCTAAATCATGCCATCTCCCAAACATATTTACTAACTTCAATAAGAAAATCTCACAACCAACAACCATAGTTCAGAGCAACTCTATTTGAGAGGAAAGAGACTAAAAATATAAAAATGAGTGGAAACTACACTACTGACTATGCATTTTCTCCATGTACGCCCGACCTCAATTATACTAACCTGCAAACTGGGCATTTTTAAAACGAATGGCTCAGGGAAAAACATTTAAAAACGTTAGAGTGAGTGAACAAACATGAATTTAATGAAAATATTTATGCTTTCCCAATTTAAATTTCCATACAAAATATGTTGCATGCCTCAAGCGATAAATACTTTATCTCATAAATATCGAGTCTCTTCAGCTCAGAAAAATATATATCAAAATATGTATGTATTTACACTCGCCCATACTCCCTATATAAATTAATAATAATCTATATAAGGCTACTACGATCGCGTCCAACGCTCACGTCACGTCTTAATGCTGTGATACACTACGCTATTAAGGTGGACAGACGGGTGTATAAATATGTGTCTATACCCCCTATATGAATTAAACACTCATATAGGGCTACTACGCTTGCGTCCAACGCTCACGTCACACCATAATGCAGTTATATACTACGCCATTAAGGTAGACAGACACATATTGCTATCTAGCATTTATATACATACTCTCCTCATCATAAATATATTATAATTTACCGAAAATCTCCTTTTCGGTAACTCACCACAATGAATAAAATCGTCAAATAAAAATGACGTCTAATGCTCCAACAAAATAAATTACTCAACAATAAACAATTACATGCATATTATAATAAAACAAAAGTCCACTCACAACTTTAGGCATAAGCCCGACGAAATCCAATTCGTCACTCAAGTGAGGTCTCCTCGAATCCTGGCACAATAATCATGCTTAGGACCAAACTTCAATTTCAGAAAATAATAATACTTAAATATATAACCCAAAACTCTTCTGCCTAATCCACTATCTTTTCCAGGGTTAAGCTTATCGAATTTACACCAAACTCCAACCACAGCCTCAATTCATTTATTTCAACATTCTAAAACAATAGTAAGGGAAATTCAATGGCCGGATTCTACTCTAATTAACAGTTAAAATACCAAACTTTGAAAATTTCCAAACCTATCCAAAATTCCTCCAAAGATTCCAAAATTCACATCATTAACCTCCCCTTAATATTCCACATCTAAAACCATAAAAACCCCCAAACAGCGGCGGCCGGAGGCCAACTCCGGCAACCTCCAGTGGCTACCAAATTTTTACAACATCTTCCTCTCAACTCCCTCTACAACTTTCCTAACTAGCACAAATGCCAATTTTAAGCCTAACTATGCCAATCGAACGAAAACAGTAAATAGAACCCTAGAATTTCAATCACCGATTTCTCCTTACCTATCTCAAGAGGGAGCGAAACCTCTTAGGGGTTTGCTGCATGGGAGGAGAGCTTCCCAACGAGCCAAGCCGCTCTGGCTATGGTGGCCGGAGGAGGGAGCTCCGGCGAGAAAACCACCACAGAGGTCGAACCTATCGGTTGCATTTTCTCTCTCACGGCAGCGCTAGAGAGGTTGTCACCGGTCTAGGATGGGAGCTAGGTCGGAGGCCGACCGTATGGGACCGGTGCTGCGGCTAACGATGGCCGTATGACGGCGAACGGGCTCAGGGAGTTTTCCGGGCAGAGGAAGAGGCAGAGAGAATCGGGAGGGAGGAGAGACAAAAAAAGAGAGAAGAGAGAAAGAAAAACTGGGCTTGGCCCAACCGGTCCAACCCACACATATAACCCAACTCCAAAATTTAACACCCGAGAATAATACCCTAATAAAAATTACCTTTTACTAGCTAAAATTTACCATTTTTACCGTTGTCACATTTTTCTCCTACAAATAATTCCTTCGAAATAATCGTCCCCCAAAACCCCTCTAGGGACCAATTAAACTATAACCTCATTGACGGAGACGGTAAAATTCTTATTAATACCAAGCTAGTAAATAAGGTAAAAATTTAAAAGTCGGGGCGTGACACAAAGGACATCGATACGACGTCTTATTACATATAGCTTGGAAAGAAAATTAAAGTCGATCTAGCCGATGACGTTAAAGTTAGGGGTAGCTAGAGCTGGATCCAAATCTTTGAAATCCACGATCATGAGGATGACGTTCTGGTTCTCATATTGATTTTCCGTACCTTTTTGTATGCATTTATGATTTGAGGATGAGCTTGACAACTCCTCAACCTGTGATCTGGAGATCCACATGATTGCATTGTTCAGAGCTGGCATAAGTAGTTTTGACAGATTGGTGTCTAGACCGGGAGTGTCGCCAATAAGGCCGGAGACACCTGCCCCTTTTTTCTAGACATCGGCATAGCATTTTTTGCCATTGTCGTGACCCATATTATTGTCCCCACATTAGGGGACAATCCCAAATATGTTTATCGTATTAGCGTATATACAATTCTCGTTTGCAGTTGTATGATCAAAATCAAGTCTCGTTGGTAATTCCAAACCAACTTGGAGGGCCTAAAGAACTTGATGATGATTGAATCCGCTAAAGATTATGGATCATGATGTCACAAATGATCATCGATAATATGTAGTTAATTAACATGGTAAGCAATCCACTTTACTAATAACTCTTGTTGAGTTATATGAACGTTTTAAGAAAAGCTCCATGAGTGCTTTCCACAGTACATTGCGGTTATTACTTTTTGCACAGATTGTCGTTGAAGGCTGTTGTAGATGTGGCGCATCAAAGACTTCGAGCGCATGAGATGTGAAATCTCGGCATCTATGCTTGTTATCCTTAGGGTCAAAATATATGGTTAAATCCTTTCTAATGAAACGTTCCACAAATACCTAGCGAAGATTCACATTGGGCATCGAGTACGTCAAAACTCAAATAAGCAAAATGTTATGTTGCTCTTGCATACAAAACCAAGCTGTTATGAGACTCGATAGAGGTCACAAATGATATTTTTTAATGGTTTGTCCTTCGGATTGATCACACACAATCCGAAAAAGCCGCGAATTGATCAAACACAATTCTGAAAAAGTCCTCGGATTGATCAAACAAAATCCGAAGAAAGGTCGGGGTTGATCACACACAACCCGAACAAGGAAACAAGAGTGATCAAACACACTTTTGACCCGCGAATAAAATTCTGGGATTTTTACCTGCATGCACAAAATCTCAAGCATAAAATGGAGATGGAGAAGAGAGAAAGAGTTTTATCCCCCCGAGTTAATTAAAAGTAAATAACTGTAATATTAAATCTTACTTGCTAGTTTGCCAAATAAACTGCGTTTATAGAAGCTGCTTTGTAATTTCCATGCTTAATTCCATGTGCGTACGATGAAGATGTTCGCATAATTCCATTTCAATTCATCGTGCAGTAATGTCATGAAAAAATAAAACATATTGTTAGTCATATTCACCATATGTTTACTCGTAGGGTAGAAACTTTTTACCTGGAGAGACAAAATTTACCGTTTTGCCCCTCATTCATAACATGGAATGGGTCGGATCTTGGCCCGTCAGAGTTTGTGAACTGGCCTTGCTGGTGCGCAAAGATGTGCACGCACAGGAGTGCGCCGGAGCTTATGTTGGCAAGGGAATCGCACAAGGCAGGTCTGTGCCGAGGGCGGTTGGTCTCTACCAGGATTCCGATTTTAAGCTCACTGAGGCTGGGTTGAGTGCAGGGATCGGCAAACGCGCACATGGAGGCTCGGTCGAGGTCGGAATGGCGCGCAAACTGCTGGGTTGTTGGGCTCGGTGCGACATTTCTTCGCTGGCGACAGGCCTTGGGATAGAAGCAATAGAGAAGCGAGGGTGCCCATAGCAATTTAGTGGGTGCCCAGAGCAAGAACGGTGGGATTTTTTTCAGATGTTAGGGTTTTTTTTCTTCCGGTTATTAGTTGGGTTTAGAGCAAAGTATATAATAACGTGAACAATAATGAAGGGTAGAGACAAAGAGATCTACTAAGAGAATAGAGAATCATCAACTTATTCATTGATATGAGCCATTTATATAAAGAATTACAATGTACCAATATGGTAATGATAAGGAATACATAGTCGTATTCTAACTACATATCTTGTTGGCATAAGGCCAAGACACACATATGGAATATCTTAAAACACTCCCTTTAATATAGCAATTAAAACAGATTCCTAGTTTAACTTCTTTTTGTCATTTAAATTAATATGTTTTCTTAATCAATAAATTATTGTGATTGATTTCTCGTGTACCTCTATAAACAATTTTAATCGATTTTTTGCATATTCCTTTTTGTTGTCCTTCAGTAATTTTTTTCATGTCGTCGACAACCTTCATAATTAAAAACTTGCAACTATGGATGCTTTAGAATATTCTACTTGCAATTATTGTGATTGAGATTTGTTATTTTGTTTTCCAAGTATTCTAATGATTTATAAATTTTTATATTATTCATAAAAATTATATTTTTATTTTATGTGACATTATTGTTTAAACTTTTGACCCTTCTACTTGTGGTTTCTGGCTACGTCACAGATGTAAATTTTTTTTGTTTCTAAATATATTGAATCACATTTGACCTCCAAGTGTTCATCATGACGATACCAAACATACGATATAGCTAGAAAAACTAATTAACTCCATGCAACTTAATTTATTGGCATGGTTAACCACTACGCCAATTTTGCAATCAGACGACAAGGATCAGACGACAGAAGTCGTTTTTACTGTCGTCTGATAAATTTTTACTACAGACATTTAAATATCTGTCGTCTGAATGTTGCAACGCGTAGTCAATTAAATTTAGCGTGTTCATTATACGACAATCATCTGTCGTATTAAAAACAAGACAAAATGAGTAATAAGATTGTTTGTTTTAAGATGACACTCTTCTGTCGTCTCTTCAATTGACGTAATTTTTTTTGACACAACATATGGCGTTGTTTGGACACTTGATAGACTTTCTCTCTCCCCGAAAAATTGTTTGAGTTCTCAATTCCCTCATTCTCAACACAAACTAAAACCTCTCTTCTTCACAAACCAAATTCTCTCCTCTTGATCTCTCCCTCAAGGGAATTAAAATCCGTCTGTTGCTGGGTTGATTTAGGGTGTTATTGGATTGGGGTTTTGTTTGGTTGATATAGAGTTTTGTTGGATTGGGGATTTGCCTGATTTAGGGTTTGTTGATGTTCATATTTGGGGGTGCAGGGCTTTTTGAGATTTTCTAGATGAACACTCCCTCTCTTTATTCTCCTTCCTTATAGGGGTGTTATTTCGAAACCGAAAACCGAAAAAAACCGCACCGAAAACCAAACCGTAACCGAAAAAACAGCACCGAAAAAATCACACTGAAAATAAAAAAATTGGGTCGAACCAAATCTGTTCAGTTCGGTTTTCGGTTTCGGCCCAGTCAAAATGAAGTCAATGGTCAAACAATAATACGACGTCGTTTTTAAAAAAAAAACCTAGTTCTTCAGCCATTCCCTCTCTCACGCCTATTGTTCGTTCCTTAGTCTAATTTATGTTTCACTCTTTCTTAGTCCCGAGTCCCTTCTTTCTTTTGTGTCTCGCCGGACTGTCCCTCTTCTCCCCTCTCGCCGGTCCGCCCTGTCGCCACTCGCCAGTCCGCCACCTGTGCCAGTCCTCTCCGCCTTGTCGCCACTCGACTCTCCCTCTTCTCCCCTCTCGTCGGACTGTCCCTCTTCTCCCCTCTCGTTGGTCTGCCTTGTCACCACTCGCCAGTTCGCCACCTACGCCAGTCCCCTCTGCCCTGTCGCCACTCGACTCTCCCTCTTCTCCCCTCTCGCCGGACTCGCCCTCTTCTCCCCTCTTGCCGGAAGTTCCGAATCTCGCATATTCAGGGTCTACCTTGTAGAGGGCAGAGGACTAAGAACAACACCAGAACTTTGAAGTTTGAAGGGTAAGAGGGTCACTGTTGCCGCAAAGAAGAAAGCTCGTTAAGTACTTGCACTGTGTTTCTAATCTGTTTTTGTAATTGATGATCTTTGAAATTTTTTGTTCTGGTTTGTGTATTGGGGTTAGTATTTAGTGGAATTGATGAAAGTGATTTGAGTTAATGAAGTTGTTTTCTCACCTTAGGATGTGCATTTGGGATCACTTTCTGTTATGCATTTTGGTGTGTTGCAACTCTGTTCGTGAATGTGAACTCAATTTTGTTCAAAAGATTGATAAAGATTGAGAAGTATATAGTGTTAAGAGTTCTTCACCTATGATTTAAAATTATTTTACAGTATGCTTTAATTTTTTCCCTACCATTTTTAGATATGGCAAAGGTATCACATTTGCATGCATCCATCCATTGTTGCTGATCCCAGGCCTTTTAGTACTGGCAAGGTCTTTCATTATGTAACTAATGATGAATTTCAATGGTTGATGAACAACGTTCATAATGTGGTAACTTGTTAATTGTTAGGTGCTTAAATCTTTGATTCCTTTTCTTTTGCAGACAACATTCCCTCTAGATGGAATTCCACATACTTGATGTTATAATCGGCTTTGAAATTTCAAAAAGCATTTGATATATTGAGTGAACAAGATACTCGTAATTATTGTGCATATTTCAAATTGGGTGAGAAGAATGCAAAGGAAGGGCCACTCGCTGGGATTGATTGGAGGAATGCTGAAGTGTAATCAGATTTTCTAAAACCATTTTATGAAGTTACATTAAGAGTGTGTTGTTCTAATGTACCTATTATTCATCACACTTTTGGTGATTTGCTTTATCTATATGGTCTTTTAGAAGAACAAATTAAGAAACCAAATGTTCCTAAGATGGGAGATATTGCACCTCCAATGGGAGAAAAATATAAAAATATTGGGGTGATTTGGATGAGTTGAATCAAAATGTGTTTCTTGCTCTTATTCTTGATCCACGACACAAATTTGAGAAACTTGTTGATTATTTAGAAGTTGTCTTTAGGGATGAGGATGAGTACCATAGGGTGGAAGTTGTCTCATTGAGTGTGAAAGAGCTTTTGTATGAGATTTACAATGTGTATGAAGAGGAGGAAAAGAATGTTAGAGGGGTTGGTGAGTCTCAAACATCCAATGATATGATTAAGATTTCTTTAGTCACGGGTGTTACTGAGTTTGAAAGGAAGCTAAAGGAGAAGGAGTTGAAGAGAAAACAAAGAAAGCCGAGATCATTAAGAATGATGTTGATAGATATATTAGTGATCCTATTGAAAGAGACGATGAAGGGTTTGACTTGTTGAATTGGTGGAGTGAATGGGGTTTCTAGGTACCTGATATTGGCCAACATTGCAAAAGACATATTCTAGCTATTCCAGTGTCCACTATATCTTCGGAATCTTCTTTTAACACTAGTAAGAGAGTCATTAATCCACATCGAAGCTCTTTAAGTCCAAAAATGGTGCAAGCCTTGATATGCACACAAAGTTGGCTTAGAGGTGAAACTATTGCTTTGCATCATGTGCCATCAAGTGAAGAAATTGAGTTATGTGAAGAGGCGGAAAAACGTAATAGTTTTACGTTATTTTTGAATATTTGATTTGATTAATTCGTTTTATGTTATGTTACATCATTTACATGTATGGTTTTCTTTTCTAACCTTTTGTTTTTTTTGTTTTGTTTTTTTGTATGTAGAAATATTGGAGATGTCATCATTGTCAAGTAGGCAAAATGTGAAGTGTGGTATGTTGCCTCCTAAAATGAAGGTTATGAAGCAAACAACATTGCCAAGATGAGATCATTGAGATGATGTTGATACTTGATAAGGATTTGAACATTGTGGACTTCATTTTCAATTTATAGACTTTTAAGTTTGAACAAATTTTTATTTTGTAATGTTTAAACTTTGAACATTGGACTCTATTTTCAATTTGTGGCTTTTAAGTTTGAACTATATGGAAGTATGCATTGTCGAATATGGATCCCAATATATTAAGAACTCTATATTAAAATTACCAGAAATCTGTAAACCCCGAAAAAAACCGAACCGTTCAGTTCAGTTCGGTTTCCGGTTTACATTTTCAAAAAAAAACCAAACTGAACCAAACCGATTTTTTAATTCGGTTTAATTTCAGATTTTAGGTGAAAACTGAACCGAATAAAACCGATAACACCCCTACTTCCTTAATTCTCTCGTTCTCTCAATTCCCAATTCTCTCAATTCAATTCCAGCTTAATTCTTAGTAATGGATCTAACCCCTCCAACTTCCTTATCCTCTCCTACATCATGGATTGCATTCTTATCCTTGGCTCCACTGCCCCACGTGCCCTCTACATCTCTGACCTCAAGTCCATCCAAATCGACGGCGCCCAGCCCCAGCTGATCTGACCTCAACAACAACCCTCCTCAGGCCTCCTCCACCAGATGCCCCACTTGTCCGACCCCAAAGTCATCGCCGCCATGACCTGTGTCGTCTCCGATGTCTCCCAGACCCGCTCCGTCAATGCCCTCAGCCCTTGGCCCCCGCCCCGACCACGAGGCCGTCGACACCGCCAAGGCCAAGCTCGCCCTTATCGACTCTTCTCTCTCCAAGAAGCTCGAGGACCTCGTCCTCTCCCCACGCCCAAGTTACTCCTCTTGACTCGAAGCACGGCGGCCAAGCTTTGGTGGTTTTGATTTCAAGATACAGCCTCAAAATTATATCAAAATACATGAGACACTACGAGATTCGCGTGATGACTTGATTTAAAAATTTAATAATTTTATCGGACTGCGCGAAGAGTTGGTTTCAGGACACACTGAAGGAGGCCAAGGGCGATGACACCGTAATGCAGGTTTTGGTGGGGCAGATATATCATACTGGCTATGGTGTTGAGAAAAACCCAGAAAAGGTCCCCTTTTTTTACTTGGTTTTACTTCAAGATTGTTTTTTTTTTTTTTGCTGCGTTTTGTTTATGAGCTTGTTTGGTTTTAGTTCAGTATTGGGTGAATTAGGATTGGATACATGATTATGATTATTTAGTTAGTTTATGAGTTTAGAAAAAATGAATGTTTATGTGTATGATTCAGTGCAATGAAGCATATGTCATCTTTCCTTGTTCTGAACTTGTGAGTTGTGCATTTTGAATGATGGTAGTGATTTATCTGTATGTTAGGGACATGCTTGGATTAGTAGAGCTTCAAGAAGTCGAAGGGCAGTTTGGAAAGTAAGCCAGAAGCAACCAGGTACATTCTGTCTCATTCTCTCTGGTTGCAGGATTGGTGTGTGAGTTGTTGTAATTGAATTTTTGTTGGTGTCTGATAGGTTACCACGCAAGTGATTCCGACTCGGATGAATTGGAAGATGTTGCAAAGTAAAGGCCAACTGCACTTTCGTTTCAAATTTACTTTTGAGGTTGGGTTAATCTTCTTTCGTTCGTGATGTTATTGAAGAAGCTTTGTGGTTTGATTTTGACGTAACTAAGCAATATAAGAGTTGATATGTACCCTTGCTCTGCATAAACAAGTCTTTTGATTATCTATCTGAAGTTATGCTTTCAATCCAAGTTGCAACATGCAAGTAACTGAGTTCTGAAATCTATAATGAGTAATTAAGAGTTGGCCTTCTTATTATAGCTATATACGAACTTAGTTTTGTGGAGTTACATGCCTTTGTATTTAGGGTTATCGCATTCTGGTCACAAAGCAAGTAGCTGCTAGAATTATTAAATGGGAAGGAACTTCTATAAATCTGTGTAGTAAATGTTTTCCTGCGACATGTTATTAATAGGTCTGATCAGCAAAAAATAGTAATTCAGATCGTTCTGCAATTCAGATAGAAGTTATTCAAATAAATCTCAAAGCATATCAGGTAAGATAATGTAAATATGTAATGCTGGTTTTGAGGGCACCGGATATGTTGTCCGGATGTAGAATTGTACTGATAAGAAAAACTGTTTTGGCCGCCTACAAAAGAGCAGAGCAGTCACTAGGTTATACAGTGTTGGTTCACCTCCATGTACCTAAGCATAATGAGATTATCCTCTCAGCCTGCTTAAGTGATCAATATGATACTTGAAGAGAAGAAAAGAATGTGCATGATGTTCATGTGTGTACTTTGCCAGCAGACTAGGGATGGCAATGGGTAGGTAGGGTTAGAGGATTTAACATTAGACCAACAATCAATTGACTGTGTTTGACCTGCTAATTGAGTTCTAGTCACCACATTATCTATAGATCATATCTAATTGAAATGATGACTTATTGTTGACAGGAAAGCTCTTTAGCTCCTACGCTCTCTTCTAGGATAAAGAGGGTATTGTAGATGTCAAGTGAGGGCCAAAACTTGCTTCATGAGGTGAATGATACATAATAAGGTTTATTTTCTTTGCTGCCCCATGTTGCAATTATCTGTTTTTCTTCTTGTTCATGTACTTACATGCGAAGGCCCAACATTTGAGTCTTTCTTTAAATCATTCTCAGGGTAATCCCATTCTTAACCTGTTGGAGTTGCCTTTATCAAGAATTGGTAAGACTTAAATAATAGAAATCTTAGTCATAAGAAATTTAGTATCATTTAGAATTGACTTCTTTATTGCTTTGATCGAAATTTCAGTTATTAGTGAAATTACATTGCCTTATTGGTTCTATCTGCAGAAGAAAAGAAATTATTCCTAAGAGCTGTTGCATATAGAGAATTGAGCAAGATGATTAAACCTTGGGATCCTTAGTGGTTGAAGCCTTCTGCTAGGACAATATCTTTCAGCAAAGAAGGAACTCAACTAATCCAACCGCAGAATGTCTAGTAGGTGTTATAGCTTTGGTCAAGGAAATATGTGACTTTGAATTTGCAAATATGTATTATAGTCATTTTAAATTAATAACTTATTGGTGTTATAGCTTATATGTCTACATAGGACAAATAACTCTTTGTAAATATTGTTAGTTTTGGCAATGAGAATGAATTTAGATTTCTAAATTAGTTTGTGCAAATGCTTTGGTGACCAAATCAAAATCAGACAACAGATATCTCATGAACTATGACGTCTTTCAAACGACTTTTATATGTCGTCGTAAAATAAAAGAAGACAATAGTGTATGTCGTCTGAGTTTTGAGGTTTTAAACTATTGCAACGACATAAAAACATAGTAGTACTAGAATACAGACGATGGATAAATTAAGAGGATAGATAAAAAAAGCAATTTCGACGTTATATAAGTGACGTTAGAATAAATTTGAGACGATAGACGGATGAAATTATTTGTTGATTAATTCTTCCTTCAACGACAGAAAACTATCATTGTAATGATATCTAACGACATATTTATTTTTTGTGTTACGAACCTAGATTCATAAAGACGACATACAATATGTCGTATAACTTTCCTCAGACGACAGATTATGCTTGTCGACTGAATCGTTATCAGATGGCAGCTCGATAGACGACACGTAAAAAAGTAATCAGACAACGGGCATATACCCGTCGTCTAAAGGCAAAATTAGAGTAGTGAACATCGAGTCGGTCTCGTCAGATAATGTGAAACAATTCCATCAGCTAGATACTGATTGAACTCTCAACAACAACAGAAAGCACGTGTTAGAGATACTTTTGATCATCAATAATAGAAAAGCTAGAGCACCAACAATAAGAAATGGGTATGGCAAAATGCATCATCTCCAACTATGCACAGAAGTGCAGCTAATTAAGCAAAAAATCTTGTTAGTGGCCAGGACTGTGATATAGGTTGATTGGGAATCATTCTGCAGGTTGCTATCCAGCTTCAAAACCATGCATGAATAATGCTGATTGAATAATGGTTCATTTGCAAAGGTCCCACTCACCTAAAAGTTTCTCTATCATTGAGCGAGCTGTTTCGAACAAAAATATCAGGAGAATGAATTTTCTACCCCTGTTTTTCACTGTCGACAATCTTCAGGGATGTCAACATGTGCACACAGTTCTTGCCCGCCTTAACTTTACATTAATGTCCTGTGAGCTTAAGATAAACTGAAACCAGATAGAAAACACAACGTTATCAAACACAGCGAAGCTGATGGCTTCATCAACTAGCAATGTCACTCATCTTCACTTCATCAGAGCTGTCTGCATCACTTGCATTTTGATACTTGTACAAGTTTGCGCACACTAAATAATAACCTAAGTTTACCAAACCCAACCACAACTAACATCCAATACACATTGTCTAGCGTCCCCTTGTTTATATTGTCAGGTAGCCAGCTTGTAACCCTCTAAGTTCCGTAAGACGTTTTCATACCCAGAGTTAAATACTCCGTAAGAAAATCTGGGTACCCAGACTTAAAATACCTAGACTTCTTTAACTCTGGGTATGAAAATCTTCTAGCCCTGTTTTTATTATCGCTCGCAGTTCAAAAGAGGCCTAAAGATTCAGGTTATACACTATAATTTGATGAAAATGAAGATAGAAGAGTATAACTGTTCTCTACCTCCCCTTTATTTCAAAAGAAAGAAAAAAAATACACATGAGAGAACCTTACCTTTGCAGTGGCATTAGGATGTGAAAAAGAATTAGATGTGTTTTTTCTCTACCAAATGAAAAACAGAAACGAATCAAACAGATAAACATTATGTTTTCTGTAGAAATAGGGTGCAATGGGTGCATCATGATTGTTGACACCAAAACATGGACGTGCATGTACGCATGTCAAGCCAATTTCGTACCTCTTTTTATACGGATTAGGTATCGAGAACATGTCTCCAACAGTCATTCAACAGACACTATAAATAAAAAATAGCAAACTCGTAAAAAAAGACAAATTCATGCTACAAATCAACTAATTTAACCCATCAAACATCAGCTCCCTAACAACTATTACAATACACAATAAGTAGGCTGAACCTAAAAGAATAAGTTAATTACAAAAATCTTAATAATTATAATATAATTCTCTAAAACTATCTAATAATAAAATATCAAATATTATTAATCTATAATAAAATATTGTCTCGTATGCTCTGCGTCACTTCTGGTTACGTAGGCACTAGCTTTGCTTCCCATCACTGCAGTAGCGGTAATATTCCCTTCTGGTTGAGAGCATAACCTTCACTTTCTGCATAGTAGGAACAATTACACAAGCCAAGTTCACTAATGCGCTACTTTTGGCTCACAGTGATCGTAGAAATGGCTTTGTCAAAGTAAATGGTTGAACCAATGATATCACAAAGAGCTGAGACCTAATCCCAACTGACATTGTCCTTGATGCATATAATGGCTACATGCCTACATTAAAGCAAGTGCAGCCACTCCAATTGGTGCCAGAGCTATCCGTATACAGGCGTAGAAAGATTACATACAGAGTCATCATTCCCTGAGATGAACACTACAGATAATAATTGAATGTCTCGACAAGAAAATTTCATGATTGAATATCAGCTGAATATCTGAATGCACTCGATGCTGTTGCCTGACCCACCACATATTATATTAAAGATTAATTACATATTATCTTGTAAAAGACGTTTTCATTTTCATGCCTAACTAAGTATAGAATTCTAACGTTTGGATACCTGAACTAAGTTCCGTTAGATGTTTTCATACCCAGAGTTAAATACTCCGTCAAAAAAATCTGTTAGTTGGTCATGTGGCAGTTAATTGCTGAGTTGGTCATTATCTAATAACGTGGCAATACAACTTAATTAGATTAAACAAATAAAAAAACTATAATTATAAGATCCTCATCCGACCCTTTACCTAATCTGTTTTCTCTTCTTCTGCTTCAGTGCTTCACCTACCCAGATCCATTTCTTATTAGCCCATTTCTGCATCAGTAATAGGAGAAATTCCCCATCCTCAAATACCCTCAATCACACAAACACAACACAACAACCAGAACAACCTCATCTTTGAAGTCGACGTCGACGTCGCTTGGCTGAACAGCTGGAGAGGTGCTTCAATATGGTTTTGACTAGACCAAGAAATCAATTCGACCATCAACAACCTCACCACCGCCGTTGCCGCCTCTACAACCTTTACTTCCGGCATGACTACCAAAATCATCTTCCAATTTGAAATTTAAAACCTCAGATCCAAAACACTTCAACCCAGAAAATAATGCACCCAAAGAGAAATCATGCAGGAGATAATATCGAATCGACTTCGGATCTGCCACGTAGCTCGAGCCCATAGCCAGTGGCGTAGCCATAAACTCTTTACAAGAGGGTCAAATTTTAGATAACTTTTCATATACCACATAAAATTATAGATAATGGTTTCTTAGACATAACAGTCATTCTATAGCTATTATTGAGGAGGAATCTGAAAATTTGTTCAACAACAAAGAAAACAGGGCTTGAGATTTATAGTAAATTTGGACAGTTGTATAACTTAGTCTCATAATCTTAATTTATTTCGCATGGCTACTAACAATTTTAGCTAATGCTAAATTATGGGAAATGGAATAGAGACAAAGGCTGACATGCGACGATGTACGTGGTCTTGGAATATTAAGACAGAAAAATAAGAAAAAGATGGTTGAAAATAAAAATGAAGAAAAGAAAAAAAATACATGATAGAATTTAGCCTTTTAGGTAGATTTGTAAGTGTTTGGCAGAAGACATATCTATTATTTTTGAGTTTGGTGTTTTAAGAAAATGAAGATAAATTGGCTTATATTTCTATCTTTGTCTTTGTGTCATAGGAGTCAAATATGTAGTGTTATGATAGTATGTATAATAAGAAGTAAAAAATTCAACCAATGAGCATAAACATGGTAAAAAACTAAAAACTTGAGAAGTGTCAATTGACCCCTTTGGCCCTATTGTGGCTACGCCACTGCCCATAGCCCGTATATCACCTACAATCGCTACCTTCCTTATCGCACATAGGCAAAGGCGGCGGTCGCCGTTTATTATTCGGCAATCGAGTGGCAGATCTCCAACTCGCAGACAGACCACCGCGGCACCGTTTTGGAGGAGAAATGGAACTGGGGTCGATGAGAAATTCATTAAAAGAGAGGTTCAGAAGAGCTCTCTCTTCGAGATCAAGGCCTCGTATGTTTTTTCTTTGATCAGGTTTATACAGTGGCAGTGACATATCACAAAATAAACTCCCACTCAGCATTTAACAGCCAAATCCCCAACTAACGGATTTTTTGGACGGAGAATTTAGCCTTGGGTACGAATATGTTAAACGGAGCATAGTTCAGGTACCCAAACGTTAGAATTTCATACTGTATGGATAATATGTAAGTAATCCTTTTATTAACTGGTAACCAAACTTTAAGTCTACTTTCACTGCAACCATTGCAATTTCCATGCTTTGAAGTGACACTGGAAA
The DNA here is from genome assembly GCA_034370585.1 of Fragaria x ananassa. Taxonomy (NCBI): domain Eukaryota; kingdom Viridiplantae; phylum Streptophyta; class Magnoliopsida; order Rosales; family Rosaceae; genus Fragaria; species Fragaria x ananassa. The sequence goes on from CP139766.1 coordinate 24,027,265, forward strand.
TTGTTGCTGATAGAACAATTGAATTTGGCCAGGAGCATGAAATGCTTCTCCAATACCAACCAAACCCATCTGTGGGAATAACCACAAGGCTGACATGGTACCATAGAATTTTGAGCTGTATGCTGTCAAAGTATCACATGCCTAATTCAAGTCGCTGAAGTGGACTAGGATGTTGATGAGTCAGTTTACGACAGATGGGACTCAGGGGACTATTAGATCCGTGGAATAGAAATGCAGGTGGATGTTGGAACTAAGATTAGCATGGAGCCGGCTGGGATTTCGAAAGGTGAATTACCAAGGTGGCAATCCATGGTTAGAGCTTGGAGGATTGTTAAGCTGCTTAGCATTGCTACTGCCGTACTAAGAAAAATATTGGATGATCAAAAAGGGTTTGAAGTCTTCTACTTGTTGGATTGTGCATAGCATCCATGGCTTTGCAATGGATCCATCAGGTTGAGGTCTCCAGTTTTCAGCGCAGCAGAACAGTTCAGAAAGCTGCAACAAAAAAGAGCTATCACTGTCAAATTGTGAAAAACTTGGCTCTATTTCACAACACTAACAACTGGATGCAAAACTTGTATTCATGGTAAGTTGGTGACTGGGGGATAAAAAAAATTATTTCGACATCGACTCATTGTGCATGATATTGTGTTTCCTGCAATTGCATACGCTATCTATCATATCAGTACGACAGAATATCCAACAGGTCTGATTTGCTGGATCCTGAATGCCAAATGATATACAGAAGACCACATGGACAAGAAGCCTGCTTGCACGTTGACTCTGCAGAAAGTGTCATTGCACATCACTTGGTCCTTTTGGATCAAAAGTGCAAGACCGGCACTAATCTACAAGTGGAATCACCCATCATGTAATTGAGTGTTCAAGGATAACAGAGGAGTGATGAGTTTCAAGATTTTTTATCTTTATTCTTCACCTTCTGAGTTCTTTGTTACTGATACTTAACAATGCTTCATCTGAAATCCACAGGGTATTGTTTAGCAGAAGAATATGCAGGATTAAATTCTGTTTTCTCTGCCAGGGACAAACCATGGGTATCTTTACTACAAAATTTTACATAGTTCTGTGACCTAATAATTATATGAACCATGTTGCGGACACAAAAGCCTATGAGAGAAATTTCGTTCTCTCTTTCCTAGATTTCGGTATATATGCAAGAAAAACACGGTGTGAAGAATGAAAAAGCATACATTTCTTACAAATATAGAGGTTGTATACCAAGAAAAACAGTCTTATGGAAATCTGTATGCAAGAAACATAGGAAGGTAAAATTAAATGTGAGTATACATGCAAGACGAATAAAATACACCTTTTTTCAGGATATACATGACCATTTTGCCTTCCATAACAGAAAATACATATTGAAGTCTAAGTTGGTGAGAAACAGCAATGCTTTCAGGAGCAAAATCTTTGAACATACAAATTCAACATATTAATCATTCATTTATTTAGCTGTAAACATGTGAGAAAATTACTATCAAGTCTATATAAGTAACAAATAAGATTAACGTAATAAGTATGAAACATGATTGCTTCAGTTTTGAGCCAAGAGGTATTTTTAGTTTTGGACTATCTTTGGAGTTTGTTGTTTGCCTGTGAGTTTTCGATAAAACTGCATGTCAAGTGATCTGTTGTAGTTTTTCTACCATATTCAAGAAAATTATTCTCCTATATCTAAAAGAATTAAAGATACTGATTACTCCAGGGTTCTTAATATATAAGGAAGATAAAGGTTATAGACATGGGAGGTAAATCAAATTTTGTTAGAGAGATTTCCTCTCCTCAAATCAAGTCATGATTCTAGCACTCAATGATATTACGCTGTGTTATGATTCAGCTGTAAGCGTGTAAATGCATATCATACTGATATAATTTGTAGTTAATAACCTTGAATACTCTTATGTAACAGTAGCAAGAGCTGTTATATGTTAGTATCTTGATAGAACAGAAACTCAATGAAATTCAGTTTCTACAAATTTGCACCTGGAGCTCTTTTTAGTTTTTGTAGGCAATATCTGTGACTCTCCCTCATTGCTGGAGTGGTGATCATCTATCCTGGATGAGAGTAGGACCTTCCTTTTCCGGATACCAGCTACAATAAGTCAATAACACGAGCTAAACTCACGAATAGGCTACCTTGTGGCTTATCGTGATGATAGAAATGGCTTCCTGAAAAGAAAATGATTAAGCCAATCAATTTAGCAACAGCATGCACATAGGCAAAATCCCAATCCCTATCTGACATTGTCCTCCTCAGTAAGTCAATATAGACAATGGCTGTAGGCCTGTAGCACTTACGACGTACAGGAGTTGTGTATAATGTGAAGAAAATCCCTTGATGTTTCGGTCTATCAAATTGGTTTGCTATCTTTGTTGCTATGCCAAAGCAAGCGCCTCCCACCCCAATTGGTGCCAGAAGCTGTACTGGCATAGAGTGTTGAGATATCAATCTCACATCGGAAATATGAGACCTCGCATGTGGGTTTGTAATGGTTTGGGTCTCTCTACCTATTGCCAATTGGTTTTAGATGTGAACCTCAGATTATTTTATCATAGTATCAGAGCGGGTTACCCACGTCCACGTGTGAAGCCCAATGGCCACACGAACTCCACGTCACCCAAATGTTGTCCACGTGTTAGGCTTGAAAATTTGTCACACGTGCAGGAGCGTGTTAAGATATTAATCTCACATCGGGAATATGAGACATTGCATGTGGGTTTATAAGGGTTTGGGCCTCTACCTATTATCAATTGGTTTTGGATGTGAATCCTATATTACATTTATCATAGAGGACTACAAACTGAATCTTGATGGTATTCTCCATGATTGATCCAATATATCTCATGTGTGAATAAGACCATTCCCTGCAAGTGTAAATGGTGAGCCACAAACCTATTCTAGAATTCTTTTTCTCTTTTTGTCTGAATATTCTAGAATTCTATTTCATCTTATAAACATCCCGTTTAGGCAGTTATATAAAGCACACAAATTTTTTAAGATAGATATGAGAGAGAGAATCTGCAATAACTGCTCCAATGACGGGAACTAGTGCAACCATTGGACAAATTTGAAATCTGAGCAGCATCAATGATCTTCTCATCATATTGAGATATCAACCCCACATCGGGAATATGAGATATTGTCTGTGGGTTTATAAGGGTTTGGGCTACTCCACTCATTGCCAATTCGTTTTGGATGTAAACCTCAAACTACTTTATTATTGTATCAGAGCGGGTTACCCACGTCCACGTGTGAAACCCAATAATCACACGAATTCCACGTCAACCCCAAATGTTGTCAACGTGTTAGGCTTGAAAATTTGCCACACGTGCGGGGACGTATTGAGATATCAATCTCACATCGGGAATATGAGACATTACATATGGGTTTATAAGGGTTTGGGCTACTCCACTCATTGCCAATTAGTTTTGGATGTGAACCCCAGACTACTTTATCAGATATACTATCAAATCTGCTTGCCATCCTCCAGCAGTCCAGCAAATTACAGTACCTGATCAAACAAGAAAAACACATGTTTAGCTAAAGAAAAAGGGTTTCTTTTTTCCTCCTTATTTTGTGTTGAACAAGTGTGCACAAAGAGAAACCTTTGAGTGAGATCTAGAAAGATAGAAAGAGAAACAGAACGAGACCTTTGATGAATAAAACGATGATCCAACCACCTCGTCTACCACCAGAATCCGACATTTCTGCTCCTGTGTTTACAGAGAGTGATGCATCCATGAACCCAACTGAGACAGTCTATTTTTTCCTCTATTAATATGTATGTTTACCAGTTTCCCAGTCCTCGTAGATATTGTAAATAAATGAGAAGTAGTCCTGTACAATGCCACACTAATTGTGGTTCCCTACTAATAACATTAAGTACCAACTACCAACCTTAAAATATCTGCAAGTGTAGTCTGGCAATGCCATAACTTCCATAATTGTAGGAAACTTCAAGCTAACCAAGTTCATAATGTCATGAACATTAGATAAATTCAGCAGGTAATTTTTTCTTGGATGGTAGCCAACATTTACTGATTTCTTCGGAAACAAAGCTAACAGAATGTATCGTTTCCACCAAGCTAGACAACAGAGCAGTAAAATACTTGAACTAGAATTATTAACCAACACTCACAGAATGAATTCACTATCATGACAGTGCGGAGATTTTTAGATTATCTTGAAGAAAACTATGATTATGGTCAACAAAACACTACAAGAACGATCTCACAACCATAAATTTTTCCACTAAATAGAGGCAGATAACACTAGCATAACAGCTTCACAACTTGAGAAAATGAAATCCAGATTAGCCCCGGAAGGAATAAATAGAAGATATTATTGAATCTCAGTTAGGTTCGTCAATCCAATCATGATATACATGGTACAAGTTTCTTACAGCAAAAGGCAAGAGAAAAAAAAAATTAAGATACAAACAAGATGAATCAAATACAAGTTCAACTGCCAGAAGAAGAGGAACTGACCTCAAAAATAATATAAAACATCTAGTATTATGATGGGCGATCATAGTGGTAAAATCAGCAAACCCATCTGAGTAATGATGTAGATGGAACATGATGATCATGGTGACCTGATTGGCAGCCTTCTATTTAACATAATGCACACGGATGCTTGGAGTTGTTTGATCACCATAACCTTTCTGATCAAAGAGCACTGGAAGTCCAAATCTTTCTATTTTATAAATACAAGAACCGAGCAGTATTTCTGCTTATCGTATCAAGCATACTCAGGATTGAATGCTATAGCCTCTCTGTATATCATATCTTTCATTTGCTCTTCTCCCAAGGGTTGTTGCTCAAAATCAAAAGAGAATGGAACAGTACAGATTGGTTCATCAGCTACGTCATGCAGTCTTTCCAGGTAAGGATGAGCTAATGCTTCTTCAACTGAAAAGACACAAGTAACACAATTAACACATGGTGAGGCAAGTTTTAGTAATTACTATAACAGTAACCATTAAGACCATGTAATGATAAAGTTACACACACATATATATATACACATATTGCTGTTTCAAAAAGCACCAAAAGAATGATATGGGATGAGAAATTGCCTGTTATCCTTTTAGTGGGATCAAATGTTAACATTCTATCCACTAAATCAATGGCCAACGGATGAACATGTGGAAAAAGCTTCACCATTTGCTGACGAGGAAATTGGGGAAGCTGCCGAATATATCTTCTGGCATCCTCATTTCGAACAAACCCAAGATCAGACTCAGTTGGTGTCCCAAGAAGCTATAACAAAACATAAAAAGCACATTTTAGTATATATTCAACAAAGCAGGGCAGTAGAACTTAACAGGTAGAGATTATTAGGTAATTTTGAACAAAGCATCAAGAAACTGGGAGAAACTATTAAGAAGTGTTCAGCATTCTAAAACAGTAGAAATCATCCCTGGAATGGTAAGTTTGATTGTATATATTTTTCATTTGTAATGTACTTGGTGCATTTGCCAAATGCCTTTAATTCAAGCACAAAATCACAAAACCCATGTTACATATCTCAGAGGATGAGAATTATCATGGCGTATCATTTTTTCTAAACTACGATTCTTCCAATCCCAAATAAAAAGTCAGGTCATCTCAAATTCAACATTTACTTGCACCTATCTATAATTCATCTTACCTCTGTCAGTAGGCGCATCTGATTCACATGATCTTTGCCAGGAAATAGAGGCTTTCTATTCATAAGCTCCATAAAGATGCAACCCACAGACCAAACATCTATTGCTGCAGTATAATCAGAAGAGTTCAACAATAGCTCAGGCGCCCTGTACCATCTAGTGACAACATACTCAGTCAATAACTCATTCTCAGCAGTCGGACGGGCAAGGCCAAAATCACATATCTTCAGGTCACAGTTAGCATTCAACAACAGGTTGCTCGGCTTCAAGTCTCTATGAATAACATTTGCCGAATGTATATACTTCAGTCCTCGAAGAATCTGATACAAGAAGTACTGCAAAGCATTCCAACATACATTAATCAATCTTCAAGCATCCAAACCATTCATGTACACAAAAAACTAAAATCGGAGTTATTTGAAGAAGACTTGTACCTGACAATGCTCTTCAGATAAACCTAGATTCGAGCGAATAATCTGATGAAGATCGGTATCCATGAGTTCTGCAGCAATGTACACGTCTGAAAATTCTCTCCTAACAGGTGGAGGAATCACATCCCTAATAGCTATGACCTGATTGAACAATCATAACATTCTACTCTCAGCAAAAGCTTTTATACCAAAAAAACAGTATATGTACTTCAATAGTTCAACTTTCCATCTAAAGCTACTACAATTTCCCAAAAAGCTTCTACTTGAGCTAATTACTATAAATAGCAAAAATTCTATTTCTATGTTATAAGATGTCAACTTTCACAAACATACACAAATATAAGCAGACTGAATTGAAAAGCACTTGCAAGAAAAGCAGTCTCACATTTTCATGATCCAAATGACGAAGCAGCTTAATCTCACGGAGCGTGCGCTTGGCGTCCATGTGATTATCGAAAGCGTTGGCGATTTTCTTGATCGCCACCATCTCGTTCGTCTCCGAATTCAACACGGAGCTGCAAAACCTTCCGATCATCAAAAACCGAATCAAAAACACAAAAGGCGAAAGCGATCCTCTGAAAAACGACGTACCAGACGATGCCGTATGCGCCGCGGCCGATCGGCATGATCGGAGGGCGGTACTTGTTGGTGATCTCGAAGAGGTTCCCAAAAATGTTGTACTGAATGTACTGGCCGCCGTGCGATGGAACAGCCGGGAAGTCGCCGTTGCCGGAGGGGAGGTGGTCAGCCATGTCTGTGGAAATGAGCTTTGAGAGGGTTTTGGAGTTGAGTGAGAAGTTTTGGAGTTAGTTGAGAAGTTTGACGATGAAGAGAGAGGGTTTTATACCCGAGGGAGGGGGTAGGCTGGTGCTGCGAAAGCGCGCCACAGACTAAAACCGGTGGGGACGCGTTTGGGAGGAGGAGATCGGAGGGCTGAGGCTTCGGCCGCCTCTGGTGGACGGGTGGGATTTAGTTCAAAGTTTTCAACGCTAATATTTGTCTTCTGTGACTGCTCTGAAGTTTCATTTATTTTATGAACGATGGAGGAAGACAGGGGTTGCGTGTGGGTGGTGTCACTGCCATGGTGAAGTCGTTTATGGGTTTTTCTTCTTCTTCTTTTTTTGACATAAAGTGAAAACGAAGACCTGCACGGCCATGTAATGTAGACCTGTCGTGAGAGATAAATGTTGGGTTTTGGAATAATTAATTTTAATTTTTATAGAAATTTTAAAATTATGAGAATTTAAATTTTATTAATTAAGAATTTTATTGTTTTAGATTTTATAATATAAAGTTTTAAAATGATAAAATTTGTATTTAGACTAACCTCAGTTAAGAAAATTAACAAATGATACATATTTTATGAAGAATTCAAGTTGATAATTTAAACTCTTAAATTCCACAATTATTTTCCCGTTTCTACGGGATAAGAATCTAAACAGTGGAAACAACCTTAAGAAATTGAGAATTTCTTATTTTTGATTAATTTTTCAAAAATTCACCCGTATCCAAACACACCACACACTATTATGTTTATTGCATGATTTGGTTTGACCAGTTTCTAAAGGTGATCATATATACACATTTGTGAGGGATAGAAAGTGTCAATGCCTGGAATGGACATTACCAAAGTTATCTACTCTAAGATATATGTCAAAAAGAGAAAACCTACATAATGACTTTTGTACAGCATATTAAAAGTTTGTCTACAACATCACAACATTAAAGATTGCTCAGAAAAAAGACATTTTACGAATAAGCTAGACTCATTTGTTGCTCTAATATCGGCAACGCGTAATTCAAATACAAGAGAGATCTAAAACATCGACAACCTTTTGAACCGAAAATAGAAAAACTATCCTAAGTAAATATTTGCTGCCAGAAATCCTAAATTCTTATTTCCTTTGTTGCTTTGTTGGTATACTGAGGATGATGGAAGTATGGAACTAGAAATCTTGTATAAAAATTGAAAATCAGGTACACAACAAAATGAACAAATACTAAAAGAAAATAAGAAAGAATCATGCTTGTGCTGAAGCCTGCTGGCTAAGACCGCTAAGTTGTGTAATTGGAAGATTAAGATCTAAGAGCTTGGATGAGACTCATAGAACAGGATTAAGTGGGTTTAATTAGGCCACGACTTGTAACAAGATTGCGGAAAGATGCTGAGAGGGTTCTCCATTATTGGTGTTTTTTTAATTTGAGTGTCCCATACATTTGTGCATCACAAAGAGTTTTATAAGTCAAGATTTTTTTAACACGTTTTTCTCCGATTCTGGGGAATGTCCTTTAATATAAACAAGACTGACTTCTAAGTTTAGAGTTCTGAAATACTCCGGAGTGTCTGCTCCGCGTTTGTCTTGGTTACGTGTTGATCCTCTATTGGGTTGTGTATTTGTCCGTGTTAGTCTCCCGTTAGTCTCCTTGAGCGCGTGAGTTGCATAACTCAGTAAGTATTTCATCCGCAATCCCGTTAGTTTAATGGTAGGAAAAAACACACGATGTGATCAGCCTTACCTATCCATGAATGAGATCGATCTATCTCCCTCTCCTTGATCTGATCAGCTTGCTTAAGAGCGGCCGTTTTGATCTCGTCAGCTATCTTGGAGGGCATCAGCGGTGACCTCGCGGGATCGCTTGAGATTTTGGCGGAGGTGGTGAACTGGTGATGGTCTGATTTCTTGGCTGCTTCTTCGGCGAAGCTATTGGGTCGTTTCCACATATCTTCCATTGTTTGTTTCTTCAGTTGTAGGACTGAGGGAGAGAATGACAATGTGTTGGTGGGTTTGTGCTTTGTGTTGGTGGTGGTTGTTATTTCCTTCTCTCTCTTTTTTCTTTTTTTGTCTGCTTGGAATCAAAATCTAGAGATGGGAAGGACTCCATGTTGTGACAAGAATGGGCTGAAGAGAGGTACGTCCATGGCCTCCTGATGAGGATGAGATTCTTGTCAATTACATCAACACAAATAAGGGACATGGCAGCTGGATAATCTCTTCCATAGCATGCAGGTTTTGATTTCTGATATATGTTCTATCTGGCTTTTGGTCCATCCTTGCCCCTTGAAATGAGTAAGTGTATTTTAACTGAGGAATAAAACTTATCAAAGCTGGATCCAACCTAGAAAACGAAGAATGATGACAGATGGTGGAGAGATACCCAGACCGAAACTGTGTTTCGCACTACCCAAGTCCTCAGATGTGAGGAATAAAACTTATCAAAGGAGAAAAACAATTAAAACTAATACCCACGCATGACGCGCTAGCAACGGCGTGCTTGCAATTGACGGGTTAAACGGTTTATCCACTTTTTACTTATGTCAGAAAACAAAAGCGGAGCACAGACACTCCGGAGCATTCCAGACGTCTCCTTGAAAAGTTTGGTAAACATGATCATCCCCATATTGTTCTGCAGATTAACTTAAGTTTGGTTTTCCAAAAGTTTGGTATACAATTCGTCGGATTCTATAATTGAATCTCTTTTTTTTTTTTTTATTAATTTTGAAACCATGAACCGGACTCTTAAGTCTGGAGTGTTTTGGTACTGATATTGTAACCAACATATTTGTTAAAATAATATGCATGTTAATAGATGTACGTAGATCACATATATCATCCACGATGTAGTCCATGTTAACTCGTTCACGTATATGTGACATGTATGTAGACGGATGTATTTTTTCATATATGTAAGTCGGGTATTATAAAAGTATGTAACGTAGAGCTCGATAAATGAAGAACACATAACGTACAGATCGTATTCTGGTATTATTAGCTAATTTACTAACAATGGTGAACATAAAAGCTTTAACTAACTTCTAGGGAATGTTCTTCTTTGGCTTGAGTACTTGACCAACCAGCACGTGAAAACTTACAAAGACTATGAGCTGAGGAACTGAGGATGTTACGTATCCATGTTTCATGTGGTCACAGGTCCAATTTCTACACATTGTTCTTGTATAAAAATGGATCAATTGAAGTCTGGCTAGTCTCATATTTTGACCACAAAGTGAATTAGTTTCTAATACAATGTCTCGTCCTAAAGGGAAAGACAATAAGAAGAGGTTTCTCTCTTCGTCCCGGCATACATGGACAAATGCACTGGATCTAATCTACATCCCGATCAGGTTCTCATTATTTTTTTGGCCGAGGTGCCTAACCATGTAGCTTCTTGCTAAAATTTGATCATAGAGTAATCTGTTTTATAAGGGAAATGGTCGTCTTCATTTGTATTCTAATGCGAAGGCCGGCTTTTCTTTTTATAATTATGTTAGGGTGTACAATTATAAGTAGGTATTACTGTCAGGTAAGGTCTTCAGTCTTCACCGATTGACCATATAAAGATCGATCTCATTGTGTGATGCTAATGTGCATCATGAATTGAATTGTTATCAACTGATCTGGATCATGGGCGTCACAATCATACATGATCAAAAAAATTCTCTATTTTAAGGGGAAATGCTACACACAGCAAAATACAAGTCTTGTCAATTGGAAAATACCCAGCCCTGCCCCATAAACAGTGGTCTCCTTTCTCAACCGGGCAAGGCAACATTTTGGCTCAGGAATCCCAATAATCAGACTTGGGATACATTGTAAGTGTTTTTTGTGACTCCTTGAAAAGATTCGTGGCTGAACCATGACATATCTGAATATGAGAAGTTTGGATTTTCGTTGTCTTTTACATTTTGAGTAATTTGATCAGACTAGGAAAACTCACTCCTAGAAAGACCAAGAAATATTCTGGCTCAGGAGCCCTGAAAATCAAAGTTCAATTTATTTATTTTCCTTGAGTTTGATCATAGTCCAACATGCACACGCCCTGCACTTAACCCACGATATGGTTTAACGAGACCAGGGAGCTTCAAGCAGTAGACCAGGGAGCTTCAAGCACGCTGAGGCTGAGAGTCAACGTCTTCTTTTGTTTACAACGTTAACTAATCAATATGATTAGGGGTGTAGTAATAGTCGGAGTAAGACCAGGGATACAAATTTGCTCCCCACCTTTACTTTCCTATATTCATCCTCACTCATTTAAATACATGACACATGTCTATTTTTATTAACTCACCTAACCATGGTTAACAATATAAATTATTTATTTAATATAAATTTGAGATATTAGGCATTTAGGGTTTAAGGTTTAAGGTTTTAAGATTTGGGGTTTGGGGTTTAGGGTTTTACTTAACTAGGGTTTAGCTAATTATGATAAAAGAATAAGCCCTAAACTCCAAACCTTAAAACCCTAAACCCTACACCTTAAAACCCAATACCTAATCTTACAAATTTAAATTAAATAAATAATTTTAGATTTATATTGTTAATCATGGTTAGATGAATTAAAAAAAATATGACATGTATCAATGTATTTAGATAAGTGGGGATAAAGATGAGGAGCAAATTTGTATCCGTAGGACCAGTAGATCAGGCCTTATTCTTGTGGCGCGTATAATAAGGAGTGAACAATCTCCACGAAAACCGAAAATGAAAGATGGAGTTGGGTTGTAGCATAAAACTGGGACATGTTTGCCGAAACGAGAGATAGAGTCGAGGTGGCGTAGCCAAAATAGCCTGCCCCTTATTAGAAATAGACCAACCTTCATAAATCATAAGAGGGATCGATTCCTCTAAAGGGCAAGATGCCCCAACATGATTCACAAAACCACACTTCGATCAGCAATGCAGAAGCTTGTCCTAGCATAGCATAGATTTGTCCCAACAATAATAACGAGAAGCGCTTGTCCTAGGGCACCAATATAGGTAACGCCCCGGCCCTCTCTTTTAACATGAACCAAATGTAATCACATCCATTCGACCAAAAAATAATAATAATAATGTAATCACATCCTGGGCACAATTTCGGGTTTTGAGGAAGGGAAAAGAAAAGTTAGAGCCTCGCAAACTCTTTGCTCTGTTTATATTGGAGCACGGTTGGACATTTGGACATGTGTAAGCACTTGTTATTACTGTGGACGTTGCGAAACTACACATGGTCATTTTGTTCATAAGTTTTTTCTCAGATGGTCCAAACAAAAAAGGGTTACGATTATGGAACTACATCGATTGCAATGTGAATACGAATGGTCCAAATAAAAGAAGATTCTAATTATTGCACGATATATATTATCGATTGCATAATGCCTTTCCATTTGGTCCCTGCCACTGGAGCTCTATCATGGCAGAGATGGGGAATTCAGGTTAGACGATACTCAGTGACATTCGATTGCATACTTACTCTTACTAGCAAGTATGGTAAACCAACACTCAGTGACTCAGGTTAGACGACAGCTTATTCAATCCAGCAAGAAGCTGAATTTCTCTGCTTGTTCAGAGGTCTAGAGCGATATTACTCACAGTCCAATGCACATCAAAATGACCTGCCCGTTGGATTATGTCCAATAGCAAAACCCCGTTGGACCACCCCAATGTACGTGTTCAAAAATGTCAACTTAGGCTGCTAGGGAAAATGAATAATTCCCAGATATTAATGCAGTTGGTTAAACAGACCAGCAATACAAACACCATGCATGCAATCCAGACCAGCTAACTGTATCGGTATATCCAATATTCAAAGCCGAAACCAACTCACCGGCAACCAAGTTCTGGTGATTAGAATTGGTCAACCTTGGCGGATCCATGCCTCTTTGTTAAATTGTTGACCAGGCAAGCTGGAATAAACAATACAGACCATACAGTTTATGCAGCACACATAATCAAGACATGGAAACATTAAAGTAAGGATAAGGGGAGATTCGGAGAATTACTGCAGAACCGTAACGATATTTAAAGTAAAAGATCGTGTAATTATTTAATCTAAAGGATAATCACCAAATCATTCTATCCAATTCAACACATTCACCAAACTGAAAATGAAATCCGACTTTCCTAACCCATAGAAACAACACCAACTGCCTAAAACCCCAGAACTGAGGTATACAAAATACAGAAGCAAGGCACGCAGGCATTGGCATCATCCTTTATCCTTAATAGAGTTCCACTGCTTAAGCTTCAGCAAAACTGCATAATATAACAGTGATCATTTAGACCCCTTGTTCAAACACATACAGAGCAAAATACAACACAGTATGCTAAAATGAAAACATACCCAAGCTCAGAGAGCCTCTGATGAGCTAGAGCATAATCAGCAAAGAAAGCATCTTCATCCTGAGAAGAGGTTTATAAATCAGTATAATATTTAAGCAGAATGCAGACTTCACACCACAAATAAAATACATACCGCAGCGTATTTCTCAACAAGAGGGCGGAAGACAGGGTCTGACAGAAGAGCCTTGTCAGTTGGAAGCTGTAGAAGGCCTTCCTTCTCTCCACTCAACAGCACACTGACAATACCAAGAACGTTATAAGCTGGTTTACAAAACAAATTACATACCAGTAGGCATATCCCAAGAACATGTATTGCTAATAACATGAACAGAGAAACAAAACTCACGTGAAATATGAGTTGTCAAAGATAAGAGGGTTGGGAGTCCAGGGTCCCTCGAATCCAGACCGTTCCTTGTGTGCCCTTCCCTGAATCCAGACCATCACCATTAATCAAAGAGAGAACAGCACCATTCATTGGAATAAAAAAAAAACACGTATTTCTTGACCTAAATGCAGAATATCAAATTAATTCCGAAGATAAAAAGACTATTAACGCACCAAGGTGTGACCACCAGAGAGAGCAACAATGTCCTGGTCGCTGAGACCCATGGTTTTGCCAAACACTTCCCTCGAAGTGGTCAGAACCTGCAGCAATTCAAGAGTACATGAGCTCAAAGCCTCAAACACCAAGTGATGATCAAGAACATTATATAAACGAAAAATACTAACCCTTTCCAGCATCAGGAAGACGGCCTTCTGGTGGTGGTTCTGGCTTGTCCTGAAAGAAGAGGAATATCAATATCAACAGCATAGGGACAAAAATAAGCATATAGCTTAAAACAACCACAACTCCAGCATATAATCACAAACTGTTTAGTTTTGTTTACTACTATGTACATAATGTAGAGCTAAAAGGGAAATGAACAGTGCACTCCAGATAAAAAGCATGAAGCATGACTCTTAGTGAATAATCAAACATTGTTTTCTTTTGAAATCTTATTAAAGTCAGACTGTCAAATAAATAAAAGGACAATTAGAGACTAGAATATCCATGATCCAGGATTGTGCAAATACTTAGCCCATTGGCAAGATTCATACTTAAGGTCATAATATTAAGTAATCAAAGAAACAAGATGGCCTGTAAAAGTTAAATTAAGCAAAGCAATCCGATTTCCTAAACATTAACTCTGAACGCAGCAAGAACTCAGCCAGTATACCAGCAAACAATTGAAATACAAGCTAACCAAGACAACACACTGAAATAATCACCGAGGACCGATACATACCAATCAAAGCAATTCATCGATATATACATTTGTTCAAGAAAATCAAAGAACTAACCTCTCTTCCTGGGTGGAAAGGAACATCAGGTCCACCGGTGACCTCAACAGCAACAACTCCAGCCAACTATTTTCAAAGCAAAAACCAAATTAATAAAAATAAAAATTGAAAATTTATCCTGTAAATAAAACCATAAACATATAAATTCATAAAATTGAGTATCTATAATACCTGGTAGAAGTCAGCATAAGAGAGAATAGGGAACTGCTCCTTGATCGGCTCCAAGAGCCTGACAGCAATGTCAAGACCATTGTTAGCGCCGTGAGCGAGCTCAGCGGACTGCTTCATGGTTCCGAATGGGCCTCCGGTCTTAGTTTTCACATCATAGGTTCCAGCAGAGTGCCATCTGAACCCACCACACACAAACAAATCCCCAATCACACACACAAAAAACAAGAATTTACAAAAATTTAAAACACATAAATAAATATTAAAAAAAATAGATAAGAAAAGATAGGGATCGGAGACGTACGCGAGACGGAGCATGAGAGGAGCGCAGTTCTTTTCGGCGATGAGGCCTCTGAGCTTCCTCTTGGCCTTGTCGATGGCCTTCTTGTACTCCTCGCTCACGGTTGGGTAGCACTTCCCCATGGTCAAAAGGTGCTGCAATTTCAGATCAAAATTCAGATCAGATTTCACAGCCGCCGGCATTGAAACAAGAATCGGGATCTTGAAACGACATCGTTTCGATCACCGGAGAATGAGAGAGAGTGTGTGGTCGTCACGTACCTTTGAAGCAGATGAAATGAGAGAGAGATGAGAGGTCACAACCCTAGCGATGGATGAAGCACTGGCACGAGTAGAGCACAAGTCTCAGTGAGGAGAGGAAGATATAGGGGGCTGTGAGGAGAGAGAAGGCTCTAGTGCTTTGATCTCGGCCGTCTGATTCTTGGGGGTCTGATTGGATGGTCATGAGGGGCTTGGAGGCTTGTGGTTATGGGGGTTGGTGGGCTTTTCAAGGAAATTTTGGTCATTCAAGGCCTTTGTGATTGGGGAAAATCTCCAATTTCTCCATCGTAGGGAGCGAGAAAAAGGAAGTGGAGCCCACCAGCAAAAGTTATTTCCCCAGTAATATGAATCGGATTAGCTTGGGTAATTTACCATAGTGCCCTCCATCCGCTTTGATCCTATTTTGTGTACTTTCTTTCTTACCTTTTCTTTTCATTTTTACATTTACTTTGTGGGTGTAGTTGGAAAATTCTAGTATACGTGAAGGCATGCTATGCATCCTTCTTGGTGCTTGTTGGTGTTGTTAGTGTATGTATGCCATATAGACAGGCACAACCATAAAGAATTAAGGATAACAACCACTGCTATATAACGTGTCAAATAATCAATTGGTCGTTACTAATTTATTTTCCTTTTTAGATTTGATATTTTTCAAAAAAAAAAATTTGATCGGCATATGTCATATGAGTCATATGGAAAGAAATTTAGATTTAAAATTAATAACCGAATAAAATCTCCTTTTTTTTAAGTAGCTCAAAATTGAATAAAGAGAAATTTTATTAACACATTCTTAATTACTAGATACACATCTCATACTTTATACATCATCTATTAACCTTATTGTTTTAATATTTTACAAGATACGCATACTCAAACTTGCTACAATACCCTTAATTCTGCATAATCCCGAAAACTATGCGGAATCACAGTGGAACATGAACGGTAGACAACACAAGGGCATATAGTGGTTCATCATGCTTCGGAGGACATGACTACGTCTACTTACGAATCAACTATTATGGTCAATAGGTATTTGGTGTTACAAGAGCTTCCATCAACCTTCCTGGATGGAGTAAGGGAGGGAGAGGGAGCATCATCTATATATATTTATTGTCCCTCTATGTCTAGGGGAAGTCATCATTTTATAGCTAAGGAATGTTTTCTCTTATTACATGTTTCTGATGTGGGACTAACTACACATATATCTTATCATTGTGACTTCTTGTGAAGCTTGGAGAAGCACATTCCCGATGTGGTACCGAAGATCTTTCACCATGGCGAGGTAGCCCGGACGTCAGTCTACAAGTTTCATGACTGATCTATGGGCGGGGAAGGTAGTTTACTGACTACCGACTACAAGTCCCCCCAAGTTCTCGTTCAAGACACATCTTGAGTGGGGACTTAATATACAAAATGCCCATAGACCAGTCATATTTCCTCAACACGGACCCGGTCCCAGTCCCCCCAAGTCCGTACTCAAGACGTGTGTTGAACGGGTCCGTCTCGCACAGAAAGGCTGACACTACCAGGCGAGCTGTGGAGTCCACCTCACATACAAGGGCCAACACTCGGGCGAGCTGAGTTCGCTCTGTGTACAAGGAGTACACGCGAGCTGAAGAGTGCTCCGCGCTCAAGAACAACACGTGAGCTGTGGAGTCCGCTCCGCATACAAGGAGTACACACGAGCTGAAGAGTTCGCTCCGCGCAGAAAGGCTTGCACTCGGGCGAGCTGTGGAATTCGCCTCGCCCAGGAGGGCTGACACTCAGGCGAGCTGAGTTCGCTCCACGCACAATGCCTACATGCGAGCTGTGGTGTCCACTCCGCTTACAATAACCACATGCGAGCTGAGGAGTTCGCTCCGCGCAAAAAGACTGAAACTCGGGCCAGCTGTGGAGTCCGCCTCGCCCAAGAGGGCTGACACTCGGGCGAGCTGAGTGCGCTCCTAGCACAATGCCTTCATGCGAGCTGTGGGGTCCCCCTCGTATAGTATGGCTAACACTCGGGCAAGCTGAGTCCGCTCGCGCGAACTGAGGAGTCCGCTCGCTCACAATGAGTACACGGAGCTGAGGAGTCCGCTCCTCGCACAATGCCTACCCGCGAGCTGTAGAGTCCGCCTCGCGCACAATGACTATCTCTGTGATACACGTGAGGTGCATCTTTCTCCACGCGGTCTCGGTGACACATGTGAGATGGATCTCGGTGACACACGCGAGGTGGATCTTGGTGTTATACTTTCATGGACAAGGGTAGCGAGCCCTTTCCATATCTGGTGTTACTACTCGAGTGATGGGGTGTTAACGTCGTCCATGGTTTATCAAGCCACTTGCTCCGTTTTGAAAGGGAAAATAGTTTTAGGGGATTTCAATCCCGCCTGGTCTTACTAGGGATTTCAATGACATAACTTTCGGTGGATTACCCATCCCATCTGGTCTTACTGAGGATTTAAATGACATGTCTCTCGGTGGATTACCCATCCCGCCTGGTCTTACTAGGGATTTCACTGACATGCCTCTCGGTGGAGTACCCATCCCGCCTGGTCTTACTGGGGGAAAACTTATGCCTCTCAGGTCGAATGTCAATCTCTGGGTGGAATGCCTCTCTCTCGGACGAATGCCAAAACCTACTGACCAACATGCATACTCATATACTACACGCGAGCTGAGGTGTCCGCCTCGCACTGAAATTGTCACGCGAGCTGAGGATCTCTCATGCACAAGGACTACCTGTGAGTTAAGGATCATGCTCCGCGTACATTGCCTACACGCGAGCTGTGGATCTCGCTCCGCGCACAAGGACTTCGCGTGAGCTGGGTTTGCGTGTGAGCTTTGTAGGTGTTCGCTTCGCACGAGACCACATTACCGGGCGAGCTATGGTGTCCGCCTATGAGATAAAAAAAATGCCCCTCCCGACCCCGGCCTCAAAACTGACTTGGTGGGACGAGGATTGTTGTACTTTCACAATGAACAAATGATCAACACAATTATGGGGATAACCAAGTATAGATATGACATAATAATTATCGAAAAGCAAAATGGTTCATGGAATTGTGTAATACTCTCTCGGTAGAATGTCAATCTTGGTCGAATGCCAATCTCTCAGTGGAATGCCAATCTTAGTCGAATGCCTATCTCTCGGTGGAATGGCAATCTTGGTCGAATGTCAATCTTGGTCGAATGCCAATCGTGGTCGAATGCATATCTCTCGGTGGAATGTCAATCTTGGTCAATTGCCTATCTCTCGGTGAAAAGCCAAAACATGCAGGTTGACTTGCAAGTAGAATATTATGAATTTTCACAAACCAATGAGATTATAATAATCATAATCTGGACGAGACTTATCTGTGAAAATAGCTGCCGAATGGTTGCACACAGGAGATGTAGATTCATGCCCGTATTACTCCTGGACAATGAATCCTTGTTGCCAGTACGGTCGGGTTGTCATAGCCTTCTTCTTTTTTTGACTTTCTCCAGGTAAATATCTCTGGGTGTCCCTCTGGGGCATGATGTCTCTCGGGTGGAATACCGACTGGTCCCACCGGTACCTCATAGAGCAGGCGTTGCCAGAGGAAAGTGATAACCGAACTAGACGACCAGGATCCTGCTTCTAGATATGCGGGGCATGCCACGGCGCGGATGCGGAATGCAGTAGAGTTGCTAACGCTTCACAAGGTCCTTCTCTCATGTGGGGTCCCCTGCATGAAGTCAACACTTCGCATAGCACATATTCTCGCATGCAACTCATGTCACTGTTTTGATACGTGCGAACCCCCCCCCCTCGCCTGATAATTTCAGTCCGCCTTATATGTGAAGGCCTTTGTGCAATCAGGTCCTACATCTGGTTCGCGTGGTAACTTTGACGAGTTCCACATCCGGTTCGCGTTATAACTTAGGCGAGGTCCACATCCGCTCACTTGATAACTTAGGCGAGGTCCACATTTTGTTCGCGTGATAACTTAGGCGAGGTCCACATCCGCTCGCATGATAACTTAGGCGAGGTCCACATCCGCTCACTTGATAACTTAGGCGAGGTCCACATTTGGTTCGCGTGATAACTTAGGCGAGGTTCACATCCGCTCGCATGATAACTTAGGCGAGGTCCACCCCTTAACACATGTCAACTCTTCTACTGGCGAGCCACACATATAGCCTTCTATGCAATTAAAGATAATTGCTTTCTTATCCGGTCAACCAACCATGCGGGGCTCGCATCATCTTGTACCCATTTTGAATGCGAAGTCCTCTTCTTGTTTCTTGGCGAAGTCGTCTCGCTTTGCTTCCATACTAGGCTTTTATCTCCTACGTGAAGCCACCCCTGCCAATCTCTCGGTCAATGCTAATCTCTCGGTCGAATGCCTATCTCTCGGGTGGAATGCCTATCTCGCTTGGTCTTACTCGAGATTTTTAATGATTTATGCATCTCGGTGGAATACCAATCTCTCGGTGGGATGCCTCTCTCCAGCTTCTTTCTTCTTCTTCACCCCATACCTCTCATACCGGGTGTCCATAGCAATTTTTCAGCTGTGCACCAGACATATCAACGAGGGGATGTCGAGTAGCCGCCGGGAAGCGTATCCCGGATCCAATAACCATTGATCCCGACTTCCACATGAACCCTCTCTCCTGATGAATTCGGCCAACCAAGATCATGAACTTAGCTTGAACTGATGAATTCCACCATCTCGGAGGTAAAGGGGCTGCCGGCAATCTGTCAACGGGACCCCGAGTATGCTAGGCAGATCCCTTAAGATGGACAGGCAGCGGGAGGAGTGGGTCGTCACCTGCAAAGCTCTTGTTCGACAAGACTGAGCTCTGGGTCCCGGTGAATCATCTCCGGGTGATGGCTGGAGGCATCGGACATGAGCCGCTGTGGTTCTGTTCTTGGTAAAATCCCGATGACAAAAAGAACCCGGGCGGGTCATCTCGTTTTGCTCCCCTGCGAAGTCAACTCGCTTCGCTCCCCTGCGAGGTCATCTCGCTTTGCTTCCACGCGAGCTATCTCGCCTCACTTCCATGCGAGGCATCTTCCTATTGCTCATGGATTTGAATGAAATGTCTCTCGGTGGAATACCTCTCGGGCGGTAGAGTAACATGACTTTAGTAATGATTCTCATAGACGGCGCCAAATGTTTCTACATAATCCCGTAAGCTATGCGGAATCACAGTGGAACATGAACAGTAAACAACACAATGACATATAGTTGTTCACCATGCCTCGGAGGACATGACTACGTCCACTTACGAATTAACTATCATGACCAATAGGTCTTTGGTGTTACAAGAGCTTCCATCAACCTTCCTGGATGGAGTAAGGGAGGGAGATATGGAGCATCATCTATATATATTCATTGTCCCTCTATGTCTAGGGGAAGCCTTCCTTTTATAGCTAAGGAAGGTTTCATCTTATTACATATATATTTCTGATGTGGGACTAATTACACATATATCTTATCATTGTGCCTTCTTGTGGAGCTTGGAGAAGCACCTTCTCGATGTGGTACCGACGATCTTTCACCATGGCGAGGTAGCTGGACGTCGGTCTACAAGTTTCATGACTGGTCTATGGGCGAGGAAGGTAGTTTACTGACTAGCGACTACAACCCTCATTTTAAAATAAACAACTTATTCACTAAATACACATACTTTTCTAGATCTGCTACTCAATTTATTCAAAAAAAAAAGTTTACATTAGTGAAATTTTTCTAAAAAAATTTATCTTTCCTCGTATTAATGTTCCATCTCATTGACATCTTCCTCGATAGTTTTTATTTTTCTCTAAAGGGTTTCACATTATTAAGATCTTTCTCGAGTAATTTCCTTTTATTAACATCTTCTCCCATCAATTTTCCTCGATACAATTTCTTATCAAGGAGCCTCTTACTCAATCTGATTTCAATAATTCTTAAACCTACCGAATCAAAACAAAACAAAACAATACATCACCAAATTAAAGTCCTTAACAATATTTATGGAACTTTCAGCATTAGAATGTACAATCCTGTGTAAAACTAAATTAATCGATTCTTGGGAACCATTACATAATAATCATATGTGGTGTCAAAATATTGGTACTCAATTCCAGCATAAAATAAAGAGAAAGTGTTAGAAGTAAAATAGTTACTATGAATGTCTTAAACGATCAACTAGTTTTTTTATTTTTGATATGAATGTATTTTTTAGTAATTTTATATAACCAAAAGTTTTATATGATTTGTATAAATAAGAAGGTGCGTATCTAGTATTTAAGAATGTGTTAATAAAATTTATGTTGAATAAAAAAGATACTGTGTTTATAAAAAGACCCCAAAAAAATAACAGTAAATGCAAATGTAGACAATTTTTCCATAGAATTAGAACAGGCAGAAAAGCCAGGGCAGATTCGTAGAACCGAAGAGATGCTTCTGTGAGGTCATTTTGGTCATTAGTACGTGTGAACGCTCTGTGCTGGGGGAAGATTCTCTATATGCGCTATGATGAAACGACTTGGCAAAACAGCGTACCCATATATCACTTCTGGCCCACTTTCCTTTTTTTTTGTTTAATTTTTTAGTCCTGCGAAGCTGCAACACCATTATTTGGCGTTGCTCTATACTTGGCCAATAGAAGGAAGCCACGTTTCTCGGGTTAATGGCCGAACCTCAACCAAGGCGGGCTGAAAGCCTGAAACCAAAGAAGGAAAGAAACGCAGACATGTGAACAACAACTTCAAATCAAAAATAAGAAGGATTTTCTCTCAAATTTGAAAATAAGAAACACCTAACAATATGTGATTATGGATAGGTAAGAAAGCAAATCGCATTTTGATGTTTCTGGTATGAAATTGAATTTTTGTCCAAAGTTGTGGCTGTTTTCTCACTGTCACATGAATACGTATTCTTCGTGATCATTCATAATCAAACTAAGTACGGTCTTCGTGATCATTTGTATTTTTTTTGTATTACAAGTGTGTATAAGAACTCAATCCAAACCTTTTAGTTTGGTTCGGTTTAGTTCTGGTTAAAAGACTGAAAGCTAATCAAACAATTCAAAACAACATTCATTTAAATAATTATTTGCTGTAAATAACTTACTACTTTAAAATAAAACATACGAATACATGATCACTTCTATAGTTGCATGTATTTTGATCGTTACACATAATGAATTAACAACATAATGACATGTTTTTGATGAACCAGTGAACGATACCAATTAACAAAGAGATTCAAATATAACATACAATGCATAAATAAAAGATCATTAAGATCACTGACTTGCCTTTCGGTCAGTTGCTTATTAATAAGAAATAGCTATAGGATGGTCGAGCAAAACAAGCTAAGGCTCTCTATAAAAGAATCCATGAAGAAGTACTTGTATCCGCTACGACCAAATTGCTTAACTTGTTTGCTGTCCATGTTCATCGACTTCAGCTCTAAACGACCTTCTTCATCCTCCACTCCGACCACTATTTCACGACTGTTCTTAAAACCAAATGGATCGATAGAGAGCCCATGCCTTAGAGTTACAAGTTTTGTCCGACAGTTTTCACCATATTCTTTCATTACCCACATGTCAACAAACTCTTCATTTTCATAAGAACGAAACTCAAACACAGCAAGGGTTTCCTCATACCTTGTAATACGAATAGAGGATAGAGTTTTGTTCACCCAAGCTTCCTGTAACTTAAACGAATCAGTGACCAAGTTGAACGAAACGATGGAGACAATGTACTTATCATCATAATCTTCTGTCAATTCATATTGAAGCCAATGCAGAACCTTATTGACAAACGCTAGTCCTTCTTCAAAGGGACTATAGACATCAATTGGCTCAAGAGTTTCATGACTGAAGCTCTTCCAATCTCCACTGGCAAACGACCAAACCATACCTGCATGTACAGTTTGGTCATCCTCAGCTTGTCTGTCCGTTAATAACAACACCTTATAGTCATTGTCATTTGAATTGTAGCCAAAAGCAAAGTTTTCTTCACCATCGAAACAACTCAATGGAATAGATGAAAACACGTACTTTCGAATGGAAGGGTTCCAAAGTATTATGCGACCAGCACTGAGAGAACTGCAGGTACTAAGGCATACAAGCCCGTTACAAGTTACGATCAAATCAGGCACAATGGTGTAAGTGGGAGTTATGAAATTGGTGTACTCACTTAACTCGGGGTCATCCCAATGTAGTGAGTAAATCACAGGACCATTTACGTCGGCGTAACCCTGTAGTAGGAGGAGATCATGATCCTCGTTTTCAGAATGGAGCTGCGATATGCTGCGCAGGTGGGTGTTTATGAAGGTTGAGCTTTTTATGAGGTTGTTCCAAGAGTGGCAAACAACTCTGCATCTCATTAACGATTTGATCGGCAACTTCAAGAGAATTTTGTTCACAACATCTTCAGGGATGTAATCTGACATTTTCTTTTTTCTTCTCTAAGTCTTTACTCTGATTTTTTGGGGTTGTATCGTAGGGTTTTCAGTGTGAGAGCCTCTTCTGATAGTGACTATTTATGTAGAATGACCAGTGCATTTCCGTTTCAGGGCTCGCTTGATCGACCACAAATTTGTTTGCCTGCCATATTTGATTGTGTCTAGTACATTGCATTCTTCACTCAAAACCCTAGACTGCTTGTCTGATACATTGCATTCTTGACTCGAACAAACTAACACCTTGTGGAAAAGGAAAGAAATTAGGGAAATGGCCGGGGTTTACCAATTTTGATATAAAGATTAACAATGAACTGTCTTCACACAGTCATACTCTGGAATAGGGGCATGAATTTGAATTTATAGAATTTAACCACGCACTACAAAACAATATATCAATTGACCAAGTGACTGATAAAATAATTTGACTAAGATTAATTAGTATTGATTTCATGCAACCTATCGAAGTAATTACGAATTTAATTTTGTTTTCTCTAACCGTGTAATATCGAATTTAGTTAGATCATGGTACTGGCGTTTGGGAAATTGTTTTCCATTAATAAGCTCAAGTTTATTTGAATATATCGCATACACAAAATGCGAAATAAAATTAAAAACAAAAGTGTCAACATATCGCTTTAATAATGAGTTTAGTTATATCATAGTACGGCCGGATTTCGGAAAAATATTTTTCCATTAATAAATCACGTATAGTTGATTACACGTATCAAATGCAAATGTCCCGAGAGAACTAATACGTACGTATGTTGTCAATATCAATACAATGTTCTTAACATAAGCATATAAACACTACTAGCCATCAATCTTGGCACTTGTTTTACCATTAAGCCTAGTCCTCGACATTGTTAAATGCCAGAGGAAGCTAGAGACTCTAAGCTGGCACGAGACGGTGCAATCACAATCTTGTTTAAGGGCGTAGGTGAGTTTAAGATCCTTCTCCTCCATCCAACCCTTTAGTTGAACCAAGGCTTCAACCATATGGCTTGTGCTTGGCTACGGCATCTAGCTTTAAAGTTTGTATATGTGACAGTCATCACCACAGTCAAGTTAGGAAACCAACCAAACAGGAAACAAAAAGCTTAGAATTACCGATCAATGTAGATATAAAATCAAAACTTAATAAAATCTATCTCATAATGAATCATATATACATGAACATTCTATATTATTTGGGATTGTATCCATCCTTACTGGAATTCACATAAACTAAACGCAAAATATCACAAATGGTTATTGACTTTTTGAGTTATTAATCATTTTACTCACTCACATTTCAAAAATATTACTTAACTCACTCATTTTTGATTTTGTCTCTCACTTAACTCACTGTCGTTAGACCTGTCGTTAGGAACCGTTAACATCGAAAGTATATTTTTCTAAACACTAAAAAGGAATTCCAATTTTTTTTAGGAAAAAATAAAAATTGTTTTATTCTCCTCAAATTTTAATTCTAAAACATTTGTTTTGTATTAGAAATTTCATATTGTTTTTTTTTTGTTTAACGTTGAAAATAATTTAATAACTTTCAAATAAGAAAAATATGCATTTCTAAGTTAATAATGTATTGGGAAAAAGATAACTACAAATATCTATATTTTTTTTTCAAAATAATTTCAGATTTTATAAAGTCACTCTTTTTCATAAAATAAAAAGGGAAATGAGTTAATAACTTTAGAAATAAAATAGTTAAAAATGCATTTTATGTGGTTAGCCAAATATACCCTCAATTTTAACGGTTTCTAACGGTAGGTTTAACGGCAGTGAGTTAAGTGAGAGACAAAATCAAAAGTGAGTGAGTTAAGTGACAGTTTTGAAATGTAAGTGAGTAAAGTGATTAATAGGTCAAAAGTCAATAACCATTTGTGATTTTTTGCCTAAACTAAAACTAAATGAAAACTTACATGAAGAACTTGAAATCCATTGTGATCTTCTTATGTACGTCTTGAAGTACGGTATAATCTTATGTTGATGCACTTGTATATTGGAAATTTGCTACGAGAACTTAAGTTGTCTATGTGATCTTCTCCTGATTCCAACCTTATGTTTCTCTAATATAATGGGACTTTTGATGAGAAAACTCTTGTGTATCAGGGACCAAATTTGACATTTACATAGTTTAGTTATATGTTAGCTAAAAAACCACCCTCAGTATAATGACCAAATTATAGTATAGGGATTATGAGTAAGAGATATCGTACCTAAGGGATTGATAAACTCACTCTAGTTAAGAAAACTTAAAGGATGCTAAAAAGACTATGCAAATATACAAGTCACAAACAAAGGCTCACAAATAAATCAAAGTTCATGGTGAATATATGCAAGATGAGGTAGATTTGATTTTTGGTTTAGAGATGGTTCAACTTGCAACTTGCTTAATGTAAACTAGGCTAAGCTATAATATATGTGATGAAATGGAATGGGAGTTGAGACTTAAGGTTTTCACCTCTAGCCTCCCTTGTAAACAATGATGCTTCAAAAGTAAATGATGTCATTTTAATTAACCAATTTCTCTCCTTGCATCCCTCTCGGGTATGACTATGGACATTCTCCTTTGTTGATATCAATCAACCCCTCTCAGGTGTAATACTTATCTACCTAAGTCATGCATTTCAATCCGATTAGGAATCTAATGCATTACCCTAAGCGCATAAAGCTTGGAGATGAAGAAATTATGCAAACCAACCAAGCTTATCTCTAAGTGATTGTAGCTCACAACCCTAATGTCATGACCCACCCCGGATTTCACCTTGAAATCCAAAGTAAATCCTGCGGGAACCACCACCAAAAGAGATTCTACCGAAAAATCGGCATAACCTCCCTTGAAAATGGACAATTATTACCTAATCAAAATCCCAAAACACTTCTATAATCAAGATCTAACTCTAACTTCTGGAGCCACCGTGCTCCTCATAGTAAACAAACTCTGCCATAAATCCACAACTCAACATAAGTAGTTTCATAAACTTCAGAAATTAAAATACAATCCTGAAATGACTAGACATGTTTAATGGTTTAGGGATCGATAAAGATACAATAGGTTAACTGGTAACCTAATAAAATGTGTAGCAGCGGAAGTGTACTATGCCTCAGCTCCTACTAAGCCGAACCACAATCTGTAGACTGGACATTTAAAACCGAAGAGCCCAAGGGAAAACATTTCAGAAAACTACGTTAGAGTGAGTGAACAAAAATAATCTTTCCAAAAACAAAGAAAATTATAATATTGAAAATATTTAATACTTTCCCATTTTCTTTAATAATCTAAAAAGCAAGCATGCGATCAATTTAAACTAAAACATAGAATACTCATAACATATTTTCCCAATATCTATTTCAATTATGAGATCTTATACGCGAGCTTAGAAATCCGAAATATACATACTTAATCAAACATCATCAACATGTCAAGCAATCATCAATGTCAAATATCGTCAACTAATAACACCTGCATAAGACCTTATCTACAAGCCTACCACCACACACACTCTCAACTACCCCAACGCTCGTATGAAATCACCCATGGCCACATCAACAACTCTACCAAACTCACAAGACCACACCGACACCCCTATACGCACACACTAGTACATCTCTCTCTTCTGATGCCACCAGCTCATCCCCTCTCCCCTGGTGTCTACACGACTACACTGTCACTCCTATACGCACACACCAATAGATCCCCTCTCTTCTGGTGCTACCAATTCATCCCCTCTCTCTTGGTGTCTAACTCTTGGGGCCCACTAGTACATCCCCTTTCTTCTAGTGGCTCGACACATCTATATAGCAACCAGTACATCCCCTACAATTCTAAGAGACAACTAGTTCATCCTTTCTCTTCTAGCATCTCAACACACAACACTCTATATATATATAGCTACCTATGCATCCCCTCTCTCCCGGCGCTATAATCTTAAGAGATTACTACTCCTACTTTCCTCAGAAAATTAATAATAAATCCGAAAAGTCAAATAGAGCTCACGAGAGAAATATCTCGGCCCTCTAGAAAGAGCTCATGAGAAAAGCATCCTGACCCACTAGATAGAGCTCATGAGATAAGTATCTCGGCCCACTAGCCTAATGGATATAATAACACTCATTCTCTAGTAATCACTTGAGACAAGTATAAAATTAGTCAAGGCATCACAAATCCTTTATTACAAAACAATTCCCAAAGCATAAGCTCAAACCGATAATCATTATAATTATCTCAAATTATTTTGGAAAACAAAGACGCATGCATATATACCAATCGAAATAGCAATAACAATTAAAGGTGCTAGTAATATTTCCGAATGAAATCGCATGCATTAATCTTTGAAAACAAAAGTCCACTCACAGTGTGTATAACAAGAAATGCCAAGTGTAGGGATCCTCGTCAAGGGAAGCGTCCGAGCGTTGACCTCTAGAAGAAAATTCCCAATTCAAAACCCTAAAAATTTAGATTCATCGATTCTCTCTCCACATTGCAAATCGATCCAAGCCCTTTGGAGGGTCTTCAAGGTGGCTAATAATTTTCAAATTGTGGGTGGTCTCGCCGAAAAAGACGACTGGAGGAGGGAGAACGAACCGTGTCACCGAGCAAAACTCCACGGACTAATTTGGAGCTGCTGCGTAGTCCATAGTGCCACTCAAGCAACCAAACCACCATAGAACTGACGGGGAGAAGGAGTTGAATCTAACAGCACCAATGATGAGCCAATCCGTCGCCGGACGAAGGAGAAATTAGAGAAAACCCGTTTCGGGTTCGGGTCATTCGTGGGTCGAGAGAGAGAGAGCTGGATTCTAACTAAACTGAAATATTCCCGAAGTGGAAACCTTCCCCTTCTATTTATAGAAGTTTTATGAATAGTAACTTTAATTTTTTGACCATAATTTGTTGATATTGACTTCGATTTAGGCGTGCCATATGTCCACGTACTCGGTTTAACGCCCTCTACGACTTTCATGAATGAAGTTTTCTCAAATTCTAAACGAAGAAAAAAGTCAACTTTTTAGAGAACTTAAAAGTTTGTAAACAAAGGTAAAAGTAAAATTGTGATCGTTTACAGTCCAAATGACGAAAACGGGTCAATAAGATCCGGGGTGTTACACCGACACCCCTATGCACACACAACAATACATCCCCTCTCTTCTGGTGCCACCAGTTCATCCCCTCTCTCCTGGTGTCTAACTTCTGTGGCCCACTAGTACATCCCTTTTTTTCTAGTGGCCCGACACATTTATATAGCAACCAGTACATCCCCTCTCTTCTGGTGCTACAATCCTAAGAGACAACTAGTTCATCCCTTCTTTTCTAGCATCTCAACACACAATACTCTATATATATAGCTACCGGTACGTGCATCCCCTCTCTTCTAGTGCTATAATCCTAAGAGATTGCTACTCCTACATACCTTAGAAAATTAATAATAAATCCAAAAAGTCAAATAGATCTCACGAGAGAAATATATCGGCCCACTAGATAGAGCTTACAAAAAAAGTATCCCGGCCCACCAGATAGAGCTCACGAGATAAATATCCTGGTCCACTCGCCCAATGAATATAATAGTACTCATTCTCTAATAATCGCTTGAGATAAGTATAAAATTATTTAATGCATCATAAATCTTATATTGCCAAACAATTTCCGAAGTGCAAGCTCAAACTAATAATCACTATAATTATCTCAAATTATTTCCGAAATCAAAGACACATGCATATATACCAATCGAAATAGCAATAACAAATAAAGGTATTAATAATATTTCGAAATGAAATCGCATGCATTAATCTTTGAAAACAAAAGTCCACTCACAGTGTGTGCAGGAAATGCCAAGCGTAAGGATCCTCATCAAGGAAAGCATCCGGACCTCGTCCTGAACCAAACGAAAAATTCACAAACATTAACTAGAAAATATCCAACCTTCGGAATCGCCCGACGATCCTATCGAGAAATAGCATGTCGATGGATTCATATCATAAAGCTCTACTTAACTAGCCATGGAAAGTCACTGAAAGTGCGGCACACGCCCACCACACACCGCCAACAGTGGCAGCGGCCTCCACCGTCGATCACCACCAATGACAACCAAAATCTGATAGAATGTTCCACTCACCAATCCAAACAACTTTCATAACTACCACCAAGACCAATTTTAAATATTAGTAAGGGAAATTACCTTGAGAAGTAAAATTCTCAAATCACAAACCCTAGGATTTGGATTCGTCGATTCTCCTTCTTCACTTCGAATTTGCTTGATTCCTTTTGAGGGTTTGCTATGCGAGGGAAGACCATCAAGATGTAGGTGGTGGCGCCACCTGAGTTGGCCAGAGGAGAGAGAACCGATCGAGTCACCGAAAAGTCCTTTGTGGACTATTCTTGAACCGCTCGAGCTGGGTACATTTGAATCAATCCTCAAAGCTCCTATGGATCGATAGACAAGGAAGAAAGGAAGAGAATGAGACCAGTGGCGAGCAATTTCGTCGCCGGACGGCGGAGAAATCATCGGAAAACCGTCCGGTCTCGGGTCGGGTTCGCGGGTCAAGAGGGAGAGAGAGCTGGGTTTCTGAAAATAGAAGTGTCCCGAAATGGAAACTTGCCCCTTCTATTTATAGTAGTTTCTATAAATAGTAACTTTAATGTTTTGGCCATAAGTTGTTCATATGGACTCTGATTTAGGCATGCCACATGTGCACGAACTCGGTTTAACGCCCTCTACGACTTTTATGAAGGAAGTTTTCTCAAATTCTCAATGAAGGAAAAAGTCAACATTTTGGAGAACTTAAAAGCACAGAAACAAAGGTAAAAGTAAAATTGTGTTCATTTATAGTCCAAATGACGGTAAATGGGTTAAATAAGATCCGGGTGTTACACCTAACTTGCAAATATGATATGCTATCATGCTTCAAACAACTAAGTTTAATTAAGCCTTAATTATTTCTCATGTCATGACAAACAAGCATACCAAAATTGGTTAAGTTCAAGCATGAATGTTCAACTCTTGATCTAGCATATTGAGGTGCTAATGAAAATTGCATCAATCATAATATTAACATCAAAGTCATACAAGGTTGGTTAGGGGTTTCAACCCTAGCCCCAAAAAACTAACTACTCACTCATAATCAAATATACAAGCTTCAAAATGTTAATGAACATCAAAGTAAGAGTAAGGTAAGAGAGGTGACTAGAGATGCTTAAGTTGAGGATAAAGTTGATGAACTCATGAGATCTTTGTCATGGGATGATGGAGATGATGGTGATGGTTCCCTCTAGACTCTTCTTCCTTCTCCTTGCTTGATAATGGAATGATAGAATGGATGAGGATGCCAAAATGATGAAGCTTTGTGTATATGGAATGAGATGGGTAAGTGGAAATTGTGATGGATTTGCTGGTGATGGTAATGGAGGATAAGGTATGAATGTGGTGGAAATAAAGGATTAGTGGAGGAGTGGTGGTGGTTCTCTAATGGAGATTAGAGTGAGAAAATGAGGTAGAGTGTGAGAGTAGAAGATGGTGTATCAAAAAGTGGAGAAGGGGGACTAAAATATATATGGAAGATGGATGAAAAGTGGGAGAGAAAACCAAAAACAGTTTTTTTTCCTCTCATCCCATCCATTTGAAACACCAAGGAAGAGTGTTCAAATTGCCATAACTTTTCCAAAACCAAGGCAAAAGGTGAGGGGAGAGATAGAGTAGGTTAATAGACAATCATGGAGAAAAAGGGTAGGATAATGTGGTGATTCAACCTACAAAACATGGAAGATAATTGTAGGGAATTTGATGGACTTTTGGGTAAAAAGGGGAAGTGAGGATTGTGTGGGAAAGAGGGAAAGGTGTTAGAGTTGAATCCTAACCAAAAGGTTAAGAACTAGTTGTGGTTGAACAAGGCTTCTCCACCTTTTCTCTTCTATGAAAGTAGCTGAAAAATGTATGGCACCACCAAAAGTGGTGGTCCGCTGCTACTTGTGCCGCCAAAAGTGGTGGTGCTCGGAAAATCGCCTGAATTTCACCGTTTCTCTTCTCTTGTCACTATTTTCTACAAAACATGGAATTAGATTAGTTGACAACAAAAAGGACTTTAGAACAAGTAATTCTCAAGGATTAGGGTACAAAATTATTTATGAATTATAATCCAACATTATACATGACAGTTTCTTCCA
This sequence comes from Fragaria x ananassa, assembly GCA_034370585.1. Classification (NCBI taxonomy): domain Eukaryota; kingdom Viridiplantae; phylum Streptophyta; class Magnoliopsida; order Rosales; family Rosaceae; genus Fragaria; species Fragaria x ananassa. Next base: position 24,059,107 of record CP139766.1, read on the forward strand.
TCAAGAAACTTTCATGTCCTTATGACTACCTTTTCAAAAACTCAAATCAAATAAGCCTTACAACTGTATTCAATGAATTTCAAATTCAAACAAATTATGAGTTGACCAATAATGATTTTGTTCAGTCTTTAAACTCATCTTCAATGCTTGAATTCAAATATATATATATATATATATATATATAAACTCTTCTTCAATGCTTGAATTCAAATATACACACACACACACACATGAAAACGATATGAAGCACACGTGTGCATTGTCCTTAAAGTGCACACGTCCCTCCGTTCGCCACCATCCGATGCATCTCCACCCTAGCGGACTTCGATCACTTTCTCTCCTCAGCTAATCCGCCGAATTTCAATTTTCCGGCGAGATCACCCAAAACTTCAAACAAGATCGATCTTGCCGTAAAACTGGAATTCGGCGGACTCGCCGGGGATGGAAAGTGATCGGGGATGCTGCTGGAGTCCGCTCGGGTAAAGGCGCGCCGTCGTCGACGCCGGACGGTGGCGAACAGAGGGACGTGCGCACTATCCTTAAAGTGCGCACGTACACTCCACATCCGGCCTCTATATATATAAATATATATATATATATTTATATATATGTATATATATAAATATATATATATATATAAATATATATAAATATATATATATATATATATATATATATATCAGTTTCCTTCCAAATGGGGACACCGCTTTGAAATCAAAGTGTGGTGTTCCTCATTTTGTTTACTTTTATATCACATTCTCACATCTCCACCGTTCAGTATCTGGAACATAGTGTGTAGATCATTCATGTAAAGTTTGATCCAATTTGGAGATCTTTTGGTACCGAATTAGATTAAATAAATCAACAGAACAAAATCTGTCCAAACAGATCGTTCGTGTAAATTATAATTACAGAAACTCAAATGATCTTCAAATTGGATGAAACTTTACAAGAATGATCTACACATTATGTTCTAAACACTAAACATTAAAGATGAGAAAATGTGACCTAAATGTGAATGAAATGAGGAGCACCACACTTTAATTTCAAAGTGGTGTCCCGCTTTGGAAAGGAACTGTATATATATATATATATATATATATATATATATATATATATATATATAGTATTTTACCCATATATATGTATATATAGGTAAAATACTGTATAGTTTTTGTGATTTGAAGTCGACATCTATTCAGTCCTTATGGTTTTATTTTAATCTGAATAATCCTTAAAGTCACGATTGTTCATCCAAATGATCATTCCGTCAATTTTCTCAATTAAATTGTTGACGTGACTGTTAAAAATTGTTTTGACTACGATCCTCAGTAAGGGATAGAGAGGAAATTAGCTACCAAAAGTAATAACGAGGGGATGCGGGCGTGCCACCTCGCGGACGAGGAAAGAAGATGCGCGAGATCTTGACTTCTTGATCAAATGGAGAGCTTCTGATGCCACCTCGCAGACGAGGAATTACAAGCACTAAGCCATTCGATACTCACGGTGTATTGCGAGTAGAGCAATAATAGGGGTCAGGAGAGAGTCCGACAGGGCTCTGAGCTAAGGCGAGGACGCGCTTAGGACTTATTTTTCAAGAGGCTCGAAGGGAGATTGTAGAGAGAGAGCTTCAATAGGGAAGCGAAAGCAAAGCTCCGAGGAGCGTCTGGAAGTTCAACTGGGTTGAAGGTTTTGTTGTATTTTATTTTGAGTTGTTTGTATTGTGTTTTTGAGAGAGAGCTTTTGTATGCCTTCGAGGCCCTTATATAGTGGCTTGCCCTGCCAAAAGAGATGTAATCAGAATCCAAGCAGGACTCTCAAGCAGAGTACCACAAGGACACTACTTCACATGCGCGAACCAACCATCTGCGTGACGCGTGTCTATTTCGCACAACACACTTCGCATAGGTCACTGCCTCCACACTGCTGAACTGTAGAGTCCTATGCAGACTCAAATTAGGAACTTCTTTATCCCGCTGGGTGTCATAGTCCTTGTGGAAACCTATCTCCCGCGGGCCGCAGACTCAAACCATCCCGCAAGCTCATGAAGCTTGCTTTCATCTCGCGCGCCCCTGAAGCTCTAGAGACTTAAAAAGTTTTGTCATTAAAAGGGCCACAAGAGTTGGCCCAAACCATGTCAAAGACTTGTGTGAGTCTTCAACGATAAATGTGGCGCATGCGGACTTCGCCTGTGAATTCTGCCATCCAGCTCGCATGATCTCACTAGCGGGCCATCACTTGTAAACCCAAATAATTTGGGTTCGCCGGTATGATGTGAACCAAGAATGTAATTAATATTCACTTGGACATTTTACCGCCCAGTAAAGTATTACTTCAGATGTAAACATAATATGAAGACTTGGACCAAAATTCCCACTTGCTCAAACATTGCCCCGTTGCCTTGAGCTTTGGATTGTCTAAGCGAAAATGTCTTATTGAACAAGTTACAGTAATTCGAAATTTAGAAGATGCTGACGTTTTGGCGCCATCGCAACCTATATCTCGCTGAGGAGGACTAAAGTTTTGAGGTTCGTGCTCCCTAGCACCTCGCGAGACAGCTTGGTTTTGTCCAAGGGGTTCCTTACTCACTGCGTAGCGAGCAAGTATGTATCCTGATGTAAGATTAGCGAAGCGAACCGAGTCATCTCGCCGGTGAACATAAGATTGGCGAAGTGAACCGAGTCACTCCACTGTTGAACATCTGATTGGCAAGGTGAACCATTGGGAGACACGAACTGCGCCAAACTTGACACCCCACGCGTACAGGCTGTAGAGGAAACTCAAGAGGCTCTAGTCTAGCTCTACTTCGCTTTTTATGTTGCCCCCATGTATGAACCTCTTCACTAAGCAACAAAAACCACTACAGTTCAAAACCAGTCTTCCATTGATATTGGGTAAAGGTCTCTACGTGACTGTTTGCATGAAAAGCAGGAAGTCATTATAGATTCACTCATTCACCTTATCTCTAAGGCACATATCTTGGAGCAAAGCTCTGCATGCAGGACATATGTCAAAGGGAGTCAGTCCCTTCTTTCTATAAGAGAATCCGCTGGCCGGGTTTGGAACATCGATCAAGTCTTTCTGCCCCCTCGCCATGGATCCTTCTTCCCTTCTGTTCATCCTTCTGTTCCTACTTAAAGTGAAACCACCATTTCTCCTGCTCATCGTTTGCTCTGATAATTTTCGAAATCTACTCTTAGGTCGAGGGTGAGTTTCAAAATCCACTCTTAGGCCAAATCTCCGCTTGAAAGAACAAATGGTCTTGGCACTTTTTGCCTTTTACCTACTGTTCTATCCACGCATGAGGTTTCGAAGGCCTTTTGTCCTTGAAGCACCCCCCGAAACTTGGGCGGTAGCATGAGGGACCCTGTTCTAGTGAACCTCTAGCTTCCCGGTACTTTGTTCTGGGCTTAATCACTGTTTTTGCCAAGCTTCCATTGATCTGAAAGCTCAAGGTGCTTCTAATATCTCATATCTATGCCTTTAAGCGTAGGGTAACTAGAGTTCACTATAAGCATATTTTGCTTTAGTCGCAAAGCTGCTTATGAAACCTGTATCAAAGTATAAGAAGGAAAAAAATATGTGATGTTATTATTTAGGGCCTCTGGAATAGGCCCCAATCTTGTATTTTTCTTTTGTTTAAACTTCGCATGTTTACATAGAAAATAAAGAGAGAAATGAAGAGATTAACATAACTAACTTGCATGTAAAACTTTATTTAGGGCCTCTGGAATAGGCTTCAATCCTGTACTGGTCTGTTGGTTAGACTTTGCACGTTTACAAAGAAATGATCTAATTACATGCTTCTCTCTCGAGTTGCCCCCTAGTGTGAGGCGGTGGAGCGCTAGAGCGATGGTGCGTGACACTATTAACAGTGGTCGCAGGTTCAGAAGGAGGTGGAGGATCCTCGCTCTCCCAAACACTAGTGATATGGCGCTTTAAGAAACGACCATTAATAAGATTGCAGTGGATGGTGCCGTCAAGGTCGCGCAAGTGGTATGCCCCCTTTGGTAAGATGCGATGAATGATAAAATGGTCATTCCCACCGAGCGGACCACTTGCCCCGGCCCTCGGTTTTCTCCCCAAGGGGAGCACATCACGCCATACTGTTTGGCCCTCTACATAACTCCGTTCGTGGGTAACTCTATCATAAGACCACGTAATGCGCTATTTCTCGTGGATGAGATTGTTGAAAGCAGTAAGACGGTGTTCATCGAGGTCTTCAAGCTCCTGCCACATTACTTGAACGTAATCGTCACCAAGTAATTGATGTTGTTCTTGGACGCGAAGCGAGGCGACGTGAATTTCAAGGGGTAGGATGGAGTCATGACCAAACAAGAGAGCATATGGGGTGGTATCTTTCAGACCGCGCTTAAAGGTGCAGTAGGCCCACAAATTATGGTAAAGCTCTAGATGCCAGACGCGGGGGTTCAATTCTAGCATCTTGCGCAAGATACTAAGGATAACCTTATTGCTCGCCTCCGCATGACCATTGGACTGTGCATAATAGGGCGATGAATGAGGAGCTTGATACCATAGCCGGTGAGGAATGTGACCACAAAATCGGCCATGAAAGCTGCCCTCCGGTTCGTCATGATGCACTATAGAAGACCAAAGTGGGAGATAATGTTGTAGAAGATAAAATTACGGACTGAGGTCGCCGAGGTGACTTTGAGTGGTTCGGCTTCAACCCACTTGGTAAAGAAATCGGTGGCCACAATAATAAACTTGTGTTGCTCGGAGGAATGGGGGTGAATAAGGCCGACGAAGTCTATCGCCCATCCTCGACCTGGCCATGGTTTAATAATCGGCTGCAACGGAATGTTGGGGATGTGTTGCACTGGTCCGTGAGCCTGGCAATCCTAACAACCTTTGGCGAAAGTGATACAGTCCCTGAGAATGGTAGGCCAATAATAGCCGTGGCGACAGATTAACCACTGCATTTTGGGCCCTGCCCGGTGCGAACCACAAACCCCGCAATGAACCTCGCGCATAAGCTGCTTAGCCTTGTTGCCATACACGCAACGAAAGTCATTACCGTCTTCGCCACACTAGCGAAGCTCACCATTGCGGAGCACGAAGTTGAGGGCGAGAAACCTCATTTGCCGTGAATGAGTGGCGTCATGAGGATTCTTGAGGTAGACGATGAATGGTAGCCTCCAGTCCTCGTTGATAGGGTCTAAGGCAGCGACGTCAAGAGAGTCTGCCTTATATGGCCCCCTAGCAATAAAAGCACTCCATCTTGCAAGCTAAGGCCAAAGGCAATCTGGGCGAGCTCACTCGTCGCGAAGTTGAACTCGCGCGGAATGTGCTCGATGTGAACGTCATCAAACCGGTCCAATACGTCAAACACATTACGCAAGTAGGGCTCGATGGACGAACTCAAGCATTTAAACTTCGCCACCAACTGGTTGACGACCAATAAGGAGTTGCCGAAGACTTGAACCTCATAGACCCCTAAGTCCAGTAAAATTTCTAGTCTGATGATGAGCGCCTCGTATTCTGCCTGATTATTTGTACATTTAAAATCCAGCTGGAAGGAGTAAGAAAACAAGTCTCCTGTAGGGTTCTCGATGGCGATCCCGGCACCTGTAGCGAGTTCAGTACGCGATCCATCAAAGTAAAGAGTCCATGGGGTGAGTGAAACAACGACGAACTCCAACTCACGGAACGCTGTTAGTTCGGTTGGTGGGTGATGATCGAGAAAGTCTGTTATGGCCTGTCCTTTTACTGCTTTTTGTGGAACATATTGTAAGGAGAACTTAGACAAAACCAATATCCATCTGCCTATGTGTCCCTGTAGTATAGGGTGAGAAAGCATGTATTTGACGAGATCGGACTGAGAGATCACTACCGTGGTAAAGGCTAACATGTAGTGGCGAAGCTTACAACCTGCAAAGAATAGGGCGAGACACAACTTCTCCATTGGAGAGTAGCGCGTCTTGCAATAGGTTAACACTCTGCTAAGGTAATAAATGGCGTGTTCCACCCCGTTTTCATCGTCTTGTGCCCAGAGTCTGCCAATGGACAGATCAACAGCAGCGATGTAGAGCTTAAGCGGAATGCCTGGGCGAGGTGGAACCAAAATAGCAGGGTTCGTAAGGTAGTCCTTGATATGATCGAACGCTTCTTGGTATTATGGCTCCCATACGAACTCGGTTGCCCCCTGGAGGAGGGGTGAAAAGGGCTGAACCTTCTCTGCCGCATTTGAAATGAAATGGCGGAGAAAGTTGATTCGCCCGATCAGTTGTTGGAGCTCCTTCTTAGTTGTAGGAGGCGAGGCAGTTATTACAGCCAGCACCTTGTATTTAGGGATCTCGATACCCCTTTAGTGGAACTGAAATCCTAGGAAGTCGTCTGCATCTGCGAAGAACACACATTTGGCGGGGTTCATCTTCAGATTATGTCGTCGCATCCGCGTGAAAACCTGTCGGAGGTCTTCAACGTGTGTTGCCCGCATTTTGGTTTTAACCACCACGTCATCGATATAAACTTCAATCATCTTCCCCAAGATATCGTGAAAGATAAGGTTCATAGCGCGCTGATACGTTGCCCCCGCGTTCTTGAGCCCGAAAGGCATGACAATATATTCAAACACAACTACAAACCCTGGGCAGCGGAAGGCGATCTTGTAACGATCGTCTTCAACAACAGGAATCTAGTGGTATCCGGCGGTTCCGTCCATAAAGGATAGCACTTCATGCCCCGCAGCTGCATCATTGAGGAGGTCGACGACAGTCATGGGGTATATATCCTTAGGCGTTGTGTTGTTGAGGTCTCGGTAGTCAACACAGACGCATATTTTGCCGTTCTTCTTGCAGACGGGAACTACATTGGATAGTCATTCGTTGTACTTGGCCCCGCGAATGATACATGATCGATGCATGTTTTCAATTTCTTTCTTGACTACGATCTGGGTCTCATTTCGTATGAATCGGTCATCCTGGCGGACTAGACGTCGATCAAGATAAGTGGGCAGCCGGTGACAAACTAAGTTCGGAGACAAACTAGGCATGTCTTTGTACTTCTCGGGGAAGCAATCCTTATACTCGCGTAGGAGGGTTAGAAGAGCTTCCCGTTCGTCCGCCGCCAGCTTAGCACTAATGGAAATGAGCAGGGGCTTCTCTGCAGTCCCCACATCGACTTGCAAAATGGGGTCACGCACTTGAGGTGGTGTATCGTCCAAGGCAGCGGGAGCTAACTAAATAACTTCCTCTTTGGTATCGGTATAATCTACTATTTTGTCTACGTATTTCATAGTCGCAACCATGTTGTAGGCTTCGCGTTCCGCCTAATATGAGATGAGTCTCTCACATAAGGACTCGCCAGCCTCGCGTGCCTCTTCTAAGAAGGCACTATCCATCTGAGGGTTGTAGCTAGGGGATCTGCAATGGTGTGAGGACGTTGTAAGTCGTCCCTCGCCTGGGTAAGCCCTCAACGCGTTAAATTGGAGGTCGTGACCCCATAGGGGAGGCCTTTGGAATCGATGCCTTGAACGTCCAATGGGCCCAAGTCAATATTGTAATAGAGGGGGTCATTGAAGTTGACGGAGATGGAGAAAGGACGCAGATCCGCTTTGATGAGGACTGCCTTACGTTTCTCAGTATCCCAGATCATGAGTTCTTGGTGCATAGAGGAAGGCACACAGAAACTTCTGTAGATCCAGTCGCGGCCTATGATCATGTTGTAGGATGAAGCTCATTCGGCGGCGAAGAAGGTATAGACTCGTGATGCCGGTCCCACTTTGACTCGTAAAAATAACAAACCTAGAGTTCTTGAGACTTGTCTGGTGAAGTTCTTGACTGTCAGGGATGTGGTTTGAATCATTGAGCGCGAGATACCAAGGAGTCCCATGATACGGGTTGTAATGACATTCACCGCAGCTCCGATATCAACCATGACTTTGTTGACCATGATCCCTTCAACTTCAGCCGTAATGTATAATGGCCTCATGTGAATGGCCATGTCTAGGGTTGGTGTGGAGAATGTCAGAATCTGCATGCGTGTGACGCTTCTCGTAGCTTTCAATTGTGGGGCGTCCTCAGGTTCCGCCAAGATTGGACCCATCTCACTGCTACAAGGCGAGGACATGTCGCAGACATTTTCGCTACTGTCTGGGGTATCCGCGGTGTTGCATGTTGTGTTTGGCGGGAGAGCATATCTTTTAGATATGAAAAACACCATCCCGACCTGAAAAGAGAATTGCTCGCGGACTAGGATCAATGGAGTCTCAATGATCCCATGTTCTCCTTTGAGCACAGCTAATGCGCTCTCGGCTGGGTTGACCTCTTCGTCCTCAGGCCACGCAGAGACTTCAAGCATATTGCAGGTGAATGATTCCCCCTGCTCTTCTGCTTGGTCTTCTTCTAAGTCAATGCAAGGCTCGGAATGAGCCTCGTCGTTCAACAAATTCTCTTAGAAACGCTGGGCCATCAGCTCCGCGAAGTTAGCGCTGGAGGTAGTACTTTCGGCACCTGGTGATGCGTCAGTCTCTGTCTGCCGTGGTCGCCAAACGAGTTTGGTTGAGGGCTGTTTGTCCTCAGCTGGCTACTTATCCGCAGCTAGAGGAACCTTGGCATTGTCATTTTCCCTCGACGGAGGAATGGCTGAGGTTCGAGGCTCCTTCTTGGCCTCTGGCTCTGGGTTAGGTTGTGGCCGGGGCCGATGTGGTCGTGGTAGTTCCCTCCTTGCCTCGGGGTCTTGGCGAGGAGCATCCCGGGGCCGTGATGGCCGTGATGGCCGAGACGGCTCGCGCCTTGGCTCGGGCTCCAAGGTCACGAATATTCTTCACCTTGCTGGAGGGGGTGGTTCCCTACTTCGTTCAGCCTCCAGCGATTGCCGGCACCTTGGTTAAGGAAGCGGTTCCCTTCTTCGGTCAGGCTCCTGTGAGGTTATGTGCCAGGAAGGTTATGGATCCCTTCTTCTTTCCGGCTCCAGAGATGACCTGTGCCTAGAAGGTTGCAGATCCTATCTTGGTGGTATGGCGAGGCGACATAATACGTTTGCCTTTGGAGCAGGATCATCTGCTACCTGTGCACACACCTTTAGAGGCGTTACAGGTGGCCTTTGGAGTATTGCATGTATGTCTTCTGCTTCTCTCCACATCTGCTCAGGTGTTTGTGCGAGCTGCGAGGGTCGTACAACACCATCATTGACCGCTCGCAAGGCACGTAGGATGCTGTCATACTTCTTCTGTAGCTTCCGCTTCCTAGATCTGGTAATGGTAACTGGCCTGTCCCCTCCCTGCGTGTACCATATCCCCTCCTTGATCGCTGATTTGGATGTCGAGGGAATGTAGGGGTCGGTCAAGATACCTTGACGAGGGCTTGAAGCCTCGTTTTCCTGATACCCGCTGCCGGAGTCGGATAGGTCCATCTCGCTTGAGGCTGAAGACGAAGGTACTTCGTCCGTCCAGTGTGATTGGACAAATGTCTTGAGGCGTTTGATCCTCTGTTCCAGCTCTTCGCGAGTCTTGGGGCTCACGGGTAGTAGCTTTCAGCGGGGGATGGTGCATCGTCCTACATGATAGCTTTGCCCTTATCTTTCCTTGAAGGGCGATCGGGCTACAATCTGGCGACTAACTGCTTTGTTGGGTCATGGTTTCCACTTTGGTTCGCCAGCACGGTATAGCCATTTGCCGGTCTCTTGCGGTTTCATCCTGACGGTTTGCACGAACCCGCATTTGGAGATATGTCCAACGTTATCTCGCGTTGGCCAATGAGATGCCAAGCGATATCTGCAGTCGCGATCATGAAATCGCCTTTATCCTCAAAGCGAATGTACTTGAGGTCGAGCCAGTCCTGGACTTGCTCGTGAAGCTGGTAGCAATCGCGAGTTTTGTGTCCCCAGCTATCATGGAATTTGCAGTGTACGCGACATTCCTTATATTCGATGTAGGATAAGGCCCTCGCCACTATGACGAGTTTGTCATCAATAAGGTCGTCTAAAACCTCGTGTGCGAGGTTGACGTTGTAGGTATACTAGCGAGATGGCCAAAATGCGTCATCATTGCCTTCCTCGCGGCCTCTCTTAGGTGCCCGGTGTGGGTTTTCGTCCTTCGGATGTTCAGACAGGTCCAATGTGACTCTCTATTGGCCTGGCTTCGGCAACCGGCGACTGTTGTTCTCCTCTGGCTGGTTAGCCCAGTTCACTTCAACCATGCCGACCATGGGCAGAAAAGGGTCCACATCCACCAGCGAGGCTGTGCTCCCCGGTGTCTTCAGTTTCAGGGGGCGCCAGAGTTTAGTCAAGTTTGCAGTTGGTCTCGGAGTCTTTAGTGTCGTGATTATAGACGTTGTGGAAGGTACAATACTTCTTGTCCTTCAGCTCCTCCTTAGATAGGATCTTGTGATCCAAGCGACGAGTTTGCTCGTTCACTGTCGCGTGAGTGAGCGACAGGGTCTTCGCGGTCTGCTTCATGGTCTCCACGTTCTGATCTAGATCCTTTTGGATCCGTTGGAGGGAACCTTCAACTAGGCCCTTATTTTCTGTGAATTTGCCTTCGAGGTGGCCATAATCATCACTGAACATGGCAAGTTTGTCATGGCTGGCTTCCCAAAGGGCTTTGTCTTTTTGACCTTTTCAGCTAGGTCAGTGATGCTCTGTTGAGTGGCTAAACTCTGACCTTTGAGCTCTTCGAACATCTGGAGGATTTGCTCCATAGGTAGAGCAGATCATATGTCTTGGGTTGGCTGTGAGCCTACCATTGTGGTCTCGATGAAGTCTGAGTTACCAAACTGAGCAAGAACCTGTTTCGTGGTGAGAGATCGGCAAGCCGCGCTGTTATGAGGCTTGTACCGAGATGATCCGTGCTTGAGACAAGAAAGCTGAGGCTTCCTGTATGGTGATTCTCCTGGTTTCCCTATGGTGAATCACTTGTACTCCCGGTCCTACTCGGCATGCCAATGTTTTGGCCACGATCCTCAGTAAGGGATAAAGAGGTAATTAGCTACCAAAAGTAATAAAGAGGGGATGCAGGCGTGCCACCTCGCGGACGAGGAAAGAAGATGCGTGAGATCTTGACTTCTTGATCAAACGGAGGGCTTCCGGTGCCATCTCGCGGACGAGGAATTACAAGCACTAAGCCATTCGATACTCACGGTGTGTCGTGAGCAGAGCAATAATAGGGGTCAGGAGAGAGTCCGACAGGGCTCTGAGCTAAGGGAGATTGTAGAGAGAGAGAGGCTCGAAGGGAGATTGTAGAGAGAGAGAGAGAGCTTCAACAGGGAAGCGAAAGCAAAGCTCCGGGGAGCGTCTGGAAGTTCAATTGGGTTGAAGGTTTTGTTGTATTTTGTTTTGAGTTGTTTGTATTGTGTTTTCGAGAGAGAGCTTTTGTAAGCCTTCGAGGCCCTTTATATAGTGGCTTGCCCTGCCAGGAGAGATGTAATTAGAATCCAAGTCGGACCACAAGGACACACTTCACCTGCGCGAACCAACCATATGCGTGACGCGTGTCCATTTCGCACAACACACTTCGCATAGGTCACTGCTTCCACGCTGCTCAACTGTAGAGTCCTATGCGGACTTAAATAAGGAATGTCTTTATCCCGCGGGGTGTCACGGTCCTTGTGGAAACCTATCTTGCGCGGGCCGTGAACTCAAACCATCCCGCGAGCTCCTGAAGCTTGCTTCCATCTCACGCGCCCCTGTAGCTCGCAAGACTTAAAATGTTTTTTCATTAAAAAGGTCACAAGAGTTGGCCCAAAACATGTCAAAGACTTGTAGGGGTCTTCAACGATAAATGTGGCGCATGCGGACTCCGCATGTGAATTCTCTCATCCAGCTCGCATGATCTCACTGGCGGGTCATCACTTGTAAACCCAAAGAATTTGGGCTTGCCGGTATGACATGGACCAAGAATGTAATTAATATTCACGTGGACATTTTACAGCCCAGTAAAGTATTAATTCGGATGTAAACATAAAATGAAGACTTGGACCAAAATGCTCACTGGCTCAAACAAAAATTACAATGTCTTTAACAACCATGTCAATATTCTAACAGAAAAAATTGACGGTAAAACCATTTGGATGAAAAATTATGACTTTTAGGACCATTGAGATTAAAATAAAACCATAAGGATTGAATAGATGTCGACTTCAAATCACAAAGACTAAACAAATTTCATGAGTAATCATGTGAGCTAAGTTGTGTGATTATCTAGTCATGAGTAATCTGATTGCTCAAGGTTCCGAATCCAATGTATTTTTTTTGTACATATTTGTTATTTGATTAAAAAAAAGAATTAAAATTTGTTTAGTCCTTGTGGTTTGAAGTCGACATATGTTCAGTCATTCTGATTTTATTTTAATTTTAATGGTCCTTAAAGTTACGATTTTTCATCTAAATGGTTTTTCCGTCAATTGTTTCTGTTAGAATACCAATGTTCTAAAAGGCGGTAGGCGGTAGGTAGGCGGTAATCCGCAGCCTAGAGCCTGGACAACCTAGGCGGGGACTAGGCGATTTGTTTTTTTAAAAAAAGATTTATTAATTAAAAATATATGTTTTATGTACTCAAATACTTGAAAACAGTTAAATATGGATAAATTATTCAACATAAATCTTGTGAGACCTATTTATAGGATAAATTTATCCAAAATTTAGCATAACTTCCTTATACACTTTTATTCCTAAACACATCATTCACTCTTATGCTCTCATGCTCTCCACAGTATCAACCCCACCACAAAAAAGAAAACAAAATAACCGGAGAGCTTAGTAGCCTAAGCGGCGTTTAAGCGGTCGCCTATTTGCCCACAGCCTAGCACAAAGGCCTAAAAGAAAAACGAGGCGGCTTGTTGCAGCCTAGAGCCTAGGCAGAGACTAGGCGGGGCCTTTTAGAAGCTTGTAGAATACTGACGTGACTGTTAAATATATTGTAATTTTTAACCGCTATGTCAGCAATTTAACTGAGAAAATCGACGGAATGACCATTTGAATGAAAAATCGTGACTTTAAGAACCATTCAGATTAAAATAAAACCAGAAAGACTGAACATATGTCTACTTCAAACTACAAAAACTATACAATATTTTAAAATATTGGACTATATTTTCGTAGCATTAAAGCTAGCAATTAAGTAGCTAGAAGAACAATCTCACACATTTTCGACTTTGGTGTCCTAGCTCAGACTTGTTGGACGAAATCCACATGCCAAAGTGCAGGAATAGAACTTTAACTTAAGCATTGTCTCCACAAATTTGGCCTCATTGATGGCACCGGTGCATCTTGTAATAGCATCAAATATCAAACCAAGCACAAAGCACAGTCATGTAGACCAAAAAAATAGAAAAATTAAAATTGGTCTAAGCATGGCGTTAATTATTTTGTTTGCAAAAGAAAAGCCAACCCTTTGATGCAACTGAACACCCAAACGGCTCACATGGTTTTGCTACATGTTTGATGCATGAGTTTGCAACTCATGAGATACATCTTATGTGGTCTTGAGTTCACCAGACCAACTCCAACTGGTGTTTGGTTGGGAGTGTGGAATGTTGACTTTTAAAGATTTTAGATACACTCCTCAATCCCATAAGCATAAAAGACTATCAAAGCCTTTCTTTCAAGATTATTGGAAGTCAATTGTTATCTGAAGACTAAAGCTATGATTGAAGAAAGAAAAAGCTATCAAAGCCTTTCTTTCAAGATTATTGGAAGTCAATTGTTATCTGAAGACTAAAGCTATGATTGAAGAAATAAAAAGCGTAAGTGAGCAATTTTTATGTTTGAACATGGAAGTTAGTAGTTTCGTTATGAAGTATCACTGTGTATCTTTAGTTATTTTAGTACATTTATCTACATCTTCATACTTGAGTTACGTCACATCTTCAAACGTAAGTTAGTCATAAACTTTTTAGGTAAATAACTGTGTTTTCGCTAGTTTTTTTTTTCTTCTTTCTAATACATACATGGCAAACATCCAACTCATTAGTGGAAAAAAAAATTATTTCAAACAGAAAAAGAAAAAAAAAAAAGCAAAATTACGTGCAGACCAAATCCAGCAGGAGCCAAATAACGAAGCGAGTTTGCAAAGTCTGACAAAACCGGAAAAACAAAACACGAAGGGAGGGGCAAAAAGACAACACAGCACAGCGATCCCCCAAACCAAAGGCATGTGTCGGTAGTTTCACCAAAATCCAAGGGCATTTCCGGAATTCAATCATATTAATTAACAGCGACGCGCAGAGAAACAACGAGCAGCAGCCAAACAAGCCCTTCTCTCTCTCCCATCCTCGCTTAAAAAGCACCCCCCTCTTATTGTGGCTCTCTCTCTCTCTTTCTCTCTCTCTCTGAAGCACAATCTCATCCTCTCACAGATTCGTCCTCTTCTCGATCCCCAACTGTAAGTCTCCGCTGCTCTCTTCTTCTTCTCCAAACCCTAATTCCTCCGCTCCGATCGTTTTGTTTCATCCTCCAGATCCCTAATTCTTCGTTTTTCATTGTTCGATTTTTTTTTTTTTTGAATTTCGGAGTTTGATTTTTGATTTAGTCTGTGATTTAGTTCGATTGTGATAGTCTCCGATTGACCTCCATTTAGGTTTTGTTGCGTTAGGTATTGTGTGTTGCATGTCAACGATTCCGATAAGGTTTTCAAATTTCCGATTTTGCTTCTGTTTTGATGATTTTTATAATGTTTTTATATTTGTTTTTGATTGTGTTGTGGTGAAATGATGCTTGAATTTGATCTGCTTTCCGATTTTGATCTAGTTGTGTTTGGGGAATGATTCTAACTCTTGGATGTTGAATTTGTCAATGTATAAATCAGTTGAGCTGTCTAGGATTTCGCTTTGGGTCTCTGTAGAGTGATTTAAGTTTCACTGTTTGGTCAGTCATATTTTGATTGGGATTTTTCTAGGTTTTTGTCATTATAAGATTTTTGTCTTTAACTTGTAAATGAGCTTTGTAATGTGAATATGCAATAATGAAGTTGCAATACAACTTTTATCGGATGTTATTATACATTAGCAACATTCAGCTTAGTTTCATGGAAACAAACTATGTAGATGAGCTTTGAATTGTCTGTTTGATGTCAAATACTATCTCCTTGAGTATATAATCTTTACTATTAGTTTATGAGTAGAAGACAAATGGTTAATCAAGGTGAATTCTTGTTGTTTCTATGTTTTTAATGGATGCCGACTCCGATTGAAGAAATGTTGTGTCTTTCACATTGTGTTTATTTATAGTTCTACCCTTTTGTACCTTCTTTTAGGGAAATCATGAGTGATCAGGGAGAAAAGACTTGCCCTCTTTGCGCGGAGGAGATGGATTTGACAGATCAGCAATTGAAACCATGCAAATGTGGTTATGAGGTGTGGGATACTAACCTCTCTCTTTCACTTTGATGGAAAGTTAAATGAATAATTGTTCCCTTTTGTCTGCCCGGTGTCTTTGATTCATTTTTTGAACGTCATCATTGTTATTCAGTTACTCGTAGCCTTGCCTCAGAACACTGTGTGGCAAGACTAAAATAACAATTAATTAAAATTCACTAAGCAATTGTAGTGTCATGTGCTACATTAGCAAATAGTCATATTGCAAAATTATGCCTATCGAGCATTCTATTGCCTCCCTATGAGTTTGTTAGTTCTAAATGTTGATCTGTTAAAGTGGTGAAATGTGGTACCTTTCTAGCCATTGAACTTTATAATTGTTTGATTAATTGTCTTCTATTAATGTCTAAAATACAGATATGTGTTTGGTGTTGGCACCACATAATGGACATGGCTGAGAAGGATGACACTGAGGGGCGGTGTCCTGCATGCCGTACCCCTTATGATAAGGAAAAGATTGTAGGGGCTGCAAAGTGTGAGAGGTTAATCTGAAAACCATAATTCTTTTTGGATAAGATTATTTACATTATCAATTGTTAATATAAATCCGTCCCCATAGATTGGTGGCTGAAATCCATACTGAGAGGAAGAAGTCTCAGAAGACAAAAGCTAAGCCAATCACTGAAGGAAGAAAGCAGCTTAGCAGTGTGCGAGTGATTCAACGGAACCTTGTTTATATAGTTGGGTTGCCTCTTAATCTGGCAGATGAAGATGTAGTCTCTCCCTCCCTATCTCTTTCTGAGCATGTGTGTTGGATTATATGTTTATTTGGCTTATAGAGGCTCACTGACTTTTTTCTTGTTTTTTCCTTTTTATGCATTATGAAGCAGCTTCTGCAGCGTAAAGAATATTTTGCTCAGTATGGGAAGGTTTTAAAGGTTTCTATGTCTCGGACAGCAGCTGGTGTCATTCAACAATTTCCAAATAATACATGTAGTGTGTAAGTCAAGATGTTTTGATGCGTTGCACTAAGTCATCTTATTTTTTTCTGTCTTGTTTCTTTTGGAAAGATTCTTTTGTTTTATTTTCATTTACTGTTTTTAATAATATTGTTCTGTATTTAGATATATTACTTACTCAAAAGAGGAGGAAGCAGTTCGCTGTATTCAAAATGTACATGGGTTTCTATTGGATGGCAGATCTTTGAGGTACATGCAGGTTTCTGGATAATTGACTATTACTTAATAAGTTTTGCAAGGATTTTTTCAGCACAGGGTTGTCAGCATGATAATCTTCTAGTTATATGTTTCAGGGCTTGCTTTGGTACCACAAAGTATTGTCACGCATGGCTTAGAAATGTGGTATGTATTATTACTTTTTTATCTGATTTAATGCAGTAGTTTCCTACTTAGAAGCTAGCTTGTACTGTATGCATCTTGTTGAAGATTGACTCTTTGTTGTTCCCAGCCTTGCACCAATCCCGATTGTTTGTATCTGCACGAGGTCGGATGTCATGAGGATAGTTTCACCAAAGATGAAATAATTTCGGCATACACTAGGTATTTATTTATTTATTTTTATCTTCTCCAGTCGATACAATGATCAGTGTATTGTTATATTAATCCTACATTGTGATGATGTGCTCAACCTCAGGCAACTCCAGAATTGTAAGTGTGTGTGTGTGTGTGTGTATATATATATAATATACACACACTTAATCAGAAAGGAACCTAAATAGATGAACATGAACCTAACCTCTAAAATTCACTTTACCAGGAGTCCCTCATCCTAATTTTATGGATATCTTGTGTTACTTTCAGTCTTGAGAGAATCGGGTTCTTGTGGCACAATGTGCATTTTGTTGAATCTATAATTCTACAATGTAATCTTTGAATTGTAACTGAGTTCTTAAAATGAAAATATAGCTTTTTTCTTCATTTCATCAAAAAAAAAAAACTTGAAGCTTTAGTTTTTTTTCTTTCACAAGTCGTAAACTTTTTGTGAAGTTTGAGGTTTGAATATTTTAGTATAACTTGCTTTCTCTTGTTTTATGCTTTCTGCAACTTGACTAGTGTTCACATTGAATGATCAACTAACTGATAATGATTTAAAAGGAATAGAGTACAACAAATTACTGGTACTCTAAACCCTATGCAGCGCCGGTCTGGAAGTGTGTTGCCTCCACCACTAGATGATTATTGTAATAGCAGTTCTGCTTCTACTGGAGGGCCTGTTATTAAAAATGGCTCAAGTGTAAGTCTCATATTATATTTTGTAACTTATGAAGCCAGATTTATGAGCTGGTTGCAATCATTTGAGATTTGCCTTTTTTTTATTTTTTATGAATGTGTTGTTTTGCTTTGGTACTCAAGTGGATCGTTTAGACACGGCATATGTTCTTACTCTATATTTTATTTTAAAAATCTGACAGAATACTGGAATCCTCATTAAAGGTTCTCCTCCAAATGGAAGCTCTGGCAGATCTATTGCTCTTCCGGCTGCAGCCTCATGGTAGTTATCTATTTTTGGTTAACTACACAGGTGATTTCTTGGTTATAATGAATCCTAAAAATTATTGAATGCATGTTGTAGGGGTATGCGTGGTTCAAATTCTCAACCACCAGCAGCGCAAATATATTCAAATGGACATGCCAAACTGAAACCTGATACAGTCAGTTGTACGGTGCCAATTTCTTCAGCTGCTGTTTCTACTGGCCAGGCTTCTATAGTGCATAGTGATGCAGGAAAGAGGTCAAGCTTGAATGAAGACAGTCAGACTATGCAAGCTAAAGGTAAACCGGAATCACTGAAAATTGTGAAGCAACATAGTGTGGATAGTCAAAGTATCCTGTCAGACAAACCTGCTGCACCTGATGAAGCTCCTGCTTCTCTTAATGTTAGCAGGCAGTTATCTTGTCCGCCTGCATTCAAGGACAATAATAAAGGCAGCAGTATGCAGCCAACTAGCACTGCCACCAACCATAATCAGCAGCCTTTTAGTTCCAGTCATGAAAGTGAAAGTATGGTTTCTAATGAAGAAGCCACCCAAAGCTTATGCTCTGATATATCTCTAATCAGCATTGATAGAAATTCTGCTCTTGATCATTCTGGTGTAGTCAGACCTAATAATTCTGCTTCAGATCATTCAAATATTAAATCGCCTCGGGACCAAGGGTCACAACAACATTCCGCTGAACAACCTAGAGAATCTCCTATAGCAACCGAGAGAGCAGTAACAAGAGAACAATCTAACTGGTTATCAGAGTCGCAACCATTTCCTAGTATATCTTCTGAGGTGGAGGAGGATGTATTATCTTTTGATAATGAAAGACTTAAGGACCCAGAAGTGAGTCAGGCGCCGTATTTGCCTAATGCAGTCCATGTTTCAAGTCACTCTAGGTCTCCGTTGCTACCTAGTGAGGGCTATGGTTCAGTTTATTCAAGTGCTGATCGCCTTTTTGTAGATAATAAAATAAGGGACAGTTCACTTCTATCTTCGACCAACGTGGCAGTACAATCTAATGGTTACCATGAAAATTTTGTAAGCAACTCTTCTGGTCCAGAGAGGCCTTTGGACAATTCATTTCTTCATCGAAATGAAGGCCTGGGGCAGCAAGGTCGAAGATTCTTGGGTGAAGCAGCTAATCCTGGTTTCAGTAATGCTGTGGACAAGGGAGAGAGCAGCATAATCTCAAATATATTATCAATGGACTTCGACACTTGGGATGACCCAATAATATCGCCTCAGAATTTCTCTAAGTTTTTGGGTGAATCTGATAGACAGGCTGGAGCTCAAAAACTGGCCTCTTCTTGGAAAGTACCAAATAATAATCAGTCAAGATTTTCTTTTGCAAGACAGGAGGATTCTAGACATCAGCCATTTGATCTACAGTCATCTCAGAGTGTTATTGGGCGGTTATCACAGAATCAAGCACAGAACCAAGGATTCCATCATGGCTATACTGAAAATCGAGATTTATCATTGGATAATTTTGGAATTGGAAATGGTTTTCCTTCAAATACATATGAAGATTCTGAAAATCATGCCAACAATCTTTTAGCCTTCTCTTCAAACAAGCTTTCTGGTTAGTACTCTTGGACTTATGGGACTGGTATTTTGTTGGACATTTGTTAAGTATTGGGTCAGTCTTTTATTTGTTGATAAAGATTACTTGCTTATCTTTCACAGTAAATCTGAAATATATTTATCAGATAGGCCATTTCTTTAATGTCTGTAACAGGTTACTCTTTTGTTTGATGTTTTGTGTAGTGAATGATTTTTACTTCCTACTGTTATTTCTTACCTTTATTTATTTCAGCAGTTTCAAGGGCTCAAATCTCCGCTCCTCCAGGATTCTCTGTGCCAAGCAGGGCCCCACCACCGGGCTTTACTTCTCATGAGAGATTGGAGCATGATTTTGACTCACTATCTGGTTAGTTGTGCAGCTCCTATTAAATTAATTTCATTGTTTATTTCATGTGTTTCGGTATTAATTTCATTCGTGGCCTCAGGGAATATTTTGCACGATAACTCTGTGTTGAGAAATTCCTATCAACCTCAGCCCTCAGGGAATATTTTGCACGATAACTCTGTGTTGAGAAATTCTTATCAACCTCAGCCTACGGGGAATATTGGTAGCTCTGGGGATATTGAGTTTATGGATCCTGCTATATTGGCAGTTGGTAAAGGGAGATTGCAAGGTGGGCTTGACAACCCTGGTGTAGAAATGAGATCCAACTATCCTTCACAGTTAAGTGCCTTTGAAAATGATGCAAGGCTTCAGCTATTGATGCAAAGATCCTTCCCCCAACAACAAAACCTCAGGTATCCTGATTTTGGGGATGGCTATTCTCATGCCAATGATTCCTATGGATTGTCATCGAGGCTTTTGGATCAATCTCAAGCTAGCAATATATCGCCCTTTGCTCAACTGTCTCTTCAACAATCCAGAAATAACCGGTCCATGTCAAATGGCCATTGGGATGGATGGAATGAAGCTCAGGGTGGTAACAGTGTGGGTATGGCAGAGCTTCTGAGAAATGAGAGAGTAAATGAGAGACTAGGATACAACAAGTTCTATTCTGGTTATCAAGAATCAAAGTTTCGGATGCCCAGTTCTGGCGACCTATATAACAGAACCTTTGGAATGTAATAGTGAGTGATAGCTTTGACTGGTTGGTGAATGGAGAATTGAGGTCTGGTGTTTTCTCGGCCTTGTACTCAGGATGGGACTGATTCATAACTGGTTTTGCTCTCGGCAGCCTAATGTAGGGTCAAACTCCTGTAACTATTGGGGTCTGGAATCCTGCAGGTAAAGATTTATCACTTTAGTTTTACCGTAGGGGTTGGCAGTTATGCCATGCAGATTGGCATGATTTGTGCTTCCATAAGGTTCAATTCTGTGTCTGCATATTCCCGCTCAGAGTGCTCTTTGTTCCTTGAACCAAATGGTTTTCTTCTCTTCTCTACCTCATAAAAATATTGAAATCTCTGTTTTTTTTTTTCTCTGGTTTTCGTTTTTATTTATTTATTTAGCAGTTGTGGGCTAGCAATGAGCACTTGTCCATGGTTTGCTCCTAGGGTGCTGTAGTCCCCAGAGTGGAGCCTGGGTTAAAATCTACCATTTTCTGACCTTTAAAGCTTGGGACAGGCCTGATGTTAAAGTTGCCTAATTATCTGGGATTTAGGTCAGGAGGAATTCTTGGTATAAGTCATTCTGGCTACCCTATGTTGTGTGTTCAATTTATATGTAAATCCTCTGCTTGCCAGCGTTTCTTTGTCTTGTAGTGCCACTACTGTCAGCATCCTTTATTTCCACTAATGTAGACATCCAGCGCCTTTCTCCTTGTTTTTCAAATGTCTGGGCATTTTTGCTCTTCATATTTTTGGTCTTTGAAATTGTGACGCGCATTGCACCTTATTTGTATTGAGTTTTGCTTTTCTTTTGATGCAGCAGGTGCCGGTGTGATTCAAGTTTGCATTGCGGGTCGCTGTATATGGTCAAACTGACAGGCAGATCACCAAGTTTTGAGTGTTCTAATGTACGATGCATTTCCTCTAGCTTCCGGAAAGGACACATATGGACTGCTCCCTGGTGTGTACTGGTACTTAGATTGTTGCTCGCGCAACAAAATGAATGAAATCTGACCCTTTTGGGGGAGTTTAATACTGCTTTTAACTGTTTAAATGATAAATAGGTTGTATTTCATTGGTTTTCAATAATCCGCTCTATAACACATTTCTACCTGTATTTTGTCCTGAGTTGGCACATAGAATTTGGAATTAAAAACCGAATTTTCAATTGTTCGAGGTTCGGGGCTTGGTAATTTTGTTAAAGCTTTTGGGTTATTTGTTAAATTCGGGGTTTGGTTTGCACTGATTCTTTATCAGAAGGTTTGGGTTTAAATCTCTAAAGCCTGATATATTTTTTATTCCGTATGTAGAAATAATGAAGTAGACATTGATATGGGCTTGCAGTTAGATAAGGCAGTTTGTCTGCAGTCTTGTTACAGTTAGATGACTGGGGGTTCCGCCTTTTATCATTTGATTGTTTGTTTCAGATTGAAACATCACATACGGTGAAACATCAGACTGAGATAATCGCAGTCTTGGGCGGTTATGGCTGGTAGTCATTATGTCCTAAGTTGAATAAATTCTTGTCATTATGGCGGTTGTGTGGCAGTTAAGGCGTACATGTCATTTCCGTTTGTACAGAGAGGACCTATGCATTATGTTCGTTTTTTTTTACCCGAACCTATTGAACTCTGGAATACAACAAAGTTCCTGAATGACTCGAGAAACTGATATTAGTTTGTGATATGTGAAGCACTTCTGTCCTGCAACAGTAGTAGACTTTGCACAACTGATCTCTTGCAGCCATAGGCGAATGCGTTTCAGAATGTAGGCTGGGCTCTATTTTTCGATTACTAATGTAGGTGGGCTTTTGCAGCTCTCAAGTGTTGATTTTAGTAAAAGATAATAGATGGATTGACTCAAGGTAGAGACACTGATCGCGGGGGTCGAGCTTGAGTTATGAGTACCACGAGCACACCAATATCAACTGAATTATTATGAGGTGGGTGGGTTTTTTTTTTTTTTTTTTGGTTACAAAGGGGGCACTAAGGCCTAGAAAGAAAGAACAAAAGAGAAAAACAAAGTAGCAACTGGATCACCAGTTCTTCTAGCTCTAGGAACACCATTCAAATCATCAAGGTAAGCAGAAGCAGCATGGATGGGAGGCTCCTTTAGAATGATAAGGTCATCTCTAGTAAGAGAGGGTTATATTGGGGTCAGGGTTATAATTTAGCCCTCAAAAATATTATTTTTTATTGATAGACTATTAAACCATCTCTAGTAAGAGAGGGTGAAACTATCAAATATTATATAATTTCACAATATATTTTTTCAATATTTTTCACTTTGTCTATAAATATGTTGTCACATTTGTAAATATGAGTATCACATATGGATAGTATATACGTAGAATTTCACACTTACGATTTATTTTATTATAACAATATTTGAACTTGGACCAAAATTAAAATTTTGAATTATTTTGAGATATAAAATATATTGCATATGTTGTAGTTATATTAACAAAATAAGATAATCAGTCATTTATTGCATATTTAATTAATTACATAGTTTTGAGTCGGGAGAATTTACCCATAATGAGATGAAAATGAAATCATCTAATAGAAATTTGACAATTGTCATAATTTAGGTGTTTATCAATCAACCCACGTGCACACTTAGTTTTTTAATCCGATTTGAGACCACAATTTGGTTTGGCCTAGATTAGCCAAAATGCTATTTTTGGCCTTTTAGCCTTTCATGGATCTTTGACCCTCTTCTGATTTGTTGGAGGCCAAAATAAAACCAAAATCTAGTATTTGGCTCTATAGCCTCTATTATTGCACATGGCCTAAGACTAGGAGCATGGTTGATGCAGTGAGTTTTGATTTAACGTCACTAATTTTAGAGAAGAAAATGTGAAAGATAAAATGAGTGAAATGTGAGGCTAGTATCTTTAAGTAGGACCACGAAATCAAATTTTTTTTTTTGGAAATCAATAGGAGGGCAAACACTTAAAAAATAACAAATGTGTCATTTATCAACTGGGAGGTTTTTGGTATCCTTAAAGAGGTCTCTACATGCATCATGATTGTGGAAGTGGGCCTATTGGAACATTTTGTTAAACGAGATTGGGCTCACTGTACGCTCAGACTAACATCTTCATTTCCCTACCAATTTGAGCGTCTCATTCTCTCCCACAAATGACACCTCAACAACTGGGAAATGACGCGAATCAATAGCTTCAGATCTAATCTAACCCATAAATGTCAAAATAGAAGTGGGACAGAATCACAAGAATCCAATTTAGGCTTAGGCCCACCATGTATTTGGCATAACTTTATTGGAGATTTAATTATGTATGTATGGTCCCTCGTTTTTGGCCTAACCTTTCATCAAAGGACACCTCTAGGAAGTGTCATTTCATGGGATAGAACTGTGAAGAGGAAACTTGTTTGGGGAATACATACAATACATATATGGTTAAATAATTGTTAGAGTAATGTGGGGCAAACAAGTTCTTGAAACCTTAGTGCCACAAAGAAAGAAAGATCAAGCACTGTATGATCTGCTCTCTAATAATGTATTAGTTTGACGTTGCTGTTCCAAAGAACAAGCACAACACGATCTCAGATTCTGAGAAAGAAAACAAGCATCTGAGTACTATTCAGTGAAGTTGACATAAGGGAACAGCAGCACTAAAAGGGCAAGTGTCAGTTACGAAAGAGAGATTTGACAGTACCAAAATATCCAATAGCAACATCAACCATGTATCAATATGGTGACACTGAATGAGCTTACGTGGTCCTTCATGTTTGAGCCTAGTTGATATTTCGGTCCAAGATCATGTAATAAATTTTGGATAACATTTGGGCTAATACCTGTGGCCATTTTAAGAATAAAACCTTTTAAGAAGCGCAAGGTTCAGAAGCGCGCGATATAGGTTTTTACAGAGACTGTAGCACCCCACAAGATAATGATAGCTCTTGTTATTTGAGTTCGCATAGGAGACTACATGTTTTTTGGATAACGCAGGATTAGCGCTTGTGACTTAGGCAGAATCTATCTAATTGGACACGTATCATCCAGGTGTTACTCTAATTGCTAAGTTCGAATTAGATTGTGGTTACGTTTCTACTAACTAGCTGAGAACCCCTATAAAAGGAAGGTTCGAGGATCATTTACACACACAATCAAATCATACAACTACAACAAAAGCTCTTCGAGCTTCTCGAAACCCTAACGCTAAGCACATTTTCCTTAGTTTACAGAGCCCGTTCGGTCTCGTCCCTGATTACTTTTCCATTTAGTTGTTCTGCTCTCTATTCACAGTGAGTATCGATTGCAAAGCGAATAGGTGAGTTACTCGTAATCCCTCGTCTGCAAGGTGGCACCGGAGCCCTTTCGTTTGATTATAAGTCAAGCACACACGTAGTTCACATTCCACGCCTGCAACCCTCGTTTACTTTTGGTACTGTTAAGTTACATCTCTGCCATTGCTGAGGATCGTGGCCAAAACATTGGCACGCCTAGTGGGACCGGGAGTACAGTATCTTATTCACCATTGGGAAACCAGGCGAATCACCGTACATGAAACCTTATATTTCTTGTCTCAAGCATAAGTCACCACGGTACAAGCCCCATAACAGCGAGGTTTGCCGATCTCTCACCAAAGAACAAGTTTTTGCTCACTCTGTGAACCCAGACTTCAGTGAAACCACAATGGTAGGTCCACAACCAAGCCAGGACACATGATCTACTTTGCCTGCGGAGCAAATCCGCCAGATGTTCGAGGAGCTTAAAGGCCAGATCGAAGGTTTGACAACCCAGCCCTCGGATACTGAACATGTCGTTCTTTGTTTGGAGAAGAAAGTCGACACCACTCAACACAGTGTTGCAGACCTTACTGGACAGGTCACAAAGGACAGACTTCTTTGGGTTGCTAACCAGGAAAACCTCACCGTACTCGGTGAGGATTTCAATATGCTTGCAGGCGACATTAGGGAAAACAAAGCCATAGTCGAATGGTCCCTCCAACGAATCCAAAAGGATTTGGGCCAGACTACGGACACCTTGAAGCTGACCCGCGCAACTGTGGATGAACAAACTCGTCGTTTAGACGAACACGATGCCAAGCTACTTGATCAGCTGACGTGATCCTCCGGCTCTAACTGGTACTGACGTGATCCTCCCCTTCATCTTCTATATTCTGAGTTATCAAGTAATCGATTCAGAATGGGTTTTAATGATTTTGGTTTATAGGTTTATTCGACTTCGTTTCTATCGTCATCGTCGACGACCTTCTCGGCATCCCTTGCTTGGATTCCTGTCATGGCTGCGTCTGTATGAGTGAAAGTTGGGAGCAGAGCGGGAGGAGCAATCCTAGCTACTGTGCTCTAAGTTGGGGTAGACTTCAAATTGGGGGACACTGCATCGTCTAATTGATTAGAAAGTTTTGGTTTGTTGTCGAAGTGGGAGATTGAAGGTGGAATCGGGTCCTAGCTGCTGCATTCTTGGTCAAGAATCAGAATTGAGGATTCGATTCTGTTTTGATTAATCTGATATTAAGGTAAGGATGAAACAGATAATTTGGTTATGAGTTTGGTAATGGTTTAGGTGTTGAGTGGTTACTGTTTTTGTGAAGGAATGAGAAGGAGAAATCGTCGTGTTGGATGAGAGGAAGTAACTCGCACTTCGGGTGCTACTGTGTTCTTGAAATGGGTGAAGACCAGCAAATTGGGATTTCTGCATTAACCCTTTTGATATCAAAGGTAAATTTGGAAAATAGACTTGGAGTGGATGTATTTGCATAATGGATTGCTCGTGCTTGATCTAAACTGATTATCATTATCCAGTAATTTTATTTAAGTTGAGTTGGTGAATCACTGATCATCCAAGGTGGGTGTTGACGTGAGAATTTGAATGACAATTACACTAAGCTACTGCTATGGTTTTTGATTAAATGCTAATACTATGAGATCATGATCACAACTTGTGTAAAGCTCCATCATTTGACTTGTGCGTAATAATGGTATATTGTGAAGATCATGAAACAAGTGTTAAAGTGGGTATATCTTATAAGTTGGCTGTTGTGAGAGCCTTGTGGTTAACATCGTTTGAAATTGTTGCTCAAGCAATGTGTGGGTGAACTTGGGGAAATGGCCTAGAATTGATTATACTAAGAAGATGATCACTTAGTTACGTTGATCTTGATAAGATGATTAAAGATACAAAACTGTATCAAGTTAATGTTGAGAAATGCCCAAGTATGACTATGGGTGTCCATAGTAATTATGCAAGTTTGCTTTCAATTTCTATTTGATGAATTTGTGAGATATGTTGGTCGATATGCTAAATGTATGGAAATTGAATGATACTTTGATCTCAAGTTAAAGCTTGGAAATGAGAACCAAATGGGTTTTAGATGCCAAGTTGGTCAAAAATGATTATTGATATTGATTGGTCAAACACGGGCCAAAATTGGTCGGATATTTATTTAGCCTTGATGACTTTATAGTATACGTGTTCGATGAGTTATTGACAATTATATGTCGGACGTTAGGGACTCCAGTTACCCGAGGAGTAGAATGCTCGTGATTCTCAGTGTTTGTGAGGAAAGCCTCGGATTCTAGATAGGGGACCCGAAACTCCCTTGATTAGTGGTTTTTAATTTATAAAATGTTTATGCATATATGATATTGCATGATCCGGTTATCCGATAAAAATATGGTAACCGGTGTTATGAGATATTGATGGCTTGAGAGTGAGAGGAGCATAGCGACTACCTTGAGTTCGATCCCCTAAACCTCCGGAGGGGCCTTTATGGACGGAAGAGTGTCTTACATCCTTTGTGGAGTTTGTGGAGTGACACTGCTTCTAGGCGATAGGGCATTTGTGGACACTCTCGCTACACTTGTTGTACACATATATAGTGAGGTAAGTTGGGTAGTGGGTCTAAAAGGGACCAGCCATCAGGTACAGTTTTATGGCACCACATTTATTTGATCATACAAATGTTTTTGAAAGCTTGTCGTTCATTAAATATTTGGATTCAATCTTGTTTTTAAACTGGGCCCTTTGAAACTATTTCTTTGTATGTTTTTAAGAGTTCCTCTCACCCCTACAACAGTTTGTGGATGCAAGTACTGTGCACTGGGACATGATAGTGGCGAGGAGTTGGGTGTGCATATTTATGATTGGTAACTTGGTTTCTATTTTGTCCCCTTTCTTTTTATATTTGAGTTTCATGTACCAAATTCTATCTTATTGGTCTTGTTCTGTTATGCTTTGTAATTTTATTTCTTTAAGTTTATTTATTATTGGTCATTTCGTAAATCACTTTTAGACGAAGGGAAAAGCCCAATCTTATTATAAGTTTGCTTTATGATACTCCAATTGATAATTTGTATTCCTTTGAGTTCATGATTTTATAATCATTCCTTGTATCAGGTTTTTAGTGAATTAAAGTACTTTGAGAAAAATTAAGTTTTACACCTTAAAATGTTTTTCTTAAATGTTTTCTTACATTAACTACCTTGCTTTTCTCCTTTTAAGATTCGCGGCACTGTGACGTACGGGTGAAATTTTGAAACCGAAAACCGAAAAAAACCGAGCCGAAAACCAAACTGAAACCGAAAAAAAACGAAACCGAATTAAGAAAAACCGAACTGAACCAAATTAGTTTGGTTTAGTTTTTGGTTTCAGCCCTTGAAAAACTGAACCGAACCGAAAAACCGAATCTCTCTAAAATGACGTTGTTTTTTGTTTTTATTTTCGTATTAAATATTTGATTTGAACAATATGATTGTAGGTTTTATGTTCTATATAATTATATGTTTGTCTTTTTTAATATTTTATTTTTTATTTTCGTTTTATGTACATATAGAAATATTTTATGTGTCATGTATGCGAAGTATAGAGAATGATATGTTACCTCTAAAATTGAAGACCTTATTCTTGCGAGCTTTAGATGATAGACTATAATATTTAATTTATGTTTCTCTTCTTTATTCTAATTTATGATTTTTAAACTTTAAAATTCAGAATTTATTTGGATGGACTTTAAGCTATGAAGTCTATATTTTGTGTTCAAGATGAACTTAGAAGTTTTGAAATTATGGTTTCATGATGTGCTAGTGTGGTCAATTCCCAATACTTTCGGAATTATTGAGTATTAAACTTTCAAAGTATCTATTTGGTTTATAAATTTTTGGTTTGTTGAATAATTATTACCAAAATTTGTATTAATATATTATATTTGCTTATAAAAACAAGTAATGGAAGAAAATAAAAAGACCTAAAATACGATAATTTTTTATTAAGCCAAAAACATACAAATTTTAGGAAAAATTATTTTAAAAAAGAAGAAAAACCGAAAAAAACGAAACCAAACCGTGGTACGGTTTGGTTTGGTTTCTGGTTCAAGGTCTCAAAAAATACCAAACCGAACCGAACCTAATTTTTTATTCGGGTTGGTTTCTGATTTTAGGTAAAAACCGAACCGAACAAAATCGAACCCGCCCCTACTGTGACGTGCCTAAACTGAAGAGGTGCAGTTTGGGGCGTTATAGTACGTGGCCTAATAAGCAAAGTAATGGCTAATAAGAGATAAAAGTATTGTTCTTTGAAGTTGCCCTCTAATGGAAGCTTCCCTGTTTATGATGCATTGGAAGTTTGATCAGGTGCATGGTTTGATCATGTGCATGCATGGTTGATCAGGTCTATTAAAAAATGTCAAGTTTATTAAGCTTCCATGTATTGATTGATCATGTGTACCTAATAAGTGAAGCTTCCATGTTTATTATGTAAAATGTCAAGTTTATTATGAAAATGTTGAGCTGTTTTGTTTATTAATTGATGTATCCTAAATGCAAAATAACATGGTTGATGAGGTCAATAAACGAAAGGATGCATTTGAGGAACAACAGCCTGACGCGACGGAGAAGCAGATTATGGAAAGTGTTCATTCACAACAAATTGAGGTGTTGGGTACGGTACTCAAAACTCGGAAAGAAAAGGAGATCATAGGGATGGGACCAGGAGGCGAGCGAGACTTGAGTCATTCTTCAAATGGTTCGACTTCATGTAGTCGTCCTCCTAGAGTTGATGAGCAGCAACTCCAAGAGGTGCAATAGCTCTATGAGCATAAACTAAAGGAATCAGAGGAGCGTGCCCAGCAGCAAATCCAAGAGGCCCGGTAGCGTGCCGAGTCTATGTACAGTGTTGTGTAGTCCCAAGTTGTAGCCATATATGAGCACCTACGTATGCCACCTTCTCCTCCTCCTCCATAATTTTCTCCTCCTCCACAAGTTTCCCCACAAAACAATGATGATAGAGGCGACAACATCGGATTCGACGAGAACAACAATTGACATTTTTGATTTTGTAGTACTTCATTTATAGTTTAGCTAGATTGTATGAACAATTTTCTAACTAGTTCATTATTTGGCACTAAACATGCATAATTAATAGACATGCAAGTTAATTTGTATATATGAACAATATTTGTCCATCTAGTTATCATGATCAATATAAGAATATGTTTTCCAAATCAAGTGCTTCATGCTTGTTGTACATGTATGTGTTTCATTATTGTTACTGATTTGTAATTTTTGGAAAGAGTGAATAAGGTAAATAAAAATTCTAATTTTTTTACCCTAAATAAAATCTCTTAGGCGACGGAAACAGTAACATTCGTCGCTTAAAATAAACCACATATCCGACGAATATAAAGATGGATCGTCGACTAAGAACTGTTATAAATTTTCGGTTTAAATCGACGACTATTCTGTCGCTTAAGGACGATGCAATATTCGTCGGCACACATACATACCGACGACAATTTCGTCTGCTAAGAATAATTTTAAATTCGTCGGCTAAGAATCCTACTGACACAAACGTTCATTTGACAGAGGTTCTTATCGACGAACCTGTTTGTAGAAAAGGCAGGAAAAAGTCCGTCGGGTATGATCCCTCTTAGTCGACGACTAATGTTATTTTCATCGCCTAAGTGTCTACCTCACCACATTTAAGTGACAAAACTTAGTCGGCGGATAATTCGTCTGCCAAGATTCTAGGCGACAAATTGTTTGTAAGGTGAAGAAACTGAAACATCAAGCCGTGAAGCCATACTCAAGAGAATCAAAAGTGACCATGGAGACAATGTAGTTGTCGGGCGATGCCAAAATGTGGTGGAGAACAAAATATAATGACATGATTGACATCTAGAGAAATTTTTGTACTATTGCTACATGGGAAGATCTTAAGAAGGAACTGAAGACGTAGTTCTTCCCGGAGAATATTGATTACATCGCAAGAAGGCAGTTAAGAGAGCTGAAGCACACCAACAACATTAGAGAATTTGTCAGCAAGTTCTTGGTGCTCATGCTCGACCTCCCAGACATGTCAGAGAAGGGTCGGTTTTTCTATTTCCTTGAAGGATCACGACCGTGGGAGAGAACTGAACTCCAGATACAGTGTTCATGACTTGGCCTTTGCTCAAACTGCCGCCGAGAGATTAACATTTTTGACTTTCGTAGAGACTTGTCATTATCAAATAGTTATTATTGATTGTTAGTATGATTTGGGAAGTGACTTGTCAATAATACTTTTCCAATAAAAATATAAATAAATTTGATTAAACAATTTCTTGTATTTCTTTTATAAAACAAATCAAAGAAATTCTTTAGATGACTTGAGCTGTAGAAGAATATCTATACCGACGAGAAAACAAAAGGTCTGTGTGCTTCTCTTTAAATAAAGCCCCAAATATGAGTTCATATCAAATTATAATTCTAGATCGATCTCTTAAAAAAATGAAAGAAATATACCCAAGACTATATCTTCTTGAAAAAGGGAGATTAAAGAAAAGTTTAGATACGATCGTAGTTCATATGATCATAGTATTTGATTTTTTTCTACTGCATATATTGTTAAAAGCAAAGAATTAATGCCCAGAATTCGTTTATGGAATTTACTCAAGCGCATAGGGATTGGTCGTGCCCATAATCAATCTTCTTAGTTCATAAGATAGGGTTTGCTCATGCCCATATTTAATCTACAGAGTTATATATTAACATGGTCGATGAGGTTGCAAATTAGTTTATAGAATTTCAATTACGAAAATTGATTTGCTTGTGTAAAATCAAAGATTAGATATGGATTTCGAATTTGATATAACCCTAAGTTTGTATTTTTATTTGAAGAGGAGCATAGCTCTTTGCCATATACAAACTGTTAGTACATAGCCAAAATGTTTGGCCAAATCGAGAATATGACACAATTACCCGGTCGCCAAAAATCATTTCGGGCAAGACAGCACCGGCGAGCCCTTCAAGGGCATCCAAAGAGTGAAGGTCTGGCAGCAATCCACCTGCCAGACCCACTCTCCTGCGGCAAAACACCCCACAAAGGAGAGGTGCCGCAGAAGACCACAGACAGTCCCTCATCGAGGACTGAGACCGCATCGCCTAATATTGGCCTATAAAACAGGCACAAACTCCCCGGAGAAGTAAGTCCACAAAACTCCTTCCAAACTCTCGTATTCTGCAAGTAGCAACTAAACGCTAACTTAAGCATCAGAGATTCGAAGATTGGGCCACCCAGTCCCGACTTCTGACGCATTGCTACTTGTGTAGGTGCAAGACTCAGACTCAAGAATTCGACCTCCCAACTCGTGACCTCGGGACAGGTAGAAACACAAACCAGGGTTTTTTTTTGTTTTCACGTCGTTGAAAATTTTTGTGTTCTTATAGGATCTTCATTTTCATGTTGTGTTCTTCTGGAATTGTTCAATCATGTGAAACAATTTCTCTATGAAAGAAATTGTTTAATACATTTATTTATATTTTTATTGAAAAAAAATATTATTACCAAGTCATTTGTCAAATCATATCGACAATCAATAACAACAATTTGATCAATTAAGATCTAAGAGATGAAAAATGATGTAAAAATAGTATCAAGTTTTGTGTTTCTTGAACCGGACCTAATATATATTCAATTAATATTTTTGTACTCTTAATACACACACACACGTATATATATGGAAAGAAATAAATGATATCCTTGATGGGAACTTGACCCTGATTGTGGGTGGCCTTTAGAAAGGAAATCCTCTTGTTAGAAAGGAGTCAAGTAACCAACGAGTTTTCATGTCAACCTTTCCTACAAAGATTTGGTTTTGATCTTCCTTAGAACTTAGAAAATTGCTTTCCAATGAAAAGCAACTGGGAAACGACCTACTTTTTCCAAGCTTTGTTCCTCTTCCAGACTTCCGCTACTAAAGCAGGCAGCAATATCTACAGCACCCACCACTAAAAATTGTCCCATTGCATTATGTAGCAGCGTATTTGTACACCGTTTTGTTTTTGTGCAGAGTATCTTAGCAACTAGAATTATTCCTCTACATGGCCCTGGCTTTTCAATTGTGGGGTCTAAACTTGCAACAAGTACAAAGTTACAAACACTTCTGTCCCATGTGCTGGAAAATATTCTACGGCTAAAACAAACAAACATCCAAATCTGTAACAGTCTTAGAATATGAGCGCCACCATAAGAACTTGAAACTTTACGTGAGAGCTCAGGTCAGCTATAACATATTTCAAAGATCAAATACAAAGAGTTCAGAGTGTGGTTGTGATAAACATAGAGTCGGAATCTCTATTTGAATCATACAAAGAATCAAAAGGACTGCAGGCCGGTTTGTTCTGGATGCCCTTTAAATATATGGATGCAATCGGCTACCATGGCTTCTATGTGGTAGTTGTTTTATTGAGGGGTAAGGTGGGCGGCAGTGGCTGAAGATGTAAAACAGAGATTGAGGGCGGCTGGGTTCGAGGGGATTAAGGGGAGGACAGCAGCGGACGGAGTGGTAGCTGTAAACGAGAATCCTGATGATGCTGCGGTAGAGAACAGTGGCATTGGGGAGGCACTGACTTGGCCATGCATTTGCCAAGCCCAATTGGGAGGTCCTTGAGATCCTAATGCAATTCTCTTCTCTGTTGCTCTTTCCTGTTAAAATGGTTCAAGAGTGAATCAGTATTCAAAATATACCAAAGAGAAATAAATAAACACTTAATCAGTATTCGGAAGGTTATACTACTTTTGCCAAATTTTACTGAATATATCTTAGTAGTGCAGGGAATACAAGTTACTCTTCAGGCCTTCATACAATTATAAATGAACTTCACCGTAGCAGCAGGGGCAGTTCCAATTCAGCTTATAAAGTCATCCCAACACAAGAAAGACCGATCTATCTTGTTATTTTCTTAATCCCACTACTCATAATGAAGGTGTATAACACAGAACAGAAAGTCTCGACTTATTATTTCACTAAAGTTACATTAGTAATGAAGTTCTGTTCTATGGCCAGCTAATTCTCCATTACGTTAACCTACTGATATGAGTGATATCAATATGGGAGGTTGTTTTAGAAAAGTCCAGCATCTAGGCCATGCCAAAAAGTTGTGTCATTCAAAATAAAACTTATATGTTACCTGATTCGGAAAGAAATTAGGATATACACCATTCCATAAAGGAGAGTGCTCTGATGTCATAATTACGCCGTTGAAAGGTGGAGGATTCATTGTTGCATTTGCATCGGGCTCCATCTGCAAAGTTAGTATACTGTTTATTTGTAGCAGCAAAACATGGTTACAAGACAATCAATTATTACCACGAAGGGAGAAAGAGACAGGATCTAAACCAACCAGAAACCAAAAAACTGATGTCTAGCATTATGATAGCTGAACTCTACCACAAGCCCTCTTTCAGTATTCTTTTATAGATTCCATCTCAGAGTTGTGAAAGTAATGAAGGCGGGTTATATAAGTGTTTGAAACCATTTCAAACCAGAGTATTTTCCGGCCAAATAAGACACAAAAAAAAAAACAATAAGACCCTTGAACGGGGACGCCCTTTGAATAACCTAATGAAATCTAACAGATGTGATAGATGAATTAAAGAAAAATCAAGTTACCCTCTTATTCTTTCCATTTTGCCCCTCACAAGGGCCAGAATGGAACTGAAGCTGCCCCTTGCCTTGCTTTTGACGACTACCAAATGAAAGGGGAGATATTCCCAAATTCAGATCAAGATTGTGGTTGCCATCTGCATGGAAAAAAATCAAGTACATCTATCAGGAGAAAGAACTTGACATAAGTCAACAACTTGTTTGAAAAAATGATGCCTATGTGCAATATATTTGTACACATTTCTATTATACCTTTGTTACCAGCGTCTGATATCATCTCCCCTTCGTAAGTACTTGCCTCAAAGTTGGTGACAGCTTCCCTTCCATTACAATTGATAGCTGCCTTGTCATAAGCCCTAATTGCAGAAAATCAAAAGGGAGAGAAGTGTTGGATGGAACCCAATGAGGTTGAGAATTTAAGGTAATAAATTCAGTGCCAGGTAGTGTAATTCATGATCATTAGGACCTTGCAGCTTCTACTTCACTGTCGAATAGCCCAAGATATATATACCTGCATGCAAGCATCGTTACCCCCACGATAAACCACCATGCCCACAATTCTTTTTCTTTGAAATAGGCACTCAGACTCATTCTAAAGAGAAAAACAACAATATCGAGAATTTACAATAATAGATTCACAGTTCAAGTCAACACCTTGTATCCTTATTATACCTAGACCCATCCAAACAATAAATAAATCAATCAAATTCCATAAGAGAGTGTCCTCACTTTTTGCCAAGGAATTGCCCCATTCGAGCTTCCCAACGACCACATTTGTGCAGTGTAACCCCTCTATATCTTGAGCTCCCTCTTGAGAAACCAGTGCTCTGCCGACGTAGTATGTGCACGAATTCTTCCTTTGTCAAATTCTTCATCTGCACATGTATTAGATACAGATCAGAACCTCACTACACTCAGAAATTGAAACTACACAGATTTTAGTTTCATCAAGAGACTTGTCAAATCATCCAACCTGTTTCATATCCTCCTCATAATCACTGAGATTGTAATTGATATCAGCATCAACTCCCCTGAACTTAATAGCAGCTCTATCGTAGGCTCTAAATTCAGCAAATTCAAAGCGAGAAGAGTAAAACTTACGGTTCCCACAATGACAAACATAATGAAATTCAAGCAAATGTGTGAGTGAGCCTTTTACCTAGCAGCAGCATGAGCAGTGTCAAATCCACCTATATATCAAAAATCCATATTTTTCATCAAAAAAAAACTTTCCCAAACAGAAAAAACATACCAAATAGTTTGGATTATCACTAATACCAGTCAATCATATAGACAAGGTCAAAAAAATCCATACCCAAATATACTTGTTTGCCACAATCCCTGCACCCACCAAAAAATTAAATAATTGGGATTAAAATTACTTAAAGCTTGAAAAAATCAAAACTATGAAGTTGAACCAATGGAGTGAATGAGAATTTGACTAACCAAATATGCGATTCCCATCTACCAGTTCTTCTATAGAAAGTGACCCCTCTATACTGAGAACTCCGAGACCTGGGCCCTCTCCTGCTCTTCTTCACCTGCGGTGGCGGCGGCGGTTGTGGTAGTTTCTGCTGAACCAGCCTCACCTCCGCCGGCGGCCCACCATGATTGAACCCAAGCTCGATCAAGCTCTGCCTCTCCGATGATGACGCCGGCGAGTACTGCTGCCCCGTCCCCGGCCAGCTGTTAACCGGAAACAGCTCCTTGGTCACAACGACGTCGTCCTCCTCTTCTTCATCTCCTCCGCCGACCTTGAGAATATCGAAGTTGAGCGTCGTCACGGCGGCGCGTGCGGAGCACGAGTCGTCGTTGGTGCTGGAGGCGTCGGCATTGACGACGGACGAGTTCGACGTCCCGGACTCGTCCATTTGCGTCGCGCTGCCGGAGCCTTCCGGGAACATGCCGTGAGCCGAGCCGACGACGACGACGACGTCGTCTTGTTCCGACGACCCTGCCGCGCTGAGATTAAGATCCAACATGACTCCGATTCCACTCCCGTAAGCTCAATTCCCTTATCTCTACCGCCGATCGCCGGCCTCAATCGTACGGCGGAGATTCAACCACGATCACACACACTACCAACACGAACCAGTGAAAATCATGATCGGAGCTCAAATCACACAAATAAAACGGTGGCGTTTTGACGATCGCCGGAGAAATCAAAAAAAGGAAAGAGCGGTAGTGGTAGCGGGAGCTGAACCGCTGAACTAAGCGAACAAATCAGGTCGCATTTAGCGATGCAATACCGGCGGTGGGGTTAGTCGGAGTAAAATCGCCGGCGAAGTACTAAGAGCTTTCGTAGGGTCAGAGAGAGAAGAGTGGTGTCTCATAGGCAACACAGAGAGGCAGAGAGAGAGAGAGAAGAAAAAGAAGAAAAAAGAGAAGTGATAGGACGTGTGACTGAGGGAACATTTTAAGCGGACGGAATATTTATTTATTTATTTTTTTAATTCCACCGGCTCATCCGGTTTCCGGTTGCTTGTCCGAAGCCCAACAGATATTTTTTTCTTTTTCCGTCCTTTCTGGTCTGACAGATGGGAACAGTACTTCTCACCCATCCCATTGCCAGTTTCAGCTTAACAGTTAAACTGTCATTTTTTTTTTTCGTTTTTTACCATTAACAGCTAAATACATTCATGTTTTTGCCTTTTTTTTCCCCTAGAGTAGCTATGATCGGCTTTCTAGTCACTTCACCAATCGAGTGTGTTTCATCTTGCTAGGAAATTTTCTTTGAATCGGCTCATCTATTGCAATGTTGGTTGTTGCTTTTTGATTTATTCATTTGCTCAATGATTCATGTCAATTTTAACTGGCTCTAATATCGGTTCATATGCAACTGAATATATGTTGCTTGCTAATTGTATGACATAATACTGCCGTTTCTTTACTTTGGCAAAAGATTGGATTGGGGATTTGTCATTCACATACCATTTCAAATCAATCAACTATGTATATTCTTTATGTTTGTAGTATTTTTTTTTCTTTATACACGAGATTTTCTTTTCCACATTATTTCGTTTCAGCCGATCACTACATCTTAATGTTGAGATATATATCAATCTTATATCGGGAATATGAGACATAGCATGAAAGTTTATAAGGATTTGGACCACTTCACCCATTGTTAATTGATTTTGAACATGAACCTCATATTACTTTATCATGATATCAGAGCAAGTTACCCAAGTCCACGTGTGAATCTCAATGGCCACACGAACTCCATGTCAACCCCAAATGTTGTCCACGTGTTAGGCTTGAAAATTCACCACAAGTGTCGGGGGGGGGGGGGGGAGAGAGGGGGTGTTGAGATATCAATCCCACATCGGGAATGTGAGATATTCTCTATGAGTTTATAAGGGTTTGGGTCATTTCACCTATTACCAATTGGTTTTATATGTGAACTCCAGACTATTTTATCACCTAACAAGTTTCATCTTCTCTGCAATGTAAACTCAATCTTTATACACACACGGTATTTTGGTATTTTGACAAGTGAGTAAAAGTTCGATATTTGTCATGTGTCTCACAAGTTGTTATATACATTTTTATGAATGGTGGTTCCTAGTCTTGAGGTGGTAGGTTAGATTTCGAGATACTATGTTAGTGAGCTTGCTCTATCCTCCTCCTTGCAAAATGAACTATTATGTGCACTCTACGTCTGATTAATATAAGGAATGATATGTTATTAAAGAAAGGGAAGTGAAATCCATGCACCCCAAATTGTAATCCATACACCCATTTTTTCATTTTTAGTAACTTAAATTTTGTCCTTATCTATTTAAATTTTGTCTTTATATGAGAATGATTACTAAAAATAAAAAGTTAGTGTGTGGATTACAATTTAGGGTATATGGATTTCACATCCCCTAAAGAAAATCTATACAAGTCAGTAAGCTGTGGCTTGGTTGATTAAGGTGTTTAACTAACAACTTTAAAGTCATGGATTCAAACCTCACGACATATATAGGGTGTGTGAGTTATTAATAAAAAAATTTAAAAAAAGTTTAAGAAATTATATGATTCATTCATTACTTGACATCCCATATTGGCATAGTCAAATAGTTGGGAAGGTGGTCAACTTGACATGGATACGGAACAAATTTGACACTAGTTAACACGCACTTGCTTAAATAAGTACATGATGAACTTGCATACCAGCTCAAACAACTGGTACATCTCCGATCACCGCCAAAAAGAAAACCGCTGGTAATAATAACGGAAAAAAATTACAGCCCAAAACCTCAACAGTGATTCCGATCATATGAACGTCAATTTACTACAATGTGATTTTCAGTCCGGAAATTAACTCAATTTCTCTTACCTCAATGTGATTCATGAGCTACGGACAACACAAAGAAACTAGAAAGAGAACTAGAGAAGGGTGTTATATAATATCGGAGAAGTTTCGTAGACATGGAATAACCACTTTAGCCTAGGATAATAATATTAGTCGTTGCAAAATTTGACTATTTTTTATCTTCGATTTGTAGAAACCTATAGAATCCAGAGCAAATGGCTGCCATATCTGTTGAACCTAGGAAACATGATATCTAGGAAACTTGAAATTTGTCTGTGATCATGGATTTGATTCATTAGAAAATAGGGATCAAACTATATATAAGAGATGTTATCACTTTCTCCTTTTTGCCTTTGGCAAGATTCAATGATTTAACGTTAAATATAACAAGATTCTAAGTAAATACGAGCATTTTTAGGCAGCCGACTAAATATTAACTTCAACCAACAAATCTCGTCCGGTCTTTTTCCATATAACATGTTTTCCATGCCACTCCGTAGAACTTTGATGAACATGGCCGGTGCATTAGGTTACATATAGTGTGAAAAGCTTATAAATCAGAACTTTGATTGATATGGCCGGTGAATTAGATTAGCAACTAATTTTGACAAAAGTATTCTCGATTTCATGCTGCTCTAAAAGCTAGACATAGTAAATTGTTTGTATCATTCATTCAAATTTCACCCTTGGCAAAATTAAATTTCGGAAGTTCTTTTTAGAAGGAAATTGTTTGTATGAATTCATATATTTTTCAAGGAATGTTTAAAATATGACCTTCTCAAACTTGATATATGGAGAAATTGTATGTACGACATCAAATTTTAGTCTAATATATAATTTGCTGCTCATCTTTCATTCACACACACATATGAATCTTATAAGATGTATTTATTGAACACTCTAAGAAGACCTGCCGTAGTCACAAGAAACTCTAAATTTCGATATTCAAGTTCGCTTCCATTCATACACACATTTGAATCTTATAAGATGTATTTGATTGAACACTCTAAGGAGACCTGCCATAGTCACATGAAACTCTAAATTTCGAGATTCAAGTTCGTTTCGGTAGACTCGTTTGGTTCGTGGAAAGTAAAGTAATTCTTTTATGTGACAAAAGAAAGAGAAGGGAAATGAAATTTATCAATAACTTTATGTTCCGAGATATTTGGTAACACAGAAAATTATTCAGAAAGTTGTTAATTAAAATAATAAAATAATATATTGTGAGTAATAAATACAAAGAAAAGATATGAGAAACTTTCTCTCAAATTTTCTCAACCTTTAGAAAGATATTTCATTTCCTTCGTCGTTCTTAAAAGCAGTAAAATAACAACTTTCATTTCTTAACAATTACTTTCCGCGAACCAAACGAGACATAAAGACTTCCTCAGCTATTTAGTAGCGCATTTAGATATTTATTTAGTTAGGGTAATAATTTGAATTATTTATTTATTTATTTTTTTAAGTAATTACCAAACAGTGGATAATTGCATGCCTGAAAGTAATCTAAAATCTTCCATTAGAAATGAAAGAAAAAAGATTTGTCTACTTTAGTGACATTACAGGTCATTAGGATTGTTAAGAAAAGCACCGAAACCAAACCAAGATGTGACAGAAAGGAATGATGAAAGTAACAAAACGAAACAATAAACATTAAATGAAGAAAAAGAATAAAATTGGTTTCTTCTTTAACTAGTACCTTCCCATATTAAGGTAACTAGATAGTGTGCCCGCGCTTTGCTGTGGGTTGTCGTAACTAAATATTTGGAAACAACTCTGTTTATAAATTGTTTATATCAGTTTTTTAGTCTTGAAAAGTATATACCCTTGTATACAGTTGAAAAGTATACAGCACTACAGAGTTGACAATGCGTATCTAGTCTTGGCAAAGATCTGATTTTGCCCTACATCTTCCTACAGAGCCAATCAAACCAAAACATAGATTATTACTTATGTAACTTAACAACATGCCAACATGATTTCAAATAAATCAATAGATAAGATACATGTAATTAGATCCTTACATTAACACTAAAGTTTGGTTGGTATCCATAAAGCCCTCCACTGTTAGCAATGGTCACCTGTGCAAGAAATAGACATCAGACAACATGATAAGCTTTGACAACATATACATTGTACGTTATCTTGGTTTTGCTATTTTAATCAAAACAGTTAAAAGTAAACATTTGATGGAGGTAATTAAGATGTATTTGAGGTAAAGCCTAAAACAAAATACTAACACACGCACCCCAAATAATAGCTTATTGTTGTTAACATACTTAGAAGATCACGTCAAATGAAGAGGTAATGACAGATAGTGAGAAAACATTTGATGGAACTCACATCCACTGGACCAAGCAAACAGACATTTATTGCTGTTAATTACTATTAGCTAACTCAATCCATGTTTTCACTCACAGATTAATGCACAAAGTACTATCAGTTTCTGCTACTGCTATCCTCAATCAACAAAAGAAGCTACCACTTTCAGCTAACCATTTTAAACTCCGAAACCTTTCATTGATAGATAAGTATGAGAATGAGTAGTACTCACCTGGGATTGTTTACTCCTTTTGCTTTCAGTAAAGACCGATCTCAATTGGTTGTTTACCTGGAAAGATCAAATTCACTGACATCCTAACTTGAAACCAAATGTGCTGAAGACCCAAGGAAAGCAGGAAAAAAAAAACAATAGATCAGAGCCTCATATGAGCAACGAAAACATGAATTAACGA
Organism: Fragaria x ananassa; assembly: GCA_034370585.1. Classification (NCBI taxonomy): domain Eukaryota; kingdom Viridiplantae; phylum Streptophyta; class Magnoliopsida; order Rosales; family Rosaceae; genus Fragaria; species Fragaria x ananassa. Next base: position 24,100,460 of record CP139766.1, read on the forward strand.
AGAGACCACAAATTTCTTGAAAGGGAGAAAGGAAAGAGAGAGGAAAAAACCTGTTAAGCAGAAGCACGCGTTTGCTAATCGTTATGCTATTAACGATCTGAACCCTAACCACAAACCAATTTCAATACCCCAAAACCAAAGAAGCAATCAGAGTCTTCATTTTAGAAGGCAAAAGATTGAGACCAATAGAACCTAAAAGCACCAAAAGAAGTTCAATTGAACTCTCACCGATAGAAAACACCAAAAGGTATCACCTCATCCCAGCATGAAGTCACTTCCTCTCCCGGCATGTAACCTCGATATCTCTAAACACAGCTGGTAGGGTTACCCCGATCTCTCACCCAGCCGTGCCAGCCCCAGTAATAACAAAACAGTAAACCAATCACCCGAATCAGTCTGGTAAGGATGATGACTAAAGATGATGAGAAAACTGGGAGAGAGAGAGAGAGATTGATCAAAAAAATAAAAAGGGAGATAGAGCGGCTTGACCTCTCATTAGTGCTCTCTAATCATGGAGCAAGAACACAAAGCCACGCAGCTGCAGGGCCCCAAACACTGTTAGGAATGCGAACAGTACCGCGCGCCAGGCGCTATAATATATAGTTAAACCAGAAATGGAATGACCACACACACTAAAATCAAACAAACACACTCTTCGAAAATTGATAAACTGAAATCAAAACACAGGACTCCGTAGTGTACCACCATGTGTTCCGGTGATGTGAGTCACGGTAGGGTTTCGAAATCAAATTGAGCATGGATCTTGATTCGCCCTTCCTAATCCGCAGCAATTGGGGTTTCGAAATCCCCAGAAAGCAGTACCTTTCTTGGCCTTGATAGAACTCTCTTTTCTAAGGAAGGCTGTCAATCACAGAACCTGAAGACATGATGAAAAGAAATCGATCAAACAAAAAAATGGTAAAATTCCAGGAAAAAAATTCACAACCCACCTGATTTTTGAGATGATGAGGAGACTTGACGGAAACTGATAAGATTCAGGCAGTTTTGAAGACGGCGAGATTTCAGCAAGGTGGAGGATTAGAGTCGGATGGATGCAAGAGCGAAGATCAGATTTTTGGGGAGAGAAAAGGGCAAGTCTCAAGAACGATCTGGAAGGCGAGAGAAAAATCAATGAAAGTTGAGCTCCGAACATCTCCACTTCTTCCTCTACTCTCTCTCTCTCTCTCTCTATCTCTCTCTGTATATTTGGGACAGCAGAAGAAGACGCGCGAGAAGCGTCGAGAAGGCGGAGGCCCAACTCTGCAGGCCCAACTTCGTTTCGGAGAAAGTGTTAGGAACAGTGTTAAAAACAGTGTTTTGCGTTATGTGAACGGTCGACCAACAAATAGTATATAGGTAAATTGTCGTACCTTAAAAAGTAAAAACCTTCGTTTAACTTATTTTCCATTTCTGGTAACGAACTTCAACAACCACTCATCATTTGCGTTACTTTACTTTCTCCACCGGACATAGCCTGTTGCCCGGACCCGTCGTCTCACCACTCCCGGTCTGCCGCGTGTTTCTCTACGTGGAAGCTCTCACTGCCGTCCAGTAAGGTTAGTGCGGATCGGACGGATGGTGTTGATTTCCAAACATGGGATATTTTTCGCGAATGATTGATTTTTGTTCTGGAATATTATATTTTTGTTTGATTAGAGTGGGAAAGCTGTACTATATCATTATGAAGAAAAAGCTGTACTATAGTTTGGATTTTTGTTGATGTTGTTGTTACAAGATGAGGTCTAAAAGACCCAAACACAGAGAAAAATGAAATCAAGCATTAGTCTTAAAGCATCTAGCCCTGTAAACAGCAGAAAATGTCATCAAGAAACATTTAAACAACATGAATATGAGGATTGCCAAAGGATGAGTAAATCGATCATGATAATAATTCTTTTTTATTTAATACCCAAAAAGTTAGGAAATGTTTCTACATTTCATAATATTGAGTAATTTTCTTTCGAGTGGTTTTCCGATTTTAACATTTTATGACGATCCTTCATGGCTCATATTGAAGTGGTAACTACAAAATTTGCTTTCATGAGGATGTCGGCCAATTTTGTTATGAAATTTAACAAGATCTATTCTAGAGGTTGTAAGGTGTTGTGTTGTGATAAACAATAAGATATAATTGTACCGAAAAGACAGTAGGAAAAAAAACAATGAGGATGTATGGTTGGGAAATCTAACATTTATATTATAAAATGTGAGCATTATACATTAAACTTATATTGACTTGAGATAATGTTATCTCTAATGAAAAATACTATATCTCTCTACTTGGAATATACGTATTGACACAATATCATAACCGGACATCGAGTTTACTAATGACTCTTTAATCTTTGCCTAGGCTAACCTATAAGAATAAGTATGAGCTATTATCACATAGTAATGTATATAGTATTGCTTCCTTTGAATTTAAAAATGTATGATTTCGTTTATGTTCCACAACAAACAAAAAGGGTACAAACTTTATGATATAAAATTTTTAAGGTGCACCAAGTAATCTACTAGTTGGTTTTTTGGATTTTCAAATAAGAGTCGACCTAAAGTTCTCTCTCTAAACCCAAAATCCCGATCTCACCAGCAACCTTCCCTCCTCTGTTTCTTTGTTTCCCCTCACCTATGGTGGTGATCTCTCATCATCTGTGGTGTTTCCTCACCCAAGTGATGATTTTTCTTTGTTTTTTCTCTTCTTTTGTATCTGGTTTTGGTCCCCATAGATCAAATCCGTTTCTAGTATTTGTTCTCATGTTGACTCTCAAATTTTGTTCTTCCTCTGCTCCTCAAGATCTTGAAACCATGAATAAGGCTCCTTCCTCTTCTCTACCTTGTCCTGCTATAGAAGGTTCTGTCATCTTTTGCAACCACCTCTTTAGATCTCAAGCTTTGTTACTGAGATCTATTTTGGCTTGGTTGTTGTCACTCTCTTATACGAGTTTTTTTCGTAATTGGTCGACGGGAGAATGTACGGTGGCTCTGTCCTCCTCACCTCTGCAGACCACATATGGGTACCAATCTTTGCTCACAATATTCATCGGAGCTCAAGTGACAACATTCCATGGCTATTGCAAGTTAGAGATGAAGAAGAAGTTTTGTTTAGGGTTTAAATATTTTGGGCTTTTGAGCCTTTAGTTTGCTTTTTTATTGTAATGTTTTTCTCATGTCTTAATCTTCTTAGGAGATGACTTTGAGAGGATTGTTTGCCTGCTCATTGCTTTGTTTGGGCCTCCTTATGCCTTTTGGCTTCTATGATATTTGTTTCACGACAAAAAAAAGAAAGTAATCTACTAGTGTCTGTCACTCTTTTACACATGTCATTGATGTAATTATGTATACCACTGACCATCTATCAATTCAAATGATTGATTCCATGCTACATTTCCGTTGTCCTACAAGCTCACATACTTAATTGGAAGTCATATTCTTGTAACATTTTGATGTAAATTCACTAAACAATATACAATAAGAAGTTCGACCAAGAATATAAGAAAACCCAAAGCAAGAGGGTTCTTGTTACCTCACCCGGCCGAATGAAGGCAACACTTCTAGCCGCTGCATATCGGTTTGAGAGTGGACTAGTAGTGTAGATTAGGCGGTGTTATGGCCAATTTTCTCCTGACCTAGCACCTTTTGGCATCAGAGGAGGATAACGATTTTTTTGATGGGCCGACACACTCCTTTGTGATATCTTCATATTAGACTCTGATCGAGGTGTTGCAGATTAGGGGCGGTTGTGCGTCTACATGTGGCACATCTATTGATGGAGGTCGTTAAGGTGGTTCTTGGCGGCTGTGAAGTTTTTGTCGGTAGCAACCTTTATGGACATGGGTGGAAGTGATCAGGGTTTATGATTGGTTGGTCTTCGGTGTCGTAAGATATGGGTCAGATTTGGAAACATGAGTCCTTGAGCTCAATTTTTTGCAAAGGGCTGCAACATCTCTTTAGTTTTTTTTTTTCTTGTTTCCTCTGACACATGGTGTGGCTTGTTATGAGTTCGACTCAGTGGAGTTTGACTCCCTTGGCCCAGTGAATTTTCCATTACGAGCCTCAATGTTTCGGCTTGTCTAGGACTTTAAGGATTAGAGTGTCAAAATTGGCATGGGTCTCTTCCATGCACTTTCAATTTGATCGATCTAGGTTGCCTGGCTCCTTTAGTGGTGCGGTGGCCCCTTTATTTTCATAGGAGGTTGCATTTTTGTGTTTGTAGTGTTGTGTTGTGTGCATTAGGTATGTGTTGGGCTCTATGAGAATAGATTGCCTTCTAGACTTGTTTGAAATGCATATACTAGAGGCGCAAATATCAGCTTGTCTGATTGAAAAATGACCTGATCTGATTCAAGATGAATTTTGGCTAGATGAATCTTGACTCGAGATGAACGTATCACTCAGTCCATAAGTGGACCGGGACTCAATAAAGCTTGATAAAGTCATTGAATAAATTAAAACCCAGCTTAACCTTTGTTTGTGTATCACAAACCTCGCTAGAGCCTTAGGGCACGCAACCATCAGGTCACGGGTTGGAAACAAATAGCCCAACCCAGACTGATTTGAACGGCAAGGCATAACACATACTCAGTTGTCAATTTGAATTTAAACACAAGAGGATCTAAAAAAACAAAGAATATATGTTCTCTAGGTGTCAAACATCAAGAAGACATAAGATGGCTGGACACATGGATCCATACATTAGGATAACAAGCAAAACTGCTATCCTTTGTGAAAAACTTATGCATATGTATAAATGTTGTAACGTCTCGTACCCAATTTACCTATTTACTGGGTATTTTACGAGTTACTGTGAAATTTAACCGCGCTTGGTAATTTAGTAAGTTAGCAATCGAGTTTATTTTCAAGTTCTTCTTGAAATGTCAAATTCTTCTTTTAAGGTCTCGGTGTCGTAGTTCGCGTCGACACAGGTTCTCTGGTGTTTTCAGTTTATTTTCAGAGCTTTGAAGTATTTTCTACGATTTATTAAAGGTTGGCAAAAAGAAAATTTATGTTCTGAAATTGGAAAATTGTGGATTAATCTGGGCTGTCTGATCAGTTAGGGTTTTGATCTTGGCCGTTGGATTAAGCTTAAAAGGTAAAGAAGGGGTTGACCTAGTCAAAGAAGCCCACACTCGGTTTGACCTGAGCTCAGACTTCTCTCTTCCACTCCGACTGGCTCCTCCGTCTCTGCCACGCTCCGGCCTATTCCGGCCACTCATGGCGACGAGACCACCTTCAATCTCTTCCTCTCCTTCTCTTCTATCTAACCCTGTCCATAGAACTCGATTGTATTCCGATTCAAAGCCAACCCGAGGGGGAGAAGGCTCGGCTATTTTCCGGCGAATCCTCGAAATTCCGGCCACGGCTTGATGAGCGGGAGGTAGGATTATCTTCCTCTCTTCCTATTTCACCATCTGGTACCTTTCTTTTCCCCAAACCGTGCTCCAATTGAAAACCCTTTTTTCTGTGTTTTCTGGGTTTCGAGCTCCGGCGACCTGCGTTTGATGGTTTCAGGCGAGTGCTTCGGGTTTTGTGGCTTCATGGTGCCTCTTGTCTCCTTCCTGACGACCTACTAAGCACCAAGAGGCCAAGACGAACGTATGTGGAGACTTGAGGTGTTGTTGCTGCTTGTTGGGAGGAACCATGAACCCGGAACCCGGCAAGAGAAGCTTTGCTGACATCTGAAGGTAATATTCTTGCACCTTGAGTTGTTACGTTGCTACTGTGTTGATTGTGGTTTGAGAAATAGAAGTTTGGTTACTGAAATAATGTTGTTGTGCTCTTGAATGTCGAGAACTTGGTGATTCGGAGTTTACGGGGAGGCTATGGCCAATTTTAAGTTAAGTGGTCAGAATCCGGTAAAGTTTTCCGGCAAGTTGCCAGGATCCGGCAAAGCAGCAGATCCGGCAGAGAGACGAGAGGGTAGTTTTTGAGCATCCTTTCTAATTTAAGTCGTAGTGCCTAAAATGGAAAGTTCGGGTTATTATTGAAAACTTGCTAAGTTAGGAAAGTTTCAATTTTAGGAAACTTTCTCTTTTTGGAATCTTCTTATTTATGGAAACCATTTTGGGTGCTTTTAGTAAATTTTGGAAGTAAATTGGTTGATGTGTTAAAGGCATGTAAATTGATTATGACTTCGATTCCAGGTTAAGGTTTTATTTAGGGGCAACGCTCGAGGAGTATTCCGGGCATTATATTGGGAAGTTTAAGCATAATACAATGAGTGGATTTTTGTTTTAAATAATATGCATGCAATTGGTTTATTTGTTGATCAATTTCTGTTGTTGGAGCATATGACGTCATTTTAATTTGATGGTTTTATTTATGGTTGGAGAATAATCGAAAGTGAGAGTTTAGGTGAATATATATATATATATATATATATATTCATATATGGATATTTATGAGGATAGTATGTATATAAGTGCTAGCTAGCCATACGTGTTTTTTCGTCATAATGAGGTAAAATTCAATTATGGCATGACGTGAGCGTTAGACAAAAGCGTCGTAGTCATATATGAAAACTACTTTCATATAGGGGATATGGACGTGTATATACACCCGTCTTTTCCGCCATAATGAGGTAGATTTCCATTATGGCGCGACGTGAGCGTTAGACGCAAGCATCGTAGCCTTGTATGAATTTCTATTTTTCACATTTTTTTTCATAGAATTCGTACAAGAATATGACGAGTGTAAATACATACATATATTTCTATTTTAGCCTAAGAGACTATTTTATAAAGTTTTGGAGACTAGCCGGGGTTAGTCATGCAATTGCCAGTTTTTGAGTTAAGAGCTTATGAGCTTGTCGTTTGCAGCATATCTTCTCTGTGGAAATTTAATCGGGAAAGCATGAAGATAATTGTTGCTCATTTCTCTTAAATTTACTTTTGTCCACTCACTCTAACGTTTTCAAATGTTTTCCTCTTGGCCCTTCGTTTTTTTTTAAATGTCCAGTTTGCAGGTTAGCATAGTTGAGGTCGGGCGTATATGGAGTCGAGGCATAGTCCATCATTTAGTTTTCGCTTATATATATACTCATATTCCCTTCACTGTTAGAATTGCACTGAACCTATGATTTGGGTGGTTATGAGATTATTTTTAGATTAGTGATTAAATTGGGGGGTGTTGTGACTTTGGGGAGCATGAAGGCTCTAGGAGTATAAAGTTGGATTTAGATTTTTAGAAGTGTTTGCAGGTGTTGTATAAAAAAGGGTTATCCATTTGTAAGGGAAGTTATATCAAATTTTTGGTAAATTTTCCTTGGAGGTGGTCCCCGTATGATTTACTTCGGGTTTTAGGGTAAATTTTGGGGTGGATCCTAACAAATGTACTCAAGTTACATGAGATATTTTGGTGTCTTCAAACTTGTTCTTTACAACCAACAACTGCATTTGAGGTGTTTTCTTCGTTCAAAAGGATTGTTAACCATGCTTATACCAACAGAACATAAGGCCTTAAGACCCATGAACATGCCCACAAAAAAATGCTTTAGGCACCCAGACCAAAACGTTGGCTACCACAACTATCACTATGTCAATGAGCTGCACATCTCTCCCTAGCCACGGAAGACAGCAGCCCTACCTCAATGTTCTCCATAACACCACGTAGCGAGCCGTCAAGATAGCCTGACAAAGACAACAACCACAAAACATCTAGATCTGAACGCCACCAAGATGGAACTGACACAATATCCCGCTCCACCATACTCAACCATCCAAGAACGTAGGGGTGGGCATAAAAAATCTAAATCCCGGTCCTATCCCGATCCCGTCTCGAAATTTGACGGGATGGAATGAGATCTATGTCTAAAAACACTAGGCCCGTCCCGTCCCATCTCGTAGAGAAACAACTGGACGGGACGCGGGACTGAAAAGTTGAGACCCGTCAAGCCCGTCCGGTGTAAAATATAGAGTAATCTCAACCATTGATTTTTTTAGATGTTTTGATCTCAACCTTTCATTTTTGAACCCTCGTACTAACTATCCTGCAGTCTTTCACTCTTTCAGTTTGGATGTGTGAATGAAGTCGCGCGAACCCTAAATCCCAATCCCACTCTTTCAGTTTCACTCTTTCTCCTTGAACTCCTCTATCGCCCGATCCCTCCTTGCCTCGGCACCCGATTCCTCCTCGCCGCTTACTCCTCGCCCGCTTCCCGCTCGCCGCTTCCTCCTCGCTTTCGCATCTCACCGCCCGCTTCCTCCGTCAAGCAAGATCATTTTTTTCTTTGTTTGAAACCCTCTTGCCCTCTCATTGTTTTGATTTTACAGTTTCTGATTTATGTCAAGTGGTCCAATTTACAGTTTACTATGCTATGTTCAATTGGGTATGACTACAAATGCCAAGATGAAACAACTTACTGTAACTAAAACCTAGAACAGTACTAATCCCGCACTAGTTTTTGTTTCTTGTTGATACATTGGATTTTGATAGCCGATATGGATTGTTACTCATTACTGTTATTGGTGTTATCATCAGTGTTCTATTCGGGTGTTATTCTAGTTCTATTCAGATTGTTAAGAATCAGATTCTAGAGTATTTTCTTGTTTGGTTGATTGGTTCCCTTGTATGTTTCCATTGGGTAACTTAGGAACTTCATGAACCTGTTGTTATTAGCTATTCTATGTTTAGGTTTTAGGATTTACGATTTGGAGTGATGTATACGATTTGGCTTTGATTGCTGTGATTTGGCAGTGTGGAAATCTGGAAATCGTTAGAGATAAATGGTATATTTGTATTGGTTAGGTTTGTTTACACAATGTACTGATCCACTATTTTATCAGGCTAAGATCGCTAAGAGGGGGATACTTTCAAAAAAAACAAGAGAATAAACAGATACACAAAGTGAGAAATAGTTGTAGCTTCATGCATGCTAGCATTGTTCTTTTTTAACTATCTACTTCACACTTGTCTCTCTCTCTCTTTTTTGGTCTCTTTTCTTTTGAATTCTAGCTAGGTAGCAGTTATTTTAATTGATGGTGGTTGATGGATCATTTTTTTTTCTTTGTCATTCAATTCTTAACTTCTGGATAGGTGGCCTGTGGTAGTTCAAGGAAGGCAGCTTAAAGTTAGTGAATTATACTTTGTTCTGCCTTAAGTAGTGTAATGTGAGAAAAGTAACAACGTACTGCCAATTAATCTAACTTTCACAAACTAAATGCCATAGGCCGAAACGATTAAAGTTGTCCCCATCTCAGAAATCTATCATTGGTTAGAGAAATCGTCAGACAAGATCATTAGTTTAGACCCATCTAGTTTATATGAATTAGTTTTGCTGTTGATTATGCTATGTCCGTTCTCCTTATGAATGTCATATTGTGGATTGATACTTAACACATTGTGGAGCAGTAACTCTATATAATGTTGTATAAGAATTCAATCTTGCTTGTTTAGGTCTGTAGGATAAATTTTTGCTTATACTTTTTGGTTATTTTCAGATGCATGGACTAACTTTTTTTCATTTTTGCAGAGCCTGAGAGCACTGCTTCAAGCAAGAACAATTGTCCACCTCCAATTGCAAAAGTGAAAGGGAAAGGGAAAGGGAAGTCTGTTGCAACCGGTACTATCATCGATGATTAAAGTTGAAATTGTTTGTATTTGGAGCAGCTTGGAGCAACTTGTATTGTTGTGCTATCATATTCACTACTTTCCTGTTTTCTTTTGAATTTTATGATGTGTGAACTTGAGTAATTATGGATTACTGATGTTACTCTAGTTTAATTGTAGTTATGAATTATGGATTTAGATGATGCAGTCTTTATATATTGTAGGAATATATTGTATCAGTATGACACTATCAGGTAATATTGGGGTGGGATGGCGGGATTGGGCCCGTCCAGTCCCGGTCCTGTCTGGGACGGGACTTGCGTGGGATCAAGTCTTAAAAACGTAAGGCCCGTCCTGATCCCGTCTCGTGTGCAATGTCTGGGATGACCCTAATCCTGTCTCATGCCCACCCCTACAAGAACGTGCTACTTTACCGAGACCCTGCCACCACATGTCGTTAGTGCAATGGAGTGCATGTGAGGATGATTGCAGACCAAGAAGAAGAAAGGAAAAGGGAAGAGGGTGAAGCCACCCACCCCTAGTAGAATTCAACGTTGGAAACGACGACCCTTTCCCAAAATGGTCGCTGCACCCATATGTGTGCTCGAATAGGTTGTTGCGATGACAAAACTTTAGCAGAGTGAGGCCCATCATATGACTTATGTGGTTTTGGAAAGAATTTATATTTGATGTATTATTTTACTCTAATTTTCATTTAAAATGATAAAAGTCACTAAATATATATATATATATATATATATATATTTTTTTTTTTCGCAAGACATGTTGGTGGATGCTTGTCCACTTTTGCTTCCATGGGGGTGGCTATAGGAGAGGCCTGACTTAGGTTGGGCCTAGTCTATTTAGGGTTTTTAATCTGTTATTGTGAAACCCAACCTCAATAAGCTAGATTTTCTAACAAGTTTTGGGTCCTACTTGATCTTTGCTCTTTGTGCTTCTTCACTTGAGGATTTCATTAGGTTAATTTAGGGTAGCTGCCCATGGCTTGACTCTTAGATGACCCTTATGGGTAAGTGATGTATATGTGTTTCTACATGTTTCGTCCCGAGTCGGGAAGTGGTCGCGGGGCGAAACGAAGTAGAATTCTAAGGGGGCTTTTACTCGGTACCAGCACAAATGACAACGTCATGGGGTCGGGACTGGGGTGGCCCAGTCTTCGACTCTCCGATGCTCAAGTTAGCTTTGAGCACTTGTACGGGTAGAGGAATGAAAAAGTCAGAGAATATATGTGAGTATGTATATATGTGTACCTTTTATGATAGGTTGAGCTTGTTTTATAAGGCAAGTATGGGTACCTTTGCCTTAGTCTTCAATGTGGGACTCTTTACCCTCCTTTGGAGTGTCTCCCCTTTTGGTGTTGTTTTGCCGCTAGAGTGACTTTGGCAAGCGGTTTGTTACCGGCCCTTCCTTTTTTGGATGTCTGTGAAGGGCCCACCAGGGCTATCTCGACCGGGTAATTATACCGTATTCTTGGCTTAGCCAAGTATTTTGGCTATGTACTAACAAGTCCCCAAGTCCCCAGTCCGAGAGAGTTCTTGGGTGGGGAGTTATTCTAGAGATGCCGTATTCTCGGCTTAGCCAAGTACAGGGATATCCATTCCGTGTCTTCAGCTGGATTAGGTCGCGGGGCCCTCTTTTTTCCAGTCCCCTCTGGGTCGTCCCGTGGGTCATCTATGGGTTCCGAGGGGCTGAGAGGCAGCATCTCATAGGCGTTGCGCTCCTGTTGGATGGCGTTAAGATGGCAGTGCTCAATGGCTGCTCGGTCCCCTTGAACTGTCAAGATGCCACCTGGGGTAGGAACTTTCATGAGGAGCATGTGGCCTGCTACGAAGCATTGCAGTCCCCACAGGATGTCCCGGCCTAAGATAAGATTATAGGATGAGGGACAGTCAACTATGAGGAAGCGAGCTGTAATGGAGGAGCGGCAAGGAGTAGTTCCTACCGCCACAGTTAGGCGGTCTGAGCCTAGTGGTTAGCGGTTGTACGATGTCACCAGAGAAGCTGACCAAGGGGTCGTGGTTGTTATACAGTTTGGCGCTGTCCCGCCGAAGTCCCTTGTAACAATCAGAAAACATGACATTTACAGCGGCCCCTGTATCCACTAAAGCTCTGTGGCACCTGTAATGATCCACCTGCACATTGATTATTAAAGGCTCACAGTGGTGGCGATTTGTGGTATCCTCATCTCTACAGAATGTCACTTGATCCCACGCTGATGGGGTGATCATGACACTGCGTTGGATGTTAAGGATGTTTGAGGGTGCCGTGTATTGCCGTGTTACAGAAGACTGGCGTTGGGGGAACCGTGGAGCTCTGTCATGTAGGGTTAGAATCTGGCCACGAGCATAATATTCGTGGAGTTGCCCATTCTGGACTATGGCGTTGCTGTGGCCAGTGGAACTATATTGTGAGAAGAGCGTCTTGGGGTGGAGATAGGGGTCCCTCGTGTCTTTACACTTCTCCATCTTCAGTGATTTGGTGGAAGTGGGGATGGGTTGGGTAGATGGATTAGGTTGATGTGGCAGGGGGGAGTCATTGAGGATTGTAGATGGTTGGGGGGCTGGGAGTGGAAATGAGGGATGGTCAAGGGGATGGGATATGTAAACAATCTGGCTATGCCCTCCCGAGAGCATGGAACCAATCTGGCCTTGAAGAGAATCCGGGGCCCCGGCAATTCGCACTGCGCGATCTGATCGATCGTTGTACACGTGATGATCACTACCAGAAAAAGTATTTTAGCCGACGAAAAATTTTCGTCGGCCTGTTAAAAAAATTCGTCGGCTAAGACCTTAGCCGACGATCCTTCGTCGGCTATAGTGTCGTCGGGAAAAGGTCATCTGTGATGACTTTAGCCGACGAAATTTTTTTTTCGTCGGCTATAGTCCCACTTTAGCCGACGAAAAATATGTTGTCGGCTATAGTCCCAGACTTTAGCCGACGAAATATTCGTCGGCTAAAGTGCGTAATAAATAATAAAAAAATAACTATAGCCGACGAAATATTTTATATTTCGTCGGCTAAACGTTGTAAAAAAATTTAAAAAATAACTATAGCCGACGAAATATAAAATATTTCGTCGGCTAAATCTTATAAAAAAATTTAAAATAACTATAGCCGACGAAATATTAGGTTATTCGTCGGCTAAACCTTATAAAAAAATTAAAAAATAACTATAGCCGACGAAATATTAGGTTATTCGTCGGCTAAACCTTATTAAAAAAATTTAAAAATACTATAGCCGACGAATATAGTGTTTGAATATCGTCGGCTAAAGTTGATGGGTTTTGAAAAAAAAAATTGCAGAAACTTTCGGCCAACCAAATGAAAATGGCGGAGGTTGGTCATGTGAGCCACCGAAACCGGCAACACGCCGGTGAGGTTGTTGTTGTAGAGGTCGAGAACACGGAGGTTAGTGAGGTTGGAGAGCTGCGGCGGGAACGTGCGGTTGAAGACGTTGTTGGAGAGGTTGTGGAGGCGGAGAGCGGAGATCTCTGGCGGGATGGGACCGGAGAGGTTGTTCTCGGCGAGGGTGAGATTGGAGAGGTAGACAAGGAAGGCGATATCGGGGGAGAGATACCCGGAGAGATTCAAGCCGGAAAGGTCGAGGGAGGTCACGTGGTTGTGGGAGTCGCACATGACTCCGGCCCAAGTGCAGTGGCTGGTGTTGGGTGTCCAGGAGGAGAGGCGGGAGTCGGGGTTGTGTGGAGGAGGAGGAGGATATTTAATTACCCTACTCTGCGGCTATATAAATAACTTTAGTCGACGAAATTCTTTATTTTCGTCGGCTAAACTCTTTGGTTGACTGCCAAAAAATTTTGGTTGAAAATTTGGAAAATTTTTCGACTTTAGCCGACGAGTTTTCATATATTTTCGTCGGCTAAAGTCCTTTGAAAATTTTGGTTGACTGGCAAAAAATTTTGGTTGAAAATTTCGAAATTTTTTCGACTTTAGCCGACGAATTTTCATATATTTTCGTCGGCTAAAGTCCTTTACAAATTTCGTCGGCTAAAGTCCTTTACAAATTTCGTCGGCTAAAGATACCAATTTCGTCGGCTAAAGGTACAAATTTTGTCGGCTAAAGGTACCAATTTCGTCGGCTAAAGTATTTTTATACATTTGGCATGTTATGATTGTGATGATCAAACTTGAGAAACAGAAATCCAACCGTTACATCTGACCATCATGATAAAATACATGTATGGGAAAAAATTCAACTTGATTCAAAAAGAATAAGGGCTCGATCCGGACGGTCAATCTCGTAAGTCAAACCCCTAAACGCACGGAAAAGGTCGTTCGACCGTCTAAATTACGTATTTTGGCCGGACCTCCAACTGAAAATAGTTTTAAATCGATGACACGCAACAAGTCGTATAAAAATTTTACTCAAAATAACCACCGAATATAGGGCTACTCATTGGGGGAAAAAATGAAAAATTGCATTGACCGCAACTATCGGCACCGAATATTTACCGGAATAGTGTGATTTTTCAACCGTGGATGTATTTCAACATTCTCGTCATATCTTATTTCATGACTTTTTAGCGTTTGCAGGTTTTACGTATAGTTTGTTTTTGAAACGGAACATTTACATAACACTTGGTAAACAAGTTATACAACATTAGTATGCATGTTGTGATTGTGATGATCAAACTTGAGAAACAGAAATCCGACCGTCAGATCCGACCATCATGATAAAATACATGTATGGGAAAAAATTCAACTTGATCTGAAAAGAATAAGGGCTCGATCCGGACGGTCAATCTCGTAAGTCAAACCCCTAAACACATGGAAAAAGTCATTCGACCGTCTAAATTACGTATTTTGGCCGGACCTCCAAGTGAAAATAGTTTTAAATCGATGACATGCAACAAGTCGTATAAAAATTTTACGCAAAATAACCACCGAATATAGGGCTATAGTAGGTAATAGAAAAATTTTAGGGTTTAGCCGACGAATACCCTAACGTATTCGTCGGCTATAGTATGTAATTAAAAAAATTAAAAAATAACTATAGCCGACGAAATATTAGGTTATTCGTCGGTAAAAACCATCTTAGCCGACGAGTATTTCGTCGGCTATAGTTATTTTTTTAAATTTTTTGATTTTAGCCGACAACTTTTCATATATTTTCGTCGGCTAAAGTCATTTGAAAATTTTCCTCCAACTTTGGTTTACCGCCTAAAAAATTTTGAAATTTTTTGACCTTAGCCGACGACTTTTCATATATTTTCGTCGGCTAAAGTCTATAAATTCACGAAAACACTCATATATCCCCCTATATTACGTAGTTTGGTCAAATCTTCCACATGAAAAACTCTCACGGAGATGAGACGCAACCACCTACATAAAATTTTTGAAACATTTACCTTTCGACGATAGGGCTCCCCATAAGAAATAATAACGGTAAATAAGGTTGACCGCTACTATCGGCTCCGAGACTTTACCCGTTTTACGTGATTTTTGAACCATAGCTGTATTTCACCATTCTGAACACATCTTATTTCACGAGATTTTTAATAATTTTGCTTCCTATGTAGAGTTGGTTCACAAAGTTGTATAACCTACTAAACAAGTTATACAACATTAGTAGACACGTTGTGATTCCGATGACTAAAATTCGTAAACCAAAATTCGACCATCAGATATGATCATTATGATGAAATACGTCTATGGTAAAAAATTCAACGGGATCCGACAACGTTAAGGGCTCGATCGAAACGGTCAACCATAATCCATCGTCACTTATCACACGAAAACGCTCATATCTCCCTCTATATTACGTAGTTTGGTCAAACCTTCCACACAAAAAACTCTCACGTAGATGAGAAGCAACTGTCCATATAAAAATTTTGAGACATTTACCTTCCGACGATAGGGCCCCCATAAACCCGAATAACGGAATAGTAGACACGTTGTGATTCCGATGACTAAAATTCACAAACCAAAATTCGACTATCAGATATGATCATTATGATGAAATATGTGTATGATAAAAAATTCAACTGGATTCGACAAAGTTAAGGGCTCGATCGAAACGGTCAACTCTAATAGAAAATAAGAAAACTGCATTTTGAAGCCCTAAACGGACTCGGATGGCCAAAAAATCCTGTACATCATGGCATTAGCGATGAGTTTGGCTATGTTTGGGGCAGCTGAACTTTTAACATAAGCTGACTTCTGCTTATTTTTTAGAATAAGCAGCTGAAAAGCAATGAAGCTGTGTGTTTGGTAATCTGGCTTTTTATAAGTGTTGTGAGTGGTAAAAGCAGTGGTAACGCGTTTGGTAAAATGTGAATGAGCTTGTGCTTTTAATTGCAGAATGACCAATTTGGACATGAAATATTATATTGGGTTTATGATTGATTGTTTGATAATAAAATTTGAGACAATTTCATAAATCATAATGACCATATGATTAATAATAGGAAATTTCAAAAATAACTCATATAAATATATTATTACCAATGGTTCTTGATTAACATAAGATAACTACATAATTTATCATCACTCATTCTACGTTATTACGTGCACTCATTAGACTATGAGCAATTATATCCCTTAATGTTGTCATTTCTTGTGCATCATGACCATGATGTTCTTCTTCTACATCATCTTCTATCTCCATCTCACCACTTGACCCTTCAACTGCATTTTTCTTTCACCTCGCACAAAATTTTGTATGGCAGCCTTTGAGTAGATCCTCCACCATAGACTTTATAGATAGGCAGCCTCTTGCAATTCTGTATGGCAGACTCATTTAAACAGTCTCCAAAATACCATTTCGGTCAAGAAGAAAAGAACGAAGTTCATCCCTCTCTTCCGCTTCCAGACTATGAAAACATGTTTCTATGGTGCCACAATTCAATGAGACAGCGTCATATATAGATTTGACAAGGCCAGTAGCATTACCATCACTAACATAATGAAATAAATCGGAGTGTTCAACTCCATAATTTGGGTTCAGAATCTTGCAACCAATTTTAACAAGTACGCCTTGCACCTTGTCTGACAACAATCCAAACTCACCATTTGCCAATGGAAGCAAAGGCAGATTATAAGCATGTGTCCCAACATCAGCATCAAGCAAATCTTCAAGACAATATTCCAACAATACAAGCTTGTAAGCTTTACCCAGAGACGAAAGAAGTCTGCACTCCCTGAGGAAACAACGTACTGTATCAGGAGTGACTACCTTCTGCCTAACAGTGGAAGCATATTTCAAAAGCATGT
The DNA here is from genome assembly GCA_034370585.1 of Fragaria x ananassa. Lineage (NCBI taxonomy): Eukaryota > Viridiplantae > Streptophyta > Magnoliopsida > Rosales > Rosaceae > Fragaria > Fragaria x ananassa. Next base: position 24,117,254 of record CP139766.1, read on the forward strand.
CAAATAAATTGTTAAGCAAACCAACAATAGGCATTCCCAGCTCAATCAGGGCCTCACCAAGTTCCTTGCTCTTAGTAACTTCCTGATCATGTAGAAAAGCTTCAACTGGTGACACCCATTTTCCACCTTCAATTTCTGAATACAACACAGGAGCATTTGAGATGTTTCTGTAGATGTGCTCAACAAGAATATTCCATGGCTCTTCAAAAGAACCACTTGGCCATAAGGAATAGTACAGCTTCCTGGACTCTAGCAGTCCTTGTATGCCAAGAAGAAGCTGTGTAAATGCAGGCGCCACAACATCTTCTAGAAGAAGCCTGTTCCAGACAGAACGAATTTTCCCACTTCTGTCCATATCAGCCCCATACCAGTTGCCACGACGATTTGACGAAACCTCAAAGTAACCATTAACTTGTACACTCAAACCAGTTCTTACAGGCAGCGGAAGGAAACAGAATGCCTAACCAACCCTAAGTGCATCGTTCTGTTTAAAATCAAATTTCACTAGCATCAGTTCATTTGGATCTTACACAGATGAAAACAACATAACAACTAGAAAAGGCATAGACGAATTTCTTATGGCAACTGACCTGTTCTGAATTATCTGTGATGCAAGCAGCAACTGATGCCCACGGCAGCAAGTGCATATCATATTCCTTAGAAGCAGTAGCTGCAAATTTGCCAATCCTACTGGATGTGGATGCCAGTGCTTGTACAAGATAAAAACCCGAATTCAATCAAAGATAGCAACCAGAGAGTAGAGTAAAAGAAACCAAAAACACACCCGAACCGGCCGGTCTTGGAGGCTTGACCGTGCTTGCTGCTCCCTCCGATCCTCGAAATGCTAACGAAATCCTCCTCGGTGAAAACGGCGTCGTTGTCGGCCAAAAGCGAAGGTCCCTGCCAGGGCGCCAATGCCTTGGATAGAAGTGAGTCGGAACCGTGGAGGCGGCGGTCGAGGCAGAGACGGACGGTGGTGGTGCCGGCATCGTCAGCGTTCTGAATCAGCTCTTTGAGCACGGTGGTGCCCTCCGGATAGTTGAGTAGAACCTCCCGGATTCGCCTCGTCAGGCCAACCTTTTGACCGAAGTCTTCGAGAAATATCGACTCCGGCGACGGAGACGGAGACGGAGACTCCATTGCTGGCTTAGCTATAGAACCATCGGCTTTGAAATAGGAAACCGGAGAGTGAAGCAAGCTGTGAATGGAGAATTGTGATGAAATTGGGATTAATCGACGTGTAGGGGGATTTTGAGTTGGGTTTTGTTGAGGTTTGGTGAATTGGGTATGGGAGAGAGTGAAAGTGAATAGCAGCTGTAAGTGGAAGCCATGGAAACAGAGCAAGTTGGAGAGTTCAGAGGAAGAGAGAAAGGAATCAGAGAAGACGCGCTTCATTAAACTGTAGCCGCGGAAGCTGTGCTTCTGGCTTTTAAAAGCAGGGGTCGAGCTGCTTCGGCTTTTTAGGAGAAAAAGCCGGTGATTAAAAGCAGAGCAGGACAATTTTTCTTAACCAAACATGTTGGCGTGGCTTTGCTTATAATCAGGGGAGCTAATAAGCCCCCCCAAACGCAGCCTTTGAGTCGTAGCACCGTTACGCTTCTGGAAAGGACTCACAATAGTCAATCAAACACCAAACGCCAAATCTGCAGCATAGTGAATAATAAGGGTAAGTCAACTATTAGCACCGAGACTTTACCGGAATACCGTCATTTTTCAACCGTAGACATATTTCACCATTCTGGTCATATCTTATTTCACGACTTTTTTACGTTTGAAGGTTCTATGTATAGTTTTTTTTTTCCAGATGAGTTGTTGTCTAAATCTGTAAATATAAGACACTTTAGCCGACGAAATTATATTTTTTGTCGGCTAAACTTTTAAAAATTTCGTCGGTTAAACTCTTAAAAATTTCGTCGGCTAAACTTTTGAAAATTTCGTCGGCTAAAGTTCACAGACTATAGCCGACGACAAAAATTATTTAGCCGACAAAATTAAAATTTCGTCGGCTAAAGTTTACTATAGCCGACAAAGATTTTAGATTAGCCGACGAAGGAAAAATTTCGTTGGCTAAAGTTCACTTTAGCCGAAGAAAAAAAAATTCGTCGGCCTGGTTTTTTTTTTCGTCGGCTAAAGCCTTTCTTCTGGTAGTGGATGCTCTAACGTGGTGCGGAGTAAGGATTGCTCTTTCTCCAACTCAGCAATGCGTACCCTGTACGATTCCGCTTCTGCCTTTTCCTTCACCACTTGCTCGCGGAGCGAATGGAAGTCTCGCTTGAGGAGTTCAAGGGCTGTGGCGGGGTCGGGATGGCTAATATGGGCTGGGCTGCTGATTTGGGGAAGGGATGTGTTGCCGGGTTGAAGTTCCACTTGAATGTCAGGGTCTACAAGGTTATCACTGATTCCTACCATGGTGCCAAGTTCCGAGGCAAGTGGGAGTTCCACAAGATAGGACCCCTCCTTCTACCGTCAATTGTTTCTACCTGTTTCGTCCCGAGTTGGGAAGTGGTCGCGGGGCGGAACGAAGTAGAATTTTAGGGGTGCTTTCACTCGGTACCTGCACAAATGACAACGTCACTGGGTCGGGACTGGGGTGGCCCAGTCTTCGACTTTCCGATGCTCAAGTTAGCTTTGAGCACTTGTACGGGTAGAGGAATGAAAGAGGGAGAGAATATATGTGAGTATGTATATATGTGTACCTTTTATGATAGGTTGAGCTTGTTTTATAAGGCAAGTATGGGTACCTTTGCTTTAGTCTTCAATGTGAGACTCTTTGTCCTCCTTTGGAGTGTCTCCCCTTTTGGGGGTGTTTTGCCGCTAGAGTGACTTTGGCAAGCGGTTTGTTACCGGCCCTTCCTTCTTTGGATGTCTGTGAAGGGCCCACCAGGGCTATATTGACCGGGTAATTGTACCGTATTCTCGGCTTAGCCAAGTATTTTGGCTATGTACTAACAATATGTAATTTCCTTCTTTACTTAATATAAGGTCGTATGTCTTTCTTCTAAAATAGGTAAAAAATTTAGAAAGTAAAATCAAAGTTATTGCAAGATGAGCCAGTGACGACCGATAGCCACCACTCTTTAGAATTTCTTGCAGAAGAATACACTAAGCTTTGTTTTCCTTTGACCACCACATATCCACGATTTCGGAGGAGCCAAATCTTGTTTTTATGAGCGGATTAATGAGATACTCATACATGAAGCTTGTTGATCAAATATGATCATGTATTTACTAAAAACAAATATTATAACTTGACAGTGTTGCAAACTAAATACAAAATTTAGAAAAAATGAGAGCTCTCCTGTTTCTCTAGCTTGGCGGTAGAAAACCCTTACCCTAGTGTTCAGCTCGTTGAGATCCTTGGCCTCCAAGGGATTTTATCCTCATGTGAAGCCTCTTCGGTGCTCTCTACGAGAGAATGCACCCCCTCCATTTAAGATGGGATCTCTGGAACTTTATTACGGTCAGGTTGTCGATCAGCATTTTTGGGCGGTGTTCAGATGGCAACGAATTCAGACGTCGTTGGGTTGAAGAATTCAGACTTGAGGAGATTGGTTTCGGATGCTGGATTGTTCAAACTGATTCGCGTTTGGGATCCGGGCCATCATCGCATCGGTGGGAGGCCGTGTTTGATTCGGTTTGCTGATCCGGTTGGGGCTGCAATGAGGTTTCTTCAGCGCTGGTGTCGTGGACTCTTATGAACCTGGGTCAATACGATGGTGATGGTGTGCTGTTAGATAGGCGATTGGAGGAGCGAGGGTGTCGAATTGGAAGCAGATCTAGGCATCTGCTTGTGGAGGAAGGCATAGCGACGGCAGTGGTTAGTGCATAGGAGACGGTCGAGGCCTACACCAGACCCACGGACAGCAACGACGCTACGACAGAGGCGGAAGTGGGAAAGACCGATCTGGGTGTCTAGGTCAGGTTTGGGTTCTCCTATGTGGGCTTGGGCTGCCATGGTGTTGATAAGAGTTGATTGAGCTTTCTTCAGACCTTCCCCACTGTTGGGTCCAAATTTGGGACCTAGGTGGGTGGTTTTAAATTATGTTGGCTTTGATTCTCTCTTAGGTTAGAGGCCCAAAATTATGGTTCATGTTCTTGGGGATCCACATTCCTTCCAAGTTTCTCACACTCTTGGTGGACTTCGTTCTCTCAGGAGTCACCGTCCCGCTCTTCTAGCAGGGTGTATCTCTCTTGTTACGTTTACGATCCTGGTTACAGTTACTATTATATTTTCACTGCTTTCTTGACATATGCAGTGCAGGATGTCTTGCGACATCAAGTCCTCATTTAGATGTGTTTGTACATCTTGTTTTCCTTTCTTGCCTCTTTATTTTAGATGTGTATGTGCATCATGTTTTGCTTTATCATATTACGATATTCTTACATTGCCCTATGTATTTATAAATTCTTTCTAATAAAAATGCTTCTCGTCTTTCCCTACAAAAAACTTGATTGTGTTGCTTATCTATATATATCTTAATAATTAGTTTTTGCGTTTAACTCTCGACTTTCTACTTATACAGAAAATATTTATACTAATAAACCAATTAATAACAATCTATTGCTTATAAGCTATGTTGCACGGACAAGGATACGACGACACGACACGGAGCGATACGGCGACATGACAAATCTTAAAAATTCAAGATCCGACACGACTTGGATACGGCAAATAATACATATTTTTATATATTATTTATGTATAAAAAATACTAAAAAGATGAAATAAAAAATTAGTGCATTGTAAATCATCTGTGACGACAATGATTGGATATTCTCCTGTGATCCTCGGGCGTGGAACCGCTCGCTTCTTTCTGCCTCATGGCACTATGATCTATGTCATGGACGCTCTTTATGCCCTAAAAGGGCACCGAACCTTAAGTATATTCGCGATAATGGCTTTCACTTGGAAATTCATTGTGCAGATGGAACTGAGTTCTGTGTATAACTTCTCATGAATACGGACATAAACGTATATTGGAGAAACTCTTGAGTCAATCTAGTGGTCTTTACCTCACTACGATTCGGATTATCGAATCCCATGTAGTCGCCAAACAGGATCTTTGGGACTCCGACTCATACAAGCTTTGGCATGATCGACTTGGTCATCCCGGAAGGGACATGATGATCTGAATTCTGCGTAATTCTCATGGACATCCCTTATTCAGATCAAAACGAAAAAATTTGGGATATGATATCACTTTGAATCATAGTGATGACGCCTCAAATGGTCATCACGGCCCACAGGGGACTTTGACGTCTCCCGGGCACGGCACCAACTTCCTGGCTGCCGCTTGGTTGATCCCTCAATTGAGGCACGCCGTTCTTCCCTTGATGTGTCATTGATTCTTTCAAATGCTCATCTTTCGTTTTGCAAAGCTTGCTCTTTAGCAAAAGTAGTATCGAGACCGTCTTACGCTAAAGATAACACCGAGAACATTCCATCTCTACATCGTATCCAAGGTGATATTTATGGACCCATCCATCCAGAATGTGGACCATTTCGATACTTTATGGTTCTAGTGGATGCCTCAATGCGTTGGACTCATGTCGCGCTCTTGTCCACACAAAATGCTGCATTTCCAAAACTCCTAGCACAAATTATTAAACTCCGGGCTCACCACCAGGATTATCCAATTAAGTCAATTCGACTGGATAACGCTGGAGAATTTACATCAAAGACTTTTGATGACTATTGCATGTCTATCGGGATTGAAGTTCAGCATCCTGTACCCCATGCTCACACGCAAAATGGTCTCGCTGAAGCTATGATTAAGCGGCTTCAGCTTATTCCTTGAGCGTTGGTAATGCGCTCCAACCTCCCAATTGTGTCATGAGGCTATGCAATATTACATGCAGCCTTACTTATTCATTTCAGACCCACTACCAAACAACCATTTAGTGCATATCAGTTAGTCACTGGATATGAGCCTGACATTTCACATCTATGCATTTTCGGTTGTTCGGTTTATGTGCCAATTATGCCTTCACTGAGTTCGAAAATGGGTCCTCATAGACGATTAGGTATCTACGTTGGTTATGAATCTCCAACGATTATCAGATACCTCGAGCCATTAACATGTGATCTTTTTACCGCAAGATTTGCAGATTGTCACTTTGATGAAACATTCTTCCCGTCGTTAGGGGGAGATACGAACAAACATGTTTATGTGGAACAACAAGAATTGTCGTGGTTTGTCCCCACTCTGTCTCATTACGATCCTTGAACCTCACAGACTGAAAGTGAAGTTAAACGTATTCTCGAACTTCAGAAAGTAGCAGATACGATGCCTGACTCTTTCTTCGAGATTGCAAAAGTGACAATATCAGATATATCAGCTGCAAATGTTCCTGCTAGGCTCGAAGTCCCTAGAAAGGGCATGGCCATCCCCGGGCTTGGTACTGCCACCGGCGCCGGTGCCGCCCATAGTGGGGGGATGGAGGTCGTGGCTCCCCAAAGGAAAAGGGGGAGGCCACCTGGTTCGGTTGACACACGTCCGAGAAAGAAACAGACTGACAAGGTACAAGTCAATCCTTTGATCATCGATGTTGAGAATCCTTCTCATGAGATCATTTCTGATTACAGTTATGTCCACGAATTGATGTTAGAATCCATTTGGGACACCTCAGGATCAATGTCAATATCAGAGAACATAGAGATCTCCATGTGTTATGATAACACTTATGAATTGATGAACCGGTCATCAACCCATGTCGATGATGTATTTGCTTATTCCGTGGCTGATGAAATCATTGAGCATGATGACATCGAACCACACTCTATTGCAGAATGTCAAAACAGAGCAGATTGGCCTAAATGGAAAGCTGTAATCCAGGCAGAATTAGACTCTCTAACAAAGAGACTGGTCTTCGGCCCAATAGTGCTAACTCCGCCGAGTGTAAAGCCTATTAGACATAAATGAGTTTTTCTTAGAAAGCGTAATGAGAAAAATGAGGTACTTCGGTATATGATCCGCCTTATGGCGCAAGGTTTCTCACAACGCCCTGAGATTGATTACGAGGAGACTTACTCTCCGGTCATGGACGTCATAACTTTCCGCTACTTAGTCAGTTTGGTAGTGTCCGAAAAACTTGACATGCAGCTCATGGATGTGGTTACGGCATATCTCTATGGGGATCTGGATTCATAGATATATATAAAAGTGCCCGATGGCATTACGTTACCTAAATCAAGTGACTCTAAACCACTGAATGCATATGCTATAAGGTTGCAACGCTCACTTTACGGATTAAACCAATCCGGACGAATGTGGTATACTCGTCAAAGTGACTACTTGATTAGGGAGGGATATAAGAACGATGAACTATGCCAGTGCGTGTTCATAAAGAAGACAAGTTTCGGATTTGCAATAGTGGTCATTTATGTCGATGACATGTACATTATCGATACTCTTGATGAAATCAAAGAGACCGCGGCTTATCTGAAATCCGAGTTTGAGATGAAAGATCTTGGGAAGACTCATTTCTACCTAGGTCTTGAACTAGAGCACCGAGTCTGTGTAATTCTTATCAATCAGTCTGCATATGTCTAAAAGATGCTCAGACGATTTAATGTGGACAAAATGCACCATGTTAGCACTCCCATGATTGGTTGAAGTCTGGATATAACTAAAGATCCATTCTGTCCAAAAGAGGACGACGAAGAGGTCACTACCAGAACAAGCACTTTAGCCGACGAAAAATTTTCGTCGGCCTGTTAAAAAAATTCGTCGGCTAAGACCTTCGCCGACGAGCCTTCGTCAGCTATAGTGTCGTCGGGAAAAGGCCGTCTGTAATGACTTTAGCCGACGAAATTTTTTTTTTCGTCGGCTAAAGTGGGACTATAGCCGACGAAAAAAATCTCGTCGGCTAAAGTCCCACTTTAGCCGACGAAGTATTTCGTCGGCAAAACGTTGTAAAAAAATTAAAAAAATAACTATAGCCGACGAAATATTAGGTTATTCGTCGGCTAAACCTTATAAAAAAATAACTATAGCCGACGAAATATTAGGTTATTCGTCGGCTAAACCTTATAAAAAAATTAAAAAAATAACTATAGCCGACGAAATATTAGGTTATTCGTCGGCTAAACCTTATAAAAAAAATTAAAAATAATTATAGCCGACGAAATATTAGGTTATTTCGTCGGTTAAACCTTATTAAAAAAATTAAAAATACTATAGCCGACGAATATTATGTTTGAATATCGTCGGCTAAAGTTGCTGGGTTTTGAAAAAAAAAACTTCAGAAACTTTTTTTTTATTTTTTTTTGTGTGTGTGGAGAATCTTGACAGATACAGTGAAAAGTTGCCACCGAAACTGGCAACACGCCGGTGAGGTTGTTGTTGTAGAGGTCGAGAACACGGAGGTTAGTGAGGTTGGAGAGCTCCGGCGGGAACGTGCGGTTGAAGACGTTGAGGAGGCGGAGAGCGGAGAGGCGGGAGTCGGGGTCGTCGAGGGAAGACTTGAGGGAGAGGAGGGCGTGGTAGGTGGCCATTGGGCGCGTGGGGGTGGAGAGTAGACGGTGGGGTGAGGAGAGAGAGTGGCGGAGGTGGAGGAGGAGAAGGAGGAGGAAGAGGAGGAGGGGACGCAATATTTCTAGTGTTGGGTTTATTTGTGGTGGTTGTGTGGAGGAGGAGGAGGAGGAGGAGGAGGAGGAAGAGGAGGAGGGGCCGCAATATGTCTAGTGTTGGGTTTATTTGCGGCTATATAAAGAACTTTAGCCGACGAAATTATTTATTTTCGTCGGCTAAACTCTTTGGTTGACCGCCAAAAAATTTTGGTTGAAAATTTTGAAAATTTTTCGACTTTAGCCGACGACTTTTCATAAAATTTCGTCGGCTAAAGTCCTTTGAAAATTTTGGTTGCCCGCCAAAAAATTTTGGTTGAAAATTTCGAAAATTTTTCGACTTTAGCCGACGAATTTTCATATATTTTCGTCGGCTAAAGTTCTTTGAAAATTTCGTCGGCTAAACCTTTGAAATTCGTCGGCTAAAAGTATTTTTATACATTTGACATGTTGTGATTGCATTGACCGCAACTATCGGCACCGAATATTTACAGGAATAGTGTGATTTTTCAACCGTGGATGTATTTTAACATTCTCGTCATATCTTATTTCATGACTTTTTAGAGTTTGAAGGTTTTACGTATAGTTTGTTTTTGAAACGGAACATTTACATAACACTTGGTAAACAAGTTATACAACATTAGTATGCATGTTGTGATTGTGATGATCAAACTTGAGAAACAGAATTCCGACCGTCAGATCTGACCATCATGATAAAATACATGTATGGGAAAAAATTCAACTTGATCCGAAAAGAATAAGGGCTCGATCCGGACTGTCAATCTCGTAAGTCAAACCCCTAAACGCACGGAAATGGTCGTTTGACCGTCTAAATTACTTATTTTGGCCGGACCTCCAACTGAAAATAGTTTTAAACCGATGACACGCAACAAGTCGTATAAAAATTTTACGCAAAATAACCACCGAATATAGGGCTATAGTAGGTAATAGAGAAATTTTAGGGTTTAGCCGACGAATACCCTAATGTATTCGTCGGCTATAGTATGTAATTAAAAAATTAAAAAATAACTATAGCCGACGAAATATTAGGTTATTCGTCGGCAAAAACCATCTTAGCCGACGACTTTTCATATATTTTCGTCGGCTAAAGTTCTTTGAAAATTTTCCTCCAACTTTGGTTTACCGCTTAAAAAATTTTGAAATTTTTTGACCTTAGCCGACGACTTTTCATATATTTTCGTCGGCTAAAGTCTATAAATTCACGAAAACACTCATATCTCCCCCTATGTTACGTAGTTTGGTCAAATCTTCCACACGAAAAACTCTCACGTAGATGAGACGCAACCACCTATATAAAATTTTTAAAACATTTACCTTTCGACGATAAGGCTCCCCTTAAGAAATAATAACGGTAAATAGGGTTGACCGCAGTTTTAAAAGAAAAAGACCAAACCCTATAAACAAAAAATTACATAAAAAGCCTCGGATAGGCCCCGAAAGTAAGTTAGCTTGGATTTGGGCCTGCGGAGCTGCTGTCAAAATTTCAGCAATTTCTGACGGACGGATCAAAAGTTACACCCCTTTTTGCGTAGGACCATATTGCATCAAAATTTGTAAATATAAGACACTTTAGCCGACGAAATTATATTTTTCGTCGGCTAAACTTTTAAAAATTTCGTCGGCTAAACTCTAAAAATTTCGTCGGCTAAAGTTTTGAAAATTTCGTCGGCTAAACTTTTGAAAATTTCGTCGGCTAAAGTTCACAGACTATAGCCGATGAAAAAAATTATTTAGCCGACGAAATAAAAATTTCATCGACTAAAGTTGATCATAGCCGACGAATATTTTTAATTAGCCGACGAAAGAAAATTTCGTCGGCTAAAGTCCACTTTAGCCGACGAAAAAAAAATTCGTCGGCCTGGTTTTTTTTTTTCCGTCGGCTAAAGGCTTTCTTCTGGTAGTGGGTCTTGAGCGCAGAGGTTCCATACCTTAGTGCAATAGGCGTATTATTGTACTTAGCTCAATGCACTCGACTAGACATTGCATTCTCAGTCAACTTGTTAGCTAGATTTAGCTCAGCGCCAACCCAACGTCATTGGACCGGGGTCAAGAACATCTTTCCATATCTTAAGGGTACAGTTGACTTGGGACTGTTCTTTCTCTACACTGATTCAAAAAGGACAGAAGATGGTCCTATGGCTCATGGAAGGCATGGCACCGATCCACCAAGGGACCGGACCACCGCCGGCACGACTGCTTGACACAGGTCCGATGCCGAGCATGCCACCGCCGCCTTATCGTATGCCGAGACACCCAATAATACGTTAGTGGGTTTCGCCGACGCATGATATTTATCTGATCCTCATAAAGGACGTTCTCAAACTGGTTATGTGTTCACCATTGAGAATACGACGATATCTTGGAGGTCTACTAAGCAGACTCTAGTGGCGACATCTTCAAATCATGCTGAGATTATAGCTCTGCATGAAGCTGTTCGAGAATGTGTTTGGTTGAGATCAATCATTAAACACATTAGAGGGACTAGTGGATTAAATTCTACAACTTATAGACCTACATGTATTTATGAGGACAATGCAGCTTGTATTGAGCAAATGAAGTTAAGTTACATCAAGGGTGATAATACAAAGCACATTTCACCTAAGTTCTTCTACAACCAACAGCAAAGGCATTTCTTAACATTCAAGTGAACTAAGTTAGTTCTGAAAGAAACGCATCAGACTTATTTACTAAGTCCTTACCTAAGTCTACTTTTGAGAAACATGTAGGGGGAGTATCGTCGGCTATCAAGTCTCCCTGAATAATGTTCATATTAGGGGGAGTATCATCTCAATGAAGTATCATCTCCTACGATCAAGGTTCAGTTTTTCTCCCACATGGTTCTTGTGACTTGACGAGGTTTTTGACGAGGCAACAGATCAGCATCATCGGCATATCAGCACGCGACACAAGGAAGAGTGTTCTAGGATATTCTATATCTTTCTAGATATTCCTTATGTGTGCCTTGCCCTTATGCCAATAGGATATGTAGTTTGACTAGATCTATGTATTTTTTATTCTTACCTAATTGGTATTGTGTAATTTCCTATATATAGGGCTTCTATCAATAAATAATACACACATCTTTCACGATTCTCTATTCTTAAATTACTTTCACTTCATCATAAAATATTTTTTAGGTTATTTTTTTTGTTTGCGTGAGAACACACGCAACTGCTCTCTCTTTATTCCTGACCCAATATCCCTCTCCCTCTCTGTATCTGATGAAAGAGGTGGGGACCCAATCCTATCCACCTCTTTTCTTTCTGGATACAGAACAATCCACCTCTCTTCTTCACACTTCAATCAAATTTCAGTTTCAAATCACATGGAACATTGTCTCTCTCACCAGTCACCACAAGCTGCTCCCTCTCTCTTCCATCTGCAATCTTTTCCTTGAAGCCCCAATCGGTGACCAAATTTGCTCCAAGGCTCACAAGGCTGCTATGTTCGTCAAAGCTGGCGCGTCGAGCCACTGCAACTTTGAATCCTGAACTCGCCGCTCTACCCGATGACTTGATCTGGCAAGGACTTAAGCTTATTTTTTAGAACCATCCGTCGCGAATGAGCTGAAACAGTTTTCCGATGGGTTGCGCGTGTTGCGTCAAGAGATCGAATCAGATGAGAGAAGAGTCAAAAGATTGAATCCGTCTATGCTAGTGCTGCGCGTGCCCCAGTTAGCTTTTTTTTTTTTAATTCTGAAATGCTGACGTGGCGTGTCGGAGCTGGTTAATGTGTCAAAGATGTGTCCAAAAAGTCAAGTCAACTTTTTCGGACACACCACGTAACGTGTCAGACATAGATTTTGCCGTGTCGGGCGGCGTGTCGTTGTGTCAGTCACTCTAGGGCGTGGAGTGTCCGTCCAACATAGCTTATGAGTAACAATTAATACATAACCCGTTCATATAGGACGATGAGAGCAGACTCTCTCGTTTTCGCCCTAGGCATGCTTTCCTTCTCATTCGATGGCGGCTAGTGTTGGGTCAATGACGGCGGTGATTTTGTTGATGAAAGCCCCCCGACTGGATTCAGGCATCGGGATGGTTATGGCCGCCTCTTTTTCTTCTTCTTCTCTCCTAGAGTTGGGTGTGGGGCTGAGGATAGATCCACTGTGGAATTGGCCCCTCCGATCTGATGTGGCTGGCGGTGGTGGCACCCTATGGTGGCAAAAGGACCGGTGGATTCAACCTAATGGTGGTTATGACTCAATTTTGAGTGATAATCTCTTGAAGGGCAGCGATTTCACGGATGTTGCTGATACCATGGAGGTGATGATAGAAAATGTCGGCGACGAGGTTCCCGTTCTAACAAAGGTATGGGTGTCCGTGGCTAGTGGTCTGGCTAGGATGGTGATGGTGCAAAGTTGGCTGGGAAATTGGGTTTATGTTGCTAGAGGCAATGACTTCAATCTGGGTCTGGTTTATGCCGGATTCAAGGATGGGCATGACGAAGATGTAATGGCTGGAGGTAGTCCCCACTACACCTCTCCTAGGTTGGGCTTTAAGCCTAAAATTCTAGGGTTTCAGAATGGGCCTGGGATATAGAGCTTGAATTTTTGGTCATCTCCTGCTCTGTTGGATCCGGGAGATGTTTCCTCTGATTAGATTTTGTAAACTAAAGATAATTTTGTTATTCATATATTCATCACATGCCAGAATAGGTCAATACGTATCCTGCCGCTGCCATTGAAATCAATCAAGAAGTTAAGTGCTAATACCCACTAATGATACATAGAAATAGACTTACTCATTGTAAAATCAGACTCGTAGAGATAGCGGATATTCTCCTTTGGTACTACTCTAGAGAAGCTAGAAATACTCAGAACTACTATAAAAAATAGACACACACGCCGAGAGGCGCATGAGGCACATAATGTGTTTGGAATCTTGATGAAATGAACTTATTGTAATAGAAAAACTAGAAAAATAGCATCCCAAAACCCAAAAAAGAACTAAACCTAAGCCTAAATAATTGACTTAGCCCAACCTTCCTTCCTAGTTGCAGGCAAGACATGAAAGAAAAGCCGAATACTGTCACCGTTATGAAAACACAGCCGTTGATAGCACATGAAGAAAAAAAACTCCATCTTTGCCACGAACACAAGATCCACACAACACCTCCTCCAAACCAAAACTTCTCCCTTGAAAAACAAGGATGGAGATTTTACGCCATCACCACCATTCGGGAAGATGGAATCAGATCTATTCCTCAAGCCAGTTTTCATGGGGCTATACCTCCAACCTAATCTGAAAAACCACGCTGATCAAAAACTGTTTAGAACCTCTAGCCAATTACCTCTCAAAGCAATGAGTTGTCGACGTATCCTTCATCCGTCAGGAACGTTATACAACATCAGCGCAATCAAAAGACTCGCCTAGCCTTAGACTGCCGCCAAATGAGGGTGGGATTTTGTGGTTGGTTGTTGATTGAGAGAGAGAGAGAGAGAGAGAGAGAGCTTTAAGGTTTCGCTTCCACTGATTAGATCGATTCCAAGTGTTCTCAACTAATTTAGATGATTCTGACAGTTACGATTTATTGATCATAGTCTCTATTTTAAGGTTTATAACATTAAGATGACTTATGTTATATATGTTATTTTGCATAGCTCTAATTTTACGTTGTCCGTGAGGCTGTATTATGTTTATGTTGTACTCCTACCGTTCATTTGATCAATAAAATGAGGATATATATATTTTGCTTATGTTTCATCTTGTTGTATTTCATTATCTAAATTTAAGAGAATCTGTCGATTTTCCTCAATCCTCAACTGTTTTTTTTTGTTACACAATTTTTTTTCTATCTCAAGAAAAAAAAAAAAAAGAATAAAAAACATGAATTGGAAAATAGACTCTCAATTGGAAAATCCAATAGTTTATTAGGGAGACCGTTATACCCTATATAACAATGTAAAAAAAACAGCGTACAAATGAGGGTATTATGATTTACTTTTTAGTGGGCAAATGGCAAAGGTGGGTAGAGGTTTTGTTTTACGGAGTTGGGCGACGTGGACGGTCCTTCTCCATTCATTCAAAGTCGTCCCCATATTTCCTAAATCCTTCGTTTTCCTCACTTTTTATTTATTTTATTCAATTTCTTCATTATTGATTTGTTTACCGTAAAATTAAATAGTACTTCAAATTTGAGAAATATCTAAGGCATAAAATTACACTAATGACCTCTTATTTTAATTTTTGTTAAACAGGGTAAGTACTCCCCATAAGGATTTAACCTCTAGATTTAAAAAAAATTTCCCAAAGGTCGACCCACCCAAAGGAAGTGACCATTTTTTTTTTGGGTGTGAAAGGAAGTGGCCATTAGTCCATTACTAGTTGCAGAAATAGTTCAAACTGCCAGAACCTGAAAATGTCATTAACTAGCATGCCGATGAAGGAACAACATTCGCCAAATTATGATTAGACTCCATACGACGACCACATCTATGCTAAAGGCATAGTGTGAGCATTAGCAACGATACGTCTCCTCCCTAAAGAACACGAAATGTACATAAATATGATGTTGATGCCCTCAATTGCAAGCATAGAACTTTTCCATTTTTCCTTTAATATTTCTTTGTTATTAGATTATGGCGGAAAAACTTGAATTGTGACCTAACCTAATGCTAATTGAGTTTATTTCTCGAAACATTTCAGGTGCATAATCAAAATTGTGTTTTCTCAACACGTTTGTTTTCTTTTGCGTTTAGTTTTTATTAATGACGGTCGAGCATGAGTAATCCACAATTATATTACTGTATCACAACAGGTATAGTTACAACTAACAACACGATTATTAGAATTTGCCAGATTAGGTATCCCATGTTATCATAGGCCCCATAGTTTACATGGGGGCATTTGTCATTTAGGCAGAAACTCGAATCACATAAATAAATGATTTAGCTTGGATTTCTTATAAAATAATTGCTCTAATACAATAAAAAGGCATCAGACATGAATCACACCAGACATGGAGCATCAAGAAGATTAATATAAATCATACTTTTCTAGAACTTCCAAGCCCCAGAAAAAAAAGAAAGGGAAAGAAAGATCATTGGAGATGAGGAAGATTTAAAACTCAGATTAATCTTCGAAGGGAAACAAAATGACTAAATGTGGATGCTCAGGATGCATATCGACAACTTTTGACCATCAGAAAGAGAAAAATAGATTACAAATTTGATTTTTTCTATAGGCAATGTACTATATATGCACTCAAGACTGATGTACTCATGACTAATCAGAACTGAACCAAATGTACTATATGTCTACTTTCTTTCTTTAATTATGAATAGTTGATGCAGATACATGCTTAAAGAATAGAAAAACTTGTATGAATTATCAAGAACAAGAAAATTAATTACCATTAAGTAATCAGTACACTAGAGTTGTACTAGTAAGAACTAAAGTAATGGCATTCATAGAGAGGGAAGCTTAAGAAGCAAGTGTTTTCCTATATTATACTGGAATAGAGATCAGTTGGTCTCTTGAAATGCAAGCATTGGTGAGCAACGCAGCCAATCATACGTATTCATATTCATGATCAACTTTTGATGCATTACCCAGATTTCCACTTACAGCTACAGCAAAGTTGCACTAAACTAATGCTTAAAAATCATCAACAAAATCGGATTAGTATAATCATGGACATCAGATACAATGCATTATCTGATATAATATGCCCAATTGGGGCAAACATAGAGCATAAAATTTCGAGGAGATTAAGATGCCAAAACTATATTTTATGCAGGAAACAAGAAAGCATGCCTATTCGGAGCTGAATCAGAATATAATCCATACTTATTTGTTATAATGAGGTTTTGTTGTACCTGTGCTTGAAAGTAAAATCAACCTAATCAGGTCCAAATTCATAGCAGCCTAGCAGGCAAGAATCGCAAGATTAAGAAGGCAATTTGGTCTTGTTTAATCTGTCAAAGTCAGGGTGCTACAGCTGGTTCAATGGATTATTCAGATTTCCTAAATTGCATAAAACTAATAGACAGCTATATACAATTCATGCAGTTACAAACAATTTGTGCATAAATTATAATAGAGAGACAAAACTTACCCAATGTGTACAAAGAGGCATAGAATAAAGCTAAGCAAGTAATGAAAAGAGAAACCTTAAAACCCAGTCCAAGGTAGGCTACTTGGAGTACTTTGTGTCCTTTTCAGCTAAGAAGCAATACAAGTTTATGGTTCTATGTGTGTATTCGTTATAATATGAAAGCGCCCTTTCCTTGGTTCCTAGAGACAATAAAGAAGAGTAAAAATAGTCTCCAACTTGATTCTTGATGAGCAATTTCGTCATTCCAATAGGTCATAATCCAATATATAACAAAAATCTCCACGCTGGCTGGTTACAAGTTTCGAACCTGTGACCTCGCACGTAGTAGACGAGACAGCCAACCACTGGGCTATGCTCATGCATTGTAATTGTGGCGCACAATATATAGTTATACTTGTACCTTCATTATTATACCGACTTTTCTTTTGTATAATTTAATTTCTACCTTAAGATATACACTTATATATTTTGATTCGTTGCAATTTTTAAACTTGGACAAAGCATATATCACACGATTTTTTTTTTGTTCTGAATAATTGATCATGTGTTTTAGGATATTCTGTATATTTCTAGATATTCTTCATATGTGTCTTGACCTTATGTCAATAAGATATGTAGTTTGACTAGATCTATGTATTCATTTCTTTACCTAATTGGTATTGTGTAATTCCCTATATAAATGGTTCATATCAATGAATAAGATATCATCTTTCACGATTCTCTTGTTATCTATTTGTCTTTACACTTTATCCTTCATCATCATGAAATTATTTGAAAACATGAAATACCCTAGATAAGTTAAAAATAATTAATTTCGATGTCATAGAAAGTCTTAATTTCATTTTTTGGGTGAAAAAGTTCTTAAGGCATTGATAAAACTTTAATAGTAAGTATTGAACTTTATTTTTTTATTTACAAAAAGTATATCATACCATAATACCTGTTTCATAGTAGGTTTATCCAATTGTATAATTTATAAATCTATGAAACATGAAGTTAAGTTTTAGTCATGTCATTCAATTCATTATATATTTATATTTATGCATCTATTTTAAGAAAAATTACAATGCTTCAAACTATTTTCAAACCATTCAAAAAAAAACTGTATTTTAGACTAGAAATTAATTTATTAAAATAACAAAGTAGTCTATTACAATAATTAGTCTTACGGAATGAACACATACACAACGTTAGCCCGGTGGTTGGATCGCTTGTTCCACATGTTTGGGTTCGCAAGTTCAGTCCCCGTTGTTGTAATTGGGGGTAGAAATTTTTTGTTTAAGACGTGTTGAGATGACCAGATTGCCCTCCTTAACTGCCACCTTAGCAGTTAACCTAGACTGTTAACAGTGAGGTATGAAGATGTTAATGCAATGAAACTTAGGTATGAAATTGAAGAGAGTCCTACAATTCGGAGTGTCTTTTGTAATTAATCCAATTTCTTATTGAATTAGTGCAGTAACTTGTCATAGATCCAATTTCTTATTGAATTAGTGCAGTAACTTGTCATAGATCCCTCACAAGCTCAGATTCAATACTCAATAGTGCAATGAAACTTGCAAGCGATTATTTATGTAACAAACATCAAAATCTAAATTTTATTTTCCATCAGAAAAAAGTGAAACATTGGTTGAGACAACATATTCGTGCACCTATCATTGATCTGCCCATAAATTGTTAAGGCTTTTAATTGTGCTGTAAATTAGAAGATAGAGCAATTTGATGCAAACATATTCATAAAAGCTGAAGTTCTTCAAGCTTTACACTATAGATTCAATATCTAATCTCGTGCAACTCATTTAAATTACTAATTTATAAGCTCCTTCTTTTATTCATGGAGATAATTTACTAAATGAAATTTATGTGCGCTTTTAAGTACCACAGTTCATAACCTGTTTTATTTGGATTTATTAGTTTCATCCAATACCTCATATCAGAATTAGTCATGTTTTCACCACAAAACTCCTATTGATAATAACTACCCTGAACCATAAACTTATGACTTATGAGAGTATTATCCTTTTTATTCCCTTAAATAGCAGAAACCAAAGTTTTTTTGTTTACATGTTTGTGGTATGCGAGCAATTACTCATATATCGAGTAGGTTTCACAAATCACAGTTTTGGTGTGAATGAATTTAATCGTTTCAAACACATGCATATGAATCCATTAGGGTTCTAATTCCTGCACCACCAAGTATAATTAAAATGGCAACACAAGGCCCTTTCAGAAGGTTACTCATCCTAGAACTTGCTCTTACCAAAACAAGTTTTTCTGAGTAGAATGTATAATTCTGTTCATATCAATCCAGATACAAAGCCCAATACCAAACATTACAAATAAGCCCTGCCATAGAGCAAATATAAGCATGTACATGGACTCCTCGATATATACAAGAATTGCCGACTGTTATGTTTATGAGGATCACAAGAAGCACGATTGGCCAATGGTAGTTCGAGCAAGCAGAGATTTGGTATAACATAAGAGTATCCTAGATTTGTGACGGTGAAGTTTAAATATCATTCTCAGATTCAAACCACATTTACATCAAGACAACTACATAACAGAGCTACAAACTCGTCAAACTGAAAAGCATCTAAATTGATCTAAATCTACAAACTCTAAATCTGCAAAAAACAAACGCATCTCCCAGCAATTTATAACTTGGGTTGATCTCCAATGTCAGTTAGCTTCGAGAAACATCCATTTTTCTACAGATGAATGGAGATGTACAATCACAGATCCATGACATTCTATTGTTCGCAACATGCCTGCATACTATGCAGCTTTATACTAAAATCTTTCTGCATCGAAATTAATTATGCCACTGTGACCTGCAAAATTTGTCATTATAACAGGAGACTATTAAGTACTAACTTGAAAAGAAAGCAAATGCCTGAAAAAAACTTGAGGGTTAAGGTATTGTGATTGAGGGGCCAAGGGAAGCATTTTAATGATCTAGTGGCCAGTCAATTACTATTATTTCTAGTGGTGAAAGGACTCTTCCAACGCGGTATTCCTGGAGCAGAAGTTATAAAAATGATAAAATTGCTTGTCAAGTTTCTCCTTACTATTTATATAATTTGACACACAGGTTTTCAAGAATCAACAGGGTTCTCAGCGACAAACCTTGACAATGAATCGTGTTTATCTCTGGTCCGGATATTTCTATTCCATCATCAGTCAGCAATGAAATTCCAGATGATGTTATGTTGAAAGGGAAGGCAAGAGGTGGTGATATTGGAGACTTCGCCAGCTTGATGAACCTTTTCCCTACAAGAGAAAACAAAAGCGTTCAGTAACCTTAAAAATATATTTTCAAACTTTCTAAGAAAAATGGCCAAAAAAAAAAAATTCTAAACAACCAAGGAGCAAGTGCTTTCATCAAGACAGTGTCATCTTTTCAAGTCAAGAGTCTATTGAACAAACCAGATTTAGCATCAAGCACAAGGCGTATTGTGACAGCATGAGCCCAGTGAATTCCCAAAGCAGCAACAAGATGAGAATCATGTCCTGTACGATCCTCCACAGTCTTTTCCCTGCTATGTGCTGACAAAACAAAATGTAGTGCATTCAGAACTCACATATTGTAAGTCGCAACAAAACCTTACTTCCATACCTTGAAAAGAATACTGGCAGATTTCATCATGACTTTGAGATCTCACTTGGTTTGTAACAACAACAGGTATTCGTGAAAATTCAGCAAGTGACCTAGATGCAATAGGTAAGTAAAATGAGGTTTACTGTGAGCAGATAGACACATCACCAACACCAAAGAAGTTCCAGTAATATACGATTCTCACTTAATGAAGGAGATATGCCAACCCAATAAATGTTGCCCAGTAGCTCCATGCACATGTTCCCTGGAGAAATGTTAGCATTTAGTAACAATCGGAAGCCAACTGGATGATGCATGAAGTATCACTGTATAATGAGCATTCTATTGTATACTGCTACATCTTTTGAAGGAATTGTAAATGCTACATAAATTCGAATAAAAAAATGGCAAAAATTAGTGAGGATGTCTGAATCACAGCAGTGTATATATTTAGAATACGAAATATGTAGCCATTTTCACAAACCCTTTATTTTGACAGACTAGCAGAGATATAATTATGACAGTTCAATCCTGTGTCCAATACCTTGACAGTGGAATCAAAGGTATTGAGAATCAAAGGATTCTCCGATAATTTATTGAGTTCACCAAGAAAGGGAACTCTGAAGGCTATATAAGTTGGATACGATCTTGGTATAATCATTTCATATGTTATCCAACTTGACAATATGAAGGATCACAAGTTGATCAAACTATGTATATCCAACTTAGATCGCAAACATTCCTGAAAAACTCTGAACTTACCCTGCAACAAGAGCAGCCATGCTATCAATGATTAGCAACTTCACTTGGTTTTGAAGGAGTGAGATCTTGATTTGTTGCAAACTGGTAAACATTAATCAACTGATTCAAGCCTCGTATGAACATGTTGGCATTATCTGAACAACTCATGTTTAACCATCTAGCACTTCTTAAAAAGCCCATAGCATTTCTGACAAAACTCATGAACTTCCATGACACCTCCGGACCATGACCAACATACTTGCTAAACTAGGAAAAATAAATAGTACAATGAACAATACCTCTCAGTGAATTCAGAGTGATGTCGGCCGCAAAACATGGATCCTACCACCAATCTGCAATGCAATAGAAAGAATCTCTTAACTTGAGAATACCTTCCATAATCCATTAACTGAGCACAAATACTCATTTAAAAGAAAAGTAACTAATTCCAATGAGCACACCTCTTGCGCCAGTCCTTTCGTGTGAAATATTTCTGGGAAACTCTTTGCTCCAATCTCTATCATCCTAAGAATAAAAACAAGAAATTGAAATTTATACCTACTCTTTGACAACATAGCAGGAAAAAGTTTGCCACAAAGCAGTTGACATTTCAACATTACCTTGTTGAACTAAACTTGGATTCTACATCAATATATATCACATGACCATTTGAACCTCCACAAGCCATCGGCAATGAGGCCAACAACGCAAGCTTCAAGCAAAACTGCATTCAAAATCTTCATTTCAGCCGGATACCAAAAGATGCATTATGCTTAATTTCGACAAACAAATTAATCACGATCAGACCGGCGAAAGAAATGTACCTGTGTTTTGCCAATTCCAGCAGGCCCAACGAGCTCAGTCAAAACCCCAAATGGGATACCACCGCATAAGGCCTGGTCTAGCCCTTTGAGCTGCGTCGAGAGGTGACCACCCATGTGCTCCGTCTGGACCCTTTGCTTCATTAGAGAGAGCACCTAATCAAACACAGCTAAAGCCAAATCATCTCATATCATCACCAATAAGTATAACCAAACCTAAAACCTCAAAATTAGGCTTCTGATGGCTCACAGTTTGATAGGGTGGACATGTAATTTCACTGATGCGGGCTATGGCAGATGTGACCTGTGCCATACTCACATCTAGCAGTTCCATCAATTCGAATTCGGTCAAAGACAAAGCTTCCTGGGAAAGAATTTCAATTGGGAATTTTCACGAAAAAGAAAAATCGTTGAGAATTTTTAGAAATTATATAATCAAAAGCCTACCTTGGCGGTGGTGATGTTCCGAGCGGCGAAGACATTGGCGATGGATTTGGGAAGGCCCATCTGGTTGATGAGCATGTTCGCCATTTGCTCTCTCAAAGCTCAGAAGCTTTCTTCCCGCCAAATGCGTAACCCTAAGCGCCAATTTTGATCTTAACCAGTGAAATCGGGCCCAGTTGCAGGCCCTGCCATAGTAAGTATAAAAGAATTTTTACTTACTACTATTCTAATCAATCGCTGCCTAAATAGTTTTGTTAGGATCCGGAAAACTAACAAGGACGTATCTTTGATTATGGGTTGGGCTATATGGGCGCAGCCCAAATTTTTTTTTTGTTTTGGTTTCGATTTCTCGATAGAGTAACGCAAAAAAAGATAAAAGAAGAATGAAAAATTAGTAAAAGAAGGAAAAAAAAACCTAGTGTCATTTGATCTAGTTACATCAGTCTTCTCTTTATAAGTGGAAGGTCGTGAGTTTGACTCACCGTAGACTTGTTTATTTGATAAAAAAAAAAGGAAAAAAGAGAAAAGACAGAGGAAGAAAACTGAAAAACAATGTTATGATTCAAACCAATGATCTAAAACTTATCAAGTGAGACATTATGGCATCTGCATTTCTCATAGAAAAATAAAATTAAATAAATATCTTTCCGCCAATGCAGTAAACTATGTAGATTGAGTTATCCATGAATGAGATGTTCTACCAATTTTTTTTTTAAGGAAAACCTAATCCTTTTGAGTTGGACATCCGTGACAAATGATTATGCTCCTCCATTCCCTTTTCAAAATTATGTTAACCCAAAATTAGAGAAATATTTAGTTTTAACTGATAGAACCTTACCCTTCCCAACTAAAGAAAACACCAACATATATAAGCTAGCCTTGTATGAACACAGTTCATGCCCTTGCTACAAACATGTGATAACACATCATGCATCGTCACAAACTACACATATACATGCCATAATTACAATCACCAGAAAGTTAAATTTCCCTCAACAACAATGTGAGTTCCCATACACCATTAAAGGCCATAGCCTCTATGAACGACTGATCTCATACACTCGTAGAACATGCGTATGAGATAGAACCACTCGCACCAAAAATGTGAAAAGAAACTAAAGAGGATTGCTCTTCTGGGCCACTAACCTTTTTAGGTCTTCAAGTTACCTGAGAATATTAACCTTTTTAGTACGTCATTTTATGATTCCATTTATGCCTATAAAAAGCAGCATCCGTAAGATCGATCAAACACCATTCCAATTTCTCTCATTATCAAACAGACATGGCTATGTTGAAGTATTTGCCTGCAGCAGCGTCGCTGTTCATCTCTCTTTTCGTTCAGGGCATGCGCGGTGATAACATGACTACTTGGTTTACTGGTGCAACTGCGTCGTTCTACAGCGACATGCGTGGCAGAGGAACCAACAGTAAGTACTGCAGTAATGAATTATAGTATGTCTTTTCTTAGCCAAGTAAAGTAAAATAACAGATGCAGTTTTAACTTTGTGATTATAATTTGACAGAGGGGGCCTGTGGATATGGTGATCTGAAAAAACAAGGCTATGGCTTGGAGACGACGGCTCTCAGCACAGCACTCTTTAACGACGGCCTTTGTTGTGGCGCTTGTTACGCCCTCATATGTGTTGATGATCCAAAAGGGTGCTCACCCAATGCTGGTGCTGTCTTAGTTTCAGCAACCAATTTTTGCCCACCAAATCATACTAAGCCTTCAGAGGGCACCAACAACTGGTGCAACCCACCATCGAAACACTTCAGGTTGTCCCTGCCTGCGTTCACAAAAATCGCAGACGAAAATACTCCGATAGTACCAGTTATATATCGCAGAGTCCCGTGTGGTAAAGCGGGAGGGGTTAAGTTCCAAATAGTGAAGGGGGAATGTAGTGTGATGCGTGTGTTATTGTACAATGTCGCCGGAGCTAGTTCCGGTTGGCTTCAGATGACACGAATTCAGGGCCAAACTTGGCAGATCGGAAACAAGTTACAAGGCCAAAGCTTGTCGTTCCTAGTTACCACTAGTGATGGGAAGATGGTAGAGTTTGATAACATTGATGGGAAGATGGTAGAGTTTGGTAACATTGTGTCAAAAGATTGGCGATCTGGTGAGACCTACGATGGGATCAAGAATTTCAGAATGAGACGGGATCAAGAATATCTTTATGAAATGAATCATATTTAGTGTTTCACACCAATGTTAGGTTGGTATAAGTTATAAGTACCACCTTTGAAAGATGTGATTAGTAATAATTGGTAACGTAAGATTATTTCTTTTTAAAATTACCTCTCGAATGATTAATTTTACGACGTTTTTAACTTACTTTTGCTCTCAAAAATAATTAGGAGAGACAAATCTATACACATAAAAAACTTTTTAGGATATCAAATTTATACACAATGAATAGACCATCGATGTGAACATCATGGACTTTTGGGTGTTATTTTCTGTGCTCTTTTCGCTGTGGAGCTAGATAAGCTCGTCTTTGATTTCTTGCTTTAATTTCCAAGTTTTTAATCATAGTTGAGTCACTTTTCTTCTGGCATTAGATAACAAATTTAAAGACATTGATGTGGAAGTGCCAGACTTTAGCAACAAAATTATACAACGTATCTGATACCTCGTGCTTACTTATGCAAGCCTAATCCATATCACTGAGCTCATTGCTTGCATAAGCACCAAGAGCATCTTCCTTTACCAAATTATAAGAAAATAAAAATATTCTATGAAATCTTTTCTTAACTTACCAAACTCTTACACTAAAAGCTAAATTCTTAGCTAAATTAATAGCATTTTAGCTTTAGAAAGACTTCCGCCGTAAGCTAAATCCTAAGGAAAAACCATTTATTTTTCTTTTGTCATATATTTGTTTAAATCAATAATTAATCATGAAAAAAATATTATATAAATATATTCGATATGAGGCTCATATGAAAGATCCAGTCGAGATTTTTGTGATAGTTGTTAGTAACAAATTTTTAATTTTAATGATAGTGTAAATTAAAAGGAGAAATGTAAAGTTGAATAAAATAACATTTAATTTTAGTTTAAATTTTTTTATCTTGGAACATGTAATTTGGCTTACGGTGAGAGTTGTTTACGCCCAAATTAATATTTTACTGGACAATTAATATCTATGTGAATATTAATTAAATTCTTTGTCCACGTCACAACCGGCGAGCCCAAGTTTTTTAAGTTTACAAGTAATGGCCCGCCAGTGAGGGCACGCGAGCTGAATTACACAGTTCGCGTGTGGAATGGGCCACGCGAGCTGAATTACAGAGTTCGCGTGCAAACGGGACTTCGCGCGAATTACGCAGTTCACATGCGGAATGGACTTCACACGAACTACACAGTTCACGTGCGGAATGACTTCGCGCGGACTACATAGCTCTCGCGCGGATGGACTTCGGGGGGAATACTAGCTGACTCCTTGTAGGCGAGGCGAGATTGACACTTCGCATAGGCGAGGCAAGCGAATTACATCGAGACGAGCTAGCGAACTGGCTCGCGTGGGAGGCTTCACGAGGAAGGCATAGATGGAGTTCGCGTGCATCACATTAATCGTTGAAAGCTCTCACCAGTTTTTTGACATGCTTTGGGCCAATCCATGTGGCTCTTATTAATTGAAAAGTCTTCTTTTGGCCCGCGAGATGGTTTGAGTCTGTGACACCCCGCGGGATAAGGATATTCCTAAATTCCAGTTCGCATAGGAGTCTTTAACTGAGCAACGCGGAGGCAATGCCCTATGCGGAATGGAGTGTGCGAACTGGACATGTGTCATAAGTTGGTTGGTCCGCGCAGGCGAAACAGTTTCCTTGTGACATTAGGGTTTCAGAATCAAATTTGGACTATGATTACCTTTCTTCCGCCGCAAGTCGAGCTTCTATATAAGGGGACTCAAAGCAGTCACTTCAAACACAATCAAATCTCTCAACAAATACAAACAAAACATTTCAACCTAGTTGAACCCTTTCGAGCCTCTCGAAACCCTAACCCTAAGTTTTCTCAAAGACTTTCCTGGACTCGCCTCCGATCACCTTTGATTCCTTATAATTGCTTTGCCTAATCAGAAGTCAAGATTCCGTAAATCCTCATCTGAGGTGGCACCTGAAAAACCCCATCCGCCTGATCAGAAGTCAAGATCTCGCACCCCCACTACTCTTTCCTCGTCCGTGAGGTGGCACGCCTGCAACATCTCCCTCTCTCTTTGTTCGCTAGTTACCTCTGCTCCGCGCACTGAAGATCGTGATCAAAACAAGAGTAAACATAGGCTAAATTTAACTTTTTAGCTTATGGTGGGAGATGGTCTAATCGAAGTCCATCAAAACGCCTGAGGATAGGCGAGTACCTTAATTTGCAGCAATCTTACAAATGATACAACACAACAAGCATCTGGCTGAGATTATAATAATATGCGGGAGCGACTAACATGTCACACATACGAGTCCTGTAATGTTGATCGATACTCCTCTCACATTAGCCACCCGATGGAGATCCAGGTTGGAGTAGATTCGACTCGAGTTTTCGACCAATTTTCATCCTCCAATATTTCAAACTATCTAATTCTCGCTTTGTGGCTGCAGGCTGATCATGATACATGAATACAATAGGGTCAAATGGTGGATGGTCAAGGGATCGGTGCTCTATCTATAATCTATCCATTTGCTCATATAAAGTTTAGGGCATTGACTTGACTGGACTTGACTCGCATGAATACATTCATCACCATTTTTTTTTCTAATTGAAAGAAAACATATAGGATTCATATATCACCCCATTAGGAGCATATTTGTCCTAATTTCACACCACCTTTGTGAAAACTTCTCGTCTCATGATATGTGTATGGACATTGATGCAACGACAAACCAGAAAAATATGTCTTCATTCATCAATCATCATTCAATAAAAGATGGATAAATGATTACGGAATGAGGTTGGTTTAATGGAAGTATGCTAGGCTGTAAATGAGAGGAACGCTGCAAGGTTCTCTTGGTAATTGGTTTGAACCACAGTTTTTGAAAAACATCACTTAGTAAGAGACCATACCTAAATTGCTTCATGTCCCAAAGTTAGTAGCTCAATCGTTAATTATGAAGTACAAATCTATCCGGAGTGTGAATAGATTTGGCTATAAATTTAAGAATAGTAAATAGAAATAGCATTAAAAGAAAGTGAGAAACTATAATTTATATTCACTTTATGACATATGACATTACACATGAAAGAACCAAACATACAAAACACAACCCCGTACACAAACTGCCTCTTCCTAATGTGACTCCTCTCTAAAACTCCAGAAACAATGATGGAAGAGGATTCCTTTTTATCCCAACAAAAACTGAGAATAATGGGAAGACCAACATATCTATGAGATTGTAATCGAAAAAATAAAAAAAGAACATACCTATAAGACACTGACATATCAGATAAGCTTATATTGGGCTACTGTTCTGCAAAACGCCCCAAAAAACTGAGTTTTGCAGGAACATAATCGACACCCATATTTGATTTCTACATCTAAAAAAGCAAATAACACACTTACTAGACACCTACTGGAAAAAACAGCTGAAATTGAAGATCTGGCTCAAAATGGCAGAATTCAAGAGCTTCAGTATATATAAATAGGATAGCTGCGAAACCCATTTCAGAGACTCCGGTTTGCGATGAGAGTTGGTGAGTTTTGACATGTTGGTGGTGATCCGTGTCTCCTCAAACGACATTGGGACTGCCGTAGGAGTTGTAGCCACTGGGTGGTTGTGTTGGAGCGGCAGAGCCTCCACCAGCTTCAGTTGCCATCTTTTTCCCCTGATCTCCATGTTTGACCATGGAGACCACAGCTTTGACCAAGTTTCCTAGGATTCGAGCCTTGATTTTGCCTCTCTTTGGTGGTGAGAGGCGAGTGGTTTTCTTCTTTTGGGGTGTTGGACAAGCAGCAGCCATGGTAGGTGAGTGAGAAGTAAGACAGGGAGTGAACAGAGTAAGAGAAGCAGAGGATCTAAGACAAGGAGCAGAAGATTGTAAGAAGTATGACGATGAGAATATCTGTATGAAGTTGCTGAACAAGGATTTGAAATGGGGGAACACTCAGAACTAAGTGAAGAAGAGACAGAGAGAAGAAGAACAAGGATTTGAAAAGGGGAACACTCAGGCTAAAAGAAGAAGAAACAGAGAGAAGCAGAGACCAATCTGTTTCCAGCAGAGCCTGGGTTACAAAAGAGAAGCAAAGGTGAAGATATGGCCTTGGGCTGTGGAGCTTCATATTTATAGACAAAAAAAGAACATTCTCTTTTTCCATTTGTTGCCAATTAGTGGGTTTCGGTTGGATTTCGCCCAAAGAGGCAAAAGCTTTTGGGTTATTGGCTTTTCTATATTACTAATATTTTCTATAAGTATTCCCGTAGGCATTACTAAGTACGTATTAGTAATAATGCCTACGAATTTTGAATAATACATTTCTTGAATTCTCTCTTCTTATATAATAATATTGTTTATTAGTGTCCAGAACTTTTAGGACAACTAACATTTACAATGTCAAATAATAAGGTTTTTGAAGCCTCTCGAGGAACCCTATCATTCCAATACAAAGATGAATTACAATAATATCCAAGATTAGCTATGGCATAGGCCATAAATTCGTTTCTTGAAAATATGCCTAAAAGTAATGAAATCAAAACTAGTAGCAAGTGTTCGAATATCTTGCATTAGTTTAATCAATCTCGAAGGCGGCTCAAAACAGCCATTCACTGTTCTATTACAAGTTTGGAATCTTCTTCAACTTTAACATTGGTGAAGCCTTTCTCCTTTGCTTTGTTCAAACTGTCTCTTAATGTCACAACTTCAGCAATTGGGACTGAAACACTTCCAATGCGACAAGAGGTTGCGGAAACTGGTCTTCCATTAGCGTCTCGAATGATAAAGCCACAATCAACTGAGTTACTTGTGACTGATCCGTCAAAGTTAATTTTAACAAAAGAGTTAGGAGGTGCTTGCTACTTGATAGTGGTCCAATGGTTTTGAGAAAAGTGAGCTAACAGTTATGAGAGATATGTATACAAACAAAATTACCAAATGTTAATTTTTTTTAATTCCAAATCAATGAAAAAATAAACATACATCTGCTTACTTCTAACAACCTCATCGAAATAAACAGAAAAAGACGAATACTTCCATAAAATTTGAGGCATCTTTATTAAAATAGAGAGAAAAATTGTCCTTGTTCAAGCGTTTTGCTGTGTTCTAAATTGACATTATTGTGCACATTGCCAAAAAAATAAAATAATTGGCATTATTGTGTACGGTTATTTGTACTTCTTGATGCTCGGGAGAGTTAAGAATAATTTGTTTTTCTTGTTGTGCAAGATTAAAATCACAGCTGAGTCACTTTTTGAGTTTTTTTTTGTTTTTTTGTTTCCAGATTGGCCTTTCCAGCTAGCATTTTCTTTTAAATTCTTGATGTGAAATTGTGAAGTAACACAAAACCAATAGGCATATACCACATGCACATACAATACTGGCTTGCACCAACAACAAACTAGGGGCTTGACTACGTCATATCAATACCTCACTGCTGACCTAGCTAATCCTTCTTATGGTCTCTCTGCTACTTAATCCTTTGTTCTTTTAAAACTTAAAGAGTCTTAGAAATATGCATGTTTTATTTATGAGAATGATATATGCCTATGTCTAGGAGCTTAGCTTATCACTCACCACCACCAGCTGGAAACAACTTATTTGTGTATTCACAATGCAGCAGCTTCCAGGAAATTACACAGCAATATCTGGGTAGCTGCCATGCATATAGTTCCAGTATCACACTTTGATTTATATGATACTTAGTATGTGAGAAAAGTAATACTTAAGAACCTAGATGGGTCACTCTTTTGCAGCAAACCTAAACCATTAGTTAAAGCACACGACACAGCCATCTATTGGATCAGATGACGAGTGTTGGTCTTTTTTTGTTCTATTTATCCTTCATAATTTATTTTGGTGACATTTCTTCTTTGGTGCAAACTAGCTAGAAGTCTAGAACTAGTGGAAGTTTTGACATGATGAGTTGCGGGTAGAATGTTTTGACATGATTGCTCATAAACAATCATGTTTTTTCATTAAAAGAAATTACACACACCATTATATTTCAATATGGTATATGTTATCAACAAAGAGACGACTTGGAACCAAAATAACCGTCTTGTTAAAGAAAGATCGGGTTTATAGATCCCTAACCTCTATAAACCCTAACATTTTGTAGCGGGGCGGTGTGGCAACCAAACGTGTCATAATTTTCTAATCATGTGTTTGATGCATCCGATCACGTCTATTTTGGCTTGAACAAAATTACGAAATACTCAAAACTAAGCAATCTGATTCGGAAATATGAGTTTTGATATCATTTTATAATAGTTTAATATGCCCGCGTCTAGACGTTAAGGCGTTTGATTGCTGAAGCACAATCTCAGTTGGTATCACAGACTTTTGGAGCTTTATCTTCATGAAGGCGGCAAAAGGGTTGCTAGGGTCAAGCCATCAGACCAGGTCTTTGGATTCAAGTTGCTTCACTGGCAATGCCGCAATAGTCAGCTGTTCCTATATATGGTCGGTTGCATAATGTTCCCCCAGATCCCAACCTCAAATCATCTATTTGGTCCCTACAAGACCAATTGAACTAAGACAGACAAAGGTATCTATAATTTTGCTGCGGCATTATAAGAGTATTATATATAATAGGATCTGCTTTCTGCAACTTTGAGTTCTTGATCGAGTCAAATCAATAACGTCTACATAAGAAGAAGCAAAAGAGTGGCAACTTCTTAAGCGGGGAGGGATAGGTTATAGGTCTTTGATCTCTTCCTTTGATTGTATTTGATACATTATCTATATATCCTCAACATAATTTTATAATTTCATAAAAAAAAAATATTATCGATATTCTCTATTCATAATGATTGGTACATCAAGATTTTGGAAGTTTGAAATTCGTATCGAGCTGTCTGTGTGAAGTTTCTTCAGGTCTCCTCTCTCGCAAGTTGGTCCCATTTTACTTTATCAAGTTTCCAATACATTGACGTAGGCCTCATCATTTGATCCTTCGGCCCTAGCCTAACCTAAAACCCGCCCTACCCTATAGGGCCGAAGCCCTACCCGGCCATACATTAGTAGAAATAAAGTCTTAAGCGACGAGTTATTCTCGTCGTTTAAGTTCTAATTTTTGTCGCCATACCACTTAAGCGACGAAATCGACGTCGCTTAGGCTTTGTCGGACATGACGCGTCTAATAGACACTTAAGCGACAAAAACGTATTATCCGTCGCCTAAGAAAACGGAACAGGCGACGGATCTAGTTGATGTCGCCATAATTCAAAGCGACGAAACAATTTCCTTAAGCGACGAAAACTATTCGTCACTGCAAAGCTCAAGTGACGAATGTTAGTTTGTCGCTTTACTGTTAAGCGACAAAACTTTTTAGTTTAGCGACAAGGTTACTTTTGTCGCTTGATATAATGCGACGAAAAATAACTTAAGCGATGAAAAATATTGGTCGTTGTACTGCTTAAACGACGTATGTTGTTTTGTCGATTTATTGTAAAGCGACGAAACATTTTATTTTAGCGACAAGTATTCTTTCATCGCTAGATATATTTTAGCGACAAATTATCTTCTTAAGCGACGAATTTTTGTTTGTCGCCGAACTCCTTAAGCGACGTATGTTATTTTGTCGCTTTATTGTATAGCGACAATTTTATTTTGTCGCTATATATGTAGCGACGAATAATTTCCGTCGCTATGTTCTTATGCGACAGAAATAATCATCTTAAGAGACAAAAGCTAAGTCGCTTAGGTTTTATTTTTTTGAAAAAAAAATTATTAAGAGATATAATAACTGAAAAATAAATTACTGTAAGTAAATGATTAATTATTGTAAAACCAAAATAAATTAACCCAAATATTTATATTACTAATAAAGATATCTAGTATTGTTTGTACAATTATTTAAACTAAAAAAATCTAATGATTTCCTAAACTAATCGGAGTAGTGTCAAGGCCCCTATCATCGTCGTCGTTGTCTTGCGGTTGTTGACTTTGGACCGAGGG
Source organism: Fragaria x ananassa (assembly GCA_034370585.1). Classification (NCBI taxonomy): domain Eukaryota; kingdom Viridiplantae; phylum Streptophyta; class Magnoliopsida; order Rosales; family Rosaceae; genus Fragaria; species Fragaria x ananassa. The sequence continues at coordinate 24,149,614 of CP139766.1, forward strand.
TGAACACATAGGTTGTAGCCCTATTTGAGCCATGATTTGATCCATTTGCAACTTTAAAGCTTCATAGTCTGTAGCAGACTGCTCAGCGATCTTCTGGGCATTTTGGGCCCTCTCGTGTGCTTCAGCTGCCTCCTTTTTAGCAGCCTCTATTGCTTCCATCACCTCATTATTTGATCGAGAGCATGAAATCCATGATGTTGACCTTGTGCTCTTCTCTAGGACGCCTGCTCGTCCAATACCACGAAGGTGAGACCCTTTTGTTTCTCCCAAAGCGTTTTTGACAACACTTAGTTGAGTTGGCCAGTCCAATGGAGGTAGCTGATCCGGTGGGATGTTCGGGTGTTGAGTGCTTTGTAAAGTCTTGGCAATAGCACACTGTTCCTTCAACTTTTCCTACAATTCAAGAATAATATGTCCAAGTCATGCAACTATCATAACATCATCAAAACATATTATTTTTGGCATTCATGTACAAGTCATGCAACTAATTGTTCGGTTTCTAGCACCATTAGCAAACTATAGAGATCCTCGTTCCCATTCATGTTTCTATGTACATGCATTGATATCATCACACTAACTCATCCACCTACACTTCAAAAATATAATTCCATCTACTTAGGGATACTCCCCCTCCAACAATTAGCAATCTCATCTATTTGGGGTAATTTCAGCTGGCAGGGCATATCGATCTCTCTCACAGTCTAACTCCACCAATTAGGGTACCCCAAATCATATATACACAAATCAAACAACTAAACAATACACGCAAATCAAACAACTAGACAATATACACAATACACACAGCAGCTAAAACTAAACCATTATCCTTAAAACATTAGGTATTAGGTATTGATACTTACGTAATGCTCAGCAGCTGTAGGCTGGTTGATGTCGTATGTCACCGGGTACACGTCAACCACCGGTAATGAAGAACCCTTATCCCTTAGCTTAGCCACCCGGTAAATAATAGGTTTCCTCCCTGAGTGGTGCTCCAACTTCTTCTTACCACGGTTGCTGGAGTTAGCAACCGATCGTCTCTGCACAAGACCAAGTACATGATCAAAAGAGGGTGTAAAAATAACTCCCTAAAAATGTCTATGTTTTTTTACAACCCAAAAATATTGTAAACACCTACCACAAAGCTTCCTAAACTAGCTGCAAGTTTTCTCTTCTAGTACTTGGCAGACAAAGAGAAGAAAAGTAAACAAAAAATTACATTGCAGTAATACTACTCATCAAATGGCTCTATGAAACTAAGTTGAGCAGCTAGAACTAGGATCAAACTCTCCTATACTTCTTAGTTTAACGTATATGCACATAAAGAAGGCCATAGTCCACATATTTGCAAGTCATTGTCACTCCTAAATCCCACTCAAACAAAAACCAAATCAGCTGCATTACATATATAACTAGAACACAGTATATTCAGAACAGAGCACTAAACTTTAGAAAATCGCCACAAATCACCTACCTTATCAAATAACACCAAACTTTCCAGATCAATAGTTCACATATAGAAGATGAAACATGCAAAGTTTCAGAATAAAAGCATTTATAAATCATGATCAAATTTAGACTCCAAGCTGTACAACATAACTATAATTCAATTATAGCACAATACACTTATCCTTAGAAAATCACCATAAATCATATCTCATAACCAAAACTTAATTTATACCTTGTACTTGTCTGATTCAAAATGCGTGCAAAGCCACTCCCACTCATCCCGCCTGTGCAAAAGCTCTTCCGAAATCACGTCTCTCCCCCCGAGCTTGTGAATCTCGGACAAGTCGTGCTTCCATTCACGGAATACACTTGCCACCCTTTTATTGATCCATTTAATGGCTTTTACATCATTGAAATCAATGATAAAAAAACACTGCAAGACATAGAAAACAAGAAACCATTAAGTTGCAGTACCCCAGGGAATCAAAATACCATGATGCAGGGAGTCAAAATACCATAAAAATTAACTGAAAGTTAACATAATTAACTTACAGTGAGACCGTCAAAAAGCTTCTTCCTCTCCTCCTTCTTCATTGCCACTCTTTTTCGTATGATGCTTCCAAGACTATTGACAAAGAGACTGCATACATCCGAATTTCTTGGTCCATCAATAACTTACCAATCAAAGTCCAAGTCGATCTTCTTCCCCGTGCTTTTCACAATATTAGCCACCTTTGCGTTGTTCACCACTCCTCGGTTGCCTTTCTGGGGAGGTCCGATCCTCCGGTATTCTTCGGTTTCCGGTGAGCGCTGCAAACCTTGGGTGCACCCTCAACTGGTGTTTCTGCTACTGTCGTTGACTCCTCATCGTCGTCGGTTAGAGGGGAAGCCGACGAAGCAAGGGATCCTGCAGGTGTCATACTCACAATGGCTTGGTTGGATCCGGAAGAAGAGGAGCTGTATTGTTGCGCATACTCCAGCCGCAGACGCTCCTCCGCCTTCTCCCGAGCTTTCCTTTTCCCTAGCGCCGGCGGCATCTAGGTAGGGAGAAGAGGATGAGGGCTGGGAGTGAAGGGATTTGGGGACCGGTAAGGACGAAGTGGGCCAGTAAAGAGGAAGAGGGGAGTGAAGGGATTTGGGGACCGGTAAGGAGAAAGAGGGCCGGAAGTGAAGGGATTGGGGGACAGGTAAGGAGGAAGAGAGCCGGGAGTGAAGGGAGGGATTTGGGGATTTTTTTTCAATTTTAGGGATTGAGAAGTGCGCGCTGAATCAATATACATGGTAAATCTTAAGCGACGAAAACATTTAACATTTATGTCGCTTAAGTTTGTTTAAATTTGGGCCAAATTTTGGTCCTGGAATGCAGCCCGCCATATATTTGGGACTTAGGCGACGATATGTCTATTTTTCGTCGCCTAAGTGACTTAAATTTTTGACTTTCCGCCAAAGAATATACATTTTAAAGCGACAACAATAACAAATCCGTCGCTTAAGTTGGAAAATCATTTATATTTCACTTTCTGCTAATTAATACTCATAATCTGTGATGATGTAGAAGATGATCGATAGAGATTGAAGAGATGGCGCGGAGTCCTGGAATGCAGCCCGCCAAAGAATTTACTTTTTGAAGCAACGAAGATATCAAAATTCGTCGCTTAAGGTTGAAAATACGTTTCTGGCGAGATGCGCAGAGTCCGCTGCTGGGGTTCTATAGCACGGAGTCTGCTGGGTTCTATAGCGCGGTGTCCGCTGGGTTCTATTGCGCGGAGTCATTTGGGTTCTATAGAGCGGAATCTCCTGGGGTTCTATTGCACGGAGTGCGCTTTGGTTGCTATAGCACGGAGTTCGCTGGGTTTCCTATAGAGCAGCGGAGTCCGTTGGGGTTCTTATAGCAAGGAGGAAAAGGGGTTCCTATAGCGCGGAGTCTGCTGGCGTAAATGGCTGGAAGTAGCCGTTGGCGACATGGGCAAATTAAAGAGGGAAGAAGGAGAGGCAGAGGGAAGAAGAAGGAGGAGAGGCAGAGGGAAGAAGGAAAGGCAGAACCGTACCGGGACAGCTAGCGTAGCTAGGGGTCTCTCGGTCTTCTAAACTAGAGCAGAGGAGAGGAGGGAGAGAAGAGAGTCTGAAGAAGAGAGGAGAGAGAAGAGTCTGAATATATACCGTAGAGATGACTGAGGGTCTGAAGAAGAGAGTTCTGTTTCTGCTGGAACCCGTAGGCTCCGCAGAAGCACAGTGGAGCAAGAATGTGAACAAGGATAAGATTTATAGTGGTTCACCGTGCCATCGGAGGGCACGGCTACGTCCACTTATGATTCTACTATCATGGCCAATAGGCCTTTGGTGTTACAATAGTTTTCATCCCGCGCGGGATACAAGAGGAACCATCCCGCGGGCTGGAGTAGAGTTTTCCAGATCCTTACTTAGATCCCTATATCTAGAGGGGGAGCCTTCCCTTTATAGACAAGGAAGGTTCCCTCTTACATTATGTTTCCGATGTGGGACACTGTACATAATTATACTCTCATGGTGCCTTCTTATGGAGCTTGGAGAAGCACCTTCTTGATGTTGCATTGACGATCTTTCACCATGGCGAGGTAGTCTGGACGTCGGTCTACAAGTTTCATGACTGGTCTATGGGCAGAGGAGGTAGTTTACTGAATACCGACAACAAGTCCCCCCAAGTTCCCGTTCAAGACATGTCTTGAGTGGGGACTTAATATACAAAATGTCCATAGACCAATTATTTACATACGGGCACCCGGTCCAGTCCCCCCAAGTTCGCACTTTGGGCGTGTGTTGAACGGGTCTTGCTCTTCTTGATTTCTTCAAGGGTGAGCTGAGGAATCCGCCTGGAAGATAAGAAATGCCCCTCCCAGTCCATAATAATTATCGAAAAGCATATCGGTTCATGTATTTTAGTTCATGTATGCTTCCCGTTGGTGCTCGGGTATAAGAATCTCATGAAACGGTTGGTATGTTTCTTCCAGTTAGTTCTTATCCGGGAATTGAGATTCTCCTAAGCAGTTGTTACTTGCTTCCTCCCGGTGACACTTATCCGAGACTCACAAAGTTTGAATGGACAATAGTTATCATCATGTTATATAGTTCGTACGTGAAGCATGATTTGTACATTCATAAGAGGCAATTAAATGAATGACTTATCTGTGTAATTCGCTCAACTTGAAGTACTTTCACGTGGACTGTTGTGGCGTCCGCCTCGCCCATGAAGGTTGACACGCAGGCGAGCTCAGGCCCCTCGCATGAACTGAGCCCTGTCCCCCAAAGTTTGGACTCATGATGTGTTATCACGTCTTATTTTTGATGGATAAAGGTGGCGAACCTTTCCATATCGTGTGTTTCTGCTCGAGTGCGGGGTATTATCCCCGTGTGGGTTATCAGGCCACTATTCTCCGTGTGAAGGGAATGATACTGGCATGCCCAACTCCCACTCTACGGGAGCTGTACAAGGGACTTACAGTGTGCATGGCGTTTAGTTGTTTCGCGCATGCTTCCCGGTGGTACGTTTCCGGGGTTGTTTGCATGCCTTCTAGTTCGTGCGCATGCTTCCCGTTGGTTCTTGCTCGGGTATAAGAATCTCATGAAACAGTTGGTATAAGAATCTCATGAAACAGTTGGTATAAGAATCTCATGAAACAGTTGTTGCATTCTTCCTCCCGTTAGTTCTTATCCGGGAACCGTTAATATTCGTAAGCAGTTGTTGCATGCTTCTTCCCGGTGACACTTACCCGGGAATTACAATTTGAATGGACAATGGTGATCATGGATTGCATGTTATATAGTTTGTACTAGTTACAACAACAGTATGCCGATGATATCATGAGTTATTGTGGAACATAATCATACCAATGTGTCTCGTTGGTGTTAGATCAACATGTGTTTATCTACGTACTTCCTCAAATAAACACCAAAAGTGGTCATGGTTAATTGCCAATCGTTCATAAAGTTTTCTGTATGCATAAACACATAATACGTGGTTATAAAGCATTTGTGTCTATAAAGCATGATAAGTATAATTCATTGTTTAGGTTAGAACTTAAGTATCACAATACTTTTGTCAGCATACTCATAGGAATCCAAGCAGCGATACACATATATATAGTCGAAGCATACTCATAGGAATCCAAGCAGCGATACACATATATATAGTTGAAGCAAGCTTTGCAGTTCCATAAAAGCTAAGAAATGAACTTATCTTTGAAGAAAGCTGCTGAGTGGGTGCACGATAGGTACCTTAGCGTGAGCACTTTCATGTAACACATTCATGTTAACATCCGAGATGGTGAATTCTTATTCTTGCCGTAAGACTTTCCCACTTTATTTTTTATTTTCTGTTCTCATTTTTCCTTCTATACCTTTCTTTGTTACTCCCGAGTGGCTTCCGGGTTCCTGGAGTATGTATTGTATCCTGACCAAGATGGCTTGAGGTAGGATATGATCAGCGGGTGTCACATGCACCATGATGACTGTCACGCTCAGCGGGCGGTGCTTGACCAACTAGATAACGGAGCGGAGAATGAGCTGAGTTGTTACCACTGATGGGATGAGGTTGATCAAATCCCGGAGAAGTGAAATTGCTGCAAGGGGCAAAACTACTACCGAGTTGGGTGCCCAAAGAAATCTCATTCCTTTCCTCTCTCGTTGAACGGTGAGGACCCCTAGACTCCTGATGACTACCAAATTGCAAGTTTGCAACCTGTTGCTTGTGAATAAGGCTGAAGCATCAAGCTAACACTTTGGGCGTTGCGTTGTCGGACAGGTAGTTCATTCTTCCTCCCGTTAGCGGTCTGTGATTTGATCATGAGGCTACTCCGAGAAATGAAAATGTTGCCAATACCTTAGCCTACTCATTTTCCACCGGTATGCTAGTTGTCCCATCTAACTTCTCGGCTGCTAAGAGTTTTTTTTTTCTTATCTCTCGGGTCCCGGTGACTGCATGGAGTGCATGCAGATACCCGAAGCTTGCTTTTCTCATCTCAACAAGGAACTGAGAGACATGGATTTGACCAGAGTTGGGTCATCGGGACCCGAAGAGGATCACCTCTGTGACTTATTTGATTATTCCGGTCGAAGCCCCGACTGGCATGCTTCCCGGTGATGGCATGAGCTCGATGTGACCCCGGGCGCGCTGGCTATCTTTAGCTTCTTCTTGGAATTCTTCTATTGCTGACAGTTGACCATGCATGATACCTGCCGGGATGGGGTGGAGCTACCGACTGGATAAGGGCAAGCGAGTGCATGAAATAAGAAGTTGGCTCCCGGGTTCCAGGAGGCTGCATCCCGACCGAGTGATCAAATTCCTCTGATGATCCAGAGTTGGTCAATGAGGAGGAAGTTGGTCCCAGGTCTTAGCAGCAGTGGATAAAGGAGACACATTAATGCAAGCTTTGCAAGATGCAGTGCCGGAAGATGTTCGTGGGAAGCTAACAGATGTTGTATCTGGCGTTTTACATGCTCAAGGCCCAAACCTAAAATTTGATCGGCTCCTGGGTGTAGCTCTAATCCCCGATATATCATCAGGTTTAAAATCAAAGTTCCAAGACGAGGGAATTTCAAGTTCAGAAGGTGCACATGAAGACCATCATTCGTCTGATCTGCTGAAAAAGTCTGATGATTTGTTGGACAGTCAACCAGCTGCGAATAAGCCTCCTGGGGAACTAGAATCAGAGTCTCTTCCCACAGAGCAATCACCGAAAATTTCTTATTGACTGAGACAATTGATCAATCATTGAGCACTGATGGAAGTGATATTTCCGCTTCTGTCATTAAGGATACTACTGAATCAGGAAGTTCTGACGCTGAACATCTTAACAATAGTGAGAAGGGATCAGAGCAGACAAAGTCTAACAACTCCACTGGAATTGCTGGTTCTGTAAAGGACCAGCTTAGTGGTAACAATGGTCAAGAAGATTCAGAAGCCAGTAAGTTAGACCATAGTGTACATACTGATGGATTGAGTGATGTTTCTGTATCTGATGGCCATGTGAATACTATTGACCAGCAGACTGATGCATCAAATGTCTTGGAAGAGAAGCATACGCAAGGGAAATAACAGTTGATGGAAATAATAGTATTAGCAGTTCACAGGGAAGTGACAGAGTTAACCACATAGGTGAGGATAAAGTAGAAACAAGGGATCAGTTGGTTGGTATCAATCATGTAAACAACTATGCGGGTGACGGTGTTACTATGCATTAATGTTATGAATTTCCCGAACCCCGATGTTATGCCGAACTGTGTTCCTGATCCAATCATCAAGACTTGGACCTCCCGATGCAAATGCCCCGGAGGCAATGCAAACAACAAAGAGTGCACAATTTCCTCAACAATTTTGAATAAACAATCAAGGTCAAGGCCTGCATGTTATATATCCCGGCCGTTTTGAATAGATGCAAGAGTAGAAAACTTAGCTTTGGTTTAGTTGCGGGATTTGCTGCATTCTCACTTCCATGCAAACAACAAACATGATGCTGAAGATGCCGAACGGGTGGCCAGAGTAAGGCGTTGGGTGTCCAGAGTAAGGATTTTTTTTGCATCTTCCTTTTTGCTTTTTTCCTTTCCCGCCCCCTTTTTTTTGAATCCGGGACACGAAACATTTTTGCTTGCTTCTTCCTTTCTTCCCCCCTTTTTTTTTAAACACAGCAGCCGGGCTCCTTTTTTTAAACACAGCATCGAGGCTCCCGAATACTGTCGCCAAGCTGGGTGCCCAGAGTAGACTCGTGGGTGTCCAAACTGACTCCCTCTTCTTTCCCTAGCCGGAGAGCGGGAGACTAGCTGCTGCCGGGCTTGAGGCAAGGCCATCGGGAAGCTGCTGCCGAGCTTGACGCGAGGTCACCGGGAGGCTAGCTGTCGGACCTAGGAGAGGAACCACCGGGAGAAGATGACCGGGCAACGGGAGGAGTGGGTTTTCACCGGCGAACCTCCCGACCGACGTGACTAGGCTCCGGGTCCCGAAACATCCCTCTCCGGGTGATGGCTGGAGGCGCCGGTCATGAACCCGGGCGGGCAGCTCATCTCTGACGTCCTGAAGCTAAAAGGGAAGCCAGACGGGCTGGGTCATGAAACCCGGGCGGGTCACTCCATGGACTGCGGACAAGGGTCCGAGACGGGTCTTACGACTGCCGGTGGAGGTCCGGCGTTTTGGAATAAACCAGAGGCTGCCACCGGGAGAGGGACCCTTGGGTCTCGCTGAATCATCTCCGGGATGGCTGGAGGCATCTACCTCTTGGTGATGACTCGGTGAGAAAGGGAACCCGGGAGGGTCATGATAATGCCACCTAATGGCTTTGGGCCCGAAGCCTTGGGCCTACATATCGGACACCATGGGCTTACCTTCATGAATTTGCTGGCTGGCCTGCCTCCATGTATGCCTCTCGGGTGGAATTCCTCTCGGGTAGAGCAACGTGACTTTTTGCAACATTTCCCACAGATGACGCCAATTGTTTCTGCTGGAACCCGCAGGCTCCGCAGAAGCACAGTGGAGCAAGAATGTGAACAAGGACAAGATTTATAGTGGTTCACCGTGCCATCGGAGGGCACGGCTACGTCCACTTATGATTCTACTATCATGGCCAATAGGCCTTTGGTGTTACAATAGTTTTCATCCCGCGCGGGATACAAGAGGAACCATCCCGCGGGCTGGAGTAGAGTTTTCCAGATCCTTACTTAGATCCCTATATCTAGAGGGGGAGCCTTCCCTTTATAGACAAGGAAGGTTCCCTCTTACATTATGTTTCCGATGTGGGACACTGTACATAATTATACTCTCATGGTGCCTTCTTGTGGAGCTTGGAGAAGCACCTTCTTGATGTTGCATTGACGATCTTTCACCATGGCGAGGTAGTCTGGACGTCGGTCTACAAGTTTCATGACTGGTCTATGGGCAGAGGAGGTAGTTTACTGAATACCGACAACAAGTTCAAATATGGAGAAATGATAAGTCAGGCAGCGGGTGGCAAAACTTTCAAAAATTTGGTTCAAATTTTCCTAAAATTTTTGGCGGAGTAGGTGCCGCACAAAGTTTTGGTACTTAAGCGACGAAAAGTTATACTTTCGTCGCTTAAGTGATTAACTTAGGCTACGATTCCGTCTCTTAAGAGCTTTTTTCCAATAGTTCGTGGATTCCAACGTTTATATTTCTGTTGCATCCAAAATGTTAGTAAAGTATAAAACTAAATCAATCGGAAATTAATACATATCACAACATAATAGAATAAATTCATGACATAATTAAATCGAAAATTTGACGTTTTAACACACCATGAGTTTTCAATCGCTATCACGTAGTCTCTGTCATCTAAATCACCCTCACTCACTTCATATGAATGATCGTCTGAGTCTTCCTCTTCGTCGTCTGGCCGGATGAATGGAAGTGAACCAAAGTCAAACTCTAAATTAGAAATGGGAACGTACTCGCAGGGTTGGAAGTGGATGTCGTTGTTGATGTGAATAGTCTCCGTGTCGGGGATATTAGACGTCGAGGCTTCTTGATATGGTTCAAGAGTGACATTCTCAATATCTCTATTTGCAATACTCATCTCAAGTGTAGTTGCAGTGTAAATACCTCTATGTGACATCATGTTAACAACTTTCCAACCCCCACCCTCTGGATATCATCAAGATAAAAAAACTAGTCTTGCCATTGTGGCAACAATAAACGGTTGATTCTCATACCAGCTTGTGTATGTATTCACTGATAACAGACCATGATCCGTCTTGGTACTCCTCGCTATATTTGAGTCGTTGAACCATCTACACTTCAATAATACAATTGGCATACCAGTTGCGGAGACTAGCTCGACAACAGATATAATGACCCTGTAATATTCAGCTCTGTCTTCCGTACCCACACACATCACGCCATTATTTTGTGTCTTTCAACCATAATCTCGATGCAATGTCAAAAATTTAATGTTGTTAACTACACAAGCAGCATATATATTCACATGTTGTGGCTTACTAGCCAAATACGACAACTCCGGTTTGTAGTGTACACTATTTTCTTCTTGCAACTTTGCAACCTGAAAAAACATCAAAACATATTAATTTTTTGAATCACAAACACATGAAATTCTCGTGTAAAAACATGAAACTTAAATGCACCCATTTTGTGAAGTATTTAGGAAATGTCTTCTTTTGCATCTCTTCCCATCTGTCACCATATTTAATTTTGCAAAGTTGTTCATGTGGATGTCTAAACATGTCGACTTGGTCACAGTGTCGCAGTACCCACCAATAAGCTTCAACAATCTCATCATCGGTTAATCTTTCAGAAATTGGTAATTTCCCAAACAAACGGATATCATCAGAAACAACTGAAAGGTTAAACCTAGGTGTATTCTCATTGCCGACATGCTCTGTTTTTCTTGATGGAGATAATTTTCATTATATGTTACACACTCATATGCCTTGTATGCCTCTGCAATTGACCCCTCCGGACGATATTTATTTTTAACGTACTCCTTATATCCGCCGAGTTGTCTTAATAAAGAAAATAAAAAGTAAGAGTTAGCTAGTTTATTGAGCTAGCCAATAATATATAAATCAAAGACATAAAGTGCTAGGAAATAGTTAATTTTTACCTTTCCATGGGAAACATCTAGGTATTATGTACTGGACCGGTAAACAACACTTGTTTAGGTAAGTGGATCATAAGGTGAACCATAATAGAAAAAAAAGTGGGGGGGGGGGGGGGAATTCCTCTCCAGTTTGCAAAGGATGTAGACGATGTCTTCTTTTAACGTAAGGACATCTGACTTCTTCAACTCCCGAGCACATAACTTCTTCCAGAATTAGGACAAGGCTACTAATGGCTCCATAACATCACGATGCAACACTGGTCTAATTACGACTGGAAGTAGCCGCTGCAGCAAAACATGACAGTCATGCGTCTTCATTCCAATTATCTTCTCTTCTCCCACTTTAACACATCGAGATATATTTATTGTATACCCTTGAGGATACTTAACATCTTGAATCCAGCTGAAAACTTTAGGCCTCAAAGCCGGCTTCACCTGGTAAGGTGCAATAGGTATAACAACTTTAGAGCCGGTCCGTTTTACCCACAAGTGTGGGCGTAATCCCATATTTTGCAAATCGCACCGCGCTTTGATAGTGTCCTTAGTCTTTTCTTTTATATCCAGAATTGTTCCAACGATGTTGTCACAAACATTCTTCTCTATGTGCATGACATCTAGGGTGTGCCTTATTCTTAACTTTGACCAGTAAGGCAGCTCAAAGAATATAATCTTGTGTGTCCAATTGTCAAGATACGAAGGATGTGTAGGATTTCGAGCCAATACTTCACGATCACTGCTTAGAGTTTCGATGTCAAAAGAGTTCAACAAATCTAAAATTTAATCGCCACTCCATTCTCGGGGTTTCAGACCAAACTCTTGTCTCCATCGAAGTTAACTGCATCAAGTCTCCATTCATGATCATCTGGAAGCCATCTACGAGCTCCCATATAACACACCCTATCAGCGTGCCAATTAGAATTGATGTCGGTTAAGCAGAGTGGACAAGATTTGTACCCTTTAGTGGTATGAGAGGACATCATCCCGTAACCAGGAAAATCGCTAATAGTCCACATCAGTGATTCTCTCATCATGAATGAAGTACCGGTAAGCTTGTCAAAAGTCAATGCTCCATTTTCCCATAACCCATTCAACTCATCAATCAATGGTCTCAAATACACATCGAGACACTTACCTGGGGACTTTGGTCCTGGAATTAACAGAGCCAACATGTTATATTTCTTCTTCATTAACATCGAGGGAGGCAAGTTGTAAGAAACGACAATAACATGCCAAATACTATAAGACAAGTTCATGTTTCCATAGGGATTAAACCCGTCTGTTGAGAGTCCGAGCCTTACATTTCGAACGTCTGCAGCGAAATCAGGAAATGATAAGTCAAAGGATTTCCATGCTTCCCCATCTGCGGGGTGTATAAGCGCAACGTCATCTTCCCTCGGAATACCTTGCCATCTCATATCCTCAGCAGTTTTTCCACACATGTAGAGACGCTGCAGCCTAGGAGTTAACGGGAAATAACAAAGCACCTTCATAGGAATCCTTTTCCCTTTAGGGGAAAGAGTATCTTCCCACCTCGACGCATTAAACATAGGACATTTAAATGCGTCTTTGTAATCTCCATAAAACATAACACAAATATTCTTACAAGCTTCAATTTTCACATAACCAAGACCGAGGTCGTTCAGGATCTTTTTTGCCTTGTAATGACTCGATGGTAGTTTGTTTGCAGGAGGAAGCAAACGTCTGATAAATGATGATACATCATCAAAATGTTCGTTCGAGGTCTTGTGCTTCTTTTTCAGACTCATATGTTCCATGAGAGAACTCAAAACAGTTTCTGAACATCCCTCGTACACTGGGGTCTGCGCTTCTTCGAGCATCCTATTGTACTTATCGTAATCACCAGTGTTTAGGTTCGAGAAAGTAGAATATGTTTCCTGGGCTGCATTAAAATTCTCTTCCTGATGATATCTTGAAGCGTATGGAAAAGCATCATGTAGCATGTTCAATGTGGGATCCATATAAGGGCTAGAGGAAGCACTAGATGAGCCAGCCTCATGCAAGTTAGTTGGTAGGAAATAGGGCATTATAGGATCATTAACTAGCACTTCTCTGTGTTCAGTCCATGTAGTATAATACGGATCCATGCCGTAATGTGACAAATTCTTTTCTATACCCTGAATTGTCTCCCAACTATCGCAACAACATCTTTTACACGGACACTTGTGCCATTCCTTTCCACCACTGTATTGTTGTACAAATTTCAGAAAATCAATGATCCCCTGTATATATAAAGGGTGTCCCCTATTGTACTGCATTCAGCTCTTGTCCATTTTTTCTGCATGACTGTCATAATAGAAAAAAAAAATGCACATTGTTAGCAACAAATAAACACATATATCCATTCAATTCTTCTTCTTCTTCACCTTATGCCTCCGGTTAGGATCCTAATCCCATTTAGGAGAACATGACTTTATTTCGCACTGATTTATGTTACAGTGGTTTCAAATACGATGTGAGAAAATTTCAGCAGCATCTCCATACAGTTCCCCAAGTGCATCAATTTCTATACTTAATGTGCACTCGAGGAACAGTAGCGGGAGACCATGTCGAAATTACCCACTATCGAAAACTGAACCACCACATCATAAATCAGTGCGAATCAAAGTCATGTTCTCCCAAACTGTCCAAAAATGGGACAATTCAAGAATCATTTTGTCAAACAAAGTTGTAACAAAATAATTCTTGAACGGGATTTCTAAAGCTAAACATGTAGTAGCTAGAACGCAAGAATATAATCATTCTTACATTTATCGCGAGCAAATAAACACACATATAATGATTTGCATACAGAAAATTTAAAATATATATGAAAAAATATATTACCAAAATATTCTCATAAATATATATTACCAAAATTCTCATTAATATTCTCAAAATTCTCATATGTGTATATATATATATATATATATATATATATATATATATATATATATTACCAAAATGCAACATTTAGCATGCAATATGAAAAAATGTAATATATAAACAAGAAAACCATGTAGGTAACCAAAATTCATCATAAAACCAACACATCTAAAAAAATTAGGAACAAAGAATAACAATAATTGACCGGCCGAAATACTTCACCGGAAAGCTCATCGGAAAAAATGGTAGAAAAGAGGGAGAAAGAGCATGTACCAAACTACAAACTAGTGGATGAAGATGATATCAAGCATCAAATAAGCCAGAGATTTGCGAGCCAGATCTGTGCAAATTTTTTTCACTGTAGCTCGATCTATTTTCCTCTAGTTTTTCGATCTGGAACTGATGCAGAGGATATAAAGAAGGTTTCACTTAAGCGAAGCGACGAAATAGTTCGTCGCTCAAGTCAAAAATACCGTCGCTTTAGTGTTAACCTAAGACAACGAAAATTACATTTTTTGGGTAGGTGCAGGATATCATGCGACAATCAATTTCGTCGCTTAAGAGTCAACATTTTCGTCGCTTTAGATAAACACTAAAGCAACGAAAATAAAATTTGTCACTTAAGTTCAGGATATCACGCGATTAATTTTTTCGTCACTGAAGAGTCAAAATTATCGTCGCTTTAATCGAAAACTAGGCGACGAAATCTCAATTTGTCGCTTAGGGTCAGGATATCACGCGAGAAACATTTGAGTCACTCAAGAGTCAAAAGTTATGTCGCTTTATTCCAAAACTAAAGCGACGAAATGTAAATTTGTCGGTTAAGTTATGTCTCTTATGCGACTAAATTAGTCGTCGCTTAAGGGTTAATGTTTCGTCGCTACAGAAATAAAGCGACGAAATCTCAATTTGTCGCTTAGGGTCAGGATATCACGCGATAAACATTTGCGTCGCTCAAGAGTCAAAAGTTTCGTCGCTTTAGTCTAAAACTAAAGCGACGAAATGTAAATTTGTCGGTTAAGTTATGTATCTTATGCGACTAAATTAGTCGTCGCTTAAGGGTTAATGTTTCGTCGCTACAGAAATAATTTGCGACAAAATTTTTGCTGTCGCCTTAGTAGGATCTGTGGCAACAAATCTTAGGCGGCAAAATAATTTCGTCGCTCTAGAGAATTGTAGCGACGAAAAATGTATCTTTAGCGACAAAATGAGTTTTCGTCGCTTAGGAAGTACCTGAGCGACGAAATATGAATGTACCCGTCACTTAAGGCTTTTTTTCTACTAGTGCTAGCAATTTTCAATTAGGGTAGGGCAAGGGTCAAGCAAATAAAACTCGGCCCTACCCTATGACCCTATCCTACTAAGCCCTTTAGGCTCTAATAATTTCTTATTTTTTCTATTATTTTTAATATATATATATAAATATATATATATATATATATTATACAATACAACTACTCTTCTTTTTTATAATTTATTTTGTAAGCTTTATTTCTTTAGTTTTTATTTTGCTTTGTTAAATACCAATTTATTTTTGGTGATTTAGAGAGATGGTTAATAAAATATATGAATATAACTACTTAGATTAATAATTTTAGATGTCTTAAGTTAAATATCATGTATATGTATGTTAAACATGACTAAAAATAGAGTCTTGTATCATATATATCCTTTGAGGTAATTTTTGAGGAAAAGAAAAAAGTTAAAACTAATAAATTTATATTGTAAACAAAATAACGTCATATTCGGCCCATTCGGCCCTATTTAGCCCTATTCAAAACGCCGGCCCTACCCAACCTTATTAACCCTAACGAAATGGGCTTTAAGGGCGTGTAAGGACTTACATATTTAAGTCCCAGCCCGGCCCTACCTGGTCCTCAATTTTGTTAACCGAGTTAAAACCCTACCCGGCCCTACCTTGAACATCATCAAGCCCTGGGCGACACATTTGCTACAATGGCCTAGATTATATGTCAAGACTCACCTCAAATTTCACCATGAAACCCGAAGTAAGTCTTGCGGGGTCCACCTCCAAGGAAAATTTACTGAAAAGCTCGGTAAACCTCCCTTGAAAATGGACAACCCTAACTCGGAAAAGTAAAGAGTTACTCTCCTAAATATTATTAAGCATCCTCCAAATCAACCCACAATTATCCGAAAGTGAGAATATAACAATTACAATATTCGAATATTCTAAAATAAAACATAGGTCTTACACTACCAGAACAGGCAGTTTAGCCGACGAAAAATTTTCGTCGGCCTGTTAAAAAAATTCGTCGGCTGCAACCTTAGCCGACGAAGGTTCGTCGGCTATAGTGTCGTCGGGAAAGGGTCGTCTGTAATGACTTTAGCCGACGAGACAAATAATTTCGTCGGCTATAGTATGACTATAGCTGACGAAATAATATCGTCGGCTATAGTATGACTATAGCCGACGAAATAATATCGTCTGCTATAGTCCAACCTTTAGCCGACGACATTATTTCGTCTGCTAAAGTATGAACTATAGCCGACGAATAATGTCGTCGGTTATCTTCCAAACTTTAGCCGACGAATAATTTAAACTATTCGTCGGCTAAAGTTTGTAATAAAAAAATATAAAACATCTATGGCCGACGAAATATTGTATTTTTCGTCGGCCTTATAGACATTTAGCCGACGAATTAAAGCTTATTTCGTCGGCTAAATTATTATTTTTTTAAAAAAAAAAACTTTAGCCGACGAATTATAGCTTTTTTCGTCGGCTATAAGCGCATTCCAGTAAAAAAAAAAACCCCGAAATTTCTGAATTACCATTCCATGCAAGCTGCAAAAGACATATTTAACAATTTCATATAACCAACAACAAACACATAAAAGAATATATGAACTACATAAAAGTATCAATTTACATAAAAGTATCAATTTACATAAAAGTATCAATTTACATAAAAGTATATTATCAACTACGTAAAGTCTATATCGTCTAAATTGAAGTCATCTTCTGGGGGCTGCTGCGGAGGTTGCGGCGGCTGGGGTAGCGTCATGGGTGGAGGCATGGGCGGAGGCGGAAGCCTGACTCTGGGCAGCTGCAAAGTCCTGCATGTACTGCAACATCTGCTGATGCTGGGCCTGCTGGATGGCATATATCTCGGCAACATAGGCTGCCTGCGCGGTATTAAAGGCTGCCAACGAGGCAATATAGGCTTGCTGCGAGGCAGCCTCAGCAGCTTGAGCAGCTTGAGCAGCTTGCTGTTCTCGTAGTCTCTGAACTTCCGACTCTAGCTTAGTCGTCCTGTTGATCGTGGACGTGGTGCAGCTACTCGTCGAGGTTGCCTTTCGTTGAAATCCTGGAGTGGTCTTCAGGACCCCCTCGCCTCTCTTTCCTAGACCTCGGCAGTAGAAGTTGTTTTCTCTCGGTGGGAAGGCTCTGCCCATGATCCTCGCCCCAATCGTCGGATCCGAATTGTCGATCCGGGACATAGCTTCGGACATCTCGGAATCCTGCGTCTCCGGCCATGCCTCCCTCACTAAGGTACTCAGGACCTCGTCACTAGCCTCCCTCACCCTCGCCTATATGGATAGGAAAAAAATTATTAATTAAAATTTTTACATAAATTGAAAAATTTTAAAACGTAAAGTGACTTACAATATCCTCCTGGGAGTCAGGATATGCCTTCTCGTACGTATAGACGTAGGGGTTGACTTCTGGATGTTCCTTGGCCGCCTCGTCGATGAAGACACCGAACGGTCTAGAACCGGCATGATGGTTCCTTGTGTTGCGTTGCCGGTTCTGAGCGTTCACCCGGGAAACCGCCTTCAAAGAAAAAAGTAAACTATTAGTAGAATATTATAAAACGCACGTACTTATTTTTAAATTAACTAACTAATTTATTTAAATACCTGTTTACGAGGGTTGTTGAATTCTGATGTCAGAAGCCAACGCCACTCGTACTCCCTGTACTGGAACTCAGTAGGGGTACCAGAACGTGCGTTCCCGTGCTTAGTCCAATGGGTCCGCAGCTCGTTCTTCCACTCCTTGTACCTACAGATACAACAAAAATATTAGAAATATTATTAATATCACATACAAAATTGTTTTTCATTAACTTCCCAACGTACCTTCCCCCATGCACAACGTCGGCCCAGCTGTCCCTCAGGTGCTCGGGAACCTCAAACCACACCTGCATTTAACTGATTATTATTAGTTTAGCTTTTCGAGAAATCAACAATTTAATACATAATATTATTTTGTAAACTCACCGACATCGCGTTGTGGACCATGTCCTTAACCTCCTGCGGGACCTCGCCCCAGTCGGACCACAACATAGGGACTCTATCCCTAATGAGAGCACCCACGCGGCCGGAGTACATCCTCGACTTCCCGCCCGATACTGCGTGGCCATCCCCGTCAGTATCGATGGGGATCCTCCCCATGGTACTCACCATCTTCTCGAGAGCTTTCCCTGTGACGGGGCCTCTCTTTTTCTTTGTGCCTATGACATGATTCGGCCAAATTGATTATTAAAATATATATATATATATATATATATATATATATATATATGACCCTTTAAAAGTAATCAAGTTGCCTGACTGATTACCTGAGGAGCTCGCGACGGATTTCGGCTCTGTCGCCGATGATGATACCCTCGCAGAAATAAGAGGCGTATCAAAAGGCAGGAACCGGTACGCCGCTGATGGAGCCACTGGCGGGGGCAGTGGATAAATCGGCGTCCCTGAGTCATCGACTACAGGTATCGCCGGTATCATCCGCGGAAGGAACAGATGAGGCGGCGGCATCTGTACCCCAGATGACCCACTATCCGAAGAAGTAGGACCCGGAATGGGCGCCCGGTGTATCTCGGGCATACAAGGTGCAGACACCTCTGTCAAGGGCCTCGGGGAACGAGGGACGGCCGCCTGCCTCGATGAAACGGGCACCTCCGGCGCCGTCTCCAGAAGACTCGCACGTCTGGCTGTCATGTGGCCCTGAAACGTCGTTTGAGGGTTGCTAGAGGTTCCCTCAGACGATTCGGACCTTTGGCCCTTCGAACTCTTCTTCGATCGAAAAAAGCCGCTCATCCTATTTATAATATTAATTAAAGGCTTTAGATTATTTTGTCTTTGTTTTATAAAAAAATTATACATTTTTAAAATTATACTTATTCAATAAATATATACACGCACATACCAATATATATATAGATATATATATATATATATATATTTTACTTACATAACAATATTATATATATTATGCTCATCATAAATTAATTAACATATCGTAAAACTAAATTCGAAATCAAAAATAAATTAACACATATATTCAAAAATAAACACATATATTCAAAAATAAACACATAAACTAACATAATTAAATTAACACAAATTAAATTAACACAAATTAAATTACAAGTTTTATTCTTTTCTTCAACTTCGCGTTTTCATCCCGATTCTCTAGTTAATCTAGTGTTAAATTTTTAATGGGCTTGTAGTGCTGCAGGTTGTCCATTTTTGGGCTCGGTCAACTTTTTTTATTATCCTTGAAAAGATGAGGCAAAGGTCCTCTTGAAGGAGGAGGATACAAGATTAGTTTGGTAAATACAAGTGGATTGAGTAATGTTCATAACGTTATTAATTGCATTTATTCAAATATTGTCCACAACAAAGCATCCATGTTCTTCCACGGATCAAAAGTTCGAAACATAATTAATATTCATATAGGAAACAAATCCATTGCCAAATGCAATGATCGATTAAAATTATTAGTCTAATAGGTGGTCAATAAATTTGAGAAGATCAACAAATACGGTATTTAGAAGTGCATGCATGATGAATGAGATTATCTACACGATTAAACCATATGCTGATCCAGCAGCTTCTTAATTATCATTACGCTAGTTATTCGGCCTAATTAATCCTCTAGTAGGACTAATATGCAGAATAGTCCATCAACAGCAAATCAAAAACCTAGATCAATTTCCAAATCAAAATCCACACTTATGTTCAATTTCATCTATATGAACAAATTAAGATCTAGTATAACAATGTATAAACAAAAATTAAATTAATATGGGAACCAAATATAAAGTTATAAACCCAAAACATTAATCAAAGTAGAAGGAGTAGATGTTACCTGCAATCGTTGAGAGTTGAGAAACTGCAGAGCTTTACAGAGATAGGAGGGAGGGAGGAGACCGGGAGGCAGGGAGGAGGGAGGAGGCGGCGACGGGAGAGGGAGGGAGGAGGGAGGAGACCGGGAGGGAGGAGGGAGGAGACCGGGAGGGAGGAGGCGAAATTTGAAAAACTGCAGAAATGAGGGAGGAGGCTAGGGTTCGCAATTAAAACCCGAGGACTTTAGCCGACGAAATAATTTGTTCGTCGGCTAAAGATTAAAATTTCGTCGGCTATACATATATTCGTCGGCTAAACCTTTGAAATTCGTCGGCTAAACCTTTGAAATTCGTCGGCTAAACCTTTGAAATTCGTCGGCTAAACCTTTGAAATTCGTCGGCTAAACATTTGAAATTCGTCGGCTAAACCTTTGAAATTCGTCGGCTTAACCTTTGAAATTCGTCGGCTAAACCTTTATACATTTGGCATGTTGTGATCGTGATGATCAAACTTGAGAAACACAAATCCAGCCGTCAGATCTGACCATCATGATAAAATACATGTATGAGAAAAAAATCAACTTGATCCGAAAAGAATAAGGGCTCGATCCGGACAGTCAATCTCGTAAGTCAAACCCCTAAACGCACGGAAAAAGTCGTTCGACCGTCTAAATTACGTATTTTGGCCGGACCTCCAACTGAAAATAGATTTAAACCGATGACACGCAACAAGTCGTATAAAAATTTTACTCAAAATAACCACCGAACCCGGGGCTACCCATAGGGAGAAAGAATAGAAAATTGCATTGACCGCAACTATCGGCACCGAGACATTACCGGAATACCGTGATTTTTCAACCGTAGACGTATTTTACCATTCTAGTCATGTCTTATTTCACGAATTTTTTACGTTTGAAGGATCTACGTATAGTTTGTTTTTGAAACGGAACATTTACATAACACTGTCGCACACATTCTTTTCTATGTGCATCACATCCAGGTAGTGCCTGATCAACAACTTACTCCAGTATGGGAGTTCCCAGAATATGCTCTTATGTGTCCAGAATTTGTACCTGTCGGGTCTTTCAGGTATTGCCGCCACAATGTTGGGATGATTGCTGAGCTGCCCAAAATCGTACTCATTAAGCACCGCTAAAATGTCTTCCCCCGTCCATCTTCTGGGAGGCACGCCATGTTCTACGGTCCCATCAAATGCCTTTTCATCGAACCGCCATTCGTGATCATATGGAAGGAAAGCACGGTGACCCAATCTGCATATCTTGTTGCAATGACTGCTGCTCCCCTCATCGCTAAGGCACTCTGGACAAGCCTTGTATCCCCTAACAACGTTGCCCGACAACATCCCACGGGCAGGAAAATCACTGATGGTGCCAACAACCATGACATGCATCTGGAACATCTCGTGCGTGTACTTGTCATAAGTGGGATGAGCAACGTCCCACAAAAATTTAAGCTCTTCAATCAAAGGTCTCAAGTACACATCGAGACACTTCCCCGGATAACCGGGCCCCGGAATCAACAAACTTAACATATTGTACTCCTTCTTCATGCACATCCATGGGGGAAGGTTGTACGGTACCAAAATCACCGGCCATATACTGTATTGCAGACTCATGTTCCCAAAAGGGTTGAACCCGTCGGATGAGAGCCCGAGCCTCACATTTCGGACCTCTGACGCAAATTGAGGAAACTCCCTGTCTATATGCTTCCAAGCCTCCCTGTCAGCAGGGTGTATAAGGGTATCTTCGTCATGCAATTCCCTATCAGCGTGCCATCTCATCGCTTCGGCCGTGTGTGAAGACATGTACAACCGCTCCAACCTATCCGTCAAAGGGAAATACCGAAGTACCTTTACAGGTTTCCTGTTGCCTGCAGGAGTCAGCTTATATCTGTCAGTGTGACATACCGGACATGCGTCAAGGCCACCAAGGTCATTCCCTTCTGGATCTTTACCCCAAAAGAGAACGCAGTCATATCTGCATGCATGGATCTTGATGTAGGAAAGCCCAAGATCTTTCAGGATACATCGGACCTTCCGATGAGTGGTAGGAAGACGATGACCGTTGGGCAGCATCGAAGCATTGTACTGTAGATACTCATCAACAGCTTTCACGGTCGATTTTGTCTCAACTTTAATCCTCATTACGTCCATCACACTTTCAAGAACGGTCTTCTGACAACCGGGGTACACAGGGGTCTGTTGGAAAGCAAGCAGTTTGTTGTACTTTTCAATACCAGCAGTGTTCACAGCTCTAGGGAAGGGCTGCACCGGGTCAGGCATATACTGTCCTTGAGCGCATACACCGCTCTCATAAGGAAACATGTCGTTGATGAATGTCGTTGTTGGATCGTTGGATGTACTAGCACTGCCCGTCTCGGAAAATTGGCCATGATCATGCGGACCCCCTGATGATGTTTCACCGTGATATAACCAACATGTGTACTTCTCCCAAAACCCGTTACTCCTCAGGTGCTGCCATACTTTGTCAATGGGAAATCGATACATATCGCTGCGACACTGACATTTCGTGCACGGGCAATAGAAAATTGTATTCCCGTTAGCATTATCCATCGCATATTCTAGAAAACTCATAACTCCTGCACCGTATCTTTTGTCCCATTTTGGAAGCGAAATCCAACTCTTATCCATATCCTGAAAATATAACAAAATATATATATATTTATAACGATGCTAGCTAATTATTAATAAAATTTCATGCCATATATAAAATCTCAATTCATTAATTAGTATATATATATTCTACGTACGTACGTACTACAACTAATTAATTACAAAATTATCATTATGAACTCATATATATCATCAACAACTTCATACCATATCAACACAATAATATTATAAATTAATATTAACATATATATATATATATATATATATTTACTATTTATTAACAACAAATTAATTCATATATATTATCAATTCAAATCATCAACCAAATCGATCAACACATATATATATACATCCAACGTACTCAAAATTAATCAACTCAATCACAATCAATAAACTCAATTAATCACACTAATTAAAATCGATCAACTCAAATAAAACTCAATTAATCAACATATATATACATATACGTACCTATATATATATGGCTCCACAAACTGATTATGGACAGATTTCGACAACACCCAAACTTTTTCTCCCCTTTTTTCTTCTCCCGTTTTTTTTTCCGTTTTTTTCGAAATGAGCTGCTGCTGCCCAGATCTGCAAATATAAAGCACTTTAGCCGACGACTATGAATTTCGTCGGCTAAACCTTTAAATATTTCGTCGGCCATGGTTTGTGTACTTTAGCCGACGACATAAATTCTTTAGCCGACGAAATTTTTTTTCGTCGGCTAAAGTGTGTCATAGCCGACGAAAATTTAAAATAGCCGGCGAAATAAAATTTCGTCGGCTAAAGTGGACATCATAGCCGACGAAAATTTACCTTAGCCGACGAAAGAAATTTTCGTCGGCTAAAGCCCACTAAAGCCGACGAAAAAATACTTCGTCGGCCTGGTTTTTTTTTTTTCGTCGGCTATAACCTTTCTTCTGGTAGTGTTAGCACACCACCAGAAAAATTGTACGATAAACCCCAAGAGTATTCAGAGCTACTAAACACTAGAGAAGCCGGAAAATACCCTATTAGGTTAAACATGTAACCTACTATTGAAATATGGCTGAGAAGTGGGTAACTATGCCTTGTCGTCTCCTACCAGTACTAACTCGAACTCTGCAGATTTGATATTTTTAAAACAAAGGGCCCAGGGGAAAAACATTCGCAAAAGTTAGAGTGAGTGGATAAAAATAAATAAAGAAAACAATTTTCAACATTTATGTTTTCCCAATTTTTATTCCAAAGAAAACGAATGCATGCCTCAAACGATAAATCTCTTATCTCATAAATATCGAGCCTCTTCAGCTCAAAACTATCTATCAAAATATGTATGTATTTACACTCGCCCATACTCCCTATATAAATTAATAATAATCTATATAGGGCTACTCGTGTCCAACGCTCATATCACGCCTTAATGCGGTGATACACTACGTCACTAAGGTAGACATACGGGTGTATAAATATGTGCTCATACCCCCTATATGAATTAAACACTCAAATAGGGCTATTACGCTTGCATCCAATGCTCATGTCACACCATAATGCAGTTATATACTATGTCATTAAGGTGGACATACACATATGGCTAGCTAGCATTTATATACATACTCTCCTCATAAATATATTATAATTTACCGAAAATCTCATTTTCGGTAACTCACCACAATGAATAAAATCGTCACATAAAAATGACGTCCAATGCTCCAACAAAATAAACAATTGCATGCAAATTATTTAAACCAAGAGTCCACTCACAAATTAGGCTTAAGCCTGAAGTCGGTCTGAGGCCTCTTCTGCTCGAGCCTCCTCACGTCTTGATCCAAAAACATAATTAAATCCTCAACTATATACCAATGCTTATATAAAAATAGGCAAAATTAAATGTGGTCTTATCTACTCTCATCCTTGCCCAACTTTTCTAATCTTAAAATTGATACGGTCCAAACTTCACCACAAATACCGGCGGCCTTAAATCCACCTTCTACGGCCAAAACAACAATAATCTAATGGCCGAATTCTATCCAAATTAACGGCCAAAATACTAAACTTCGAAAAATCTCAAACCTATCCAAAATTCCTCCAAAAATTCCAAAATTCACATCATTAACCTCCCCTTAATATTCCACATCTAAAACCATAAAAAATCCTCCTAATAGCGGCGGCGCCGCTGGCGGCCTACTCCAGTGACCTCCAATAGCTACCAAATTTTAACATCATTTTCCTCTCAATCTCCTCTACAACTTTCCTAATTAGCACAAACACCAATTCCAAGCCTAAATAAAGTAATCAACTAAAAAATCAAAAGAGCCCTAGAATTTCAATTTCACATTTCTCCTTACCTAGCTCAAGAGGGAAGGAGTCCTTTGGAGGGATTGATGCACGGGAGGAGGGCTTTCCAACGAGCCAAGCCGCTCCGGCTATGGTGGCCGGAGGAGGGAGCTCTGGCGAGAAAACCACCCCGGCAGTTGAACATTTCGGCTGCGTCTTCTCTCTCACGGCAGCGCTAGAGAGACTGCAACCGGTCCATGAAGATGGTTGGGTCGACCGCCGTCCGTTTGGACCGGTGCGGTGGTCTGAGGCGGCCGGACGGCGGCGAACAGTCGGAAAGAAATTCCGGGAAGAGGGAGAGGGATAGAGAATCGGGAGGGAGGAGAGAGAAGAGAGAGAAGAGAAAAAGAATTTTGGGTTTTTCCAAACCGGCCCAACTCCTTATACTCACCAAATAAAACCCAACTCCAAATATTAAACTCCCCAAAATAATATCATAATAAAACTTACCTTTTTACTAGCTAAAATTTACCATTTTTACCGTCGTCATAATTTTCTCATACGAATAATTTATCCGAAATATTTTTCTCTCAATACTCCTCTAGGGACCTTTGAAACTATAAACTCATTTACGAATAGGGTAAAACTCTTATTAATACTAAGCTAGTAAATAATTAAGAGTCGGGGTGTGACATTATACATTTATCAAAAAAAACTTATTTTTATATAAGATCCATAGCTTATTATCATGTAATACCCTAGATTTTCATTTTATTTTTCTTGTATTATTCCCATATTTAATAAAGGATTATTTATGGAAATTCTTTAGTTTGTGCGAAGTTGAAGTTTCAGGAGTAATTTTTAAGGTACTTTGACTTTTAAGAAGCCCAAAAGTTGACTTTATTTTTCGTAAGTTATCTTTGAAAACTTCCTTCTTGAAAGTTGTAGAGTTCGTTGATACGAGTTCGTAGACATACGGCACGCCCGAAACAGAGGTAGTATGAGAAAGTTATGATCAGAGGAAGTTAGTTTCCGGGTCTAGAAACTATAAAAGTAGAAAAATGTGGGGAAGTTATTTTTGGAAACCTAAAAATCAGTTTCACTTTCTCTCTCCTCCCTCTCCCGACCTCTTCCCGCTCTCCGTTTTTCTCCAACCGATTTCTCCCTCATCCGGCCACCAAATCTGACGCCACCGGTCCCGTTCGGTCCGTACGGACCTCCTCTCCATTTCTGGAGCAGTCCCGCCCGCCATCGCGCCGCCTAGAAGCCTCCACGGAGCGGAGGAGCTGCTGCGGTATCGCTAGAAAACCGGTGATTTCGGGTAAGAGTTAGGTGAGTCTTGCTCCTTTCCTTCCTCTAATGATGTTTATACGTCTTTGGTGACCTGAAAACCAAGTTTGGGTGCCGGTTTTACAGATTTTGTTTTTGATTTTATTTTAGAATTTCGGGGCATTTTCCGGCCGATCTCGGCCGAACCAGTTAAAACCTCAAGTATTAAAGTTGTTCACCATGCTTTAATCTACAAGTTTTATGTTGTGAGTTTTTCCTAATTCAGAAGTTTTGGGGTGGCGTGTGGGGCTCACTCGCCGCCCCTTGTGGCATCGCGTCCTATTGAGTTGTGGCCTTAGTTTCCTGTGATTAGCTAGTCCTTGCTGTTGTGATCATGTTGAGAGGTAGTTTGGCTAAGTTTTAAGCAAGGTTTGCATGTTAGGACTTAAGTTTATTTGTTTTGGTTTGGTTGAGTTTGAATTTAGGTTTTGAAGATTTGAGACAGCTCAATTGTGTCGTTGAGAAAAACGACTTTGGGAAGTTGTCCTCCTTTGAGCTAAGGTTTAGTTTAAGGGTATTGTGTTATCCTTTAGTACTTTGGTTTTTAAGGTTTTTAATTGTGTGATTTTATGTGATTTGTGATTATGTGATTGACTTGCTTTCATTGTGTTGGAGGCTTTGCAGTGAGATTTCTAAGTGAGTAAATCTCACCAAGGTTCATTTTAGGACCAAGTCTTATTATGATCATTTGTTGATGAATTAATACTATGCTATTATTTGTTTTAAAACATATGAGCTTGATCGCCAACAGCTCATAGGTAAGATAAAACAAGCTTTTCTTATATGTTTATTTGAGGTTCTTGTGATCATAATTTTATTGATTTTTGATAAGTTATTCTTGTGGAATAATATATATTGTTCATATAATTATATCATTGTGAAGGATATAATTATATAATGTGATATTGTGATTGTTGGATAAATAGCCAAACCAAGTTCCAAGCCTTTAATCGGGTGATTGGTTACGGTTAATATGCTATTTATTATTTTGTGTTTTGATATTGGACAGTCAAATCGGGTTCCAAGCCTTTGGCTGGGTGATTGGTTACGGTTAGGAATAGAGCTCTAGTCCGTCTGTCAGTGTAGGTCATGGGAGATACTTTATGGTATCTGGGATCCATGGCTACACAATTTGTTGTTGTAGGTCATGAGGGGTATTTATTAAATATCTGGGACTCATGGGTACATTTCTTTGGTGATGTGTTGGAATTATGATTTTTAATTATTGATCAAATCTCTCTTGTGAAATGTTGGATGTGATGATGTTGTGTTATTTTTTAGTTTACTCATACGGGCTTTTTAGCTTACCGGGTTTGTTATTTTACAATCCCGGTGCACCAATTATTGGTGTAGGGGTTAGACCTGTAGGTGAGGATCAGCAGGGTTGAGGTGAAGGTCTAGTGGCAGGGTTTTTTTGGCTTTTGCTGTACTCTGTATAGTTTTGTTAATCGGGTAGAAAATATTAAACTCATGAGATTGTTCTCATGTTCTCGTGTTGTAAGTTTATGTAAATAAAGAAGTGTAATATTTAACTCAGTAATGGGTTGTATGATATTACTTTTCCGCTTTTGAGTTCTAGTTGTTTAGTTTGTTATTGAAACAGGTTGGGTTTTTTATATTTTAGGTTAGATCATGCCATAATTTTTGAAAATTATCTTTCGAAAATTAGGGTGTGACATATCATCCACTAGGATAATAAGCTAAAATCCCCTCTCTTTATTATATTATATACAATATAATAAAACATAAGAAATTCATAGGCAATATCAATTTTATAGATCTAAAGAAATAAAGCTTAGAAAATAAATTATAAAAAAGAAGATTAGTTGTATTGTATAAAAAATAAGAAACATTTTAAAAACAATAGAAAAATAAGAAATTATTAGGGCCTAAAGTTGATATTGTCTCAGATCCAATTAAAAGTTGATATTATGCATAACATGAGAACCATTGAAGATGACGCTTCACCGGAAAAAAATCATCACAAGTGAGAACCGGTATCATCACAAGTGACAAGCGGTTCAAACCATCTCATAGGTCGTTCCCATTATGAGAGGTAAATACAAATGCTCTAAAAAACTTTTTTATTTGACGGTACTACCCCACCAAAATCTGGTGTATACTCAGCATACAATCACATGTCACAATTTTTTTCAAAATAAATCCTAAGACCTAGAAACATGCTACTTGGTATAGATTTTTATATGAGATTTTTTGTTGTGTTTGATCTTTGTTTTCAGGGGTGTTTGCCCATAGATCATTAGATGTAGCATTGCAATTCCAGCATGAGTAACCAACTTCTCTCATTAGATAGATAAGGGGAAATTTACATCATGAGTGAGTGCATGATGAATACTTCAATTATTACATGTTTCTTTGAGATTCTATGCCTTGAGTGAGTGTAGCTAGCGTAGATGAAATAAGGCTAACACGAGTATACAATCATATGTCACAATTCTTTGCAAAATAAATCCTAAGACCTAGAAACAAGGCCTTGCGATCTGATACGGTCCAAGCCTTATATACTCATTCAATGGTTCAGATCAAATAGTTTAGAGATCAACGGCCAAGATCAAACCGACTTAAAATACTGTTTTTAATAAATTTTTAGATAATACCAACTTTCAAAAATCATTAAAAATAGCTCTGATGTCCAAACGATGCTCTGAAAAATCATACGAACTCGTAACAACGTTTAGGTTAATCCTATGGGCTCGAAAGAGAAAATTTGAATAATTTTCAAAAGCCACAAAAAATTTGAAGAGTAATAGAAATAGAAATAAAAATAGCTCAAAAATAATTTTTCTTTTAAAAATAGAAAACCAAAATTCCGGGATATTACAATCCTAATCCTTAAAAGAATTTCGTCCCGAAATTCAAATACTAAAATTCATTTAACACAAAAGAAATAAACAATTTTTCAAATAACAACAAAGTTTCAGGACGTACTTCAATCAAACAAAAGTGACATCTTCGGAAAAGATTCTCAACCCGCCGCACAGGTGACAATGTTATCCTAAGATACAAGAACCGAGCTCTTAGGTGCGGCTAAGAACTACATTGAACTTTTATCACTTTTGTATTCAAAACAAATCACTTAAAATCATTCTCGAAGAAGTAAAACAAACTACAAAAATATTGGAATCACAATATATACGAAATTATTTCAAATTGTAAAAGTTGTGAACAAGACGAACAACATATTTTGAATTCAAAACCAAATGAGAACAAGATCGAACAAATAGAAGTTTTTGAAAACAAATTGTATCAAGGTAACTCTCACTCAATCCCCATTCTAAATCTAATGTTGCTCGTCCACTTAGTAGCTGCTAAAGTTCTAAAGTAATTAGTATCTAAATGTTCTTAACTTCCACAAATCTAGGATATCGAAAACCCGGTTAGTTCTACCACTTTGTCACATCCTGGACTCAGTGTCGGTGGTTTCCAAGCACCTAACATTGAATCTGAGGCGTGAGCGGGAAAAGTAAAAGAAAATATAACAATTTCAAATATTTTTCTAGAAATTATTAAAAATAAAATGTTTACAAATAACAAAACAATTACAACAGTAAAAAGATATGGCCTTGCGATTTGATAAGGTCCAAGCCTTATATACTCATTCAATGGTTCAGATCAAACGGTTTAGAGATCAACGGCCAAGATCAAACCGACTTAAAATGTTATTTTTAATAAATTTCTGGATAATACCAACTTCCAAAAATCATTAAAATAGCTCCGATGTCCAAACAATGCTCTGAAAAATCCTACGAACTTGTAACGATGTCTAGGTTAATCCTATAGGCTTGAAAGAGAAAATTCGACAAACCAAAAATTTGAATAATTTTCCAAAGCCATAAAGAATTTAAAGAATAATAGAAATAGAAATAAAAATAGCTCAAAAAAGATTTTTCTTTTAAAAATAGAAAACCAAAATTCCGAGATATTACACTATCCTTGACAACATGGATAATTTAGACATTTCCTTATAAAAAGTGGGATAGAGGTGTGTGGATTGTAAAAATGGGGTGTGTAAATTTCACTCCCCTGTAATTAATAGCATACAAGAAGTAGTTGTTTGCTGGAACTATATGATAGCAGGGCTTTCACTCAATTCTGAACATGAGGTGATTCCCGTGCAATTATCTTATGCTACTATACTGAGTTGTTGTGGATGAGCTTTACAACACAGCAATTGCATTCAGCCATATTGCAACATCCATGCAAAATGTATCAATTGGAGAGGGTTCTAGAGATATTGTTCAAGTCTGAGCACAAGGAAAATGCACTTACAAGTTCAGAGCTGTTGTTGGCAAACATACAATTCATGAAAGAACCATGCAAACAACTTTTTGACAAGATTTTGAATCAAAGAGTTGATTATAAGGATATGATTGCTTTTGGAGCTACCACTCAAGGCAACATTCTACATGACAAGGTCTTAGATCTCTCTACTCATTCAGATGATCATCTTGGCGTCTTGTACTATGATATGAGGAACAATAATCTTGTTGCTCTTCTTTACATAGAAGCTATAGTGTTGGAATTTTGAACACAAGTGCTGCTGCATCTAACAATATATGATGGCTTTCCAGCTAGTCAACATAATTGGCTCTAAGAACTTCAGTTTGGATCTGTCTGAATTTCAATTGTATTTATATCAGTCTCATATGTGATGAGTACCATTGCAGCAATATTGACTCTGTTTGATAAAGTGATGCCTAAGGATCACAAGTACACTAATGATTTGCCTTCTTCAAGTAATGTTACGGTGACTCATACCAATGATCATCAATGGAGCTACGTACAGGCTAAGGGGTACCAAGGCACCCCCATAATTGTGTATTGAATATGTGCAATTAAGAGTTCTGATATAATCATAGTGAAAAGCTTTGTAACTTACAAAGTTTGGCCCCCCATTTCTTTCTCAATTAAACCATAAACACACCATTTACTGTTAATTTGTACATTCTCCTACCTTAATCACCTATTGCCATATACTCTGTCCATAATCAATTCCATAAGGAATAACATCTTTTTTCTCATTCTGGTATGTTCAAATACTTTGTAATGGACAAACTTATTTCTCTCTATATATTTAATGAATACCAAACTTCATTTTTTTTTTAATTTCAGTCCATTTTTAAATTTCGTATTATTTTATAACTCGGCCCTCTTTATATATATCATGTCTCCGCCCCTGCCAGTGATCAGTTTCCATAGTACATTGTCAGTTGCAGGACTTACAGAAGGGTTTTCAGCAAAAGTTTCAGGGCACGTGATAACTATAGGGTCAAACATATACTTTGAGCGGGTG
The DNA here is from genome assembly GCA_034370585.1 of Fragaria x ananassa. Lineage (NCBI taxonomy): Eukaryota > Viridiplantae > Streptophyta > Magnoliopsida > Rosales > Rosaceae > Fragaria > Fragaria x ananassa. The sequence continues at coordinate 24,181,192 of CP139766.1, forward strand.
GAATTGTTATGATTCTAGAACCTTTTAGTCATGTGCGAGGCACGTGATAACTATAGGGTCTTATATATGTATCTACTTTGGAGCTTTTGCTTGGATCGGAGAATATTGAAGTTTAATTTTAGTTATTTTCTTTCTTTAGCTTTCTTTTTCCTTTCTTTGCAATGACCTTTTATAGCTGGGATCTGAGGATCCTAACAACTTACAGATCCGGTTGTGTGTTCTTGGCCGGCAGCAATCAAATGGGTTGGAACCCATTCTACTAAACATCGTCCTTCAGTTTCTCCAATGATTAGATGTTTGCCTTCAAAGTAAGGCGAGAGGCAGAGATTTCCCTGCTTTTTATTGGTGTCTTGCACCATTGATATTAACCTAGACCAAGGAGGCGACTAGGTTTTTGAGAGAGAAACATCTCTTTTCTCTTTTTCCTTTAGGGATGACAGGCTCCTCTCTCGTCCTACATCATAGCGGTAACGCATAATCTTATTTTTGAAGATAACGTCCAAATAGATTATAAAAAAAAAAATTACACCCGTACTTACGAGGTTATTTGTTTCTTCAAGTCATGATCTTGTAGCAAGAAATTTTTTTTTTGTTCTTATTTGAGAATGTAGCAAGATACATATGCTCACCTCAAAAGAAACTCAACTATGAAATTCTATAAAGAGTAAAATATTGTATAGTCCTTGTGGTTTGAAGTCGACATATGTTTAGTCCTTGTGGTTTTATTTTAATCTAAATGGTTCTTAAAGTCACAATTTTTAATATGTTTAGTCCTTGCGGTTTTATTTTAATCTGAATGGTCCTTAAAGTCATAATTTTTCATCCAAACGGTCCTAGGCCACGTCAGCAATTTAATTGAGAAAATTGACGGAATGACCATTTGGATAAAAAATTGTGACTTTAAGGACCATTCAGATTAAAATAAAACCATAAGGACTAAACAGATGTCGACTTCAAACCACAAGAACTAAACAAATTTCAATTCTTCTATAAATAATACAATCTCTCTTTCGTGTAGAAAAAGGCTTTAGACCGTGTTTCATCTCATCCATCGCATTGTTTTCAATTTCATCTATCTCTTCCATGACATGAAGTTGTTATGAATAATTTTTTTTAAAGATCATGTCAGTTCATTGGTCAGCGCGATTAAAAAAAGGAAAAATACTCATTTAATACTTATTTAAACCCTTTATTGCCCATTTCAATGAATTTATTAAACATAAGCTCATTCCAATATAATGTATTCTTATTTGTGCCCAAATATACAAATCTATATTAAAGTCGTAATAAAATAATAATTTTTGTATATTTTTAAGACAATTTTACCCTCACAACTTCAACTTGTATAAGGAGAGAAAAAGTGAAAGAGTGAGAAGACTTTGCCGGAACCTCGCTGGACTTTGGTCACCAGTTGTCGGATTTCGGTCACCGGTCGCGGGACTCCGGTCATCGGTCACCGGTTACCGGAATTTCTTTGGTCGCCTGTTATTGACCCTTAGTACCTCAGATTTTCTCCGGTCACCGGTAACTCGACTACTGACACCAAATAATCAGTTACTGACCCCTAATAATCCGTTATTTACCCCCAATAATCAACTGATTCTAGCTTAATTTAATAGAAAATAAGAAAGATCAGAACATAATCGAGTTACTGAACCCAATCTCAAGCCTCAATTTCAGCATACGCCACTAGCGCAACCTGGTCAGGTTCCACATTCGCCGCCCTCCTCATCTCCCTAGAAACTTCTAACCTCAAGACTTCTCCATAGAAATGTCGAAATTCCTCATCAATGATATCATATACTCCGCGTTCCACAATATACACCTAAACTCAAAATCCCAATCCATTTCAATTCAAACAATTATGGATTCAAAATCTTCAAAATTCGGAAATGAAGTCGAAAATATGAATTACCTGCTGACCTTTCAATTAATGGAGATTTCGGTTGGTTCGGTACTCAACAACCAGGCACCCTCCACGCCTCCTCAACAACAGCGACCTTAGCAACCTTCTCAGCAACCAGGGAGCTCTGTAAACCCTAATCCTGACGGAGAACTGATCGGACGGGCATGAACATCGGGCGACGCCGACGAACACAAGCTAGAGGTGGAGGCCGACGAGGTAGATCTTGCTTGGAGACTGTTGAGATGGCGACGACGTTTGGCTAGTGGCACAGCGTTTTGGATCTGCTGTCAGGGTCGGATGAGGGGGCTCGAAGAAGGAGGACGTTGACGAGTGGCATTGATTTCTGACAGCAGTGGAGGAGGTCATTGAAGCATAGGCTGCGTCGGCAGTGTCGGTGCAGGTGTCATTGAAGCATAGGCTGCGTCGGCAGTGTCGTCCAGGAGAGAGAGAGAGAGAGAGAGAGAGAGAGAGAGAGGAAAGTTTCAGATCAGAGACATATATAGATGAGTTTAAGGGTCAAGATAAAAAAGTCTTTTTCTTAAGAATTATTAGAATGAGATTATGGAAAAGGTTTTCATTAGAATGGGCTTTGAAAACTATATTTTTATGCATTTGGGCATTTTCCCTGAAAAAAACAGTTTGTAACTAAATTATGAATGAATCCATCTCTTCAAAGTCATGAAGCAGAAATATTACACAAATATCTGAGAGAAAAAGAAACTCAAGTATATATGGAATATTATTAACAATTTACAACATCTCCATCATGTAGAAAGGACTCTAGACTTTGCTTCATCCATCTTCATTGGCTTCGCCTTCTTCCGTCCTTTGAGCTTGCTACGCGTAATGAAATCCAACAAAATATATCTTCGTATATTAAATAATGCCCACCTGACTCAACGGTGACTAGTATGATAATTATACTCTCATTTCTTATTATTAACTGACGCATGCATACGTCTCCATCGGCTTAACTCTATGATGGTAAATTTCGTTTTCTCTGATTATTGATTCTATTTTCCCACACTAAATTCAGTTGATCTGATTAATTATAGTTACAACCATTCTACAAGATTAGTTATACTATCCAACGTACATTTTCACAATGATAGACCGCGTTGCACAATAAATGTGACATATATTCCATTTCTGATTCTGGTGGCTACTGCCTAGTCACTGGTGGGAGTATCTGACAATTGAAGCCATGACTGGCTATGAATACTTTCGTGGAGATCAAGCAACTACTTTTGCAAAACACACCTAATCGTTGTCTATAAAAAAAAAGGGGGGGGGGGGGGGGGGTCCTCCTTCTTCACACCATCTCTCTCTCTCTCTCTCTCTCTCTCTCCTCTGATACTCTCTTTCTCACCAGCCTATTTCCTCTCCACTTACCTCATAGTCTCATACTCCCTGAAAGCTTCAATACCCAGCTCAAAGAAGATGGAAAACCAAGAATTCAACTCCAACCTCACCGCAAAACGCCCCCCTCCTCCTAGAAGAGGCCAGATCAAGATCCGGATCTTCAAATCAGTGGCTTCCGTGATGGTGGGTGGTTTCATCCGCAAGCCGAAAGAAGATGGACCCCAAATTCCAGCTGAACCGCCGAGTGGGTACTGCTCAGATGCTCAATCTGAGATTTCCTGACAGCCTCAATTCCATGAACTGGGATTCTTGCTAGCAACTCCTTGATGATGTTGTAGCTAGGTGGTGTAGAAAATAATTTTCTTCATTCGTTCATTTCCTTTTCTCCTTAAGTTTATGGGATATGGAGGTTGGGTTGATTAGGGGTTGGTTATTGTAACAGTGTGATGTAAGTGGTTGTTTTTCAGCTGGGGTGTACTGTACATGTTCTGTATTTCCCATTTTGTTCAATCATAATTTCTTACTGTTTTAAAGGATCATTTTGTGTGATTTAGTTGCTGTTACTTTTTATCTCCGGCAAATTCTATGCCGCCGATCATGTCCTGTTCATCACCATCTTGATTCTAAGGTTCAGATCTTTGCCGAGGTCAAAGATCTGAGAAAGCAGAGGCGGTCAATTCCATATGCAGAGTCCATCCGTTCTAAACAGAACATATTTCATCTCACATACTGGTAGACTAGTAGTTGGTAAGTTGAATTGAATGAGATTTTGCTATTGTTGATGAGGTTGAGAGTTCTGATGTGGATTTCCAGAGGAAATGTTTGTTTTTTGGATTAAACTAAGGGCTTATCTACATAAACACTACACTCTTTTTGAGGTGAATTGACTAAAGTATCAAGACTATTTTCTTTGTCTGCCCATAACTAGAAATTATATTCCATTAGCTCATGTTATTGAGTCAACAATAACATGATTCTAATGCCTAAGAATCTAAAAAAGTACCAAGTAACAAACACACTGGACCTATAGCAGTTCTGTAATGTGGCTAAGGTGTAACCCAGACGCCTCATCCAGGATAACAGATATGGTGGTCGAACTAGGACATGGCCAAATCCGATCTTGCTTGCCTATGGCCAATGAAGCACAAATGCTTGTCTTCTGGAGCAGAAGAGAATACAGCGAGCTTCTGATTTGCTTTGTAACAGTCAGTAAACTAAGTCTGTTTTCATATTCAAGAAGGGTAAAAAACTAGGGATGATAACAGGTGGGTTGAGGATGGGATTACAGTACCATCAGATCCCCAAAGACATGGATTCACTACCCATCAGAACATTCAAAACTCTAAAAAAGAAAATCATTTGATTCAACTCAACTGAACTCATTCAACATTTATTTGGAAATTAAAGCTGAAAATCAAGCCGACAACTATATAAAGCAAATAATTTCACCTTAAGTGCTAAAAGCCTGCATAATCTGAATCTTACAAAGCTAACTATGACTAGCCTCTCAACTACAACTCCACAGCTTCTTCATAGTTTCAAGTAAACAACGTGACTTCTCTGTATCAATGCAAGAATCCTACAAAAACATAGAAATAGGCATTAGGACTTTGGGAGAGACTTTATAAAACCAAACAATATACAATAAACTCTCTGAAGGTGTGTAAGTAATGAATGATGAAAGTTCCATTCTATGATCTCATAATCTACATCTCTAAATTTAAGTTCAATAAGTTACATTTTAATACTAAAAGTCTAAGTGCCATCAGGTATACGCTATCCCTGTTATATCCGAATTCTCTTCAAGTTCCCCCTATTTAAGGTGTCGGAGGACCAATGGGGACTAAACTAGAAGGGATTTTTGCCATCCCTAAGTGAGTATATACACTCAGTTAGATCAATCTGCTTTGGCCTTTTCTAGCTATATTACACTACTCAAGGAAATGGTAAAATTTACAACCGAGCTTTAGAATTGTATTAGAAAAACAATGGTTAAAATACATATAGCAGTTATATCCCTGGGGTCGTAGATACAACAGTACTTTTGATCAATATACAAAGTGTTAGTGTAAAAGGGTAACAGAACAATCTTATGACAATACACCAAATCAAAATCCAAACCTATTTCTTAGCATGCTTTATTCTAATCTCAATAACCTCACATATGTGGGCAAACATCTTATTCATTTAAGTTATTTTTTTTTATCAGATCCATTCTTTAGAATCCTCAACTTCATTAGATGAATTAAAAATTCTGAGAACTATCTATCTCTCAAAAAAATATATCGATACTAGCAAGACCAAAATAATCAGTTTTCAATCTTTTGGGTTATGCATTATCCAGACCTTAATCTTCAAACGGACCTCCAACAATTCAAAACACCAGTAAATATGATTGATCAAAATTAACAAACAGAAGATGACATTGCAGTGGCACACCTTATGAATGCTCTCCAATCAATAGGCCACATTTGTTTTAACTAATCAGCTACCTGCACAAGAAATGTAAACCAAAGATTAACTCGAAGAAAATAAACAGAGCATTTAATTACAAATGACATGATCGATCAATGAACTAATGCCATCAGAATTTGACCTCATCCTTTTGCAAAAAGCCACTCCACAGCAGTGAAGCCTCCTCTTTGGTTTTGGCCGAAGAGACAATAAACACATTGAAGCCTTTAATATGTTCAAAGATCTCGAAATGATCCTCAAGCTCCGGCGCGGACTCGATAAACTCAGTCTCCATCGAAAACTGAATGAAATTCTTCCGAATTTGAACCGGAGAAGACAACAGAGACATCACCGTCAGGCTTCTCACCAAGAAATTAGACATTCCGATTCTCCGAAGTGTGGTCTGCCGAGCTTGGTGGCTGACCTCTTTGCCTTTGGCGTTCTTAAACCCCTTGGCCGTCAAATCCTTATCTTTCTGCGTCAGAAACTTCTGACCGCCGGAAATCTCCATGGCGATTTTCCCGATCTCCGGCGACTTCGATAGAAGCTTCAGCTCGGAGAGGCGGGGGACTTGCATGACGTTATCGTAGTTCATCTTGAGCAGCATATCCTGACGCAGTACATCTTCGTAGTGAAAATCCAGCGGGAAAGTGGAGAAGGATTTGGCGGCGGAAGGAATTGAATTAAGGGTTAGGGTTTGGAGAGGATTAGGGGAAAGCTTTTGATGGTGAAGAGGAGCTGGATTGGTTTGGTTGCCGAGCAATTGGCGTAGCAAAACTCCGGATCTCCTCGCCATTTTTATTTGGGGGAAATCAGGGACTTGGTAAATCAGAGAGGAAAAGAAAATAGAGAAGGAGAAGAGATTGAAAGTTAGGGTTTCAGAGTTTGAGATCGATGGAGTTACAGAGAGAGTGAAAGAAAGGAGACTGAACTAAAAGAGAGAGACTGGAACTGCGGGGAAGACACCCTAATTTGGTTTTTTTTTTTTTTTTTTTGGATTGGATATTTCCAACAACGGATTTAGATAATTTGCTGGCCTTTTGTTACTTTTGTATTTGGGCCTCCACCTGCTTCGGTTGGGCTATGGGCTGTTGCCTTTGTTTTATGAGAAAAGTTCACCATCGGTCCCTCAACTCTTGTGGCAAGGCCAATGTGATGCCCAACTTATAAAAACTACCAATGTGATGCCTACACTTTATTTTTCGTATCAACGTGGGGTCTGAGACCATATTCCGTCACGGCGCCGTTTGTTTGGTCACGTGTCGCGCACGTGGCTCACTAAAATCGGTCCTTCAACTCTTGTGGCAAGGCCAATGTGATGCTCAACTTATAAAAAACTACCAATGTGATGCCTACACTTTATTTTTCGTATCAACGTGGGGTCTGAGGCCATGTTCCTTCACAGCGTCGTGTGTTTTGTCATGTGTCGCGCACGTGGCTCACCAAAAAAGGGCATAAAGGACATTTCGTGTGTTTTGTGCCGTCTCTTCTGATCGGCTTCGTCTTCAACTTCATCTTCATCTTCTTCTACCACAGCTCTCAACCAAGCCATGGCCACCTTAGTCAGCGCGTCCCTCATGTCCGTCTCCGCCTTCTACATCCACAAGCGCAGCGTCGACCAAGTCAGCGACCGCCTCATCGAGATCCGCCGTAAGCCGCTGTCTCGCATCCGATCTCAACACTCAGAGGACAAAGTCGACGATAAGGAAGAAGATGATTACATCAACGAAGAAGACGAGTGGGACCAGCGGCGAGACCTCGGCTCTGACGGCGACGCCGTCATTGATATCAAATCAGCGCAGTCTCAATTTTATAGAATTTTCACTTGTTTGGTCGATCTGGTCGCTAGCGGTGTAAGGGTTGATCTGGTCGCTAGCGGACGACGAAAGTGATGACTGTGGGGATGATGAGGACAATGATGGCGTTGTAGCAGAGGTGACGAAGCTGTGGGCGAAGTTGAGAGAGCGGTAGTCGAACATAAGCTTCCAGGGGCGGCGGGCGCCGAGATCAACCTTGATGCCGTCTTTGGCGAGGGAGATGTACTCGCCGGAGGCGGAGGTGGACCCTGATGGTGGCGTTGTTCTGTGGTTGGGACAATATGTTGAGTTTCTGAATAGAGGAAGACGACAACAGTCTGAATAGAAGACGAAGCAGAGGTCAGCAGCAGAAAGGGATTTGAAGCATAAGGCGCCGAATAGATGGAAGCACGATGCTAATCCGAAACTGAGAAAGATGTCGGCCTGAGATTTGAAAAGAGACTAGAGCTGTTCTGACGAATTCCGGAGCGGGTCTGACGAAATTTGAATCTTGGGTCTGTGTTGGCTATAGACGAAGCCGATCGGAAGAGACGGCACAAAACACACGAAATGTCTTTTATGCCCTTTTTTTGGTGAGCCACGTGCGAGACACATGACCAAACAGACAACGTCGTGAAGGAATTTGGCCTCAGACCCCACGTTGATACGAAAATTAAAGTGTAGGCATCACATTGATAGTTTTTATAAGTTGGGCATCACATTGGCCTTGCCACAAGAGTTGAGGGACCGATTTTAGTGAGCCACGTGCGCGACACGTGACCAAGCAGACG